>CM042904.1:10825331-12117831 GCA_023653625.1 Triadica sebifera
GTTTTTGAACTATGGAAATTACTTGGATTCCTGGATTTGGACCTTCTGTCCTTTACCTCTGGTTGAATTTCTTCCTCTTGACTCTGTATGCAAAACTGAAGAAGTTGATGATTCACCCGACTCTCTCCGTCGGATCTCTTCACTGAGAACCAAATCACGAACATCATCAAATTTTAACTTAATGCTTCCCGACGAACTACTCACAGCAGTGACAGTAGCATTCCAGCTTTCTGGTAGAGAAGACAAAAGTATTAATGCTCGTACTTCTTCATCAAATTCAATTCCAACCGAACTCAATTGGGTTGTGACTGTATTGAGTTCATTGAGATGTTGAGCTACAGATGCACCTTCTGTCATTCGCAAGTTGAACAAGCGCCTCATGAGGTGCACTTTGTTTGAAGCTGAAGGCTTCTCATACATACTAGAGAGAGCCATCATAAGACCTGCCGTGGTCTTTTCCTTTGCTATGTTGAAAGCAACATTACGGGATAATGTCAATCGGATAACTCCGAGAGCTTGTCTGTCGAGAAGACTCCAGTCTTCTTCCTTCATAGCCTCTGGCTTCTTCCCTGAGAGAGGTTGATACAGATTTCTTTGATACAAATAATCTTCTATTTGCATTTTCCAAAAGCCAAAGTCCGCTCCATCGAACTTCTCAATTTTTACCTTTCCTTCATCTGTGGCCATCGCTCCCACTCGAATCTGACTTCCTTTGGATCGTTTCTGACAATTCTTGTGAACCTCTGTGTATTAGAACACCTCCGTGGATAATTTGGTACAACTGACCAAATTTCACTATTCACAAAAATTTACTATTCATGTGAATAGTAATCGCCCGAAAAAGGACAGAAAAAATGCAATCAATGCTCTGATACCAGTTGTTGGGAAATGACGCCAATTTCCCTATAGTCAGATTTATGAGAAAGCGAAGAAAATGCGAACTAATAAGACAGACAAGTTGATAACGGAGTTCGGCCAATTATGCCTACGTCTCCGGACTGCTGCAGATCTTTTACTGAAAGAAGAGAAATTTACCGAGTGTTTACAAACACTCACAACTCACAACCTCTCACTAATGCTACTCTCTCACTTTTTGATGGAATACATTACAAATGAATTTCTAAGGCTATATATAGGCCTACACCTCCTCAATGGACGGTCAAGATTAATTCTCACCTACTTTGATGGATGGTTGAGATTATTTCTCACCTACCGTCTCACCTACCAAATGTATGGTCAAGATTAATCTTCACTTACCATCTTACCAACCAAATAGATGGTCAAGATTAATCCCCACCCACCAAATGGATGGTCAAGATTAATCTTCACCTACCATCTTACCTACCAAATATTTTGTCAACAAAAGATGCACCGTCCATCTTTATTGTCATTTATTTTATGGTGCATGTGTAGTTTGACCAACATCACCAATTGCAAATCTGCAACCATAAGTGAAGTGGCCATAACCTAGCGACCACAACTAAAATGATCACTACGTTATGAATGTAAGTTTTTTGTAGCAACTACGATAACAATGGTCGCTAATTATGTATAGGCAAAATAATATAATTGTTGTCATTTCTCTTACTGCCTTGTAGTGACTACTATGGTTGTAATCGCTAGTTTATAATTAGCGACCATATTAGGTATCATTTTATTTCAGCTTACGCCCTAATCAACAATCACAGTAATAACGATCATTAATATGGTCGCAATATCATCATTGTATTTTGCACCAAAACTAGTGACCATTTTCTATGGTCGCCACAGTTGTTGCAATTGGGTCTCTAAGTGGTTGCTATTGGATCATCTATGTAAATGATGAAAATGTTGTCTCTATTTGGTTGTTATTTAGAGATCACACTTTTTGTGGTGGCTATTTATAGTCATTATTCAACTGCTGCTTTTTTTTTAGTGTAATATTGCTATATTACAATTGTTGGGTTGGTTTGGTGAGTTTCTAAAATAATAATATTTAGAGATTAGGCCTATAAACCTTGATTATTTACCCTAGTTACTGAAAATTTGTGTGAAACTGACACATGCATATTGTTCTGCTTTTATAACGTAAAATGATTCATGCACTTAAAATCCAATAAATAATAATATACGGAGATTAGGCCTATAAACCATGATTATTTACCCTAATTACTCAAAATTGGTGTCGAACTGATGCATGCATATTGTTCTGCTTTCATAACGTAAAATGATTCATGCACTTTAATTAAAAAAAATGCAATGAAGAAAAACAAAAAAAAGGAGAGAAAGGATGAGAAAGAGAAAAAGAAAAAGCAAAAGGCCAAAACCTGAGGTGATGACTTTCTTATTAATACTAATACATAGTATTCTATGCATGAACAAAGTGGAGCATACCACCGTATGAGTTAGCTGCTTGGAAAATGCCTAATATAAAAACCTAAAAAGTTAATCAATAAAGAAAGATCACCATTAACAATTACACATCATTAATAATTAATTAATTAATTAAAGGAAATAGAAAAGGCTGAGTATTCTTCTTTTTAATTAATTAACTATGAGGGAGTGTGTGGGGTTAGAGAGCTCTATTAAAATAAGTTAACGTGAAGCACCTGAAGTAAGAAAACGACCCAACAAGGAGATTCCACTTTCCTTTTTTTTATTATTTTATTACAAATTTTATTTAATTTCATGCAATTATTTTTATGAAAAACCGGATGTCTCATGATATCATGTAACGATAATATTATAACGCATAATTATTTTTTATAATGATTATAGCAATGTTATAATTCTTAATTAGCTTTTAGAATGAATTATACTTACAAAATTTTATGAAATTAAGTCACGAGTCTCATTCAAGAATATACAGAAAAATTAGTATGAAACTCTTTTAGTTTAACTAGATGTTTAAGTTCGAATCTTGAATATTTTAATACTGTTGAGAAAATTTATATCATCTTTTGAGATCTTGAAAAACAAAAATCACTGGTCTTGATCATTTACACTAAGAATATATTGATTATTTTCTTTTTAATTAATTTTTGAGAATTTAATAACTCGAGCGGAAGACTATTATTATTATTATTATTATTTTTTTATTTTTTTTTTATAACTTGAAAAATGGTATTTGTTCATAAGCGATGAATTGATGAAGGAGATAGCTAGGAAGTGTCATTAAGAAGTGGAAGTGTAAGCAGTAGGCACATTCCTATCCTCCAGCTTTCATGCAAATTTTGTATATGATAGGGACAAGAATGAAAATGACTTTGTTATTATATTCTTTAGAAAAAATATTGCGGGGGGCCCACATCACATGCTTCCACAAATCCCTGCAAAAAAGAAAGGGACCCACATAAAATAAAATAAAAATTGGAGGGGGACCATTCCTTCTTTTTTTTTTTAATTATTATTATTAGTTTGTATTACCCAAAATTTGTATACTCCTTGTGGGAAGCAAAAGTAATTGGATTCTCTTCTGTTTTCCACGAGTACGTAAATATTAATTATCCAAAATAATTAACAAAAAATATTCAAAATAAATTAGTATAATTTAAATTATATTTATAAACTAATTCAATCACAATCTATATATACATACCATATTAATAACTTCATAACAAAAATTTCAAAGTAATTTATTTAAAAACTAAGCTCATAATTTTTTTTTTTTTTACATATGTCAGTTTTCTCTCTCTCTCTCTAAAGATTCTATCTTAGTTTCAAATTTTTTCACTTATAATTTCGAAAACAACTCACTGCTCTCTATACTTACAAGTAGTAAGGATTCTAACAATAAATGTTATTTATGATATTTATAATTATAAGTAGTAAGGATTCTTATAATTAATTTTATTTATGATATTTATGATTATAAGTAGTAAAGATTCTTATAATAAATTTTAGGGAAAAGTAAAAAAAAATTCTACTTGTGTTTTATATTTTTACAATTTGAAATATAATTTTTTTTTATGATAAAAGGAGTCTAGTGGTTAGTACAGTTAGAAATTTTAAATTTTTAGTCATAACTATATTGAAAAATGCTGAATTGATTAAAAAAAAAAACCACAAAAATTTTCCGTCTTTCTCTCTCCTTCCCTCTACATTTGTTCTTTCCATTTCCTCCATCTCTCAGCATTTCTTCTCTCTCTCCCCCTTCTCTTTGTGTCTTTCTCTCTACATTTCTTCTTTCCCTTTTCTTTTCCCAAAATTTTCATCAATTTGAAAAATCCATTCAAAACTTTTACAAATATTTGTTTTTGAGATATTTCATCGTGGCATTGAAGATTTGTTTTTGAGTTTAATTTGACTTTTTTTTACTTTTTTTTTCACTAATTTTCTTATTAATTTTGCTTATGATCTTTCTTTCCTTATTTTTTGAATTTTCAATTGATTTTAATAATGAAATTGACAAGAAAAAAATATGATTGCAGATTTTATTGTGAAAGAAAATTATACGAGAATTTTTCTAAAATTTGGAATTCTATTTCTAGGATTTTAGGATTTGAGAATTATTTGAGAGGGCGCGAGAGAAGAAATGTAAAGTGAGGAACAAAAGAAACATAGAGAGGGAGGAGAGAGAATGACGTGAATTTTATTTTTTTAATATCGTTATAATTAAAATTTTTTAAATTTATTTATACTGCAAACTATAAGACCCCTTTTAGGATAAAAAAATCCCACATTTAAAATCGTAAAAGCGTAAAATCACTACTTTCCCCCTAAATTTTATTTACCTCTTTATTCATTCTATTTTAATAGTAGCGTTTGAATCTATAAATATATAGTTTTAAAAAAGATTTTATCAAAAAGCTCATTAATTTGTACGAGTCTTTTTTCTTACTGTCCTCTTATTTCATATTATTTTTTTTTTAATTTCTGAGATATATTGCATTCCTACTTGCTAACATCGTCGCTTAAAATTTAATTGATTCGAAAGCCATAATTTAGGCATAAAACATTTACAATATTAATGAACTGTTCTCTTGGATAAAAACGATGATGCCAAAAAATGTTGATCAATACTCAGATATTAAAATAATGGGGTAAGAAGAGAAATATTATTATCAATTATGACATAACACTTGATTAAATGGATTTATGATAAATCAAGTTAATAACAGATTATAGTATAAATAAAAATTGTTGACTAACATTCTACATATTTTCATTAATCTTTTAATATAAAATTATCTTTTTTGTTATGTTTAGTTTGATATATATTGAAGTGTGTGATATGAAATCCACACTTCAATTTATATAATATTTGATTCAAATTAAACATAAATTACAATTGTATATAAATATATTAACGGAGAAAATATAATTTAAAAAATATAAAAAAACTCAAATATTAAAAAAATAATAATATTATAAGGAGTCAATTATCCAAGTAAAAATATATAAGCCATAATGAAAAAAGTCAAAAAATATATATAGACTCCAAATTATGGATTTTGTCCTATAATTAATCCTAATTTCACCAAGTTTCTTATTTTCTATTTAAAATGACCATCTCTTTCTGATTCCAACTAGATAATTATTTTCTAATTAACTTATATAATAACACATAATCATTTCTTAGTATAATACAGAGATTTTTCTTTTTGTTTATTTTGAGTGACTGATTTTAGAGAGCTAAACTATTTTTCATTTTGACATATATGTTTGCAGGAAGAGATGCAATAGTAATATATATTAGCACAATTTTTTAGGAATGCTAAGGATTATTTTCTTTTTGGATAGTTTTCTATATTCACTTTTAGATTAATTAATAACGAAAAAGAAATATCAAAACATAAGAAAAATAATAATTTTTTCTTATTCATATAGTCAATTAGGAGTAGGAGTGTAATTAAATCGAGTTTAGTCAATACAGTATTATATTAGAGTTCGATTCGATTAAAAAATTTGAAATTCGATCGAGTTTTTTTAACTATTTAAAACTCGATTTGAAAAAAAATTAAGCTACTCAATGTGACTATATAAAACTAGAATCAACCAAAAATTTTAATAAATAGTAAACTAGTATTAATTATACTAGAAAATTAATTTGAATTAAATCGAATGATTTAAGTTAATCCGATTCTAGTTAATTTGATTCGATTAAATTTAAATATATTTAAATATTAAGAGTATAAAAATAATTTAATAAATAATAAAATATATTCAATTAAATTCGTAAGTCTTATGAGTCGAATATTGTTATATTTAAATTTAATTCGATAAAATACTTAAATATAAATTTAATTAGATTAATTTTGAATCAAATTTAAATATTTTTTCATCTGATTTGTTTACACTAATCAGAATGTTAGTGTTTTAGATTGTTATAAAAAAAAATTAAGTATACTTAAAAGCAATTTTTTTTCTTTTCTTTTTTAGCAGCTAATAATACGTGGGGTTGGCCATCTGGTAAAAAGTTAAAACCCAATCCCAAAAACCCATGCTTGGAATTAGGATGAAAAACTATAGGTGGGCCTAAAAATCTCGAAATCGCAAAACTGATGATGGGATGTGAGAAATAAAAAATAATAAGTAATAACGATTATTAAAAGGGAAGAGGGTCCCATCACTGTACACGTGTAGACGAATAGATCCAAAGAGGAAACACGCACATTCACGAAAAGTAAAAGTCAGATGAATCAGAGCATGTGAATGAGATCAGGAAGATCAAAGAGTATAGCGGGTTTTGCGCTTCTTGCCAAAATCGTACACACAGAAAGAGATAAAAACAACGCCATTTCAATTAAAGAAAAAGGCCGATTGCTTTTTCTAATACCCCACTACCTCTTTTCTTTTGGCTTTTCTGTGTTTACTTTAATTAATTAATTAATTTATTTTTCTAGAGATTTGTAATTTGTTTATGTTTTTAACTATTTATACATTTAGATCACATATTATATTATATAAATTATATCCTTATAGCTTTTTTTTATAACAGATCCTAAAATTCAAAATTATTTTAGTGTGCATAATACAATATTGATTTGATTTAATATTTTTATTTAAAAAAACTAAAAACGTAGTTGATTTGATTTTTTTATTTGAAAATCAAAAAAACAAAAAAATTGAAATTCACACACACATATATATATATATATATATATGCTCATTTAATCTAAAACTATCATTCACATGTAAAAGCTTATCAAATTTAAGTATATTTATTTTTCATAAGAACTTTTCAAATTGATTTTTTTTAACTAAATAAACTTTTTATTTATTTAAAATTGATTTGATGAAGTCATATATATATATATATATATATATTATAAAGAGACGAGTGGGAGTGGAGAGTTAGATTTGTGTATAAAGTGTTGGACAAAGTGTCATTGATGATAAAAGTGAAGGACGTAAAACAAAAAAGCTGCTGCTCCTAACAGTTATGCTTATTGTCACGACCCTAGACATCAACTAGCAATCGTGCACCACTTAGCACGGTCCGTTGCATTAAGCCTACCTTCCAAACCGATAAAAGCACTCCAAAGAGAATAGAATGAAACTTAGAGATCGAGAAGATTCAATAGCAAAACAAGAACACAAAAGAGTTTGAGAGAAAAATTTTGTATTACTTGAAATGCTTGAATTACTTGAATTGATTGAATGATTACAAATGAATTTACATAAGGTATATATAGGCCTCCACCTCCTCAATGGATGACCGAGATCAATTCTCACCTACCAGATGGATGGTTAGAATTAACTCCCACCTACCAAATGAATGGCTAGGATTGTTTCCCACCTACCAAATGAATGATTAAGATCAACTCACACCTACCAAAATAGATGGCTAGGATTGATTCTCACCTAACAAATGGAGAGCTAGGATTAATTCCTACCTACCGAAATGGACGGCCACGATCCATTTAATCTAACGGTTTACAATGGTCTTCTAGAATATTACATATATGTGTCAAAATGTAAATGTGCAGGAAATCCCGTATGAACCTTTGCGGGGCGTGACATTCTCCCCCACTCAAGTTCGCGACACCCTCGTCGCGCCTTCAAGCTTGAACCTTTCTATGTCATCTTTGAATTGCCACAAAGTGTCTTCAGGTTCCCAGCTTGCCTCTATGTCTGGGGCATTCTTCCATTTGACCAAGTATTCCCGATAACTTGGTACACCTCTACGCCGAATTAGGCGGTCTGCCAGAATGGAATCCACTCCTCTATCAAAGGAGGTTACTACCGCAGTGGGTGCCCTTTTCGACTCTCCTCGACTTGCATCTTCTTCGTCTCCATGATAAGGTTTCAACATACTTACATGAAAGACTGGATAGATTTTAAGCTTCGGAGGGAGTCGTAGCTTGTAAGACACCTTACCAACCTGCTTAAGGACAGGAAATGACCCTTCGTATTTTCGTACCAACCCCTTGTGAACCTTCCGCAAGGACTTGAATTGTTGTGGTAATAATTTGACAAGGACCAAATCTCCTTCCTGAAATTCGACCATTCTTCTTTTCTTGTTAGCCCACTTCTTCATCTTTTTGGATGCCTTGTTCAAATAGGCTCGGGCCAACTCGGCTTGCTCGTGCCATGCCTTAGCAAATTTGAAGGCTGCAGGACTCTTCCCTTCATAGCTTGTGGCCAAAGCATGAGGGGTCATAGGTTGTTGTCCCGTGATGATCTCGAAGGGACTCTTGTCAGTGGATTCACTTTGCTGCAAGTTGTAAGAGAATTGGGCTACATCTAGCAACTTAGCCCAATCATGTTGGTTGGCACTAACAAAGTGTCTAAGATACAGCTCCAGTAGTGCATTGGCACGTTCCGTCTGCCCATCGCTTTGAGGATGAAAACTGGTGGAGAAGTTTAAGTATGATCCCAGCAGCTTGAACAACTCTGTCCAGAACTTCCCAGTAAATCGTGGGTCTCGATCACTCACGATATTATATGGGATTCCCCAATGCTTCACAACATGTTTGAGGAACAACCGTGCAGTCTCATCAGCAGTGCAATCCACCGAGGCAGGTATGAATATTGCATACTTACTGAAGCGATCAATGACCACTATTATACTACCAAAGCCTTCTGATTTTGGCAAGCAAGTGATGAAGTCCATCGAGACACTCTCCCATGGTCTCTTTGAAATAGGCAACGGTTCTAGCAAGCCACTGGGTGCACGCTGCTCTATTTTGTCTTGTTGGAAAACAAGACAAGTTCTCACGTAGGCTTCAACATCATCCCACAGTTGAGGCCAATAGTAAATAGACTTGATCAAGGCAATGGTGCGTTTTATGCCTGGGTGTCCAGCCCATAATGAATCATGACATTCCTTGATCATCTCTTTTCTCAAGTTCCCCCACTTAGGAACGTAGATGTGATTTTTTTGCCATAGAGTAGTCCGTCACTCTGCCAAAATCGCCTTGTCTTTCCTTCTTTGATGAGGACTAGGAGGTTTTGAGCCAGGGCATCATGCTCCAACCCTTCTTTGATCTTTTCCAGCAAGGGACTGCTTGGTCTACTCAAAGCTGCTAATTCTGCCTTTCGACTCAGTTCGTCAGCCACCACATTGGCCTTACCGGGCTTGTATTCAAGCTTGTAGTCAAATTCTGCCAAAAATTCTTGCCACCGAGCTTGTTTGGGACTCAACTTCTTTTAAGTTTGAAAGTAGTTAGTTGCTACATTGTCTGTCATGATCACAAAGTGAGAACCCAACAAGTAATGTCGCCACACCCTTAGACAATGGATGATAGCAGTCATCTCCTTTTCTTGCACTGTGTAGCGGCGTTCAGTGTCATTGAGCTTGCGGCTCTCATATGCTATCGGGTGCCCATCTTGCATCAATACTCCACCAATGGCAAAGTCTGAGGCATCAGTATGCAACTCGTACATCTTACAAGGGTCTGGCAAGTAAAGAACTGGTTCTTCGGTAATGACCCTTTTCAAGTCATCAAATGAGGCTTGGCACTTGTTTGTCCACTCCCAAGTATTGTTCTTCTTGAGTAGGTCGGTTAGTGGAGTTGCTCTTGCTGAATATGACTTGATGAATCTCCGGTAGTAGTTCACAAGTCCAAGGAAAGATCTTAACTCGGGGACCTTAGTAGGAGGTTCCCATTCTTGGATGGCTTTCACCTTGTCTCCATCCATCATAAGCTTCCCATCATTTATCCTATGACCCAAGAACATCACCTCATCTTGGGCAAAGGAACATTTCTCTCTCTTAACATATAGCTCATTTTCTCTGAGGATCTCAAACACCTTCTTCAAATGCTCAAGATGTTCTTCCATAGTCCAGCTATATATTACAATATCATCAAGATATACTACCATGAACCGATCGAGGTAGGGATGAAAGAGTTTATTCATGAGAGTGCAAAAGGTAGCAGGCGCATTGGTGAGACCAAATGGCATAACAAGGAACTCATAAGCACCATACCTTGTTACACATGTAGTCTTCGGCTCATCCCCTTTTGCTATGCGTACCTGGTAGTATCCCGACCGTAAGTCCAACTTGGAGAAGTATCTAGGATTCCCCAATTGATCAAACAAATCAGCAATGAGTGGGATAGGATACTTGTTCTTTATCGTGATTTTGTTTAGAGCACGGTAGTCAATGCACATTCTCAGTGAACCATCCTTCTTTTTCTGGAAAAGCACCGGGGCACCAAATGGGGCTTTGGATGGTCTAATGAAACCAGCATCCAACAGCTCGTTGAGTTTCTTCCGCAATTCTGCCAACTCCGAGTTTGCCATCCGGTAAGGACTCATGGCTGGTGGTCTTGTGCCAGGCTCCAGCTCAATTTCATGGTCCACCTCCCTCCTTGGGGGTAATTGTTTTGGCAACGCCTCCGGCATCACATCCTGGAACTCATCCAAGACAACTTGCACCTCCGTTGGCAAGTTTAGTTGTGGTGATGCTTCATCATCATCATACTCCTTTAGAATGGCCAAGTAACTCTCTTCTTCCCTCTTCAATCCTTTCTTGAATTGAAGTGCTGAGAGAGCTTGGGTAGTAGGCTTGGTTGTCCTTTCCGTCGGTACTAGACAAGCCTTTGGTCCATCCATAATGCACATAGAGTTTGAACATGGAACAAGGAAAGCTCTTACCTGGTCCAAGAACTCCATGCCGAATACCACCGAGAAATCATCCATGGGTGCTACAGATAAATCCACTTGGCCAGTCCATGCACCAAGACTGACCTTCACTCCGTGGGCAATTCCTTGGAGAGGTCGTGCCGCCGAGTTAACTGCTTTGAGGGAGCCACCTCCATTGGCAACCTTGAGACCAAGTCTCTTGGCTTCCTCTAGCGAAACAAAGTTGTGAGATGCA
Source organism: Triadica sebifera (assembly GCA_023653625.1). Lineage (NCBI taxonomy): Eukaryota > Viridiplantae > Streptophyta > Magnoliopsida > Malpighiales > Euphorbiaceae > Triadica > Triadica sebifera. The sequence continues at coordinate 10,836,580 of CM042904.1, forward strand.
CATGTGTCGACTAGGGCTTTGGCGACTTTCCCATTGATAGTTGCATCCACAAACATGAGTCCCTTGGGGGACTTTGGGGCACTTTGTAATGCACTAAGCAGCCGCAAATATCCCATCTTCGCACCTTCATCTGCCTCACTTCTCTCTTGATCATGAGTGGAGGCAACTAAAGCATTCAATGTCTTCCTTTTGGGACATTCTCGTGCCCAATGCGGTCTGTCGCATATGAAGCACGTCACACGGGGCTTTGAGGCACCACGTTCTTCTCTTTCCTTCCCTTTGTCTTGGGACTTGAATGAGTAGCCTTCTTTGTGGTTTTTATGGTTTTGACTCTTGGCATGGCCTCCCCCATTCCTTGCTCCAACAAACTTTCTATCAGTTGGCCTCGAGTCTTCTTTGTTTGAGGAGTAATCAATAAGACTTTCAGCAACGACAATGGCCGAAGATAAGTCTTGGACACCACGTCGTTTGAGCTCAAGATTAGCCCATGATTGGAGACCATCCATGAACAAGAATAAGGCATCCTTGTCCGATGTGTCAGGGACATCTAGCAGCAAGGTTGTGAACTCCTTCACATACTCCCTTATGCTACCCATTTGCTTTAGTAGTCGAAGCCGGCCCCTTGCCTCTTCCTCAGCATTTACGGGGAAGAATTGGCTTTTGAACTCCCTTTTGAAGTCTTCAAAAGTGTCAATTGTGCACACTCCACGTTGCACATCTCCATATCTTCGTCTCCACCACAACATAGCAGTGTCGGTCAAGTACATGGCAGTAGTTCGGATTTTGCTGGCATGGTCTGTTATGCCAGTAGCCTCAAAGTATTGATCCAGCCCCCATAGGAAGTTCTCAACTTCCCTAGCATTCCGAGCACCATTGAAAGTCTTTGGCTTGGGAACTTCCACTTTCTTGGCCTCAATGATAGTGGTTGTATTGGTTCCCGAGGCCATAGCCCGTTTGCATAGTGCTAGATCACCACCCATATCCTCAACTCTAAGTAACACATTAGAAATTTCTCTTTGGAAGAGATCACGTACCTTGGCAAGTTCGGATTTCAGCCCATCAATCTCTTGCCTTAACCCACCGTCTAGCTCGTTGAGTGACATCTTGACCGCTGCATGGATCTCCGCATCCTCGGCCTCCAAGCCGCTGCAACGTTCCTCCAAGTTGTCTACTCGGTCGAACAACTCTCCCAAGTTGTCCTGAGCACTCACAACACATGCTTCCAAGCTAGAAAGCATGTCTTTTGACTTGGCTCGAGATTCTTTAGATGGTTTCCGAACTTCCTCACGACCACATTCCATTGATGGAACTTCCACGTTAGGTGTAGCTGGGGCAGTAGCCTTCATTATGCCAAAGGTAGTAAAACTTCAAACCTTGGCTCTGATACCAACTGTCACGACCCTAGACTTCAACTAGCAATCGTGCGACACTTAGCACGGTCCGTTGCACTAAGCCTGCCTTCCAAACCGATAAAAGCACTCCAAAGAGAATAGAATGGAACTTAGAGATCGAGAAGATTCAATAGCAAAACAAGAACACAAAAGAGTTTGAGAGAAAAGCTTTGTATTACTTGAAATGCTTGAATTACTTGAATTGATTGAAGGATTACAAATGAATTTACATAAGGTATATATAGGCCTCCACCTTCTCAATGGATGACCGAGATCAATTCCCACCTACCAGATGAATGGTTAGGATTAACTCCCACCTACCAAATGAATGGCTAGGATTGATTCCCACCTACCAATGAATGGTTAAAATCAACTCCCACCTACCAAAATAGATGGCTAGGATTGATTCCCACTAACAAATAGAGAGCTAGGATTAATTCCTACCTACCGAAATGGACGACCACGATCCATTTAATCTAACGGTTTACAATGACCTTCTAGAATATTACATATATGTGCCAAAATGTAAATGTGCAGAAAATCTCGTATGAACCTTTGCGGGGCGTGACATTATGCACACATCTATAGGATTATTTTATTTTATTTCATATATTTCGGCATCCAATCGCGGTGGTCATGCTTTTATGCCCCTTTAATGTTTTTTTTTCTTCAAATCACTGGGTGCTTAATCTATACTTCAACACATTAAAATTAATAATATTTATGTGAAGTAAATATCGAATATCAGTAAAATATATATCTAGAATTTAAATTCGAAATTTCTTATTAAACTATAATAATTCTGTATTACTTCATCTAATCCTTTTTTTTTAATTTTTTTTGGGGCTAATTTCTCATTTTTACTTCTTTACTACAAATCTGAAATCTGAAATCTGAAATCTGAAATTTGATTTTTGTTTACTGGAAATTTGATTAGACATTTACTTTCGTCCCAATTAATGAAGAGCTAATTATGAAAATATGTTTAATATAAAATCATTATCATAACACAAAAATTTTCTATCATAATCTAATTTTTATTAATTAATGAGTGAATTTTTTCTCTCAATTTTGTGCATGAATTCTTCTATTTTAAATCCAAGATTAAGTGTAGTGTTCACATTTCTTCAAAAAAAAAAAAAAAGAAAGTACAGTGTTCGCATTGTTATCTCATTAATTTACCACTCCGCATGCGAAGTTGGATGGAAAAGAAAAAAGAAGTGGAATTCTGTTGCTTAATAACTACTGATATTATAAATAAGGCGTCAACATGTTTATATTTGCCAAACTTCAAAATGTAAAAGGAAAAAAATAAAAATTGCGGCTAAACAAAACACTTATTTTGCCTAGAAACCGTTTGTTTTGCAATATTTTTCAAACTTCAACGGATTTCTCTCTTTTTTCCTCACCCAAAGGTACTGCCTCTCTATAATAATAATAATAATAATAATTAAAACAAAAGAAAAATAATAAAAATAATTTGGATATTGATCTTTACAATTTTTTTAAGTTCACTCTTTTTGGTTTTCTAATTCATTTTTAAATGAAAATTGAATAATATTGGTACCTTATTTCAGAACCGCTTTTTCTTCCTCAACTTCTCTTTTCTTTTTTTTTTTCCTCCTTTTTTCTCCTCTTCCTTTTCCACTTGCAAAAAAACTACGGAAAACATGGGATGTTCACGAAAAATGTAAAAAGTTGGGTCAGAAAGAGAAATGAATTATAAAATATGAATTCTAGCAAATAAATAGATCGAATTGAAAATAATTATAAAAATTGGGGGTTTCAAAAAGTAACAAAAAAAATTTTGACTCTGAAAAATGCACGATTTATTTGTGTAATTTGCCCGAATTTATTTTATATTAATACAAAATATTTGTAACTAGATAAAAAGAATTATAATAAAAAAATAATTTCAAAGATTTAAAATATGATGAATTATTATAATTGTAAAATATGAATAAAATATTATCTTTACATAAATAACATTGATTTTTAAAATTACCATTAATTTTTTTTCTCTATTTTGAAGACGAGTTATCATGCTATATGTTTAATTTTCTAAAAGCTAAATTTTCAGATTTTACTCAAAATCTATTATTGTGTTAAAAATAATAAGCTCGGCGGTACTTTTATTTAAAAATGTTAACTTAGGTTTTAGCTTACCAAATTTAAACGTCATATTTCAGTTTGAGAAAATATTTACCTTAGAAAGCTAAAAGTTCAATCAAAATAGGCACTTAGCTTACAGTACCATAGTAAACTTTTAAAAAATTGTATGGATGAAATATACTTGCTTTATTTTTGTTTTTTGTAGAAAGATTAAGGATTTAACTGAACAATATTAATGTTATAAAATAATACATTTAATTGACTAAATCACCCTTTATCGATTCTCCTAATAATTTTAAATTATTTTTTCACTTCATTAATTTGTTCTTCTCCAAATTGTTTTCTTTTACTTTAATTAATATAGTGAATCTTAATAAATAAGAGCAAAGTTGAAAAAAAATTAATTAATAGTACATTAATTTCATAAAATAAAAAAGTAAAATTGAACCATTGAAGCGGGACAGAAGAAATAGTATTTAAGATGGATGATGGGTGTCGTCTGAATTTTTAATCAAAATATGGGTAGTGTTTGTTAATTTTTTGTGTCAATTTCATCATATTAGTGCACGTAATCTAGCACCCACAAATATTTATTTGTCAAAGTTAAGCTTATTTAACAATAACTTATAAGTCATAACTTAGAGGAGAAAAAAAGGAAAAACTTTTTCTTAAAGTTGAGGGCAATTAAATCTTAAAGAAGACTCGATGAGTAACAAAGTCAAAATACAAGGGTTCATGAATTTATTGATGATTCAAACTTGTGAATTTGATGAAAACAAATTTTTGAGAATAAATACATAAATAAAAGTTTTAAAGATCCAATTAAAAACAAAAAAAAAACATAGTACGTGAGTTAAATAATATCTTATTGCTATATTATATCAGTTATGTTATGATTAATATTTTTTAATATCTTATTGCTATATTATTTTAGTTATGTTATGATTAATATTTTTATTTCCAACAAAAGAAAGTGCTGTAACTGTACACTTTGTTTCAATGAAATGTCATCAACTTTAGCTTTATTTTTTTTGAACCTATTTTTAGATTTGTCCACACATAAATTTATAAATTAACATTATTATAAACACAAGGTTCATCCATATTTTGTAAGAAATAAAACTCTTTGATTGTCTTATCAAATCAAATGTTACAACTCCTAAATGCTTACTTCAATCCATAAAGGAATCTTTGCAATTTACATACCTTTTTACCATCATTAGATGTGAAACCCTTATATAGTGTCATGTACACATCCGCAGTTAGATTTCTATTAACAAAAATTGTTTTCACATCCATTTGCCAAATCTTATAGTCATAATGAGCTGTAATGCTAGGAGTATTATGATGGATTTAAGCATAACAACTAGAGAAAAGTAGTTGTTACTTCATCTATATGAGTAACGGATTTGGGTTAAGTTAGTTGATCAACGTCTGTTTGAGCATCTTAAACTTCATCAATTTCAATATTTCTCCTATTTTCTTCTTTTAAAAGAAACTTTTTTTAAGAAGATAACATGCTTTGAAATAAACACATTTTGTTCCAAAAGGGGGTAGAATTGATATCCAAATGACTTTGGTGGATATCCCACAATTGACACTTATTAAACTTAGCTTCTAACTTGTCTGACATTGTCTACTTTCTATAAGCAGGACAACCCCATACTTTTATGTATGAAAGAACATATTTATTATTATTTCATATCTCATATGGAGTAACATCAATTGAATTAGAAAGGACTCTATATATTATATAAACAACAGTCTCTAGTGCATGACTCTAAAAAAACTTAGGTAACTCTATAAAATTCATCATTGCTCTCACCATGTCTAACAAGGTTCAATTTCTTTCAGCCACACCATTGTATTGTGACATGTAAGGTGGAGTCCATTGAGATAAAATCTCATTATCTCTTAAATAACCATGAAACTCTTGACTTAAGTATTCTCCACCTTGATCTGATATAAGTATTTTAATAATTTTGCCAAGTTATTTCTCTACTTCATTTCTGAATTTTTTTGAACTTTTCAAATGCTTCAGATTTGTATTTCATCATATATAAGTACCCAAATTGTGAATAATCATCGATAAGATAATGAAGTAGATAAAATCACCTCTAGCGTACACGAACATTGGTCCACATACTTTTTTTTTATGTACAAGGTCCAATAGCCCATTAAGAAACCTTTTCCATTAAAAGGTGATTTTATCATTTTGCCTAATAAACAAGACTCACATGTATCATATGATTCTTAATCAAATGACCCTAAGTTACCATTCTTGTGTAATTTTGTCATACACCTCTCATATATATGGCCAAGGTGATAATGCCATAAATATGATGGTTTTAGGTTATCCAATTTTTTTCTTTTATGATTATTGATATTGAGGATTGAATTAGACATATCAAGAATGTATATTCTATTGCATAATGTGTAAGTTCCATGAAGAATATCATTCAACTATATCGAGCAACCATTGTCATTAATAGTTAAATGAAAACCCTTTCTATTTAAACAAGAAATAAAAATAATAGTTTTAGTTAAACTAGAATATAATAAAATTTGTCCAATTCTAAAATAAGTCCACTAAGGAGTATTATTACATAAGTTCCTACAACTAATGCAATAACTCTTGCTCCATTGCTAACACACATGTCTAACTCTCCATTCTTAAGCTATCTACTATTCTTAGGCCTTGCATATTAATGTATATGTGAGACCCATATCTAGTATCTAATACCCATGCATTATTATTAGAAACAATATTAACCTCAATAACAAAAATATTTGAAGTAGAAGGTGCATCCAAAGTCTTACCATTCTCTTTCTTCAAAGACTTTAGATAGGCCTTGCAGTTCATTTTTCAATAACAACTATTGTCATAATGGAAGCAAGTCCCTTTTGACTTGCCTTTCTTCTTCATCTTCAATGCATGTTGTATTGGAGATGTCCTCTCTATCATCTTGGAGAGGAAGATCAATTTAGATATTTCATATCACTTAGTTTGAGCTTACTTATCGAAAAGCTCCCTTAGATGATACATACTGGTATTTCCATTTATGTTCTCATGTTGCTTTTGAAACTTGAGAGACATCAAGGCAAACATAATGCAACTCGTCAACTTACTATCATCCACATGCTTCTTATTTACTAAATGTTCATTGATAGAAACATCATTAGTAGGATGGGAGAGAAGCGACTCTTCCAAGATATAAACTATATATTTTTGACTTTGAGAACTATTCTCAAATTCCTTAGGCCATTTCCAACCCAACATAAAAATGGTGTAAAAAACAAAAACAAAATCTTGCAGAATCAATGATCTAAAAACCTAGCACTAAAATGGTGTAAAAATGGTGGTTGCCACAGTACCACACCATATTAGGTGTGACACAGTACCACGCCATTTACTTTTTTTTTTAATTATGTAAAACTGCAGAAAAGAGGCACCAAATTTCATCTATTTTTTACAATTCATGAGCAGAACATAAAGGAGAAAAAAGAATATCAGAACAAGAAGAGCAGGGGCAGCAATATGGAATCAAAATATGCCATTTCTGGAATTTGATGGGTTTAAAGAATTGCTAGCCGAAGGAAAGAGTTGCTGATTAAAGTTTTATTTGGCCGAAGGAAAGAGTTACTGGGAAGAAGATGAAGATTGTTTGATATTTTTTGGGACATTGCATGCATTCCACGATGTTTTGACTTTAATTAACATTTGATTAAAGTTTATTTGATTATTAATTAGTTAATTGATGCTTAGTTAATATTATTTTATGCTTACATTGTAATTAATATTTAATTAATATTATTTATACTTAAATTTTCAATTTGATTTTAGTTAATATTATTTCATAACTAATTAATTTCTATCGATTAAATACACCCTAATATTAATTTTCTACTTAATTGAATATAATTTATAAAAAAAATTAAATATACAATAAAAATATAACTAGAAAATACACACATTATAATTTAAATACGTGGTACATTCATTATGTGATATTAAATTAATTTTTATTTTTGTAATATTATTAAATAATAATAAATATTATTGGATGAATATGTTAAAAAGAAAAAGATTAGAGTTTATTTTGTAAAATAATTAAACAGTATCAAAGTAATTAAAAAATATAAATATGAATATATATAGAATATTCTTTTTTGTGTGAAAAATAGTGTTATAGATTAGAGATAAATTTACTAAATCTACATCATTTTAGTGTAAAAATTATACAAAAATTGTGTTTTGGGTTGGAGATAGCCTTAGCCAATCAATAAAGCTCGAGCCAATCAATTTGTAAGATTTAAGAATTAAGCATAGGTTCATGTTTGATTACATGATTCTAGCAACCTAGATATAAAGAAAAATCATGTTAGACTATGTACTACATGCATAAATATTAGGTCTTTAATAAATGAGTATTATTACTCCCACTATTTTATTGTGAATCCATAGCCTTCGTTATGAATCCGAGAGAACCGTTGGAAGCTTTCCTAGTGGGTCAGTATCCAACATCTCTAAAAATGACCTTGGGTGTGCCCAAGAAGCCACCTTAGATCAATTGGTAGGTATCTCATATAAATTACTTCTTTTCATGCAACTATTGAATCATTGGACTGTCAACTCTTGATGCATGTACATCTCATGTACTCTAATTCACATTGACCTTGGGTGTGCCCAATAAGCCAATGTAACTAGTTAAAGCCAACCCATTAATCATGAAAGCATATTTCAATCATTTGAACATATTCTTGTAGAGCAAGCTTGGGTGTACCTAACAATCCAAACTCTAAAAGAACTATAGTTCTTATATATTAATGGAAGGCATTGATCATAATACAATTTGTTGCCCAGATATTGTACCAAGAAGGGGGGTTGAATTGGATATTAAAATTTCTTAATTTTTTAGTGCGGAAAGAAAAGTTAAGTTGAGTAGGGATAGGAAGATATCACACAGAAATTTTTATAGAGGTTTGGGTATTAACAAACTCTACTCCTCTCTCCAATCTCAATTGGGAGTTTCACTAACACATTAAGTGTTACAATGGAGTTTTACAAGCTCACTCCCAACTATGGTGTTTCTAACAATGGATCACACCTAACCTAGAAATCCCTTGTGTTTTAATGGCTTACACAATAAACCAATTCCTTGTGTTTTAAAGGCTCACACAAATAACCCTTATAAGTGTTCTACTCTTAACCCAATATACCCAAACTCACTTGAGTAGTAGATTACAAAGAGAACATTCACAAATCTATAATGCTCAGAAAACAATGAGCAAAAAGATTTTTTTTACAGAGAATTAATGTTTGTTTTAAAGTGGTAAATGCACAAATGGCTTACAACAAGATTGAGATTCAAAGTATTTGCTATTCTCTTGTTCTAGATTCATAAATGACTTGCATTTATACTTCCATGGAGAATTATAGTCGTTTGGTTGCATTTAATGCAAAAATAGCCGTTGCACCAACTCTTAATTTCACGCCTAACATGTTTCTCTTTCCTCTTTCATGGTCGTGAATAAGTGTGTCACGGTCATGATTGTTCTTTTAAGCCATGACTTGAGTAGTGACTTCGACCATGAACCATTCTGGAAGGATTTGAAATGTTTGATCACAGGCATGACATTATTCTTTCACGAGTGTGAATATCCTTCCTAGCCGTGGTCCAAGTAGTGACTCTGGCCATGAAGCTCTCTGGAGGAATTTGACATGTTTTCTCATGAGTGTGACTTTTTTTCACGGGTGTGACTGATATGATCATTCACGGTTGCTATCATTCTTCATGGCCATAAACTTTAAATATTTGGTAGTTGGCGCTAAGCTTCATCACGGGCGTGACATAAAAGGTCACGGACGTGAATAATGCTATTTCTTCAATTTTTGTCTTTTTAAGGTTAGTCATCCATTCTCCATTCTTGCTATCATGTTCCATACCCTGTTAAATAAACTTAGAAAATAATTATGTTAAATACATTATTGCTATTATAATTTATGAGGGATTTTGTGGCGGCACCGCCTCCCCACCCGAACACACGCAACACGTGCCCGGATGAGGGAGCGCTGCTACCTGTCTTTCTTACTTCTTCAATTCGCTATATTTTTTTATACTCATGTTTATATATGGATATAAACATAAATCATAGTACAATTTATTTACATAAAATAGTAATTTATAACATCAGCGGAATTCTTAACAAACTTTAAAAGCAAGTTTTACAAACTCAAACATTTCTTTAATAAAAAGTCAAATACAAAAGTTTCAAAACTTGTAACCCACTTTCTCAAGGTTTGGCTACTTTACTTGAATGGGATCACCGCTTGCTTTATCAAGTGTCTTCAGCTACCTTTCTATATCTGCGTGGAAATTAAACTCCACGCTAAGCTCTAAGCTTAGTGGTGCATATAAATAAGGCAATATACTATGTCATGCAACAAGCATTAACAATTATCATTTTTGTGCATTAAAATGTTTGCATGCATGACTATCAACATATTCTTATTTCATAAAAGTATAAATGTCAAGCTCATATAGACATTGTTATTTTCATTATCTTTAATAACAAAGTATTCTGTAAATCTCTTTATCATTACATTTCAATCTCATATCATCATCATTTTCTTATCCTTTCCTTTTCTTATTTTTCCGACATATCCTCATTATCTTGCCCACATCACTCTAAATTTTGGACTGACTGGATACAGGTTATGGATCAGGAGCGCTCTCCGAGCTTAAGCCACTCTGTCCACTATCTGGCTCATAAGAGCTTCTCAAATCAATGGCGCTCTCCGAGCTTAAGCCACATTGATTGAGTATAATTCCATCATAGATGAATAACCGAACCAAGGGCACTCTTCGAGCTTAAGCCACCTTGTCCTCATTTACATGTGCTCATCAGAGCTTCTCAAGTCAGTAGCGCTCCCAGAGCTTAAGCCACACTGACCGAGCATCCCAGACCAATGGCGCTCTCCGAGCTTAAGCTACATTGGTTGAGGTATAATACTGTACCATTCGCCCCCTTAATGACATGTCATCTATCCTAATTCTAGTCCGCAAGTAGAGTAATGGGCTTCTTTATATTTTTACACCAATCATTATTCTCAAATTTCCACACATCAATATCTCATATTTATCAACATCTCAATTTTCTTGTTTTGCAAACATATAGTCATAATCATATATCTTTTCATTCATTTACTAGATTCATCAATATTCTCATGTTTATCATCTGCATCAGATTTCATAAATTATCCATGACAATTCATTTTTCTACATCAATTCATTTTTCTATATCACAACATATCACATTCTCACATCAATATATATATACATATACATATATCCATATCATTCTTATTTCATTGGATAGACAATATCTTTCACTTACTTACCTGAATTCTTCATTAGATAACCACATCCATAATCACAATACAGAGCATTCACGGCCGTGATTACTAATTTCACACCTGTGAATTAGTTCACGCCCGTAATCCCAAGTCGTGAACGGTACTGAAATGAATCGCCCAAAAGCATTCACGGTCGTGATTACTCATTCACGCCCGTGAATAAGTTCACTACCGTGATTTCAACCCGTGAACGCTTCTGGAATGAATAGTACCATTTCCACCCAGAAATTCACAACCGTGACACAATCAGTCACAACCGTGAACCCTCAAGTTCACCCCCGTGACTAAATAGTCACACCCGTGACTTTCAGCAGAAAATCTTCATATTCACCTTTCATTCATTCTAACATCATCCAAAACATACCAAATTCTATTTCATGCATTTCTAAGGCTCTTTACTCAACTTATTACTTTTCAATACATTTACATGCCTTGATCATACAAGATTCTCTAACATGCATCCTTAATTCAATGTCACAATTATCTCATTCATATATGTCTAAACCTATGGTTTCATGCCATAATCATCATCATTCTTGAAATTGCATTTATCTAAAGTCATATTCAGCATGCATTATTTCAAACAAAATAGGCTATTGCCTTAAGTTATGCACAAACCTTAATCTTTCTCCTTCACTCTTTTAGGTAGCTTTCTCTTTTCCTTTGCTCCTTAGAGCTTGTTCCTTGTCATTTGGAACTCCTACAACATCATAGATCATTTTCATCATCATCTAATTTCATTAAGACCCTAAACTCTCTTTCTCTCTTTCAAAACCCTAGTTTCTCTCTCATTCCATATAAGTCTTAGAATAACTCAAAATTCGAACTTCCTTTATAAAAGATGATGATGAAGAAGAAATACTTCTTACCTTACACTTTTCTTCACTTGATCACCACTTTGGAGATTTTCTCTCTCTACCAAACTTGATTTTTCTTCCTCTTTCTTGTTCTTTCCAGCTTCCTTATGAGTTATAGAACATGAAAATCACTTTGTCTTGCTCTTTCCTTTCTCTTCCCTTCCTTTCTCTCTCTAGAATCAAGGTGAGCTATGGAGAAATGGATGAAGCTGGCGTGACTGGTAAAGAAAAGAGAGAAGGAGCAGAAAATGAAGAGAAGAAGAAGAAGAAAGGAAAGCCTTAAATAGGGTACCCCAAAAAGTCTTCATGTGGGGCCCACCATTTGACCATCTTCTTCCAATTTTTCACTTAATCAATATTAATCCTTCTTCTTTTAGTATCATGGCCGGCCAAACCTATCAAAATGTGCCCAAAATTAATATGTTGATTAACAATTAATCTCATTAGTCCTCCAATTTTTGATAAATTGCAATTTGACCCCAAAACTTATCAAATTTTGCAAATTAGTCCTTTACCGTAAATTAACTTCTTCAAACTTTAATATCACTTAATTAGGCATTCATCATTTAATTTAGCCATTTCTTAATCAATTTTGTGTAAAAATCCGAATTTAGACTCCGATCGGTCAAACGCGTCAACTTCACGACACGTGCGACTCGGGGCCTAAATTAGCGGATGTTATAGATTTTCTTTAATTAAGTCTCATCATAGTTGATTGACATGCATAATATATTCATTCATCTCTCTCACACACACACACATATAGATAATTACACTAATTATATGGTTATGGTTATGGACATATCTAACATCAATCCTTCTAGCCATGAAATGTTTGATTAGGTCTCACTTAGGTGGATGCATGAAATTACACTTTTAAATAGAAAACAATTTCCTATTATAAGTCTTTTTGCAATTAGCACCATCACCTTGGCTTCTTGCTCCATTGTACTTTAATTCTATTATAATCCTATGTAATCTATTTACAGAAATTATTCATAACAAAACTTCAAGTTATATTTAAAGGGTATAAGATGAAAAGAGAAATACAATAGAGAAAATAGAGAAAGCAGGGACTCACAAACCCTATTTACCAAAAATAAAAATTCCAAGTATGATCAATCAAATTGGTCCAGTCCATAATCATGTCATCATGTCATTCCATATATTCCTAGCATGTATCCTCTAATGCATAAATAAAGGTAATTTATTAAAGCAATAATTTGGGCTCCCTTTGTTTCAATGAGATTGCTTGACCTTTAACAAAATTCATCATACATCTATCATTTAATATCATTACATGGATATATGAATAATTAGAATCACTTTCTAAAAGAAAATCATACAAATTAGACATGCATGTGATCATATAAAAAAGTTTCAAAAAATTGTTTACTTAGCCAACTAGGCTATTACGAATTCAATGCATACAACTTATAAATATGAATTTAAACATTTAATAAAATTCAGATTCAGATTCAAATATGACCAGTAGTTAATTCATAATTAAATTACTCTAATTAGTTATTATTTTGATGCTAAATAGGATTAAACAATCCTAGTTACAATTGCATACTAGAATCCTATTTTAAATAGGATTAGAAAACCCTTTTCAAATTCAAATAAAAATCTTTTGAAAAATTTTATTCTCATCAATGTAAGAAACTTATAATAGGTTTAAATTAATTCTATTCATTCATTAGAAAATCTAAATCATTAAAAACTCAATAAGCAAATCAATTGCTCAAAATTTATCTAAATTGAATTATATATGAATTAGGACACTTTAGAAACTCAAGCACAAATTCAATTTGACTTTGGCATGCAATTGACATAAAAATAATATCATAAATATCTCATAAACTTTTAATTATGATTTGTTTCATGAAGTTACGTCACATTAAATTACATAAACAAAAACAGTCTTATCACATGGTTAAAGTTTTTACCCTAGTTACTAGTTTTGTTTATGTCTTGACCAAAAAATTTTTATATATAAATTAAGTGGTTATACAGAAGTTTAAATACATTATAAATATGTCATAAATATATTTGAATAATCATATTAATAAACCAAATTCGAACATCCCCATAAAAGAACTCAATTGATAATACTAGATGTCATAAACCTTAAAAATTTCAACAATATTCACAATTTTGAATTTCATGTTTAAATCCAATTTAAATCATTTCATTATTATCAAAAACATTAGATATTACTATATTTTTCAATGAAAAATAAAATTTGATTCCAAACACAATCAAACTTATTTTTAATAGAATCAAATTTATTTTTAATAGAAGGAGGGAATCCAAGTTGTTCATTTGAATCATTTTTATTGATACTTCAATTAAATCCAAAACTAATTTACTTAGGGTGACTCTAATACCACTATTGAATTTTGAAAATGCATATCATACATATAGAAATAAAAATTTAAAATTTAATTAAACCCAAATCCCATGAAATGCCCTATGTATATCAAAATCGGATCATTAGCCATTTAATGGGAAAAGTTGATTACTATTATTTGCAACTCTTGAATTTTCAAGTTGTGAGATTTTTTCTCTTTGTTGGGTTATAGCAAACCACAAAAATCCAAAGTTATGATTCCTTTTAAGAGTATCTATGTGAAGGAAGAAGAAGAAAAACCTCCAAGGGGATGGGGTGACAAAGGTCCAAAGTACTAACTATAGAAAATTGTCAAGAAAGAGAAAAGGGAGAGGAGAAAAATAACTATTACTTTTCTTAAGGGTAAAGCCACAAAATAGACTCCTTAAAAGAAGTATTTATACTATTTCTAATCTATTTTAGGGTTGGAAAAAGGAAAAGGCCCAATAGGTCCCTTTCCCTAATGTACATGGCCTAATATTGACCAAGTCAACAATTCTAATTCAAATTGGATTTGACCTATTTTTATAACTCTTATAAAATGCCCAATTCTCTTTCTCTCTCACATGAACCTTATACAAAACCCATTTTATAATTCCTTCATTCCCTTTATGCATGTGACCTAATAAGTTTTCTGATCATGTTAGTAGCTTAAGTCTTGAAAGGAATCCTAATCCAATTAGGATTCTATGAGTTAAACTTTTTTGTCCCATAATTGATTTCCACTCATTTTTTCTTGACTTAGCATGTCATGAGTGATATCTAACAACACATAATGACCACTCACTTAACCCAAAAATTTGTGGTTTCACTTTTAACTCTTCCACATACAATTACCATGCAATTCATCCTTTCACCATACTATACCTCATTTAGTTTGGAGCATGGATTATATTTGTAGCACCCCTTCACCCAAACTGCACATGCCCGGATGCGGGGCACTACTGTCTGTCTTCTTTACTTCTTTAAATCGTTATTTTCTTTTT
Organism: Triadica sebifera; assembly: GCA_023653625.1. NCBI lineage: Eukaryota > Viridiplantae > Streptophyta > Magnoliopsida > Malpighiales > Euphorbiaceae > Triadica > Triadica sebifera. The sequence goes on from CM042904.1 coordinate 10,851,735, forward strand.
TGTTTGTTACAAAGTCATACATTTTTTTTAAATACAATAAATAATGAAATTTTAATTACATAAGATAGTATTTATAAATATCAATTTACTATTTAACAAACTTTGAAAACTAATTTACATCTTATGAGTATATATAACGTGGAAAGCAAAATACAAGAGTTCAAAAGTTTATGACCCACTATTTCGAGATCAACTGCTTTAATTTGAATAGGATCACTGCTTGCTTTATCTACCACCTTTAGCTACCTTTCTATATCTGGGAGGAAAGAAACTCCCACGCTAAGCTATAAGCTTAATGGTGCATATAAATAAGACAATATACTATATTATGCAACAAGCATTAGCATGAATAATTTTATGTATTAAAACCTTTGCATGTTATTCCTATCAACATATCCCTATTTCAAACAATTATAAATATCATGCTTACATATACAATTTTATTTTCGTTATCTTTAATAATAAGTTACTCTTTTAATCTCTTTAGTATTCTATCTCAAACTCATATCTTCATCATCATCTTTATTTTTCTTATTTTTCAACTTATCTTCATTATCTTGCCCACATCACTCTAAACTTGGACTAAATGAAAATGGGTTATGGATCATGAGCACTCCCAGAGCTAAAGCCACCCTGTCCACTATCTGGCTCAATATAGCTTCTCAATTCAATGATGCTCCCAGATCTTAAGCCACATTGATTGAGCATTATTTCATCATAGATGAATAACCGGACCAAGGGCGCTCTCTGAGCTTAACCACCTTGTCCTTAATTTATATGTGCTTTACCGAGCTTCTCAAGTCAATAGCACTCTCTGAGCTTAAGCCACATTGATTGAGGAATATCTCATTTAGTACGGTACTGTTCGCCTCCATAATGACATGTCATCTATCCTGTTTCTAGTCCGTAGGTAGAGTAAATGGCATCTTCGTATTTTCACATTAATCATATATCTTTATTTAAATTTAATTTACATCCATTTTATCATCCTTATACTATACATATCATCATCATCATTCTTAAATTTTGACACATCAATATTCTCATGTATCAACATCTCAATTTTCTTATTTTGCAAACATATCATCATGCTTATACATATTGGATAACATCTTTTCATTTGTTTAACTAGATACATCAGTAAATAATCGTATTCATAATTTCTTTAAAAAATAGCATTCACGACTGTGACTACTAATTCATGCTAGTTCACGCCTATAATCCAAAGTTGTGAACGCTACTGAATGAATTGTGCCAAAAGCATTCATAGTCGTGAATACTCATTTATGCCCGTGAATGAGTTCACATCCACGATTCCAAACTGTGAACACTTCTGGAATGAATAGTACCATTTCCACACCAAAGTCTCAACCGTGATACAAATCAATCACAATTGTGAACCATCAGGTTCACGCCCATGACCCGATAGTCACACACGTGACTTTCTGTAGGAAATCTACATATTCACATTTCATTCATTCTAAACACACCAAATCAAATTGAAACACAACTCATGCATTTTTGGAGTCTTTTATTCAACATATCATGACCTAATACATATAAATGCCTTAATCATAATTAAATTCTCTAACATGCATCACTTGATTCAACAAATCACAAAAATCTCATTCCTTATCTCTAACTTATGGTTTCATTCCATAGTCATCATTAATGCATTTCAATCATCATCAATTAACATACTAAACATGCATTATTTCAAACAAAGATAGGCTATTGCCTTAAATTATGTACAAACCTTAATCTTTCTCCTTCATTCTTCTAGGTAGCTTTCTCTTTTCATTTGCTCCTTAGAGTTCGATCCTTATCACTTAGAACTCCTACAACATCATAGATCATTATTATCATCTAATTTCTCAAGACCCTAAACTCTCTTATTCTATCTCAAAACCCTAATTTCTCTTTCTTTCCATATGAGTCTTGGATGAGCTCAAAATTCAAACTTCTTTAAGAAAAGATGATGAAGAAGAAAAATCACTTTTTACCTTACTCTTTTCTTCATTTGATCACAACTTTGGAAATTTTCTCTCTCCACCAAACTTGATTTTTTTCATCTTTCTGGCTCTTTCCAGCTTCCTTAGGAGTTATAAACCATGAAAATCACTTGTTCTTGATCTTTTCCCCCCTCTTCTCTTCCTTTCTCTCTCTAACTTTTTGGTTTAGGTATGGAGGAAATGAGGCTGGTGTAACTGGATGGAAAAGAGAGAGAAGAGAGCAGAAAATAAGGAGAAGAAGAAAGGAAAGTACAAAAGTCCTCATGTGGGACCTACATTCTTTGACAATTTCTTGACATTAATCTTAATCACATTTAATTCTTGTTCTTCCTCATGCTATGGCTGGCCAAACCAATTTAAAATGTCCCATCTCTTATGTTAATTAGCAAATTAATATCATTAATCCTCCAAATTTTTGGTAAATTGCAATTTGACTCCAAAACTTATCAAAATTTGCAATTTAGTCATTTACCGTAAATCAACTCTTTTAAGCTTTATAATCACTTAATTAGGCATATATCATATAATGTAGTCATTACTAGATTAATTCGGATCAAAAATCCGAATTTAAACTCTGATAAGTCAAACACGTCAATTTCGCGACACATACGACTCGGTGTCTAAATTAGCAGATATTACATTCTGTCCCCCTTAAATAAATTTTGTTCTCGAAATTCACCTGTTCATTCTAGGTTGAAAAACTGGGGATATTGCTTTTTCATCATTTCTTCACTTTCCCATGTGACTTCTTCAATTGTATGGTTCCGCCACAAGACTTTAATTAGAGGAATTCTCTTGTTCCGGAGAAATTTCTCTTTATATGCTATTATAGCCACTGGTTCCTCCTCATATGACATGTCTATCTATACCTCTATCTCTTCAATCGGTATAATGTGGGTCGGGTCTGAACAGTACCTTCTTAACATTGAAACGTGGAACACGTTATGAATTCTTTCTAGCTCCAGAGGAAGAGCTAATCGGTAAGCCACTAGTATTATTCTTTACAGAATCTGATAAGGACCAATAAACCTTGGACTTAACTTTCCCTTTTTGCCAAATCTTAATATTTTTTTCCAAGGTGAAACTTTAAGGAATACTTTGTCACCTACTGCATATTCTGTGTTTCGTCTCTTTAAATCGGCATATGATTTCTGTCGATATTGTGCTACCTTTAGTATTTCCTTGATCACTTTAACTTTCTCTTCGATCTGTTGAATTATCTCTGGCTCAATCAACTTTTTCTCATTTAACTCGATCCAACATATTGGTGTCCTACACTTTCTTCTGTATAAAGCCTCATAAGGAGTCATGCCAATGCTTGTTTGATAGCTATTGTTGTAAGCAAACTCCATAAGAGGTAGATTTCAATCCCAAATGCCCTCAAATGCTAGCACGCAACTTCTCATCATGTCTTCCAACAATTGGATAATTTGTTTTGTCTGTCCATCCGTCTGTGGATGAAAAGTCGTACTGAAATTAAGTCAAGTTCCCAAAACCTGTTGTAAACTCTTCCAGAACTGCAACATAAATCTGGGGTCTCTGTTAGAGATAATCGATATAGGTACTCTGTGAAGTCTCACTATTTCATTCACATAAATCTCAACCATCTTGTTCAAAGTATAGTCCATCCGCACTGGTAGGAAATATGCTAACTTCGTCAATCAATCCACTATCACCCACACTGCGTCATGCTTCCTCTGAGTTGCCGATAAACTGGACACAAAATCCATCCTGACTCTCTCCCACTTTGATTCTGGTATGAAAATTGGTTGTAGTAATCCTGTGGGTAATTGATGTTCATCTTTCACTTGTTGACAAATTAGACATCTAGCAACATATTCAGTGATATCCTTCTTCATCCCTAACCACCAGTACTGTGCTTTCAAATCTTGGTACATCTTGTTCCCACCTGGGTGCATAGTATAAATTGTTTCAAGAGCTTCCTTTAAAATCTCTGACCTCAACTCTTCTATACTTGGTACACAAATATGGTTCTTGAAATACACAGTACCATCTTCTATTAAAGAAAATTCTAACTTTTCTCTATTTTTCACTGCTTCGACCATCTTTACTAGCTTTTCATCTTGTTTATGAACATTTTTAATTCTCTGCACCAATGTGGTTTCCACTCACATCTCAGTTAAGATTTTTGGCTTAGTGCATCTGCAACCACATTAGCTTTGCCTGGCAGGTAGTTGATCACACAGTCATAATGTTTAATCAAATCCAACCATCTTCGTTGCCTCAGGTTCAACTCTTTTTGTAAAGGAAGAAACTTAAAACTCTTGTGGTCTTTGTAAATGTAGCATCTTTCTCCATACAGATAATGTCTCTAAATCTTAAGAGCAAAAATTATCGCTGTAAGCTCTAAATCATGCATCGGATAGTTAAACTCGTGAGGCTTAAGCTGTCTGGAGACATATGTAATCACTTTTTCCTCTTGCATAAGAACACATCCGAGCCCATTGTGACTTGCATCATTGTACACAACATAATCTTATCCTGGAACAGGCTGAGTTAAAATTGGTGCTTCAGTCAACATTGCCTTCAATCGATCAAAGATTTCTTGACATCTATCTGTCCATTCAAAACAGACCTTTTTTTGTAGCTGTCGTGTTAACGGAGTTGCTAAGGATGAAAATCCTTTCACAAACCTCCTATAATATTCGGCTAATCCAAGAAAACTCCTCACTTCTTTCACATTACGAGGTGATTTCCAATTAATAATAGTATCAACTTTACTTGGGTCAACCTAAATACCTTCTGCTGAAATCACATGACCCAGAAAACTAACTGCTTCTAGCCAAAACTCACATTTTGATAGCTTTGCATACAACTATTTCTCCCTCAATGTTTGCAGCACAATTCTAAGATGTTGATTATGTTTTTCTCGGTCTCTAGAGTACACAAGGATGTCATCAATAAACACCACTACAAATTGATCCAAATATAGCCTAAACACTCGATTCATTAGGTCCATAATCACTGCCGGTGCATTCATCAATCCAAAGGGCATAACCAAGAACTCATAATGACCATAACGAATCCTGAATGTTGTCTTCGGTACATCTGAGTCTTTGATCTTCAATTGATGATAACCTGATCGAAGATCTATCTTTGAAAATATACTTGCACCTTTTAATTGCTCAAAAAATCATCAATCCTAGGCAATGGATACTTATTCATAATAGTCACTTTGTTAAGTTGCCTATAATCGAGACACAATCATAAGGTACCATCTTTCTTCTTTCCAAATAACACCAGAGAACCCCATGGTGACACACTGGGTCATATAAATCCCTTATCTAACAATTCTTGCAACTGCATCTTCAACTCCTTCAACTCAAAAGGTGTCATCCGGTATGGTGTAATAGATATAGGAGCGGTGCCAGGTACTAATTTGATAGCAAACTCTATCTCTCGGTTAGGTGGTAGTCCTGGCAACTCCTCAGGAAACACATCAGCAAACTCACTAACAGTTGGGATGTCAGCCAACTTCAGACTTTTCTTTTGGGTATCAATCACATACGCTAGGTAAGCCTCACATCCATTATTGATGAGTTTTTGAGCTTTCAACACTGATATCACATTATCTGAATATCCTTTATTCTCGCCCATCACCACTATCTTCTTGTTCTGAAACTTTAATCCTCATCTGCCTCTTTCCACAGTCTACTATCATCTCGTGACGAGCTAGCTAATCCATTCCCAAGATCACATCAAACTCGTGAAATGGTAGCTCTATCAAATCTGCTGGGAATTGCCTGTCTTGAATTTCGACTGGGATCCTCCAAAGATTTTTCTAACTTGCACAGTGTGTCCTAACGGGTTAGTCATAAGAATCTCATATTATAGTCTCTAGTTTTAAACCCTCTCGACCCGGTGGTGGTGTGCATATGTATGAATGCATCAACCTCGGATCTATCAGTGCATATATATAAGAGCCAAAGAGAAGGAATTTAACCACTATGACGTCAGGTGCATCCTGCTCCTTTCGGTATCGCATGGCATAATCTCTTGCTTGAGCAGCTCTACTACCTTCTAGCCTCTCCACTATGTCTGACCTAAAATGGCTTGGCCCTACTCAGCCTCCTCTGCCTTGCCCTCGGCCTTGACCTCTGCCTTGTCCCATAGTCTATATCGGTATCGACTCAACACTCCCTGAACCTCTGCCAAACTGTAGCAATGGATAATCTCTTCTTATATGGTCCTTAGAGCCGCATCTCAAGCATGCTCCTATCATCCACCAACACTCTTCTGGGTGAGGACGACCACAATGTTGACACACTAGTAGAGGGGTAGATCTACGTGATGCCTGTGTCGGTGCACTAGCTATTGATGAAGTAGATCTTGTGGTTTATCCCCGCCTATAAGAATAAAGTCTGCTAGAACCCCCAGCTTAGATTTGGCCACCAAAAGCTTTGGCTCTCTTGCTGCTCGACTGTACTCCACTTGGTTGTGGTGCGGGTCTACTAACCCCACTAACCTGCATGGGCTGCTGTGTCACCAAGACTCTTTCAACGATTCTAGTAGACACTAGTAAACTGGGAAAGCTCACCAGATGTAGAGCTGAGACTTTTAGCTTGATTGGATCCCTTAACCCATCTTTAAAACATCAACATTTATCAGCTTCTTTGGATACAATGCCCTTAGCATGGTTACATAAATGTGTGAATTCCCTCTCATATTCTGTTGCTGACATGTTTCCTTGTTCAAGGTCAGAAACTCTCTCTTCTTGTCATCTGTATATAGGAGGGATATACTGCTCCTTAAACTTCTCTAGAAAGAATTCCCATGTCATAGGGTCAGGTGCCTTTGTGCTTTGTGACCCAGATCGCTACCAGTCATATACATGCTCATGTAGTAGGGATATTGCATACTCATATTTCTACTCATCTGTGCAGTGTAGTTGGTCAAAGATTCACTCTGTTCGTTCCAACCAAAATTCTACCGCAGACAGATCATCCTTCCTTTTTCCATAAAAATCGGGTGCTCTTAACTTCCTCAGTCTCTCAAACTGTAATCCAAATGTGGTTGGTTGTGATGCTCTCTATAGCATTTCTATCATATTTTTCATTAGCTCCGTATGACCCGTATTAGTAACTGACTGCTCACGGGATGAGCTAGCACCAGATCTCAGTGCTGCAGCTCGGAGTCGACTTGGTCGGGTTGAAGCTCTTGCCTCTAAGTGCTCATTACCCTCAACTTCTTCCACTACTACTCGTCTTGATCCAGAAGCCATACCTTATGTTGCCCAGATATTGAACCAAGAAGGGGGGTTGAATTGGATATTAAAAATTTAACTTGAGTGCAGAAAGAAAAGTTAAGATGAGTAGGGATAAAAAGATAAGACACAAGAATTTTTATAGAGGTTCGGATGTTAACAAACTTTACTCCTCTCCCCAATCTCAATTGGGAGTTTCACTAACACTCTAAGTGTTACAATGGAGTTTTACAAGCTCACTCCCAACTATGGTGTTTTTAATAATGGATCACACCTAACCCAGAAATCCCTTGTGTTTCAAAGGCTCACACAAATAACCCTTACAAGTGTTCTACTCTTAACCCCAAAATACCCAAACTCACTTGAGTAGATAATTATAGAGAGAAACACTTACAAATCTTTAATGCTCAGAGAATGATGAGCAAAAAGATTTTCACAAAGAATAAATGTTTGTTTTGAAAATATCAAATGCACAAATGGCTTACAACAAGATTTTGATTCGAAGTATTAGTTATTCTCTTGTTCTAGAATCATAAATGACTTGCATTTATACTTCCATGGTAAATTATAGTCATTTGATTGCATTTAATTCGGAAATAGCCGTTGCACCAACTCTTATTTTCGCGCCTGACATGTTTCTCTTTCCTCTTTCACGATCGAGATTATGATTGTCACGGTCGTGACTGTTCTTCCAAGTTGTGACTTGAGTGGTGACTTTGTCCATGAAGCATTTTGGAAGGATTTGAAGTGTTTGATCATGAACATGACATTATATCTTCACAGGCGTGAACATCCTTCCTAGTCGTGGTCCAAGTGGTGACTCTGGCTGTGAAGCTCTTTAGAAGAATTTGTCATGTCTTCTCACGGGCGTGACTTTTTTTCACGGTCATGACTGATATGATCATTCACAGTTGCTATCATTCTTCATGGCCATGAAATTTAAATGTTGGATAGTTGGTGCTAAGCTTCATCACGGGCGTGGCATATAAGGTCACAGGCTTGAATCATCCTATTTTTTCATTTTTTGTCTTTTTAAGATTAGTCTTCCATTCTCCATTCTTGCTATCATATTCCATAACCTATTCAATAAACTTAGAAAACAAGTATGTTAAATACATTATTGCTATTTTATTTGTTAGCATCAAAATGATGAGAATACCCTTCAAGATTCAACACCTTACCTATAACATAAAGGTAACGAGCCTAATCATTAAAGTAGTGACTCTAAAAATTCAATTGCAGGTACACTCAAGTAATAAATATTTTTGAAATTCACTTTACAATCCAAAACCGTCCAAACTGGGCTTTGATACCAAAAACTTGTAGCACCCCTTCACCCAAACCGCACATGCCCGGATGCGGGGCGCTACTGCTTGTCTTTTTTACTTCTTCAAATCGCTATTTTCTTTTTTGTTTGCTACAAAGTCATACATTCTTTTTAAAATACAATAAATAATGTACACTTTAATTACATAAGATAGTATTTATAAATATCAATTTACTATTTAACAAACTTTGAAAACTAATTTACATCTTATAAGTATATATAACGCGAAAAGAAAAATAAAAGAGTTCAAAAGTTTATGACCCACTATTTTGAGATCGGCTACTTTAATTTGAATAGGATCACCACTTGCTTTATCTACCACCTTTAGCTACCTTTCTATATCTGCGTGAAAAGAAACTCTCACACTAAGCTCTAAGCTTAGCGATGCATATAAATAAGGCAATATACTATATTATGCAACAAGCAGTAGCATGAATCATTTTATGTATTAAAATCTTTGCATGCTATTCCTATCAACATATCCCTATTTCATACAATTATAAATATCATGCTTACATATACAATTTTATTTTCGCTATCTTTAATGATAAGTTACTCTTTTAATCTATTTAGTATTCTATCTCAAACTCATATCATCATCATCATCATCTTTATTTTTCTTATTTTTCAACTTATCTTCATTATCTTGCCCACATCACACTAAACTTGGACCGACTGGAAAAGGGTTATGGATCAAGAATGCTCTTAGAGCTATAGCCACCCTGTCCACTATCTGGCTCTACAAAGCTTCTCAATTCAATGGTGCTCCTAGAGCTTCTCAATTTATAGATGAATAACTGGACCAAGGGCGCTCTCCGAGCTTAAGAGACCTTGTCCTCAATTTATATGCACTCTACCAAGCTTCTCAAGTCAATGGCGCTCTCTGAGATTAAGCCACATTGATGAAGGAATATCTCATTTAGTACGGTACCATTCGCCCCCATAATGACATGTCATCTATCCTGTTTCTAGTCCGTAGGTAGAGTAATGGACATCTTTGTATTTTCACATTAATCATATATCTTTATTTAATTTTAATTTACATCCATTTCATCATCCTCATACTATACAATCATCATCATCATAATTCTTAAATTTTGACACATCAATATTCTCATGTATCAACATCTCAATTTTCTTGTTTTGCAAACATATCATCATACTCATGCATACTAAATAACATCTTTTCATTTGTTTAACTAGATACATCAGTCGATAATGATATTCATAATTTCTTTAAAAATAGGGCATTCACGGTCGTGACTACTAATTCATGCCCAAGAATTAGTTCACGTCCGTAATCCAAAGTCATGAACGCTACTGGAATGAATTGTGCCAAAGACATCTACGGTCGTGAATACTCATTTGTGCCCGTGAATGAGTTCACGTTCGCGATTCCAAACCGTGAATGCTTCTGGAATGAATAGTTTCTTTTCCATACCAAAGTCTCAACCGTGATACAAATTAGTCACAACCGTGAACCATCAGGTTCATGCCCATAACCCAATAGTCACGCCCATGACTTTCTGCAGGAAATCTGCATATTCACATTTCATTCATTCTAAACACACCAAATCATATCGAAACACAACTCATGCATTTCTGGAGTCCTTTATTCAACATATCATGACCTAATACATATAAATGCCTTAATCATAATTAAGTTCTCTAACATGCATCACTTGATTCAACAAATCACAAAAATCTCATTCCTTATCTCTAACATAAGGTTTCATGCTATAGTCATCATTAATGCATTTCAATCATCAATTAACATACTAAACATGCATTATTTCAAACATAGATAGGCTATTGCCTTAAATTATGCACAAGCCTTAATTTTTCCCCTTCATTCTTCTAGGTAGCTTTCTATTTTCCTTTGCTCCTTAGAGTTCGTTCCTTATCACTTGAAACTCCTACAACATCATAGATCATTATTATCATCTGATTTTTTCAAGACCATAAACTCTCTTATTCTCTCTCAAAACCCTGATCTCTCTCTCTTTCCATATGAGTCTTGGATGAGCTCAAAATTCAAACTTCTTTAAGAAAAGATGAAGAAGAAGAAAAATCACTTCTTACCGTAATCTTTTCTTCAGTTGATCACAACTTTGGAGATTTTCTCTCTCCACCAAACTTGATTTTTTTCTTCTTCTTTCTGGCTCTTCCCAGCTTCCTTAAGAGTTATAGACCATGAAAATCACTTGCTCTTGATCTTTTCCCCCCTCTTCTCTTCCTTTCTCTCTCTAAATTTTTGGTTTGGGTATGGAGGAAATGAGGTTAGTGTAATTGGATGGAAAAGATAAAGAAGAGAGCAAAAAATAAGGAGAAAAAGAAAAAGAAAAAGAAAGGAAAGTACAAAATTCCTCATGTGGGACCCATATTGTTTGACAATTTCTTGACATTAGGCCTAATCACATTTAATTCTTGTTCTTCCTCATGTTATGGCCAACCAAACCAATTTAAAATGTCCCATCTCTTATGTTAATTAGCAAATTAATCTCATTGATCCTCCAAATTTTTGGTAAATTGCAATTTGATACTAAAACTTATCAAAATTTGCAATTTAGTCCTTTACCGTAAATCAACTCCTTTAAGCTTTATAATCACTTAATTAGGCATATATCACATAATTTAGTCATTACTAGATTAATTCTGATAAAAAAATTCGAATTTAAACTCCAATCGGTCAAACACGTCAATTTTACGACACATGTGACTCGATGTCTAAATTAGCGGATATTACAATGTGTCAACCTCAGTAGGTTGACTACATCGCATCTAGTCTGTTTCCTAGACAATGAACCAAGAAGGTGGTTGAATTGGTTAGCAAATAAAAATTTGCTTAATTGAAAGTGCAGAATAAATAAAATAGAGGAAGGAATGAGAGATTTCACACAGAAGATTTATAGAGGTTCGGGCATTAACAAACCCTACTCCTCTCCCCACTCTCAATTGGGTGTTTCACTAACACACTAAGTGTTACAATGGAGTTTTTCAAGCTCACTCCCAACTATAGTGTTTCTCTTAATGTCTAACACCTAACCCAAAAATTCCCTTGTGTTTTTCAATGGCTCACACAAAAACCAATTCCTTGTTTTTATGGCTCACACAATAAACCCTTACAAGTGTTTCACTCTTAACCCAATATACCCAAACTTACTTTTGAGTAATTGATTATAATGAAAACACTCACCAACTTACAATGCTCAAAAATTATGAGCAATTAGGTTTTCACGAAGAATAAAGGTTTGTTGAGAAATAATTAATGCATAAGGCTACAACAAGATTAAAGATGTAAAATAATTGTGTTCTTATTGTTTTTCTTGTTCTTATTTTTGTTCTTCTTGTTGGGATTCATAAATGACTTGCATTTATACTCCCTCTATGAAATATAGCCGTTTGGGTGCATTTATTGCAAAAATATTCATTGAACCGACTTTTAATTTGTGCCTGACAAGTTTCTCTGTGTTTGTTAATGGGCGTGACCATATGTGTCATGGGCTTGAATGTTCTTCCAAGCCGTCGTCCAAGTGGTGACTCTAGTTGTGAAGCTCTCTAGAAGAATTGGAAGTGTTTGATTATAGGTGTGAATATTCTTCCAAGCCGTGGTCTAAGTGGTGACTCTGGCTATAAAGCTCTCTGGAAGAATTGGACATGTTAGGTCACAAGCGTGAATGTTATTTCACGGGTGTGACGTGTTTGATCATTTACAATTTGTTTGATCCTTCATGGCTTTGAATGGTGGAAAGTTGGCACTTAGCTATATTCACGGGCATGGCATTAGTAGTCACAGGTGTGACTTTGCTATTTCTTTGATTTTCATCTTCAAATGATGTCTTTCAATTTTACTTGATGTTCTAATCAAAGTATATCTTGTTTAACACACTTATAACACAAACATTAAATACATTATTGCTATTTTATTTGTTATCATCAAAATGATGGAAATACCTCTCAAGATTCAACATAGTCCAAATGATATCAGTTCTTGTCTATGAGACTCATTACTCTATTAGACATGTCCTTGAAGACATTCTTCAAGACATGTCCACCTCAAGCAATGATTTCTAAGTAATTAACTATACAAGAGGCCATAGGTATACTCTCCTTCTATCAAGAGTGGTGAATCCTCTATTTACTACTAAACTAACTTTGCATACCTTATGTTATACCCAATCACCACCATATGAGAGATCTCTAAAAAGGCAACAAGGAATGGAGTCAAAGTATAAGATTTAGTATCCTAGATAACCTTGAGCTTTTTAATTCTAACTATACTTACACCATTGCTATGATAAGACTATCATTAACAATGAATAGATATTCATGTGATTGTATCATAACATGTCATCCATTGTACTTTCTAAACATTTCATGTCTTCAGCTTACGAGATTATCTATTTGACATAGTCAAGGAGTATAACATTTGTTTTTCTATCTAAATTAATAATGCCCATCATGTTAATCCTATGACTAGGTACAATTTACGTTTAAACACAATTGCACATGATAGAAATCTCACTATCATAATCTCATTATGATTTTGTTCATGTTGTGTTATATACCAAGAACTTCATTAAACGGTCTAAGATCTAAATAAAATCCATATGTGAATGAACACTAATATAATAAAAATGTCTTTTATTAATTATAAATGAATACATTAAGTGCCTAAATTGATTGTCTTTAGGGCACCTTTCTAACAAGGTAGTTTTACATCAAAGCTTAATTGCATGAGAAAAGATTAAAGATAGCCAAGGAATGGTGTTTCAACCTCAAATCTTACTTTAATGGGTCATTTTTTGCTCATTAGAACCAAATAATAGAGGTTTACTTGGATAGTGACACCATAGATGAATGAGATACCATTTTGGAAGATTGGAAATCACTATTCAAGGAGATTAGTAGCGAGTTGGAGCTTATTCAGAAGAAGAATTGGACGAAAGAGCAAAGAAAAGAAAATGGAAAGAATAAGATAGCCATAACAATCCTCTTTAGCTCCTTATGAAGAGAAGAATGTGAGAGAGTGAAATGTTACCAATTTGCTCATAGCATTTGGAGGACATTGGATATGACTCCCCATATATAGCAAGAATATTCTTGGCTATACTTAGGATATTACGCTTACTTATGATTATGATAAACCATTTTAAAACCTTAAAATTTGAAATTTACATAATATTGAAAACTCATTTATTTCCATGGAAAATACTTTGTTTCACAACTTACTATTTATGTTTGTTTAAAATCGATGGAGTTTCCTCTTCTTTTACCTTATTATGTACCAAAGTCATAACCTTATGAAAAATCCTCTTGTCACATATAAAATATTTTATAAATATATTATGTCCATATTTAATGCTTTATAAAAAAAATATAGATTTAACTCTAGAAAGTAAAGTTGATAACTTATGATCATACTTTTCAAGTTCAAACAACATATATGGCTTTTGCTTCAATTAGCCTTTAATAATAAAAAATTAACATACTTTATACATAACTTTGTTTCATGATATCTACATTCTCAAAATATAGCTTGATTAAAGAAAAAGGTCATATATTTAAAGTCACCAACCCTATTAAAATGGTATTTACTTTTTCTGTAGTTTTTGTGGCAGCTTCTCCTTTTTTTATCAATGTATGTAATATCTATACTGCTCCAACCTACGTGTGAGACAATAAACTCACACGTTAAACATATTGCTTAATAGTACATAATAACAATCATATATATACTTTAGACCTTAAGTTCATAAAGTTCTAACATTTCATACTCAACATTTATAGTTTAGCATGTAACTTCATTTTAGGATATTTATCAAGCAAAAGACATGACATCATACTTGTTCAGTATGAAAAGGCATATTAGTCTTTTATAATGTAAAATCAAACAATAGCTCATATACATGTATTTCAAAATGCCTACACAAAAACAATAAATTATAATTAATCATGGTATAATCATTACTTTATAGCATGCATGCATGCTTGTTACCCTTTTCAGACCTTAGGTTCAAAGAATATAATTATCTCATTTTCAACAATTACCTTAAGTTTTTTCCAAGGGCTCACTCAAAAACCCTTTAAAAATATTCTGCTATAGGCCAACACACAACCTAAGAGCTTTACCATGGCTCACTCATAATCGTTCCTAAGTGTTTTAAGGCCAAAATACTCTAATCATTCCTCTCTCAAAATACAAATAAGAATTACAATAATGTAGAATTAAATTGGCAAAGCTTGGGTATATGAGAGGTTGTTCTTCTTCTTTATATGGCTTTTTGCGATGTATTTATAGTCTCATAACCCCAAAGAGTGGTTACTCACATTTGTTTTTGCTCCTCTCTAATAGTTAGTTCTACTACACAAAATTTTGCTGTTAGACTAGAAATCATAGTCGCGTTTTGCCTGTTGTGATCACAATTTCACCATTGCTCCAATGGCTAGTGACATGTGGTAGCTCCAGAATGGGTCATGGCCCCAATGGTTGACTTCTTATATATTTTATGGTCGTGAAGTCATTGTCATGATCTGTTTTACGATCACCCTTTCTTTTGCAAACTAATCTATCCATTTTGGGTTTCTTCCTCTAAAATTTTCATGTTGCACTTATTTAGGTTGCAATTTCTTCTTCTACTCATAAACCTTGGACACATGGTATGCTTTGCTTACTCACTTCTTAGCAAGCTTGATAATATAAATTTCACAGTAGAGATTGTATCCCTCATGGTTGTGAACTCCTTTTTGCATCCAATTTTGCAATCACTATTATAGTCGTGATCTCTACTGGAATATTTAATAGTTTCAACACTAATGGATTCATGATCGCTAAAGCTCTTGCATGTTATAAAAATCTCCATCATAGGCAATATTTCTTTTTGTAGTTGAGAATTATGTGTCCGCCAAATTTCTTCCATTTTTCATTTAATGTTTACAAAAATTAAATCTACAAAACAACACTTAAATAAAATACATTTTTGACTACTCAATTTGATTGTGAAGATTAAAATATAGAGATGTACCACTTAGGTTAATAGTGTTTTGGCCTTCAAATCACACTAATTTTTAAGCCAATATGAATCGCGATCACTATATGTTGAGCGTGGTCTTTATCGTGATCGTGTTGTTCCCTATGATTTGTACTGATATAGCAACCATGTTGGGTGCGGTCTTCAAAAGGGGAGCATGGTCATGAAAGACCTGTTGAGACTGAAATCACAGTTGTGCAGCTTCCCACAAACTATTATGTTTGTTAAGCCATATAGTAACACGGTCACAATTTACAGTACACTTGCACTATATATTTCTTGCAATTCATTTACACTAAACATTTGAAACCATTTTCATTCATTCAAGCCATCATAACAAGAGTTCATCTACATCTTTTACTAACTTTTATTAACCAATATGCATTAGCTCAAAAATAAAGTGACCTTAGTTCAAATTCAACATTTTCATCACAATTCGTGCTTAGATTCATCAATGAACCACTCATAAGGCTTTACACATAGAAATTATATGTTTCCCCATATCAAGCCTCACATAAGGCCATCACACATTAATAAATACATTTTTAGTTTATCATTCACTCACATTTATATCAACTTAGCATACTTTTCCTCAAGTTTGTCAAACAATCATTTTACATGGAAAACATACAAGTTATCATTTAAATCATGTCATGAACATAGTTAGGTTAACATTGTATGCATACCATTTTCCTTTAGAGATTTTCCCTCTCTATAGTCTTTCTTTATTCTCTCTTTGGTTTTGTCACATCCGTAATTTAGACCCTAACCGTACACATGTATTGCAGTCATGTATATTGCAGTATAGAGGCATACCGATCAGAGTCTAAATATGGATAAATAAATATGACAAATTTATATTAATATTATAATATGAAATTGATTAAATGAAACAATGCAATTTTATATTATGCACGCAAATCAAGGCAGTAGCCCAAGTTGAAATTCAGATTTTTTATCTAATGGTGAAAATATGATTTAAGCATATTAAAATATAGAAAAAATTATTTTAAGATTATATGTGGAGTTATAAGGCGAGATTTTAAGGTTAATGGCTCAAATTGTGAAAATATGATCATCAGTGCGGGTTTACAGCCTGATTTTTTGGATTAGGAGTTAGAGAGATGCGTTCACGGTTGCAATGATGCCAATATGATAGCAATTGAATTCTAAAATTTTTAAAACTGATAATTTAGAAATCGGATGATGGATGAATTTTTACGGGCCAAATTAAGGTAAATGATTAAATCATAAAAACGTAATTTTCGCACCGGTAGTCATTTCGTGAAATCGAAGAGATTGTTTCTAAGAGAAATTTTTTTTATAATTTTTGAAATATTTAATTTGATAGAATTAAGTTGTTTGAAGGTTGGATTTTGGAGAATTAAACTTAATTATTAATTAATTAGAAAAAAATATGTGGTTAATAGAAAACATTAGGGGTTAATTAATTGTGTTATTAGCCAATGACGGGATTGATTAAAGTATTAATTATGGTTTATTAAATTTAATTGAAGTATATATATATAAATTTTCATATTTTCTAGAATGGCCTACGAAAATCAAGGAACAAATTTCTCTTCTTCTTCATCAAATGGTTGAACCACCTTGGAAGGGTTTTGAAGCTCTCCTTTCATTTTATTTTACAAGAAAATCATCGCTCAAGCTATAGGATGCAAGATAATTAATTGGGAGGAGAAAAAAATAATTTGTGAAGAAAAATCCTTAATAGAAATTCCAATAAAATTACAGGTGAGTTTTTCTTCACTTTTTCTTCAATTTTCTAAGCATTTATGTTGGATTTGATGGTTGTTTGAAGTAGAAATTGAAGTTATATAGTGATAGCAATTAATTTGGTGAAAAAAGTTGAGTTAGGGTTTATGGTAAAAATGTTGAATAATTGAATGAAAATTTGAAATTAGTTAATTGAAGGTTGTTGATGATGGTAGAGCTGAAAATTTGAAAGAAATAATTTTTAGGAATTTTTGTGGAATTTTTGGGAATTTTCATAATTATTACCAAAATTTTGAGAAATTATTTTGGGATGATTTGTGCCTTAAAATAGTAAAAATTGTGTTAAATGGAGTGTTTGGAGATGGAAAATAATTTATGAAAAGGGAGAAAAAATTAACATAAATTTTTGGTGAATTTTTAGATTTTTAGGCTAATTATGAAAAACAAATTGTTGGGAATAATTGAGTATGATTTTGGTGAAATTTATGATGGAAAATGAAAGAAAATGAGTTAAAGTGATTATAAGAATTCATTTGGAATTGGAGATGGAAAATAATTTTTGAAAAGGGAGAAAAAATTAACAGAAATTTTTGGTGAATTTTTAGATTTTTAGCCTAATTATGAAAAACAATTGTTGGGAATAATTGAGTATGATTTTGGTGAAATTTATGATAGAAAATTAAAGAAAATGTGTTAAAGTGATTATAAGAATTCATTTGGAATTGTTAGAACGTTTATTGAATTTATGAAAATTTTCGGGTGGAAAAATGGAAATTAAGGGAAAAATAAAAATAATTGAGAAAAATTTTAATTATAGAATCTCAATATACATGAGAGTGGAGAATAGTCAAGATATTTAAATCTTGCTAGATTTTATATCATGTGAGACTTAGTAGTTAGTTAAAAATCACTTTTTATTAGGCGCAACATCGGGATATGTGTTATCTCGATATAAAAGAAAGAGTCGGCAAACACCTGTTTGGCCTCAAAGTTTAATTTTAATTTAATGACATGTTAATATGATGATATTAGATGTTGTAGATAATAATTAAAAGGTTTGAATTTTATTTTAACATGAAATTCGAAGTTATGCATAGTTGCTGAATTTCTAGGGTTTATGAAACCTAGTTGTGCCAATTGAGTTGTTTGAGGGACTGTTCGAATTTAGTTTATTAATTTGATTATTCAAACATGTTTATGACATATTTAAAATGTGTTTTCACTTTTGGACAATACCTATAATGATTCAAAAATCGTTTTTGATCAAGGAACAAACAAAACATATAACTCGGTTGAGAACCTTACCATGTGATAAAATTATTTTGCGTTGTTTAATTTAATGACATGTAACTTGATGATCAAAATCTTAATTCGTATTTATGAGATATTCATCATGTTATTTTGATGTCAATTCCATGCTGGAGTGAAATTAAATTTGTGGTTAAATTCCTAAAGAATCATAATTCACCTATGATTCAATTTAAACAATTTTTTATGTAATTGGTTTGCTAATTGAATTATGAATGATTTATATTGTCTAATGAATGAATTTAGGTGTTGTAAACTGATTATAAGTTTCTTATAATGATGAGAATGAATTTTGAAAAATTTGAGAATTTTTAAATGGAATTTGATTTTACTTTGAAAAGGGTTTTCAAAGTCCTAGTTTGACTAGGATTCTAGTATGCAATTGTAACTAGGATTGTTTAATCCTATTTGGCATCAAACTAATAACTACTTAAGATAATTTAATAATGAATTAATTACTGGTCAAGTTTAATTTAATATTTAATGTGATTTAATTATTAAATTCGGATTTAATATTACATGCATTAAATTGGAAGTAACCTAGTTGGCAAAGTAGGCAATTTTAGAAAAATTTTTGATATGATCAAATGTATTCCTAATTTGCATAATTTTCTTTTAAAAAATATTTCTAAATGTTCATATGATTATTTAATAAGATTAAATAATGGATATATGATGAATTTCACCAAAGGCCAAACAATCAAAATAATGTTTCAAGAGTTGAAACAAAAAGAACCCAAATTGTTACTTTAATAGATTACCATTATTTATGTATTAGAGAATGCATGCTAAAAGTGTATGGAATGACATGATGGTATGATTATGGACTTGACCAATGAAATTGATCATGGATGGAATTTTATTTTTGGTAAATAGAGCCTGTGAGTCCTTGCCTTCTCTTTTCTCTCTATTGCATTTCTCTTCTCATCTTACTCCCCTCAAATGTAACTTGAGGTTTTCTTATGAAGAATTTATGTAACTGATTACATTGGATTAGAATAGCATTGAATTACAAAGGAGCAAGAATCCAAAGACATGATGCCAAAAGGAAAAAAACATTAGAATAGGAAATTGTTTTCTCTTTTAATGATGTAAAGTCATGCATCTACCTAGGTGAGACCTAATCAATCCTTTCATGGCTCAAAAGTTTGATGTTAGATTATGTCCATAATCATAACTATATAATTAGTGTAATTATCTTATATATCTATATGTGATGAATGGAAATATAATGCATGCCAAATTGCCATGATGAGACCTAAAATTAAAGAAATCCTTCATTAATAATATTAAGGTCAATGCCTTCTATTAATATGGAAAAAATCAGAGTTTTTTTAGAGTTTATATTATTGGCCAAATGCTCACTCTATACAAATATGTTCAAACTATCGAAATATGATTTCATGATTAATGGGTCGACTTTAACTAGTTACATTGGCTTGTTGGGCAAACCCAAGATCAATGTGAATTAGAGACAAAGTTGGGTAAATGTACATAAGATATGCACATATCACGAGTTGATAGCCCAATGATTCAGTAGTTTCATAGAGGATGTAATTGGTATGAGATACCTACCAATTGACCTAAGGTGGCTTATTGAGAAACCTAAGGTCATTTTTAGTGATGTTGGATACTGAACCACTAGGAGAGCTTCCAACGGATTTTCTTGGATTCATATGAGGGCTATGGGTTCACAATAAAATAGTGGGAGTTATAATGCGCATTTATTAAAGACCTAATAAACATGCATTGAAGTACTTTTTTCTAAACATGATCTTTTTTTACATCTAGGTTGATAGAATCATGTCATTAAAGGTGAACTTATGCTCAATTCTTGAATCCAATAAATTGACTAGCCTGAAATTCTATGATTGGCTAAGGAATTTGAGAATAGTTCTCAAAATCGAAAGGATAACCTATGTCTTGGAAAACCTGCTTCCCTCCCCTCTTACTAATGATGAATTTGTTGATGAATAGTTGACATATAAGAAGCATATGGATGATAGTGAGTTGGCAGGTTGCATTATGTTCGCATCTTTATCTTCTAAGCTTCAAAAGTAGCATGAGACTATGAATGCAAATACCATTGTGTATAATCTAAGGGAGCTTTTTGACGAGCAAGCTCGAACTGAGCGATATAAGATATCTAAATTGCTATTTAGCTCTAAGATGATAGAGGGGACATCTTCAATGAATGTACATTGATGATAAGGATGAAGGCATTGAGACAGCATCAAAAGAGACTTACTTCCATTATGGCAAGAGTTGCCAACATAAGATGAACTACAAGGCCTATTTGAAGTCTTTAAAGAAGAAGGATAAGACATTTGATGACTTTCTACTTCAAGTATTTATGTTATTGACCTTAATACTATTTCTATTAATAACATATGGGTATTAGATAATGGTTGTGGGTCTCACATATGCACAGATATGAAAGACCTATGGAATAGTAGACAGCTGAAGAAAGGAGAGTCAGACCTACGTGTTGGCAATGGAACAAGAGTTATTGCATTAGCTGTAGGAACTTATATATTGACACTCTCAAGTGGGCTTATTTTAGAATTAAACAATTGTTATTATGTTCCAGTTTTGACAAAGAATATTATTTTTGCTTATTGTTTAAATAAAAAATGTTTTCAATTAACTATTAATCTTTATGAAATTGGCACATTATATAATGGGATTTATATTCTTGACATGTCTAATTCAATCCTAAATATCAATAATAAAAGGCAAAAGATAGATAACCTAAAACCATCATATTTATAGCATTGTCGTCTTGGCCATTTAAATGAGAGGCACATGACTTAGTTACAAAAGAATGGTAACTTAGGGTCATTTGATTATGAATCATATGACATATGTGAATCTTGTTTGTTAGGAAAGATGACAAAATCACCTTTTAGTGGAAAAAGGTGAATGTGCCAATGGGCTATTGGACCTTATACATACAGATGTATGTGGACTAATGTTAGTGCATGCCAAATGTGGTTTTATCTACTTTGTTACTTTCATTGATGATTATTCACGATATGGGTATTTGTATATGATGAGATACAAATATGAAGTTTTTGAAAAGTTCAAAGAATTCAGAAATGAAATAGAGAAACAACTTGATAAAAGTATTAAAACACTTAGATCAGATCGAGGTGGTGAATACTTAAACCAAGAGTTTCAAGATTATCTAAGAGATAATGGGATTTTCTCACAATGGACTATACCTTACACACCACAACATAATGGTGTGGCTGAAATGAGAAACTGAACCTTGTTAGACATGGTGAGATCAATGATGAGCTTTGCAGAACTGCCTAAATCCTTTGGGGTCATGCACTATAGACTTTTGTTTATATATTAAATAGAGTCTCTTATAAGTCAGTTGAGGTTACTCCAAATGAGATATGGACTAACAAGAGACCTATTCTTTCTCACTTAAAAGTATGGGGTTGTCCTACTTTTATGAAGTGGAAAATGTCAAATAAGCTAGAAGCTAAGTCTGATAAGTGTTTGTTTGTGGGGTATCCAAAATAGTCATTTGATATCAATTCTACCACACTTTGGAACAAAAGGTGTTTGTTTCAAAACATGTTGTCTAAAGAAGATAGTGGGAGCAAGATTGAACTATTCAGAAGTTTTGAATTGTTCAAAATCTGATGGATAACTAAAAGCCCTGTTGTTAGAAATGGATTCCATGAATGAAAACCAAGTGTGGACTATGGTTGACCCACCTAAAGGGATTAATCCTATTGGATGCAAATGGGTCTTCAAGAAGAAGACCGATATGAAAGGTAATATAATTACCTATAAAGTTAGGCTGGTAGCTAAAGGATATCATCAAAGACAATGTGTTGACTATGACAAAACCTTTTCTTTAGTTGTTATGCTTAAATCCATTAGGATACTCCTAGCCATTATTGTTCATTATGATTATGAGATTTGGAAAATGGATGTGAAAATAACTTTCCTTAATGGAAATTTAACTGAGGATGTGTATATGACACAACCTAAGGGTTTCATATCAAGTGATGGCAAAAAGGTATGCAATTTGCAAAGATCTATTTATGGATTGAAAAAAGCATATGAGAGTTAGAACATCCGATTTGATGAGACAATCAAAGAGTTTGGTTTCTCATATAATATGGATGAACCTTGTGTTTACAAGATGGTTAGTGGGAGTGCAGTCATATTTCTAGTATTGTATGTAGATAACATACTTCTTATAGAAAGCGACATCTTAGTTCTTTAATCAATCAAAATTTGGCTTTCTAAGAATTTATCCATGAAAGACTTTGGAGAAGCAATGTATATACTGGGGATTAAGATTTATAGAGATAGATCTAAAAAGTTGCTTGGTCTTTCTCAGTCTACATACATAGATAAAATTCTAAAGAAGTTTAGCATGGAACAGTCCAAGAGAGGATTAATTCCAAAGACTCATGGGATTACCCTCTCTAAGTCTATGTGTCCAAAGAGACAGGATGAATGGACATGCATGAGAAGGATCCCCATATGCTTCGACAATTGGATCTATCGTATCTGCTATGTTATATACTAAACTTGATGTATCATATGCTCTAAGTTTCACGAAAAGATATCAATCAGATCCCGATTAGGGGCATTGGGTAGCTGTTAAAAATATCCTTAAGTACTTGAAAAGAAATAAGGATGCATTCTTGGTTTATAGAGAGGGTGAGCTTAAAGTAAACAGGTATATGGATGCCAGCTTTCAAACTGACAAGGATGACTCCAAATCCCAGTCAGGTTATGTTTTCACATTAAATGATAAGGTAGTCGATTCGAAAAGTTCCAACAGGAGATGAATGCAAATTCCACAACCGAACCATAGTACATTGCAGCTTCTAAGGCAGTTAAATAAGCAGTTTGGATATGAAAAATTCATCATATAATTGAATGTGGTTCCTATCATTGTTGATCTAATACCCTGGTATTAAGATAACAATGGAGCCATTGTATAAGCAAAGAAACCATGATCTCATCAAATGTCCAAATATATACTCACACATTACCATTTGATTTTGGAAATCATAGGTAGACATGATGTAAAGATAGAGAGATCCCACTAATCAGAATATAGTTGATCCTCTCACTAAGCCACTTCCCCAAAAGAAACATGATAGTCATGTACTCACCTATGGTATAATGCATAAAGGCAATTGAATTTAGTGCAAGTGGAAGATTGTTAAATAGGTGTCCTAAAGGTAATCACCTTACGTATTTATTGTACTCATTGATTATTAATAAAATGCAATTTCATTATATTGGTGTTCACATATATATGAATTGATATAGATCTTAAACCATTTAATGAAGTTTTTAGTATGTAACACAACATGAAAGAATTCATGATGAGATTCCTATCATATGTAATTGTGTTTATACCTAAATAATCCCTAGTCATAGGATTAATGAGATAAAACATTATTAATCCAGATAAACTAGTACATGTTATACTCATTAACTAGGTCAATCAGTTGATCTTATAAGCTGATAACATAAGATGTTTAGAGTTAACATATGGATGCTTGCTAAGAGTAGCAAGTACATTGGATGACCTGCAATGAGACAAATCACATGGATATCTATTCAATGTCAGTGATAGTCTCATTATAATAATGATGCAAGTATCCTTAGACTTGAGATACTCAAGGTTTTCATTCTTTATTGCCTCTGAAGAAGTCACTCATAGGCTGGTGATTGGGTATAGCATGAAGTATTCAAAGGTAGTTGAGTAGTCATGATATGTTGCTAGATACTATTCATGATCTGCTAAGTCAAGAAAAATTGATTAGAAATTCATTATAGGTCAAAAGTGTTTGACTCGTAGAATCCTAATTGGATTAGAATTTCTCTCGAGACTTAAGGTGTCAACATAACTAGAAAACCTATTAGGTCACATGTATAGAGGGAATAAAGAAAAAGTAAAATGGGTTTTGGATATTATCCAAATGAGAAAGAAAAAAGAATTGGGCATTTTATAAGAGTTATAAAAATGGGCCAAATTCAAATTGGATTAGGATTGTTGACTTAGTCAATATTAGACCTTATACCTTAGAAAAATGGGTCCATTAAGGCTTTTTCTTTTCCAACCCTAAAAGGGATTAGAAAGTATAAATACTCCTTTTATGAAGTAAATTTCATGGTTGTCCCATTAAAAATAATAAGAGTTATTTTTCTTCTCTCCCTTCATAAGATTTTTTTTCCATAGCTAGCACTTTGGACCTTTGTCACCCCTATCTCCTTAGAGATTTTCTTCTTCTTCCTTCACATGGATACTCTTAGAGGCAATCCTAGTTTTGGATTGTTGCGGTTTGCTACAACCCAATAAAGAAGAAAAAACTCACAATTTGGAAGATCAAGAGTTACAAACAAAGGCAATCAACTTCTCTCATATTGATGGTATGATCTGATTTTAATGTTCATAAGGCATTCCATAGTTTTTATGGTTTAATTAATTTTAATTTTTCATTGTGCCATGTATGTGATGCATGTTAAGAACCCAACACAAACATGTCATGTGTCTAAAAGGTTATCAGCAACACAAGAGCTGTGACCCGATTTGAAAAAGCACGACCACAATAGCAGTAAAGGAAGAAACCTGGAATGGATTAGGGTAGAGAATGCGATTTAAATGTGACATATGAAGTGCTACTACAAGTTTCATATAGAGTTGACCATTGGAGCTATGAGCCAGTCAGATCCGGCCACGAGGAAGCAACTGTTGGGAGATGAAGAAATTGCCTACGTAATAGGCAATGTGCAACCATAATTCTCAGTCTAATAGCAACATTAATACTGCACAAAACTAGTTGTTAGGGGAGATTTTTATAGAATTAATTGTAATGACTATTTGGAGGTTTAAGTTTATACATACTTGTCCAAAAATCATTGAATGGTAAGGAAACAAACTCTCTATGCCCAAATTTTGCTAGTTCAATTCTCAAACTCTTTCGTATTTATTTTATTGGTTGAAAGAGGAATGACTTAAGTACTTAGCCATAAAACATTTTGGGGTTAAGGTTTAGAGTAAGATTGAAAAAATTCTAGGAAGTTAGCCTAGTCAAAATTATAGATAAGATAGCAATGAGATGGAAAGTCTACGTGTTGTAACTTATTAAAGTTAGCAAAAAAATTTTAATTGAGATGGGGAATGGATGAACTACTATAAAAATATTATGCGTTTCTTCCTCTTTTATCTCTTTTATCTTTTATTTATCAATTGCATTCTTCATACAACATAGCCTTGCAATTGTTCATTGTCCATTAGCCTTAATTTTTTATTCACCTCCAATTCATTCTCTTTTTGGTGCATCCTTTTATATATATATATATATATATATATATATATATATATATATATATATATATATATATATATAATTGAGTTGTGACAAAAAAAATAAATTCTAAAATATGTTTACATTGCAAATAAATTTGCCAATTTTTTTATTTGATTCATAAATTTCTGACTCAAATTTTAATAAAATTCAAATGAGTCAATTCTAACTAAAAAATTATTTAAATTTTATTTTAAAAATTAAATTTACTTAATGATCCACGTGTGTAACTCACCCTAAGATTTTAAACTGGTATAAACTGGAAAAGCCTACCAAAACCATGATGGATAGGTCTAATTGCAAGAAAAAGCAAGTTATTTTTTTTTTCCGAAAGTGACAAAAAATGCTAGGGACCTAGATGAAAGCAATTTTGTGCTTATGCGCAAGTATATGCATTTAGCAGCCTTTTTTTCAGAAAATAAATTTTCAAAGATACTCTCTAAATTTCGCAAAATTCAAAGCCCTTTTAAATTTTAGACGTCTTCTTTCTTTTTCTTTTCTGCTTAAATTTGGCCATCGATTCGTGCTAATTAAAAGAAGAGAAAGCATAGAAGAGCATAGAGAGAAGTGAAAGGGTTAGTTTGAAAAAAGAGAAATAGAAGCCATGATTATTTCTCCATTACAGGAATTATTCCCCCCATGGATACAAAGATGATCGTTTTCTTTAACAACTTTTTACAAGCCGAGAGTCTCCAATTATGACCTAATCATTTCCGCACGATTTCTTAAGTAACAAAGAAGAAGAAATAATATTTCTCATTTTTCATCTAATCCCACGTGCCTGTGTGTCTTCTTCTTCTAGCTCCAAATTCTTTCTCCATTTTTGTCTTCTTCTTTTGATTCTTTTCTCATATTCTTCGTTCTTGCTCATGGACCCATTTCTCCAATTTTCACCTTTTCAACAATGAGAGATCAAAATTGAAGCTTTTCACTTACATATTCCATTTTACAAAAACCTTGCTCTCTCTTCCTTTCAAAGATTCCACCATCACCATCATCCGCCATTTGCCTCTTTTTTTCTTATTTTTTAATTATTTTTTTATTCTAGTTCCACTGATCATTACAGTACCACTGGAGAGTAGGAGGTTGATCATCAGAGAATAAATTGCAAGCCTCCTCACTGCTAAAGAAATTGTGTTCTTCCATCTTCACAAACTGGGTCGTGTGAAACGTAGTGGTTTTCTTGAACTGGAAACAGTTCATTGATGATGAAGATGGCGGAGGAGACATCATTAACTGGTGGTTCTGTAGAATCCCAGGTGAAGAGATTGCTCGATGAGGACTGAGATCCTCGTTCAATATGGCGCTTGAATCGCTGTCTGACGACCCATCTTTCAAATCATGAAAAAGATTTGCTACTACTGATTCATTGCTGGTGTTTGTGGTGTTGAAGCTCTCATAATTAAGATCGTTTGTGGTCTCTGAAGCAACAAGTAGTGGCGGTTCATCGGTTTTTTCTTCAGATTCCGGCAAGATAATCTCTTCTTTAACTGAAACATTGCTCTCCGTTTTGTTATCTTCATTCAGCTTCGCCTTCAGTTCTCTTATCTGTAACACAAATTAAAAAAATGAAAACATTGATCTCTTTAATTTACTTTTTCGAGAAACAAAATTAATGGGCATTGCTAAAACAAGAAAAGGGAAAACTTGCCTCTTTGAGTAGAGCTTCGTTGTCATGGTGGAGGGAGTCATAATTGGCCTTAAGAGATTCATAATTGGCTTTAAGAACACCGTAATCTTTTTCCAATTGCTTCGTTTTCCACCGTGCACGGCGGTTTTGGAACCAAACAGCAACTTGTCTCGGTTGCAGGCCAAGTTCTTGAGCTAACTTCACTTTTCTTTCTGGTTCAAGCTTGTTTTCAACTTCAAAGTTCTTCTCCAAAGCCTTCACTTGATCTACACTCAATCGCCTCTTCTTCTCGGCGACATGGCCTGATTCTTCTACGCAGGCATCTTCGTCTAACCCATCAAACATGGACCGAAATTCTCTGCCATAAACATGGTGGCTGTTTCTTGGACTCTGCTCATCTAAAAAAAATCAAGAATCAACAAAGACAAATTAGTGTTTAAAAGTCCAAGTTAAAAGCATATATATGACAATTCTTAAAAAAAAAGAAAAAAAAAGTTTAGAAAGAAAGTAAAAAAAGAAAAGAGGTTCTGTTTAAGAACCTGTGGTTGGGCAGATGGACATCAAAGCACCAAGAGAATCAGAGCTGCCAAGTCTCTTCATGACTCTGAAAGAAAGAAAAGAACTATCTTCTTCTTTATTTATTTATTTATTTTTTCTTTAACTAAGGTCAAGTTCTCTTCTTTATTTTAAGTCACTTTGTATGTGCAAGTATGAGGATTATAATGAGAGAATTTTTAAGGAGATCAAAGAGGTTTTCTTTTTTTTTTTCCTCTCCTTTTTCCTTTGTTTTTTAGGATACAAGATTTTCACTTGTAAGAAGAGTTTCTATGTAAGCAGCAGCTAGACCGACTTCTGAAGTAGTTCTGTATATAATCGGACCACCATATCTGCTCTCTTTTAGCTCTCTCATCTTTCTCCTTTTTCAATATTTCCGCTACTTCTACTTCTCCCTCTGCACCCATCCAAAAGAAATTAAGAAAATAAAAACCAAAACAAAACCCAACAAGAAAAATAAAACCTTCCTTTCTTTCTCTTTCTTTCAAACCCAACCCGGTGACAGAAGTTAATTATCAGTCAATAAAAAACAAACTCTCCTCTCTCTCTCTCTCTCTCTCTGTGTGCATCATTACTCCATTAATACAAAATAAAGTTTGAATTTTGTACCCAACCCAATAGTCTATGGCTGTTCATCCATAAAATGAAAACCAGAGAGATAGCTTGAGAGAGAGAGAGAGAGAGAGAGAGGGGAGAATGAACTAGTTCACGACCCAGCTGGCCTCTAACAATTTGTGTGTTTAAATAAACCAAGGGGGGTCTTGGGGAACAGACATAGGGTTTAATTCTTACTTGGGTTAGGTAACACAAATGAAATGAACTCAAAATGCAGCCCAAATGAAAATTTGGGATGAACAGCTCGGCTTTTGACGGCTCGCCTGATGGAGCTTTGTTTGGCGTCAGCGGATCACACGCCGGTTCACTAACCCGTGGTCGGTGCTGTTAATTAGTGTTTTTATCAAAAATTATATATGTTAATTTTCGGAGGAAGAAATTGAAATTTTTAATTTTTTTTACACTCATAATTTTATTATGCAACTAAAGTATTAAACATATGAAGGAAATAAAATTTGTATTAAGATTAAAATTTTTAATTACGAAATTCCTGACACAGCTTAGATTAGGGATTTGTGTCCTAAGAATTTCATATTCTAATATTAAAATAATATATAATTAAAAAAAGGAAAATGCTACATTACTTATATTACTATCTAATATAAAATTCAAAAAGAAAAGATTATGAGCAAAAGATGCCGAGTAATTGTCAGCATAAGTGAAAACTCATAGTATTTGGTTTAAATTGTAACTAATTAAAAAAAAATTAGTGCATAGTATTTTTTTCAGTTGAAATTATATTTTTTCATAGTTATATTTAGTATAAATAAATTTTATAAACTTAATAGTCTTTATTTGAAAGCTTATTTAAAATTTATTATAAAACTTAGGAAATATTACAAAAAAAAACCTCCTAATGTATAAAAGTATTTTCAATTCAAACACTAACTTTTTTGGAGTTTCAAATTGAATCCTACTTCAAACGTTCATATATTGAGTTTTTTTTTTTAATTTTAAAGAAAATTTCAACAGTGTGATTTTTCCAATTTAAACTCCATTTTTTTTTTACTCAACACTATTCTAGGAATTATGGAAGACAATTGGAGGATTAAAATTGAAAATAATGAAAAATATTAGGAGTCCTGCACAATGGAATAGCGACCGTGACAACAAAAGGGCACCGCTAAATTTATACATCACATTTCGATAAATTTTAAGGGCATAGATCATTAAAATTTTTTTTTTTTTTTTTTTTTATTTCTTCACTATTATTCTGAATTATGTAATAAAATATGCATAATTATGGGGTAAATATTAAAAGAAACCTTATATTTAAATTAATTAGAATTTTTAAATTAATTTTTTCTATCATGCATGATTTTCTCTATTTTATTTTGCACTAGGAAGCAGCCCTCATGTTATATTGGAAGTAACTTTTACACTTGCATAGAATGAAGGAAAAAATAGAACAAGATTACAGGTGCATAAAAATTTACAAAACACACTATTATCCAACCACAAATACCACTAAATCCCATTTTTCCAAAGCAGAACAAAATTAATGGACCTTCCAATTATGCTCCTCATATGGCAATGACATTTTGTACTAGACTTGGTAATGGGGTAGAGAATCTTCGTTTCCCATGAAAATTTTCCGATTGAACTCTCTGTGAAGACGGGAATGAGAAACATTTTTCCCCCGTAGAACTGAGTGAGGCGCGACAGGGTAAAGATAAGAAGAATACTTCTCGCTTTGCGAGGATCCCCATCCCTCCCCAATAATTATTTTAAATATTAAAATATTTTATAATATATATAAGTGTTAGATTTTGAAAGACGAATTTCATTCATAAAACGCTACAGAAAATAAAAAATTCAAAACTCAAGAGAAAAATCTTGCTTATGCAATTAAAATTAATTCATTAAATCATATAGATTAAAAATTATACCTTGTAATTTTTTGATTTGTTTTTCAAATTTTCACATTATTTAGTTGTAGCAAACCACAACAATTCATACTATGATGTCTCTAATACTAATCCACGCAAAAGTATGAAGAAGAAACTACTAGATAAATGGTTGAACAAATTTCAAAGTGCAAGCAATGATGTATGCTCTATTTGAGAGAATATGAAGAATAATTCTTATTTTTCATTTTTAAAAATAATTTTCAGACTTTTTAAACATTTTAAAAATGTTTTTACCTTAAAAATACAAACAAGGAGAGGGATTTCTTTTTAATTGTTGGGGGGGGGGGGGTTTGCCTTAATTGGCTTTAATTAGCCTTAATTGGCCAAGTAGGCCAGCTGCTAGTTAGGCTTGTTGGTTAGGCTACCAACCCGCGCGGGTCTGTATAGGGTCTCAGAACGATTTTTTCGTGCTATCTTATTACAATCCATCTCGAAATAATTCTTTCATATTTTTGGATCCTATAAAAAACCATTTTACTCATTCTCCATATCTTTATGGCGTGTGACTCATTAGGTTCTCGATTGTATTGACCACTTAAATTAACAATTAATTTAAGTAAGTCTTTAGCGATATCTAATAACACATCATGACCCCCAATTAATCCAAAAGTTAGTGATTTGTCTACGAACGTTTCTATATACATTTTTTGTGCAATTATTTCTTTCACCATTCTATACCCCACTTGGTTCAGAGTATAGACATGTTTCAACTCCCACTAGATTGACTACATCATATTTAGCCCAAGTAATGTTAGTTCTTGTCCATGATGCTCATTACACTATTAGATATATCATTGAAGACTATTTTCATGATATTTTTACTTCGGTCTGAAATTCTCGAGTAATGACCCTAATAAGAGGCCATGGGTTACAAGCAAAGTTTTATGTTCTAGACAATCGACTGACTATCTCATGATGAGAGTTGATATCTGGGCTAAAAACTAGGATGTCATCAATGGAGATTAGAGTTGTATGCAATAAAGGCTCATAAATCTGGATCATTACTTTCTGAAACAGAGATAGTGCCACTTTGAGTCCAAATGGCATCCCTAGAGGATCTGTGAATAAAGGAGATTTGAGAAAATCTTGCTTGAGATCTTGAGATTGGGTCTGAGATCTTCTTCCTGTGAATCTTGTGAAACTATTATTGGAGTCTCATCATTAGTTTTGAGATTGGGCTTCAGTAGAGGAGGCCAAGGGATGGAAAGGATGAACAGTCCATAACAACTGTAAAGTGGTGTCCTATCATATGGAACTCAAATTTAATTTCTTATCCCGACTTTCACAACAAGTTGATCCCTAACTCAAGAATTCTCAGAGATACCTGAAGATTGTTATACGATTGTGAAACTACTTGGTAATGATCTAGTCTAAGGATCAGAGGAAGAGGGAGAAGTTTAATAAAACATTTTTGTATTTCACACGGGGGAATTACAGAGGCTAAAACAACTGATCCTAGGACCTTTGGGTTATGAAGATGGTTAAAGAACTCATGACATTTAATAATGATTCCTCCAGGAAGATGGCATGCAGGAGACCAGACTTGCAGATAAAGTGCAATGAAAAGACAGACACATGTCCTCCTCACAAATCAAAGAGATATCACAAGTGGAGACCCCTAGATGATTTTTAGTCAAGAAGAACCACTCATCAACAACCTGCCTACCACATTGAAGAACCACCAGAAGAGGAAATCATGTCGAGGAGGCTTTTCCATCATCATGGCCGAAACATAAAAGTTATCTTGTTTAGCATGATCAACATTTCCAAGTAGTATTACCCTAAAATCTTCACAACTTCATTAAAAACTAGAAATCAAAGTTTCTATTCTAAACAATCAGCAGACCGCACAATATGAAGTGTTGTATAAGCTATTGAGAAGAAACTATTTGCTAAGCTTATTGCATATCATTCAACTCCTAAAGTCATAGAGGAAATTATTGGAATTTTTATATTCCATCGTCTGTAAAGGAGTATGTACAGTCTTCCTCCTTTGATTAGTGTCCTATTCAGGGTACTGGTGAGGAACCAACTTTGACTTTGAAGATCCACCGCCAGAAAGCATTGAAGAGACGATGAGATGCTGAAAGATGAATTACCTTCCCAAAACTCCATATTTCCAGACTAGGATACTAGAAAATGCTTGCTTCAAGTTTGCATCTATAGTTCCACCAAGGAGGTAGAACCTTCCATAAGATTGTCTCATAGCAGGTCATCCAATGTACTTAACTACACTTAGCAAACATCCACATGTTAACTCTAAATATCTCATGTTTACAAATTATGAGATCTACTGCTTGATCCAGTCAATGAGTATAACATGTGCTAGTATATCTAGATTAATAATGTCTTGTCTCATTAATCTTATGACTAGGGATAATTTACATACTTATATAATTACACATGATAATAATCTCAATATTATGATTTCATCATGATTTCCTTCATGTTATGTTATGTATCAAGAACTTAATTAATTGATTTAAGATCACTATCAATTCATATATCAAATAAATATCAAATTAATGAAAATGCTTTTTATTAATCAAATAAATTTATATAATAAATGCTAAAGGTGATTGCCTTTAGAGCATTTTTCTAACAATAAGTTTATATGTTTTAAATATATGAATAATTTTATAATATAATTTTTTTAAGATTAAATGACCCAAAAATTTTTTATGTGAAATTAATTAATCAATTTAATAAATTTAAATTATGACCAATTAACTGGTTTGATAATAAATCGGTCAGATTGGTTGATAATTTTTCAACTAATTAATTGTAAATAATTTGACTGGTAGATAAATAAATGATTCTAATTGGTTGATAAATAAATTGGTCATACTAATTATATAATTAATCATATTTAATCGTATTGACACATTTTAAAATTGCTTGGCTGATAAATAAATCAGTTAGACCCCATTTTTTACCGATTGATTATATAATTCATTTAATTATTTATTACATATTATTTTTTAAATCAAAAAAATCATTGCAGAAAATGGAGATCCCTGCAGGGACGGGTACAGGGATTCCCCGTTACTGTGGGGACAAGGATGGGATCATTCCCTCGCCTCTGCCCAGCCCAGTTGCCAAGCCTACTTTGTACACACATTTGCTCCTTCACATAAGTTAAATTAATAACCAAAAACTAACGTTCATTGAGAAATATAATAGACAACTAAAGAAGATAATAATTGAAGCTTAGTTAACTGAAAGAACGAACTAGCACATAAATTATGGTATGCTAACGAACTACAGAGCAATGTTGACTATCAAATTTTAACACAACCCAGATCAAAAACTACACTTAATTTACTTTTCCCAAGTTTCAAAAGATGGAAAGACATCATTTTTCTTGCTCTTAAACAAAGAGGGAAAAAATTATCACTTGGTAGGCTCAAAGAGGGGTTTGTATTTGCCATAGCATTTGTTTCCAATTGATATGCTATTTACTGTAAGGGCATACTCTGGTGATTTCTAACAAAGGTCTTAGATTTCCTCCAACTTCCTACTTTTGAATCGACTTTATTAGATCAATGGTTTTTTATTTATTGGATTTTAGAAAAGTAAGGAAGTCATTTGTTAAGGGTTGTCATTTTGTTGATTTTTGTGGCCCATGTTGGGCTTCCCTGCTTACCGATTTTAGTGTTTAGGTAGACCTTGCCTTTTGGTTTTTCGATCGACATTGGGCTTTCATGTGAACAAGTTTTTGGTGTTTAGGTGGACTTGTCCTCTTTCTCTATCTTCCCTCACCACACTGCTGCTACTCCATCTCTGTTTTAAATGATAAGGTTTGAAGATGAAATTGGATTATAGAAAAATAAAGAAGTCATGTATTTGTTGAGGGTTACCATTTTGATGATTTTGCTGCCAATTTTGGGCTTCCATATGTATAGATTTTGGTGTTTAAATGGACTTTGTCTTCTACTCATCTTCCCTCACTTACCAGTTTTAGTGTTTAGGTGGACCTTGCCTCATTCTCATCTTTCTTTGCCACATTGCTACTACTCCATCACCTTTGATTTAAATGATTGTGTTTGAAATAAAATGATGTTGTTTTCTTTAAGGGTTATTATCGGGAAAATAATGTAATAAGGACAATAATGAACAATAAATTCAAACCCTCTTTTAATGTATTTATAGATTATTATCATCATATCTTCTTCTGCTTCTCCCTTTTATGGATATTTATGGTTGACTGGTGATTTATTAAAAGTATTATGAATGCTTTAGATACAAATGAATGATTTTGATGAGTTAATGGATGTTGTTTTTATTTATTATCATCATTTGTTCATTTTGCATGATTATAATGGGATTTATTATTAATTTCCTTGTATTGTTAATTCAAAGGATATAATTTAATTCGTTTTAAGCTTTCTTATTTTTGAGGATGTAGATGAATACTATAAACCTTTTGTTTGCTTTGATATGCTTGTGATGATGATTGTGATTTATTGTGTTGAATCTTGAGGATTTCGTCATTTTGATGATCACAAATAATTTGGCAATAAGGAATTTAGCCACATTTTATGTTCTAAGTGTATTAGATAGGTTACATATTCCTAAGACCATGAAACAAGTTGATTGAAGGTTATTGAAGTTCAAAAGAATGAAAATCATCAAATATTCACGCCCGTGAAGCAAATATTCATATCAGTGAACATTGTCACAACCGTGAAAAACATATTTTACCTCCGTGACTCATGGGTAACACCTGGGAAATATTTAGCACCAAAGACTGTTCATTCAAACATTCATGACAATGAAGCATTGGACCATCTGTGAAGCTTGATTAAGTCACGCCATTGAAGAAATATGTCACGCATGTGAAAGACTTCTCATTTCTGGATAGCACCATCCACGGCCAGCTTCATTACTTCATTCATGGCTATGAAAAACAGTCACACTCATGAGATTCATGCCCGTGAACCTGGAAAGAGAATTATCAAACACGAACGAAAAAGTTATTGAACAGGCATTTTTTCATTAAATGCATCCCAAATGACTATTTTTGTTTGGAAAAGTATAAATACAACATATTTATTACTTCCAAAGGTTAGAAAATAAGAGAAAAACAAGTGAAAAATGTGCATTCAATTTTCTAATCTTGTATAGCTTTGTGTATTTAATTTATTTCACCATTCTTACTGTAAAAACCTTAATTGCTCAGAATTGTTGAGCTTTTTGATTGGAGAGTGTTTCATTTTTGTAATTAATTACTCAAAAGTGAGTTTGAGTGAGTTAGTTTGTGAGTGAAATATTTGTAAGGGTTATTGTGTGAGCCATAAAAATACAAAGATTTGGTTGTTGTGTTAGCCATTAAAACACAAAAAATTTCTAGGTTAGGTATTAGCTAAGAGAGAAACACCATAGTTGGGGTGAGCTAGGACAAACTCTATTTGTAATACTTTGTGTGTTAGTGAAATACCCAATTGATATTGGAGAGAGGATTAGGGTTTGTTAATACCCGAACCTCTAAAAATCTTGTATGCTGAATTTTTCTCTCTCTCATAAAATATATTTTGGTAAAATTGCCTCAAGAAAAATTTTTAATTACCAACTAATTCAACATCCATTTCTTAGTTATTATTTTTGGCAATAATTGGTATTAGAGTCTGGTCTAGCATTCAAGCTTAACAAGTGCTAGCAAATATCAAATTATGGCCAATGAAGGGTTTTACAATCTCAAGCCTTTCTTTGATGGAGCAAATTTGCATATTAGAAATTCAAGATGGAAACTTATCTTGATAGTGAAGGTGTAGATGTTTGGGACACTATTTGAAAGGAATGGACACCTCCAATAAGAAGGAATACCAAAGGAGAAGATGAGATCGTTCTAAAAGATTATTGGATCGAGCCCCAAAAGAGAGCTAATGGAAAAAAAATAAGAAAGCCATGATCATTCTAATAAGCTTTCTATCACTTGAAGAGTGCGATAGGATCTAACATTGTTTAACCACTTACTCCATTTGGAAAACATTGGAAAACTACCATGAAGAAATGAAATAAGTAAAGTCCAAGAAGGTTCAACTTCTTGTCACCAAATATGAACTCTTCACGATGAAGCCCAATGAGACCATAATCGAAATGACCAATGGACTTTTTGCTATTGTCAATGGCATGAGGAAGTTTGGAAAACATTATAACTTGGAAGATATAAATAACAAGATTCTAAAGAGTCTTCCTATGAAAGATTATGGTTCAAGGATTGCAAGTATTGAGGAAGCCATTGAAGACTTGAGCATAATTCCTACCAATGTACTTATTGACAAACTCCTCACTCATGAGATGGCTTTAGTAAGAGAAAAAGAGTTCAAGGAAAAGCTTCAACCTTAATGCCTATAGATGAAGATCTCCTTAGTGATGAAGAGTTAGTTGATGAAGGAGATGATCAAATAGCCTTGCTTTCAAGGAGAATCAAAAGGTTGATCACTAACAAGTATGCTAAATTAAGAACTATAAGCAAATAGCCTCAAGATTCCTTTCTAGAACTCCTAATCTAATAAAGGCAAAGAGGAATTCAAGTGCTATGAGTGTGGGAAAAAGGGACACATTAGATTGGAGTGCTTCATGTCAAAAAGTACAAGAGGAGACCTAACAAAGAAGATGAAGAAAAAGGTCACAAAGCCACTTAGGATGATGAAACCTCATCATTCTTTGAAGAAGAAGAAGATGAGGTGGCTAACTTGCACTTCATGGCTATTGAAGATTATTCCAATGATGAGGCATGCTCTACTTCTCAACATTGTGATAATTTACGTTATTTAATTGATGGTGATGATGATGATGATGATATACTTGAAGTACTAAATCTAGAAATAGAGAGATACAAAATGAAACATGATATTTATAGAAAAAATAGCTTTAAACTCAAAATGATTTTAATGACCTTTAAAAGGTAGTTAAAGAGCTAAAAATCTCAAATGACTCCTTAAAGAAGTCATTGGATGAAATTTTCTCAAAACCCTCAACAAGTTCTCTCTTAAAAGTTAATCATTAAAAAATGAGGTTGAGGAACTTAGAAATTCTACTTCTAGATTTTACAAAGGGAAAGAGAGTTTAGACAGTCTAATTATATCTCAAAGACCTCCCTTAGTGAGACATGGTTTAGGCTTCAATAGAGCATCATCATCTTCTAAAATTGTCTTGTTAAATCAAACACACCACAAACTTCTATTATTGAGGAAATAGCCCTCAAAGGCTAATGAAAAAGCACACATAAAACCCACTACTCAAAGGAAGAGTAGTCAAGGGTCATATGGCCCAAGAGAAAAACCTCAAAATGCCAAAAGGCCAATCATGCTTTCTTATACAAGAAGCAAACACCTAAGAAAACACCCACAACACATGAATGTTTATGTCATTGTGCAAATACTCCTTTTAGGAGAGTAATAAAGCCTAAACCAATCACAGAGTGGAAAAACACATTTAAATCCAAACAATGCAACTATTGCATGAAGCTTGAGCATATCAACAAACATTGTTTCATAAGGAAGGCATATTGGGAACTTTCTAATGCTAACCTCTAAGGACTCAAGTTCATTTGTGTACCTAAAAATCAAACCTAAATTGTTTATAGTCGTGCCTCAAGTCCACATCAAAGGAAAATGCTTGGCTTGTGGAAAGTCGATACTCAAGGCACATGACTGGAAATAGAAGCCTTTTCACTCAAATCAAAAGAATTGATAGTGGTAAGGTAACCTTTGGAAACAATGTTAAGGGTAAGGTAATTGGCATTAGTTTAAATAATGTCTCTTTAATTGAATACTAGTTGATGATTTAAAACATAATTTGTTAAGTATAAGTCAATTATGTGATAAGGAAAACCAAGTCACCTTTACCTTTAACAAATGTCTTGTGACCACCTCAAATGGTTAAGAGATGTTCAAAGGAGAGACATATGGTAATACTTACATAATATATTTACACAAGCTATCTAACCTTTCCTCTAAGTGTCTTATGACCATTAACGATGAATCTTAGCTATGACATAGAAGGCTTAGTCATGCAAGCATGAACTTAATTCAAAACTCTAGCAAATGAGAGCTAGTGGATGGACTTCCAAAAGTCAAATTTGCAAAGGATAAGACATGTGAACCATGTCAAAGAGGAAAACAACAAAAAAACATCATTCAAGTCAAAAAATGTAGTAAGTACCTCTAAACCTTTACAATTTTTGTATTTAGATCTTTCTGGACCTATTAGAGTTACTAGTTTAGGAGGTAAACACTATGCTTTTGTCATTGTTGATGATTACTCTATATTTACTTGGGTAATTTTCTTAGCTCAAAAGAGTGATGCCTTTGAATCCTTTAAAAATTTTGCCAAACAAATTGAAAATGAAAAAGGATATTTTATTTCCAAAATAAGAAGTTATCATGGTAAATAATTTAAAAATAAAAATTTTGAAAATTTTTGCTTAGATTATGGTATCTCTCATAATTTTTCAACTCCTAAAATACCTCAACAAAATAGGGTTGTTGAAAGGAAAATAGAACTCTAATTGAAATGACTAGAACAATGCTCAATGAGTTTGGATTGCCAACCTACTTTTAGGCTGAAGCCACTCATATCACATGTTACATTTCTAACCAAGTTTTCAAAAGACCAAATTTAAATAAAACTTCTTTTGAGCTATGGAATGGAAGAAAACTCTTTATTTCATACTTTAAAGTATTTGGATGCAAATGTTTTATATTAAATACCAAGGATAACCTTGAAAAATTTGCCTCTAAATCAAATGAAGGTATCTTCTTAGAATACTCCACAACTAGCAAAGATTATAGAGTCTTCTATAAAAGATCATTAGTTGTAGAAGAGTCTATGCATGTTATTTTTTATGAATCTAGTAAAATTGATCTTATGAAAGGTAATGCTCTTGATGATATTATAGGTACTATGGATAAGCTTAGTCTTGATCATGAAGAGGATGGTGAAACCTCAAAGAGAAATGATAATGGTAATCAAGAAGAGAAACAACAAGAGAAACATCAAGATAATCTCTTACCTTAAGTTCAAGAACAAGACACCCAAAAACTTCAAAAGGAATGGAAATTCATAAGAAACCATCC
This sequence comes from Triadica sebifera, assembly GCA_023653625.1. NCBI lineage: Eukaryota > Viridiplantae > Streptophyta > Magnoliopsida > Malpighiales > Euphorbiaceae > Triadica > Triadica sebifera. Next base: position 10,891,522 of record CM042904.1, read on the forward strand.
TACGGAGCAAACCATTGGTGATCCCACTAAGGGTGTAAGTACTAGATCCAATTTTAAGTTTTTAGATTCTAATCTATCTTTCATCTCTCAAATTGAGCCAATAAATATTGATGAGGCTCTTAGTGATAAAAGTTGGGTGATTGCTATGCAAGAAGAACTCAACCAATTTGAGAGAAATAAGGTTTGGACCTTAGTTCCAAGACCTAAGGATTATCCCATCATTGGTAGTAAATTGGTTTTCAGAAACAAGTTGGATGAATAAGGTCATATAACTAGAAATAAAGCTAGACTGGTTGCCAAAGGGTACAACTACGAGGAAGTCATAAATTATGATGAGACTTATGCTCTGGTGGTTAGATTAGAAGCAATTAGAATTCTTTTAGCTTATGCATGCCATATGAACTTTAAACTTTTTTAAGTGGATATCAAAAGTGCCTTATTAAATGGTTTTATAGAGGATGAAGTTTATGTTGAATAACCTTATGGTTTTGAAAGCCATATTTTCCCAAATCATGTATATGAACTATCTAAGGCATTATATGGTCTAAAACAAACTGTAAGAGCTTGGTATGAAAGACTCAATGCATTTTTATTAGAAAATAATTTCTCAAAATGACATGTAGACACTACTCTTTTCATTAAAAGTACAAGCATGACGTATTACTTGTTCAAATTTATATTGATGATATTATCTTTGGATCTATTAATACATTGCTTTGTCAAGAATTTGCTAAATGTATGACTAGAGAATTTGAAATGAGCATTATGGGAGAGATCAAAATTTTTCTTGATCTTCAAATCAAGTAAAGCAAAAATGATATCTTCATCAACCAATCCAACTACACCAAAGAGCTATTAAAGAAATTTGGAATGGAAAGATGTAAAAGTGCCAAAACTCCAATGAATTCCTTTCTCCTTGGCAAGGAATTTACTTTGAGCTTCAATTTCTTATTCATACATTCACTATTTTGAACATATGAATATCATAATTCATAGTCTTCATGTCAAAGAACACATATTTGAATTATCCTTTCAAAATCGAGTTATGAGATCCACCCGAATATTACTCTCAGAATGGTCCATTAACCACAATTTTCCAACAAATGATTTCATATGATGAATGTGCGCTAGGTTTATATTAATTGATGACCCTGTTTTAGATTTTTAAGAACAACTTGACATTTTTAATCATAACTAATGTTCTGATGATGAGAAAGGTATGAAACCAATTGGAAATAAAAGTGGACTCATAATTTTAAAAATGTTGTGAAGAACTTAAGTTCTAATTTTAATTGTAAATGGGCTACAAATTTGATACAAAATCTCAAACTTGTAGATACCTAAAGAATACTAGCAAAAAATTGACTGAATACCTCCGAGTAAAATGACAATAACTTTTGCTAAAAAATTTAGATTTGGGTGATTTTTAATGAGTATGAAAGCTAAGACAATAAAATACAAGTTCATAAAGACCATGAATTCAAATGCAAACTAGAAGTGGGCTTAAAATGAGGCACAGGTTTAGGGCCGAAATTTGTCATAAATAAAAAATTTGTATGTTGGCTTTTGCATGTGGTGTAATGTATACATATGTTAATTAATGAGAATTTTGACTTTATTTGTAGTTATGAATATTTTATGAAATTAATTATGAGTGAAATTTGAATTTATTAATGAGAAAAAAGATGATAATAATAATTATGTGGATATTTCGTAAAATTATCACTTGTGAAAAATAGTTGTGAGTAATAATCATAATATTGGTAGTAATTATAATAGTAGTTAAGCCCTAAAATACCTAGCCTAGAACTAAAATAGAGAATAGTTTGACATGAAAATTAGGGAAACAAATAAAATGTGCTTGATATAATATTATTAAAGTCAGAAATGACACAATTTTAATGTCGATAATGACAATAAAAGAAAAAAAAGCCAAAAATGATACAATTAAATGACAGTAAAGACATTATTATGAAGCCAATAATGACAATATTAAAAAAAAATTCAGTAATGGCAACTTGATTTTCCTATTCGTGAGTTTAGACATAGGTGTTACAGGTTTGGATAGAATTTAAATATATATATATATATATATATATTTAGATAAATAATGATTTAAAATTATTACTTAAGATATATATAAGTTATGATAGCATGTGGATTTGTCCTTGTGGCATATATAAAAATATATGTTTGTAAGATTTTTATCCTTGAAGCACCACTAAGCTAGTAGCTTAGCGTGAATGGTTTTCTCTCATGCAGGTTTTGAAGTAATGCTATAGATAAGTAACTGTTAGAAAAAGAAGGATACTCGAATGGAAAGTAGCTTAAAGCTTCAAAATATTTTTGGTATATTTTGTTAAAAGCCCTATAAATTAAATTATAGCTTAATCTTATCAAGTCTCTTAATAATGAAAAGTTTTATTTTATATAAAAAAAGAAACTTGGTAAGCTTGATGGGAGCACTTTGTCTTAAAAATAGATTTTAAAGGCATACATTATATTCAATCATGCACTTTTGTTGTTTTGACCTAATAGTTAATGCTTGATCCTGGCATTTGGTATATTTAATGCTTTAGTTGTGAATTGTATGCTTTTTGATGATTATTTTATGTATATGTGTCATATTTGCTTTCATTGTTCTCCTTGAGTATTTTACCATGCTTTCGATGATATATTTATTCTAATGATGTGATGCATGCTTGAATTCCATGAAAAAATATGTTTTATTTGCTTAGATAGAAATTTTGAGCCTTAAAAATTCGTTTTAAATCTTGTGTTATAATTGTTATTTTTTATTAGTCACAATTGTAAATGGTTTGAACCAAAAATGATAGTTTTGTTCACGTTTTGGTTCACGCCTTGTGTCACAACCAACAATCCTGACAGCAGAAGTTCACACTCGTGAATATTTTATTATGGCCTTTAATATAAGCACCTTAGCAACCAGACTCATTCATTCCTTTGTTCACGGTTTGCATCACATTTTTTTCTTCCCTTGAACATTTAGTGTCATACCCATGAAAATTTCTTCATAGTCATGAATCGGGGCACATAAAACCAGAAATTTCACTATTTTCTCTCTCCTCTTTCATTGACAGTTGCAATTGTTTGATCTTTTTGGCTAATTTTGACCATTCTAGACCTTTTTCCTTTAAATTCTTCTATTTTCACTTTTTAAACCTATTTTACATCATTTTTCCCAATTTTTTGCAAGCCATACTCGTGTTTTCAAGTGTTTTTTTGAAACCCTTGGCACAACTTCAACTCTATTTGTAGCAGTTGGGAAATAATTCATTTCTTTTGAGTTTCTTCATCGTTTTCAATCCTCATCATGATTTCTGGAGCTGGTTTTCCCAAGGGTAAGAAGAAGAGCACAACTCCAATGTTCCCTATGGACTCCATGTTCATTATCCTAATGAGAAACTATAATTCTAAGTGTATTACTCTTAAGAATTGTTTGATTCTATCTTCTAGAACCTTCGATTGGGATTGTGTCAAGTCTTTAAGATTAAAAGAAAATATGAAGGTTTGGCTGAAGCAATTCCAGTTGTTAAGGTTCATAAACATTTATAAACCTACTTTCAAAGAACCAACATTAGAGTTGCTGGGCACATTGCATGTTTCCTTTATAGGCAATGTCTCTTTTAAGCTATGTTGACATGCAAAAAACTCCCATTGATGTAGAATTTAGTGCCATCTTCAAGCTGCCTCATGAAGGCTTACTTAATGAGAGTGCGACAAAAGGCTTCAATCCTTATAGAGTATGGTATACTTTTGGAAGCCAGTGTAATTAGGACATGAAAATGACGAAGAACACACATCTGAAGTCTCCGGTTGACCACTACATTCATCATTTCCTCACTTACAACATCTTTGCTAGAGGAGACAATAATGGTTCAGTGAGGAAGTCTAAATTGGTGTTGTTTTAGTTGACTCAAAAGTGTGAGCCAGTTGCTCTGTTGAGGTAGTTTTCTTCTCATATCCTATCTATTGCCATGAAGCCTTATGGTGACATCCTCATTTGAAGTTATGTCATAAGTGTGATTCAGTTACTCTATCACTCATTTGAAGTTATGTCACTCATTTTTTTATGTACACCATCATCCCGACATCTCCTAAAGATTGAATTAATGTCGATTCCTTCAGTAAAATGAGAGCCATTGTCAGAATTGTCTTCAGAAATGACATCTTTTATAAATCCAAGACTCATATGGATGGGATTTTATGGGAGGAAGGCAACTCTGATGAGTTCAAGGAAGGTCTGCAAGGTCATCAATAGAGAAAAAGAGCTCGAGTAGAGCTTTCTGATCGAACATGTGCTACTGATGCCTCAGAAGCTGGCGAGGCTTATTCCTCCACATCTGACTTGGCACAATAGTTGATGGGTTTTTTTGGTTCACGTTTTGATATACTTTAGGTGTGCATGGATGTTTTTAGCAGTCATTGACTAAAAGATGGTGGGCCTCAAGGATTTCTTTGAGTCTCACATTGATTATCTTGATGATGAGGTGGCTCACTTTCGAGGACAACTTTTTTGAAGCCAAGCCTCGGTGTATCTTTTAGATTTTCACTGTAATATCCCTTACCTTTTTGTACCTCAGTTTGATAAAGTAGTATCCTCGAATGACTAATGAAATGCCTGTGCATGACTTAAGTGTATATAACATATGTAGATTGACATATAACTCAAAATGAGATTAAATCATTCTTTTAAATATATATGAACTGTGTTTTTATAAACTATAAACTAGTACATAATCTTTATTTACAGACATGTATTTATTTTATATAATGCCTTCAAGTTAGGGTCTGAAATTAATATATTAAATAAAGGACATTAAGGGTATATGAGAGATATATGTGTGGTTATGGGTGTTAGAAACCTTAATATAATGAAAATACTATGAAAAAAGTTAAGTTTCTAGCATTCACGCCCATGACAGAATTAATTCTGACCGTGAATGTTGTGAAATTCAGATTCTGAGGCTAAGGGGGTTCACGGCCGTGACACTATAGTTCATGCCCATGAAAGTTGGCAATGTATATATGGTAGTTTCATATTTTGACAGAAAAAATCACGTAAAACCACTCATAACCCTAGCCACCACACTCTAAAACCTCAAAAGCAGATTTCCCTTATTCCATTTTCGATTTTGATTGATTAAACAAGAAATAACCAACAAAAATGAGGTTGAAATGGATTGAAAAATAAAGATTTCGATATAAAAATTGAAGTCAGAACCCAAAGACAATTTGAAAGAATTTTAATCCCTATTTACAATTTTTAATCATTAAAATAGAGGTAAAGGATGTTTTTTCTGTTAAACTTTGATAATTTCATTTCGATTTAATGGGAGAGTTGGATTTTATAGGCTTAAAAACAATTAAAAGTAAGGTTTTGATACTTTATGATATAAATAGATACAATGACAAATATAAATCGTATTTATGGTCTCTATTTTGTGTTAGAGATTGAAGTCGATGGTGGAGAACCCTACCATAGGCAGTAGATGTGAGAGAAATGAGTTTTACGACTCAAATATTAAGGTTGTACAATACTTATTTTAATTCATTTTTAATGTGATTGTGTTGTAAATTTTGTATTTTGATGTATTTAGTGACAATAAATGTTGATATGGTATATGCTAGAATTGGGTTAAATGGTTGGAAATATTATGGGATGCATGAAAATGTTTGATATTTGGTAAAAATTATGTTGGAATATTGATAAATAAGGAATGGATCCTAGTTTGAATGATTGAACATGACCATATGCATATTTATGGTTGATTTTATATTCTGGAATATGAGAAGTGCTGATAGGTGTGGCTAACATTGAATAGCTTTAGAATTTTGCATGATTGTGTGTGAAATTGGATGAAAGCAGTGCTGGAATATTATTTTTGTGTGATGTATCAAACCCGTAAAGCTAAGCTTCACACCCATGAAGGTATTTCATGCTCGTGAAGTCAAGTTTCACTCCCGTGAAAGTAAAAATTTCATGTTCATGAACAAATATTCACGCTCGTGAATGATCATGGGCTAGTCATGGCTGAGTCAAGGGAAGGCAACCCATGATAGAAGGCTTCATGCCCATGAATATACCATTCACGTTCTTGAATGCCCTGTGTCCAAAAATGATTAATTGAATGATATGATTAAGTGAGATTATGAGCAATATGATTACATGATTGAGAGCCATGAATATGCTTTAGGTGCCTTATAATACAAAGTATATTGATGATTATGTAAATATGTGAATTGTGACATAAATGATGTTAATATCCATAAAGTGAATAAATATGCCCATGATCTATTTGAGGACTAGCTAGGATAGGTGGTATGTCATTGAGGGGGTTATAGTACTGTAGAATATTATGCATACGATTATTATATTGCTCATCAGGGTGGCTTAATGTCATGTCAGAGCGCTCTTGATTTGAGAAGCTCAGTGGTAGTATATCTAGATTAGGGACAAGATGGCTTAAACTTGGGTTAGAACACCTTTGTACCCTTATGCATGCAATCATTGCTCATCAGGATGGTTTAAGCTCATGTTAGAGAACTCCTAATTTGAGAATCTCAGTTGTAGCAATAAAAATAAATACAATAGTGAGCAGGGTGTTCTGTAAAACTCATCATAGACCTTACCATGTATAACAAAATTCAGTTTCTCCTTTTAGCCACACCATAGTGTTGTGGTGTGTAAGGTGGAGTCTATTAAGATAAAATCCCATTATCCCTAAGATAATCAAGAAACTCTTGGCTCAAGTATTCACCTCCTCAATTTGATCGTAGTGTTTTAATACTTTTGCCAAGTTGTTTCACTAATTCATTTATGAATTCTTTGAACTTTTCAAAAGCTTCAAATTTCTATCTCATAAGATACACGTACCCACATTATGAGTAGTCATCGATAAAAGTAATGAAGTAGATGAAACCACATTTGGCGTGTGTAGACAATAGACCACATACATCTAAATGTATTAAGTCTAAAAGTCTATTAGCACGTTCACCCTTTCTCTTAAAGGGTAATTTAGTTATCTTACCTAATAAGAAAGATTCACATATGTCATATGATTCATAATCAAATGATCCCAAACTACCACTCTTGTGCAGCTTAGCTATGCGTTTCTCATTTATATGACCAAGGCGACAATGTCATAAGTAAGATGATTTCAACATATCTTGTTTTTGCCTTTTATTATCATTGATGTTTAAAATTGGATTTGGCATATCTAGTAAGTATTCCATTGCATAATGTACCACTAGCATAAAGAATTCCATTCAACATAAAAGAACAACAATTGTTACTAAAAGCTAAATAGAAACCATCTTTATTTAGACTTCAAAAATAAATAATATTTTTAGTCAAAACAGGTACATAATAGCAATTACCCAAATTTAACATAAGCCCAATAGGGAGGGTCAATACATAAGTTCCTACAGCTAATGCAACAACCCTTGCTCCATTTCCAATGTGTAGGTCTGACTCTCCCTTATTGAGCTGCCTACTGTTCCTTAGGCCCTGTATATGAATGCATAAGTGTGAGCCACAACCAGTATCTAATACCCATATATTATTATCAAAAAAATTATTAATTTCAATGACAAAAATACGTGAAATGGATGGAACATCAGATGCCTTCTTCTTCAGAGAATCCAAGTAAGCCTTACAGTTTCTCTTTTAATGGTCATCCTCGCCGCATTAGAAGCATATTCCCTTTGGAGCAATCTCTTTGGCCTTCTTCTTGGAATTAACATCCATAGCCTCATGCTATTTTTGTAACTCAGCTGACATAGTAGCAAACATAATGCAGCTTGCCATCTCACTATCATTGAAATGCTTTTGATATGCCTTCTAAACATATTTAGAAGCATTAACAGTAGGGGGATTAGGGAATGCCTCATCTAGGACATAACCAATCTTTTCGGATTTGAGAACTATTATCAGATTCCTTAGCCAATCCAAAAAATTTGGCCCAGTCAACTTTTTTGATTCTATTAGTGATCGCAAATTCACACTTGTCATGATGGTGATTCTAGCAACCTAGATGCAAAATAGAACATATTAGAAAGCACATAAAATGCATGTTTATTAGGTCTTTAATAAATTGCATTATGACTTCCACTATTTTATTGCGAATCCATGGCCTTCACTATGAACCTGAAAAAATATATATGGAAGTTCTCTTAGTGGGTTCATATCCAACTAGCTAAGAATAACCTGGACGCAACTCAACAAGTTATCCTTAGTTTGGTTGGTAGGTATCTAATCCATACCAATTGCATTATTCATGCAACTATCGAATCTTGTGTTATCAACTTATTGATGTGTGCACATACATTGGGCTATCAACTTTTGATATTTGTACATCTCATGTATACAAACCGAACTTCGCCGCCAATACTCATTAACTTTGGCACAAATCCAACAAGTTAATAATATTGGTTAAGTCTAACCCATTAATCGTGAAATCTAATATCAATGGTTTGAATATATTCTTATAGAGTGAGCTTGAGGCAACTCAACAACCCTAACTCTAGAAGAACTCTGGTTCTCCCCACATTAATAGAAGGCATAAGACTTAATTCTTTATTTAGCGAATGATTTCTTTGTTAAGTCTTATCAAGTTATTATTTCATGCTTTTTTAAATTAACTATATGACATGATTATGGACATACTAAATTCAATCTCTTGAGCTAAAGAGAAATTGACGAGATCTTACCTAGATTTATGCATGAATTTACAACCCAAAATAGAAATTAAATCCATATTTCTAAGTCTTCTTGTTTATGGTACCACCTCATTTGCTTCATGCTCCTTTGTGTATTCATTCTATCCTAATCCTATGTAATCTATTTACATATTTCAAAGTATAGAAAACCTCACTTTACATTTGAGGGGAGTAAGATGAGAAGATAAATACATAAGAAAGAAAGAGAGGTAGGAACACACATGTCTATTTGCCATAAACAAAACAATTCCATGCATGCTCAATCACATTGGACCTAAGTCCATAATTATCCATCATACCTTTTCATTCATGCCTAATATTCATTCTCTAATGCATAAAATAAAAATTGACAATTTTGGATTTCAATTTGTAAATCGATTCAATGCTTGAATCGAAATTGTCTACTTGTGTTCTTTCGGTTAATTTAATTTTGTATGTCATTTTAAAGTGAAATTTAATATTTAATAAAATTTAATTAAATTCCATATTTTTAAAATTAATTCATTCCTTAAAATAAAAATATTATGATGTTAAAATTAAGCAATTTAGTTTTAATATACATACCAATTTCTAGTCATACTAGAATTACAATTGCTCAACATAAATTAATTCAAAATTAATTTCCAAAAATTCTAAAAATTTTTAGAACTTTAAATTATCATTCTAATCATCTTAAGGTCAGCTCAAGTTCATCAAAATATTTTTTTCATAAGCCAAAATTACTAAGACAAACGAATCAACACACTCAGACGCTCAAAACGACTCATTCGATATCTAGAATTTGTTTTAAATTTCAAATGCATGCAAAATAATTTTGGCATGTATCTAACATCCAAATAACATATTTTTAATCACATAGAAAATATTTCAAGGTGCTGGAAACAAAATAAATACATACAAAAATAATCAAACAAAACAGTCCCACTGGGTATGCTAAAACAGTCTCGCTTTTGTGTTTGTTTAAAAAATTAATTAAAATAATTTTTAATTAATTATTGGAAACTTCCAAAGGCATAAACATATTCTCAATATGTCTAAATAATTTTTTTATAATCAAATTATAAAAAAATATAATCAGCCCTATCAATTAAGCTAAACAATAATACATGTTCATAAACAAGGTAATTTTAGCCATTTTTGAAATAAATCCAAAATTAGTTATTTGAATCACATTCAAATCATTTTTCAATCAAAATAATCATCTCATGATCATATTAGAGAAAGAAAAATGTGTAAAACATATTTTACAAATTATTTTCAATTTTTCAAAACCTGTTGATCCAAAATCATCAAAAACATGCAATCCCATTGCACTTTAAATTAAAATTAATTTTAATGGACACAAGGAGGCTCTAATATCACTGTTTCTAATTTTAAAAATTTTATTTTTGTGCTACATTTTATGAATGTGATTTATTCTTCAAAACCCAATAGTAGTATCAAAACCCCTTTGTGTCCATTAAAAATAATTTATATAAATATAGAGGTTATAAATTATACCTTGTAATTTTTTATTTGTTATTCAAATCTTCAATTTGTTCGGTTGTAGCAAACCACAATAATCCATATTAAGATGTCTCTAATGATAATCCACGTGTAGAATGAAGAAAAAACTATCAAAAGAAATAGTTTGAACAAATTTAAAGTGCTAGCTTTGAAACTGTTATTGAGAGAACTTTATTGTGTCTTAAAAATATTTTTTTCACAAAAAATATTTTTTTGTTTATTTTCTGCCATTTGATATTTTTTTCTATTTGAATCAAATTCAAAGAAAAGATTAAAAGTCAAAAATGGAGAAAAAGGAATTGAATGAATATTGAATGTGATTAATGACTATAATTGGCCTAATTAAGGCCAAATTCACTTGTTAGCCAACGGGAGGTACCAGCGCGCGTGCTGGGCCTGCTGCAGGCTACCACTGGGTAGCCTAGTTGACCCATTATGTAGGCCAGTAGCCTGCTCGCGTGGGCCCGTGGCCCTCTAGAATGATTTTTCCGTGCGATCTCATTGCGATCAATCCCGAAAGAATTCTCTTATATTTTGGATCCCATCCAAGACCATTTTACTCATTCTCTACATCTTCAATACGTGTGACCCATTAGTTTGTCGGTTATGTTGGTCACTTAAATTAACAATTAATTTAAGCGAGTCATGGGAGGTATCTAGCAATATATCATGAGCCCTAATTGATAAGAAAGTCAATGGTTTGACTATGAACCTTTCCATAGACAATTTCCGTGCAATTATTCCTTTCACCATTTTATACCCAACTTGGTTTAGAGTATGGACATGTGTCAACTCCCACTAGACTGACTACATCACATCTAGTCCAAGTAATGTTAGTTCTTATCCCTGAAGCTCATAACTCTATTAGATATGTCATTGAAGACTATCTTTATGACATTTCAACTCTTGTGAAACTAAAAATTTCATGCCCGTGAACAAATAGTCACACCCATGAATGATCATGGGCCAGTTACGGCTAAGTTGCGGAAAGGTAACCCATGACAAAAGGCTTCATGCTCGTGAATATACCATTCACGTTCTTAAAAGCCCTGTGTCAAAAAATGATTAATTGAATGATATGATTAAGTGAGATTATATGTAATATGATAATATGATTGAGAGCCATGAATAAGCTTTAGGTGCCTTATAATACAAAGTATATTGATGATTATGTAAAGATGTGAATTGTGACATAAATGATGTTAATATCTAGAAAGTGAATAAATATGTCTATTCTCTATTCGAAGACTACCTAGGATAGGTGACATGTCATTGAGGGGGTTACAGTACCATAGAATATTATGCATGTGATTATTATATTGCTCATTAGAGTGGCTTAAGCTCATATTAGAGCACTCCATATTTGAAAAGCTCAGTAGTAGTATATCAAGATTCGGTACAAGGTGGCTTAAACTCGGGTTAGAATGTTCTTGTACCCATAGGCATGTAATCATTGCTCATCAGGGTGGCTTAAGCTTGTGTTAGAGTGCTCCAAATTTGAGAAGATTAGTGGTAGCAATACAGACAGATACAATAGTTAGTAGGGTGGCTTAAGCTCATGTTAAAGTGCTCTTGATTCACAACCCACATATGGGTGGTTCGAGCCTAGAGTATTGGGTTAAGAAACTGGAATTTAGTAATACAGTAATATAGAAAATGGTAAGGCAAAGCATTGCCACAAAGATATATAAAATTCAGTGAATCAAAATATAGTTACATCCTAGAAAAAGGATTGTGGAAACCAGTAATAATATGAATGATGTTAAAAGCTTGTTATTTCAGAATAAGATGAAATTCAATATGACTATGATCGATATACATTATGATTATATAATATGGTTTCACTTATGATAATTATGTCACACATGTAATTAGATCATGATATTTAATATGTATATTTTACTTTGATGTACATATGACATGGTTGAGTATCCTGGTATTATATATTTTGAATGTTATAATATTAATGAACAATATAGGCAAGTCAGGATGAACAAATTAAGTCAATATGTGATATGTAAATGATGATATTGACAACCACACAAGTATATTCTAATAATGAATGCTATGTTAACATGTGAATGCATGTTAGAATTTAAGTGAGTATATGTACCACTAAGCTTTCAGTAGCTTAGCGTATGAGTTTATCTGCATGCAGGTTTGAGGCCAGTAAATTTTTGAGTTGGCAAGAAGAGAAGATCAAGCCAATAAGAGGAGTCAGAGATGACCCGTTTATGTTTGTTTTCTGTTATTTTATTTCATTCATTCCATTTTTTTCGCACATTATGGATTAGAAACAGATAATTGAGTTATGTTTTCATTATGGATGGATTTTTGTAATAAGATATTTTAATGCCCAGGACAATTTGATATGATTATGGTTGTGATTCAAATACATAAAGGAAGTTTTTTGTTTGTACATATTAGATTGATCCATAACTAATAGTGTTAATACATACATAAATTAGAAATGTTTTAATTTAGATAGGTAGACTTATAGCTAGTCGTATGGCGTTCGTTTGTGCAACATGGTTTGCCTAGCTATGCGAGTGAGTACTACATTTTAAAACATACCTAATGCATAAAAAGATTTTTTTTATGAGTATGACATGACTATCATTGTTTCTTTTACTGCTGCACTCGTCTAGTGGAATTACTGAATTTGTAACTCTTGGCTTGTACATTGGTATATATCTCATGTTTACTATTTGTGTGAGAAAAAAATAATTCCCACGTTGGGTTTTAGCTTAGTGGTACAAATCTTATAGTAACAATCATTTAAAATATAAATTTGGAACTATAATTTATTTTAGTAAAATTTTGTAACAAGAAATAATTATAAATAACCATTATCTTTTTAAAGTATAGACTAACCTATTGTAAATGGATGCATCACACTATCGGTTAAAATATAAAAACTCATTTTACATGTTTATAGCATATAATCATTTGAATTTAAGAGTTTATTTTACCAATGACATCGAAAAATCATTAAGAAATCTATTTAAAAAGCTTTTCCATTCACTTAGCAAATTTTTCATTATATCCATATTCCAAATAATAATTTCATTATTTTTCTGACCATATAGTGTACAATAGACTGTCTCTCGAGAACTAAGGGGTACCATTAAACGATAAAAATTTCAGCTTCTAAGATAATCATAGAACCATGATCAAATTTAACCACATGACCTAAAATAATATAATCTATCTCGATCCAAGATAACCACAGAATTGGTAAATAAATAATATATATGGTCCAAAATAATCACATGAGCCATATAATATCTTTTATGACTAAGATAACCACAGATAATGGAGTTTATATCATATTGACATGCCAACAATTCCTATATCATTGTCTATATTTTTATATGGGTTAAAAACAGTAAATTCTATACAAATATACTCAATATCATTTTTCAAGTGAAAACAATATTTTACTATTTATAAGTAAAAATCTCAAACCATAATAATGTTGAATTTTTTGAAAAGAACATAGTAAATTTTATTTAAAAGTCATTTAATAGTTTATTTCTATATAACTTCATATGAAAATCGATTTAAATATTTATATGACAAGTACTATAAGTTATTAGAATTCTAAAGATGATTTCATTTCAATAAATATTTGATATAAAAAACACAATATGTAATCTATATTTCAAATGAAAATTGTTTAACAATAAATTTGAATATACATATATATATATATATATTTACCATTAAAATTATATTTAATATTGATATTTCAATATTTATTTCCATGACCGGATAAAAATTTTGCACAAATCTAATTACGCTTTTCTAATGCTGATATGGCCCTTGCCCCTAAATGTGTCAACCTTTTTCTTTGTCATCGATGGGACTGACAAAGATTATTTAATAATTAATCTATCAAATTTTCATTGGCTTGATAATTTAATTTATATTAATCAACGTCCAAAGATAATAAAATTATAGCTCAGCCGTTATATTTAGTTTAAAGTTAATTTACCCCTTCGAGTCACATATCTCATAATTTAGAATTTTATGCCAGAGCTTAACTTAATAATTCTTAATTCGATATACAAAGTTTTTGATTTCTGTTAGGATTTTGAGTCAAAGTTTATTCTTTATCATTTGGGTCCACAAATTCCAAATTTACTTTTGTAACCACCTAAAGGTTCCTTAGATATTCGAAGTATTCTTGTTCACTGCTTTTCAAAATCTGTTCTGTTCTTGATTATCGTATGTTGAGAGGAGTCTCAAACGCACAGCTTAAGTTGATATATCTTGGCTTAGTTATAGATTTTTTTTTTCTTAATGTTTTCAGGTCCTAAATTTACGTTCCACAATCTGTTGGTCCAGTAAAATTATGTTCTTATAGGGTCTTATACATGTATATCTCGGTCATATTGGGACTTTCCACTTTAATTAACATCTATTAAAACTATACATAACTTTAACTTCGTTTTATCTTATTTAGACATTTCAATAGCTTAATTACGTATTTTTTTTACTTAATTATGTCTTTGGTATTTCTTGAAGATCTCGGCCTCAACAAAAATATGACTCCAATTGTTCAAAATTCAACAAAATTTTTAATGTCCTTTCATGAGTATCTCGGCCTACAACCACCACCCTCTTTTCTCCTTGTGTTTACGGTCTAAATCAACAACCTCACAATCATATCCTTTCTTGTATATCTCGGTTTACTTCTCAAACCAATTTTAACACCAATATCAAAGAAAGGCAAGAAAAGTAGCAGAGAAAGGATTAAACATCAATTCAACGCAAGGCATAAGAAGAAATATAAGGGAAGAGAATCATGGTGGGAAAACCAAAATGTAATTAAGGTGCTCATCACATAATTTCATATCATTAAATCATACAGAACAAAACAGTCCCATTATATATATGGTTTTTGCCCAGTTTCAGCTTTGTTAATACAATGATCCAAAATGATTTTTGATTCAATTAAGTGGATTTTCAGAAGTTAAAACACATTCTAAATATGTTTTAAATATGTTTGATTAATCATATTAACAAAAAAAATCGAACAATCCCATGAAAGAACTTAATTGGTTACACTAAGTTTTATAAACCCTAGAAATTTAGCAACTATGCAAACTTCGAATTTCATATTTAAATCAAATTCAAACATTTTAATTATCATAAAAAAACATATAATATCATCATATTAACATGTCATTGAGTTAAAATTAAAATTTGAGGCCAAACATAGTCAAATTCGTTTTTAACGAAAGGAGGGAATCTAAGTTGTTCATTTTCAATCAATCTTATTGATACTTCAATTAAATCCAAAATTAATTTACATAGGGTGGCTTTGATACAACTGTTGGGTTCTTATAAATGCATTTTGCACGAAAATTGAGAAAAAATATAGGATTATGTTAAAAATATGCAATTTCTGCACTTTCGGCAAATAGGTGAATTAAGAACGCCGGAACGTAGAGAATATTGAGACAAATTTCCCAATATAATTTCGTGTAAAAACTCCAATGTTTAGAGAACACAATTGAGTGAATAAATTTTAAGGTGCGGTTCTGCAAAAATGTCGGAAAATGCGATTTTCGCTCCAATGTGTCAATTGCAAAAACAAGAACACCAATATATAGAACAAATTACGACGTGAATAATGGTATATTTAATGGTAGAAAATCAATTAGTTTAGGACAATAAATTAGAGATTTATAATTAGGATGCAATTTGTTTTCAAAGAAAGAAAATTGAGGGATAAAATGAGAAGTTTACCAAATGATTAAAGTAATTAAGATTTATTATATTAAAATAACTTTAATTAAGTCAAATTGCGCCCTTGCATGTACGCCAAATGCTAACCATGCATACTAATCCTATTTTGGCTTTTTAAAAGATGGGTACAAATGGCCATTTTATAACTTAAAATAAATTATGCAAAGGTTCTTTCTTCATTCTTTTTCTTTTCTGGTGCATGTCCATTTCTCTTCATTTAAACCGAGCCTTTCATTTGTCTAATCTCCTTTATATTCTCTTCAAATTCCAATAATCAATTGTCAAACCAAAGTAGAACGAATTGATCATCTGGCAGTCGAGGAGAGTTAAGCTACAAAGAAGTGTTGCGTATGATATTGTAAGCTAGGAAGTGGTGAACCATACAAAGAAGGCCGTGATTTTGAAGAAAAATTGAGGGTAAATTTTTATGATGTTATTTTGATGTCAATTTCATACTAAAGTCAAATGAAATTCGTGATTAAATTTCTAAAGAATCATAGTTCATGTATGATTCAATTTAGACAATTTTGAGTAATTGGTTTGCTAATTGAATGGTTAACGATAAAGATTGTCTAATGAACGAATTTAATTAGTATGAACTGATTATAAGTTGCTTATATTTGCAAAAATGAATTATGGGAATTTAAATAGAATTTGATTTGAATTAGAAAAGGGTTTTCTAAAGTTCTAGTTTAACTAGGATTCTAATATGCAATTTTAACTAGGATTGTTTAATCCTATTTAAGATCAAACTAATAATTAATTAAGGTAATTTAATTATAAATTAACTACTGGTCAGATTTGGATTTAATACTTAATATGATTTAATTATTAAATTCGGATTTAATTATTGCAAGCATTAAATTGGAATAACCTAGTTGGCAAAATAGACAATTTTAGAAAACTTTTTTATATGATCAAATGTATGCCTAAAATGTATGATTTCCTTTTAGAAAATGTTTCTAAATGTTCATATGATTATTTAATGAGATTAAATAATGATTTTATGATGAATTTCATTAAGGCCAAACAATCAAAATAATGTTTCAAGAGTTGAAACAAAGGGAACCCAAATTATTTCATTAATAGATAACTTTTATTTATGCATTAGAGAACACATGCTAGGGGTGAATGGAATGACATGATGGTATGATTATGGACTTGACCAATGTGATTGATCATGCACATAATTTTGTTTTTGGTAAATAGGGTATGAGAGTCCCTGCCTTCTCTATTCTCTCTATTGTATTTTTCTTATCATCTTACTCCCCTCAAATGAAACTTGAGGTTTTCTTATAAATAATTTATATAATTAGATTATATAGGATTAGAATAGAATTGAAGTACAAGCAGAGCATGAAGCCAAAGAGATGATGCGAAAAGCAAAAGAGCATTAGAATAGGAAATTATTTTCTATTTTTGTGTTGTAATTTCATGCATCTACCTAGGTGAGACCTAGTCAATCCTTTCATGGCTCGAAGGATTGATGTTAGATTATGCCCATAATCATAACCATATAATTAGTGTAATTATCTTATACATCAATATGTGATGAATGGATATATTATGCATGCCAAATTTCCATGATGAGACCTAAAATAAAAGAAATCCCTCATTAATAATATTAAGGCCAATGTCTTCCATTAATATGGAAAGAACCATAGTTCTTTTAGAGTTTGGGTTGTTGGGCACACTCAAGCCCGCTCAACACAAATATGTTCAAACCATTGAAATATGATTTCATGATTAATGGGTTGGCTTTAACTAATTACATTGGCTTATTGGGCACACCCAAGATTAATATGAATTAGAGGTAGTATTGGGTAAATGTACATGAGATGTGAACATATCAAAAGTTGATAGCCCAATAATTCAACAGTTGCATGATATGATACAATTGGTATGAAATACTTACCAATTGACCTAAGGTGACTGGTTGGGCACACCCAAGGTCATTCTTAGTGATATTGGATACTAACCCACTAGGAGAGCTTCCAATATATTCTCTCAGATTCATAGGGAGGGATGTGGATTCATAATAAAATATTAGGAATTATAATATGCATTTATTAAAGACCTAATAATCAAGCATTTAGTACATTCTCTAACATGATCTTTCTTTACATCTAGATTGCTAGAATCATGTTATCAAACATTAACTTACACTTAATTCAAGAATCAAACAAATTGACTAGTTTGAACTTCCTTGATTGGCTAAGGAATTTGAGAATAGTTCTCAAAACTGAAAAGATAGCCTATGTCTTGGAAGAGTCGCTTCCCTTCCCTGATACCAGTGGTGCATCTATTAATGAATAGTTGGCATACAAGAATCATAAAAATGAAATGAGTTGACGGGTTGCATTATGTTCGCCTCTATGTCATCCGAGCTTTAAAAGTAGCATGAAACTATGGATGCCAATACCATTGTGTATCATATAAGGGAGCTTTTCGATGAGCAAGCTCAAACCAAACGATATGAGAAATCTAAATTGGTCTTTAGCTCTAAGGTGGCAGAGGGGACATCTCAAATGCAATGTATATTGAAGATTAGGCAGAAAATGTATAGAGACAACATGAAAAGGGACTTGCTTCCATTGTGGTAAAAGTTGCCAAAGGAAAATGAACTGCAATGCCTATCTAGAGTCCTAAAAGAATGAGACGGATAAGATATTGGATGCACCTTCTACATCAATTGTTTATGTTATTGAGGTTAATAATGTTTTTATTAATAATGCATGGGTATTAGATAATGGATGTGGCTCATGCAAATGTGTTGATATGCATGACTGAAGGAATAATAAATAGCTCAAGAAAGAGAGTCAAATCTTCGTGTTGGAAATAGAGCAAGAGTTATTGCATTAGCTGTAGGAACTTATGTATTGACACTCCCTAATGGGTTTGTTTTAGAATTATACAATTGCTTTTATATTCCAGTTTTAGCTAAGAATGTTATTTCTGTTTCTTGTTTAAATAGAAAAAGTTTTCATTTGACTATTAATGGCAATGGTTGCTCTATATGGTTGAATGATATTCTTTATGGAACTGACACATTATGCAATGGAATTTACATTCTTGACATGTCTAATTCAATCCTTAATATCAATAATAATAAAAGACAAAAGTTGGATAACCTAAAACCATCGTATCTATGGCATTGTCGCCTTGGCCATATAAATAAGAGTTGCATGACTAAGTTACACAAGAATGGTGACTTCAAGTCATTTGATTATGAATCATATGACACATGTGAATCTTGTTTATTAGGAAAGATGATAAAATCACCTTTTAGTGGAAAGGCTGAATGTGATAATGGGCTATTGGACCTTGTACATATAAATGTATGTGGACCAATGTCAGTGCATGCCAGAGGTGGTTTTATCTACTTCATTACCTTTATCGATGATTATTCATGATTTGGGTACTTATATCTTGTGAGATACAAATATGAGTCTTTTGAAAAATTCAAAGAATTCAGAAATGAAGTAGAGAAACAACTTGGCAAAAGTATTAAAACACTTAGATTGGATCGAGGTGGTGAATACTTAAATCAAGAGTTTTAAGGTTATCTGACATATAATGAGATTTTATCTCAATGGACTCCACCTTACATGCTACAACATAATGGTGTGGTTGAAAGGGGAAACCAAACATTGTTAGACATGGTGAGGTCAATGATGAGCTTTGTAGATTTACATAAGTCCTATTGGGGTCATGCACTAAAGACTTCTATTTATATACTAAATAGAGTCACTTCTAAGTCAGTTGATGTTACTCTATATTAGATATGGAATAATAAGAGACCTATTCTTTCACATATTAAAGTATGGGGTTGTCATGCATATGAAGAGGACAATGTTAGACAAGCTAGAAGCTAAGTCTGGTCAGTGGTTGTTTGTGGGATATCTAAAAGAGTCATTTGCATATCAATTTTACCAACCTTTGGAATAAAAAGGTGTTTGTTTCAAAGCATGCTATCTTCTTAGAGAAATAGTTTATTTTAAGAGAAGATAAAGGGAGCAAAATTGAACTTGATGAAGTTTAAAATACTCAAACATATGCAAATCAACTAACTAAACCCGAATATGTTACTTATACAGATGAAGTAACACATACACCTTCTGAAACACATGAAATTCATAGATTAAGTAGAATACACATTATTCCTGAGAGATATGAATTTCTCATAAGTGAACAGAATGATGTATTGCATATAGAGGATGATGAGCCTTCTTCCCTTCTTCCTATGAAGAAGTTTTGAATAGTTTAGAATATGACATATGGCTAAAAGCCATGCAGCTAGAGATGGATTCCATGTATGAAAACCAAGTGTGGACTATGGTTGACCCATATGAAGGGATTAAACCTATTGGGTGCAAATGGGTCTTCAAGAAGAAGATCGACATGAAAGGTAATATAGTTACCTATAAAGCTAAGCTGGTAGCTAAAGGATATCGTTAAAGACAAGGTGTTGACTATGATAAAACTTTTTCTCCAATTGTTATGCTTAAATCCATCAGGAAACTCTTAGCCATTGCTGCTCATTATAATTATGAGATTTGGCAAATGGATGTGAAAACAACTTTCTTTAATGGAAATCTAATTGAGGATGTGTACGTGACACAACCTAAGGGTTTCACAACATGTGATGGCAAAAAGATATGCAACTTGCAAAAAACCATTTATGGATTGAAGCAAGCATTAGGGAATTGGAGCATCCAATTTTATGAGACAATCAAAGAGTTTGTTTTCTCATAAAATGTGGATGAACTTTGTGTTTATAAGAAGGTTAGTGGGAGTGCATTTGTATTCTTAGTATTGTATGTAGATGACATACTTGTTATAGGAAACGACATCTTAGTTCTTCAATCAGTCAAAATTTGTCTTTTTAAGAATTTCTCCATGAAAGACCTTGGAGAAGCGACCTACATATTGGGGATAAAGATCTATAGGGACAAATCTAAAAGGTTGCTTGGTCTTTCTCAATTTACATACATAGATAACATGCTAAAGAGGTTTTGTAGGGAACAATCCAAAAAAGGATTAATTCCAACGACTCATGGGATTACCCTCTGTAATGCCCGATAATTTAGGCCACAGTCGCGGATGACCGAAATCTGGCATGCTGAACCAATCGGGTCTAAATTCAGACATGAAAGAAATAAATTAAAATAATAATAAGATGGGAGAAAAATATTTTGGATATTATTAATTGATAATTTTGAAGTTTGGAATTAAAATTGGGAAAAAAATAATTTTTCACTGAACGAAATTAGAAATTGCAGTGTTTTTAGCACATAAATTATAAGAAGACATAAAAATGGAATATTCTTTATCTAAGGAAAGTAATATTCTTTTAATTAAAATAAATTAAGAGTGATTTAAATTAAAGGACCAATGGGAAGCAAGATTAACAACTAATCCTTACCACCCACCTAATCCAACTATAAAAAGTCAAATTTCCATTTTTTTTTATCATTCTTCTTCTTTTTCATCTTGACCAAACTCATTTCTCTCTCTTTTCTTCTTCTTTTACCATGAACTCCTCCTCCCCCATTTACTCTTCTTTTTCTTTCTTCAATTCAAGCTAAGATTAGATGGAAAAAAAAGGGGGATTAAGGCAAAATCATCAAGGAAGTGAAGCAAAATGAGCTAAACTAAGAAAGAGGAAGGAAGAAAGGAAGAGAAAAAGAGAAAGAAGACTTGGATCATTTTAAAGATCATCAAAGGTGAGTTTATATTTTCCATCTTCTCACTTTTCTTCTTCTCTTTTCTTTGATTTTGGGGTTAGTTGCCATTAAAGTTAGTAATTTAGGGTGATTAAGATGTTAATGGTGATTAAGGGTGGATTAGTGTGATTAGTGTTTGATTAGTGTAAAATTTATTGTTAGGGCAAGGAAGTGAACAACCTTTGAACCAAAATCAAAGGGGAAGTAAGGGCAAGGAAAAGGCTATTTAAGAGGAAGAGAAAAGTGAAGAGAAGTAGAATTTTGAGGTATGTACATTTGGCAAAAATTCAATATATAAAAATGTTGATTTTGATTTTGTGATGTGTATGAAATTATGGATATTTGATTGAGAAATTAAGTGGTGATTAAATGATTTCATGAATGTGAAAATAAAAACTAGAATATGAGGTTGATGCATGAAAATGGAAATTGTATGATTAATTGATGAGCTGGACAATTTGTCTTATGAACACTGTCTATTGTTTTGATCATAACTTGAGTTCTGGAAATAATTTCTGAGTGATTCTTATTGGGTTGGAAAGTTAAGACATAGGGATTGAACTTTGATTCAGAACATTAGACCTAAATGTACCTGGAATTAGGTGAAAAATGCACTCAAAGTTGAACTACGAATCTGTTCAGAAAAAAAATAAAGTAATGGGCAAATTGCAGTGAGGATTGGTTTGAAGAAAATTCCTAACTTTTGCAAACAAATTCGTTTTAATATGATTCCAGTTGAAAATTAAAGATAAGATGTGTATCTACATTTTTCTAGTTTATCACTTGTCCAAATGCCATCTAAAAATGGATGAAAAATATAGAAAAATATAAGGCAGAATTCTGTCTAGTAAAATACTGGGTAGATTGCAGTGAATGTAGCTTAGGAGAAAATTCATAACTTTTGCTAAAAAATTATTTTTAATTTGATTCTAGGTGGAAATTAAAGCTAAGATGTTTATCTATATTTTTCTAGTTTATCACTTGTCCAAATTACATCCAAAAACTGATGAAAAAGATAGATATATATAAGGCATAATTCTGTCCAGTAAAATACTGGATAGATTGCAGTGAATGTAACTTAGGAGAAAATTCATAACTTTTGCTAAACACTTCTTTTTAATGTTATTCTATTTGGAAATTAAAGATAAGACATGTACCTATATTATTTTTGTTGATCACATGTCCAGATTCTGGCTAAGCCTTGACGAAAAATGTAGAGCAACATAAGGCAGAAATGTTGTCCAGAATAGGACAGCTGGTAGAAATGTGTTGATTGTGAATTTATGTGACAAAAAATGTATTAATTGAATTTTTCTTATAATTATAATGATTGAATGAGCTAGAATGAGGTTGTAAAATATTGAATGGGAATTATTGCATTTATGTAGAATTTATATTAATGTTACCTACATAATTTATGTAAATAATAATAAAGGTAAGAAGTATAATTAAGCCCTAAAACATCTAGTCGAGAACTAGAAATTAGGATAAGTTGACATGCCAATAAAAGGGGTAAAAATGTAGGCACAAAAAATAATAGTGTTGAGATTTAATTTAAGTAGGCACTAAGAAATAGTGCTGAGTTCAAAATTACGTAGGCACCAAAAAGGTGCTGAGTTGTTATTGAAAATATAGGCGTTAAACGCCGAGTTATAAAATAGTTATGTAGGCGCCGAGTATACTGCCGAAGAGCAGAAACCCTGTATCCAGTGTTTAGTTCCGGTCTAAGATGTCGTGGGCTATTAAATAAATAACAAAAAAAAGATGTGTGAATTATGAAATTGATATTGTGAATTTTATATCTTGAATTGTTAAGAAATTTCAAGCATGCTTAATGAATGAAATGTCACAATTGATGAATTAAATATTTTTGCATGAAGAAAATGGTTTTATTATTAATTGAATATTTGGCATGCTTAATAAATTAATTGTAGTTTCAAAAAATTTTATTTTAGAATTATTTATGTAATTATTGGATAGTTGCCAAACGTACCACTAAGCTAGAAGCTTAGCGCGGGTGTTTCACGCATAGATAAATAGAAGTAGCTGTTCCGATAGGGCGACCGAAGAAGAGGGAACCCCCAAGATCAGATTGCAGCAGTCTAGTTCTTTTTGTATATTTTGAAAATTATGTTATAAAAATTAAATTCTAAAAATCTTTTTTTTATGTAAATTTGTGGCATGCAGGATTTATAAGGAATGAATTTTGTAATTTTATAAATATAGTATTATTTCTAAATATTATGGTTTAATTGCACGAGTTCTTTTAAATCAAACTATTTCCATCACTAGTTATATGTTTAAATGGAAAAAAATAGTAATAAATATTTCGCTAATAATAAACTGGAAAAAAAAATTACAATGATTTGAACATTGGTTTTAAGATAGATGAGTTTAGTAGCACTTCCATATCCTATTAATGAATAGTGGGGTAAGGGAGCGTTACACCCTCTTTAAGTCCATGTGTCTAATAACATAGGATGAACGGACACGCATGAGTAGGATTCCATATGCTTCGGCTATTGGATCTATCATGTATGCTATGCTATGTACTATAACTGATATATCATATGTCCTGAGTGTCATGAGAAGATATCAGTTAGATTCCAGTGAAAGGCATTGGGTGTCTATCAAGAATTTCCTTAAATACTTGAGAAGAACTAAGGATGCATTCTTGGTTTTTAAAGATGGTGAGCTTAAGGTAAGCGGGCATACAAATGTCAGCTTCCAAACTGATAAGGATGACTCTAAGTCCTTATTAGGACATGTTTTCATTTTAAATTACAAAGCAGCCAGTTGGAAGAGTTCCAAATAGGAAATGACTACATATTCCACAATCGAATCAAAGTACATAACAACTTTTGAGGCAACTATGAGAGTGGCTTGGAAAAAAAATTCATCACAGAATTAGAAGTGGTTTTTAGCATTATTGATCCAATATTGTATTGTGATAACAATGGAGCCATTGCTTAAGCAAAAGAACCACAATATCATTAAAGATCCAAACATGTACTGAAGACGTTAGCATTTGATTTGAGAAACAATTGGTAAACATGATGTAAAGATTGAGAGAGCTCCCACAGATCAAAATATAACTGATCCTCTCACTAAGCTACTTCCTCAAAGAAAAATGATAGTTTTTTACTTGATTATGGTATAATGTACAAATGCAATTGGCTTTAATGCAAGTGGAAAATTGTTAGAGAGGTGCCCTAAAGGCAATCATCTTGGGCATTTGATGTATTCATTTATTATTTATAAAAGGCATTTTCATTATATGGTGTTTATTGCATATGAATTGACATAGATCTTAAACCGTTCAATGAGGTCCTTCATATGTAACACAATATGAAGGAAATCATGATGATGAGATTCATATCATGTGCAATTGTGTTTATACCTAAATGATCCCTAGTCATAGGATTAACAAGACATAACATTGGCAATCCGAATAGACTAGCACCTATTATACTCTTTAACTAGGTCAAGCAACTGATCTTATAAACTAATAACATGAGATATTTAGAGTTAACATGTGGACGTTTGCTAGAGTAGCCATGTACATTGGATGACCTACTAATGAGATAATCACATGGGTATACATTCAATGTCAATGATTGTCTCATCATTATAATGGTGCAAGTATCCTTAGACTTGAGATGCTCAAAGTTATCTTGGATACTGAATCTTATACTTTGACTTGAGATCCTCATACAACTGAAGCCACATGAATGGAATTATCCAACGCATGATCTGGAGTTAGTAACAATTGTATTCGCTCTGAAGATCTGGCAACATTATCTATTTGGAGAGAGGTGTTATATCTATATAGATCATAAGAGTTTGAAGTACCCACCCTCACAAAAAGAGCTAAATCTTAGACATAGGTAGTGGTTGGAGTTAATTAAAGATTATGATTGTATCATTGATTACCACCCTGACAAAGTGAATATAGTGGTCGATGCTTTGAGTTGAAAGACTCTAGCAGGTACATACAAATACTAAATAAGATTAACTACTTGAATTTATTTGATAATGTATTATAAGAAGACTTATCCTTATATTTCAGAGCTCTGGATCTAACCTACATTGCTACAAAGAATTAGGAAAGCTCAGAAACAGGATCATAGGCTTGTAACAATTGGTGAAGCTATATCCAAGGGGGAGAGACTTGAGTATACAGTGGAGGTAGATGGTAATATTCACTACAATGATAGATTATGTGTGCCTAATATGTTAGAGATGAAGAAATAAATTCTTATAGAAGCACACAAGATAATTTATACTATGCATCTTGACAGCAACAAGATGTATCAAGATATGAAGTATTACTACTGGTGGTCAGGTATGAAGAAAGACATCATAAAATTTACTACCAGATGTCTAATATGTCAACAATTGAAAGCAGAATACCAACTGCCATCAAGATTGTTACAACATATCTCCATACTAGAATGGAAATGGAAAAAAGTCACTATAGATTTTGTGTTAGGCTTACCATTGACTCAAAGGAGACATGATGTAGTATGGGTTATTGTGGATAGATTAACCAAGTTTGCACACTTTTTTCTAGTCAGGAAGGACTATTCTTTGGATCATTTGGCAGAATTATATGTTCAGGAGATAGTCCGGTTGGATAGAGTGTCATTATTTATCATTTCAGATAGAGATCCTTGGTTCACCTCACAGTTTTGGAAAAGTCTACAGGGATCCTTAGGTACCTGATTCCACTTCAGCACGAATTTCCATTCTCAAATAGATGGACAATCAAAGTGGGTAATCTAGTTGCTAGAGGATATACTTTAGAGTTGTGTGATCGAGTTTGTAGGAAGTTGGGACAGGTACTTGTCTTTGATGGAGTTCGCATATAATAATAGTTATTAGGCAAGTGTCGACATGGCTCCATATGAAGCATTATATGGTAGAAAATGTAGATCTATGGTTTGTTGGACTGAGCTAAGTGAATGAAAAGTATTGGAACCTGATTTGGGGTAGTAGATAGAGGAGAAGATTAGAGTGACTAAGGACAGACTCAAGGCAACCACCGATTGACATAAGTCTTATGAGGATTTGAGATGCAGGGACATTGAGTATGAGGTCAGTGATAAGGTATTCCTGAGAGTATCTCCTTGGCAAAAGGTTATGCGGTTTGGAAAAAAAAGGTAAGTTGAGTCCCAAATTTATTGGGCCTTCTAAGGTAACAAAGCGAGTGGGACCAGTAACTTATAGATTGGCTTTACCTCCTACGCTAGAAAAGATTCATAATGTATTTCATGTGTCTATGCTTAAAAGGTACCGATCAGATCCATCCCATGTGATTCAAGTGGAAGACATAGACAACTAGATTTGACTTATGAAGAAAAACTAGTAGCTATTCTGGCAAGGGAAGTGAAGCAACTTTGAAATAAGAAAATACCTCTAGTGAAAATCATATGGCAAAGACATTATGCCAATGAGGCGACATAGGAGAGCGAAGAAGTAATGCAAAACCAATACCCACAACTTTTTTATGACAAACAATCAGGTATGATTTCCAGGACAAAATTTTTGTAGAGGGAGAGAATAGTCACGTTTGCGATCTAGACTTTGACTATATATGCGTATTTTAGTCATCTGTACTCCAGTATAGAGGCGTACCGATCAGAGTCTAAATACGGATAAGTAAATATGAAAAACTACTTTAATGTGATAATAAGATGTTTAATATGAATATTGAATTGAATTGATAAATTATTGTTATTTCATGTCATACACGCAAAATTGAGGCAACAGACCGAGTGAGCAATATGAGATTTTTGCTCAGAAATGAAAATATGATTTAAGAATACCAAAATGTAGGAAATACTATGTGAAGTCCATATGTGTAGTTATAAAGGTTAAGTGCCCGAATAGTTGAAATACGGTATTCAATGAGGATTTACAACCAACTTTTCTGATAAGGAGTTAGAGATATGTGTTTATAATTACAATAGTACTAATATTATTGCAATTGAATTCTAATATATTTAAAATTGATCATTTATAAATCGGACTACGAAGAAATTTTTATGGGCATGATTTAGAAAAAAAGGACTAAATCGCAAAAATATAATTTTCTTATTATGATCTTTTGCAAAATTGAGAAAACCATTTTGAAGAGAAAATTATTATGAGAATAATGGTATGTTCAATTTGAGGAGATAAGTGTTAGAGGAGTGCTTTAAAGGCAATCACCTTTAGCACTTATTGTACAAATTTATTTGATTAATAAAAGGCTTTTTCATTAATTTGATGTTCATTTGATATATGAATTGATAAGTGATCTTAAATCAATTAATGAAGTCCTTGATACATAACCTAGCATGAAGGAAATCATGATGAGATCATGATATTGAGATTCTTATCATGTGTAATTATGTTAGTATCAAAATTATCCCAAGTCATTGGATTAATGAGATGAGACATTATTAATCCAGATAGATTAGCACATGTTACACTCCTTGATTGGATTGAGTAGTATATCTCATAATCTATAAACATGAGATGTTTAGAGTTAACATATGGATGCTTGTTAAGTGTAGCTACGTACATTGGATGACCAACTATGAGACAACCATATGGATAATCTATTCAAATGTCAATAATAGTCTCATCATAACAATGGTACAAGTACCCTTATACTTGAGGCACTCAAGGATATCTTGAATATTGATTATGTATTTTGACACTATTCCTTGTTGCCTCAGAGAGCTAGCTCATAGGGTGGTGATTGGATACAACTTGAGGTATTCGAAGGTAATTGAGTAACCAACAAAGGATTCACCACTCTTAATAGAAGGAGTGTATACCTATGGTCTCTTGTCGTGGTCATTACTCGGGAATCTCTATCTGGAGTGGAAATGTCATAAAGATAGTCTTCAATGACATATCTAATAGAGTAATGAGCCTCAAGGATAAGAACTTACATTACTTGGACTAGAAAATGACATAGTCAGTCTAGTGGGAGTTGACACATGTCCATACTCTGAACCAAGTGGGGTATAGAATGGTGAAAGGAATAATTGCACGAAAATTATCTATGGAAAGGTTTGTAGTCAAATCACTGACTTTCCGGTCAATTGGGGGTCATGATGTGTTGCTAGATACCGCTCACGATTGGCTTAAATTAAATGTTAATTTAAGTGGCCAACATAACCGGAAACCTAATGGGTCACACGCATTGAAGATATGGAGAATGAGTAAAATGGTCTTGGATAGGATCCAAAATATGAGAGAATTATTTCGGGATGGATCGCGATGAGATCGCACGAAAAAATCTTTTGGGAGGGTCATGGGCCCGTACGGGCCTGCGCGGGTTGCTGGCTTGCCTAGCGGGCCAGCTGGGCTGCCTAGCAGCAGCCGACAGTAGGCCCGGTGCACTGCTGCCTCCCACCCGTTGGCCAACGACAGTTTTTGGCCTTAATTAGGCCAATTACTATTCATTCATTTCATTTTTCTCTATTTTTGACTTTTCATCTTTTCTTTGAATTTAATTCAAATAGAAAAGACAGCAAATGACATAAAATAGACATTTTTTTGTGAAAAAATTAATTTTAAGACAACAAAATTCTCTCAAGAACACTTTCAAAGCTAACACTTTGAATTTGTTCAAACTATTTCTATTGATAGTTTCTTCTTCATTCTTCATGTGGATTATCATTAGAGACATCCTAGTGTGGATTATTGTGGTTTGCTATAACCCAACAAAGCGAAGATTTGAAGAACAAATAAGAAATTACAAGGTATAATTTTTAACATTTATATTTATATAAATTAGTTTTAATAGTACAATTATGATATTTTGTTTTGGGTTTTGAAAATTTTATTTTTTCGCTGCATTTATGAATATGATTCATTCTTCAAAACCCAACATTGGTATCAAAACCTCCTTGTTTCCAGTAAAATTAATTTTAATTGAAAGTGCAATGGGATTACATGTTTTTGATGATTTTGGATCAATAGACTTTGAAAAATTAAAATTAATTTGTAAAATAAGTTTTACACATTTTTATTTCTTTAATCTGATCATGGGATGATTAAGAATGATTATTTTGATTGAAAAATGATTTGAATGTTATTCAAATAATTAATTTTGGATTTATTTCAAAAATGCCTAAAATTGTCTTATTTATGAACATGTATTGTTGTTTGGCTTAATTGATAGGGCTGATTATATTTTTTTTTGTAATTTAATTATGAAAAAGTTATTTAGGCATATTGAGAATATGTTTATGCCTTTGGAAGTGTCCAATAATTAATTAAAAATTATTTTAATTAATTTTTCAAACAAGCACAAAAACAGGACTGTTTAAGTACACCCGATGGGGTTGTTTTGTTTGATTGTCTTAATTTAATTTGTTTCAAAATGCCTAAAACGGTGTTGGTTTATTTGTCTTAGTAATTTTGGCTTGTGCCAAAAATATTTTGATGAACTTGAGCTAACCTAAAGATTATTAGAATGATGATTTGATGTTCTGGAAATTTTAGAATTTTTGGAAATTAATTTTGAAATAATTTAAATTGTGCAATTGTAATTCTAGTATGACTAGAAATTGGTATGCATATTAAAATTAAATTATTTAATTTTAACATCATAATATTCTAATTTTAAGTAGAATTAATTTTGAATTATTACTGGAAATATGGAATTTAATTTAATTTGATTAAATATTAAATTCCACTTTAAAATGACATACGAAATTAAATTAACCGAAAGAACACATATAGTCAATTTCGATTCAAGCGTTGAATCAATTTACAAATTGAAATCCAAAATTGTCATTTTTATTTTGTGCATTAGAGAATTCATGTTAGGGGTATATGAAAAAACATGATGGATGATTATGGACTTAGGCCCAATGTGATTGAGCATGCATGAAATTATTTTGTTTTATGGTAAATAGGGTTGCGTGTCCCTACCTCTTTTTCTTTCTTATGTATTTCTCTTCTCATCTTACTCCCCTCAAATGTAAATTGAGGTTTTCTATAATTTGATATATGTAATTATATTACATAGGATTAGGATAAAATGAAGATACAAAGGAGCAAAAAGCAAAAGATATGGTACCATAAACAAGAAGACTTAGAAATAGGAATTTGATTTCTATTTTGGGTTGTAAATTCATGCATATACTTAGGTAAGACCTAGTCAATTTCTCTTTGGCTCAAGAGATTGACTTTAGTATGTCCATAATCATGCCATATAGTTAATGTAACTATCTTTATATATTAATGTGATGAATGTATGATATATAAAAGCATGAAATAATAACTTAATGAGACTTAACAAAGAAATCCCTGATTAAATAAACAATTAAGTCTTATGCCTTCCATTAATATGGGGAGAACTAGAGTTCTTATAGAGTTAGGGTTGTTGAGTTGCCTCAAGCTCACTCTATAAGAATATGTTCAATCCATTGAAATTAGATTTCACGATCAATATGTTAGACTTAACTGATATTATTAACTTGTTGGATTTGCGCCAATGTTAATGTGTATTGGAGGTGAAGTTGGGTTTGTATACATAAGATGTACACATATCAAGGGTCGATAGCCCAATGTATGTGCACACATCAATAAGTTGATAGCACAAGATTCAATAGTTGCATGAATAATGCAATTGGTATGGATTAGATACCTACCAACCAAACTAAGGATAGCTTGTTGAGTTGCCTCAAGGTTATTCTTAGCTAGTTGGATATCGATCCACTAGGAGAACTTTCATATAAGTTCTCTTGGGTTCATAGTGAGGGCTATGGATTCGCAATAAAATAGTGGAAGCCATAATGCAATTTGTTAAATAAACATGCATTTTATGTACATTCTAACATGTTCTATTTTACATCTAGGTTGCTAGAATCATCATCATGAAAAGTGTGAATTTGCGATAACTAATGGAATCAAATAAGTTGACTGACCCCAATTTTTTGGATTGGCTAAGGAATCTGAGAATAGTTCTCAAATCCGAAAAGATTGGTTATGTCTTAGATGAGGCACTCCCTAATCCCCCTACTGCTAATGCTTCTGAAGATGTTCAGAAGGAATATCAAAAGCATCTCGATGATAGTGAGATGACAAGCTGCATTATGCTTGCTACTATGTCCACTGAGTTGCAAAAGCAGCATGAGGCTATGGATGCTAATTCCATAGTATACCATCTAAGAGAGCTTTTTGATCTTTTTGATGAGCAAGCATGTTCCAAAAGGTTTGCAACTTCAAGGTTGCTCTTCCGCACTAAGGTGGTTGAGGGGACATCTCCAGTGCAATATGCATTGAAGATGAATGGCTATATTGAGAGGTTGGCCACCTTGGGATTTGTGATGGACCATTAATTAAGTATTGACTTAATTCTAGCTAGTTTTTCTGATAGTTATTCACATTTTGTGCTTAACTATAGGATGGACCAAATCTCTACCACTATTCCTGAGCCGATTAACTTGCTTAAAATAGCTGAGCCATCTGTCAAGAAGGACAGTAAGACTGTGATGTTAGTGGACTCTTCAAGTTCTAAAAGGAAGAACCTTAAGAAGAAGAAGAAGTCCATGAAGCCTAAGGGAGGTGTGGCCAAGAAGAAGGCCAAGGAGATTGCTCCAAAAGGGACATGCTTCCATTGTGGCAAGGATGGCCATTGGAAGAGAAACTTTAAGGCTTACTTGGAGTCCTTGAACAAGAAGGCATCTAATGCCCCATCTACTTCAGGTATTTTTGTCATTGAAATTAATACTGTTTCCAATAATAATATATGGGTATTAGATACCAGTTGTGGCTCACACAGATGCACTGATATGTAGGGCCTACGAAACAGTAGACAACTCAATAAGGGAGAGTCAGACCTACGCATTGGAAATGGAGAAAGGGTGGTTGCATCAGCTATAGGAACATATGCATTGACCCTCCTTAGTGGGCCTATATTAAATTTGGATAATTGCTATTATGTATCTGCTTTGACTAAAAACATTATTTCTGTTTCAAGTCTAAATAAAGATGGTTTCCTTTTTGCTTTTAGTAACAATTGTTGTTTTATTATGTTGAATGGAATTCCTTAAGCCAATGGTACATTGTGCAATGGAATATACATATTAGATATGTCAAATCCAATTTTAAATATCAATGATAATAAAAGGCAAAAACAAGATATGTTGAAATCATCTTATTTATGACATTGTCGTCTTGGTCATATAAGTGAGAAACGCATGACTAAGCTACACAAAAGTGGTAGTTTTGGGTCATTTGATTATGAATCATATGACACATGTGAATCTTGCTTATTAGGCAAGATGACTAAATTACCCTTTAAAGGAAAGGGTGAATGTGCTAATGGACTTTTAGACTTAATGCATTCAGATGTATGTGGTCCAATGTTTACACATGCTAGAGGTGGTTTCATCTACTTCATTACTTTTATCGATGACTACTCACGATATGGGCACGTGTATCTTATGAGGTGCAAATTTGAAGATTTTGAAAAGTTCAAAGAATTCAGAAATGAAGTAGAGAAACAACTTGGCAAAAATATTAAAACACTTTGATCAGATCAAAGAGGTGAATACTTGAGCCAAGAGTTTCTAGATTATCTTGGATAATGGGATTTTATTTCAATGGACTCCACCTTACACGCCACAACACAATGGTGTGGCTGAAAGAAGAAACTGAACCTTATTAGACATGGTAAGGTCTATGATGAGTTTTGCAGAATTGCCTAAATCCTTTTGGGGTTATGCACTAGAGGCCGCCATTTATATATTAAATGGAGTTCCTTCAAAGTCAGTTGATGTGAAGCGTAATGAGCCTTAAGGACAAGAACTAACATTACTTAGACTAGACGTGACATAGTCAGTCTAGTGGGAGTTGACACATATCCATATGCATATGCATGAGACACATATTCTATTTTACACGCACTGATTAAGAATCAATTAGTCTGAGCTCTGATACTGCTAAATGTAGCGCTCCCTTACCTTACTAGTCATTAATAGGATATAAAAGTGCTACTAAACTCGTCTGTCTTAAAACCAATGTTAAAATTATTGAATTTTTTTTTTCGAGTTTATTATTAGCGAAATATTTATTGCTATATTTTTTTTCTTCCCATTTAAATATATAACTAGTGATGGAAATATTTTGATTTAAAAGAACTCATTCAATTAAACCATAATATATAGAAATACATTTACAAATAATACTAGATATATAAAATTACAAAATGAATTCTTTATAAATCCTACATGCCAAAAATTTACATTAAAAGAAGTTCTTAAAATTTAATTTTTACGACATAATTTCCAAAACATAGAAAAATAATTAGACTGGTGCAATATGATCTTGGGGTTACCTCTTTTTTGGTCGCTCTATCGGAACAACTATTTATCTGCGCGTAAAACACAGTCGCTAAGTTACTAGCTTAGTGTTACGTTTAAAAACTATCCAATAATTTCATAAATAATTCTAAAATAAAATTTTAGAAACTATAATTAATTTATGAAGCATGCTAAATATTCAATTAATAATAAAATCATTTTCTTCATGCAAAAATATTTAATTCATCAATTATGACATTCTATTCATTAAGCACGCTTTAAATTGCTTAACAATTCAAGATATAAAATTTACAATATCAATTTCATAATTCATATATATTTTTTTCCTATTATATATTTAATAGCCCACAACATCTTAGACCGGAACTAAACACTGGATACAAGATTTCTGCTCTCCGATAGTATACTCGGCGCCTACATAATTATTTTATAACTCGGCGTTTAATGCCTATATTTGTCCCATTTATGGTAAGAACTCTTTAATTCTGATTTTTTCTCTTTTAAAACTAATTTTGTTCCTCTCTTTTTCAAGCTTGAATTGAGGAAAAGTGGAGTCTTTTGGAGGGAGAAGTGGCTGGCCAAGAGTGGGAGAAAAGAAGATGAAGATAAGTATACTCGGCGCCTACATAATTATTTTATAACTCGGTGTTTAATGCCTACATTTTCAATAACAACTCAGCATCTTTTTGGTGCCTATGTAAATTCGAACTCAACACTATTTCTCAGTGCCTATATAATTTCAACTCAGCACTATTTATTAGTGCCTACTTAAATTAAATTTCAGCACTATTATTTTTAGTGCCTACTTTTTTACCCTTTTATTGGCATGCCAACTTATCCTAATTTCTAGTTATCGACTGGATATTATAGGGCTTAATTATATTTCTTACCTTTATTATTATTTACATAAATTATATAGGTAACATTAATATAAATTTCATATCAATACAATAATTCCCATTAAACATTTTACAATCTCATACTTGCTCATTTAATTATTATAACTACAAGAAAATCAAATAATATATTTTTCTATCACAAAATTCCACAATCAACACATATGTTAAAACTGCCCTATTCTGGACAACTTTTCTTCCTTATGTTTCCCTTTATTTTTGTCTATTTTTATATGGAATTTGGACAAGTGATCAACAAACGTTATTAATTTTCTTCTAACCTATATTCACTGCAATCGGCCCAGTATTTTTTTTTATGGACAGATTTCTATTTCAAACTTTGAGTCCATTTTTCACCTAATTTCAGGCCTTTTCAAGTCTAATGGTCTGAATGAAAGTTAAAGCCCTGTGTCTTAACTTTCCAAATCAATAAGAATCGATCAAAAATCATTTCCAAAACTCAAGTTATGACTAGAAAACTAGACACTGTTCATATGACGAATTTCCAACACATCAATTAATTCATACAATTTCCATTTTTATGCATCAACCTCATATTCTAGTTTTTATTTTCACATTCATAGCATCATTTAATCACTAATTCATTACTCAATCAAATTCCCAAAATTTCATACACATCACAAAATCAAAATCAACATTTTTTTATATTGAATTTTTGCAAAATGTACATATCTCACAATTCTACTTCTCTTCACTTCTCTCTTCCTCCTAGCTTGCTTTCTCCTTACCCTTACTTCCTCTTTGATTTTGGTTCAAGGATTGTTCATCTCCTTGTCCTAACAATAATTATTTTACACTAATCAAGCACTAATCACACTAATCCACCCTTAATCACCATTAACGTATTAATAACCCTAAATTACTAACTTTAATGGCAACTAACCCCAAAATCAAAGAAAAAAGAAGAAGAAAAGTGAGAAGATGGAAAATCTAAACTCACCTTTGATGATCTTAAAAATGATCAAAGACTTATTTCTCTTTTTTTCTTCTGTTCTTCATTCCACTTCCTTAGTTTAGCTTACGTTTCTTCACTTTTTTGATGATATTGCCTTAATCCCATTTTTTTCTTCTTCACCATTGCTTGATTTGAAGAAAGAAAAATAAAAATAAGTGGGGAAGGAGGAGATATAACATCCTTGACCTTCCCCACATGCATTTCATTGAACATAAGCATCTTGCATACAATTCAATTGAACAAATGCATTTCATACGTATTTTCGTAGGAACAAGTTTATGACATGCACTAGCTACGTGTCCTAGCATTTGGCACTTGTATCCAGTAGCACGTGTGTACTTATAACCTATATGAGGATTATGAAGTATTAGAAATGAATTGAATAAGTGATCGAATTAAAGTAAGCAAAATGATTAGATTAAGATTAGTAAACATTTTTCATTGTTAATTTAGTTAAACCGGACCAAATGATTAAGCGGTATTATTGTGTAGATTAGTCGAATTATATATATATATATATATATATATATATATATATATATATATATATATATATATATATATATATATATATATATATATATATATATATATATATATATATATATATATGTAAATAATAATAATAATATAGGTAAAATAAAATGAAAATGAAACAAAAGAGAAATAGAAGAGAAGAGAAGAGAAAAGAGAAGAGAAATGAGAAATGAGATGAGAAATAGATAAAAAGACAAAAACATAAATCTGCCTTTATCTTCATCTTCCCCATTTCTGCCTCCTCACTTCAGCCCCGACTTCTCCTTCATTTTCCTCCATTTCAGACTTCAAATCTTCCTTGTTTTACCTATTTTTTGCACCAAATTGATCCCTTGCAAGTTCATCCTTGGTAGGTAATCAATTCTTATTGCTTTAGGGTTGATTTGAGTTGCTTAGGTTCATTAATAGGCACTGTTTTGCAACCCGATTTTGATGCACATAGAAATTTATTATGGAAAAGTGTAAAACCCAAAATTTGTTCCTTTATAGCTTATATTTATGGGTATGTAAAATTGTTTGCATTATTTGATGTATAGAATGAGATATCCTCTTCATACTGAAACTGGTCAGGGAGTGAACCCTAACCAAGTTAGCTACTGTGTGGTTTGATTTAGAATATGTTAAAGCCCTTATTTGAAGTCTCTTAAAACATAACAATTGTAGATATATGTATTTTTTTTTATCTTTCTACAAAATTTCAGATTCATAGGCATTGTAAATTGTGAGTTATGGTGAATGGAACCATGACTGTTCCATGGTTTGAACTGCCTACTGAATGCTCTGGGAAGATACAGTAATTTGTTTGGCTAATTTGAGCTTTTTAGAGCTAGATTATGTAAATTAACAAAACATAATAGTTATATGTATATGGATTAGCTAAATTTTGGTACTAATTTCAACTTCATTGGTTATGTATATACTAAGTTATGGCCTTTGGAAGCCATACTAGTCCGGAAGTCAATTCTATTCTGGACCAGTAAAATGTTTGGTATAATTAGAAGACCTTAGAGACATAATTGGTAAAAGTTTTAAACATGAAACATGTTACATATGAACCCATATAAGTGTCTTTAAAGTTTCATTAAAATAGTACTTATATATTATAAGTTATGATGAACCCAAATGAGTACCCTGAAACTACCTAAAGGCAGAAAACAAGGCAGAAAACAGAACACTCTTAGAAATTCCACCAAATATTGTACAATGATCCAATTGGTCTGAAATTTGAATATGTTCTATAATTTTATGTTATTTTTAATTAGGAACAAGATCAGATTAATTGGTCAATTATAAAAAAAGTTATAGGCTAAATAATCCCATAAGGTCACACTGCCTCATAGGAAAAATCTTAACTATTGACATGAACAATGCATATTAATTTGTTTAAGCCACATTAAGTCTCTCTAATCATGAGTTAATCGATTATGTTTTCATATTAGGCTCGCAACATATTGGAGACCCACAAGGAGCAGATAGACAATAAATTAGGGGTCGGAATCAAAGGAGAACGGTGAGTCTAATTATCGATTGAATTCTTTAATGCAAATGAATGTTGCTTGCTATGTGATTCATATGATTGTCATGATTGGTTCTTGATAATGTAATGATGGATAATTTGTGACATTGTGGTACATATAAATGGTATACTTGTGGTATATTTGAAGTATATGTTTGACATATGTGATATATATACATGGTATATGTATAACATATGCAAGGTATATGTGTGGCATATGAGGTATATATGTGGTATATGTATATTATATGTGATAAGATACAATGGTTGATGAATGCTTAAATACAAGTACATATCCATATGGACTAAAAGGGCATTGTGACTAGTTAATCAATATTGTAAAGCAAAAGAAGAGGTCTATGGCCCAACAAATGTGCAAATGAAACAAATGATCAAGCTAGCTAGCAAATGCAAATGCAAATGCAAATGCAAATGTTCACATGACAAATGTTCACATGGAAACCCGGGTCAATGTCTGTTTAACTTGGTCATAAGAAAATGAAATAAGCAAAGCATTTGCATACATAAAGAGTAATGATTATATGTTCCAACTTTATTGATACGTATATGATACTGATGAATGGAATGGAATACATGGTATATATTGGATATGTTATTTATTACTATGAGTTGTTTGGTACTTCAGAGCTCATTTGATGGTTATTCTCACTGAGCCGCAACTCATCAATTTGCATCATTTTTCAGGTAAAAGACATAAAGCACAGGTCATTGGTCGAGCCTCATC
The DNA here is from genome assembly GCA_023653625.1 of Triadica sebifera. Classification (NCBI taxonomy): domain Eukaryota; kingdom Viridiplantae; phylum Streptophyta; class Magnoliopsida; order Malpighiales; family Euphorbiaceae; genus Triadica; species Triadica sebifera. The sequence continues at coordinate 10,930,258 of CM042904.1, forward strand.
ACTCTCTCTCCTTGCATTTCACATAAGCATGAAAATATGTCATATGTAGTTTGTATTTACGCACTTGAATATGTATAGTCATTTTGGAATGAGTCTAAAAATGTATAAATGAAATCAACTTGAAAATACTTCTGTGTAAAGTTTATGTTTTGATATATGTGATATATTATATTGTGGTGAAAACCTTAGTGTTAACTTTGCAAAGTCAGTGAATAATATTACAGGATATGAGACTTGCAAGTCATTGAATGAAATTATAGGATATTGAGACTTGTAACCCTATTTGGTTCATGTTGTTGACACCAAAAAGGGAGGTCCACATCTTAAGGACATCCTTACCGTTACATAAATTCTAGATGTTTTTCCAAATGATCTACTAGTGTTACCACTCAATAGAGAGGTTGAGTTCTCAATTGAGCTCACTCTAGACATAATACCTATTTCTATAACTCCATACAAAATGACTTCGTTTGAGTTGAAAGAGCTTATGGCTCAGTTGTAAGAACTATTAAACGAGGGCTTTATCAGACTAAGTGTATCAATATGTGGTGAATCAGTGTTATTTGTAAAAATGAAGGATTAGTCTATGAGGCTATGCATAAACTATCGACAATTGAATAAGTTGACAATCAAGAATAAATATTCATTACCACATATCAATGATCTATTTCATTAGTTGAAAAGTGCAAGTGTGTTTTATAAAATTGACTTGAGATCAAAGTATTGCTAATTGAGAGTTAGAGCAGAAGACATAGCTAAGACATTGTTAAGAAGTAGATACGAGCATTATGAGTTTGTGGTTATGCCTTTTGGGTTAACCAGTGCTCTAGTAGTGTTTATGGACTTGATGAATAGGGTATTTATGACTTGTCTAAAATATTATATTGTGGTCTTTATTGATGATATTCTGTTGTATTCTAAGACACCTGAGGAGCATGATCAAAATATAAGGATAGTGATGCATACACTTAGGGAGCACAAATTGTATATCAAGCTCCTGAAATATGAATTTTGGATTGACAAGGTTGCTTTTTTTGGACACATTGTGTCAGTAGATGGTATAAGGGATGATCTTAGCAAAGTAGAGGCAGTTATGGGTTGGAAGTCTCCTCACAATATAGCCGAGATCAAGAGTTTCCTTGGATTAACTAGGTACTATAGGAGATTTGTTAAGGGCTTTTCGATGATTACCTCTTCTTTGACCAAACTATTGAGGAAAGATGTGAAATTCGAATGGATAAAGTGAAGGGTTTTGAAGATGAATCTCATTCATAAACGTAGTGGAAAATAAAAATTTTTAAAACCCAAAACAAGGATTGTGCTTGTGCCATTAAAACTAATTCATCTAAACATAAAGATTAGAATTTATACCTTGTAATTTCTTGATTTGTTCTTCAAATTTTTACCTTGTTAGGTTATAACAAACTATAAAAATCCACACTAAGATGTCTCTGTAGGGTTTTGAAGAATGAATCATATTCATAAACGTAGCGAAAAATAAAATTTTTCAAAAACCCAAAACAAAAGATCATACTTGTACAATTAAAACTAATTTATATGAATGTAAATGTTAAAAATTATACCTTGTAATTTCTTATTTGTTCTTCAAATCTTCACTTTGTTGGGTTGTAGCAAACCACAACAATCCACACTAGAATGTCTCTAATGATAATCCACGCGAAGAATGAAGAAAAAACAATAAAGAGAAATGGTTTGAACAAATTCAAAGTGCTAGCTTTGAAAGTGTTATTGAGAGAATTTTTATTGTCTTAAAAATATTTTTTTTCACCAAAAAATATTTTCATGTCTATTTTCTTCCATTTGATGTCTTTTCTATTTAAATCAAATTCAAAAATAAGATGAAAAGTCAAAAATGGAGAAAATGGAAACAAATGAATAGTAATTGGCCATAATTGGCCTAATTAAGGCGAAACATTGTCGTTGGCCAACGGATGGCGGGTCGCTCCTAGGCAGCCTGGCTGGCTCACTAGGCCTAGCAGCAGCCTGCCGTGACACTCTCGAATTATTTTTCCGTGCGATCTCATCGCGATCCATCCTAAAATAATTCTCTCATATATTGGATCCTATCCAAGACCATTTTACTCATTATCCATATCTTCAATGCGTGTGACCCATTAGGTTCTCGGTTATGTTGGCCATTTAAATTCACAATTAATTTAAGCAGGTCATGAGCAATATCTAGCAACACATCATGACCCCCAATTGACTGAAAAGTCAGTTGTTTGACTACAAACCTTTCCATAGACAATTTCTGTGCAATTATTCCTTTCACCATTCTATACCCCACTTGGTTCAGAGTATGGACATGTGTCAACTCCCACTAGACTGACTATGTCACATCTAGTCCAAGTAATGTTAGTTCTTGTCCTTGAGGCTCATTACTCTATTAGATATGTCATTGAAGACTATCTTTATGAAATTTCCACTTCGGCCAGAGATTCCTGAGTAATGACCATGACAAGATGCCATAGGTATACAGTCCTTCTATCAAGAGTGGTGAATCCTTTGTTGGTTACCCAATTACCTTGGAATACCTCAAGCTATATCCAATCACCACCCTATGAGCTACCTCTCTAAGGCAACAAAGAATAGTGTGAAAATACAGAATCAATATTCAAGATATCCTTGAGTACCTCAAGTCTAAGGATACTTGCACCATTGCTATGATGAGACTATCATTAACATTTGAATAGATTATCCATATGATTGTCTCATAGTTGGTCATCCAATGTACTTAGCTACACTTAGCAAGCATCCACATGTTAACTCTAAACATCTCATGTTTATAGATTATGAGATCTACTACTCGATCCAATCAATGAGTGTAACATGTGCTAGTCTGTCTGGATTAATAATGTCCCATCTCATTAATCCTATGACTAGGGATAATTTTGATACTAACATAATTACACATGATAAGAATCTCAATATCATGATCTCATCATGATTTCCATCATGCTATGTTATGTATCAAGGACTTCATTAATTGATTTAAGATCACTTATCAATTCATATATCAAATGAACATCAAATTAATGAAAAAGCCTTTTATTAATCAAATAAATTTGTACAATTAGTGCAAAAAGGGGATTGCCTTTAGAGCACTACTCTAACAGTCTCTAATGTTAATCTAAGCAAAAATGTGAGAAGAAACTACAAGACAAATGGTTGAACAGACCTCAAAGTGCTAGCAATAGTGTATGCTCTATTTTGAGATAATATGAAAAATAACAATTATTTTTCATTTTGAATTTATTTTATTTCTAAAAACAATATTCTGAATTTTCCATACCTTCGAAGGCCCGTGACCCCCCAAAGTAATTTTTCTGTACGATCTCATCGCAACCTGATCCAAAATAATTCTCTCATATCTTTAGATCCCATACAAGGCCATTTTACTCATTCTTCACATCTCCAATGCATGTGACTCATTAAGTTCCCGGTTATATTCATCACTTAAAATAACAATTAATTTAAGCAAGTCATGAGCAGTATCTAATAACATATCATAACTCCCAGTTGACTGGAAAGTCAGTGGTTTGACTACAAACCTTTCCATAGATAATTTTTGTGCAATTAATCCTTTCACCATTCTAAACCCCACTTGGTTCAGAGTATGGACATGTGTCAACTCCCACTAGATTTACTACATAACATTTAGCCCAAGTAATGTTAGTTCTTATCCTTGAGGCTCATAACTATATTAGATATGTCAATGAAGACTATCTTCATGATATTTCCACTATGGCCAAAGATTCCCGTGTAATAGCCCCAACAAAAGGCTATATGTATGCACTTCTTCTATTAGGAGTGGTAAAGCATTTGTTGGTTACCCAATAACTTTCAAATACCTCAAGTTGTACCCAATCACTACCCTATGAGCAACCTCCCATTGACAACAAGGAATAACATCAAAGTATAGAATCTGTATCTAAGATATTCTTAAGTACCTCATGTCCAAGGATACTTACACCATTGCTATGATGAGACTATCACTAACATTTGAATAGATTATCCATATGATTGTCTCATATCCAATATACTTAGCTACACTTAGCAAGCATCCATATGTTAACTCTAAACATCTCATGTTTACAGATTATGAGATATATTACTCAATCAAATTAAGGAGTATAACACGTGCTAGTCTATCTGAATTAACAATGTCATGTCTCATTAATCCTATGACTAGGGATAATTTAGATTCTAACATAATTATAAATGATAAGAATCTCAATGTCATGATCTCATAATGATTTCCTTCATGCTATGTTATGTATAAAGGACTACATTAATTGATTTAACATCATTATCAACTCATATATCAAATTAATATCAAATTAATGAAAATGTCTTTGATTAATCAAATAAATTTGTACAATAAGTGCTAAAAATGATTGCCTTTGGAGCTTTTCTCCAATAACCTCCCACTTGCACCAAATCCAATCACTTTTGTATTTAATTCCATAGGCAAGTACATGAGAATTATATTTCTTTTGAGGAAGTGGCTTAGTTAAAGGATTAGAAATATTCTGACCAATGGGAATTCTTTCTATCTTTACATCATTCCTAATGATTTCTCTAATCAAATGGTATCTTCTAAGTATATGTTTGTATCTTTGATGAGACCATAACTCTTTTGCTCATGTAATGGCTCCATTATTATTACAATACATTTGTATTGGATCAAGAATGCTAGGAACCACTCCAAGTTCCATGATGAATTTCTTTATCCAAACTGCTTCCTTTGTTACTTTGGAAGCTACATGTACTCTACTTCGGTTGTGGAATCAATAGTCATTTCCTGTTTGGAATTCTTTCCAATTGACTGCTCCACCATTTAGAGTGAATATATAAACTAACTGGGATTTTGAGTTATCCTTGTCAGATTGGAAGCTAGCATCAATATACTCACTCACAACAAGATCTCCATCTCCATATATCAAGAATACATCCTTAGTCCTTCTCAAGTACTTAAGAATATTCTTGACAGCCACCCAATGACCCTAACCACAATCCGATTGGTTTCTACTCATGACACTTAGAGCATATGAAATATTGGGTCTTGTACATAACATAGCATACATGATTGATCCTATAGCTGAAGCATATGGAATCAAACTCATGTGTGTCCTCCCATCTTGTGTCTTTGGACACGTAGACTTTGAGAGATTAATCACATGGGTCATGGGATTATATCCTCTCTTGGACTGCTCCATGCTAAACCTCTTTAACATCTTATTTATGTATGTAGACTATGAAAGACCAAGCAATCGTGTAAATCTATCTCTATAGGTTTTTATCCCTAAAATATAGATTGCTTCTCCAAGGTTTGTCATAGAGAAATTATTGGATAACAAAATTTTGACTGAATGTAAGGCTGAGAAATCATTTTCCATTAGTAGTATGTCATCTACATATAACATAAGGAATATGGTTTAACTCCCACTAACCTTTTATATACACAAGGTTCATCCAAATTTTGTAAGAAACCAAACTGTTTAATTCTCTCATCAAACTGATCATTCTAACTCCTGGATGTTTGCTTTAATCCATAAATGGATATTTGAATCTTGCATAACTTTATGGTTGTGTCATGTACACATCCTCAATCAGATTTCTATTAAGGAAAGTCGTCTTCACATCCATTTACCATATCTTATAATCATAATGAGCAGCAATAGCTAAGAGTATCCTTATGGATTTAAGCATGGCTAATGGGCTAAAAGTTTCATAAGAATCAATTCACTGTCTTTGATGACAACCTTTAGCTACAAGTATAGCTTTATAGGAAACCATATTACCATCCATGTCAGTTTTGTTTTTGAAAATCCACTTGCACCCTATAAGCTTTATCTCTTTTGGTGGGTCAACCAAAGTCCACACTTGGTTTTCATACATGGAATCCATTTATGACTTCATGGCTTGAAGCCATTTGTCAAATTATGAACTATTCAAAACTTCTTCATAGGTTGTAGGCTCATCATTTTCTATGAGCAATATTTTATTTTGTTCACTAATGAGAAATCCAGATCGCTCTAGAATAATATGTATACTACTTGACTTAGAAAGCTCTTGTGGTTCAGAAGATTGAGCTACTATATCATCTGTATGAATAATAAGCTTAGGTTCAGGTAGTTGATCAGTGTTTGTTTGAGCATCTTGAACTTCCTCAAGTTTAATTTTGCTCCCACTATCTCCTTTTGGAATAAATTCTCTCTAAAAAGATAGCATGTCTTGAAACAAACACCTTTTGTTCTAAGGGGTGGTAGAATTGATATCCATATGATACTTTTGCATATCCCACAAATAGACATCGGTCAAACTTAGCTTCTAGCTTATTTGACATTATCTGCTTCATATAAGTAGGACAACCCAAAACTCCCATGTAAGAAAGTGTGAGCTTCTTGTTATTCAACATCTCATATAGAGTAACATCAACTAACTTCGAATGGACTCCATTTAATATATAAATGGCAATCTCTAGTGCATAACTCCAAAAGGATTTAAAAAGTTCCCCAAAGCTCATTTTAAACCTTACCATGTCTAACAGGATTCGATTTCTCCTTTGAACCACACCATTGTGTTATGGCATGCAAGGTGGAGTCCATTAAGATAATGTCTTATTATCCCAAAGATAATCTAGAAACTCTTGGCTCAAGAATTCACCTCATCGATTTGATCAAAGTATTTTAATACTTTTGCCAAGTTGTTTCTACTTCATTTCTAAATTCTTTGAACTTTTCAAAGGTTTCATATTTGTATCTCATAAGATACATGTACCCATATCATGAGTAGTCATTGATAAAACTAATGAAGTAAATGAAACCACCTCTGGTGTGTGTGGACATTAGGCCACATACATCTGAATGTATTAAGTCTAAAACCCCATTAGCACATTCACCATTTTCCTTAAAGAAAAATTTAGTCATCTTGCCTAATAAGCAAGATTCATATGTGTCATATGATTCATAATCAAATGACCCTAAACTACCACTCTTGTGTAGCTTAGCTATGCATTTCTCACTTATATGACAAAGGCCACAATGCCATAAGTAAGATGATTTCAACATATCTTGCTTTTTCCTTTTATTATCATTGATGTTTAAAATTGGATTTAACATATCTAATATGTATATTCCATTGCATAATGTACCACTAGCATAAAGAATGTCATTCAACATCATATAACAACAATTGTTACTAAAAGCTAAATGGAAACCATCTTTATTTAAACTAAAAGTAGAAATGATATTTTTAGTCAAATCAGGTACATAATAACAATTATCCAAATGTAATATAAGCCCATTAGGAAGGGACAATACATAAATTTCTACAGCTAATGCAACAATCCTTGCTCTATTTTCAACATGCAGGTCTAACTCTCCCTTATTTAGCTACCTACTGTTCCTTAAGCCCTTTCATATTAGTGCATATGTGTGAGCCATAACCATTATATAATGCCCATATATCATTATTAGAAACAATATTAATTTTAATGAAAAAAAATACCTGAAATAGATGGGGCATTAAATGCCTTTTTCTTCAAGGACTCCAAGTAGACCTTGCAATTTCTCTTCCAATGGTCATCCTTGCCACAACGGAAGCATGTCCCCTTCAGAGTAGTCTTCTTGACCTTCTTATTGGCCATGCCTGCCTTAGGATTCATGGACTTCTTCTTCTTTTTAAGGTTTTTCTTCTTACAACCAGAAGTTTCCACTAGCATCACAACCTTATTGTCCTTATTGATAGATGGCCCAGCTGTTTTGAGCATATTCATCAACTTAGGAATAGTGGTGAAGATTTGGTTCATCCTATAGTTAAGCATAAAATGTGAAAAACTATCATAGAAACCAATTAGAATTAAGTCAATACTTAATTCGTGGTCCATCATAAATCCTAAAGTGGCTAACCTCTTAACATAGCCATTCATTCTTCAGTGCATATTGAATTGGAGATGCCCCCTTAACCATCTTAGTTTGGAAGAGCATCCTTGAAGTTTGGTAGCCTCATGTTGGTAGACTATGGAACAAGCTCATAAAAAGCACTCATAAATGGAAGACTATGGAATAAACATCTATGGCCTTATGCTGCTTTTGTAACTTAGTTGACATAATAGCAAGCATAATGTAGGTTGCGATCTCACTATCATCGAGATGCTTTTGATATGCTTTATCAACATCTTTAGAAGCATTAGCCGTAGGGGGATTAGAGAGTGCCTCATTTAGGACATAGCCAATTTTTTTGGATTAGAGAACTCTTCTCAAATTCCTTAACCAATCTAAAAAGTTAGGCCTAGTCAACTTATTTGACTCCATTAGTGATCGTAAATTAACACTTATCGACATGATGATTATTCTAGCAACCTAGATGTAAAATAAAGTATGTAAAATGTATAAGAAAATGTATATTTATTAGGTCTTTAATAAATCACATTATGATTCCCACTATTTTGTTGTGAATCCATAGCCTTCACTATGAATCCGAGAGAGCCTATTTCGAAGTTCTGTTAGTAGGTCGATATCTAACTAGCTAAGAATAACCCTTAGGTAACTTAACAAGCCATCCTTAGTTTGGTTGGTAAGTATCTAATCCATACTAATTGCATTATTCATGCAACTATTAAATCTTATGCTATCAACTAATTGATGTGTGCACATACATTGGGCTATCAACTATTGATATGTGTACATCTTATGTACACTAACCCAACTTTGCCTCCAATATACATTAACCTTAGCGCAAATCCAACAAGCTAGTGATATTGGTTGAGTTCTACTCATTAATCGTGAAATCTAATTTCAATGGTTTGAACATATTCTTATAGAGCGAGCTTGAGGAAATTCAACAACCCTAACTCTAGAAAAACTATGGTTCTCCCCATATTAATGGATGATATAAGACTTAATTATTTATTTAGCGAAAGATTTCTTTGTTAAGTCTCATCATATTATTTTTGCATACTTTTATATATCATACATTCATCAAATGGATATATAAAAGTAGTTACATTAACTATATGGAATGATTATGGATATAGTAAAGTCAATCTCTTAAGCCAAAGAGAGATTGATTAGGTCTTACCTAGGTATATGCATGAATTTACAAGCCAAAATAGAAATCAAATTCCTATAAGTCTTCTTATTTATGGAGCCACCTCCTCTCTATTTTATCCTAACTATATGTCATCTAATTACATATTTCAAAGTATAGAAAACCTCAATTTACATTTGAGGGGAGTAAGATGAGAAGAGAAATACATCAGAAAGATAAAGAGGTAGGGATACGCAAACCCTATTTACTATAAAACAAAAAAAATATCATGCATGCTCAATCACATTTGGCCTAAGTCCATAATCATCCATCATCTTTTTCCATATACCCCTAACATACATTCTTTAATGCATAAAATAAAATGAAATAATGAAAATTTTGGATTTCAATTTGAAAATTGATTCAACATTTGAACCGAAATTACCTAGTTGTGTTGTTTCGGTTAATTTAATTTTGTATGTCATTTCAATATGGAATTTAATATTTAATCAAATTAAATTAAATTTAAAATTTTCAGAATTAATTTAAAATTAATTCACTTTAAAATAAATTATTATGATATTAAAATTAAACAATTTAATTATAATTTACTACCAATTTTGAGTCATACTAGAATTATTATTGCTAAACTTAAATAATTTAAATTTAATTTTTAAAAATTTCAAAAATCTTCAGAACCTCAAATCATCATTTTTAAAATCTTTATGTCAGCTCAAGTTCATCAAAATATTTTTGGCATAAGCCAAAATTACTAAGATAAATAAAACAACACACCTAGATGCTCAAAATGATTCATTTGATATCTAGAATTTTTTAAAAATTTTAAATTCAGAAAAATAATTTTTGTTATTTATCTAACATAAAAATAACTTATTTTAATTTCGTAAAAATTATTTCAATGTTCTAAAAATAAAATAATCACATGCAAAAAATCAAACAAAACAGTCCCGCTAGGTATGTTAAAATAGTCTCATTTTTGTATTATTTAAAAATTAATTAAATTAATTATTGGAAACTTCTAGAGGCTTTAACACATTCTCAATATATATAAATAATTTTTCTATAATCAAATTACAAGAAAGATATGAACAGCCTCATAAATTAAGCCAAACAAAAATATATGTTCATAAATAATGTAATTTTCAGCATTTTTTAAATAAATCTGAAATTAATTATTTGAATCACATTCAAATTACTTTTCACTAAACATGATCATTCTTAATCATCCTATTATCATATCAAAGAAAGAAAAATATGTAAATAAAATTTACAAATTAATTTCAATTTTTCAATCCTTTTGATCCAAAATCATCAAAATCGTACAATCTCATTACATTTTCAATTAAAATTAATTTTAATGGACAAAAGGGGGCTATGATGTCACTGAAGGGTTTTAAAGATGAATCTCATTCATAAATGTAGTGGAAAATTAAAATTTTTGAAACTCGAAACAAGGATCTTGCTTGTGCCATTAAAACTAATTCATATAAACATAAAGATTAGAAATTATACATTTTAATTCCTCAATTTGTTCTTCAAATTTTTACCTTGTTAAGTTATAACAAACCACAACAATCCACACTAGGATGTCTCTAATATTAATCTATGTGAAAATATGACAAAAAACTATAAGATAAATGGTTGAACACACCTCAAAGTGTTAGTAATGGTGTATGCTCTATTTTGAGAGAATATGAAAATTAACTATTATTTTTATTTTGAATTTATTTTATTTCTTAAAACAAAATTCTGACTTTTGAATTTTTCAAAAATATTTTTACCCCAAAATTAGTCTAGGTACAAAGTGCGCAGGACAATGGGAGGAATTTTAGGGTTTTTGCCTTAATTGGCTAATTAAGGCCAATTAGGTTAGCTGCTGGCTACTGGGAAGGCCATGCTCAGCTGACTTGTTTGGCAAGCCAGCAGCCTGTACGGGCTCATTACCCTTCGAAGTGATTTTTCCATACGATCTCATCACGATCCAACCTGAAATAATTCTATCATATTTTTGGATCCCATCTGATGTCATTTTACTCATTCTTCACATCTCCAATGCGTGTGACCCATTAGGTTCTCAGTTATATTGGCTACTTAAAATAACAAATAATTTAAGCAAGTCATGAGTAGTATCTAGCAACACATTATAACCCCCAATTGATCAAAAAGTCAGTAGTTTGACTACGAATCTTTCCATTGACAATTTTCGTGCAATTAATAATTTCACCATTGCTATGATGAGACTATCACTAACATTTGAATAGATTATCCATATGATTATCTCATAGCATGTCATTCAATGTACTTAGCTACACTTAGCAAGCATACACATGTTAACTCTAAACATCTTATGTTTACAGATTATGAGATCTACTGCTTGATCCAATTAAGGGCTATAACATGTGATAGTCTCTCTAGATTAATAATGTCTTGTCTCATTAATCCTATGACTAGGGATAATTTAGATACTAACATAATTATAAATGATAATAATGTCATATCCGCTAATTTAGACCTAAGTCACGCGAGTTGTTAAATCGACTCGTCGGTTTGATTGAAGTCTACATTTGGATTTTTATCAAAAAATAATTAAAATAATGGCAATTAAGTATGGAAATTTTCTAATGAAGTGTTTAAAATATCTAAAGATGTTAAATTTCGGTAAAGGACTAAATTATAAATTTTGAAAAGTTTAGGAATTAATTTATAATTTACCAAAAATTGAAGGATTAATTGGGATAATCATCAATTAAATATATGAATTGGGACATAAAATGCATGTGGAGGCCAGCCACACCAAGTGGAAAATTTTAAGAAGTCAAGTAACATATATGCATTAGACATTAAATGTAAATAATCTTAGGTGTCCCCATTAATTAATTAATTTTGCCCTATTCCTCTTAATTACTCATCCTTCCTTATCTCTTCATATCTAGAATTTTCTATCATTAATTATCTCCCATGTTTTCTTGAAGCACAACACACCAAATGGCATACAACAATTAGCCAAGTGATGTGCATGAATGAGGCATTAATGAAAGTTTCTAGATGATGCTTAGGTGTCCCTATCTTAATGACTTTTTTCATTTTCTTCTTGATTATTTCTTCTTCTTCCTAATCTCCTTTCATTGAGAAATTTCTGCCTCCCAAACCAGCCCACATTTTCCTTTGTTCCTCCATAGCCAACGCTTAGTTTTAGTGAAAGAAAGTGAGAAAAGAGAGAAAAAGTAAGGGAAAATTCCATTTTCATGCTTAAGGAAGCTTAAGAGCGTAAGGAAAAAGAGAGAGATTAGGGTTTATGAAGTTTTAATAATTTGATTTTAAATTTTAGGAACTCAAGTTAACAAGGAGCTAGATCAAAGGAGCAAAGGAAAGGAGAAAGAGAAGTAAAGAGAAAGAAAAGAGAAAAAGAGAGGTTTGTGCATAACGTAAGGCAATAGCCTATTTTATTTTTTTATTTGCATAATTTGATTATTTGGCATGTTGATAATTCTGAATTAATATTATTTTGTGATGAAAATCTTGGGGATGCATGTTTGCTAGACTTAAGATTTAATTTGGTAAAAATTGAATGTGATTAGTTTGTATGTTCCTTGCTGGAAATGGATGAGCAGTGAGCACTTAAACTATTATAACTTAACTTCTGGAACTCAGTTTTGCATATTGTTTGTTGTGTTTGAAAGCTAAGACATAGGGCTATAACTTTAATTTAGACCATAAAACCTGAATTTGTTTTTAATTGTCCATAAAATTCATAAAACTTAGACTTCGAATTTGTCTAGAAAATTCTGGGCAAAATTATTAGTGGCCAATCAGTGTTCATTTTATCATATATTTTAATAAATAACTGATAATTAAGTGATTCAAGTAGCATATTAAAGTTAAGATCCAGACCTAAAATTGTTAAGAATATCATATAACTAAATTCAAAATGTAACAGAACCAAAATTAAAGTACAAAATAGAGAACATAATCTACCAGTGACAGGGCAACATATGAGTTGAGGAATGAAATCAGTAAAATGATGTGAAACTTGTTATATTATGTAAATATTATTTTAATTGAGTGATTATGTGATTATTTTGAGATATTACATGCATGAAATGTGTGAATATAATTGTTATGAATTTTAATGAAATTGTATAAGCCCTAGAACACCTAACTAGAACCAACTTAGGATAGTTTTGCATGCCAAATAGGGGGGAGTATGATGAAAATGATTAAATCTATTAATGGTATGATTATCTATATCAGGTTTGACATTGTTATCTACGCCGAATTTGGCATTATCATCTACGCTGGGTTTGGCATTATTATCTACCTCGAGTATGGCATTGTTATCTACACCAAGTTTGGCACGATTATCTATGCCGATAATGACACTTATTTGTGCACACCAGATTGCCTTGGTGGCACTCCTAAGTGCCTGGATGGAAACTCTATTATCCTAGTAAATGGTTTATAGGTGTCTTGGGCATAAATGAAAACATATATAAAGAAGTTATGGAACATAAATCAATTATTGAAAATAAAAATGGAATTACAAATTGTGACAAGGATAAAAAGAAGATTTAATGTTATGAGCAATAAAAATCTATGGATAATAATGAGTTGATAAAGTAAAATAAATATAAGATATAAAAGAATAAAATTTATGAAATGTAAGATGCATGAAAAAAATGATTGAGTATGATTTGTGTCATGCATTAATAGATGATTGAGTGTTGTGGACATAAACAAATTATTGAAAATAAAAAGGGAATCATGAATTATAAAATGAATAAGAATGATGATTTGATTATGTTAAACAAAAATGAAATACAATAAAATAAATTGATGTTATGCATACTAGAATATAATGAAATGTATGTTTGCATGATTTGATCGTAAATTGTTATATGACAATGCATGTGGCATTAAAATAGTTTATTGCCTTATTTATATGCATCAATAAGCCAAGAGCTTAGTGTGGGAGTTTCTCTCACGCAGGTATAAAAAAAAAAAGTAGACAATAGTAGATAAGGCTAACGGTGACCTAATCTGTAGAGTAGCGTATTTCAACCATTGTGGGTTAGACAACTTTTTTTTATTATCTTTTAAATTTTATTTTGTAGTAATTGTAAAATAAATAGCACTTTTTGTAAAGAACATGTTATTATATAAAAATGTAGTTTATCTTTCATGTTATATTTCTTTTATACTACAAGATAAATAAATAGTAAATAAAGAAAAAACTATACAAGTGGTTTTCACTTATAAATAATTTAAGAAAGATATTTTAAATGATGAAGTCAGTATAGCACTCCCTTATCTAAGCACGAGCTGCTAAGGTGAGGGGGTGTTACAAATAATCTAAATATTATGATCTCATCATGATCTCATCATGATTTCCTTCATGCTATGTTATGTATCAAATGCTTCATTAATTGATTTAAGATAACTATGAACTCTTATATCAAATGAATATCAAATTAATGAAAATGCCTTTGATTAATCAAATAAATTTTTACAATAAATGCTAAAAGTGATTGCCTTTAGAGGACTTATCTAACACAGAGAAATATCATAACAATTTTGACAGGCTTAAGAAGATGTTAATAAAAGCTCCCATTTTTTACACTACTAGTTCCGAATAAGGAGTATGCCATATATAGTGATTTTTCTCACAATAGACTAGGGTGTGTAGTGATGCAAAAGGGTAAGGTAGTAGCATATTCATCTAGGCAACTGAAGACACAAAAAAAGAGTTGGCTGCCATTGTCTTTTCATTGAAGATATGACACCACAATATTTATGGAGAGAAATGTTTTATCTATATAGACCATAAGAGTTTAAAATACCTTTCTACATAGATAAACCTTAATCTGAGACAGAGACATTGGTTAGATCTGATAATGGATTATAATTGTGTTATTGACTATTATCTAGAGAAGGCCAACATTATGGTATATGCATTGAGTAGGAAGATGGTGGCAGAGTTGCACATCTGGCCTACACTAAATTAAGAGATCATAGATGCATAGAGGTAGGATAGTAAGCTTGTTAAGCTAGCCGAATTGGTCTCTAAGAAGGAGAGACTAGGATATATGGTGGAGTCAAATGGTGGGCTATATTATCAAGGTCGTTTATGTGTGCCTATTATTGATGAGTTGAGATAGAAGATTCTTCCAAAACCACATAAGACCACATATGTTATGCAATCGAGAAGCACTAAGATGTATCATGACATGAAGAGTAAGTATTGGTGGATAGGCATGAAAAGAGATTTCACAGAGTACACAACCAAATAACTAACTTGTTAGCAAGTCAAGGCAAAATATTAGGTACCATCATGGTTGCTATAGCCTATCATAGTACCAGATTGGAAATGGGAGTGGATTATTATGGACTTCGTGATTAGGTTGCCAATGACACATAGGAGATATGATGGTGTATGAATTATAGTGGATAAGCTTACAATGTCAGCCGACTTCTTGCGTATCATGTGATATTATTCCTTGAATAGACTAGTAGAGCAATATGTTAATGAGATAGTAGGACTTTATGGAGTATCAATCTCCCTTGTTTCAGATAGGGACCCTAGGTTTACTTCTCATTTTTGGGGTAGTCAATAGAGAGCTTTGGGTACTAAGCTCAGCTTTAACACAACCTTCCATCCCCAGACAGATGGGTAATATGATGAGGAGTTGTGTAATTGAGATCGAGGGTAGCTAGGAAAGATATCCTCCTTTTATGGAGTTTTTTTATAACAACAACTATCGATCTAGTATCGAGATGGCTCCTTAGGAGGCACTATATATTTGGAAGTGTGAAACACCCATATGTTGGATAACACTTAGTGAGAGAAAGTTAGTGGAGCCAGACTTAGTACGAGAGATAGAGAAAAGGGTACGGGTTATCCAAGACAAATTGAAGGTAGCTTCAAATAGACATAAATCAAATGCAAATCTCATAGAAGAGACATAAATTATGTAGTGGAGGGCAAGGTCTTCCTAAAATCCTTTCATGGAAAAAGGTCTTGAGATTCAGAAAGAAGGGCAAATTGAGCCCGAGATTCATTGGGCCTTATGAGATGCTAACGAGAGTGGGACTAATTGCTTACAGACATGCTTTACCACCTGAGTTGAGCAGGATTAATGATGAGTTCCATGTCTCCATATTGAGGAGATATAGATCGGATCTCTCTTGCATTATTCTAGTTAAAAGCATCTAAGTGAGACTAGATCTAACATATGAAGAAGAATAAGTCTAAATTCTAGCCAAAGATCAAGGAACTCAAGAATAAATGATTACCATTTGTGAAAGTTCTATGGAGAAATAACGCAAGAGAAGAGGAACATGAGAAAACAAAGAAGTGATGAAAGCCCAACATCCATAACTATTCAAAGATAATACATTAGGTAATTTTGACAATAAAATTCTTTAAGGGGGAGAGAATTGTAATGTCCGCTAGTTAGAGCATGGAAATAACATCTATTAAGTGTATATGGATGGCAAAAAAATGGTTATGGATTTTGGAACATGAAAATAGTTAAAAAGATATGAAAAAGTAAATTTTATAGTATTCATGCCCATGAATATAGCATCACTGCTCTTAATGTCAGCAAATTAGAATTTTGACGATGAGGAGCTTCACGACCGTGACACACATGGTCTTGCTTAGGAAAACCTAAAGTTTAAATTGGGCAGTTTTGTGTTTTTGATAGAAACTCACTATTTTCAAAACTAGAACCCTAGCCACTAGACTAGTAAATCCCAAAATTGATTCCCTTTCAATTCTCTACAATCTTGGTTAATATAATACACAATCCCCACCATAAATATGATTAAGATGGGTGAGAATCAAGGATTTCAGCATAACATCTAGGTCAAAATTAAGGAAAAGGGAGAAATCAATTTTTGAACAAAAAATAATATGAAATCTTCAAAACAGAGGTAAATAATCATGTTTTCGTTATTCTCTTATTGGTTCAATTCGAATTTTGATCGAGTATTATGATAAAGGACACGAATTGTTGGATTAAGTTAGGATTCTTTTTATTATGGTATAATAGAAGGTTTATATTTGTTTAGATTAATATTTTAGAGTAGACAATGCATGTGGCAATTATGGTTTGTACATATACGCATGTAAATTCGATAAATTAATTATTTATGTGATGAATTGTACAAATTGTAAATGGGAATTACTAGTAATTGAGTTTGTGATGTGTTAAACTTTGAATGCATCAAGAATAATGGAAATTGAGGACTTTTGATGTTATATTGATTATTGAAGCATAAACTCTAGAATGAATGGTTGTTTGATATATTTGCATGAATGTAACTTGTAATATGTTGTAAAAAGTTGAAAAGTGTTGATAAGAGTGGCTAATATTGGTTAGCCTTATATCCTTTGCATGTGGTGTTTGTAATTGCCTTAAAATAGTATTGAAATTCAACACAGATTGATGATTCATGATTGTGACATGGTGTTCACGTCCATAATGAATAGGAGATGTTCACGGCTGAGTCAGAGGCAAATAACCCATGAAAGAAGGCTTCACGACCATGAATATCCATTCATGACCGTGAATGCTATATGACTAGAAATTGTATTTTGAATACTATGATGGAATTACATGATATTGGTATGCATACACAAATTGCATGATTAAATGAGATAGTATACAATATGATAACTTGAACATGGACATACTTTATATACTTTAATTTACAAGGTATCATGTGGTTAACATGTAAAATCATTAATTGAGATATAAATGATACAAATAACTAGATTATGATTAATTAATACCCATTTTCTATATGAAAACTAGCTTAGGATATATGACATACTATTGAGGGGGTAATGATACTGTAGTATATCTTGCACATGAATTTATTATTTAGGGACAAAGTGGCTTAAGCTCATATGAGAGCACCCTTGATCCCATAAGCATGCAATTATTATATTTTACTTAGTCAAGATGGTTCAATCTCAGGTGAGAGTGCTCTTGACTTGAGAAACTTGGTTGAGCACAATAACACTCATCCTTATAATAGGACATAATCTCACTAATTATAATCAAAATGTCATTTCATACATATCCCATATGTATTTCAAAGAATCATACCGAGTATTACCATTTGGAACTTATGAATCTTTTACATTCATTAACTTATATACATATGAAATTAAATTAGCTAATATACCATAAAAAATTTTAAAGATAATTACCATCATATTATTCACAATTAAAAAACATATATATGTCATAAAATATTTGGAAGATTCAATTACTAAATTTTAATTTCTGGACAGATTCCTGTCATGATTTTATATCACATTTTTCACCTACTTCAATTTCGAAATTGAACTCATGGTTGTCTATAAATTTTTAGTTTAATATCTTTTGTAGCACTCTCTTATCCTACTAGTCTTTAATAGTGTATGGAAGTACTACTAAGCTCATTTGTTTTTGTAAAAACCAATACTCAAATTATTGTATAATTTTTTTTTCAATTTTCGAGTTATTATTAGTGGAATATTTATTACTATAATTCTTTTTTATATCATTTAAATATAGAACTAGTGATGTAAATATTTTGTTTTAAAAGAACTCATTCATTAAACCATAATATTTAGAAATATATTTACAATAATACCAAATAGTTCACTCTTTTTTGATCGCTCTATCATAACAAGAAACACACACGCTAATCTACTAGCTTAGTGGTACATTTGACAACTATCCAATAATTACATAAATATTTCTAAAATAAAATTTTAGAAACTACAATTAATTTATTAAGCATGCCAAATATTCAATTAATAGTAAAAATATTTTCGTCATGCAAAAATATATAATTCGTCAATTATGACATTTCATTCATTAAGCAGGTTTGAAATTTTAACAATATGAGATATACAATTTGAAAAATCAATTTGATAATTTACATTTTTTTTGTTATTTATCTGATAGCCCACGACATCTTAGACTGGAATTAAATATTGGATACGGGTTTTCTGCTCTACGGAAGTATACTCAGCGCCTATATAATTATTTTACAACTTGGCATTTAATGCATACATTTTTAATAACAACTCAGCATTTTTTTGGTACCTACGTAATTTCGAACTCGACACTATTTGTTAATGCCTACGTAAATTAAAACTATTATTTTTACTACCTACATTTCTACCCTTTTATTAGCATCCCAACTTATCCTAATTTCTAGTTCTCGACTAGATATTATATTATAAGGCTTAATTATATTTTGTTACTTTTATTATTATTTACATAAATTATGTTGGTAACATTAATATAAATTACATATAAATGCAATAATTCACATTAAATATTTTAAAACCTTATACTTGCTTATTTAATCATTATAACTATAAGAAAAATCAATTAATATATTTTCTATCACAAAATTTCATAATCAACACATATTTACAAGCTGTCATATTCTGGATAACATTTATGCCTTATATTGCCCTGTATTTTTCATCTATTTTTAGAGGGAATTGGACAAGTGATCAACTAACAAAATGTAGGTATATGTCTTATCTTTAATTTTCAACTAGAATCACATTAAACTAAAATTGTTAACAAAAGTTATGAATTTTCTTCAAAGAAATGTTCTTTCCAATCAGCCCAATATTATTGGATAGATTTCTATCTTATATTTCTCTGTATTTGTTTTCCATTTTTAGATGAAATTTAGACAAGTGATTAACTAAACAAATGTAGGTATATGTCTTATCTTAAATTCACAACTTGTACCACATTAAACCAAATTTTTTAGCAAAAGTTATGAATTTTTCTCTAAACTACGTTCATTCCAATCTACCCAGTATTTTACTAGATAGATTTATGTCTTATATTACTATATATTGTTCATCCATTTTTAGATGGAATATGGACAACTGATCAACTAACCAAATGTAGATACATATCTTATCTTTAATTTCCAACTTGAATCACATTAAACCAAAAGTTTTAAAAAAAGTTATGAATTTTTTTCTAAGCTACGTCCATTCCATTATGCCTAGTATTTTACTGGATAGATTTCTAGTTCAAACTTCGAATCTATTTTTCACCTAATTACAGACATGTTCAGATCTAATGGTCTTAACGAAAGCTGGATCCATATGTCTTAACTTTCCAACTCAATAAGAGTCACTTAAAAATTAATTTTCATAACTTAAGTTATGACTAGAAAATTAGACACTGTTTATAAGATAAATTTTTTAGCACTTCAATTAATTCCTACAATTTCTATTTTCATGCATCAACCTCATATTCTAATTTTTATTTTCACATTCATGGAATCATTTAATCACCAATTCATACATAATTTCACAAACATCACAAAATCAAAATCAATATTTTTCTACATTGAATTTTTGCCAAATGTCCATACCTCAAAATTTTACTTCTCTTCACTTTTCTCTTCTTCCTAGCTAGTTTTCTCTTTGCCCCTACTTCCTCTTTGATTATGGTTCAAAGATTGTTCACCTTCTTGTCCTAACAACAAATTTTATACTAATCAAGCACTAAACACACTAATCCACCCTTAATCACCATTAATATAACAATTACCCTAAATTACTAGCTTTATTGGCAACTACCCCAAACTCAAATATGTTGCCCAGATATTGAGCCAAGAAGGGGGGTTGAATTGGATATTAATAATTTTAACTTTTAGGTGAGGAAATAAAAATTAAGTTTAGTAGGGATAGAGAAATTTGACACAAGGATTTTTATAGAGGTTCGGGTGTTAACAAGCCCTACTCCTCTCCCCAATCACAATTGGGAGTTTCACTAACACACTAAGTGTTACAATGGAGTTTTATAAGCTCACTCCCAACTATGGTGTTTCTAACAATGGATCACACCTAACCCAAAAAATCCCTTGTGTTTTAATGGCTCACACAAATAACCAATTCATTGCGTTTTTGAAGGCTCACACAAATAACCTTTACTTGTGTTTTAAAGGCTCACACAACTAACCCTTACAAGTGTTCTACTCTTAATCCTAAGATACCCAATAACTCACTTGAGTGGATGATTACAGAGAGAAGCACTTACAAATCTTTAATGCTCAGAAAATAATGAGCAAAAAGATTTTCACAGAGAATAAATATTTGTTTCGAAAGTATTAAATGCACAAATGGCTTACAACAAGATTTTGATTCGAAGTATTAGCTATTCTCTTGTTTTGGATTCATAAATTACTTGCATTTATACTTCCATGGTGAATTCTAGTCGTTTGATTGCATTTAATGCGGAAATAGTCGTTGCACCAACCCTAATAATTGCGCCTGACATGTTTCTCTTTCATGTTTCACGGGCGTGACTTTATGTGTCACGGTCGTGACTATTCTTCCAAGACGTGACTTAAGTAGTGACCTTGGCCATGAAGCATTCTGGAAGGTTTTGAAGTATTTGTTCACGGGTGTGACATTTCATCTTCACGAGCGTGACAACCTTCCAAACCGTGGTCCAAGTGGTGACTCTGACCATAAAGCTCTCTGGAAGAATTCACCGTGTCTTTTCATGGGTGTGACTTTATTTAACGGGCTTGACTAAAATGATCATTCATGGTTGCTATCTTCCTTCATGGCTGTGAAATTTAAATGTTGGTTTGTTGGCGCTAGGCTTAATCACGGGCGTGACACATAAGGTCACGGGCGTGAACATGCTACTTCTTCAATTTTTATCTTTTGAAGTTTAATCTTCCATTCTCCATTCTTGCTAACATATATCATACCTTGTTCAATAGACTTAGAAAATAAGTATGTTAAATAAAATATTGCTATTTTATTTGTTATCATCAAAATGACGGAAATACCCCTCAAGGTTCAACAATCTCCCCCTTTTTGATGGTGACAAATAATCTAGCAATATGTGCTTTTGAGAAGTCTCCCCCTCAAAAGATGTTTAGGATAAAAAATGATGAAGTGCAAGAATTCTAGAGAATCATGAAGTGTAGCATTAAATTATACTTTCTATTTTTAAGTATATGCAAGTTATATGCAAAGTATATCCAATATATACCACATTTTTCTTTAAATCATGAAGTATATGTAAGGTATATTTAGAGTATATCATGTGCATATTCATTTATGTAACTTGCATCAAGGTATATGCAAAGTATACTGATGATATATTTAAGGTGTATAAAGCTCAATTGCATACTTGCATACTTAATTTTGAATCAAAATTAAGTATTGCTTGCACTTATCTTAATATATATTGCTAGTTTCTCCCCCTTTTGTCATCAACAAAAAGAATAAAGATTAACCATAATAGAAAAACATAGCAATTATATTAATAGATGAAAAGTGAAATACAAACAAAAGTAAATAAAATTCAGAAAGGAAATTAAAATTTCCTCAAAAAACAAACAAGCAAGACACAAACATAGCAAGGCTAACATAAAGCCTAATATCTATCCAGACATCCTATCCCTAAGACGAGCAACTTCTGCCTTGAGGATGTCCATCCTAGACTCCATGAAGTCCTTGAGGTGCTCCAGCCTCTCATCCATGGAAGCCTACAGCTGCTCAAATTGTGGTGCTAGGAGGTCAACCACTTGCTAAGCCAAATTTGGTGTGGAGGCAGAGGATTGTCTGATGTCCTGCTCAACCTCAGGAGGTGCCATCTCAACTCAGCCTTTTTCTTCTGCTGGATACCTTGGAGGACGACTTTGAAGTCCTCTGAGTCATTGTCTTCCCATATGATTTCGCCAGTAGTGTCGATGAAGCGGTAGTAAATGTTGTTCTCATGGACAATTCGAACAGTCGCTCCCATCTTGATGAAGGACTCTACATCCAATTGGTCTTGAGGATGCCCTGGGATGAGATTATAGTGACAATCATCCAGCTTCAGATATCCAAGCTTCAAGGCTATGTGGGTTACATACCCACCAATAAGTATGTCTCCGGAGGGCTTGGTGGCAATGGAAAGGAGATGGTTTGCAAACCATCGAGAAAGTGCCACTGTAAGGCCTCTTCGGGCCATCTCCAAGAGAAAAAGCTCAGACTTTCGAATGGTGCCATTGCTATCTCCTCGGGCAAAGATGCTATAGGTTAGAAACCTATGCAGATATTTGTGCACTGGGGACTGAAGATAAGTGCTCTTGGTCTTCTTTACGTCCCAGCTGCAATCCATACCAGTGTGAGTCCATGATTGAGTTGCATAGAACTCCACTTGCAAAGTAAGTTGAATAAATCCCCGAATTCTATGGTAGAGAGAGTGTTCGGATTGCTGCACAGTTGAATTTTCACTACACCAGTGGGAGACACTTGCAAAGTGCTCAAGAATTCCAAGGTAGGCTCTCTCAAGGTGGGTTGATAAATGTCCACAAAATCTTTCAAATGACTGGCCTGGAGTTGCTCTGTCATCGCTGTCTCAAGCCCGAAAGTGCATACCGTCTGCCACTCAAAAGACCTTGATGAAATGAGAGGCCTTTTCTTAAGGATTGAGTACCTAGGATGGCAATGCTCCGGGATTTTGTTCATTAGGTAGTCTGAATACCTCATGGAGCATGAGATTTCTTCCTAGTATCCTTTGATGAGCCGGTTTCCATATTGATTTGAAGAAATGAACCTTGAAGAGTTTGAAAAAGTTTGACAGAATTTGTGAGGAGACCCTAAGGAAAGATGATTTTTGATGATGAAAGGGGGTTTTGATGGTATTTATAAAAGAAATTTGTGACTAGGGGGCCGAAATCTTCAATGTACCATTCAATGTGTGTAAATGAGAGCAGTTTCAAGAAGTTGGAAAGTTGAAATGTGAAAATAACTGGCAGAAATGTTATATAGTCGATACATTCACGGGCGTGAAATATTAAGTCATGGGCGTGAAGTGTCGTGTTCACGGTTTGCTGAAGGGGTGCTTTACTCGTGAGTAAAGACGTGAAATGGTTCACGATCATGACATTTGAATGCCAAGGGCGTGAATGATGAACTATCACGGTGGTAAAAATGAGTCACGGGCCTGAAGTTTTGAATTTCACTACTTATGCTCGTGAAACGAAGCGTGACTCAAAGCGAGAATGCTTCTGTGAATTTTTGGTGAAAATGTTCACGGGCGTGAAAATGCATCACAGACGTGAACAAGGCTTTTCATAGGAATGAATGAAGTCGTGAACATACGCTTCCCTACTTGAAGCCGTGAACCATGTCGTGAATCAAGTCATGAAAGCTACTGGTTCTTTTGGCTATTTAATTCACAGGCGTGAACATATGTCACAGGCGTGAATTGCCTAAAATTTTCATCAAATAAAATTAAGTCCTAAAATAAGACTAAATCATTTATATGAAGATTTTATCCCTTATAACATAAAATTTCATTAACTTCCTTATATCTAGTAAGATGATACAAAAGCAAGATTATCTCTTAAGATTTGACAATTTAGCAATCACAAGGTTAATCCATCAATCATACCAAGTTCTGTTCTAATGAAATTAAATCTTTCCTCATTTAGAGACTTAGTGAATATATCTGCCAATTGATTTTCTGTGCTTATAAATTCCAATGCAACATCTCCATATTGAATATAATCTCTAATAAAGTGGTGTCTAATGTCAATATTCTTACTTCTAGAATATTGAATGGGATTCTTTGATAGATTTATAGCACTTGTATTGTCACATCTAATAGGTATATGGTTCATATCATGACCATAATCCTTAAGTTGTTGTTTCATCCAAAGGATTTGTGTACAACAACATCCTGCTGCTACATACTCTGCTTCAGCAGTTGAAAGAGCAACTGAAACTTGTTTCTTACTAAACCAAGAAACTAAGCACTCTCCAATAAAGTGACAAGTACCTGAAGTACTTTTTCTATCTAAAAGACTACCAGCATAATCTACATCTGAATATCCTACAATATAAAAGGATGAATTTCTAGGATACCACAAACCTAGATGCAATGAGCCATGTAAATATCTTAAAATTTTTTTACTGCATGTAAATGAGACACTTTTGGACATGATTGAAATCGTGCACATAAGCAAACACTATACATTATGTCGGGTCTAGAAGAAGTAAGATATAAAAGTGATTTGATCATACCTCTATAGAGCTTTTCATTAATGCTCTTACCCTTTTCATCCTTGTGTAGTTTTATAGATGTGCTCATTGGAGTCTTGGCATTCTTGCATCCTTCCATTCCAAATTTCTTAATTAAGTCTTTGGCATATCTGGATTGGTTGATGAATATGTCTTCACTTCCTTGTTTTATTTGTAGACCAAGGAAATATTTTAGCTCACCCATCATGCCCATTTCGAATTCCCTAGTCATACACTTAGCAAATTCTTGACAAAGCAATTCATTAGTAGACCCAAATATGATATCATCAACATAAATTTGAACAATTAGAATATCATGCTTATGCTTTTTAATGAATAATGTAGTGTCAACATTCCCTTTTGTAAAGCTATTTTCTAAGAGAAAAGAACTTAGTCTTTCATACCAAGCTCTTGGGGCTTGTTTCAAACCATATGAAGCTTTTGAAAGTTTTAAAACATGATTAGGCAAATCATGGTTTTCAAAACCTGGTGGTTGTTCTACATATACTTCTTCTTATATAAAACCATTCAAAAAGGCACTTTTCACATCCATTTGAAAGAGTTTGAAATTCAGGTGGCAAGCATATGCTAAAAGTATTCTTATGGCTTCTAATCTTGCTACAAGAGCATAAGTCTCATCATAATTTATTCCTTCTTCCTGATTATACCCTTTTGCAACCAATCTAGCCTTATTCCTAGTTATTGAATCTTGTTCATCTAATTTATTTCTAAACACCCATTTGCTACCTGTAATTTCATGCTCCTTGGGTCTAGGTACTAAGGTCCATACCTTACTTCTCTCAAATTGGTTGAGTTCCTCTTGCATGGCAATGACCAAACTTTCATCATTAAGAGCCTAATCAATATTTTTAGGCTCAATTTGAAAAACAAAAGCAAGGTCAGAAGCTAAATGTTTGAGATGAGATCTAGTACTTACTCCCTTTGAAGGATCACCAATGATTTGCTTTTTGGGGAGATCTTTTGTCAATTTCCATTCCTTTGGTAGCTCTTGCCTGTTTTCCTTTTGAGGTTGAGGTAGAGAATCATCTTGATGTGAATTTTCTTGATCATTTTCTTCTCTCTCATTTCCAAGATCAAGTCTTTCCATGGTTCCTACAACATCATTAAGAACACTACCTTTCACAAGATCAAGTCTACTAGATTCATTAAAAACAACATGCATTGATTCTTCAATAGTTAATGACCTTTTATTAAATACTCTATATGCGTTGCTAGATGTAGAGTATCATAAAAAGATACCTTCATCAGATTTAGAAGCAAATTTTCCAAAGTTGTCCTTGGTATTCAATATGAAACACTTGCATCCAAATACTCTAAAATATGATATCAAGGGTCTTCTTCCACTCTATAGCTCAAATGAGATTCTATTTAAAAGAGGTCTTTTGAAAACTCGATTTGAAATATAAGAAGTTGTATTTGTGGCTTCTGCCCAAAAGTAAGTTGGTAAATCATACTCATTGAGCATTGTTCCAGCCATTTCAATTAAGGTTTGATTTTTCCTTTCAACTACCCCATTTTGTTGAGGTGTTCTAGGAGATGAGAAATTCTGTGAAATGCCATGTTCAAGACAAAAACTTTCAAAGTTTTCAGTTTCAAATTCTTTGCCATGGTCACTTCTTATTTTTGAAATAAAATATCGTTTTTGATTTTGAACTCTTTTAGCAAAGTTTTGAAATTTTCAAAAGCATCACTCTTTTGAGCTAAGAAAATTACACAAGAAAATCTAGAGTAATCATCTACGATGACAAGGGCATAATGTTTACCTCTTAAGCTTGCAATTCTAGTAGGTCCAAATAAATCTAGATGCAGGAGTTGTAGAGATTTTGAGGTACTTACTATGTTTTTGGCTTTGAAAGATGACTTGTGTTGCTTTCCTCTTTGGCAAGGTTCATATGTCTTGTCTTTATCAAATTTTACTTTTGGCAGTCCCTTTACTAGCTCTCTTATGCTAAGGCTTTGAATTAAGTCCATGTTCGCATGACCAAGCCTTCTATGACAAAACCAAGATTCATCACTAGTAGTCACAAGACACTTAGAGAAATGGTTAGATATTTCGTGTAATTCTATTATGTAGGTGTTTACATCTCTACTTCCTTTAAATATCTCTTGACCATCAATAGAGGTTACAAGACATTTGTTGGAAGTAAAGGTTACTTTGTTTCCTTTATCACATAATTGACTTACACTTAACAAGTTATGTTTCAAGCCATTAACAAGTAAGACATCTTTAATAAAAGAAGTACCATTAATACCACTAGAACTAATGCCAATTACCTTACCCTTAGCATTGTTTCCAAAGTTAACTTTACCTCCATCAATACTTTTAATTTCATTGAAGAGTTCTTTGTCTCCTGTCATATGCCTTGAGCATCCACTATCTACTTGCCAAGCATTTTTGTTTATTGTGGACTTGAGGCATACCTATAGAATCATAATTCAAGTATGATTTTTAGGTACCCAAATGAGCTTGGGTCCTTGGGGGTTAGCACATGAAGGTTCCGAATGAGCCTTCCTTATCCAGCAATATTTATTTATGTGACCAAATTTCATGCAATAATTACACAGTTTAGGTCTAAAAATGCTTTTTGGTTTCATAATGCTTTTGAATTCCATATTTTGATTAGACTGATTTTGAGAACAATGGCATGCACAATCATGATTAATTGGTGCTTTTCTAGATGCATGCTTCTTATAAAAAAAGCATGATTATTCTTTTTATGTGTAGAAGGTTTAGTGTACTTATTCCTTGGTGCTGTTCCACCAAGTGTGGAGGTGTGAGGTTCATTTGACTTAACAAAAGTAGTCTTTTGAGAAGATGATGATGTGCCCTTATATCCTAGACCATGTCTAATTAAGGGAGGTCTTTGAGACACTATGAGAGTATCTAAACTCTCTTTTCCTTTGTGGAATTTTGAAATGGAATTTCTAAGTTCCTCAACCTCATTTTTCAAAGTATTATTTTTTTTAAGCAAAGATTTAGTTGAGGGTTTTGATGAGTATTCATCTAATGACTTTTGAAGAGATTCATTAGATGATTTAAGCTTAAGGTTCTCCTTTTCTAAAGCATCCATTTTGTTGTTTAAATTAGAAATATTATTCTTATAAGTATGGAACTTACTCCTATATTTTTCTAATTCTAGATTCAATTCTTCTATAAGGCTTTGCTCATCATCATCATCATCATCACTACTACTATTATTATCACTACTATCATTATTGAAGGAGTATGAGTGTAGTGATCTTACCTTATCCGAGACGTGATCCTCTTCGCTTTCATTGTCATCTTTTTCGCTTGAAGAGCTTTCGTCATCCCATATGGCTTTGTAACCTTTCTCCCCATTGTCTCTTTGGTATTTGCTCTTATGCTTCTTGAGCCTTGGACATTCTGGTTTAATATGCCCTTTCTTTCCACATTCATAGCACTTTACCTCTTCTTTACTTCTTTGTGCATCATTAGAAATAGGTTTGAGGTTTCTTTGCCTGAATTTTCTAGAGTTGCTCATTTTCTTCTCAATGATTCTTTTCAGCCTTCTTGAGAGCATAACAATGTCCTCATTTGCATCATCACTCATTTCCTCATCATCTTCAACTTCTTCTTGAGATTTTGAAGTAGAGGCTTTTAGTGCTAGAAACTTTCTTTTTTCTGGCTCTGCTTCAAGCTCTCTATCACTTTTACTGCCATTTCATGAGTGGGAAGTTTTCCAATAAGCACATAAGTATTCATAGTGCTCATGTCTTCATTTGCCTCTTCTATATCGGCAACTCTTGAATCGTAATCTTTAAGAGGAAGACTTCTCAGGATTTTGTTGTTTACATCTTCCAAGCTCATATGCTTCCCAAGTTTCCCCATTCCATTTATGATAGCTAGAAGATGGTTGGTCATGTCAGTGATTGACTCATTGGATTTCATTTTGAAAAGCTCATATTCTGAAGTAAGAAGTTGAATCTTCTTAGATTTGACTTGTTTAGTTCCTTCATGATAATTTTCCAATGTCTTCCACATGCTGTAGGCTATTGGGTAGTGTTGTATTTTTCCACATTCTTCAATGGATAATGAGCTTGAGAGAATTGTCATTGCCTTCTTATTTTTGAAGTTTGCTCCTCTTTGAGGCTCGGTCCAATCATCTCTTGATAAGATTTCTTCTTCACCATCAGCACCTCTTCTGGTTAGTGGTGTCCATTCTTTTCGTACACTATCGGAGACTTCAATTCCTTCACTATCCAAATATGTCTCCATCCGAAACTTCCAATGAGCATAATTTGCTCCATCAAAGTAAGGCTTGAGACTTTAGAATCCTTCATTGGCCATATCTTGATCTTTACTAGCGTTGTTTAGGCTTCGATGCTAGACAAAGCTCTAATACCAATTGTTGCCCAGATATTGAGCCAAGATGGGGGGTTGAATTGGATATTAATAATTTTAACTTTTAGGTGCGGAAATAAAAATTAAGTTTAGTAGGGATAGAGAAATTTGACACAAGGATTTTTATAGAGGTTCGAGTGTTAACAAGCCCTACTCCTCTCCCCAATTGCAATTACGAGTTTCACTAACACACTAAGTGTTACAATGGAGTTTTACAAGCTCATTCCCAACTATGGTGTTTCTAACAATGGATCACACCTAACCCAAAAAAAATCCCTTGTGTTTTAATGGCTCACACAAATAACAAATTCCTTGTGTTTTTGAAGGCTCACACAAATAACCTTTACCTTGTGTTTTAAAGGCTCACACAACTAACCCTTACAAGTGTTCTACTCTTAATCCCAAGATACCCAATAACTCACATGAGTGGATGATTACAGATAGAAGCACTAACAAATTTTTAATACTCAGAAAATAATGAGCAAAAAGATTTTCACAGAGAATAAATATTTGTTTTGAAAGTATTAAATGCACAAATGGCTTACAACAAGATTTTGATTCGAAGTATTAGCTATTATCTTGTTCTGAATTCATAAATGACTTGCATTTATACTTCCATGGTGAATTTTAGCCATCTGATTGCATTTAATACGGAAATAGCCGTTGCACCAACCCTAATAATCACGTTTGACAAGTTTCTCTTTCATGTTTCACGAGCGTGACTATGTGTGTCATGGTCGTGACTGTTCTTCAAAGCTGTGACTTAAGTAATGTCATTGGCCATGAAGCATTCTGGAAGGTTTTGAAGTATTTTTTTCACGGGCATGACATTTCATCTTGACGGGCGTGACAATCTTCCAAGCCGTGATCCAAGTGGTGACTCTGGCCGTGAAAATCTCTGGAAGAATTTGCCATGTCTTTTCACGGGCATGACGGATATGATCATTCACAGTTGCTATCTTCCTTCATGGCCATTAATTTTAAATGTTGGTTTGTTGGCGCTAGGCTTAATCACAGGCGTGAACATGCTACTTCTTCAATTTTTATCTGTTGAAGTTTAATCTTTCATCCTCCATTCTTGCTAACATATATCATACCCTGTTCAGTAGACTTAGAAAACAGGTATGTTAAATACAATATTGCTATTTTATTTGTTATCATCAAAATGACAGAAATACCCCTCAAGGTTCAACAAAAGAAAATAGAAGAAGAAAAGTGAGAAGATGGAAAATCTAAACTCACCTTTGATGATCTTCAAAATGACCAAAGTCTTCTTTATCTTTTTCTCTTCCTTTTTTCCTTCCTCTTCCTTGGTTTTGCTCACTTAGCTTCACTTCTTTGATAATCTTGCCTTAATTCCACCTTTTGTCCATCTAATCTTAGCATTAATTGAAGAATAAAAAAAATAGGGGGAAAAGAGGTCAAAAAAAGAGAGAAAAGGGAGAGAATTTTCTTTGGTTAAGATAAGAAAGAAGAAGAATAATGACCAAAAAGTGAAAATTTGACTTTTTATAGTTCGATTAGGTGGGTGGTTAGGATTAATTGCTAATCTTATTTCCCATTGGTCCATTAATTTAAATCACTCTTACTTTATTTTAATCAAAAGAATATTCCTTTCATTAGATAAAGAATATTCCATTTTTATGTCTTCTTAAAATATTTGTACCAAAAACACTACAATTTCCAATTTCGTTAAGCAAAAAATTATTTTTTTCCCTATTTTACTTATGAACTTCAAAATTCTCAATTGATAATATTCAAAATATTTTTCTCATATTTTACTATCATTTTAATTTTTTTCTTTCATGTCCGAATTTAGACCCCGATCGGTTCAAAGTGCCGGATTTCGGTCAACCGTAAT
Organism: Triadica sebifera; assembly: GCA_023653625.1. Lineage (NCBI taxonomy): Eukaryota > Viridiplantae > Streptophyta > Magnoliopsida > Malpighiales > Euphorbiaceae > Triadica > Triadica sebifera. The sequence goes on from CM042904.1 coordinate 10,961,647, forward strand.
CGTGGCTGAAATTATCGGGCATTACAATTTTTCCCTCAAAAAAATTTCATCCTCGAAATTTACCTTTTTAACTGGAGTGGAATAATTGTGGATATTGAGCCTTCGTCGCGTCTTCATTTTCCCATGTCGCCTCTTTTGAATTATGATTTTTCCACATAACCTTTACGAATGGTACCTTTTTGTTCTGTAGCTCTTTCATTTCTCAAACTAGAATTTCCACTAGCTCCACTTCATAAGTTAGATATGGCCGTATCTTGATAGGTTCTACTGATATGATATGAGATGGATCCGATCGATATTTTCTCAACATGGACACATGGAATACATTGTGAATCTTGTCTAACTCTAGTGGTAGAGCTAATTTGTAAACCACGAGACTTATGCGTTCAAGTACCTCGTATGGTCTAATGAGCCTAGGACTCAACTTTCCTTTCTATCCAAATTGGAAAATCCTTTTCCAAGGTGAGACTTTTAAGAATACTTTGTCACCAACTGTATACTCAATATCCCTTCTCTTCAAATCTACGTATGATTTCTGTCTATGAGCAGCAGCTTTCAACCTATCTCTTATTACTCTCACTTTTTCTTCTATCTGCTACACTAGATCTGGACCCACTACTTTCTTTTCACTAAGCTCGGTCCAACATAGAGGCGTTCTACATTTCCTCCCATATAAGGTTTCATAGGGTGCCATACCAATATTGCCTTGGTGACTATTATTGTAGGCAAATTCTATCAATGGAAGAAGTTTATCCCAACTGCCTTCAAATTCCATCACACAACTCCTCAACATATCTTCCAATATCTGTATGACCCTCTCTAATTTTCCATCTATTTGTGGGTGGAAAGCTGTGCTGAAATTGAGTTGAGTACCCATGACTTGATGCAAACTTTTCTAGAATTGTGAAGTGAACCTCAAGTCTCGATCTAAAATGATTGAAACTGGCACACAATGTAAACGGATTATCTCATTAACATAGATCTTTGTCAAATGGTTAAGTGGATAATCCATCTTGATAGGTAGAAAATGAGCTAATTTGGTGAGCCGGTCCACCACTACCCATACTGCATCATGCCTCTTTTGTGTCGAAGGCAAACCATAAACAAAATCCATTGTAACTCTTTCCCATTTCCACTTTGAAATTGAAACTGACTGCAATAATCCACTTGGTACTTGAACAAGTTAAACATCTGGTAGTATACTCTGTGATATCTCTTTTCATTCCTGGCCACCAATAATATGCCTTCAAGTCATGATACTTTTTGTTGCTTCGCGGGTGCATTGAATAAATAACATTGTGAGCCTCCTTCAAAATCCCTTGTTTCAATTATGGTATGTCTGGTACACATAACCTTCCCTTTTTCCTTAAACTCCCATTTGATTCAATAGTAAATTCTGGTTTTTCACCCTTTTTCACCATTTCAATTATTTCCTTTAATTTCGTGTCCTACTTCTAATTTTCCTTTACTTGTTGAATCAATGTGGGTTGAATCCGCAATTCTACCAGAGTTTTACTACTCAGAGCATCAGCTACCACATTGGCTTTACCTGACTGATAGTCAATGATACAATTGTAGTCTTTGATCAATTCTAGCCATTGCCTCTGTCTTAAATTGATTTCTTTTTGTGAAGGAAAATATTTCAGACTTTTATGGTTTGTATAGATATAACATTGCTTTCCATATAGGTAGTGTTGCCATATTTTCAAAGCAAACACAATGGCTGCTAGTTCTAGATCATGTGTCGAATAATTTCTCTCATGAGGCTTCGGTTGTCTAGAAGCATAAGCGATTACTTTGCCTTCTTGCATTAGTACATAGCCCAAACCATTAAGGGAAGTATCACTGTACACCACATAATCTTTTCCTATAGTAGGTTGTGTCAACACTGGTGCCTCTGTCAACATTTTCTTCAACTTATCAAAACTAGTCCGGCACCAGTCTGTCCACTCAAATCTAGTCTTTTTTTTAAGCAATTTTGTTAGTGGTGAAGCTATCATTGAAAATCCTTTTACGAATCTCTGATAATAACCAACCAAACCAAGAAAACTTCTCACCTCTGTCACATTTGAGGCATTTTTCCTTTGAGGATTGCCTCTACCTTGTTGGAGTCGACTCTGATCCCATCAGCTGAGATAATATGCACTAGAAAGGCCACTTCATCTGACCAGAATGCACATTTCAACAACTTCGCATATGATTGATTCTCTCTCAAGGTATGGAAGATAATACGAAGATGTTGATCATGCTCTTCTCTGCTTCTGGAGTACACCAGGATATAATCTATGAACACCACCACGAAATGGTCCAAATAAGGCCTAAAGATTCAATTCATTAGATCCATAAATGTTGTTGGGGCATTCGTCAGGCCAAAAGGCATTGCTAAGAACTTTTAATGATCATACTGAGTCCTAAATGCTATTTTTGAAATGTTTGATTCTCTAATTCTCAGTTGGTGGTAATCTAAATTGTGGTCAATTTTAGAAAATACCTCTGCTCCTTTCAATTGATCAAACAAGTCATCTACTCTTGGTAATGCATATATGTTCGTAATTGTCATCTTGTTCAACTGACAATAATCAATGCATAAACAAAATGTGTCATCCTTCTTTTTCACAAATAGAATTAGAGCAACCCAAGGTGAGACACTGGGTCTGATAAACCCTTTCTTTAACAACTCTTGCAATTGCACTTTTAATTCTTTTAGTTTAACAGGTGTCATTCTATAGGGAGTGATCAATATCAAGGTTGTACCTAGAAAAACATCTATGGAAAACTCTATCTCCCTAACAAGTGGTAACCCTGGTAAGTCCTTAGGGAAGATATCTGGATATTCACATACTGTAGGAATCTCTCTGATATCTAGACTCTTTTTCTTGGTATTTACAATTTGTGCCAAAAATGCTTCACATTCCTTTCTAATAAGCTTACATGCCTTCATCACAGAAACGACATTAGTCAAGTATGGTCAGTTCTCACCCAAGACAATCACGTCATCCTGCCCTGAATTCTTGAAAGTCACTCTCCTATACTCACAATACACCACTGCCCTATGTTGAGTTAAGCAATCCATCCCCAGGATTGCATCAAACTCACAGAATGGCAACTCTATCATGTCAGCTAGGAATTCTACATTTTTGAGCTTTGATTGGACTGTTTTTATATACTCGACTAACTTTCACTCCATGACCCAAAGGATTTGTCACTAATATATCATAATCTAATTCCTCTGCTACCATATTACCCTGACTAGGTGGTGACATGCATAAATGTAAATGTGTAGAACCTGAATCTATTAGTGCAAATAAATCAGTATCATAAAGAGAAAATTTACAGATTATGACATTTGAGGCATCCTGCTCCTCACAAGCTCTCATGGAATATGCTCGGGCTGGGGCTCAACTACCTTATGCTCTATTCACTTATTTTGATACACTCTGCCTAATCCAGCCATTTATATACTGTCCATGTCCCCTGCCCCTGCCCCTGTCTCGAGTGACATTCTGAACCTGCACTGATACTACACCACCTATATTTCTTTCTCTGGGGCAATCATTATGTTTGTCCTCAGTAGATCCACATCATAAGCATGCTCCAGTAATCCACCAGTAATCACCTGTATGTGATCTTCCACAATGCTGACATGTGAGAGATATGAATCTCCTGTTACCCGAAGCTGGTGCACTAGCTGTAGACCCCTCTAGCCTCGACTGTTGGCCTTGCCTAGCTGAAAAGGTTGGTCTAGCACCCCGTGACTGGAAAAACCTAGAGGGCCATGCTAATTGTTAATCTTTGTGGTGGCCTTCTATCCTTTTTCTCTTTGACTTCTTTTCCACACTGATGGCTGAGGATAGTAGTGTAGAAAAATCCTCAGGCTGAAGGGCGGTAACCATATTTGCAATATCATCATTAAGGCCATCCTCAAATCTACGACTCTGTCTACCTCATAAGCAATGATTCCAGTTGCATATTTACTTAGTCTAGTGAATTCAATCTCATATTCGACTAATGACATGCTTCCTTGCTTCAAGTCTTGAAACTCCCTTTTCTTTTCGTTCACATAAACTCTAGGTACATATTTCTTGCTAAATTATGCCTTGAAGAAATTCCATGAAGGTGGTTTCGGTGTTTGGGGCTTCTATAAGATTGATTTCCACTAGTCATAGACATGATCTTTTAGAAGGGACACTGCATATTTGACCTTATGTTCTTATGGAAACTCAAGTTCCCCAACCCTTTCTGTCTATTCCATCCAAAACTCTGAAGCTGTTGGGTCATCCTCTCTCTTTCCCATAAAATCAATGGCCCCATATTTTCTCAGCTTATCAATCCAGGGTTTTGACTGAGGTGGAGGAATAGGTGGAGTTAGTTGTGGAACTTATTGTACTATCCGTTGCAATAAATTAGCTATCTACTCCATAAGAGGCTCATGTCCTAAATTAGCCTATCCCTCTGCTGTCAGAGGACCTACTACACTCGGCCTGGAATCTCTCATTGATGGAGGTTGTCTGAGATTGGTTGAGTCTGAAAGACTATTACTTAGTTCATCTTTTGAGAAATCTTGTTCCAATCCTGAATCCATATCTACCTATAAACCAAAAGAAGGGACTCAAATCAGATAATTGCATCATTTTATGCATATGCATGAGACACATATTTTATTTTTCATCCACTGATTAAGAATCAATTAACCTGAGCTCTGATGCCACTAAATGTAGCACTCTCTTACCCTACTAGTCGTTAATAGTGTATGGAAGTTCTACTAAGCTCATTTGTTTTTGTAAAAATCAATACTCAAATTATTTTATAAATTTTTTTCAATTTTCGAGTTTATTATTAGCGAAATATTTATTACTATAATTATTTTTTTATATTATTTAAATATGGAACTAGTGATGAAAATATTTTGATTTAAAAGAACTCATTCATTAAACCATAATATTTAGAAATATATTCACAATAATACCAAATATATAAATTACAAAATTCAATCTTATAAATCCTACATGCCACAATTTTACATCATGAAATATTCTTAAATTTAAATTTTACAATAAAATTTCCAAAACATACAAAAGAAAATAGACTACTGCAATTTGATCTTGAGGTTTTCTATTCTTCGGTCGCCCTATCGTAACAGCTACGTCTATTTATTTGTGTGTGAAACACATGCACTAAGCTACTAGCTTAGTGCTATGTTTGACAATTATCCAATAATTATATAAATATTTCTAAAATAGAATTTTAGAAACTACAATTAATTTATTAAGTATTTCAAATATTCAATTAATAGTAAAACTTTTTTTGTTATGCAAAAATGTATAATTCATCAATTATGACATTTCATTCATTAAGCAGACTTGAAAATTTAACAATACAAGATATACAATTTGAAATATCAATTTAATAATTTACATTTTTTATGTTATTTATCTAATAGCCCATGACATCTTAAATTGGAACTAAACACTGAATACAGGGTTTCTGCTCTCCAACAGTATAGGCGCCTACATGATTACATTTTCAATAACATCTTAACACTTTTTTGGTGCCTATGTAATTTCAAACTCGACACTATTTATTAGCACCTACGTAATTTCAACGCAATAATATTTCTTAGTGTCTACGTAAATTAAATCTCAGCACAATTATTTTTAGTGCCTACATTTCTACCCTTTTATTTACATGTCAATTTATTCTAATTTCTAGTTCTTGACTAGATATTATAGAGTTTAATTATATTTGTTACCTTAATTATTATTTACATAAATTATGTAGGTATGTAACACCCCCTTACCCCACTGTAGTTCAGCAAGGTAAATTGAGTATTACCCGTCTTACTGTTTTATAAAATTAATGAAGTAAAGTGTATATATATATATATGTATATACACACACACACACATATATATAGATATATATATATATATATATATATATTTATATATATATATATATATATATATATATATATATATATATATATATATATATATATTTAAAAAATATTGCGGACAGTGAATTAAAAGTTATAACAAACATAAATACTCAAAATTTTATTTATTTATCAAGTACATTAATTTACATTCAAACTATATTCTTTTACATAGTGACTCACATATTTAATACACATGTTATGAAATAAAAAAGATACTTTAATTTACAAATTTTTTAACAAAATATACCAAAAATAAAACCAAAGCTGCTAGCTACTTTCCTTCGGGTACCCTTTTTTCTTCTGACAATACTAATTTCTATGGCTACCCTTCTAACCTGCGCGAGAGAAAACCACCTGCGCTAAGCTACTGGCTTAGTGGTGCTTCAATGATAAAAATTTTACATACATATATATTTTCTCACATATTAATTAATCATTTAATAAATGAGGCATAAAATAAAGAATTATATAAATCAATAAATTTCAGCAAATACTCAATATTTAACAACTTTAATTCATATAACATTTATAAAAATCACATACTTCAGCATTATTATTATTATTATTATTATTATTATTATTATTATTATTATTATTATTATTATTATTATTAAACCTTAAGGGGTATTTCCGTCATTTTGATGATAACAAATAAAATAGCAATAATGTATTTAACATACTTGTCTTCTAAGTCTTTTATACAGGACATGGATCAAAATAGCAAGAATGGAGAATTGGAAGAATAATCCTTGAAAGAAAAAATTCAAGTAGTAGCATGTTCACTGCCGTGACTCTATGAGTCACTCCCGTGAAAGAAGCTAACCATTACCAAAACCATCTTTTGAAGTTCACGGCCATGAAGGAAAAACAAACCGTGAAGTGGACATTTCAGTCACCCCCGTGAATAAAGGTGTCACTCCCGTGAAGATTCATGAAATTTCATCCAGAGAGTTTCACGACCAGAGTCACCACATGGATCACGGCTGGGAAGATTGTCATGCCCGTGACTCAATATGTCAAAACATTCCAGAGAGCTTCACGACCAAGATCACCACTTCAGTCACGGATTGGGAAGAACTGTCACTCCCGTGACAAGCATAGTCATGCCCGTGAACAATGAAAGAGAAAAATGTCAGGCGCGATTTTTTGGTTGGTACAACGGCTAGTTTCTTACATAATGCACCCCAACGGCTATATTCAGCCATGGGAGTATAAATGGAAGTCATTTATGCATTAAGGAATAAGAGAATGAGAAGAAAAACAAAAGATTAACATATACTTCAAATCACAAGCTATCTTGTACTTTCATACTTTGAGAACAAATCTATTCTCTGTAAAAATCTTTTTGCTCCTCATATTTGAGAAATTAAGATTTATAAATGGTTCTCTCTGTAATCTTTACTCAAGTGAGCTTTGGGTATTTCTGGGTTAAGAGCAGAACACTTGTAAGGGTTAGTTGTATGAGCCTCCAAAACACAAATTAAAAGGTTATTTGTGTGATCCGGTAAAACACAAGGAAGGTTGTTTGTGTGATCCTGTAAAACACAAGGAAGGTTGTTTGTGTGAGCCTGTAAAACACAAGGAATTGGTTATTGTGTGAGCCATTAAAATACAAGGGATTTCTGGGTTAGGTGTGAGCCATTGTGAGAAACACCATAGTTGGGAGTGAGCTTGTAAAACTCAATTGTAACACTTAGTGTATTAGTGAAACTCCCAATTGCGATTGGGGAGAGGAGTAGGGTTTGTTAACACCCAAACCTCTATAAATCTTTGTATCTAATTTTCTCTATCCCTCCTAAAATTATTTATTTATTTCCGCACTTTAAATTTTAATTTTTTGAAACTCCAATTCTACCCCCCTTCTTGGTCTAATATCTGAGCAACAATTATTATTATTATTATTATTATTATTATTATTATTTTCTTGTGCCCATCACACCTATAACCAAACTAACTAATAGGAATAACGAGGTTGTCATTCTCGACTTTCATAATATAGTACCGAATGCTTTTATAATAATGTCATTACCGGCTTTTGTTATATTGTCATTACCGACTTAATAATTTTGCGCCGAGCGCATTTATAAATTGTCATTACCAGCTTTCATATTTAGCACCGAGTGCCTAAATCCCCTGATTGGCATGCTAAACTATTATATATTCTAGTTTAAGCCTAGGTATCTTTGGGCTTAACTATTTTTATTTTAATTCCCAATATTTCAAAAATGCCAATATTATTCAACTATCATAATCATGCTTATTTTTTTTTTATTTTCATTTTTATTGCACTAAAATCTCACACATAAATAATTTGTTATACATTCATAACTACCATTAAAATAATTATTCACATTAATTATTATATAATTATCACAACACGTGCACAACTCCAAAATTTCATGTTTTTACCTATGGTAGATTTCAGATGAATGTTTGGATTTCATTTTTAGCCCATTTATAATTCGAAATTAAAATTATAGTCTTATAACAATTTGTAGCTTATTTTATTAGCTTTCAGATGCATCAAACATCACCTAAATCCCATTTTTCTATCAAAAGTTATGGTTAATTTAATACTGAATCATAACAGATATTTCTGCCCAGAATTTTCTAGACATATTCTAGGTTTGAACTTCATACATTTTTTTGGGAAACTCTAGACATAATTAGATATTATGGTCTGAATAAAAATTACATCGCTGTGTCTTAGCTTTCATTTACGACAAAGAACATACAAAAATGAGTTCCAGAACTCACGTTATCATCAAAAGAGTTAGGGTTGTTTCTGGAATTCTGTACCCGAGCCATCAATTCACATCATTCCACATTTCAACCACATTCATCATTTGCATTCATTTTGATACTAAAATTTTCAGAATTACAAATACATTCATATGTTTCAATTATTTCACACCATTTAATTTCATTTCCATATAAAATATCATAGGCCACAACAAATCACACAACATATTACAAACACAAATATATCAAACCTTAATATATAATTCCATACATATTAACAAAATGTAAGATTTTTATCAATGAAACACATACCTAATCAGCATTGGCTCTTCTCTTAATCCTTCTTTTTCTTCCCTTATTAGCTAGCTTTCTCCTTGCCTTTGTCACCCTCTTGAGGGTCTCTCACTTGTTCACTTATTTTTCCTACACAACCATACCACATCTCAATTCCAATATCCATTTTCAATGCTTTTCATGTCTACATAGTATGCTAAAGCTCCTAATATGTTTTACACCTTAATTAAGCTAAAATTTAGTAAGGTTAAACTTTCCTCTTACTATTTCATGTCTTCCCAAAAACTATATCCTAGTTCCCAATTCATTTTCTTCAATTCAACACTCAAATCATGCTTCATTTATCACCAATTGTTGTGCTTCTATGCTAATTTCAATTTTCTCCAAATTTCTTTAACTATGAAAGCCCATCATTCATCCATTAAAATCATATTTTCTTTAGTTTTTAAGTCATAAAATAACCTACTAACTTCAATTATCATTAATTCAAAGTTTAATTACACTTCCATCAACTAATCACAAACTTAAATTTCTAAGTTCAAACTTGCAACATAACCTATATCTATCAACCCTAATCACATATATCATCAACATGGATCTCAAATGTAAGGAAAAAGGTTTAATTTAAGAAGAATAAACTCACCTTAAGTGTTCTCCAAGGTGGGCCAAAATCTGTCCCACTCTTCTCCCTTTTTTCTTCTTCGTTCTTCCTTCCTTCTTGCTCCTTTGGTACTTTTGTAGTAAGAACTCCTTAATTCAGAATTTTCATCTCTCAAAACTATTTTTTCTCACTATTAGCATGCTGGAAAAAGGAAGAAAATAGAGGTTTATTGGGGTGGAGATGGACGGCAACAAGGTGGGAGAAAAAGAAGAAGAGAATGGCTTATGAAAGAATGTAGAATTTTGATTTTCCTTTTTGACTTTATATACCTTGATTAAGGTGTGGGTCCCACTAATTAAAATTAATCCTAATTCTTATTGGTTCACTAAGTTAATTAATCTTGATTAACAATTAAACTTTGAGAAATTCCATATTTGCCACACCTTCTTCCATATTTACACTTTTTTCCAAACAATCTCCATAATACCAATTTTATCCATATAAAATTTTATTTTCTTCTAATTCTACCCCTAATCTTTTTAATTCCCAAATAATGATACCCTTAATTATTTTCCCTTATTATTAGTAATTTTTTTATGGGTTCAAATTTAGACTCTGATTGAACCTATGTGCCTCACTACGGGCATGAATTATTAAATGTTACAATTCTTTCCCCTTAAGAAAATTTCATCCTCAAAATTTAGCTGATTAGGTGGAGCCGAATAGCTGAGGATACTGAGTTCTCATCATTTCTTCACTCTCCCCGGTTGCTTCTTCTACTGCATGATTGCGCCATAAGACCTTTACTAGTGGTACTTTCTTGTTCCGTAGTTCCTTGATTTCTAGAGCTATGATTTTCACTGGCTCTTCTGCATATGTCAAGCCTGGTTGTACCTCTATTGATTCCACAGGTATTACATGTGTCGAATCTGATCTATATCTCATTAACATTGAGACATGAAATACATTGTGGATCTTATTTAATTTTGGTGGTAAGGCCAACCTGTAAGCCTCTGGACCCACACGTTCAAGTATTTCGTATGGTCCAATAAATCTAGGACTCAGTTTCCCCTTTTTACCAAAACTAAGTACTTTCTTCCAAGTTGAAACTTTCAAAAATACCTTGTCTCCGACGGTATATTCAATGTTTTTTCTCTTCAAATCAGCGTAGGACTTTTGTCGATCAGTTGCAACTTTTAATCGATCTTGGATTAATTTCACCTTCTCCTCTGTCTATTGCACTAATTTTGGCCCCATTAATTTCTTTTCACCAACTTTTGTCCATCATAATAGTGTCCTACATCTCCTTCCATACAAAGCTTTGTATGGTGCCATGCAGAGACTAGCTTGATAGCTATTGTTGTATGCAAATTTCATCAGTGGTAAATGTTTATCCCAGCTACCCTCAAAATCAATTACACAACTTCTAAGCATATTTTCCAGCAATTGAATAACTCGTTCAGATTGCCCATCTGTTTGTGGGTGAAATGCGGTACTAAAAGTAAGTTGGGTCCCCAATGCTTGCTGTAGACTTTTCCAAAATTTTGATGTGAACCATGGGTCTCAATCAGAAATAATTGATACTGGCACCCCATGCAGTCAAATTATCTCATTAACATATAATTCTGCCAACCGGCTCAATGAGTAATCCATCTGAACTGGCAGAAAGTGAGCCGATTTGGTGAGCCTGTCAACAATTACCCATACTGCATCATGCTTCTTTTGTGTCAAAGGCAACCCAGATACAAAATCCATTGTAATCCTTTCCCACTTCCATTCTGGAATTGCAATAGGTTGCAAAAATCCAGATGGTACCTGGTGCTCTGCTTTCACTTGTTGACATGTCAAGCATCTTGTAGTGTATTCCACGATATCTTTCTTCATTCCTGGCCACCAATAATGAGTCTTCAGATTCTGATACATTTTATTGCTCCCTGGATGCATAGAATAAGTTGTATTATATGCATTTTTTAGAATTATTTGCTTTAATCCACTGTCATTTGGCACGCACAATCTTCCTTTGTAACTTATGCTTCCATCATCTTCAACCTTAAATTCATGTCTCTCCCCCTTTTTCACTGCCTCAGATACTATCATTAATTTTGGTTCTTACTTCTGAACTTCTCTCACTTGTTGCCTTAAAGTAAGTTGGACTCGTAAATCTGCCAAAATAAATTGTGAGTCTAATTTTTAATTTATTATTAATTTATATATATTATATTATAATTGAGGAAATTTTTAAAGTATACCTGCCAGTGTTTTTCTACTTAAGGCATCCGCTACTACATTGGCTTTGTCTGGCTAATAATCAATAATACAATTATAATCCTTGATTAACTCCAACCAACGTCTTTGCCTTAAGTTTAACTCCTTTTGTGTAGGCAGATATTTGAGGCTGTTATGATCTGTATAAATGTAGCACCACTCACCATACAAATAATGTCGCCATATTTTTAAAGCAAACACTATTACTGCCAACTCCAAATCATGTGTAGGGTAATTTAGCTCATGAGGCTTCAATTGCCTAGATGCATAAGCAACTACTTTACCCTCTTGCATTAATACACAACCTAGCCCATTATGAGAGGCATCACTGTATATTACAAAATCTTTCCCTGGCGTAGGTTGGGTCAAAATAGGTGCTTCGATTAACATGGCTTTTAGTTTCTCAAAGCTTGCCTGACACGGATCTGTCCACTCAAACTTAGTTTTTTTTTCTGAGCAACTTGGTAAGTGGTGCAGCTATACTTGAAAATCCCTTCACAAATCTTCTGTAGTAGCCAGCTAATCCAAGGAAGCTCTAGACTTCTGTTACATTGCGAGGCGGCTTCCAACTTAGAATGGCTTCTATGTTGTTAGGATCAATCCGGATTCCTTCAACTGAAATAACATGCCCAAAGAATCCCACTTCTTACAACCAGAACTCACATTTTGACAGCTTTGCATACAATTGATTTTCCTTCAAAGTCTGCAGTACTATTCTGAGATGCCTGTTATGTTCTCCCTTGTCCTTCGAATACACCAGGATATCATCTATAAAAACTACCATAAATTGATCAAGGTAAGGCCTAAAAATTCTATTCATCATATCCATAAAGTCAGCTGGTGCATTCGTTAAGTCAAACGGCATAACTAGGAATTCATAATGGCCATAGTGAGTCCTGAAGGTTGTTTTGGATACATCTGATTCTTTGATTTTCAGTTGCTGATACCCAGATCTGAGAACAATCTTAGAGAATACACTTGCTCCCTTCAATTGATAAAAAAAAAATCAATTCTAGGTAGTGGGTATTTATTTTTAATCGTCACCTTGTTCAATTGTCGGTAATCAATACATAATCGTAGGGTGCCATTCTTCTTTTTCACAAACAACACTGGAGCACCCCATGGTGACACACTGGGTCTTATGAACCCCTTGTCTAGCAATTCCTGCAATTAAACCTTTAACTCTCTCAATTCTGCAGGTGCCATTCTATAAGGAGTAATTGATATTGGGGTTGTACCAGGAATCACATCAATAGCAAATTCTATCTCCCTATCTGGTGGTAACCCCGACAAATCCTCAGAAAACACATCTGGGAACTCACATACTATGGGGATGTCCTTGAGTTCCGGGCTCCTCTTCCTAGTATCTATGATATGGGCCAAATATGCTTCACATCCTTTTCTAATGTATTTATGAGCTTTTAATGCAGAAATAACACTGGTCAAACATGTTTGACCTACACCTTGAATGATAGTGTCATCTTGCCTGGGAATTTTAAGTACAACTTTTCTAGATCGGCAGTCGACTATGGCTCCATGTTTTGTCAACCAATCCATACCAAGAATAGCATCGAATTCATGAAAAGGTAATTCTATTAAGTCGACTGGAAATTCTCTACCCTGAATTATTATTGAACTATTTCTATAAATCTAATTCACTTTCACACTATGTCCTAGCGGATTGGTCACAACTATCTCATATTCTAAGGTCTCAGGTATCATGTTCCCTTGTCTAAGTGCAGTTGTGCTTATGTATGAATACATGGAATCGGGATCTATCGAAGCATGTAAATCAAAATCAAATAAAGATAATTTACCAACTATGATGTCTGGTGCATCCTGGTCCTCACGGGCTCTCATCACATAGGCCCGAGCTGGAGCCCTACTACCTCCGGGTCTATCAACTATCTCTGATACCCCCTGACTTTATCTGGTAGGACCACCTCTAAACTGGCCTCAACCTCTACCACAGCTCTGTACCAGTGTCATAATCTGTGTTGGTGCCATACTGCCTGTACTAAGTCTAGGACAATCTCTCTTCATATGGTCAGTAGCTCTACATCTCAAACATGCCCCAGTCAACCACTAACACTCTCCTGTATGAGGTCTACCACAATGCTAACACATAGCTAGAGCTGGTCTCTTGGGAAATGATGCTGGTGAATTAGCAAATGATGTTACGGGTCTAAAATGTTGACCCCAGCCCATGACTAAAATGATCTGGGTACTATCCGTCCTTTCCTACCTGATGTCTATGCCACACTAGCTGTTGGTTTCTTAAAATGCTCTTCTGTCTTCAGCTTCTTCCTTCTTTCAACACTAATAGCAGAGGACACTAATGTAGCAAAATCGGTATGCTTGTGGGAAGCCACTAAATACCCAATCTCCTCATCGAGACCGTCTTCAAATCTACAACATTTATCAGCTTCATCTCCAATAATCCCAGTAGCATACTTGCTTAGCCTGGTGAACTCCATCTTTTACTCAGCAACTATCATACCCCTCTGCTTCAAATTCAAAAATTCTCGTTTTTTCTCATCCACATAAATTCTTGGCACATATTTCTTTTTAAACTCTGCCACAAAGAAATCCCATGTCTGAGGGGTCGGAGTCTGAGGTTTCGCTAACACCAACTTCCACCAGTCATAGCCATGCTCCTGAAGGAGGGAAATTGCATATCTGACCTTGTACTTCTCAGGACACTGTAGCTCCTCAAAAACTCGCTCTGTCTTTTCCAACCAAAATTCTGCTGCTGATGGGTCATCTTCTTTCTTGCCCATAAAATCCATAGCCCCATATTTTCTTAATTTATCAATCTGGGGTTTCAGTTGAGGTGGGGGAGGTGATGGAGCTGGTGGCGGCACAACTTGTGCTATCTGTTGTAACAAGGTAGCCTTATGTTGCATAAGGGGTACCTGACCCGGGCTAACTTGTTCTTCAACATGTTGTAGAGCTATAACACTAGGCTTCGAGGCTCTAATTCATGTTGACTACCTATGAGTAGCCGAATTAGCTATATTATCACCCTCTTGTTCTTCGTGACTTTGTCTTGATTTCGTGTCCATTAAAACCTATATTGTCAGAATAAGGGTTCCTTATTAGAATATAGCAGCTTAAAACAATGCAAATACTGAAAACATGCACTTATATTCTCATACCCACTAAATAAGAATCGTTAAAACCTATAGCTTTGATACCAAAAATTGTAACATCCCCTTACCCCACTGTATTTCAGCAAGGTAAGTGAGTATTACCCCTCTTACTGTTTTATAAAATTAATGAAGTGAGGTCAATATATATATATATATATTACAAAAATATTGCAGACATTAAATTAAAAGTTATTACAAGCATAAATACTCAAAATTTTATTTATTTATAAAGTGCATTAATTTACATTCAAACTATGTTCTTTTACATAGCGACTCACATATTTAATACACATGTTATGAAATAAAAATGATACTTTAATTTACAAAGTTTTTAATAAAATATACCAAAAATAAAACCAAAGCTGCTAGTTGCTTTCCTTCGGCTATCCTTTTTCTTCTGACAATGCTAATTTCTACGGCTACCCTTCTAACCTGCGCAAGAGGAAACCACCCGCGCTAAGCTACTAGCTTAGTGGTGCTTCAATGATAAAAATTTTACATACATATATATTTTCTCACATATTAATTAACCATTTAATAAATGAGGTATAAAATAAAGAATTATATAAAATCAATAAATTTCAGCAAATACTCAATATTTGACAACTTTAATTCATATAACATTTATAAAAATCACATACTTCAATATTATTATTATTATTATTATTATTATTATTATTATTATTATTATTATTATTATTATTTTCTTGTGCCCATAACACCTATAACCGAACTAACTAATAGAAATAATGGGATTGTCATTCCTGGCTTTCATAATATAAAGCCGAGCGCTTTTATAATAATGTCATTACCGGCTTTTGTTATATTGTCATTACCAGCTTAATAATTTTAAGCTGAGCGCATTTATAAATTGTCATTACCGGCTTTCATATTTAGCACCGAGTGCCTAAATCCCCTGATTGGCATGTCAAACTAATCTCTATTCTAGTTCTAGCCTAGTTGTCTTTGGGCTTAACTATTTTTATTTTAATTCCCAATATTTCAAAAATGCCAATATTATTCAACTATCATAATCATGCTTATTTATTTTTGTTCTTTATTTTCATTATTATTGCACTAAAATCTCACAAATAAATAATTTTTTAGACATTCATAACTACCATTAAAATAATTATTCACATTATTTATTATATATAATTATCACAACACATGCACAACTCCAATATTTCATGTTTTTACCTATGACAGATTTTGGACCTATTTTTGGGCTTCATTTTTAGCCCATTTATAATTCAAAATTAAAATTATGGTCTTCTAACAATTTGTAGCTTATTTTCTTATATTTCAGATGCATCAACAATCACTTAAATCTCATTTTTCTATCAAAAGTTATGGTTAATTTAATACTGAATCATCACAGATATTTCTGCCCAGAATTTTCTGGACAGATTCTAGGTTTGAACTTCATGTATTTTTCTGGGAACCACTAGACATAATTAGATATTATGGTCTGAATACAAATTAAAGCCTTGTGTCTTAGCTTTCATTTCCAATAAATAAAATACATAAAAGAGTTCCAGAACTCAAGTTATCATCAAAAGAGTCAGGATTGTTCTTAGAATTCTGTACCCGAGCCATCAATTGACATCATTTCATATTTCAACCACATTCATCATTTGCATTCACCTTGGTACTAAAATTTTCAGAATTAAAACTACATTTATATGTTTCAATTATTTCACACCATTTAATTTCACTGCCATATAAAATATCATAGGCCACAACAAATCACACAACATATTAAAAACACAAACATATCAAACCTTAATATATAATTCCATACATATTAACAAAATGTAAGATTTTTATCAATGAAGCACATACCTAATCAGCCTTGGCTCTTCTCTTAATCCTTCTTTTTCTTCCCTTATTAGCTAGCTTTCTCCTTGCCTTTGTCACCCTCTTGAGGGTCTCTCACTTGTTCACTTATTTTTCCTACACAACCATACCACATCTCAATTCCAATATCCATTTTCAATGCTTTTCATGTCTACATAGTATGTTAATGCACCTAATATGTTTTATACCTTAATTAAGCTAAAATTTAGTAAGGTTAAACTTTCCTCTTACTATGTAATGGCTGCCGAAAAACTATATCCTAGTTCCCAATTCATTTTCTTCAATTCAATACTCAAATCATGCTTCACTTATCACCAATTGTTGTGCTTCTATGCTAATTTCAATTTTCCCCAAATTTCTTTAACTATGGTAGTCCCTCATTCATCCATTAACATCATATTTTCTTTAGTTTTTAAGCCATAAAACAATTAACAAACTTCAATTGTCATTAATTCAAAGTTTAATTACACTTCCATCAACTAATCACAAACTTAAATTTCTAAGTTCAAACTTGCAACATAACCTATATCTATCAACCATAATCACATCTATCATCAACATGGATCTCAAATTGAAGGAAAAATGTTTAATTTAAGAAGAATAAACTCACCTTAAGTGTTCTCCAAGGTGGGCCGAAATCTGTCCCACTCTTCTCCCTCTTTTCTTCTTATTTCTTCCTTCATTCTTGCTCCTTTGGTACCTTTGTAGTAAGAACTCCTTAATTCAGAATTTTCATCTCTCAAAACTATTTTTTTCTCACTATTAGCATGCTGAAAAAAGGAAGAAAATAGAGGTTTATTGGGGTGGAGATGGACGACAACAAGGTGGGAGAAAAAGAAGAAGAGAATGGCTTATGGAAGAATGTAGAATTTTGTTCTTCTTTTTTGACTTTATATACCTTGATTAAGGTATGGGTCCCACTAATTAAAATTAATCATAATTCTTATTGGTTCATTAAGTTAACTAATCTTGATTAACAATTAAACTTTGAGAAATTCTATATTTGCCACACCTTCCTCCATATTTACACTTTTTTCCCAAATAATCTCCATAATACGGATTTTGTCCATAGAAAATTTTATTTTCTTCTAATTCTACCCTTAATCTTTTTAAATCCAAAAATTATACCCTTAATTATTTTTCCTTATTATTAGTCATTTTTTTATGGGTTCAAATTTAGACTCCGATTGAACCTACGCACCTCACTACGATCACGCGCAATCGGTGCCTAAATTACTAAATGTTACAAGGTAACAATAATATAAATTCCATATAAATGCAATAATTTCCATTAAATATTTTACAACCTCATACTTTCTTATTTAATCACTATAACTATAAGAAAAAACAATTAATATATTTTCTATCACAAAATTTTACAATCAACACATATTTCCAAGCTGTCCTATTCTTGACAGCATTTCTGCCTTATTTTGCCCTGTATTTTTTTTTTATCTATTTTTAGACAAAATTTGGACAAGTGATCAACTAATAAAATGTAAGTACATGTCTTATTTTAATTTTCAACTAAAATCACATTAAACTCAATTTTTTAGTAAAATTTACAAATTTTCTTCTAAGCTACGTTCATTCCAATATGCCCAGTATTTTACTGGACAGATTTATGTCTTATATTGCTCTGTATTTTTTATCCATTTTTAGATGGAATTTGGATAAGTGATCAACTAATAAAATTTATGTACATGTCTCATCTTTAATTTGCAACTAGAATCATATTACACCAAATTTTGTAGCAAAAGTTATGAATTTTTCTCTAAGCTATGTTCATTCTAATCTGCCCAGTATTTTACTGGACAGATTTTTGTCTTATATTGCTCTATATTGTTCATCCATTTTTAGATGGAATTTGGATAAATAATCATCCATAAAAATGTAGGTACATTTCTTACCTTTAATTCCTAACTGGAATCACATTAAACCAAAATTGTTAGCAAAAGTTATGAATTTGTTTGTAAGCTACGTTCATTCCATTCTGTCTAGTATTTTACTGGACAGATTTCGAGTTCAAACTTTGAGTCTATTTTTTACCTAATTACAGATATGATAAGGTCTAATGGTCTTAATGAAAGTTGGATTCCTATATCTTAACTTTCTAACCCAACAAGAATCACTCAAAAATAATTTCCAAAACATAAGTTATGACCAGAAAAATAGACACTGTTCATAAGACAAATTTTTCAGTTCTTCAATTAATTTCTACAATTTCCATTTTTATGTATCAACCTCATATTCTAATTTTTATTTTCACATTCATGGCATCATTTAATCACCAATTCATACACAATTTCACAAAATCACAAAATCAAAATCAACATTTTTCTACATTGAATTTTTGCCAAATGTATATACCTCAAAATTTTACGTCTCTTCATTTTTCTCTTCTTCCTAGCTAGCTTTCTCTTTGCCCTTACTTCCTCTTTGATTATGGTTCAAAGATTGTTCACCTTCTTGTTCTAATAACAAAGTTTATACTAATAAAGCACTAAACACCCTAATCCCTTAATCACCATTAACATAACAATTACCCTAAATTACTAGTTTTAATGACAACTAGCCCCAAACTCAAAGAAAAGATAAGAAAAAAAGTGAGAAGATGGAAAATCTAAACTCACCTTTGATGATCTTCAAAATGACTAAAGTATTCTTTCTCTTTTTCTCTTCCTTTCTTCCTTCATCTTCCTTGGTTTTGCTCACTTAGCTTCAGTTCTTTAATAATCTTGTCTTAATTCCACCTTTTGTCCATCTAATCTTAGCTTTAATTGAAGAACAAAAAGAAGAATAAATGGGGGAGAAGAGGTCACGGTAAAGGAGATATAAGGGAGAGAATTTTCTTTGGTTAAGGTGAGAAGGAAGAAGAATAATGATCAAAAAGTGGAAATTTAACTTTTTATAGTTGAATTAGGTGGGTGGTTAGGATGAAATGCTAATCTTGTTTCCCATTAGTCCATTAATTTAAATCACTCTTACTTTATTTTAATCAAAAGAATATTCCTCTCCTTAGATAAAGAATATTTTATTTTTATACTTTCTTAAAATATGTGCCAAAAACACTACAATTTTCAATTTTGTTCAACGAAATTTTTTTTTCCCAAATTTACTTCCAAACTTCAAAATTCTTAATTAATAATATTCAAAATATTTTTTTCATATTTTATTGTCATTTTAATTTTTCTTTCATGTCCATATTTAGATCCCGATCGGTTCCGCGTGCCGGATTTCGGTCAACCGTAACCATGGCCTAAATTATCGGGAATTACATCTTATCTTTAATATGCAAAAAGAATCACATAAATCTAAATTTTATAATAAAGTTATAACCAAATAATCCTATAATATTCAGTGAAAATTTTGCCTAGTATTTTTTGGATGTTTTCATATATGAGATTTGTAGCCAATTTTAGGTCTAATTTAAATTATAATTGGTATTCACTCTCTTCATAAGAATTTTAGATCTATGTGTCTATTTTTATTTTCATTTTATTTTATCCCATTCCAAGTTCCCTAAAGAAAATATGACCAAATTACAATGTAGTGCTCAAAAAAGTCCACCAGTATTTTCGGGGTATTTTCATATACAAGATTTTATAGTAAAATTTAAGCAAATTTGCAATCATATATAATATTTACACTCTTTATAAGATATTTAGATTTATGTGTCTACTGTTATTTCTAATTGTTTTCATTCCGATCCAAGCTCTAGAGTAAAGGTATGACTAAATATGTCAAGGTTGTTTCAAACAAATTTTAGCAAAATCATCAAATACATCTAAGTTATTTGTTTAATTATCATTCAATATCAAACATCATTTAAATGAAAATAAAATATATAAATAAATAAATATATTCATATGTACAAACCTATATATAATGTAGTCTTAACCTCTTCAAATTTTAAGATTTTATGGTTGTTTTAAGGTTTTGGATAGAGGAGGAGGAAGAAGAAGAGAAGAAGAAGAAGAAGAATGGTGGAAGAAGATAGGATTTATAAATGGAAGAGTAGGAGGACGACTAGGATTCTGAAAATAGAAGAAAAGGAAGGAAAAATAATCATTTTATACTTATAACAAATATCTATTTAGGTTTCTCGTTTTTGCCAAATACTCACTTAAATCCTTGGTTGTTACCTCTTTCTTATTAACTACCCAACCTTTCTATGTCTTTTATTAAACACACATGACTTATTAAAATTCACTTATAAATATTTTTATTATATTTTATTCCTGAATTCATACTTCGATAATTTTTGTCGTAATTATTTGGCATGTTATTATTCGGACCTAAATTTTATGGACGTTACAGATGTAATATATATTTTAAATCGTGTTTATTATTTAACATGTCATTTATTATGATGTGAATGTATTAATATTATTGATGCATTTCAAGAATATATTAATGATCCAAATTTACATGATTCTATTTATATGATGAAAAATAAATGGTTGAATTATTTTAAATTTATTCTTTTGATTAACCTTGAATATTGTGTTTTTAATCTTAGAAGTAAAATAGATTATTTATATAATTATTTGAGTTTTTATTATTCATATTTAGATTTAGTTGATGATATTAATGTTGATGTTATAATGAATTATGTAAAAATCAAGTTGAGCGTGAATTGACCAAAATTAGATTAGGTAGTCTTTTGATATTACAAAAATACAAAAAACCAAAATTACAATTCGGTTTATCCGAACTTGACATTTATCTAACAATTACATTAGAGTTTGGTAATAGTGAGACATGTAAAAATTTTTCTAGTCCTTAATTGATGGAGTTGACATCAAAATATTTGTCCAGTCCTCTACCAAATTGCAAAATAAATTTTTTCAAATTCAGTCTCACCTATTACTATTAAACAAGTTTTGGTGTTGTAATAATATTTTGATTGAGACTCAATTTAATTAGCTTTTCAATCACTATAAACCCAAATATATGTTGATAATTGGACCAAAAAAATGACTGTCAAATCCAATATCAGTGGTTTTGATTAAAAAAAGGTAAATGAGATGATTAACAATTAAAATTTAAAAGATAAAAAAAACTATATGCAGTTTGATTCTTCTAAATGCCAAGAGAATATGTAAGCAATTTAATTAATAGTAAAACAATTAAATTCAAACCTAATTATTATTATTATTATTATTATTATTATTATTATTATTATTATTATTATTATTATTATTATTATTATTATTATTATTATTATTATATAAATTCAAACTTTTGTAAATACATTATTTCTTAAAATAAAAATATGAAATTAATTAGGTTTTTAGCCCAATTATAATTTCTATAATTTATTACTTTATAAATTAAAAAGAATCATTTCTAAATTCTAACTTATAATTTTTTTAAATAATTTTTTTTTTCAAATAACAATCTAACTTATTACACACATAAAGTTACAAATTAATATTTAATAAGTTAATTTGTTTTCTCAAAAACATCATTTTATTTATAACTTATTAGTTATTAAAAATTTATAATTTACACAAATTAATATTTGATAAGTTATTAATATAACTTATTCCCTAACTTTTTTATTTTTTTTTTCTAACTTAATATTTTTTCTTGTTTTATAAATAAATTAAAAAGAAAATTGATTTTTTTAGTTTCAAATACAACTCATAAATTAAGTTTAATTTCTATAAATAAAAATTAGAACTAAACTTTAATAATTTTAATTATATTTATTTATTGTATTAGTTGTATAATTTTTGTTAAAATAATTTAAATTTACTAAAAAAATTGTTAGAACTGCCGATTCTCGAGATCTTCACTGTTCTAGTCTAGTCTTAGGTTTTCAGGACTAGAGAATCAATTATTTTGAATTAGAAATGGTCTATTCGGAACTGTGGATGACCCCAGTATAAGGGGTGATTTCTATCAATGTACACACCTAAAGGTGAAACAGACAGTGACATAAAATGTAATTTTCATTATCTTATACCTTTAAATTTTTGGAAAAAAATAAAATTTTCAGATTTGATAGTCAATCTTTAAGTCTAAGTATCTCACTCAATTCTTAACCAACATTTGCAATCTATATACCAATTAAAATCCTAAAATCTATACTTTATAATGGACAGAATATATATATATATATATATATATATATATATATATATATATAGAGAGAGAGAGAGTCTCAAAAATATCATATTGATCGTGCTTTATAAGTTTTAGAACCAAAGGGTTATTTTCAAAATATCGTAACTAATTCAGTACTCAAAATATCAAAATATCGTAAATAATATATCGAACTAAAGCCTACAAAGCTACTTTCAAATGTAATTAATATCATATACGGAAACTAACTAAATATGAAGTAATTATCAAACAAAGTAGGTTAAAAATAACAATTTTTTGCAACTCAAGAATACAAAAAAAAAATGAAAATTAATCCAATACATGTTTTTGTTGGTTTTATAATGAATTTAATACAAAATCAAAACCAATTTTCTTATATAATTTTTAAAATCATGAACTTGGATAAATCCAATCTCAATCTCATTATTATAGAATGAATTGAAACTATGAACCACAATTTAGACGTCTTACCTTCTTTGTAGGATCCATACAGGAAAAATAAAGAGTATGATTTTCTAGTTTTGAGAGATTTTTTTTCTCTGTGAGTGTAATTATGATAGAGAGAATGAGAGAGATTGTATAGAATAATTTTTTTGAGAAGTTATTTTTCACATATAAAAAATAACTCTCCACTTCATAGGTAATTACTTCTTACAGTAACCACTCTCCCACATTTTTATTTATTAATTTATATATATTAAAATCTTTTTTCATTATTATAATAATTATTTTATCCACCATCGGTGTCAAACATAAATCCAATACATTTATTTAATGACATTTTACTTATTAATTCAATCATGAAAAAGTAATTTTCAACATTTATTTTTTTTCTTTTTATTGTTACATTTATTTTAGGTTAAATGGGCCACAAAGTACATTTTATTGATATTTTTATTTCATTTTATTGTTACATTTATTTTAGGTTAAATGGGCCACAAAATACATTTTATTGATATTTTTATTTCATTTTATTGTTACATTTATTTTAGGTTAAATGGGCCACAAAGTACATTTAATTGATCATGAATTAGCTACTAAGAACCAAAAAAAAACAAAAACATGCAACATGTGCAAAAGGGAATCAGTGAGACAGCCAGCACAGCAGCACAAGGTCTTGTTTGTATATATCCTAACAATGAAAAAAAAAAAAAAAAGAAAAGAAAAGAACTCAGGGAGAAGTGCTGTGATCAAGCTATATATACATTACATGATTGATTATCCTGTGGACCATATTTCACATAATAGTTTCTAGGACAAACTCTCTCTTTATCTTTATATTGCAAAGCAATAAGCTGTTCAGTTTTGACACTTTTCAGAATCTTTAGAAAAAGGAAAAAAAAAATCACATGCACACAACTCATCAATCCCCTTTTTTTTGTGGGGTTTTCCTAAACCCCTCATGCCTCCAACTCGCACGTGTTGGTGTCAAACTAAAAACAACAAAAAAATGAACATTATTGGAATTAGGTGGAATTAAAGAGTCAAAATTTGATAATTACAACCATTTTTTTAAAAATTAACTTGAACTATTACAAAGTTATATAAGTTCTTATTTTATCTATTATCTAATGGAATCTTCAATTATATGATAATTTCTCTTTTTATATCTCTAATACTATATCAAAATTATGTGACACGGAAAATAGATTTGATAATTAGAGATTATTATTATTCTATAATAATTTCAAACATTTTAAAGAATTAATTTCATTAAAATTATAACCTCTTATTATATTTTTTTAACTTAAGTTATTTGACTCTCTTCGAGGAATACAAATACAGATATTTGCAAAAAATCACTTTGATATTTTAATTTCTCGATAAATTATATAAACACCGAAATTATTTATTTTGCTACTCTTAATTGACGTGACCGTAATTTTTTGTGCACATCATCACATTAGCCACATGACAGTTAAAAATGTGCTGCTTAAAAGTTTATAATAATATAAATAAATTTAAGTTGTCTATATAATTTTTTTAGTAAATACTGGAACAAAAAATGTGTTAGGCGAGAGACAGAGAAAAAAATAATGTAGGCCCTAATTTACATAGCAATATACCCGATTTTTATTATTTTTTTATGACGATATTACAGCTTAAATCCCACTTGATCCTGCTTATCACAGGTTGGGAAATAGAACTTATCTAAGTGAATGTATCTGCGAAATTTTGTAGGCTATATGAAATTGACCTCACGAGGAAGTTATTCCGATGACATAAAGAAAACATACCCCAAAAATGTTTGAAAAATTGGACGAGTTACAAACTTAAATATCTTCAGTAAATTTTTATCTGAAAAACATAAACTTTTACCAACGCTGATAAAATTTTATAGTGATGGAAATTCTTGATTTAGTAACGGAAACTTCAATGCTATTTCTCAAATTTGTTGTTGCGATTCATTGTTTCTCATTAATGAACTCCTAATACATAGCAAAGAGTGTTGGTTATTTTCAACATTACAAGTGGTTAATGTGATGTGGAATTGATTCAGTTGTTGCCGTTGCTCTTTTTTTTTTTTTGTGAAAGAGGAATTGACTCAGAACTTGAAACTTAAGTTATTCAATTAATTAGCCTATGAAATTTTTATTATAAGCTTGTTTTTGGAAACATTTGATAATATGGTCATAAAGAGAGAAATAAAGAAGAAAAAAATTATGCAATCATGATGCTAATGTACATTCTTGTCTGTTTTCAACTTATAGTGAAAAGAGTTGAGACATTGGATTTCATTAGAAAGGAGAAGAAACCAAGACCATTATATTTCTAATATTTTCTTCACTTTCTTAGAAAATGGAAAATATATGAGAGAGAGATTAAAGATTAAAGATTAAAGAATGTGGTAATGGCACCACTGTTTGTTTCTGCTTCTGTTCTTGCTACGTTGAATGCTTTTGACTCCCTTTCTGTCAATTAATAACTGTGTAGTAATTAACATTAAAAGAAAAATTAAAGTAAATTCATGAAGTTCATGAAACAAGTTCATCCAAAACTATAAAATATAAATAAAATAAAATATAAATATAAATAGTGTATAATCTTCATTCATATTATAAATTATATAATTTATACATTCAAAAATATTGGCTTCGCAAAATAGACAAATGTATTGTATATATGTATTTACAGGAATTATAAATTCATTTTATGGTTATCCTAATAAAAAGAGTTCTCAAACTATATCATTTCAAGCATTAAGCTCAATTAAAAAAAAATATGCAAAGAGAGATGTCCTGCTTTATACAAAAGATTTAAGAACATATGCTTGCTTGCTTGTAATTTCTTACATCTACATTTGTGCAATACTGTCTTTCCGTTTATCTTTATATAGCTTTAATCCCTACCAAAATAAAATATCAAAAGAATGAATTTTTTTTTTTGGAAACTCAATGCTGTAAATTCAAGCATATTTGTTTTACTTAGAGTTTAATTAAAAATGCATAATATCAAGAGAGAACACCCAAACAGATACCTGTATGCTTATACAGGCATGAGTGCTGCCTCAAATTTTGTATCAGTGGAGTAGAGTAGACAACAAATGCTGTTCAAAGTAATTTGGTCAGTATGATATATGAAAAGTATAACAAGTAGAAGCATCAGCTGACTTATTATTCCCATCGCTATTCCGCAAAGGAGAGCAACTCTTTAAAAAATTCAAAAAAATGAGGATGCATGCAAGATGGCTTGCTAATGTTGGAAAGAATTCATTATTTTAGGGTTCTCGGGGACTGACCCATGAAGCAAAATTTGTGGCTTTAATTTGTTTCTTTAAATATAGTGAAGAAATATGAAGTGGCAGAAGGAATCACTGTTAGCCAATTATACATAATATTATGCGGAATGACACTTGAAATTGGCGTTGGAAGCACTGATTCTAAATTGCTACTTAAATATATGAGAGTAAAAGAAGTCAAAGTTTTTTTATAGCATTAACAATTGTATCATAACAACATAGGTTACTGCAGCCTACCTACAAGCACAACATAGAGCCAACGAAGAACAAAGTTCTCAATAGGATGAGTTAGCTAGGTTTGAAACTTATGGTTGTAGGAAGAAAATTGTCAGTTAATAGACCACTAAAGTGGGACTATAAGCAATTGTCTGTAAAATCTGAAAAAATATTTTAAACTGCCTTTTTTCTGTTTTTCTTCTCTAATCAATAGACTATACAAAAGTTGCTAAATTGCTGCGCAATCATTTATTATGGTTACAGCTAGCAGAACAATACAACCAACTCTTAGCACTGATGTCATGGCCAAAATACCTGGTTAGTCATGGTCGAAAGTTATACATATGGGTAAAAGATATTTTATTTTAGCATCGAAAAATATAGATTATAATTAATCTGGAGATAAAAATTTGTAGTGAAAATAAAGTCAAATAGGCCTTCAAAAGTCAAAAATAAAAAAAAATGGGATTCAATTTAATTAATAAAGTAGTTGACCATCTTTTGACCGAACTATGAAAAATAGTAAATGACATCTAAAAATTTATTTTAAAACATGGATAAACTCTAAATAATATTTAGGATTATTTGACAGTGAAAAATGAATTTTAGGGTAACACCAAAAATTGATTAATCAATCCGGGGTAAGTGAGCCGGACATGAAACTCCGATTGAGTTGAAAAATATTTTCTAGACATATAAAAATTAGAGTGCTTAATTAAGCCTAAATGGATTGAACTTTATTTGACCCAAGTCCACTCATCTTAAGCCACTATATAAATGCTTAAATATCAGAATTCTCTAAAGAGAATTCTGCAACTCCTTCTTCCCTAAACTCCCTTACTTGGCTGAACCATTTTCTTGTCTTTTTTTGCACCAAATTTCTTCCATTTTCTCTAATTTTTACACCAAATAAAACACCCTAATATAATTTCAGCCTCTCTAGTAGCTAGTGGAAGTCTCTAATCTTCATTTGGAGGGCTAGAGTGGAAGAAAATCAAATGAGACAAATTAAGATACAAATTTGAGGTAAGTGAAATTAAGAGTTTTAAATTGGTTTAATGGTTCAAATAGATAGTTTAAGGTATGTAGATGGTAATTATGAAGTTAGATTGAGTTAGAAAAATAAAATAATAGTGAATTAATTGATTGTGAATTTCGGTCATGGTAGGTGCACAAGGACGTGAAGGTGTTTCCAAGGAAAAAGCTAAGGAAAAGGAAGTCTAGGAAGGTCAAAGGAAGAAAATAAGATTAGTGATTTCAAAATCTACTTATTTCTATTGTTAAAGATTGAATTAGAGTTATGAAAATTAGAAAAATTGTGTGTTATGCATGTAATTGATAATTAAAGCTTAAAATAATATTAAGGGAATATAAAAAGTGGACTAGAATGTTTATATTCAATTAAAAAAATTATTTAATGGAACTTTGGAAATATGACCATATTATGGAAAAAATGCATATTAAGGCAAAAATACATTTCAATGTAATATTATGATACATATGGAATAATGAAATTATTAATTAGTGAAATAAATATTTAAAATGTGAAAGAAAAACTTTAATGATAAAAATTGAATGTAAGCCGAATTAAGAAGAAGAAGAAATTAGTATTTTCCTTGCTAATTAAATAAAAATTAAGTCATAAAATGTAAGAAAGCAAGATATTGAATGCATAGAAATTTATTGAAAATTTTTAAAATATATATTGAATATTTTTCTAATTAATGATTATTTTGTGCATGAAATGAAATATAATAAATAAAGTATGTTTAGGGAGCTTAATGATTTAATTGGGTATTAATGATGAAATATTGAGATATTAGAATGGAAAGTGTGGAAAAAGATTATAGTTATGAATGGATGAAATGCTAGGTAATTAATAATGTAAAAATAATGGAAATTGAATTAAAGGAATAAGATATTGCTCTTAATTATTTTTCTGATGGTTAAATTTAGTCCAAGATATAATTGGTTAGTCATAGGGATACCATTTCCGCGGTGCGGGTCATGATGACTCAGTTACCAATGTATAATGCAGTGCTCAAGTAGTTATCAGTCTATTAAGTGATTTAGTTATCAATGTATAATTCAGTGTAGTGGACTTTTAGGGTCCACGTCACATGTATCTGGTCCAAAAATTTTCTATTTTATTGAAACTATAGGCAAATGTAAATAAAAGTAGTACAAATGAAATAATGATAAAAATGAAATATGTGAAAAATGGGAGAAAAATAATAAAAGTGCAAAATATGATAAAAATGATAAATGTGAAAAATGTGAAAAATATGATGTAATTGAAAAATATGATAAATGTGATATATGATAAAAATGGAATAATAATAATAATGATAAAAGTGTTAAATATGACAAAAATAGTAAAATTGAGAAATGAAATATAAGTGGAAGAAAAATGTTAAATATATATATATATATATATATATATATGATGAGATGCACTTTAGAGGAGAAATTTGATTATGCAGTATCTTTGCTTTATGGAAATGCTTATGAATGGTGGGAGACAATCCCAAATAGTGATGCACAACCACAAGTCTTGACATGGAATGATTTCTTTCGGGAATTCCAGAATAATTACATGCCTCGGGCATATAAAGATGAGAAGAGAAAATAATTCCTGAATCTAAAATAGGGGAACATGTTCGTTGCTGAGTATGAGGTGCAGTTCAACAAACTTTCCCACTATACAACCATCATGGTCTCTACTGGAAGAGACAAATGTAGAAAGTTTGAGGAGGGCTTTAAATATGAGATAAGAAACAAAATCACAACTACCGATCTTGATAGTTATGCCAGACTTAGAGCTGCTGCAATTAAAGCTGAACGATTAATGAAAGAAGCTGGAGAACAACAAATTAAAAGGACAACACGTGAGTTCTTTGGTGAGTCTAGGAGAAGGTAGGGAAAAAGAGGTAGATATATTCCAGCACAGTCTGGTAATAGAGGTGGATACTCGAGCTCTAGAGGTCATGCTACGACTTCCTTTTACCCAGGCAGAGGGCAGAGCCAATATGTTGAACAGACGCCTACATGTACTCATTGTGGTAGCCAACATATGGGAGAATGCAGAAGGCTCACAGGAGCATGTTATTTTTCTGGATCAATGGAGCATATGTATAGAGACTGTTCGAAAAGAGCCAAACTGGCAGAGACCAGTAGAGGTAGAGGAGTATCTGAAACTACAGTTGAGGCACCGAGGGTCTACCCTACCAGTGGAACCCAAGGCAGAGGCAGAGGCAAAATTGGTATGACAGACAGAGGAGTGACCAGATCTGAAGGTCATAGTTCTAGGCTCCATATTCAGGCCAGGGTGTTTTCCGTGACTAGATGAAGGTAGTTGAT
Organism: Triadica sebifera; assembly: GCA_023653625.1. Classification (NCBI taxonomy): domain Eukaryota; kingdom Viridiplantae; phylum Streptophyta; class Magnoliopsida; order Malpighiales; family Euphorbiaceae; genus Triadica; species Triadica sebifera. The sequence goes on from CM042904.1 coordinate 10,991,928, forward strand.
GCTCTCGAAGTAGTCATTGGTAATATTTATGTTTATGCTGTGTTAGCATATGCATTGATTAGCCTAGGCTTCACTCATTCATTTATATCATTGCATATGGCATCTAAACTGCATAAAAAACATGAGCCTTTGGGGATTGACATAAATGTGAGTACTCCACTGGGAACAGTAGTAGTTGTGAATAATATATGTCGTGATTGCTTGATATGCATTTATAAAGCTGAGTTAATAGCTGATATGATTTTATTGCCAATATATGAATTTGATGTGACATTGGGAATGGACTGGTTAACTAAACATCATGCAATAGTGAATTGCTTTACTAAGGAAGTCATTTTGGAATCACTAAACTAGCCAACGGTAGTACTTCTAGGTGAAAGAAAACTTTTGCCTACATGTCTAGTCTTAACTGTAAAGGCATTTCGAATGATCAAAGGGGGATGTGAGGAATATTTGGCATATGTGACTGATACTAGAACCACTGATAGCTTGCTCGAAAATATACTAGTGGTAAGGGAATTTTCTGATGTATTCCCAAATGATCTACCTGGTTTACCATCAGATAGAGAGATTGAATTCACTATTGAACTAGTACCAGGAACAACACCAATATCAAGGTCACCCTATAGAATGGCCTCAGTCGAGTTGAAAGAGTTGAAGGCATAATTGCAGAAGTTGCTTGATAAAGGGTTTGTCAGACCTAGTGTATCACCTTGGAGAGCTCCAGTATTATTTGTTAAAAAGAAAGATGGAAAAATGAGATTGTGCATTGATTATAGGCAACTGGACAAAATGACAGTGAAGAAAAAATATTCGTTGCCCAAAATAGATGATTTGTTTGACCAGTTGCAAGGAGCCCAAATATTCTCCAAGATTGATTTGAAATTAGGCTATTACCAACTGAAGGTAGCAGAAGCGGATGTTTCAAAGACTGCCTTTCGAACCAGGTATGGACATTATGAATTTTTAGTAATGCCATTTGGATTGACTAATGCTCTAGCTGCATTTATGACATTAATGAATAAGGTGTTTCAGCCATATCTGGATAGGTTTGTGATAGTATTTATTGATGACATATTGGTGTACTCAAAGAATAGGGGAGAACATGAACAACAATTTAAAATTGTGTTGCAAACTTTGAGGGAGAAACAATTATATGCCAAATTGAGTAAATGAAAATTTTGGTTAGATCATTTGGTGTTTCTTGGACATGTGGTGTCGGGCAAGGGCATAGAGGTTGACCCAAAGAAAATAGAGGCTATGGTAAATTGGGAAGCTCCTAAAAATGTTTCAGAAATGCATAGTTTTCTGGGTTTAGCCAGATACTATCGTAGATTTGTTGAGGGATTATCCTTAATTGCTAGCCCTTTGACTAAATTACTTAGAAAGAATGTGACTTTCAAATGGACTCTAGAATGTCAAAGGAGTTTCGATGAACTAAAACATAGGTTAACCTCAGTACCAGTGTTAACTATCCCTATAGGTACAGGTGGGTTTACTGTATACAGTGATGCTTCTCACCAAGGCTTGGGATGTGTATTAATGCAACACGGTAAGGTGATAGCTTATGCATCTAGGTAACTGAGACCACATGAGATCTCATATCTAGTGCACGATTTAGAATTGGTTGCAGTTGTATTTGCATTGAAGATTTGAAGGCATTATCTGTATGGTGAGACATTCCAAATCTTCACAAACCATAAAAGCTTGGGTTATTTGCTGACACAAAAAGAATTAAACATGAGGCAGAGATGGTGGTTAGAGTTATTGAAAGATTATGATTGTACAATTGAATACCATATAGGGAAAACCAATGTGGTAGCAGATGCATTAAGTAGGAAGGCTAGTACCAGTGTAGCTCACTTTCAAGTATCCTCTTTTCCATATTTGGTTCAAATGCGATCTATGAATGTTGAATTAAATATGCATGATAGAGGGCCATTGGTTGCTACTTTTCAGGTCATACCTATACTAAAGGATAGGATCAAAGTTGCACATAGTAAAGATCCTAAATTGTGTGAGAAAATTGAATCAGTAAGGCAGGGAAACAGTAAAGATTTTCAATTGCAGGATGATGTATTGATGTTAAAGTCACTCATATGTGTTCCAGACACTAAAAAATTGCGCCTGGAAATAATGGAAGAGGCACACAATGCACCTTATGCAATTCACCCAGGGATGACAAAGATGTATCACAGTTTAAGACCTCATTATTGGTGGCCATGAATGAAGAAAGACATAGTTGAATATATTTCTAAGTGCTTGAAATGTCAGCAGATTAAGATAGAACACTAGGCACCAGTTGGTAAACTACATCCTTTACCAGTGCCAGAATGGAAGTGGGAAAAGAAAACGATGGATTTTGTTTATGGATTGCCTAGAACTCCATGGAAAAACGATGCAATATGGGTAATTGTTGATAGATTAACCAAGTCAGCACATTTTCTACCTATCAGATGGGGGTGTACACTCGAGAGTTTGGAAAAATTATATGTGAATGAGATAGTCAGATTGCATGGCATTCCAGTGTCCATTGTGTCTGATAGAGATCCACGATTTACTTCACATTTTTGGGTGAGTTTACAGAATGCATTGGGAACAAAATTGAACTTCAGCATTGCATTCCACCCATAGACTAATGGACAGTCTGAAAGGACTATACAAACATTGGAAGAAATGCTTAGGGCATGCTCTATGGAATTCAAAGGTGCTTTGGGATGAATACATAGCATTAATTGAATTTTCTTACAACAACTAGTATCATAGCAGTTTCCAGATGGCACCATATGAGACATTGTATGGTAGAAAGTGCTGAAGCCCTATCATATGGGATAAAGAAAGAGAATGTGCATTAGAAGAGCCAGGGGTACAAGACACAGTGGATAAAATCAAAATTGTTAAGAACAAGCTAAAGGCAGCACAAGACAGACATAAAAGTTATGCTGATCAACATAGAAGGGAGATGGAATACAAGTTAGGTGAAAAGGTATTTCTTCGTGTATCTCCATGGAAAGGGATAATCCGATTTGGCAAGAAGGGTAAATTGAGCCCAAGATACATAGGGCCTTATGAAATTCTTGAGAAGGTTGGTCCATTGGCTTATAGGTTGGCTTTACCACTCGAGATGGCTCAGATTCATAATGTATTTCACGTGAGCATGCTTAGAAGATATAGGTCAGATCCTACACATGTTCTTAAAGATGAAGCCATTGAAATATCAGATGATATGAGTTATGTTGAAGAATCAGTGGAAATCATCGGATATAAGACTAAACAATTGAGAAACAAAGAAATACCTTTAGTTAAGCTATTATGGAGAAACCATTCACAAGAAGAGGCAACATGGGAAACATAAGAGAATATGAAAAAGCAATATCCAGACCTGTTTCCATGTATTAAATTTTGAGGATGAAATTTTTAAAAGGAGGGGAGAATTATAACATCCTCGACCTTCCCCACATGTATATCCACATGAATTTCATTTGAACATATGCACCTTCCATATAATTCAATTGAACACATGCATTTCATACATATTTTTGTAGAAACAAGTTTATGATACGCACTAGCTACATGTCCTAGTACTTTGCAATTGTATCGAGTCGACGTATGTACTTATAACCTAAATGAGGGTAACAAAGTATTATAAATAAATTGAATAAGGCGACTAAATTAAAGTAAGCAAAATGATTAGATTAAGATTAGTAAATATTTTTCATTGTTAATTTAGTTAAATTGGACCAAATGATTAAGTTGTATTATTGTGTGGATTAGTGGAATTATATATATATGTGTGTGTGTGTGTGTAAATAATAATAATATTATAAATCAAATAAAATGAAAATGAAACAAAAGAAAAATAAAAGAAAAGTGAAGAGATAAGAGATAAGAGAAGAGAAAAGAGAAGAGAAAAAGAAACAAAAAGGAAAAGGACAAAAAGAAAAATTGGCTTTATCTTCTTCCTCCCATTTCTGCCTCCTTACTTCAGCCCCATTTTCTTGTTCATTTTCCTCCATTCCAACTGCAATTCTTCATTGTTTCACTTAGTTTTTGCAGCAAATTTATCCCTTGCAAGTTCGTTCTTGGTAAGTAATCAATTCTTATTGCTATAAGGTTGATTTGAGTTGTTAAGGTTCATTAATAGGCACAGACTTGCACCCCGATTTTGATATCAATAGAAATTGATTCTGGAAAATATTAAAACACAAAATTTGTTTTTTTATGTCTTATATTTATGGATATGTAAACATTTTTGTAATAGTTTATTTATAGAAAGATATATCCTCTCTCTATTGAAACTGGTCAGGGTGTGAGCCCTAGCCAAGTTAGCTACTTGGTCATTTGCTTTTGAATGTGTTAGAGACATTATTTGAAGTATCTCAAAATATAAAAGTTGTAGATATGTGTGTTAGTTATTTTTATACCAAATTTTAGGTTCATATGTCTTGTAAATTTTCAGTTATGGTGAATAGAACCATGACTGTTCCATGGTTTGAACTGCCTACTTAGTGCCCTAGGTAGATTCAGAACATGGTTTGGCTAATATGAACTCCTTAGTGATCGATTATGTAAAATATAAAAACATTCACGTTATAGGTATACATCTTGTCTAAATTTGAGTACTAATTTCAGCTTAATATGTTATGTATAGGCTAAGTTATGGACTTTAAAAGTCATACTGGTCTGGAAGCCAACTCTGTTCTGGACGAGCGAAATGTTTCTTATAATTTTAAGACCTTAGAGACATAATTGATAAAAGTTGTAAACATGAAACATTTTCCATTTGAACCCATATAAGTTTCTATAAATTTTCATTGAAATATGACTTATATATTATAAGTTATGATGAACCAAAGTTGGTACCCTGAAACTGCCTAAGGGTAGAAAATAGGGCAGAAAACAGAACACAATTAGAAATTCCACCAAACATTGTAGAGTATGTTATATAATTATATGTTATTTTTATTTAGGAATAAGAATCATATTAATTGGTCAATTATCGAAAAAGTTATGGGCTAATCAATCTAATAAGTTCATAGTGTCTCATAGGAAAAATCTTAACTATTGATATGAACAATGCATATTAATTTGTTTAAGTCACATTAAGTGTCCCTAATCATGAGTTAATCAATTATATTTTCATATTAGGCTCACAACATATTAGAGACCCACAAGGAGCAGATAGACAATAAGTTAGGGATCAGAATCAAAGGAGAAAGGTGAGTCTAATTATTAATTGAATTCTTTAGTGCATATGAATGTTGCTTGCTATGTGATTCATATGATTGTCATGATTTGCCCCTGATAATATAATGATGGATAATTTGTGACATTTGTGGTACACATAAGTGGTATACTTGTAGTATATTTGAGGTATATATTTGACATATGTGATATATATACATGGTATATGTATAATATATGCAAGGTATATGTGTGGAATATGAGGCATATATGCGGTATATGTATGTTATGTGTGATAAGATACAATGGTTGATGAATGCTTAAGTACAAGTGCATATGCATATTGACTTAAAAGGCGTTGTGACTAGTTAATCGATATTGTAAAGCAAAAGAAGAGGCCTATGGCCTAACAAATGTGCAAATGAAACAAATGATCAAGCTACCTAGCAAAAGCAAATGTTCATATGACAAATGTTCATATGGAATCCCAGGGCAATTCTGTTTAACTTGGTCACAACAAAATGAAATAAGCAAATCATTTGCATATGTAAAGAGTAATGATTATATGTTTCAACTTTATAGATATTTATATGATACAGATGAATGGAATGGAATACATGTTATGGGTTGGATTTGTGATTTATTACTATGAGTTGTTTGGTACTTTAGAGATCATTGGATGATTATTCTCACTGAGCCGCAACTCATCAATTTGCATCATTTTTCAGGTAAAGAAAAGTGATAGCTCATTTTGAGTAGCGTATAAAAGACATGGAGCACAGGTCACTGGCCGAGCCTCATCACTCTCTTTCCTTGCATTCCACATGAACATGAAAATATGTCATCTGTATTTTGGATTTATATGTTTGAATATGTATAGTCACTCTAGATTAGTTTTAAAATGTATAAATGGAAGCAATTTATAATCCTTTAGATGTAAAGTTTAAGTTTTAATAAATGTGATATACTATATTATGGTGAAAACCTCAGCGTTGACTTGCAAAGTTATTGTATGATATTACAGGATATGAGACTTGCAAAGTCATTGAATGGTATTGCAGGATATGAAAAAAGAAATTACTAGCAGTGTGAATAGGATATTTTGTCTTTCCAGCATGCTATGTGTGATTATTTGATACAGAGATAGGTTATACTTAAATGTATAATATGTGGTGTTATAGTACGGGTGATCAAGGATTGATTGAAAGAAGCTATGGATCGATAGAAATCATATGTGGATTTAAGAAGAAAAGATATAGAGTTCCAGGTTAGAGATCAAGTATTTTTTGAAGGTATCACCTTGGAATAAAGTTATGAGGTTTGGTAAGAAGGGAAAACTAAGTCTGAGATTTTTAGGCCCTTATGAGATTATACAGCAAGTGGAACCTATAACATATCGATTGAAGTTACCTCAAGAGTTGAAAAAAAACTCATGATGTGTTCTATGTGTCAATGCTATGGAGGTATAGATCAGACCCTAGCCATGTGATCAAGCTAGAAGAAATTCGAATACAGACTGATCTAACTTATGAAGAGAAACTATTAAAGATCCTAGCTAGAGAGTTAGACAGCTCAGGAACAAGCAAATCTCACTAGTGAAGGTGCTATGGAGTTAGCACAATTTGAAAAAAAGCCACGTGGGAGCCAAAAGCTGCAATGAAGCAACAACATATACAATTGTTCAATACAGGTAAAATTTCAAGGATGAAAATGTTATTGGTAGGAGAGAATTGTAATGGCCGAAATACCGGATTAGTTGTAAACTGTAGTTTCTGAAATTGATTAGCAAACCCGGGGGTAGAAAATTACACCGGTAGCTTAAGAATATTTTATTTGATCATCAGAAAAATAGATTATGACTAGTCTCGGGGTAAAATTTTGGAGCAAAAATGAGGTCAAATAAGCGCTCAAAAGTTAAAACTAAGAAAAAAAGGGACCTAGTTTAATTAATAAAGTAGTTGACCATATTTTGACTGGGCTATGAAAAATAGCAAACGATATCTAAAAATTTTATTTTAAGATATGGATAGACATTAAATAATATTTAGGATTATTTGATAGTGAAAAATGAATTTTATGGTAACACTAAAAATTGATTAATCAGTGAAGTTTAAGTGAGCCGGATAGGAAAAAGACTCCGATTGAGTTAAAAAAATTTGTGTAGACATATAAAAAATATTTTATGAATTATGGAATCAAATTTGGCTAAAATTGAGCTTGGTAAATAAGAGAAATAATTTAGAGTGATTAATTGAACCTAAATGGGTTGGGCTTTGTTTGGCCAAAGCCCACCCATCTTAAGCCACTATATAAAGGCTTAAATATCAGAATTTTCTTGAGAAAATTCTGCAATTCCTTCTTCCCCAAACTCCTTTGCTTGGCCGAACCATTTTCTTCTCCTTTTCTCCACCAAATTTCTTCCATTTTCACCAATTTTTATGCCAAAATCAAATACCCTAATATAATTTCAGCATCTCTAGTAGCTAATGAAAGTATCTAATCTTCATTTGGAGGGCTAGAGTGGAAGGAAATCACATGAGACAAATTAAGGTACAAATTTGAGTTAAATGAAATTAAGAGTTTTAAATTGGTTTAATGGTTCAAATAGATAGTTTAAGGTATGTAGATGATAATTATGAAGTTAGATTGAGTTAGAAAAGCAAAATAATGGTGAATTAATTGAGTGTAAATTTTGGCCATGGTAGGTGCATAAGGAGGTGAAGGTGCTTCCAAGGAAAAGACAAAGGAAAAGGAAGTCTAGGAAGGACAAAGGAAGAAAATACGGTTAGTGATTTCAAAATCTACTTATTTCCATTATTAAAGATTGAATTAGGGTTATGGAAATTAGAAAAATTGTGTGTTATATATGTAATTGATAATTGAAGCTTAAAACATGATTAAGGGAATATAAAAAGTGGACTAGAGTGGTTAAATTCAATTAAAAAAATTATTTAGTGGAACTTTGGAAATATGACCTTATTATGGGAAAAATGCATATTAAGGCATAAATACATTTTAGTGTAATATTGTGATACATATGGAATAATGAATGTATAAATTGGTGAACTAAATATTTAGAAGGTGAAAGGAAAATTTTAATGATGAAAATTGAACGTAAGCCGAATTATGAAGAAGAAATTAGTATTTTTCTTGCTAATTAAATAAAAATTAAGTCATAAAATGCAAGAAAAATATGATATTGGATGTATAGAAATTTATTGAAATTTTTTAAAATATATATATTGAATATTTTGCTAATTAATGATTATTTTGTGCATGAAATGAAATATAATGAATAAAGTGTGTTTAGGGAGCTTAATGATTTAATTGGGTGTTAATGATGAAATATTGAGATATTAGAATGGAAAGTGTGGAAAAAGATTATAATTATGGATGAATAAAATGCTAGGTAATTAATAATGTAAAAATAAGGGAAATTGAATTAAAGGAATAAGATATTGCCCTTAGTTGTTTTTCTGATGGTTAAATCTAGCCTATGATATAATTGGCTAGCCATAGGGACACCATTACCGTGGTGCGGTCATGACGACTTGCTTATGTAGACTAATGAGGGTCTACTTCAGTGATAGTAATTCAGCGATCAGTGTACAATGCAATACTCGGGTGGTTATTCAGGGTCATTCTTCAGTGTAGAGGACTTTTGGGGTTTACATCCCATGTATCTAATTCGAACCTTTTCTATCAGATTGAAACTAGTGGAAAATGTGAATAAAAGTAGTAAGAATGAAAAATATGATAAAAATGAAATAAGTGAAAAATATGAGAAAAATGATAAAAGTGAAAAATATAATAAAAATGAAAAATGTGGAAAGAAACTGATACAAGTGAAAAATATGATAAAAATAATATATGTGATAAATATGATAAAAGTGATAAAATAATAATAATAATAATAATAATAATAAAAGTGCCAAATATGACAAAAATAGTAAAATTAAGAAATGAAATATAAGTGGAAGAAAAATATTAAATTATGTAGTTGAAAAGAAAATAAATTAATATATATATATATAGTTAGTTAGTGGGAAAAGTGTAAATAAATGTAAGGTCACATGATTGTACACAACTAGAAATTTAGGAACCAAAATGAAATTTGTAGCTAATTAAATAGAAGATTGAAAAGAAAACTATAAGATTAGTTGAGAAAATTTGTTAAATTTAATGAAAATATTAAATAATGAATTAAGAGTAAAGAATATTAAAGTATTGATAAAAAGAATAATAAATATATTAAAGAGAAAATTTGAATAATGTAGTAAATATATTATTGCATGTAGTAAATATATTATAGGTCAATAGAAATTCTTAGATTTGTAATCATTACTAGACATTTTAATGCTCAGCATGTAGTTATTTGACTACGTGCAGGTACTAGCGAAAAAAATCATAGGAGCAAGCATACAAATTTTGAGAGCAGATAGGGAAATTCCATTTTTCATGCTTAAGGAAGCTTAAGAGAGTAAAGAGAATGGGAGAAATTAGGTTTATAAATTTTTAATGATCTATTTATGAACTTTAGGAAGTCAAAGTGACAAGGAATTCGCTCAAAGGAGAAAAGGAAAAGAGAAAGAGAAGTAAAGAGAAGGAAAAGAGAGAAAAAGAGGTTTGTGCATAACCAAAGACAATAGCATATTTTTTTTAATTGCATAATTTAATTATTTGGCATGCTGATGATTCTGAATTAATAGTATTCTGTGATGAAATCTTGGAGATGCATATTTGTTAGACTTAGGATTTAATTTGGTAAAAATTGAATGTGATTAGTTTGTATGTACCTTACTGGAAATTGATGAGCAGTGTGTACTTAAACTGTTATAACTTAAGTTTTGGAACTCAGTTTTGCATCTTGTTTGTTGGGTTTGAAAGCTATGACATAGGGCTATAACTTTCATTCAGACTATAAAACTTGAATATGTCTGTAATTATCCAGAAAAATTCATCAAGCTCGGACTTAGAATCTGTCTAGAAAATTTTGGATAAAATTGTTAGTGACCAGTCAGTGTTCAATTTACCAAAAATGTCACACACATGAAATGAAAGGAAGCAAGAGTAAGACCTTATGCACGTGACACCCTGTCACGCACGTGAGGGAGGACTTTGTCCATAAAGAAATTCTTCCTTTAGGATTTATCGCTGGCGCATGGATTTGATCGCGGGTGCAAAGTTCCTAAGGCTCAGTCTTTCTATTGAGGGCATGTGGGTTTGATTGTGAGTGCATAATTGCTTTGAAGTGACTGTCATGCACGAAAGAAATCATCATGAACGTGAAGAAGAATTGCTAGACAAGGTGTCACGCGTAAGACGCCCATCCTTGTCTATTGTTTTAGTTTCAGTCAAAATTGAATTCCAAATCTTATTCTGATCAAATAGGGACCATACTTTGAAGATAAATGCCTATTTGAAGATCAACTATGGAAAAAATTATCTCTTTAATAGGAATAATTGTATCTTTAGAAATAGAGTTTAAGTAGGACTTCTTAGATTATATATTCTAGTTTTCTTTTATGATTAAGAATAGGGTATTCATACATGGAGAAGAGCAAAGAACTCTGTGGCAGTATTCCAGGAAGTTTTCTTTTTATCTTTTCTTTGATGTTTAATTGAGCCATCTTAATAGACATGATCATTGTTATTGTAATGCTAGGCTAAATTCTTAATTGGGTGCTTAGTGAGTAACTCCAATTTGTATTGTTCCTTTTTATCTATGTTAATGAATGTATGATTTCTTCAGTTTCAATTGAGCTTCATAAGGTTTTGGTTTAATAGTTGCTTGATCACCAATTATTTAACTTTAAATGGATAAGTTGAGATCGTATTATTAGAGACACTAGTACAAAAATGACTTATATATATCTGTTATTTTGAACTTTATGTGTTTGTTAAATGATAGACGCCTATGAAGGAAACACATATGAGTTGGATTTTAGGTGTCTGTTAAAGTGACATATGCATATAATTATTTTATGCGTCAGTTAAAATATAATGACAAGCACATAAAGTATATTTTAAAAAAATGACTATAGGCATCTGTTGTTACATAACAACAAAAACCTATAGTCAATTTTTTTAAAAACAAATTGATTATAGGCATCTGTTGTTATAAAATAGCGAACATCTATAGTCATTTTTTTTAAATTCACTGTAGGCGTCTGTTGTTACAAAACAACAAACACCTATAGTTAATTTTTCAAAAAAACATTATAAATTGACAAACATACAACAAATCGTAAAAATTACTTAAACCCACAAAAACTAATTGTATAACAAAAAAGAACTACTAAGTGAAAAAAACTACAACATAAAATTTACAAAAAGAAAATATACAAAAAATATAAAAGATAAATAAACTTATTTGCATAAAAAAGTAAAAGATCAAGTACCAATAGTAATAAGGTGGAGAACATACAACTCATTGGCTAATTGATGGTGAAAATTAGCTTTGACATGTGCAGAACTAACTTGTTTTCTCATTACCAAATGATTGAGACACCCTCCTAATGCTTGAAACCCACCTTCATTTTTTGAATCAACAAAAAATATTTTTTTGTCATTGTTATGGCTATGACATGGATGCTCAAATTTGAACATGGTAGCTGAAAAATTGAGGCTCAAATTTGAACATGGTAGCCAAAAAATGGAGGAAAAAAGCTATAGAGAAAAAAAGAATACATTTTCCATGTGTATCTGCAGCCACTGACGAACAATGTAGCTCTTGTCATTGTCGTCACCACTAAGATAGGTCCAAAATCGATGCGATAAAGGTATTACAAGCTAAGTTTATATTGAGAGCTAGAGATGGAGATAGTTGGCGTGAAGAAGAAGTGCTACAACCTAGTTGTATGCGCCAACTAGGTTTCAAGCTCTAAAGTAAGAGAAATAGATATACGCAGTTGGGTTTCAAATAAAAGATATAGAGAAGAACTGTATTTTTGGTTTTAAAAAAGGAACTATCGGTGTCTATCTTTACTTTTGATAGACACCTATTGTACACTAATATGCATTTGCTATTATTAAAGCCAGACGTATGAAAGTGTAGAAATATTGCGCTTTCGTCCTTTTTAAAGATAGACACCTAAAGTACAAATTGAATTTTACATGTCTATCATTTATATTAACAAATGTATATACTAATAAAAATATTTTTCAATAATTAATTCAAAAGAAAATTTTTGTTTATTAATAAACAATAAGTGTCTATTGTTTGTTAAGATAGTCATTAAAAGTACATCATATGTGTCTATTTTTTTTATTAAGACATATGTCTAAAGTACAAGTTGAATTTTACATGTCTGTCATTTATATTAACAGACACATATGTTTTGTCATTTTGTTATATATTTACAAAAATATCATTGTTTTATTTTATGTGTTTGATATTTTTACAATAGATATGTATAACTTTTGCTTAAATGTGTTTTTGTACTAGTGACACATCATTTATAATTTAACCTAAAAATTGGACTGAACATTTATTAATTCATTGGTTTGATTAATTAATGCTTAAAGGCAATAGCCATAAAATCTTCATTCATTTGTGCTTAAATCATTAAAAGATAAGCAAATTGGGAGTTGTGAGCTAAGTACCTGTTTCTTTTCTCATTGAGTCTGTGCACTTGCGAGTACACTTTGAGTTACATCAAGCACCAACATGCAAATTAATGTAATAATGCAAATAATTAGTTATTTTTCCTTTCCTTTCACATTCTTCAAATTCTCAAATTCAAAATGAAATGAAAACAATAGAAAGTGAACATGAAACATTCCAGCATAAAACTCAATGGAAACCAAATTCCGTCAACCATAGAAATTAACAACAAATCTTCTGTAATAAAAAAACTTATACAAACATTAACAGCAAATCCAATTCTTCAACAAGAAAACAAAATCCAAAAAATTCAATTTCTAACAAAGAGTAGAATGCCATATTCTTAACTTAAAAGAATTAATTGTTTAAAACAATTAAGATAAGAAGTCTACCTATGAGAAATATAGCTTCCAATTAAAAACAAAGTTGCACATATCCCAAAATTAATATTGCCAAGTATCCATCTTCTAATTATGCATTTTTCTGAAAAAAGTTTAAACTAATATTAGTGGTAATCTTCATTTACATATATATGTGAGAAATTAATGGTTGATTACTAATGTTTTTTTATAGCAAATATGATATTTAAATCTATAAAATTAATGGTTGATTATTAAAGTTTTTTAATGGAGATGAGAAGTTTACCTTAACTAACAAAATATTTAAAAACAATCTTGGTGGGCTCAACAATCCTTCAAAATTACAATAAAAATTGGTTATAGCTATACAAACCTATTTATAGATGGTTAGCAATTAGTTTGCCAACCAAAAATTTTTGATATGAAAATTAGATGAATATCTATTTAGTGTAATGAATATCTGTATATTAAACAAATATAAATCTATAAAACTATATACATTGTTCTCCTCAAATATGAGTCATGTAAGTTGATGCATCCTTCATTGGCAATTGACAAATGCTATAACAATGCATAAGCTATCAAAAAAGTTGTACCTATCTAAAAAGTTTTAAAGGTAAAAGGTTGTCCATGCTAAGATATCCTTATTCACTGCAAGTAATCATAAATTAAAGAATAACTACTAGTGTTTACTTATATCAATAACTAAGATAAAAGAATCAAAAACAAAATTAAATTTTAGGCTTCAAGAAACATAAATTTGCATTCTCCAACTTTTTGAGCAAAGATATAGAAACATAAAATTAATTTAGTCCTTCGTACATCTTTAGTTTGCATCATATTAGATCCTTTAGCCATTATCTTTGCCTTAGACTTCAAACTTGAAAATGGATCTTACAATATATAAGTGGAACATTAAAACACTTAATATAAAGCATGAATAAAGAAAATATGTCCAAGAAAAGAAGTGAAAACTAACAATAGCTTTTTTATGTTGCATGACTGAAAGCTCTTTCCTACACATTAAGAGCATCTCATTTCACATTTCATCTTGCAGCTCCTCATGTAACTTTTCCTATAGCTCACAACATACTTTGTTTTGAATTTTAGCTTCTTTTTGTGTGGTGAATGCATCTAGTTCTGCCTTGAGCTTCTCATTAAATTTACTTCTTTTTTAGTCGATAACTCTGTAACTCGTTGTTTCACTTTAGCTTGGATGCGAGCATTTATACTATTTTGATCAAGCACGTCACTATGAAGATGTCGTCCACCAAATTAACACATTTGAAAGGTGGAGACAATTCTCCCATACCCCTTTAGTTACTAATTTGTGACAAAAAAACAACAATGTAAGCTTTTGATGTAGTGAGATTATCCACTCTATGCTGCTATAATTGAGCCTTATGTAAATCCAAGAGTTTTTTATATGCTTCTTCAGTCTTTTATCAACCCAATTACCATTCTTTTTCCTTCTTCATCTCATAAAAAGCCTTACATATTCTGGTGGTTCATCATTTTCTTTTGAAGGTGGAACATTTCTGTAATCCACACTAGGATATCTCTAATGATAATCCATATGAAGAATGAAGAAGAAAGTAACAAGAGGAATGATTTGAACAAATTTCAAAGTGCTAACTTTGAATTTGTTCTTGAGAGATTTTTGTATCTGAAAAATTATTTTTCACTAAAAAGAATTTTCATTTCTCTTTTTTTTCCATTTGATGTCTTTTCAATTTGAATTATATTAAAAAAGAAAAGATTAAAAGTCAAAAATGGAGAAAATGATAATTAATGAATAGTATTTGACCATAATTGGCCTAATTAAGGCTAAAGATGGTTGTTGGCCAACTGGGTGCATCATCGCATCGTGCCGCATGTGCTGGCTAGGCACATGACCCCTCCTGAGTGATCTTTTCTACAATCTCATTGCAATTTGACCCAAAATAATTCTCTCATATTTCTGGATCTTAACCAAGACCATTTTACTAATTTTCCATATCTCCAATGTGTGTGATCCATTAGGTTCCTGCTTATATTGGCCATTTAAATTAACAATTAATTTAAGCAAATTATGAGCAGTATCTAGCAACATGTCATGACCCCTAATTGACAGAAAATTTAATGGTTTGACTACAAACTTTTCCATAGACAATTTTTGTAATATCCGCTAATTTAGACACCGAGTCGCACGTGTCGCGAAAGTGATGTGTATGACCGATTGGAGTTTAAATTCGGATTTTTGATCGAAATTAATCAAGTAATGACTAAATTAAATGATATATGCCTAATTAAGTAATTATAAAGTTTAAAAAAGTTGATTTACAGTAAAGGAATAATTTGTAAATTTTGATAAGTTTTGGGGTCAAATTGCAATTTACCAAAAAGTTGAGGATTTATGAGATTAATTACTAATCAACATATTAATTTAGGGGAAATTTGAATAGGTTGGCTGGCTACTCTATGAGGAAGAGTAAGATTAGTGTTGATTAAGTAAAATTGGAAGAAGATGGTCAAGATGATGGGTCCCACATGAAGACTTTTGGGTACCATATTTAATTCTTTATTTTCTTCTTCTTTTTCTCTTCTTTTTCTGCTTTCTTCTCTCTCTTTTCTACTAGTCACGCTAGCCCCATTTACACCATAGCCAAACTAGAAATTTAGAGAGAGAAAGGAAGAGAAGAGAGGGGAAAGAGCAAGAACAAGTGATCTTCATGGTCCAGAACTCCTAAGGAAGCTAGAAAGAGCAAGAAAGAGGAAGAAAAATCAAGTTTGGTGGAGAGAGAAAATCTCCAAAATTGTGATTTAGTAAAGCAAAGAGTAAGGTAAGAAGTGATTCTTCTTCTTCTTCATCTTTTCTTAAAGAAGTTTGAATTTTGAGCTCATCCAAGACTCATATGGAAAGAGAGAGAAATTAGGGATTTGAGAGAGAATAAGAGAGTTTAGGGTCTTCAGAAAATTAGATGATAATAATGATCTATGATGTTGTAGGAGTTCCAAGTGACAAGGAACAAACACTAAGGAGCAAAGGAAAAGAGAAAGCTACCTAGAAGAATGAAGGAGAAAGATTAAGGTTTGTGCATAATTTAAGGTAATAGCGTATCTTTGTTTGAAATAATGTGTGGTGAACATGATTGTAGATAAATGAATTTCAAGAGTGATGATTATGCCATAAAACCATAGATTTAGATATGTATGAATGAGATCCTTGTGAGACATTGAATTAATGATGCATGTTAGAAAATCTTGTATGATAAAGACATTTACATGTATTAGAAAGTAATAAGTTGAGTAAAGAATCTTAGAAATACATGAAATAGAAATTTGGTATGATTTGGATGATATTAGAATGAATGAAAAGTGAATATGCCAATTTCCTGTTGAAAGTCATGGGTGTGAACTTGATGGTTCACGGTTGTGACTGATTGTTTCACGGTTGTGACTTCTGTGTGCAAATGGTACTATTCATTCCAGAAGTGTTCATGGCTGGGAATCATGGGTGTGAACTCATTCATGGGCACGAATGAGTATTCACGATCGTGAATGCTTTTGGCACGATTCATTCCAGTAGCGTTCACGACTTGGGATTATGGGGCGTGAACTAATTCACGAGCATGAATTGGTAGTCACGGCCGTGAATGCTTTATTTTCAAATAAAATATGAATATGATTATCTATTGATGTATCTAGTTACACAAATGAAAAGATGTTATCCAGTATGTATGAGCATGATGATATGTTGTAAAACAAGAAAATTGAGATGTTGATACATGAGAATATTGATGTATCGAAATTGAGAATTATGATGCTGTGATGTATATTATGAGGATGATGAATTGGATGTAAAATAAAAATTAAATAAAGATAAATGATTGATGTGAAAACACAAAGATGCCCATTGCTCTACCTGCGGACTAGAATCAAGATAGATGATATGTCATTAAGGGGGAAAACGGTACCGTACTATATAAGATATTCCACAATCAATGTGGCTTAAGCTCGGAGGGCGCCATTGATTTGAGATGCTCGATCAATGTGGCTTAAGCTGGGAGAGCGCCATTGACTTGAGATGCTCTGATGAGCACATATAAATTGAGGACATGGTGGCTTAAGCTCGGAGAGCGCCCTTGGTCTGGTTATTCATCTATGATGAAATTATACTCAATCAATGTGGCTTACGCTCGGAGTGCGACATTGATTTGAGAAGTTCTATTGAGCCAGATAATGGACAGGGTGACTATACTTCTAGGAGCGCTCCTGATCCATAACCCGTATCTAGTCAGTCCAAATTTAGAGTGATGTGGGCAAGATAATGAAGATATGTCGGAAAATAAGAAAAGAAAAGAAAAATAAAATGATGATGATGTGAGATTGAGATATAATAATAAAGAGATTAACAGAGTAACTTACCATCAAAGATAAATGAAAATAACATTGTATATGTGAGCATGATATTTATACTTGTATGAAATAGGAACATATTGATAGAAATAGCATGCAAACATTTTAATGCATAAAGTGATACATGTTAATGCTTGTTGAATGATATAGTATATTGCCTTATTTATATGCACCACTAAGCTTAGAGCTTACCGTGGGAGTTTCCTTCTGCGCAGGCAAAGAAATAGAAAGGTAGCTGAAGGTGGTAGATAAAGCAAGCGGTGATCTTATTCAAATTAAAACAGCCAATCTCGAATTAATGGGTTAGAAACTTTTGATCTCTTGTATTTTGTTTTTCGCATTAAATATACTTATAAGTTGTATTAGTAAATTAGTATTTATAAGCACTATGTTATGTAAATAAAATGTACATTATTTATTAAATAGAGGAAAAAATATATATAGCATTTTAAAGAAGTAAAGAAGACAGGCAGTAGTGCCTCCAAATCCAGCCACGTGCGGTTTGGATGAGGGGGAATTACACTAGTTTTGGTATCAAAGCCCAGTTTGGGCGGTTTTGGGTTTTTAAAAAGTGAATTTTGAAAATATTTTATTTCTTGAAGTGTACTCACAATTGAATTTTTGGAGTTGCTGCTTAATAAGTAGGGTCATTACCTTTATGTTATAGGTAAGGTATGGCTTCTGGATCAAGAAAAATAGTAGTGAAAGAAGCCGAGAGTAATGAGCCCTCAGAGGCAAGAATTTCATCGAGACCAAGTCGTTGCTGAACTGCATCACCGAGATCTGGTGATAACTCATCCTGTGAGTAGTCAGCTAATAATATGGGTCAGACGAAGCTCATGAGAAATATGATAGAATTGCTACAAAGAGCATCATAACCAACCTCATCTGGATTACAATTTGAGAGATTGAGGAAGCTAGGGGCACCCGATTTCTATGAAAAAAGGGAGGATGATCCTTCTGCAGCAGAATTCTGGTTGGAACGGATAAAGTGAGTTTTCGATCAACTACACTGTACAGATGAGCATAAATATGAGTATGCAATATCACTGTTACATGAACATGCATATGATTGGTGGCGATCTGAGTCACAAAGCACAGAGGCACCCGACCCTATGACATAGGAATTCTTTCTGGAGAAATTTAAGGAACAATATATTCCTCCTATATACACAGATGACAAAAAGAGAGAATTTCTGACTCTGAAACAAGGAAATATGTCAGTAACAGAATATGAGAGGGAATTCACACATTTATGTAAGTATGCTGAGGGCATTGTATCCAAAGAAACTGATAAATGTCAACATTTTGAAGATGGATTGAGGGATACGATCAAGTTACAAGTTTCATCCCTATGTCTAATGAGCTTCCCCAATTTACTAGCATCTTCTAGAACAGTTGAAAGAGTATTGGTGGCACAGCAGCCCATGCAGGTTAGTAGGGTTAGTAGACTAGCACAACAACCAAGTGGAGTATAGTCAAGTGGTAAGAGACCCAAATCTTTTGGTGGCCAAATCCAAGCTGGGGGTTCTAGTAGACCTCAGTCTTATGGGCGGGGAAAAACTGCAAGATCTACTTCATCAACAGCGACTGCATTGACACAGGCATTTCGTAGATCTACAACTCTACAAGTGTGTCAACATTATGGTCGTCCTCACCCAAGAGAGTGTTGGTGGATGACAGGAGCGTGCTTGAGATGTGGCTCCAAGGACCATATAAGAAGAGATTGTCCATTGCTACAGTTTGGCAGAGGTTCAGAGAGTATTTAGTCAGTACCGATACAGACTATGGGACACGACAGAGGTCGAGGCCGAGGACAAGGAAGAGGAGGCCGTGCAGGGCCAAACCAGTTTAGGTCAAACACAGTGGAAAGGCCAAAAGGTAGTAGAGTTGCTCCAGTAAGAGCTTATGCCATGCGATGCCGAGAGGAGTAGAATGCACCTGACGTCGTAGTGGGTAAATTCCTTCTCTTTGGCTCTTATATACATGCATTGATAGACCCTGGGTCGACACACTCATACATATGCACACCACCATCGGGTCGAAAGGGTTTAAAACATGAGACTCTAGGATACGAGATTCTTGTGACTAACCCGTTAGGGCACTGTGTGAGGGTTAGTAAAATCTTTTGCGGTTGCCCAGTTGAAATTCAAGATAAAAAATTCCTAGTGGATTTGATAGAGCTACCATTATATGAGTTCGATGTGATCTTAGGAATGGATTGGCTAGCTTGGCACGAAGTGATAGTAGATTGTAGAAAAAGAGAGATGAGGATTAAAGATTCAAAACAAGAAGAGATAGTAGTGATGAGCGAGAATAGAGGATACTCAGACAATGTGATATCAGTGTTGAAAGCTCAAAAACTCATCAATAAGGGATGTGAGACTTACCTAGCGTATGTGATTGATACCCAAAAGAAAAGTCTGAAGTTGGTTGACATCCCAACTATTAGTGAGTTTTCTGATGTATTCCCTGAGGAGTTGCCAGGAATACCACCTGATCGAGAGATAGAGTTTGCTATTGAATTAGTACCTGGCACTGCTCCTATATCTATTACAATATATAGGATGACACCCATATAATTGAAAGAGTTGAAGATACAGCTACAAGAAATGTTAGATAAAGGATTTATATGACCTAGTGTATCACCATGGGGTGCTTTAGTATTATTTGTGAAGAAGAAAGACAGTACGTTACGACTTTGCATTGACTACAGGCAGCTCAATAGGGTTACTGTTAAGAATAAATACCCATTGCCTAGGATTGAGGATTTAATCGATCAGCTGAAAGGTGCAAGTATATTTTCAAAGATAGATCTTCGATCGAGATATCATCAACTGAAGATCAGAGGGTCAGATGTATCTAAGACGACATTCAGGAGTTGTTATGGTCATTATGAGTTCTTGGTGATGCCATTTGGATTCATGAATGCACCGAAAATTTTTATGGACCTGATGAACCGAGTGTTCAGGCCATATATTGATCAATTTGTAGTTGTATTCATTGATGACATTCTTGTCTATTCTAGAGATCGAGTAGAGCATGACCAACATCTCAGAAAAGTATTGCAGACCTTGAGGGTGAAACAATTGTATGCAAAGCTGTTTAAGTGTGAGTTTTGGTTGGAAGTAGTTAGTTTTCTAGGTCATGTAATTTTAGCGAAAGGTATTCAAGTTGATCCTAGTAAAATTGAGGCTATTCTTAATTGGAGACCACCTCGCAACGTGACTAAGATGAGGATTTTCCTTGGATTAGCCGGATATTATATAAGACTTGTGAAAGGATTTTCATCTATAACGAATCCTTTGACACGACTGCTGCAAAAAGAGGTTCATTTTGAATGGACAGATAGATGTCAAGCAAGCATTGGTCGATTGAAGGCAATGCTAACTGAAGCACTAGTTTTGACTCAGCCTACTCTAGGAAAAGATTATGTTGTGTACAGTGATGCAAGTCACAATGGGCTAGGATGTGTTCTTATGCAAGAGGGAAAAGAAATTGCATATGCCTCCAGACAGCATAAGCCTCACGAGCTTAACTATCTGACTCATGATTTAGAGCTTGCAGCGATAGTTTTTGCTCTTAAGATATGGAGACATTATTTGTATGGAGAAAGATGCTACATTTATACAGACCACAAGAGTCTTAAGTATCTTCCTTCACAAAAAGAGTTGTACCTAAGGCAGCAAAGATGGTTGGAATTGATTAAAGATTATGACTGTGTGATCGACTACCAGCCAAGCAAAGCTAATGTGGTAGCTGATGCGCTAAGCCGAAAAATTTTAGTTCAGATGTGAGTGGAATCTACATTGATGCAGAGAATTAAAGATGTCCATAAATATGATGAGAAGCTAATAAAGATGGTCGAAGCTTTGAAAAATGGAGAAAAAATCAGAATTTTCTTTAACAGCAGATGGTACTGTGTATTTCAAGAACCGGATTTGTGTAACAAGTATAGAAGAGTTGAGGTCAGAGATTTTAAAAAAAGCTCATGAAATGGTTTATCCTATGCACCCAGGTGGGAATAGGATGTACCAAGATTTGAAAGCATAATACTGGTAGTCGGGGATGAAGAAGGATATCACTGAATATGTTGCTAAATGTCTAATCTGTCAACAAGTGAAAGCTGAGCATCAACTACCCACAGGATTACTGCAACCGATTTCCATACCAGAATGGAAGTGGGAGAGAATCATGATGGATTTTGTGTCCGGCTTACTGGTAACTCAGAGAAAGCACGATGGAGTGTAGGTGATAGTGGATCGATTGACGAAGTTAGCATATTTCCTACCAGTGCGGATGGACTATACTTTAAACAAGATGGCTGAGATATATGTGAATGAGATAGTGAGACTTCATGGAATACCTGTGTCTATTATCTCCGACAAAGATCCTAGGTTTACATCGCAGTTCTATAAAAGTTTACAACAGGCTTTGGGAACTTGACTCAGATTCAGTACGACATTTCATCCGCAAACACATGGATAATCATAGAAAGTTATTCAGTTGCTAGAGGATATGATGAGAAGCTGTGTGCTTGAATTTAAGGGAAATTGGGATCGACATCTACCTCTTATGGAGTTTGCCTATAACAACAGTCATCAAACGAGCATTGGTATGACTCCTTATGAGGCTTTATACGAAAGAAAATGTAGGACACCAGTATGTTGGACCGAGTTAAATGAGAAAAAGTTGATTGGGCCAGAGATAATTAAACAGACCAAGGAAAAAGTTAAAGTGATCAAGGAAAGGCTAAAGGCAGCACAAGATTGACAGAAATCATATGTTGATTTAAAGAGACGAAACATAGAATATGCAGTAGGAGACAAAGTATTCCTTAAAGTTTTGCCTTGGAAAAAGGTATTGAGGTTCGATAGAAAAGGAAAGTTAAGTCCAAGGTTTATTGGTCCTTATGAAATTCTGGAAAGAATAGGACCAGTGGCTTACCGATTAGATCTTCCTCCAGAGCTTGACAAAATTCATAACATGTTCCACATTTCAATGTTAAGAAGATACCGTTCAGACCCGACCCACATTATACTGATTGAAGAAATAGAGGTATAGACAGACGTGTCATATGAGGAAAAACTAGTTGCTATAATAGCATATGAAGAGAAAGTTCTTCGGAACAAGAGAGTCCCTCTAGTGAAAGTTTGGTGGCAGAATCATACAATTGAAGAAGCCACGTGGGAAAGTAAAGAAGTGATGAAGAAGCAGTATCCCCAGTTATTTAACCCAGAATGAGCAGGTGAATTTCAAGGACAAAATTTATTTAAGGGGGAGAGAATGTAATATCCGCTAATTTAGACACCGAGTCGCATGTGTCGCGAAAGTGACGTGTATGACCGATCGGAGTTTAAATTCAGATTTTTGATCGAAATTAATCAAGTAATGACTAAATTAAATTATATATGCCTAAATAAGTGATTATAAAGTTTAAAGAAGTTGATTTACAGTAAAGGACTAAATTGCAAATTTTGATAAGTTTTGGGGTCAAATTGCAATTTACCAAAAATTTGAGTATTTATGAGATTAATTACTAATCAACATATTAATTTTAGGGACATTTTAATAGGTTGGCCGACTACTCTATGAGGAGGAGTAAGATTAGTGTTGATTAAGTAAAATTGGAAGAAGATGGTCAAGATGGTGGATCCCACATGAAGACTTTTGGGTACCTTATTTAATTCTTTCTTTTCTTCTACTTCTTCTCTTCATTTTCTACTTTCTTCTCTCTCTTTTCTACCAGTCACGCTAGCCCCATTTCCTCCATAGCCAAACCAGGAATTTATAGAGAGAAAGGAAGAGAAGAGAGGGGAAATAGCAAGAACAAGTGATCTTGATGGTCCATAACTCCTAAGGAAGTTGGAAAGAGCAAGAAAGAGGAAGAAAAATCAAATTTGGTGGAGAGATAAAATCTCCAAAATTGTGATTTAGTGAATAACAGAGTAAGTTAAGAAGTGATTCTTCTTCTTCTTCATCTTTTCTTAAAGAAGTTTGAATTTTGAGCTCATCCAAGACTCATATGGAAAGAGAGAGAAATCAAGGTTTTGAGAGAGAATAAGAGAGTTTAGGGTCTTGAGAAAATCAAATGATAATAATAATCTATGATGTTGTAGGAGTTCCAATTGACAAGGAACAAACACTAAGGAGCAAAGGAAAAGAGAAAGCTACCTAGAAGAGTGAAGGAGAAAGATTAAGGTTTGTGCATAATTTAAGGCAATAACCTATCTTTGTTGGAAATAATGCATGCTGAACATGATTTTAGATAAATGAATTTCAAGAGTGATGATTATTTCATGAAACCATAGGTTTAGATATGTATGAATGAGATCCTTGTGAGACATTGAATTAATGATGCATGTTAGAAAATCTTGTATGATAAAGACATTTACATGTCTTAGAAAGTAATAAGTTGATTAAAGAATCTTAGAAATGCATGAAATAGAAATTTGGTATGATGTGGATGATATTAGAATGAATGAAAAGTGAATATGCAGATTTCCTGCTGAAAGTCAAGGGCGTGACTATCGAGTCATGGGCGTGAACTTGATGGTTCACGGTTGTGACTGATTGTATCACGGTTGTGACTTCTGTGTGGAAATGGTACTATTCATTCTAGAAGCATTCACGTTTGGGAATCACGGGCATGAACTCTTTCACGGGCACAAATGAGTATTCACGACCGTGAATGCTTTTGGCACTATTCATTCCAGTAGCGTTCACAACTTGGGATTATGGGCGTGAACTAATTCACGGGCATGAATTGGTAGTCACGGTCGTGAATGCTCTATTTTCAAATAAATTATGAATATGATTTTCTATTGATGTATCTAGTTACACAAATGAAAAGATGCTATCTAGTATGTATGAGCATGATGATATGTTGTAAAACAAGAAAATTGAAATGTTTATACATGAGAATATTGATGTGTCAAAATTGAGAATTATGATGATGTGATGTATATTATGGGGATGATGAATTGGATGTAAAATAAAAATTAAATAAAGATAATTGATTGATGTGAAAATACAAAGATGCCCATTACTCTACCTGTAGACTAGAATCATGATAGATGACATGTCATTAAGGGGGCGAACGGTACCGTACTATATGAGATATTCCTCGATCAATGTGGCTTAAGCTTGGAGAGTGCCATTGATTTGAGATGCTCGGTCAATGTGGCTTAAGCTCGGAGAGCGCCCTTGGTCCAGTTATTCATCTATGATGAAATTATACTCAATCAATGTGGCTCAAGCTCGGAGAGCGCCATTGATTTGAGAAGCTCTGTTGAGCCAGATAGTGGACAGGGTGGCTATAGCTCTGGGAGCACTCCTAATCCATAACCCGTATCCAGTCAGTCCAAATTTAGAGTGATGTGGGCAAGATAATGAAGATATGTCGGAAAATAAGAAAAGAAAAGAAAAAGAAAATGATGATGATATGAGATTGAGATATAATAATAAAGAGATTAACAGAGTAACTTACCATCAAAGATAAATGAAAATAACATTGTATATGTGAGCATGATATTTATACTTGTATGAAATAGGAACATGTTGATAGAAATGGCATGCAAACATTTTAATGCATAAAGTGATACATGTTAATGCTTATTGCATGATATAGTATATTGCCTTATTTTTATGCTCCAATAAGCTTAGAGCTTAGCGTGGGAGTTTCCTTCCGCGTGGGAAAAAAAAAATAGAAAGGTAGCTGAAGGTGGTAGATAAAGCAAGCGATGATCCTATTGAAATTAAAGCAGCCGATCTCAAAATAGTGGGTCACAAACTTTTGAACTCTTGTATTTTGTTTTCCGCATTATATATACTTATAAGTTGTAAATTAATTTTCAAAATTTGTTAAATAGTAAATTAGTATTTATAAACACTATGTTATGTAAATAAAATGTACATTACTTATTAAATAGAGGAAAAAAATAGATATAGCATTTTAAAGAAGTAAAGAAGACAGGCAGTAGCGCCCCCGCATCCGAGCACATGCGGTTTGGGTGAGGGGGTGTTACAATTTTAGTGCAATTATTCCTTTCACTATTATATAACCCATTCGGTTCAGAGTATGGATATATGTCAACTCCCACTAGACTAACTAAGTTACATCCAACTCAAGTAATCTTAAATCATATCCATGAAGCTCATTATTTTGTTAGTTATATCATTGAAGACTATCTTGATGACATTACCACTTCGGCTAGAGATTTCCAAGTTATGACCCTGACAAGAGGCCATAGGTATACACTATTTCTATCATGAGTGGTGAATCCTTTGTTGGTTACCCAATTACCTTTGAATACCTCAAGCTGCACCCAATCAGCACCTTTTAGCAGTCTCCTTGAAGCAACAAGGAATAGTGTTCAAATGTAGAATTAGTATCCGAGATATCCTTGAGTACCTCAAGTCTAAGGATACTTGCACCATTACTATGATGAGACTATCATTGACATTTGAATAGATTATCCATATGATTGTCTCATAGTAGGTCATTCAATGTACATAGCGATACTTAGTATGTATCCACATGTTAACTCTAAATATCTCATGTTTATAGATTATGAGATCTATTGCTTGATCCAATCAATGAGTATAACATGTGCTAGTCGATCCGGATTAACAATGTTCCGTCTCATTAATCCTATGACTAGGGATAATTTAGATATTAACTTAATTACATATGATAAGAATCTCAATATCATGATCTCATCATGTTGCTTCATGCTATGTTATGTATCAAGGACTTCATTAATTGATTTAAGATCATATCAATTCATATATTAAATGAATATCAAATTAATGAAAATGTCTTTTATTAATCAAATAAATTTGTACAATAAGTACTAAAGGTGATTGCTTCTAGAGCACTTCTCTAACAACCTCCCACTTGAACTAAAGCCAATTTCCTTTATATTTAATTCTTTAGGTGAGTACATAAGAATAATATTTCTATTGGGAAAATGGCTAATTTAAAGGATCAACAATATTCTGATAAGTGGGAACTCTTTCTATCTTTACATCATTCCTATCAATGATTTCTTTAATCAAATAGTATCTTCTGAGTACATGTTTGGATATTTTATGAGACTATGGCTCCTTTGCTTGTGCAATGACTCCATTATTATCATAACACAATTGCATTGGGTCAACAATGCTTGGAACCACTCCAAGTTCAATGATGAATTTCTTTATCCAAACTGTTTCCTTTACGACTTCAGAAACTTCAATGTACTTTGCTTTGGTTGTGGAATCAACAGTCATTTCCTGTTTGGAATTCTTCCAACTAACTGTTCCATCATTTAGTGTGAATATATAACCTGACTAGAATTTTGAGTCATCCTTGTCAGATTGGCAGCTGGCATCAGTATACATGCTCACAACAAGATCTCTATTTCCATATATCAGGAATACATCCTTAGTCCTTCCCAAGTACTTAAGGATATTATTGATAGCCACCCAATGACTCTCACCAGGTTCCAATTGGTATATGCTCATAACACTAAGAGTATATGATACATTGGATCTTGTACATAACATAGCATACATGATTGATCCTATAGATAAATTATATGGAATCAAACTCATGCGTGTCCTCCCCTTTTGTGTCTTTGGACACATATACTGTGAGAGAGTAATCCCATGGGTCATGGGAATATATCCTCTCTTGGAATGCTCCATGCTAAACATCTTCAACATATTGTCTATGTATATAGATTGTGAAAGACCAAACAATCTTTTAGATCTATCTCTATAAATCCTTATCCCCAAAATATATACTGCTTTTCTAAGGTTTTTCATAGAAAAATTCATGGATAACCAAATTTTGACTAATTGTAAGGTTGAGACATCATTTCCCATTAGCAGTAGGTCATTTACATACAACATAAACAACACGAACGTACTCTCACTAACCTTCTTCTATACATAAGGTTCATTCGGATTTCATAAGAAACCAATCTTTTTTATTGTCTCATCTTCATTCGGATTTTATAAGAAACCAATCTTTTTTTATTCTCTCATCAAATTGAATATTCCAACTCCTATATGCTTGGTTTATTCCATAAATGGATATTTGAAGCTTGCATACCTTTTTTCCATATTTAGATATGAAACCTTCTAGTCATGTTCTATACACATCTTTTGTTAGATTTCCACTAAGGAAAGTTTTCTTCACATCCATTTGTCATATCTCATAGTCATAATGAGCAGCAATGGCTAGGAGTATCCTTACAGATTTAAACATAGCTATTGGGCTAAAAGTTTTATCATAGTCAATTCCTTATCTTTGACGATAACCTTTAGCTACAAGTCTACCTTCATAGGTAACAACATTACCATTCATGTCAATTTTCTTTTTGATAAAACCACCTCTGGCATGTGTGGACATTGGACCATATATATTGGAATGTATTAAGTCTAAAAGCCCATTAGCCCATTAACCCTTTCCCTTAAAGGGTCATTTAGTCATCTTGCCTAATAAGCAAGATTCACATGTGTCATATGATTCATAATCAAATGACTTCAAACTACCACTCTTGGATAGCTTAGCCATGTATTTCTCATTTATATAACTAGGGCAAAAATGCCATAAGTGAGATGATTTCAACATATCTTGTTTTTTCCTTTTATTATCATTGATGTTTAAAATTGGATTGGACATATCTAATATGTACATTCCATTGCATAATGTACCGCTTTTGATGAAACCACCTTGAGCATGTGTGGACATTGGACCATATATATTTGAATGTATTAAGTCTAAAAGCCCATTAGTACATTAACCAATTCCCTTAAAGGATAATTTCGTCATCATGCCTACCAAGCAAGATTCACATGTGTATGATTCATAATCAAATGACTCCAAACTACCACTCTTGTACAGCTTAACCATGCATTTCTCACTTATATGGCCAAAGTGATTGTTAGAGGAGTGCTCTAAAGGAAACCACCTTTAGCACTTATTCTACAAATTTATTTGATTAATAAATTTAGGATTTTCCATTAATTTGATGTTCATTTGATATATGAATTGATAAGTGATCTTAAATCAATTAATGAAGTCCTTGATACATAACATAGCATGAAGGAAATCATGATGAGATCGTGATATTAAGATTCTTATCATGTGTAATTATGTTAGTATCAAAATTATCCCTAGTCAGAGGATTAATGAGGCGGGACATTATTAATCTGGATAGACTAGCACATGTTACACTCCTTGATTAGATCGAGTAGTAGATCTCACAATCGATAAAAATGAGATGTTTAGAGTTAACATGTAAATGATTGCTAAATGTAGCTAAGTACATTGGATGACCAGCTATGAGACAATCATATGGACAATTTATTCAAATTTCAATGATAGTCTCATCATAGCAATGGTGCAAGTATCCTTAGACTTGAGGTACTTAAGGATATCTTGAATATTGATTATGTATTTTGAAAATATTCCTTGTTGCCTCAGGGAGGTTGCTCATAGGGTGGTGATTGGATATATCTTGAGATATTTAAAGGTAATTGGGTAACCAACAAAGGATTCAACACTCTTAATAGAAGGAGTGTATACCCATGGCCTCTTGTCGTGGTCATTACTCAGGAATCTCTGGACGGAGTGGAATGTCATGAAGATAGTCTTCAATGACACATCTATAAGAGTAATGAGCCTCAAGGACAAGAGTAATGTGGATTTTTGTGGTTTTGTACAACCCAACAAATTGAAGATTTGAAGAACAACTAAGAAATTACAAGGTAAAATTTCTAACCTCTATATTTATATAAATTAGTATTAATGGCACAAGTATGATCTTTTGTTTCGGATTTTGAAAATTTTATTTTTCTATTGTGTTTATAAATATGATTCATTCGTCAAAACCCGGTATTGGTATCAAAGCCCCCTTTTGTCCATTAAAATTAATTTTAATTGAAAGTGTAACGGGATTGCATTGTTTTGATAATTTTGGATCAAAAGATTTTGAAAAATTAAAATTAATTTGTAAAATATGTTTTACGCATTTTTATTTTTCTAATATGATCATGGGATGATTAAGGATGATTATTTTGATTGAAAAATGATTTGAATGTGATTCAAATAATTAATTTCGGATTTATTTCAAAAATGCTTAAAATTGCCTTGTTTCTGACATGTGTTGTTGTTTGGATTAATTGATGGAGCTGGTTTTATTTTTCTTGGAATTTGATTATGAAAAGTTATTTAGACATATTAAAAATATGTTTATACCTCTGGAAGTGTCCAATAATTAATTAAAAATTATTTTAATTAAATTTTCAAACAAATACAAAAACGAGACTGTTTTAGCATACCCAGTGGGGCTGCTTGTTTGATTATTATTTTATGCATTTATTTTATTTTCAGCACCTTAAAATATTTTTTATGTGATTAAAAATATGTTATTTTGATTTTAGATGCATGCCAAAATTATTTTGCAAGCATTTGAAATTTTAAAAAATTCTAGATATTGAAATAGTCATTTTGAGTGTCTAAGTACGTTGGTTCGTTTGTCTTAGTAATTTTGGCTTGTGCCAAAAATATTTTGATGAACTTGAGCTAACCTAAAGATTATAAATGATGATTTTAAGTTCTGGAAAGTTTTATAATTTTTGAAAATTAGTTTTTAATTAATTTAAGTTGTGCAATTGTAATTCTAATATGACTAGAAATTGGTATATATTAAAATTAAATTGTTTAATTTTAACATCATAATATTCTAATTTTAAGAAGAAGTAATTTTGAATTATTTATGGAAATATAGAATTTAATTTAATTTGATCAAATATTAAATTCCACTTCAAAATGACATCGAAAATTAAATTAACTGAAAGAACACATATAGGCAATTTTGGTTCAAGCGTTGAATCGATTTACAAATTGAAATCCAAAATTGTCATTTTTATTTTGTGCATTAGAGAATGCATGTTTGGGGTGTATGAAAAGGCATGATGGATGATATGGACTTAAGCCCAATGTGATTGAGCATGCATGAAATTATTTTGTTTTGTGGTAAATAGGACCTGCGTGTCCCTACCTCTTTTTTTTTATTATGTATTTCTCTTCTTATCTTACTCCCCTCAAATGTAAACTGAGATTTTCTATAATTTCAAATATGTAATTATATTACATAGGATTAAGATAGAATGAAGATATAAAGGAGCAAGAGGCAAATGAGGTGGTACCATAAATAAGAAGACTTATAAATAGGAATTTGATTTATATTTTGGATAGTAAATTCATACATTTACATAGGTAAGACCTTGTCAATTTCTCTTTGGCTCAAGAGATTGACTTTAGTATGTCCATAATAATGCCATATAGTTAATGTAACTATCTTTATATATCCATGTGATGAATGTATGATTTATAAAAGCATGAAATAATAACTTGATGAGACTTAACAAAGAAATCCCTTGCTAAATAAACAATTAAGTCTCATGCCTTCCATTAATATGGGGAGAACCAGAGTTCTTCTAAAGTTAGGTTT
The DNA here is from genome assembly GCA_023653625.1 of Triadica sebifera. NCBI lineage: Eukaryota > Viridiplantae > Streptophyta > Magnoliopsida > Malpighiales > Euphorbiaceae > Triadica > Triadica sebifera. Next base: position 11,022,983 of record CM042904.1, read on the forward strand.
GTTGAGTTTTCTCAAACTTTTTTCATGTCTATTTTCTGCCATTTGATGTCTTTTCTATTTGAATCAAATTAAGAGAAAAGATGAAAAATCAAAAATGGAGAAAAAGGAAATGAATGAATAGTAATTGGCCATAATTAGCCTAATTAAGGCCAAAATCTAACGTTGGCCAACGAGTGGGAGGCAGCAGCGCGCTAGGCTTGTTGCGGGCTACTGCTGGGCATCCCAGTTGGCCCTCTAGGCAGGCCAGTAGCCTGCCTAGCTCGTGCAGGCCCATGACCCTATTGAATGATATTTTCGTGCAATCTCATCGTGATCCATCCCGAAATAATTTTCTCATATTTTGGATCCTATCCAAGACCATTTTACTCATTCTCCATATCTTCAATGCATGTGACCCATTAGGTTCCCGGTTATGTTGGCCACCTAAATTAACAATTAATTTAACCAAGTCATGAGCGGTATCTAGCAACACATCATGACCCCTAATTGACTGGAAAGTCAGTGGTTTGACTACGAACCTTTCCATAGACAATTTCCATGCAATTATTCCTTTCACCATTCTATACCCCCACTTGGTTCAGAGTATGGATATGTGTCAACTTCCACTAGATTGACTACGTCATGTCTAGTCCAAGTAATGTTAGTTCTTGTCCTTGAGGCTCATTACTCTATTAGATATGTCATTGAAGACTATCTTTATGACATTTCCACTCCGGCCAGAGATTCCAGAGTAATGACCACGACAAGAGGCCATGGGTATACACTCCTTCTATCAAGAGTGGTGAATCATTTGTTGGTTACCCAATTACCTTCGAATACCTCAAGCTGTATCCAATCACCAACCTATGAGCAACCTCCCTAAGGAAATAAGGAATAGTGTCAAAATACAGAATCAATATTCAAGATATCCTTGAGTACCTCAAGTCGAAGGATACTTGCACCATTGCTATGATGAGACTATCATTGAAATTTGAATAGATTATCCATATGATTGTCTCATAGTTGGTCATTCAATGTACTTAGATACACTTAGCAAGCATCCATATGTTAACTCTAAACATCTCATGTTTATAGATTATGAGATCTACTACTCGATCCAATCAAGTAGTGGAACATGTACTAATCTATCTAGATTAATAATGTCCCATCCAATTAATCCTATGACTAGGGATAATTTTCATACTAACATAATTATACATGATAAGAATATCAATATCATGATCTCATCAGGATTTTCTTCATGCTATGTTATGTATCAAATACTTCATTAATTGATTTAAGATCACTTATCAATTCATATATCAAATGAACATCAAATTAATGAAAAAGCCTTTTATTTCTAACACTTCTCATGTAGATATTGGAGCTATAGGTAGTAGAATGTGAAGTTGGATAAGAAGAAATCCAAGCCCATATAAGTGGAAACACTAAAGACTTAGTTAGAGGGATGATTATTTATCAATTTTCTTTTTGAGTTGACCATGCATATGGATTTTGTTAGACATGTCATATATTTTGATACTGTATATGTAAATAGTTATGTGTGAGACTAGTATGTTATAAGTAATAAATTATGTAATATAATCAAGTACCATTTTCGTAAATAATCTAATGATATATATATATATATATATATATATATATATATATATATATTGATAATTAGAATGACGTACCTAACCCAATATAAATAAGTTGTTTAAGTTATCAAATAAAAAAATTAATTCACAAACAACCTCCTTGAGGCAATGAGGAATATTGTCAAAGTATAGAATCAGTATACAAGATATCCTTTAGTACCTCAAGTCTAAGGATACTTGCACCATTGCTATGATGAGACTATCATCGACATTTCAATAGATTATCCTTATGATTATCACATCACATGTCATCCAACGTACTTAGCCACACTTAACAAGCATCCACATGTTAACTTTAAACATCTCATATTTACAAAATATGAGATCTACTACTTGATCCAATCAAAAAGTATAACATGTGCTAGTTTGTCCAAATTGACAATGTCCCATCTCATTAATCCTATGACTAGGGATAATTTAGATAATAACATAATTATACATGATAGGAATCTCAATATCATGATCTCAGCAAGATTTCTTTCATGTTATGTTATGTATCAAGGACTTCATTAATTGATTTAAGATCAATATCAATTCATATATGAAATGAATATCAAATTAATAAAAATGTCTTTTATTAATCAAATAAATTTGCACAATAAGTGCTAAAGGTGATTACCTTTAAAGAACTTCTCTAACAGAATCCATTTTTAACTTCATGGCTTTTAGCCGTTTGTCAGATTCTGAACTATTTAGAACTTCTTCATAGGTAGTAAACTCTTCATCCTCTATGAGCAATACATCATTATGTTCGCTTATGAGAAATCCATATCTAACGAGAATAGTGCATATCTTACTAGATCTATGAAGTTCTTGTATTTTAGAATGTGTAGTCATTACTTCATCTATATGAGTAATAGATTTGGGTTAAGTCAGTTAATTTTCATCTATTTGATTATCTTGAACTTCATCAATATCAATCTTGCTCCCACTATCTTCTTTTAGAATAAATTTTTCTCTAAGAAGATAACATTTTTTGACACAAAGTTCTTTTGTTCTAAAGGTGGTAAAATTGATATCCAAATGACTCTTTTGGATATCCTATAAACAATATTTATCAAAGTTAGCTTCTAGCTTATTTGACATTGTTTGCTTCACATAAGCCGGACAACCCCATACTTTCATGTGTAAAAGAATAGGATTCTTCTTATTCCATATCTCATATGAAGTAACATCAAATGGCTTAGAAGGGACTTTATTTAGTATATAAACAATAATCTCTAGTGAGTGACCCCAAAAGGACTTAGGTAGTTCTTCAAAGCTCATCATTAACCTCATCATGTCTAACAAGATTTGGTTTCTTCTTTTACCACACCATTTTGTTATGGTGTGTAAAGTGGAGTCCATTGAGATAAAATTCCATTATCTCTAAGATTACCTTGAAACTCTTGGCTTAAGTATTTCCCCTATCGATCTTATCTAAGTGTTTTAATATTTTTGCCAACTTATTTTTCTACGTCATTTCTGAATTCTTTGAACTTTTCAAAGGCTTAAATTTGTATCTTATTATATACAAGTACCCAAATCATGATTAAAGATAATGAAGTAGATAAAACTACCTTTGTCGTGCATTGACATTAAGCCACATACATTTGTATTTCCAATAGCTACTGGCACTTGCACTATTTCCATTAAAAGTTAATTTTTTTCATTTTGCCTAATAAACAAGATTCGAATGTGTCATATGATTCATAATCAAATAGCCCTAAATCACCATTCTTGTGCAACTTAGTCATGAACCTTTCATTTATATGGCCATAGCGGCAATGCCATAACTATGATGGTTTTAGGTTATCTCATTCTTTCCTTTTAATATTAATATTGAGTATTGAATTAAACATATCAAGAATATAAATTTCATTGCATAATGTGTTAGTTCCATAAAGAATATCATTCAACTATATAAGGCAATCATTGCCATTAATAGTTAAATGAAAACTCTTTTTTATTTATGCAAGAAACGTAAATAATATTCTTAGTTAAAACTGGAACATAAAAACAATTGTCCAATTCTAAAACAAGTCCACTTGGGAGTGTCAATGCATAGTTTCCAATAGCTAATGCAACAATTTTTGTTCAATTACCAACATACAGGTCTAACTCTCTCTCCTTGAGTTATCTACTATTCCTTAGGCCGTGCATATCCATGCGTATGTGAGATCCGCATCCGATATCTATTACCCATGTATTGTCATTAGGAACAATATTAACCTCAATAACAAATATGCTTGAAGTAAGTTTATCTAATGTCTTATTCTTCTCTTTCTTGAAAGATTCTAGATAGGCCTTGCAATTCCTTTTCTAATGGGAACTTTTGCCAAAATAGAAGCAAGTCCCTTTTCAAGTAGTCTCTTTAGCCCATTTTTTGTTATGTCGCCTTAGGTGTTTCATGGATTTCTTCTTTTTCTTCTCATTCTTTTTCTTATAAGAACCAGAATAATCCACTTGGATCACAACCCTTTGCTCATTCTTAATAGAAGGCTTGGTTGTATTGAGCATATTGATCAATTCAAGGATCGAAGAGGATATCTTATTCATTTGGTAGTTTAGCATGAAATGTGTATAACTATTGGGAAAACTTTGGATAATTAAGTCTATACTTAACTCATGGTCCCTTATAAACTCCAAAGAAGCCAATCGCTCAGTGTACCCATTCATCATCAATGTATGTTGCACTTAAGATGTCTCCTCTATCATCTTAGAGGAGAAAAACAATTTAGATATCTTATATCACTCGATTTGAGCTTGCTCATCGAAAATTTACCTTAGATGATACATAATGGTATTTGCATCCATATTCTTATGCTGCTTTTGAAGCTCAAGAGACATAGTAGCAAGCATAATGCAACCTGCCAGCTCACTATCATGCAAATGCTTCTTATATGCCAGTGTTCATCAATAGAAGCATTATTAGCATGAGGGGAGAGAACTGACTATTCCAAGACATAGGCTATCTTTTTGGCTTTGAGAACTATTCTCAAATTTCTTAGCCAAACAAGAAAGTTTAGGCTAGTTAATTTATTGGAATCAAGAATTGAGCATAGGTTCACCTTTGATGACATGATTCTAGCAACCTAGATGTAAAGAAAGTTCATGTTAGACTATGTACTAAATGAATGAATATTAGGTCTATAATAAATGTGCATTATTACTATCACTATTTTATTACAAACACATAACCCTCACTATGAATCTAAGAGAACCCATTAGAAGCTCTCCTATGGGTTAGCATTCAACATCACTAAGAATGACCTTGGGTGTGCCCAACAAGCCACCTTAGGTCAATTGGTAGGTATCTCATACCAATTGCATCATATCATACAACTACTGAATCTTTGGGCTATCAGATATTGATATGGGTACCTCTCATGTACACTTACCTAATATTGTCTGTAATTCACATGGGCCCTGGGTGTGCCCAACAAATTAGTGTAACTAGTTAAAGCCTACCCATTAATCATGAAATCATATTTCAGTGGTTTAATTATGTTTTTTGTATGGTGGGCTCAGGTGTGCCCAACAACCCAAACTCTAAAAGACTTTGGTTCTTGTCATATTACTGGAAGGCATTGGCCTTAATATAGTTTATGAAGGATTTTCATAATTAAGTCTCATCATGGTTGTTTGGCATGCATAATATATCTATACATCACAATCTAGATATATAAGATAATTACACTAATTATATGGTCATGACCATGGACATATCTAACATCAATCCTTTGAGCCATGAAATGATTGACCAAGTCTCACCTAGGTAAAAGCATAAAATTACAAGTTTGAAATACAAAACAATTTTCTATTCTAAGTCTTCTTGTAATTAGTGACAACTCCAGTGCTTCTTGCTCCTTTGTACTTCAATTTTATTATAATCTTATGGAATCTAATTACATAAATTCTTTATCAGAAATCCTTAAGTTGCACTTGAGGGGAGTAAGATGACAAGAGAAAATACAATAGAGAGAATAGAGAAGGCAGGGACTTATATGCATTATTTACCAAAATAAAATTCCATGTATGATCAATCAAGCCATCTTGCCATTTTATACATCCCTAGCTTTCATTCTCTAATGCATAAATAAAGATAATTTATTAAAGTAACAATTTCGGTTACCTTTGTTTCAACTCTTGAAACTATGTTTTGATTGGTTGGACTTGAACTAAATTCATCATACATGCATTATTTAATTTCATTAAATAATCATATGAACATTTATAAATACTTTTTAAAAGAAAATCATGCAAATTAGACATACATTTTATCATATCAAAAAGTTTCTATGTCAAAAAGTTTTCTAAACTTGCCTACTTAGCTTACTATGTAGCGCTCCCTTAACATTAATCGATAATAGTGTATGGAAGTGCTACTAATCTCATTTTTAGAAAAAAATAACAAATTCTCAATTGTTTGTAATATATATATATATATATATATATATATATATATATATATATATATATATATATATATTTTAATTTTTGAGTTTATTATCAGCGGAATATTTCTTACTATATTTCCTTTTTTTCTCATTTAAATATGAAACTAGTAATTTAAATATTTTGATTTAGAAGAACTCATTCATTAAACCATAATATTTATAAATACATTTACAAATAATACCAAATATATAAATAACAAAAGTTACTCCTTATAAATCCCACATGCCACAAATTTACATCAAAAGAAATTTTTAAAATTTAATTTTACAATACAATTTCCAAAACATACAAAAAGGAAATAGACTACTGTAATTTGATCTTGGGGTTCCCTTTATATTCGGTCACCCTAGCGTAACAGCTACGTCTATTTATCTGCGCATGAAATACAGACGCTAAGCTACTAGCTTAGTGGTACGTTTGACAACTATTCAATAATTATATAAATATTTCTAAAATAAAAGTTTAGAAACTACAATTAATTTACTAAGCATGCCAAATATTCAAATAATATTACAACTATTTTCGTCATGCAAAAATATATAATTCATCAATTATAACATTCCATTTATTAAGCATGCTTGAAATTTTAATAAAGTAAGATATACAATTTGAAATATCAATTTAATAATTTGCATTTTTTCAGTCCACAACATCTTAGATTGAAACTAAACATTGGATACAGGGTTGCTGCTTTCCGGCAAGTTACTGAGTGCCTACATAATTATTTTATAACTCGGTGTTTAACGCCTACATTTTCAATAACAATTCAGTACCTTTTTGGTGCCAATGTAATTTCAAACTCATCACTATTTCTTAATGCCTACATAATTTTAACTCAGTATTATTTCTTAGTGCATACATAAATTAAATCTTAACACTATGTTTTTTTAGTGCCAACATTTCTATCCTTTTATTGGCATGCCAGCTTATCCTAATTTCTAGTTCTCGACTAGATGTTATAGGACTTAATTATATTTGTTATCTTTATTATTATTTACATAAATTATGTAGGTAACACTAATATAAATTCCATATAATTGCAATAATTCCCATTAAGTAATTTACAACCTCGTACTTGCTCAATTAATCATTATAACTATAAGAAAAATCAAATAATATATTTTTCTGTCACAAAATTTCACAATCAATACGTATATGCAAGCTGCCCTATACTTGACAACATTTCTGCCTTATTTTTCCTATACTTTTCATTCATTTTTAGATGGAATTTAGACAAGTGACCACTTAAAAAAATGTAGGTACATGTCTTGTCTTTAATTTCAAACTAGAATGACATTAAACCGAATTTTGTAGCAAACGTTATGAATTTTTTTCTAAGATATGTTCATTCCAATCTGCCCAATATTTTGCTGGACAGATTTCTAGTTCAAACTTTGAATGCATTTTCACCTAATTGCAGGCATATTCAGGTCTAATGGTCTCAATGAAAGTTGAATCCCTATGTCTTGAATTTCCAACCCAATAATATTCACTCAAAAAGTATTTCTAGAACACAAGTTATGACCAGAAAAATAAATATTGTTCATGAGACGAATTTTTCAGCACTTCAATTAATTCCTACAATTTCCATTTTCATGCATCAACCTCATATTCTAATTTTTATTTTCACATTCATGGAATCATTTAATAACCAATTCATCACTCAATCAAATATTCAGAATTTCATACACAATTCCACAAACATCACAAAATCAAAATCAACATTTTTCTATATTCAAGTTTTGCCAAATGTACATACCTCAAAAATTCACTTCTCCTCACTTTTCTCTTCTTCCTAGCTAATTTTCTCCTTGACCGTACTTTCTCTTGGATTTTGGTTGAAAGAGTTTTCACCTCCTTGGCCTAACAATAATTTTCAAACTAATCAAGCATTAATCACACTAATCCATCCTTAATCATCATTAACATAATAATAACCCTAAATTACTACACATAATAGTAACTAACCCAAAAAAAAAAAAGAGAAGGAGAAAAGTGAGAAGATGGAAAATCTTACCTTACCTTTGAAAATCTTGAAAATGACTAAAAACAATTTCATCTATTTTTCTCTTCTTTTCTTCCTTCCTCTTCCATGGTTATGCTCACTTTGCTTCACTTTCTTGATGAGCTTGCCATAATGCAACTTCATTGAAGAAAGAAAAAGAAGAACTAGGGGGAGAGGAGGATCATAGCTACAAGAGAGAAAAGGGAGAGAGTTTTCTTTGGTTAGATGAAGAAGAAGAAGAATAATGACCAAAAAAGTAGACTTTGACTTTTATAGTTGGATTAGGTGGGTGGTTAGAATTAATTAGATAATCATGTCCCTCATTGGTCCATTATTTTAAATCACTCTTACTTTATTTTAATAAAAAGAATATTCCTTTCCTTAAAAAAAGAATATTCCATTTTTATGCCTTTTTAAAATCTCTGTGCCAAAAACACTACAATTTCCAATTTTGTTCAGCGAAAAATTATTTTTTTCCGAAATTTAATTCCTAACTTGAAAATTCTCAATTAATAATATCCAAAATATTTTTCTCATATTTTATTATCATTTTGATTTTTTTCTTTCATGTTCGAACTTAGACCCTGATTGGTTTGGAGCGCCGAATTTCGGTCAACCGCAATCGTGACCTAAATTATCGGGCATTACATACTAGATTACTATCAATTTAATGCATGCAATATTTAAATCCAAATTTAATATATTAATTGGATTAAAATTCAAATTCAAATTTGACTAGTAGAATCCTAGTCAAACTAGGATTTATAAAAGCTTTTTCTAATTCAAATCAAACTTTAAAAAAAAATCCCGAAATTTCCAAAATTCATTCTCATTAAAATAAAAAATTTATAATCGGTTTGTGTAACACCCTTCGATATAATTAAGATTAAACCCAATTACACAAAATGATATTATGATTGTAATGTCCACTAATTAGAGTTTAATTAAAATAAGTATGTGGTATAAATAGAAAAAAATATGATAGATAAAAGAGATTATAATAGATAGAATAAATAATTAAATTAGAAATTAAAATTTCATTAACTTGATAGACATGATAAATGTGAGTAAATTAGACCATATAATTAAATTGTGTTTTGGTAAAAAATAAAGAGACTATAAGTAAGTAATTATGTGAAAATAAATAAATATATAAATAAATAATATAAATAATATAAAAAATATAAATAAAATAAAACAGTAAATTGTGGTCAGCAGAGAAGAAAAAAAAGAAAAAGAAAACGGGAAAGGAAGGGGAAGTCAATTAAGACTTGCCCCATTTTCTTCTTCTCACATCAACTCTCTCCTTCTTCTTCTTCTTCATCCCTTTTCCTTCCTCCATATCAGCTCAAAATCTTCATCATATCCTTCATGATTTGCAACAAAATTCACTCCAAATAAATCTGATTTTGGTAAGTAACATTTTCCCAATGATTATTGTGTTATTAGAAATTTTTAGGTTATATTTAGACAGAATATTGTACTCTGTTTTTGATTATCTTGTGACTCGAATTTTGCGATGTATTAAATATAAAAGTTGTTCATATATATCTTGTGTATCTCTCTGCCAAATTTTATTGAATTACTTTGAGTATAGGAAGAGAAATGGTCATTTGAGTGAGACTGGTTGAGGGAGATGGGTCAACAGGATAAGCTACGGTTTTTACTCCATTTGATCATCTTAGTGGCTGAATATAAGGTTTTGTAAAAAATGAAAGTTGTAGGTATATACGTTGTTGAGGTCTCTGAAAAATTTCGTCTAAATATATCCTGTGTAGGTTGAGTTATAGTGAAATGAATCATAGCTGTTCTATGATTGAGTTGTATTCTGGTACCTATGCAGATCGAGTACCTTCATCATTCTTTTTGACCTATTTTTAGATCGAATTAGCCAAAGTTAAAAACATGAAAGTTTTATTAATATGTCTTATCTAAAATCCTGAAAAAGTTTTACCTTAAATTTTCATGTATTTTGTGAGTTATGAACTGAACAATGAAACTAGTCGGGTTGATACTCTATGTTGAACCAGTTATAGATCCTCCAGTATTTGCAAATCATAGAGACCGAATCTGGAAATGAGTTAAACATGAAAAATGTTCCAAATTAACTGATATATCTGTATAAATATTTTCAAAATAAGTGAAGCCAGACATTGAATGATATGAAGTTTTAACTAGAGTACCTCAAAACTGCCTAAGGGCAGAAAACAGGGCAATGTTTAAAATTATACCAAAAATTATGTAATTGTTCAAAAATTATGAAATTTTAGTATATTTTATTTTTATAAGTTATATTTAATCAGGATTAAGAATCATATTAATTGGATAAGTGTACAAAAATTTATTCATCTAATAGTCCTTAGAGGTCTTGTTCTAGCTTAAAAGATATTGTAGTTATTTATTTAAATTATATTAAGAATAAATATTTTACAAAGGTATTAATTAATTATATTTTTAAATTAGGATCTCAACAACCAGAAAAACAACAAAAGTGATTAAGCTCTAAGCTTATATTTTGGAAAAGGAAAACCCTATCGAGGTTTGTATATATAATTATTCTAGTTTGCCCCCTATGCATGATTGTATGTGCATGACATGAATTATTTGTCACTATAATGAAATAATAGATTATGGCATGTTTTAACATTATAGAAATGTTATTAACTATGAACTTAACATTATGCTAATATTTGATAAAATATCATGCTATTATATGGGTTTGAAATAAATTGTGCATATATTACTATGTTAATATGGAATGAGTACTGGTTATAGAAACAAGTAATTAGTGGTGTTAATTGCCCATTTCTCTACCTGAGGACTGACATAGGATAGATGGTGCACCATTAGGGGAAAGTTCGGTACCGATATTGGTATGATTTAAGGACAGGGTGGCTATAGCTCCGAGAGCGCCCCTGCTTTTGTTTACACACAGATAAATAATTTTACTAGGTCAAGGTGGCTAAAGCTCCGCGAGCGCCCTTGACTTGAAATTATAATGAGTAGGGTGGCTTAAACTTCGCGAGGGCCCCTATTTCACACCGTGTATCTGGACAGTCCGGGAACGAGATTTTGGGCTAATAAATCATAGAATGAGATATGAAAATTTATTAATTGATGTAAGTAGCAAGGTATAAAATGCTTACATGAGGTGGTGCAATTTAATTATTGAATAAAGTTGTTATATTTATTCTTTTATATTATATATTTATTTATTTTATATGATAAATATGTAATAAAATGTGATGTGCCATGAATTTATTTGATACATGCATTTGTGTGACTGTTTGGGGAAAACTTTAATATTTATGTGTACCACTAAGCTAGAAGTAGCTTAGCGTGGGTTCTTTTCACGCAGGAATTGATGTTGTAGATAGTAGATAGTATAGTTGATCAGGAAGAAGTCCAAGCCCATATCAGTAGAGACACAAGAAGCATAGTTATAAGGTTGGTTATCTATTATTATTATTATTATTATTATTATTATTATTATTAGTTTAGTTTGACTATGTTTATGGTGTGGTAGACATGTCTCATATATTAATATTGTGTATGTAAATAATTATGTAACCTAATTGGGTGCCATATGTGTATACAGTATAAGGATTTATATATTGCTAATTAGAACAGCTTGCGTAAACCAATTTAAATAAATAGATTAAGTTATTTAAAGTGAAAAAAAATTAATTCAAACAGATTTATCGAGTTAAGGTTGTGACATCCTTCTTATATATGGGGGATTATCCCTAGTATATAAGTGGGGTGTCACAATTAGTGGTATTAGAACAGGTTTAGGCATTTTTAGGCCTAAGTTGGAAAAGGGATATTAGGCATAAATATACATGTGTCTCATATAATTCTGATATGGGCTTTCTTCTTGGCAACTTGTAGGATTGTAGGAAGATGTCTTCGGATGAAAGGGATATGGCTGAGAGTACTAGCTCTCCTAATACTGAGACTCTTCATCAGCCTAGCGCAGCAAGCGAGCAAGGACAAAATGCTGCTCCAAATCCCCCACAGCAGGCTACAAAACATATTGATCCTGGTCAAAATCCATTTATACAACAGATGACTGGATTATTCCAACAGATGGTATAAGCCATTCCTCAACCTATCCCAGTGCCACCATCTAAACCTAAGGTAACAATTGATAAGCTTCGTAAGTATGGGGCTTCGGATTTCTATGGTAAGAGAGATGAAGATCCAGCTGCAGCTGAGTATTGGTTGGAAAAGACTGAAAGAATTTTTAAAGAGTTGCAAGTGGAAGCAGATGATAAAGCTAGATTTGCCACTTCTCTACTCCAAGATGAGGCATATGATTGGTGGAAATCAGTTCTTACCAAACCAAATATGGTGGAACCGGTCTCATGGAATTCCTTCCTCTATGAATTTAAAGAGCAATATATTCCGTTGATCTATATTGATGAGAAAAAGAAAGAGTTTATGAACCTCAAGCAAGGTAAAATGTCAGTGATTGAGTATCAGCGGGATTTTACTAGACTGAGCAAGTATGCCCCTGAATTAGTTGCAAATGAAAGAGATAAATGCAGAAGATTTGAAGATGGCCTTAATGAAGAGGTTGGAGATATTGTGACTGCTCTTCAGCATAACAATTTTTCTCAGTTAGTTTTTGCAGCACTCAGCCTTGAAAAAAGGAAAAAGAGAAAAATAAAAGAATCTTCTAAAAAGCCAGCTACTCCTGAGACTCAATTCACTAGGAAGAAGAGTCATTTCTTTACTAGTCATTCACAGAATAGAGGACAGGGAAGGGGTCCTAGCTATTCACAAACAAGGTCTTTTAGGAGGGGACCACCCTCTAAGGCACCTTATGTTACAGCTAGTTCACAACCTCAGGTTGGCAAGGAAACTATACCAATATGTACCATTTGTAATAGGAGCCATCGAGGAGAATGTTGGCGTGTCACAGGTGCTTGCTTTAGATGTGGGTCCAAGCAACATATACGGAGGGATTGTCCACTCTTGACAAGTGGTACTCCTACTCAGACTACTAGGTCAACTTCGACTCAGCCTGGAGTTCAGTTCAGAGGAGGACTAGGCCGACCGAGGCAGGCTGTTTCTGAGACAGTGAATAGACCTAGATCCAGTAGAGCTCCAACCAGAGCCTATGCCATGAAAGCTAAGGAAGATCATGCAGCAACAGATGTTATTATTGGTATGTCTTCATTATATGATTTTGACATTTGTGCACTCATAGATCCGGGTTCCACACATTCCTATATTTGCACTATTACACCTAGTCAGCATAATATGATTAAAGAAAACCTATAATATGGAATTGAAGTTAAGAATCCTTTGGGTCACAGTGTAATAGTGAATAAAGTATTTAGGAATTGTCCTTTGGTTGTGCATGGGAAGGAGTTTTTTGCAGACTTGATTGAGTTTCCTTTCCATGAGTATGATGTCATATTAGGCATGGATTGGCTCTCACGTCACGAAGCAGTGGTAGATTGCAAGTCTAAATTTGTGGTACTTAAGATAGAAAATCAGGAGGAAATTATTGTGAAAGGTGAATTATTTTCACAACGTCCTCGAGTCATATCCGTAATGAAAGCTATGAGATTGATGAGAAAAGGGTGTGAAGCTTATTTGACCCATGTGATTGACACCAGAAAATGAGGTTTAAATCTTGAAGATATTCCAGTGGTAAATAAATTCCCAAATGTGTTTCCTGATGACTTACCTGGGCTACCTCCAGAGAGAGAGGTAGAGTTTGCTATTGATCTTGTTCCAGGAACTATGCCTATATCAAAGATGCCATACAGAATGGCCCCATCAGAGATGAAAGAACTTAAGGCACAATTGTAAGAACTCCTTGATAAGGGTTTCATTAGGCCAAGTACGTCCCCATGGGGTGCACCGGTATTGTTTGTAAAAAAGAAGGATGGATCTTTGAGGCTATGTATTGATTATCGACAGTTGAATAAGGTGACCATCAAGAACAAGTACCCATTACCGCGGATTGATGATCTCTTTGACCAACTGAAAGGTGCAGGAGTGTTTTCCAAGATAGACTTGAGATCTGGTTATCATCAATTAAGGGTGAAGACGGAGAATATAGCTAAAACTGCATTCATAACCAGATATGGCCATTATGAGTTTTTGGTTATGTCGTTTGGGCTGACCAATGCTCCAGTAGCATTTATGGATCTTATGAATAGGATCTTCAGGTGGTATCTCGATCAATTTGTGGTCATTTTCATTGATGATATTTTGGTATATTCTAAAGATTCAGAAGAACATGAAAAGCATTTAAGAATAGTGTTGCAGACTCTCAGATAATATAAGCTTTATGCCAAACTCTCTAAATGTGAGTTTTGGTTGAAGGAGGTGACATTTTTGGGACACTATCTCTGCAGAAGGAATTAAAGTGGATTCTAGCAAAGTTGAGGCAATTGTGAGTTGGAAACCTCCACGGAATGTGATTAAGGTCAGAAGTTTCTCGGGTTTAGCTGCATATTATCGGATATTTGTCAAGGGTTTTGTAGTGATGGCTTCTACTTTAACTAGCCTATTGAGAAAGGATGTTAAATTTGAGTGGCCAGATAAATGTCAAGCTAGTTTTGATAAGCTCAAAAGTATGCTCACTAAGGCCACTGTTTTGACACAGTCGATTCCTAATAAGGAGTATGTCATTTATAGTGATGCTTCTCATAATGGATTGGGTTGTGTATTGATGCAAGATGGAAGGGTGGTTGCTTATGCTTCTAGACAGTTAAAGTTGCATGAGAAGAATTATCCTACCCATGATCTGGAGTTGGCAGCTATAGTTTTTGCATTGAAGATTTGGCGCCATTATTTATATGGGGAGAAATGTTTCATTTACACAGATCACAAGAGTTTGAAATATCTTCCCTCACATAAAGAATTGAATTTGAGGCAGAGAAAATGGCTAGAACTAATAAAAGATTATAATTGTGTGATTGACTACCATCCAGGCAAAGCTAATGTAGTAGCCGATGCTTTAAGCAGAAAGATGGTGGCTGAGTTGCACCTTCAACCCACTTTTATGCAGGAAATCAAGGATGCACAAAAACAAGATAGAAAGCTAATTGAACTAACTGAGTTGATCACTAAGGGGGAGAGACCTGGATTCACTATGGACTTAGATGGTGGATTGTTATATCAAGACAGATTATGTGTGCCTGATGTAGAAGATATTAGACAAAGGATTCTTAGAGAGGCCCATGAAAGCAAATATGCTATGTACCCAGGGAGTAACAAGATGTACCAAGAGTTGAAGAGTAGATACTGGTGGCCAAGTATGAAAAAGGACATCACAGAATACACTTCAAAATGTTTGACTTGTCAGCAGGTCAAGGCTGAACATCAAGTACCTTCGGGGTTGCTACATCCAATTTCTATTCCATAATGGAAGTGGGAACGGATGACTAGGGATTTTGTGACTGGATTGCCTTTGACTCCAAAGAAACATGATACTGTATGGGTCATAGTGGACAGATTTACAAAGTCAGCACATTTCTTACCTATCAGAAAGGACTATCCACTGAATAAATTGGCAGAAATTTATATGAATGAAGTTGTATGACTTCATGGAGTGTCTATTTCTATTGTGTCTGACAAAGATCCCCGCTTCACATCTCAATTTTGGGGTAGTCTACAGTGAGCTCTAGGTACTAAGCTCAATTTCAGCACTGCTTTTCATCCGCAGACAGATGGACAATCAAAAATAGTCATTCAGATTCTAGAAGACATGATGAGAAGTTGTGTCATTGAATTTGAAGGTAGTTGGGACAAATATCTTTCTTTAATGAAATTTTCCTATAATAACAGTTATCAGTCTAGTATACAAATGGCTCCATATGAGGCACTTTATGGTAGAAAGTGTCGAACACCTTTATGTTGGACAGAGCTCAGCAAAAGGAAGCTTGTGGGACCAGACCTAGTACAAGAGACGGAAGAAAAAGTGAGAGTCATTCGTGAAAGACTTAAAGCAGCTATAGATAGACATAAATCATATGCTGATCTTAAGAGATGAGACATTGATTATGCAGTGGGTGATAAAGTTTTTCTTAAAGTATCTCCCTGGAAGAAAGTTTTGCGATTTGGGAAGAAAGGCAAGTTAAGTCCAAGGTTCATCGGACCTTATGAAATATTAGAAAAAGTTGGATTTGTTGCTTATAGACTCGCTCTCCCACCGGAATTGAGTCTGATACATAATTTTTTCCATGTTTCAATGTTAAGACGATACAGATCAGATCCTAATCACATCATACCTGTTGAAAGCATCCAAGTGAATCAAGATTTGACATATGAAGAAGAACCAGTCCAAATTTTAGCAAGAGAAATTAAGGAGCTGAGGAACAAACGAATACCATTAATGAAAGTACTATGGAGGAATCACACAATCGAAGAAGCAACATGGGAAAGTGAGGAGGTGATGAAAGCTCAATACCCTCACCTATTCAGTGACGATGCATTAGGTATGTTTCGAGGACGAAACATCTTAAGGGGGAGAGAATTGTAATGTCCACTAATTAGAGTTTAATTAAAATAAGTATGTGGTATAAATAGAAAAAAATATGATAGATAAAAGAGATTATAATAGATAGAATAAATAATTAAATTAGAAATTAAAATTTCATTAAATTGATAGACATGATAAATTTGATTAAATTAGACCATATAATTAAATTGTGTTTTGGTAAAAATTAAAGAGACTAGAAGTAAGTAATTATGTGAAAATAAATAAATAAATAAATAATATAAAAAAATTGAAACAGTAAAGTGTGGTCAGCAGAGAAGCAAAAAAAAAAAAAAGAAAACGGGAAAGGAAGGGGAAGTCAATTAAGACTTGCCCCATTTTCTTCTTCTCACATCAGCTCTCTCCTCCTTCTTATTCTTCTTCTTCTTCTTCTTCTTCTTCATCCCTTTTCCTTCCTCCATATCAGCTCAAAATATCCATCATCTCCTTCATGATTTGCAACAAAATTTGCTCCAAATAAATCTGATTTTGGTAAGTAACATTTTCCCCATGATTATTGTGTTATTAGAAATTTTTAGGTTATATTTTGACAGAATATTGCACTCTATTTTTGATTATCTTGTGACTCGAATTTTGGGATGTATTAAATATAAAAGTTGTTTAACTATGTCTTTTGTATCTCTCTGCCAAATTTTATCGAATGATTTTGAGTATAGGAAGATAAATGGTCATTTGAGTGAGACTGGTTCAGGGAGACGGGTTAACAAGATAAGCTACGGTTTTTACTCAATTTGATCATCTTAGTGGTTGAATATAAGGTTTTTTAAAACATTAAAGTTGTAGGTATATATGTTATTGAGGTCTCTGCAAAATTTAGTCTAAATATATTCTGTGTAGGTTGAGTTATAGTGAAATGAATCATAGCTGTTCCTTGATTGAGTTGTATTCTGGTACCTATGCAGCTCCAGTACCTTCATCCTTATTTTTGACCTATTTTTAGATCGAATTAGCCAAAGTTATTGATTGGATAAGTGTATAAAAATTGGATAAGTGTATAAAAATTTATTGATCTAATAGTCCTTAGAGGTCTTGTTCTAGCTTAAAAGAAATTGTAGTTATTTATTTAAATTATATTAAGAATAAATATTTTATCAAGGTATTAATTAATTATATTTTTAAATTAGGATCTCAACAACCAGAAAAACAAGAAAAGTGATCAAGCTCTAAGCTTATATTTTGGAAAAGGAAAACCCTATTGAGGTTTGTATATATAATTATTCTATTTTGCCCCTTATGCATGATTGTATGTGCATGACATGCATTATTTGTCACTATAATGAAATAATAGATTATGACATGTTTTAACATTATAGAAATGTTATTAACTATGAACTTAACATTATGCTAATATTTGATAAAATATCATGCTATTATATGGGTTTGAAATAAATTGTGCATATATTACTATGTTAATATGAAATGAGTATTGGTTATAGAAACATGTAATTAGTGGTGTTAATAGCCCATTTCTTTACCTGAGGACTGACATAGGATAGATGGTGCACCATTAGAGGAAAGTTCGGTACCGATATTGGTATGATTTAAGGACAGAGTGGCTATAGCTCCGAGAGCGCCCCTGCTCCTGTTTACACACAGATAAATGATTTTACTAGGTCAAGGTGGCTAAAGCTCCGCGAGCGCCCTTGACTTGAAATTATAGTGAGTAGGGTGGCTTAAACTCCGCGAGGGCCCCTATTTCACACCCCGTATCTGGACAGTCCGGGAACGAGATTTTGGGCTAATAAATCATAGAATGAGATATGAAAATTTATTAATTGATGTAAGTAGCAAGGTATAAAATGCTTACATGAGGTGGTGCAATTTAATTATTGAATAAAGTTGTTATATTTATTCTTCTATATTATATATTTATTTATTTTATATGATAAATATGTAATAAAATGTGATGTGCCATGAATTTATTTGATACATGCACTTGTGTGACTGTTTGGGGAAAACTTTATATTTATATGTACCACTAAGCTAGAGGTAGCTTAGCGTAGGTTCTTCTCACGTAGTAATTGAAGTTATAGATAGTAGATAGTGGAGTTGATCAAGAAGAAGTCCAAGCCCATATCAACAGAGACACAAGAAGCATAGTTAGAGGGTTGGTTATCTATTATTATTATTATTTTTAGTTTAGTTTGACTATGTATATGGTGTGGTAGACATGTCTCATATAATAATAATGTGTATGTAAATAATTATGTAACCTAATCGGGTGCCATATGTGTATACAATATAAGGATTTATATATTGCTAATTAGAACAACTTGCCTAAACCAATCTAAATAAATAGATTAAGTTATTTAAAGTGAAAAAATAATTTAATTCGAACAGATTTATCGATTTGAGGTTGTGGCATCCTTCTTATATATGGGGGATTATCCCTAGTATATAAGTGGGACGTCACAATGATGTACATGATTGAAAACACCATAATTTAAAAATTTAATGCACCATGGCCATGATGTCTTAAATAAAATAAAAAATCCTTTAAAAGCTTGATAAAATAAAGTTAAATACATTAATCAATTGAGTAGCACCAGCCCAAAGTTTATACAAAATCAATAGTAATAAAACTTACATGTCTCTGAAAAACAACATGTATATCTATAACTACCTAACCCATAAAACCACCAAAAATAGAACTGTGTATCACCCACCCCAAGTGTATATCCAAGGCTTTAATCCCTAGGCGTTTTTCTTTATTGATCACCCCCTATGCTCCAAACCTATGCATGGTAAACCCATACACTAAGCAACTCATGCTTAGTGGTACATAGCAATATGTAAAACATGTTAGAGGAATGCTCTAAAGGCAATCACCTTTAGCACTTATTGTACAAATTAATTCGATTAATAAAATATTTTTTCATTAATTTGATGTTCATTTGATATATGAATTGATAAGTGATCTTAAATCAATTAATGAAGTCCTTGATACATAACATACCATGCAGGAAATTATGATGAGATAATGATATTGAGATTCTTATCATGTGTAATTATGTTAGTATCAAAATTATCCCTAGTCATAGGATTAATGAGATGGGACATTATTAATCCAGACAGACTAGCACATGTTACACTCCTTGATTGGATTGAGTAGTAGATCTCATAATCTATAAACATTAGATGTTTAAAGTTAACATGTAGATGCTAGCTAATGTAGCTAAGTACATTGGATGACCAACTATGAGATAATCATATGGATAATCTATTCAAATGTCGATGATAGTCTCATCATAGCAATGGTGCAAGTATCATTAGACTTAAGGTACTCAAGGACATCTTGAATATTGATTATGTATTTTGACACTATTCCTTGTTGCCTTAGAGAGGGGTGGTGATTGGATACAGCTTTAGGTATTTGAAGGTAATTGGGTAACAAACAAAGGATTCACCACTCTTGATAGAAGAAGTGTATACCCATGGCCTCTTGTCATGGTCATTACTCAGGAATCTCTGGTCGAAGTGGAAATGTCATAAAGATAGTCTTCAATGACATATCTAATAGAGTAATGACCCTCAAGGAAAAGAACTAACATTACTTGGACTAGACATGACATAGTCAGTCTAGTGGGAGTTGGCACATGTCCATACTCTGAACCAAGTAGGGTATAGAATGGTGAAAGGAATAATTGCACGGAAATTGTCTATGGAAACGTTCTAGTCAAACCACTAATTTTCCGGTCAATTTGGGGTAATGATGTGTTGCTAGATACTGCAAATGACCTGCTGAAATTAATTGTTAATTTAAGTGGCCAACATAACCGGGAACCTAATGGGTCACACGCATTAAAGATATGGAGAATGAGTAAAATGGTCTTGGATAGGATCCATAATATGAGAGAATTATTTCAGCATGGATCGCGATGAGATCACATGAAAAAATTGTTCAGGAGAGTCACAGGCCCGCGTGGGCTAGTCAAGCTGTTGGCCTGTTGAGTGGGCCAGCTGGGCTACGCAGCAGTAGCCCACAGCAGGTCCAACGCGCTGTTGCCTCCCACACATTGGCCAACAACAGATTTGGGCCTTAATTAGGCCAATTATGGCCAATTACTATTCTTTCATTTCCCTTTTCTCAATTTTTGATATTTGAATTTCATTCAAATAGAAAAGACATCAAATGGCAAAAAATAGACATGAAAATATTTTTTTGTGAAAAAAATATTTTTAAGGCAACAAAATTCTCTGAATAACACTTTCAAAGCTAGCACTTTGAATTTGTTCAAACCATTTCTCTTGATAGTTTCTTCTTCATTCTTCATGTGGATTATCATTAGAGACATCCTAGTGTGGATTGTTGTGGTTTACTACAACCCAACAAATTGAAGATTTAAAGAACAAATAAGAAATTATAAGTTATAATTTTTTTAACATTTATATTTATATAAATTAGTTTTAATGGTATAAGTATGATCTTTTGTTTTGGGTTTTGAAAATTTTATTTTTTCCGTTGCGTTTATGAATATGATTCAATGTTCAAAACCCAACATGACAAGTATATAATATGCATGATATACTCACTAAGCTACTATAACGACTTACTTCAAAGTCTGCACATGCACTAACTCATATACTACATGACATACCACAAAGATCTCATATATATATATATATATAATATATATATATATATATATATATATTATATATATATATATATATATATATATATATATATTATATATATATATATATGAGATCTTTGTGGTATGTCATGTAGTATATGAGTTAGTGCATGTGCAGACTTTGAAGTAAGTCGTTATATATATATATATATATATATATATATATATATATATATATATATATAATGTATACATTGAACATGGTATATCAAATAGCCAACTAGAATCATACAACTGTATACCACATTTAGAAGTATTTACTTACCATTCCACTGCATGCTATACTTATTACTAGACTAAAATAAATATGAATAATCTATGACTCTTACCAGAGCCCTTAAGACACCTACCTGAGCTTCCCCAAACACCTCTTTGAGGAACAGAGTATGCATATAAACCAACCGAGGAAGTTCTCATTGATTTCCTCTTGGCCTTTAAATAATCTTGAACATGACAAACCTAGGTCACTTGGCACCGAACTCCCCTCAATGGCATGCCATCTATCCTAACTCTAGTCTTAGTCAGAGTTTTGGGCTTAACCATTTATCTCAATTACCATAATTCACATCAATCATTCCATAATATGCATTCTCATTGCATATTATAATCTTAAGATAGAGGTATACCACCTTATGATGAATCAATTTTGATTCACAGGCAAATATACAAGATTTTCAAGTTAAGCAACTTCATGTCTATGAACAACCTTTCATACCTATGAACCAAGCCATGATTCAACCCGTGAATTATCACATGTTCACGACTGTGATCACCCCTTCACATTCTTTAATGCATATGAATATTGCTCGCTATGTGATATGTAAGATCATTTATGATTATATTAATTCATATGATTGCCATGATTTGACCTTGATAATGAGATGATGGATAATTTGTGTCATATGTGGTATATGTAAGTGGTATATTTGAGGTATATGCATAACATACATGGTATACTTGTGGTATATATATGAGGTTTGTATACATAATAAAGATATAATGGATGATGAATGATTACTTATAAATGCACAAGCATAAGGACTTAGAAGGAATTGTGACTAATTAATCGACATTGCAAGACCAAAGAAAAGGCCTACAACCCGACAATTGTGCAAATGAAACAAATGATCAAGCTAGCTAGCAAATACAAATATTCACATGGAAAATATTCATATGGAAACCTAGGGCAATGTCTGCTTAACTAGGTCAGAACAAAATGAAATGAGCTACGCATGAGCGTAACCAAAGATTGGTGATTATATGTTTAAATTCTACTCGTAATTATATGATAATGGTAAATGGAATGGGTTTGTGATTTGTTACTATGAGTAGTTTGGTACTTTAAAACTTGTTTGATGAGTAATCTCACTGAGCCGCAACTCATCAATTTGCATCATTTTTCAGGTAAAGAAAAGTGATAGCTCATTTTGGTTGACAAATAGAAAACATGGAACAAAGGTCACTGGTCAAGCCTCACCACTCTTTCTCTCATTGCGTTCCACACAAACATGAAATCATGTTATGTACGTTTGTACTTATGTGAATATACATGTATATTTTGAAATGTAAATGAATACAACTTGTAAACCTTTAGATGTAAAGTTTAAGTTTTAAAATACATATGATATATTATGTTACAATGAAAGCTGAATGTTGAATTATAGATTCATTGAATGATGTTATAGGATGTGATGGAAAAAAAAATTTACTATCGATGTTAACAGGATCTTATGTCTTACTAGACAGCCATATGTGATTATTTGACACGGGGATAGGTTGTGCTTAAATGCATAAGGTATGATGTTACATTTTTGGTATTAGAGCAGTGATAGGTTCTATGGGAACAAGCATATGCAAATGAGCATGATAACATATACATCATATGTGTTGAACATTATGTAGTGACACATTTCTATGAATTTGAGGGCCATCATAAGACATGATTCACCAAGGAGGGAGAGGCCGGCCGTAATTTAGGAGCTAGATCTCCAGTACATGCATCACAATCATCACATGCAGAAATACCCTATGAAAACCCTAAAGAGGAAGTATAGGGGCCTAAAATATGTAGGGAAATACATTATGACAAGTTAAGAAAACAATTTGCAATTGATTTCAATGGTATAATAGACCCAGCAGAAGCAGAGACATGGCTTAAAAGGACATAAAGGGTGCTGAATATGATGAGATGCACTACAAAGAAGAAGTTTGATTATGTAATGTCCTTACTTCAAGGCAATGCTTATGAATGGTGGGAGGCAATCCCAAATAGTGATGCCCAACCACTAGTTCTAACATGGAATGATTTTCTCCAAGAATTTTAGAATAATTACATGCCTGAGGCATCAATCATATAAGGATGAGAAGAGAAAAGAATTCCTAAATCTAAAACAGAGGAACATGTCTGTCGCTAATTATGATGTGTAGTTCAACAAACTTTCCCATTATGCCATTTTCATGGTTCCTACTGAAAGAGACAAATGTAGAAAGTTTGAGGAGGGCCTTAAATATGAGATCATAAATAGAATCACAACTACTGATCAAGACAGTTATACCAAACTCAAAGCTGCCGCAATTAGAGCTGAAAGGTTAATGACAGAAGCAAGAGAACAACAATTTAATAAGACAACACAAGAAATTTTTGGAGTGTTGCCCACACAATGAACCAAGAAGGGGGTTGAATTGGTTAGTAACTAAAAATTGCTTAACTTGAAAGGGCAGAATAACATAAAAAAGAGTAAGGAAAGAGAGATATCACATACAAGATTTATAGAAGTTCGGGTATTAACAAACCTTACTCCTCTCCTCAATCTCAATTGGGTGTTTCACTAATACTCCAAGTGTTACAATGGAGTTTTTCAAGCTCACTCCTAACTATGGTATTTTTCTCAATGGCTAACACCTAACCCATAAAGTTCCTTGTGGTTTTCAATGGCTCACACAAAAACCAATTCCTTGTGTTTTATGGCTCACACAATAAAACCTTACCAGTATTTGACTCTTAACTCGAAATACCCTAACTCATTTTTGAGTAATTGGTTACAATGAAAACACTCACCAACCTACAATGCTCAGAAATTATGAGCAATTAGATTTTTACAAAGAATAAAGGTTAGTTGAGAAAAATAATTAATGCACAAGGCTACAACAAGATTAATGATTCAAAGTAATTCTTGTTCTTCTGCTTAAGATTCATAAATGGCTTGCATTGATACTCCCTCTGTGAGTTATATTCATTGAACCAACTCTTAACTTCATGCCTAACATGTTTCTCTATCCTCATTCACGAGCATGAATATATACATCACGGTTGTGAATGTTCTTCCAAGCCATGGTCCAAATGGTGACTTTGGCAATGAAACTCTCTAGAAGAATTGTAAGTGTTTGATCGTGGGCATGACTGATACTTTCACGAGCGTGAATATTCTTCCAAGCCGTGGTCTAAGTGGTGACTCTAGTTGTGAAGCTCTCTGGAAGTATTAGCATGTTTCATCACGGACATGAATACTATTTCACGGGGGTGACTATATGATCATTCAAGGTTAGTATGATCCTTCATGGTCGTAAACTTTGGAAGGTGGAAAGTTGGCACTCAACTATATTCAAGGGCATGACATAAATAGTCACAGGCATGACTTTGCTCTTTTTTTATTTTAATTTTGAAAAGTTCTCTTTCAATCTTGCTTCATGTTCTAATCAAGATATATCTTGTTTAACACATTTAGAACAAACATTGTTAAATATATTATTACTATTTTATTTGTTATCATCAAAATGACAAAAATACCTCTCAAGATTTAACAATCTCCCTCTTTTGATGGTGACAAATTTTTTGATAGGTCTCCCTCTCAAAAGGTGCTTAAGATAAAATAAAAGAGTGCAAGATTTGAAAGAGATATAGCCAAAATATTTGCAAACTAATAAGGTATATGCAAGGTATATCTTCAGAATATCTCATCAATTAACACATGTATTACCAAGTGTATTCAAAGTATATGTGAAATATATGTTAAGTATATAACATCTAAGGTATTTGCAAGGTATATCTTCAGTATATCTCATCAATTAACACATGTATTACCAAGTGTATTAAAAGTATATGTGAGATATATATTATGCATATCATCAATTAAGGAAAAGTTTACATATTTCATACCACACATTGCATAATAATGTATAAATCACATATATTGCTAGTCATACATTACATATATTGTTAGGTTCTCCCCCTTTTGTCATCAACAAAAAGAATTGAAATGTTAATAAAATGACGATATTAAAATTAGAGGATAAGGATTACATTAAAAAAACATAAAATAATGTCCTATAACAGCAAAAATAAAGCAACTACATGAAAACTGGGACTCTAGTTAGGCTTCAAGCCTGACAGACCATTCCTAAGGTGTGCAACCTCCTCCTCGAGGCTTTCCATATGAGACTCCATAAAGTCTTTGAGGTTTTCCAGCCTCTCATCGATG
The DNA here is from genome assembly GCA_023653625.1 of Triadica sebifera. Lineage (NCBI taxonomy): Eukaryota > Viridiplantae > Streptophyta > Magnoliopsida > Malpighiales > Euphorbiaceae > Triadica > Triadica sebifera. Next base: position 11,048,707 of record CM042904.1, read on the forward strand.
GAAGCCTACATCATGTCAAGGCGAGGTGGTATAAAATCAGCAACCTGCTGTGCCAAGCTGGATGTGGTAGAGGCGGATGACTGACCAATGTGCTCGGCTACTGTCGGTGATGATGTCTCATCATGGGCTCACTTTCTTTGCTGGACAGACTAGAGGCCAACTTTGAATGCCTTAGAGTCATGGTTTTCCCAGTCAATTTCACCAGCTAGAGTGGTAAAATGGTAGTAAACATTATTTCCCTAAATAATGCGGACAACTGCTCCCATTTTTATAAAGGACTCAACATCAAGTCGATCTCATGGATGAGTTGGAATAAGACTGTAAATGTGCTGATCATGATTCAGATACCCTAGCTCAATGGCAAGGTGAGTTACATACCTGCTAATCAAAATATCTCTTGATAGCTTCATTGCAATGGAGAGGTGATGATTTGCAAACCATCGAGACAAAGCTACAGATTGTCCTCTTCGTGCCATTTCCAATAGGAAGAGCTCTGATTTTCTGATTGCCCCATTGCTATCTCCTCTAGGAAATATACTATAGGTGAGAAACTTATGTAAATACTTATGCATAGGAGATCGGAGGTGGGTGCTCTTTGTCTTCTTCACATCCCATCTACACTCTGTGCTGAAATGTGACTGAGCTGGAGGAGCATGAAGGAAGCTTGAAAATAGTGCCAAACTCCGCTGCTGTGAGAGTGTTAGGATGCTTATAGAGCTGGATTTTGATAGTGCTGATGGGAGAGACTTGCAACGTGCTAAAGAACTCGATAGTTGGTTCCCTTAACATTGGCTGATAAATGTCCATAAAATATTTAGATGAGAAGCGTGTAACTATTCAGTCATGCTTGTCTTAAGACCAAGAGACTTCAAAGAATTCCACTCGAACAATCTATACATGAGTAGGGGTCTTGTTTTGAGAATGGCATATCGCGGATGAAAATTTTCCAAAATGATGTTGAGAAGATAATTGGTGTGGTGTCTTGGGGCATGTGATTTCTTCCTTGTGCCTTTGGAAAAACCAGGTTCCATTTTGATAAAAATTTAATAAAGGATTGGAGAAGAAAAAATTTTTTTTGAACAAAATATTGAAAAACCCTTGAGAGAAGTTGTGATTCTTCAAAGAGAGAGATGTTGGAAAGGGTTTTATAGATGGAAATGAATGTGAGGAGGCCGAAATTTGTGAGAAATATCGAATGAGAGTGTTAAATGAGGGAATTTGTAGAGATGAAAATGAGAAAACGATAGAAATTTCACTTTATAGTCAATAGATTCACGGTCGTGAATACCCAATCATGGGCATGAATAATCGTGGTCATGGTTTGTTGAAGAGGCATTCTAGCCATGAAAAATAAGATGAATTGAGTCACATTCATGACATTAAATAGTGACGGGCGTGACCCAGGACTTGCACGAGAGTGACATAAATAGTCCCGGTCATGAAGAATTAGGCTTCACTGCTTCTAACCTTGAGACAATGCGTGAATCGAAGCATAAACAGTTCTATAATTATTTGGTGTCTATTTTAACAGTCATGAAGATATTTCATGGGTGTGAATCAGGTTATTCATGAGAGTGACAAAAATAGTCACGGTCGTGAAGAATTAGGCTTCACTACTTCTAACCATGAAACGAGTCGTGAATCAAAGCATGAAATCTACTAGAGCTTTTAACTATTAAGTCCACAATCGTGAATATATGTCATGGGTGTGAATCACCTCAAATATTCAAAAAATAAAATTAAGTCTAAAACAAGACTAGAAGATTTCTAAAGAAGTTTTTATGCCCTTAAACATATATTTCCATCATGTTAACCACTTCATATTCTAAAATAAGTCAAGTAAAGAGCATCATATGAAGGAAATAACATTCAAGTTTAATGATTCATCATACAATTAGCAAGAAAATAATTAAGACAAAGTAGATCCATCAAGCATACCAATTTCTGTTCTTATGAAACAAAAACTTTCTTCACTTAGAGGTTTGATAAGAATGTCTGCCAATTGATTGTTTGTATCAATAGATTCTAACACAACATCTCCATATTGAACATAATCCCTAAGAAAGTGATGTCTAATGTCAATATGTTTACTTCTAGAGTGTTGAATGAGATTCTTAGATACTGGGCTTTAATATCAATATCCAGAAACACAAACCGTGCTCTGATACCAAAAACCTGTGACAGCTCCTCACCCAAATAGCACGTGCCCGGATGAGGGAGCACTAATGTCCATCTGTCTTTCTCATACTTCTTCAGGAAACTATTTTTTTTTTCAATACTCATGTATATATGGATATAAACAAAAATCATAGTACAATTTATTTACATAAAATAGTAATTTTTAACATCAGCGGAATTCTTAACAAACTTTAAAAGTAAGTTTTACAAACTCAAACATTTCTTTAATATAAAAGTCAAATACAAAAGTTTCAAAACTTGTAACCCACTTTCTTAAGATTTCGGCCGCTTTACTTGAATGGAATCACCGCTTGCTTTATCTAACATCTTCAGCTACCTTTCTATATCTGTGTGGAAATTAAACTCCACGCTAAGCTCTAAGCTTAGTGGTGCATATAAATAAGGCAATATACTATATCATGCAACAAGCATTAACAATTATCATTTTGTGCTTAAAAATGTTTGCATGCATGACTATCAATATATTCCTATTTCATACAAGTATAAATGTCATGCTCATATAGACAACATTATTTTCATTTATCTTCAATGACAAATTATTCTGTAAATCTCTTTATCATTTCATCTCAATCTCGTATCATCATCATTTTCTGATTTTTTTCCTTTTCTTATTTTTTCGATATATCCTCATTATCTTGCCCACATCACTCTAAATTTTTGGGCTGACTGGATATGAGTTATGGATCAGGAGCGTTCATAACAAGCTTATGCCACCCTATCCACTATCTGGCTCATAAGAGCTTCTCAAATCAATGGCGTTCACAACAAGCTTTAGCCACATTGATTGAGTATAATTTCATCATAGATGAATAACCGGATCAAGGCCGCTCACACAAGCTTATGACACCTTGTCCTCATTTATATGTGCTCATCGGAGCTTTCTCAAGTCAGTAGCACTCACACAAGCTTTAGCCACACTAACTAAGCATCCCAGACCAATGGCGCTCACAACAAGCTTTAGCCACATTGGTTGAGGTATAGTACAGTACCGTTCGCCCCCTTAATGACATGTCATCTATCCTGATTCTAGTCTGCAAGTAGAGTAATGGGCTTCTTTATATTTTTACATCAATCATTATTCTCAAATTTCCACACATCAATATCTCATATTTATCAACATCTCAATTTTCTTGTTTTGCAAACATATAGTCATGATCATATATCTTTTCATTCATTTACTAGATTCATCAATATTCTCATGTTTATCATCTGCATCAGATTTCATATACATCCATGACAATTCATTTTTCTACATCAATTCATTTTTCTATATCACAACATATCACATTCTCGCATCAATATATATATATATATATATATATATACATATATTTATATTCATATTATTCTTATTTCACTGGATAGACAATGACTTTCATTCATTTACCTGAATTCCTCATTTAATATCCACATTCATAATCACAAATACAGAGAATTCATGGCCGTGATTACTAATTTCACGCTCGTAATCCCAAGCCGTGAATGCTACTGGAATGAATTGCCCAAAAGCATTCACGGTCGTGATTAGTCATTCACGCCCATGAATAAGTTCACTTCCGTGATTCCAACCCGTGAATGCTTCTAGAATGAATAGTACCATTTCCACCCAGAAATTCACAACCGTGACACAATCAGTCACAACCGTGAACCCTCAAGTTCACGCCTGTGACTCAATAGTCACACCCGTGACTTTCAACAGGAAATCTGCAAATTCACATTTCATTCATTCTAACATCATCCAAATCATACCAAATTCTATTTCATGCATTTCTAAGGTTCTTTACTCAACTTATTACTTTTCAATACATGTAAATGCCTTGATCATACAATATTCTCTAACATGCATCATTGATTCATTATCACACAAGGATCTCATTCATACATGTCTAATTCTATAGTTTCATGCCATAATCATCATCATTCTTGAAATTGCATTGATCTAAGGTCATATTCAGCATGCATTATTTCAAACAAAATAGGCTATTGCCTTAAGTTATGCACAAACCTTAATCTTTCTCCTTCACTCTTTTAGGTAGCTTTCTCTTTTCCTTTACTCCCTAGAGCTTGTTCCTTGTCATTTGGAACTCCTACAACATCATAAATTATTATTTCAATATGATTTTCTCAAGACCCTAACTCTCTTTCTCTCTTTCAAAACCCTAGTTTCTCTCTCTTTCCATATAAGTCTTAGATGAGTTCAAAATTCGAACTTTCTTTAAGAAAAGATGAAGAAGAAGAAGAGATGCTTCTTACCTTACACTTTTCTTCATCAAATCACAACTTTGGAGATTTTCTCTCTCTACCAAACCAGATTTTTCTTCCTCTTTCTTGCTCTTTCTAGATTCCTTAAGAGTTATAGAACATGAATATCACTTTGTCTTGCTTTTTCCCTTCTCTTCCCTTCCTTTCTCTCTCTAGAATTCAAGATTGGCTATGGAGGAGAGTGGGGCTGGCGTGTCTGGTGTAAGAGAGAGAAGAAGACAAAAAATAAAGAGAAGAAGAAGAAGAAAGGAGTCTTAAATAGGGTACCCAAAAAGTCTCCATATGGGACAAACCATTTTACCATTTTCTCCTAATTTTTCACTTAATCAATATTAATCCTTCTTCCTTTAGTGTCATGGTCGGCCAACACAATTTTAAGTGTCCAAATTAATATGTTGATTAACAATTAATCTCATTAATCTTCCAATTTTTGATAAATTGCAATTTGACCCCAAAACTTATCAAATTTTGCAATTTAGTCCTTTACCGTAAATCAACTTCTTTAAATTTTAATATCACTTATTTAAGAATTTATCATTTAATTTAACCATTTCTTAATCAATTTTTTGTGTAAAAATCCGAATTTAGACTCCGATCAGTCAAACACGTCAACTTCGCGACACGTGCGACTCGGCGCCTAAATTAGCGGATATTACATTCTCTCCCCCTTAAAATAATTTCATTCTTGAAATTTACCTGTTCATTCGGCATTGAACAACTGGGGATACTGCTTCTTCGTCACTTCACTTTCCCACATGGCTTCTTCGTATAAACCGTTTCATGAGCTTCTTTTAAAATCTCTGACCTCAACTCTTTCATACTTGGCACACAAATCCGGTTGTTGAAATACACAGTACCATCTTCTATTAGGGAAAATTCTGACTTTTCTCCATTTTTCAAGGCTTTGACCATCTTTACTAACTTCTCATCTTGTTTTTGGACATCTTTAATTCTTTGCATCAATGTGGATTCCACTCACATCTCAGCTAAAATCTTCCTGCTTAGTGCATCTGCAATCACATTAGCTTTTCCTAGATGGTAGTCTATCACACAATCATAGTCTTTAATCAATTCCAACCATCTTTGCTGCCTCAGGTTTAACTCTTTATGTGAAGGAAGATACTTAAGACTCTTGTGGTCCATATAAAGATAGCATCTTTCTCCATACAAATAATGTCTCCAAATCTTAATAGCAAAAACTATCGCTGCAAGCTCTAAATCATGCGTTGGATAGTTAAGTTCATGAGGCTTAAGCTGTCTGGAGGCATATGCAATCACTGTTCCCTCTTGCATAAGAACACATCCTAGCCCATTGTGACTTGCATCACTATACACAACATAATCTTTTCCTGGAGTAGGCTGAGTCAAAACTGGTGCTTCAGTCAACATTGCTTTCAATCGATCAAAGCTTACTTGACACTTATCTGTCCATTCAAAACGGACCTCTTTTCGCAGCAATCATGTCAAAGGATTCGCTATAGATGAAAATCCTTTCACAAATCACCTATAGTATCCGGCTAATCTAAGAAAACTTCTCACCTCTGTCACATTTCGAGGTGGTTTCCAATTAAGAATAGCCTCAATTTTACTAGGATCAACTCGAATACCTTCGGCTGATATTACATGACCCAGAAAACTAACTACTTCTAACCAAAATTCACACTTAGATAGCTTTGCATACAATTGTTTCTCCCTCAAGGTCTGTAATACTTTTTCTGAGATGTTGATCATGCTCTACTTGATCTCTTGAATAGACAAGAATGTCATCAATGAATACAACAACATATTGATCAATATATGGCCTGAACACTCGGTCCATCAGGTCCATAAAAACTACCGGTGCATTCATCAATCCAAATGGCATCACCAAGAACTCATAATGACCATAACGAGTCCTGAATGTCGTCTTAGATACATCTGACTCTTTGATCTTCAGTTGATGATATCCCGATCGAAGATCTATCGTTGAAAATATACTTGCACCTTTCAACTGATCAAATAAATCATCAATCCTAGGCAGTGGGTATTTGTTCTTAACAGTAACCCTATTAAGCTACCTGTAGTCAATGCAAAGACGTAAGGTACCGTCTTTCTTCTTCACAAATAGTACTGGAGCACCCCATGGTGATACACTAGGTCGTATAAATCCTTTATCTAACATTTCTTGTAACTATATCTTCAACTCTTTCAATTCTATGGGTGTCATCCTATATGGTGTAATTGATATAGGAGCGGTGCCAGGTACTAATTCAATAGCAAACTCTATCTCTCGATTAGGTGGTAGTCCTGGTAACTCCTCAGGAAACAAATCCGAAAACTCACTAACAGTTGGGATGTCGCTCAACTTTGGACTTTTCTTTCGGGTGTCAATCACATATGCTAGGTAAGTCTCACATACCTTATTGATGACTTTTCAAGCTTTCAACGCTGATATTACATTGTCTGGATATCCTCTATACTCACCCATCACTACTATCTCTTCTTGCTCTGAAACTTTAATTTTCATCTGCCTCTTTCCACAATCTATTATCACCCCATGGAAAGCTAGCCAATCCATTCCCAAGATCACATCGAACTCGCAGAATAGTAACTCTATTAGATCTACTGGAAATTGCCTGTCTTGAATTTCGACTGGCCAACCTCTAAACACTTTACTAACCCGCAAACTGTGTCCTAACGGGTTAGTCACACAAATCTCATATTCTACAGTCTTTGGTTTTAGACCCTCTCGACCCGATGGTGGTGTGCATATGTATGAGTCTGTTGACCCAGGGTCTATCAATGCATGTATACATGAGCCAAAAAGAAGGAATTTACCCGCTATAACGTCAGGTGCATCCTGCTCCCCTCGGCCTCGCATGGCATAAGCTCTTGTTGGAGCATATCTACAGCCTCCAGGTCTCTCTATTGTATCTGATCTGAATTGGCTTGGCCCTGCATGATCTCCTCTTCCTTGTCCTCGGCCTCGTCCTCTGCCTTGTCCCATAGTCTGTATTGGAACTGACTCAACACTCCCTGAACCTCTGCTAAACTGTAGCAATGGACAATCACTTTTAATATGGTTCTTGGAGCCGCATCTCATGCTCCCTCCTGTCACTGACCAACACTCTCCTGGATGCGAACGACCACAGTGCTGACACACCGGTAGAGTGGTAAACCTACGGGATGCCTGTGCCGATGAATTGGCTGCCGATGAAGTAGATATTATGGGTTGTCCCCGTCTATAAGAATGAAATCTGCTGGAAATCCCAGCCTGGAATTGACCATCAGAAGATCTGGCTCTTTTGCCACTAGACTGTACTCCAATTGGTTGTGGTGCAGGTCTACTAACCCCACTAATCTATACTGGCTGTTGTGTCACCAGGACTCTTTCAACTGTTCTAGCAGATGCTAGTAAATTTGGGAAACTCATCAGTCGTAGGGCTGAAACTTGTAACTTGATCGTATCTCTCAGTCCATCTTCAAATCGTCGGCACTTATCTTCCTCAGTGGATGCAATACCACCAACATACTTACAAAGATGAGTGAATTCTCTCTCATATTCTGTCACAGACATATCCCTCTGTTTTAACATCAGAAACTCTCTCTTCTTGTTGCTTGTATAGATGGAGGAATATACTGCTCCTTAAACTTCTCTACAAAGAATTCCCATGTCATAGGGTTAGGAGCCTCTGTGCTCTGTGATTCAGATCGCTACCAATCATATGCATGCTCCTGTAGTAGAGATACTGCATATTCATATTTCTATTCATCTATGCAGTGTAGTTGATTAAATACTCGCTCTGCTCATTCCAACCAAAATTCTGCCATTGAGGGGTCATCTTCCCGTTAACCATAGAAATCAGATGCCCCTAATTTCCTCAGTCTCTCAAGTTGTAATCCAGACGAATCTGATCGTGATGCTCTCTGTAGCAGATCTATCATATTTCTCATGAGCTCAGTCTAATCCATATTAATAGCTGAATGTTCACGAAGTGAGCTGGCACTAGATCTCGGTGCCGCAGCTCGACGACGACTTGGTTGCGATGAAGCTCTTGCCTCTGAAGGCTCATTACTCTCAGCTTCTTCTATTACTATTCATCTTGATCCCGAGGCCATATCCTACCGATAACATAAAGACAACGACTCTAATCAATAAAGCAGCAACTCCAAGAATGCAATTGTGGGTACATTTTAAGAAAAACATTTTCAAAATTCACTTTAAAAATCAAAATCCGTCCAACCGGGCATTAATATCAATATCCAGAAACACAAACCGTGCTCTGATACCAAAAACCTATGACAGCTCCTCACCCAAATAGCACGTGCCCGGATGAGGGAGCACTAATGTCCGTATGTCTTTCTCATACTTCTTCAGGAAACTAATTTTTTTTTCAATACTCATGTATATATGGATATAAACAAAAATCATAGTACAATTTATTTACATAAAATAGTAATTTTTAACATCAGCAGAATTCTTAACAAACTTTAAAAGTAAGTTTTACAAACTCAAACATTTCTTTAATATAAAAGTCAAATACAAAAGTTTCAAAATTTGTAACCCACTTTCTTGAGATTTTGGCTGCTTTACTTGAATGGAATCACCGCTTGCTTTATCTAACGTCTTCAGCTACCTTTCTATATCTGCATGGAAATTAAACTCCATGCTAAATTCTAAGCTTAGTGGTGCATATAAATAAGACAATATACCATATCATGCAACAAGCATTAACAATTATCATTTTGTGCTTAAAAATGTTTGCATGCATGACTATCAACATATTCCTATTTCATACAAGTATAAATGTCATGCTCATATAGACAACGTTATTTTCATTTATCTTCAATGACAAATTATTCTGTAAATCTCTTTATCATTTCATCTCAATCTCGTATCATCATCATTTTCTGATTCTTTCCTTTTCTTATTTTTTCGATATATCCTCATTATCTTGCCCACATCACTCTAAATTTTTGGACTGACTGGATACGGGTTATGGATCAGGAGCTTTCACAACAAGCTTATGCCACCCTGTCCACTATCTGGCTCATAAGAGCTTCTTAAATCAATGGCACTCACAACAAGCTTTAGCCACATTGATTGAGTATAATTTCATCATAGATGAATAACCGGATCAAGGCCGCTCACACAAGCTTATGACATCTTGTCCTCATTTATATGTGCTCAACGGAGCTTTCTCAAGTCAGTAGCGCTCACACAAGCTTTAGCCACACTGACTGAGCATCCCAGACCAATGGCGCTCACAACAAGCTTTAGCCACATTGGTTGAGGTATACTATGGTACCTTTCGCCCCCTTAATGACATGTCATCTATCCTGATTCTAGTCCGCAAGTAGAGTAATGGGCTTTTTTATATTTTTACATCAATCATTATTCTCAAATTTCCACACATCAATATCTCGTATTTATCAACATCTCAATTTTCTTGTTTTGCAAACATATAGTCATGATCATATATCTTTTCATTCATTTACTAGATTCATCAATATTCTCATGTTTATCATCTGCATCATATTTCATATACATCCATGACAATTCATTTTTCTACATCAATTCTTTTTTTCTATATCACAACATATCACATTCTCACATCAATATATATATATATACATATACATATATTTATATTCATATTATTCTTATTTCACTGGATAGAAAATGACTTTCATTCATTTACCTGAATTCCTCACTTAATATCCACATTCATAATCACAAATACAGAGAATTCACGGTCGTGATTACTAATTTCACGCCTGTAATCCCAAGCCGTGAATGCTACTGGAATGAATTGCCCAAAAGCATTCACGGTCGTAATTACTCATTCACGCCCATGAATAAGTTCACTTCCGTGATTCCAACCCGTGAATGCTTCTAGAATGAATACTACCATTTCCACCCAGAAATTCACAACCGTGATACAATCAGTCACAACCGTGAACCCTCAAGTTCACGCCCGTGACTCAATAGTCACACCCGTGACTTTCAGCATGAAATCTGCATATTCACATTTCATTCTTTCTAACATCATCCAAATCATACCAAATTCTATTTCATGCATTTCTAAGGTTCTTTACTCAACTTATTACTTTTCAATACATGTAAATGCCTTGATCATACAATATTCTCTAACATGCATCATTGATTCATTATCACACATGGATCTCATTCATTCATGTCTAATTCTATAGTTTCATGCCATAATCATCATCATTCTCGAAATTGCATTTATCTAAAGTGATATTCAGCATGCATTATTTCAAACAAAATAGGCTATTGCCTTAAGTTATGCACAAACCTTAATCTTTCTCCTTCACTCTTTTAGGTAGCTTTCTCTTTTCCTTTACTCCTTAGAGCTTGTTCCTTGTCATTTGGAACTCCTACAACATCATAAATTATTATTTCAATATGATTTTCTCAAGACCCTAACTCTCTTTCTCTCTTTCAAAACCCTAGTTTCTCTCTCTTTCCATATAAGTCTTAGATGAGTTCAAAATTCGAACTTTCTTTAAGAAAAGATGAAGAAGAAGAAGAGATGCTTCTTACCTTACACTTTTCTTCATCAAATCACAACTTTGGAGATTTTCTCTCTCTACCAAACCAGATTTTTCTTCCTCTTTCTTGCTCTTTCTAGATTCCTTAAGAGTTATAGAACATGAATATCAGTTTGTCTTGCTTTTTCCCTTCTCTTCCCTTCCTTTCTCTCTCTAGAATTCAAGATTGGCTATGGAGGAGAGTGGGGCTGGCGTGTCTGGTGTAAGAGAGAGAAGAAGACAAAAAATAAAGATAAGAAGAAGAAGAAAGGAGTCTTAAATAGGGTACCCAAAAAGTCTCCATATGGGACAAACTATTTTACCATTTTCTCCTAATTTTTCACTTAATCAATATTAATCCTTCTTCCTTTAGTGTCATGGTCGGCCAACACAATTTTAAGTGTCCAAATTAATATGTTGATTAACAATTAATCTCATTAATCTTCCAATTTTTTATAAATTGCAATTTGACCCCAAAACTTATCAAATTTTGCAATTTAGTCCTTTACCGTAAATCATCTTATTTAAACTTTAATATCACTTATTTAAGTATTTATCATTTAATTTAACCATTTCTTAATCAATTTTTTGTGTAAAAATCCGAATTTAGACTCCGATCGGTCAAACACGTCAACTTCGCGACACGTGCGACTCGGGGCCTAAATTAGAGGATATTACATTAATGGCACTTGTATTGTCACATTTTATGGGTATATGGTCCAAGCTATGACCATAATCTTTTAGTTGTCATCTTATCCATAGGATTTGAGTGCAACAACATCCTGCTGCAACATATTCCGCTTCAGCGGTAGATAAGGCAACTGAAACTTGTTTCTTATTAAACCAAGAAACTAGGCATTCACTAATAAAGTGACAATTCCCTGAAGTACTCTTTCTATCCAAAAGACTACCAGCATAATCTGCATCCAAATATTCTGTGATATTGAAAGATGAATTTCAAGGATACCATAAGCCAAGATGCAATGTGCCATGTAAATATTTTAAAATTCTTTTTATAGCATTCAAATGTGATTCCCTAGGACAAGTTTGAAATCTAGCACATATGCATACACTATACATTATATCGGGCCTAGAGGTAGTAAGGTATAAAAGTGATATGATCATACCTCTATAGAGCTTTTCATTTATGCTCTTACCCTTATCATCTTTGTCCAATTTTGTTGATGTGCTCATTGGAGTCTTAGCATTTTTGCATCCTTCCATTCCAAATTTCTTGATTAACTTTTTGAAGTACTCGGATTGGTTGATGAATATACCCTCAATGCTTTGCTTGATTTGTAGACCAAGGAAGAACTTAAGTTTGCCTATCATGCTCATTTTAAATTCACTAGTCATACACTTAACAAATTCTTGACAACACAATTCATTAGTAGACCCAAATATGATATCATCAACATAGATTTGAACAATCAAAATGTCATGCTTATGCTTTTTAATAAACTAGGTTGTACCAATATGTCCTTTTGAAAAATTATTTTCTAAAAGAAAAGAACTTAGTCTTTCATACCAAGCTCTTGGTGGTTGTTTTAACCCATACAAGACTTTAGAAAGTTTAAAAACTTGATTAGGCAGATTATGACTTTCAAAACCTGGGGGTTGTTCTACATAAACTTCCTCCTATTTAAAACCATTTAAGAAAACACTTTTGACATCCATTTGAAAGAGTTTAAAATTCATATGGCATGCAAATGCTAAAAGTATTCTTATGGTTTCTAATCTAGCTACCGGAGCTTAGGTTTCACTATAATCTATACCTTCTTCTTGATTATAACCCTTTGCAACCAACCTAGCTTTATTCCTAGTTAATGAACCTTGTTCATCTAACTTATTTCTAAACACCCATTTACTACCAATGATTTGATGGTCTTTCGGTCTAGGAACCAAGGTCCATACTTTGCTTCTCTCAAATTGGTTGATTTCTTGAACCAAGGTTAATGTGTATTGGAGGCAAAATTGGGTTAGTGTACATGAGATATACACATATCAACAGTTGATAGCCCAATGTATGTATACTCATTAATTAGTTGATAGCACAAGATTTTCAATAGTTGCATGAATAATGCAGTTGGTATGGATTAAATACTTACCAACCAAACTAATGATGGCTTCTTGAGTTGCCTCAAGGTTATTTTTAGCTAGTTGGATATCAACCCACTAGGAGAACTTCCAGATAGGTTCTCTTGGGTTCATAGTGAGGGCTATGGATTCGCAATCAAATAGTGGGGTGATAATGCAATTTATTAAAGACCTAATAACCATGTATTTTCATGTATATTCTAACATACTCTATTTTACATCTTGTTTTCTAGAATCATCATCATGTCGACGAGTGGTAATTTGCAATCACTAATGGAGTCAAATAAGTTGATTGGGCTTAACTTTTTAGATTGGTTAAGGAATTTGGGAATAGTTTTCAAATCCGAAAAGATTAGCTATATCCTAGATTAGGCATTCCCAAATCCCCCTGCTGCTAATGCTTTTGAAGATGTTCAGAAAGCATATAAACCTCGATGATAGTGAGATGGCAAGCAACATTATGCTTGCCACTATGTCAGCTAAGTTGCAAAAATAGAATAAGGTTAGGATGGTAATTCCATACTCTATTGTTGAACCTTTAGGGGTACTTCCGTCATTTTGACGATAACAAACAAAATACCAATAATGTATTTAACTTATTTGTTTTCTAAGTCTATTGAACAGGGTATGGAATATGATAGCAAGAATGGAGAATGGCAGATTAATCTTAAAAAGATAAAATTGAAGAAATAGCATGTTCACGCCCGTGACCTTATGTGTCACGCCTTGATGAAGCTTAGTGCTAACAATTCAACATTTAAAGTTCACGGCCATGAAGAATGATAGCAACCGTGAATGATCATATTAGTCACACTCGTGAAATAAAGTCACGCCAGTGAAAAGATATGGAAAATTCCTTCAGAGAGCTTCATGACCAGAGTCACCACTTGGACAACGGCTAGGAAGGTTATTCATGCCTATGAAGATATAATGTCACACCCATGATCAAAGACTTCAAATCCTTTTAGAATGCTTCACGACCAAAGTCACCACTCAAGTCAAGGCTTGGAAGAACAGTCACGACCGTGACAACCTTAATTATGACCACGAAAGAGGAAAGAGAAACATGTCAGGCGCGAAAACAAGAGTTGGTGCAACAGCTATTTCCGCATTAAATGAAATCAAACGGCTATAACTCTCCATGAAAGTATAAATGCAAGTCATTTATGAATCCAGAACAAGAGAATAGCTAATACTTCGAATCAAAATCTTGTTGTAAGCCATTTGTGCATTTAATACTTTCAAAACAAATATTTATTCTCTGTGAAAATCTTTTTGCTCATTTTTTTCTGAGAATTAAAGATTTTTAAGTGTTTCTCTCTGTAATCATCCACTCAAGTGTAGGGTTTTGAAGAATGAATCATATTCATAAACGCAGCGAAAAATAAAATTTTTTACAACCCAAAACAAAAGATCATACTTGTACCATTAAAACTAATTTATATAAATGTAAATGTTAAAAATTATACCTTGTAATTTTTATTTGTTCTTAAAATATTTACTTTGTTGGGTTGTAGCAAACCACAAAAATCCACACTCGGATGTCTCTAATCATAATCCACGCGAAGAATGAAGAAGAAACTATCAAGAGAAATGATGTGAACAAATTCAAAGTGCTAGCTTTGAAAGTGTTCTTGAGAGAATTTTTGTTATCTTAAAAATATGTTTTTTTCGCAAAAAATATTTTCATGTCTATTTTCTGCTATTTGATGTCTTTTCTATATGAATCAAATTCAAAAATAAGATAAAAATTCAAAAATGGAGAAAATGGAAACAAATGAATAGTAATTGGCCTAATTAAGGCCAAAACCTGTCGTTGGCCAATCGATGAGAGGCAGAAGGCACGCTGGGCATGTTGTGGGCTGCTGTTGGGTAGCCCAGCTAGCTCGCAAGGCAAGCTAGCAGCCTGCCTAGCCTGTGCAGGCTCGTGACACTCCCGAATGATTTTTCCGTGCGATCTCATCGCGATCCATCCTAATACAATTCTCTCATATTTTGGATCCTATCCAAGACCATTTTACTCATTCTCCATATCTTCAATGCATGTGACCCATTTGGTTCCCGATTATGTTTGCCACATAAATGAACAATTAATTTAAGTAGGCCATGAGCGGTATCTAGCAATACATCATGACCCCCAATTCACCGGAAAGTCAGTGGTTTGACTACAAACCTTTCTATAGACATTTTTTGTGCATTTATTCCTTTCACCATTCTATACCCCACTTGGTTCAGAGTATGGACATGTGTCAACTCCCACTAGACTGACTACATCACGTCTAGTCCAAGTAATGTTAGTTCTTGTACTTGAGGCTCATTACTCTATTAGATATGTCATTGAAGACTATCTTTATGACATTTCCACTCTGGCCAGAGATTCCCAAGTAATGATCACGACAAGAGGCCATGGGTATACACTCCTTCTATCAAGAATGGTGAATCCTTTGTTGGTTACCCAATTACCTTTGAATACCTCAAGGTGTATCCAATCACCGCCCTATAAGCTACCTCTCTGAGGTAACAAGGAAGAGTGTCAAAATACATAATCAATATTCAAGATATCCTTGAGTACCTCAAGTCTGAGGATACTTGCACCATTGCTATGATGAGACTATCATTGACATTTGAATAGATTATCCATATGTTTGTCTCATAGTTGGTCATCCAATGTACTTTGCTACACTTAGCAAGCATCCACATGTTAACTCTAAACATCTCATGTCTATATATTATGAGATCTACTACTCGATCCAATCAAGGAGTGTAACATGTGTTAGTCTGTCTAGATTAATAATGTCCCATCTCATTAATCCTATGACTAGGGATAATTTTGATACTAACATAATTACACAATATAGGAATCTCAATATCATGATCTCATCATGATTTCCTTCGTGTTATGTTATGTATCAAGGACTTCATTAATTGATTTAAGATCACTTATCAATTCATATATCAAACGAACATCAAATTAATGAAAATGCCTTTTATTAATCAAATAAATTTGTACAATAAGTGCTAAAGGTGATTGCCTTTAGAGCACTCCTCTAACATCAAGTGAGTTTGGGTATTTTGGGGTTAAGACTAAAGCACTTGTCAGGGTTATTTGTGTGAGTCTTTAAAACACAAGGAATTGGTTATTTGTGTGAGCCATTAAAACACAAGGGATTTTTGGGTTAGGTGCAATCCATTGTTAGAAACACCATAGTTGGGTGTGAGCTTGTAAAACTCCATTGTAACACTTAGAGTGTTAGTGAAACTCCCAATTGAGATTGGGGAGAGGAGTAGGGTTTGTTAAAACCCGAACCTCTATAAAAATTCTTGTGTCTTATTTTTCTATCCCTACTAAACTTAACTTTTCTTTCCGCACTTAAAAGTTAAAATTTTAATATAATTCAACCCCCTTCTTGGATCAATATTTGGGCAATAATTGGTATTAGAGCTAAGTCTAGCATCGAAGCCTAATCAACGCTAGTAAATATCAAGATATGGCCAATGAAGGATTCCAAAGTCTCAAGCCTTACTTTGATGGAGTAAATTATGCTCATTGGAAGTTTCGAATGGAGACATATCTGGATAGTGAAGGAATTGAAGTTTGGGATAGTGTTCAAAAAGAATGGACTACACCAACTAGAAGAGGAGTTGATGGTGAAGAAGAAATCTTATCAAGAGATGATTGGACATAGCCTAAAAAAAGAGCAAACTTCAAAAACAAGAAGGCAATGAGAATTTCCTCAAGCTCATTATCCATTGAAGAATGTGGAAGAATACAACACTGCCCAATAACTTACAGCATGTGGAAAACATTGGAAAACTATCATTAAGGAACTAAGCAAGTTAAATCCAAAAAGATTCAACTTCTTACTTCAGAGTATGAGCTATTCAAGGTGAAATCCTAGAAATTCATTCTTTTACATTGCATCTAGTTTGTGGTATCCTAGAAATTCATTCTTTTACATTGTAGGATATTCAGATGTTGAGTATGCTGGTAGTCTTTTAGATAGAAAATGTACTTTAGGTACTTGTCACTTTATTAGAGAGTGCTTAGTTTTTTGGTTTAGCAATAAACAAGTTTCAGTTGCTCTTTCTACCGCTGAAGCGGAGTATGTAGCAGTAGGATGTTGTTGTACACAAATTCTTTGGATGAAACAACTAAAGGATTATGGTCATAGCATGAACCATATACCTATTAGATGTGACAATACAAGTGCTATAAATCTATCTAAGAATCTCATTTAACATTCTAGAAGTAAGCATATTGACATTAGACACCGTTTTATTAGAGATCATGTTTAATATGGAGATGTTGTATTGGAATTTATAAGCACAAAAAATCAATTGGTAGATATCTTCACTAAGTCTCTAAATGAGGAAGGATTTAACTTCATAAGACGAGAGCTTGGTATGATTGATGGATTAATTTTGTGATTGCCAAATTGCCCAACTTTGATTGATAATTTTGATTTTTGTCTCAGCTTACTAGAAATAAGGTAGCTAATTTGATGGAAATATATCTTATAAGGGATATAATCTCCTTAGAAATGCTTTAGTCTTGTTTTAGACTTAATTTTATTTAATGAGAATTTTAGGCAATTCACGCCCGTGAAATATATTCACGACCATGAAATAAATCGCCAAAAGAGCCAGTAGCTTAAAGTAGAATACAACATATTCGCCCGTGACATATATTCATGGCTTAAAGTAGTGAAGCCTATGTTTCACGACTACAACCTTTTTCATTCACCCCCATGAAATCCTTTGTTCATGCTCGTGATGCTTTTTCAGGACTGTGAACATTTCCACCAAAAACTTACAGAAGCATTCACGCTTTGTGTCACGCTTTGTTTCACGATCATAAGTAGTGAAGTTTAATACTTCACGCCCGTGACTCATTTGTCACCACCATGATAGTTCATCATTCATGCCCATGACCTTTAAATATCACGACCGTGAATAATTTCACACCTCTTTGCACAGGTAGAGGGTCTCTTCAGCAAACCATGAACACGACACTTAATGCCCGTGACTCAATTTTTCACACCCGTGAAGATGTCGACTATATAACATTTCTGCCGTTATTTCTCTCATTCCAACTCTCCAACTTCTCTCAACTTCTCTCATTTATCACCATTGAATACCAATTTTGAAGATTCCATCCCCCTAGCAACTCATTCCATCTATAAATATCTTGAAAAAACCATTTCCATTACCAGAAATCACATCACCCTTGGTTTTACTCCAAAATTTTTGTCAAATTTTTCACTCTTCAGAGTTTATTCTTTCAATCAATATGGAAACCAGTTCCTCCAAGAGTACAAGGAAGAAGTCTCATGCTCTAAGAAGGTACATTGATTACCTTCTAAATATCATTCTAGAGCATTGCCATCTTAGATACTCAGTGCTCAAGAAAAGGCCACTCCTATCCTCTAGATCATTTGAGTGGCAAACCGTTCGTACAGTCGGCCTAGAGACAAACACGACAGAACAACTCCAGGCCTGTCATCTTAAGGAATTCATTGATATCCATCAACCAACTCTGAGGGAGCCAACCTTAGAATTTCTGAGCACTTTGCAAGTATCTCCTATTGGCATGGTGAGGTTTCAAATTTACAAGCATCCAAACACCCTCTCTGGCACAGAATTTGGAGACTTGTTCAAACTTCCCTCTGATGGCATCCTGAATGACAGTGAAGTGGAGTTCTATGCTACTTAGGCATGGACTCACTTCGGTCTTTATTGTAGCTGGGATGTCAAAAAGACGAAGAGCACTCACCTTCGATCCCCAGTGCACAACTATTTGCATAGGTTTCTGACCTGTAGCATCTTTGCCAGAGGAGACAGCAATGGCACAATCAGGAATTCAGAGCTCTTTCTCCTGGAGATGGCCCGAAGAGGCCTCACAGTGGCTTTATCTAGATGGTTTGCAAACCATCTTTTGTCAATTGCCACCAAACCCTCCGGAGACATTCTGATGGGTGGGTATATTACTCACATCGCCTTGAAGCTCGAATACTTGAAGCTGGATGAACATCACATCAACCTCCTCCTAGGGCATCCTCAAGATTGACTAGATGTCGAGTCCTTTATCAAGATAGGAGCAACTGTTCGTATAGTGTTTGAGAACAACATTTACTACCGCTTCACCAACACTGCTGGTGAAATCATTTTGGAGGACAATGACTCAGATGACTTCAAAGCTGGGCTCTAAGGAATCCAGCTGAGTAAGAGAGCTCGAGTTGAGGTGGCGCCTCCAGAGGTT
The DNA here is from genome assembly GCA_023653625.1 of Triadica sebifera. Classification (NCBI taxonomy): domain Eukaryota; kingdom Viridiplantae; phylum Streptophyta; class Magnoliopsida; order Malpighiales; family Euphorbiaceae; genus Triadica; species Triadica sebifera. The sequence continues at coordinate 11,068,058 of CM042904.1, forward strand.
GAGCAAGAAATAGGACAATCCTCTTCCTCTGCACCAAACTTGGCTCAGCAAGTGGTTGACCTCTTGGCACCACGGTTTGAGCAATTGCAGGCTTCGATGGATGAGAGGTTAGAGAACCTCAAGGATTTCATGGAGACTCTCATGAAGAGCCTCGAGGCAGAAGTAGCTCGCCTTAGAGATAGGATGTCCAGCTAGATTTTTTGTTAGATGTTATATTTTCTAACTTGTTTGTTATAGGAAATTCTAATTTCCTTTCAGAATTTTAATTACTTTTGTATTTGGTTTTCTTAAATTAATATATTTCCTTTTGTTTTCCATTACGTTTTATCTTTTTGATATTCTTTTTGTTGATGACAAAAGGGGAAGAACCTAGCAATATATTGTTTAAAGTGCAATAGTTAATTTTGAATCAAAATGAATATGCAAGTATGCAAATGAGCTTCATATACCTTAAATATACCGTAAGTATACTTTGAAGCAAGTTACATGAATGAATATGCACTTGATGTACTCTTCATATACCTTAAATATACTAGGCATAACTATAACTTGTTTCAAAGAAAAAATTTGGTATACATTGGATATACTTTGCATATAACTTACATATACTTAAGACTAGGAAGCTACACTTCAGTATTTTTTACAATTCTTGCACTTCAGTATTTTTTATCGTAAGCATCTTTTGAGGGGGAGACTTCTCAAAGGCACATATTGCTAGATTATTTGTCACCATCAAAAAGGGGGAGATTGTTGAACCTTGAGGGGTATTTCTATCATTTTGATGATAACAAAAAAAATAGCAATAATGTATTTAACATACTTGTTTTCTAAGTCTATTGAACAGGGTATGGAATATGATAGCAAGAATGGAGAATGGAAGATTAATCTTAGAAATATAAAATTGAAGAAATAGCATGTTCACGCCCGTGATGAAGCTCAGCGCCAACAATCCAACATTTAAAGTTCACGGCCATGAAGAATGATAGCAACCGTTAATGATCATATCAGTCACGCCCGTGAAAAGACATGGCAAATTCTTCCAAAGAGCTTCACGGCCAAAGTCACCACTTGGACCACGGCTAGGAAGGTTGTTCACGCCCGTGAAGATATAATGTCACACCCGTGATCAAAGACTTCAAATCCTTCCAAAATGCTTCACGACCAAAGTCACCACTCAAGTCATGGCTTGGAAGAACAGTCACGACCATGACAACCTTAATCACGACCGTTAAAGAGGAAAGAGAAACATGTCAGACGCGAAAACAAGAGTTGGTGCAATGACTATTTCTGCATTAAATGCAATCAAATGGCTATAATTCGCCATGGAAGTATAAATGCAAGTCATTTATGAATCCAGAACAAGAGAATAGCTATACTTCGAATAAAAATCTTGTTGTAAGCCATTTATGCATTTAATACTTTCAAAACAAACATTTATTCTCTGTGAAAATATTTTTGCTCATTATTTTCTGAGCATTAAAGATTTGTAAGTGTTTCTCTCTGTAATCATCCACTCAAGTGAGTTTGGGTATTTTGGGGTTAAGAGTAGAACACTTGTAAGGATTATTTATGTGAGCCTTTAAAACACAAGGAATTGGTTATTTGTGTGAGCTATTAAAACACAAGGGATTTTTGGGTTAGGTGTGATCCATTGTTAGAAACACCATAGTTGCGAGTGAGCTTGTAAAACTCCATTGTAACACTTAAAGTGTTAGTGAAACTCCCAATTGAGATTGGGGAGAGGAGTAGGATTTGTTAACACCCGAACCTCTATAAAAATTCTTGTGTCTCATTTTTCTATCCCTACTAAACTTAACTTTTCTTTCCGCACTTAAAAGTTAAATTTTTAATATCCAATTCAACCCCCTTCTTGGTTCAATATATTGGTAACATCTACCATATAAGGGAGCTTTTTGATGGGAAAACACGTTCCAAAAGGTTCAAAACTTCAAGGCTGCACTTCTGAACTAAGATGGTTAAGGGGACATCTCTAGTTCAATATGCACTCAAGATTAATGGCTATATTGAGAGGTTGGCCACATTGGGATTTGTGATGGACCATGAATTATGTATTAACTTAATTCTAACTGGTTTGTCTGATAGTTTTTCACATTTTGTGCTTAACTATAGGATGAACCAAATTTCCACCTCTATTCCTGAGCTACTCAACATGCTTAAGACAGCTGAGCCATCTGTCAAAAAGGATAGTAAGGTTATGATGCTGGTGGATTCTTTTTGTTCTAAGAAGAAACTTTAGAATAAGAATTCCATAAAGCCTATGAGAGGTGTGGTCAATAAGAAGGCAAAGATATTGCTCCAAAGGAAACATGCTTCCATTGTGTCAAGGATGACCATTAGAAGAGAAACTGCAAGGCTTACTTGGAGTCCTTGAAAAAAAAGGAATTTGATGCCCCATCTACTTCAGGTATTTTTATTATTGAAATTAATACTATTAAGGATTACTCCATGGTTAAATTGATACTTCAAGTATTTTTGTCATTGAAATTAATGTTAAGTTGTGCTTCATGGCCATTGAGGATTACTCCAATGATGAGTTATGCTCTACTTCCCAACTTTGTTATGATTTATGTGATTTAATTGATGATGATGATCATCATATAAGTGAAGTACTAAACCTAGAAATAGAAAGATACAAAATGAAACTTGATCTTTATAGAAAAAATAACTCTAAATTCAAAATAAATTCTTATAACCTTCAAAAGGTAATTGAAGAGATAAAAACCTCAAATGACTCCTTAAAAAAGTCGTTGGATGAGATTTCCTCAAAACCCTTAACAAGTTCTCTCTTAAGAAAATAATGCATTGAAAAATGAGGTTGAAGAGCTTAGAAATTCTATTTCTAGATTTCACAAATGGAAGGAGAGTTTAGATACTCAATCATATCTAAAAGACCACCCTTAGTGAGACATGGTCTAGGCTTCAATAGAGCATCTTCATCTTGTAAATCCATCTTTGTTAAGTCAAGAAAACCACAAACTTCTACTAATGAAGTAATAGCCACAAGGGCTAATGGAAAAACACAAACAAAACCCACTACTCAAAAGAAGCATGCACCTAGGAAAGCACCCACAATGCATGAATGTTTATGTCATTGTGCACATACTTTTCCTAGGAGAGTAATAAAGCCTAAACCTATTACAAAGTGGAAAAGCATATTTAAATCCAAATAATGCTACTATTGCATGAAGCTTGGGCATATAAACAAATATTATTTCATTAGGAAGGCCCATTGAGAGTCTTCTAGTGCTAACCCCTAAGGACCTAAGTTCATTTGGGTACCTACAAATCAAACCTAAATTGTTATTTTGTAGTTGTACCTCACGTCTATATCAAAGGAAATGCTTGGCTAGTGGATAGTGGATGCTGAAGGGACATGACCAGAAATATAAGCTTTTCACTCAAATCAAAAGAATTGATGAAGTAAATTTTGGAAACAATGCCAAGGGTAAGATAATTGACATTAGCTCAATTGGTTTAAATAATGCTTCTTTAATAATGTTTTGCTTATTAATGGTTTAAAACATAATTTGTTAAGTATAAGTCAATTATATGATAAGGGATACCAAGTCACCTTTACCTCTAATGAATGTCTTGTGACCACCAAAATGGTTCAGAGATGTTTAAAGGAGATAGAGATGATAATACTTATGTAATAGATTTATATAGGCTATCTAACCTTTCCTCTAAGTATCTTATGACAATTAGACATGAATCTTGGCTATGGCGTAGAAGGCTTGGTCATAAAAGCATGAACTTAATTCAAAGCCTTAGCAAATGAGAGCTAGTGGATGGACTACCAAAAGTCAAATTTGCAAATGATAAGACATGTGAACCATGTCAAAGAGGAAAACAACACGAAAAATCATTCAAGTTAAAGAATGTAGTATAATAGATAAGCTTAGTCTTGATCATAAAAAGGATGGTGAGATCTTAAAGAGAGATGATAATGATGATCAATAAGAGCCACAACAAAAGGAGCATCAAAATAATCTACTATCTCAAGCTTAAGTGAAAGGCACCCAAGGGCTTCAAAAGGAATGGAAATTCATAAGAAACCATCCCATGGAGAAAATCATTAGTGATCCTACCAAGGGTGTAAGTACTAGATCTAATCTTAAGTTTTTAGATTCTAATGTATCTTTCATCTCTCAAATTGAGCCAAGGAATATTGATGAGGCTCTTAGTGATGAGAGTTGGGTAATTTCTATGCAAGAGGAACTGAACCAATTTGAGAGAAATAAGGTTTGGACCTTAGTTCCAAGACCTAAGGACGATCCAATCATTGGTAGTAAATGGGTGTTTAGGAACAAATTAGATGAGCAAGGTCATATAACTAGAAATAAAGCTATATTGGTTGCCAAAGGGTACAACCAAGAGAACGACATAGATTATGATTAGAGCTATGCTCCTGTGGCTAGATTATAAGCAATTAGAATTCTTTTAGCTTTTTCATGTCACATGAACTTTAAACTTTTTCAAATGGATATCAAAAGTTCCTTTTTAAATGGTTTTATAGAGTAAGAAGTGTATGTTGAATAACCTTCCAGTTTTGAAAGCCATACATTGCCAAATCATGTATTTAAACTCTCTAAGGCCTTATAGGTCTGAAACAAGATCCAAGAACTTCGTATGAGAGACTTAGTACATTTCTGTTAGAAAATAATTTTTTTAAAAGGATATGCAGACACTATTCTTTTCATTAAAAAACACAAGCATGACATATTACTTATTCAAATTTATGTTGATGTTATTATCTTTAGATTTACTAATGAATTGTTTTGTCAAGAATTTGCTAAATATTTGACTAGAGAATTTGAAATGAACATGATGGGAGAGCTCAAATTCTTTCTTGGTCTTCAAATCAAGAAAAACAAGGATGACATCTTTATGAACCAATCCAAGTACACGAAAGAGCTAGTAAAGAAATTTGGAATGGAAGGATGTAAATGTGCCAGGACTCCAATGAGCACATCAACCAAATTGGACAAAAATGAGAAGGGTAACACTATAGATAAAAAGCTTTGTACAGGTATGATCAGATCTCTTTTATACCTCACTGCTTCTAAACCTGATATAATGTATAGTGTATGCTTGTTGCTCGATTTCAATCTTGTCCTAAAGAATGTTATTTGCATGTTGTGAAAAGAATTTTAAAATATATATAAAGCACAATGCTCTTAGGCTTATGGTATCCTAGAAACTCTTCATTTCATATTATTGGTTTTTCGGATGCCAATTATGCCGGAAGTCTTCTAGATAGAAAAAGCACATCCATAACTTATCACTTCATTGGTGAATGTTTAATTTTTTACTTTAGCAAGATATAAGTTTTCAATTGCCTTGTCCACTACTGAAGCAAAATATGTACTAGTGGGTTGTTGTTGCACTCAAGTTCTTTGGATGAGAGAACAACTCAAGGATTATGGTCACGAGATTGATCACATTCCCATAAAATGTGATAATACAAATGCTATAAATCTTTCTAAAAATCCCATGCAGCATTTTGGAGCAAACACATAGATATTAGGCATCATTTTATAAGAGATCATGTCCAAAATGGTGATGTTATGTTAGAATTTATTGACACAAACAATCAATTGGCTAACAATTTCACCAAGTCTCTCAATGATGAAAGGTTTTGTTTTATAAAAAGGTCGCTTGGTAAGCTTGATTAGAGGACATTGTCTTAAAATTATTTTTAACAAGAATTGCATTCACTTTGCTGACTTGTGTAATTTGATGTTCAAATTGTGAACCTTGAGTAATATTTCATATATTTGATGTTTTGCATGTTCAAATTGTTTGATAAATGTTTATTTAACATGAAAAAGCATGATTAATTTGCTTATTATGTATCAAATCCTTTTATTTGTATCATGTTTTATTTTTTGCTATGTTTTAGGTCTTTAATCCTGTGAATAAATATTCCCAGTCATGAAAATTATATCCAAATACGGCAGAAGCATTCACGTTTTGGCTTATGCCTTGGGCCAAGGTTTGATCCAATGAATATCCTATTTCATGCTTGTGACTATTTTATGTGTCATGAACTTAACATGCTTCAAATGGCAGAAGCATTCATGGTTTTGATCATAAAATGGGTCACCATTTGGTATTCCAGGGAACACGATTATTCACGTTGTGAATCGATTGATATATAGCTTGAAACTTCACTATTTCTCTCATTTCTCTCTCTTTAAAATAGAAATAGTCACACCTTTTTCCCCTTTTCGGCCAAATCCGACCTTCCAATCACCATTTCACCTAAAATCTTCACCGAATTCATCATCTAAACATCAAAATCATCCATTTTTTTCCTCAAATTTATTTGAGTTTTCATGCAGGCATTAAAACCTAGATTTTTTTTTAGTCCTTTGTTCTGCTTCAAAGATTTTGACCTTTACCGTGGCCTCCAGACCCAATTCATCCAAAGAGAAGAGAAAAAACATGACTCCAAAGATCTATGCAGATCATTTTCTCAATGTTCTACCCTGACATCTACATACCCACCTTCAAGGAGCCAACCTTGGAATTTGTGAGCACCTTGTAAGTATCTCTTTTTGGCAAGTCTCCTTTTAGCTCTACGGGCAAGAGAATTCACTCACTGCCTCAGAATTTGCTAAAATCTTCAAGGTACCACATGAGGGCTTGATTAATGAGAGTGAGTCAATAGATTTTAATCATTATATATATTGGCACAACTTTGGTAGTGATTGTAGCTAGGATGTTAAGAAGAAAAAGAGCACTCACTTGAAGAACTTGGTTCTCCACTACATTCACTTATTCCTGACTTACTCAATATTTACTCAAGGAGATAGCAACAGGGTAGTCAGAAAATTAGAGTTGCTTCTATTTGAGGTGACTCAGAAAAATTAACTAGTTGCCCTGTTAAGATGGTTCGCATCCTATCTTCAGTCAATTGCCTCAAAGACATTGGGTGACATTCTAGTCGATGGCTACATTACTCACCTGGAAATTGAGCTCAAGTTGATGGATCTTAATGATCATAACTTCACCATCATCTCGGCACCCCCCATAGATCTACTAGACATTGAATTATTCATCAAGATGGGAGCTGCATTGAGAATTCTCTTTAAGGATAACACCTATTATAGGTTTATCACCCTTGTAGGTAAAATTGCATGGGAATCAAAGGATTCTAAAGCTTTTAAAGTTGGCCTTCAAGGGTCACAGTAGACAAAGAGAGCTAGAGTCGGGCTTCTTGAAGTTACAAAAAAAATGTCAGTTGCCCCAATAGTTGGTGAAGCATCTTCATCTAAACCGGACATGGCTGAGTAGCTTATGACTTTTATCCCTCCTCGTTTCGACATGATTCAAGCAAGCATGGATTTTTTTCAGCACTTCATTGATTAGAAGCTAGAAAATCTTAAGGATTTCCATTATAAAAAAAATACGCAAATAGCGACCATCAAATGTGGTCACATAGTTGTTGCTAAACTAGTTTTGCAACCACTTTGTGACCACAAAATGTAGTCTCAGAAAACCTCATCACTAACTTGATTTACTGATTACATTGCAAATGTCATCATAAGTTGTGACCACAATAGATTATGACTGCTAAAATTAGTGACCACATTATTGGTTGCAAAAAAAATGCCCACATTAGTGGTTGCAACATTCTCTTCTTATAGTTGTTAAAAGTAAAAACGATGGACCAAATAGCGACTACTTAGTGACCACTAAATATGGTATCTATATTGTGGTCAGTAAAATGGTCACAATGTGGAGACCACTAAATATGGTGACAAATTAGCAATTACGTTGTGGTTGCAGATTAGTAGCCATAGGATTGTGATCTCAGATTAGCAACCACATTATTGTGGTTGTAGATTAGACACCACAATCATATTGTTGTAGATTAGCAACCACTTATGGTGGTCACAATTTGTATTATTTAATTAATTATTTTATTAATTAAAATGATACCATATTTTATAGTGCCTATTGTGGTGACTATTCAATTAATTAATTAATTGTTATTTAGAATGATGATGATGATTATTAAATTATTATTATTATTAATTAAAAATAGTAATCTATTAATTTATAATTATTAATAATTAATAAAGCTATTATTATTTAAATTTAAAATCTACAATGCATTAAAATATTAAATGTGCAACTATAATGAAATATTAAAAATATATTATTAATAGTACGTCTATTATAAAAAAATTAACAAGAAATGGAATCTCAAGAATGACCATCTGGCGGTTGCCGATTGGAGTGTATCCTCTATCTCTTCTCCAGCATCTGCATCTGCTTTGACATGCGACACATCATATCCTCATTTGGCACCTCCATTCAATAGAGCTCTGTACAGTACTACATAGCTCATGTACCTCATCCCATTGGTGGAACGTCCTCGGCCCCTTCTTATGGAGCCATCTCCAGCAAGACCTCGACTGCTCATAACTAAATGGAAAAAAATTGAATCATGTTATTGACAGTTAACATTTATCCCATAATCATGGTTCTTCATCTTCATCATCATCAATATCTTATGGGTCACTTATTGGATCATTCAATTCCCTTTGTTGATCTTCTTCAGTAATTTCAATATTATGGATGTCAATTGACTCTTCTTGAAATGGAGGAGGTTCTTGCATACATCTACTTTGGGAAGAGCTTTATGACATCTCAACAATTCCTTCTGGTTTAATTTTTGAAACAACCCACTAGTCACTTTTATTCCTTTGCAAGCTTGGATACAAAAAATAATATGCATTAGCTGCTTACATGGCTAGGACAAAGAGTTCGTACTTACCGTATCATTTTTTATGGTTGATCTCAATAATGTTGTAATGCTCGTGAACCCTAGGACCCACATCAGGAGTCAAATCAAACCAATCACATTCAAATAAAATTGTTCGCTTAATTGGCCAATTGGGATATTCCAACTGCACTACGTCTCTTAACTGACGGTACCAATCATTCGAGTTATGGCAGTAGTTTTGGCCCTTTATGCAAATCCCACTGTTCATTAACATTATGTAACACCCTTTGATATAATTGAGAATAATCCCAATTTCACCAAAAGAAGCTATGATGCACATGGGACAAAATGTCACAAATTTAAAACTTTCATCCACCATGGCCATTATGACTTAAACAAAATAAAAGCATTCCTAAAATCATGAAATCAAGCTCAATATACTAAAACCTTAATTACAAAGTCATATGAGCATGCACATGCCCAAGGTTTTACAAAATGTAGTTATAAAACTACATATCTTTGAAATACAACATGCAAAACTATAGCTACCAACCCAAAACAAAATTAAAAAAAAAACAACATACAACAGTGTATCACCCACTATAAATGTAAATCCTTAGCTCCAATCATTAGGAGTCCTCCTCAATCAAACATTCCATAAGCTCCAAACCTATGCATGGAAAGCTCTTATGCTAAGAAATTGGTGCCTAATGGTATATAATAATGTGCAAGACATACAAAAACATAAATAATATGCATGATAAACTCATCGAGCTACCATAATGACTTACATCAAAGTCTGCACATGATTAGTTCTCATACTACATGACATTGTTGGGTTTTGAAGAATGAATCAAATACATAAACATAGCGGAAAAATAAAATTTTCAAAACCCGAAACAAATGATAGTAATTGTACCATTAAAACTAATTTATACAAACATAGAGGTTAGAAATTATACCTTGTAATTTCTTATTTGTTATTCAAATCTTCACTTTGTTGGGTTGAAGCAAACCACAAAAATTCACACTAGAATATCTTTAATGATAATCCATGTGAAGAATGAAGAAGAAATTATCAAAAGAAATGGTTTGAACAAATTCAAATTGCTAGCTTCGAAAGTGTTCTTGAGAAAATTTTATTGTGTCTTGAAAATATTTTTTCACAAAAAAATATTTTCATGTCTATTTTCTGGCATTGGATGTCTTTTCTATTTGAATCAAATTCAAAGAAAAGATCAAAAGTAAAAAATGGAGAACAGGGAAGTGAATGAATAGTAAATTGGTCATAATTGGCCTAATTAAGGCCAATTCATCCGTTGGCCAATGGAAGGCAGCAGCGCCTATGTTGGGCCTGTTGCGGGCTGCTGCTGGGCAACCCAGCTGGCCTGTTAGGCTGGCCAACAGCCTGCCTAGCTCATGCAGGCCCGTGATCCTCCTGAATAATTTTTCCATGCTATCTCATCGCGATCTATCCCAAAATAATTCTCCCATATTTTGGATCCCATCCAAGACCATTTTATTCATTGTTCATATCTTAAATGCATGTGACCCATTAGGTTCCCGATTATGTTGGCCACCTAAATATAATAACTAATTTAAGCAAGTCATGAGCAGTATCTAGCAACACAACATGACCCCCAATTGACCGGAAAGTCAGTAATTTGACTATGAATCTTTCCATGGACAATTTCCATGCAATTATTCCTTTTACCCTTCTATACCCCACTTGGTTCAAAGTATGGACACATGTTAACTCCCACTAGATTGACTACATCACATCTAGTCGAAGTAATGTTAGTTCTTGTCCTTGAGGCTCATTACCCTATTAGATATGTTATTGAGGACTATCTTTATGATATTTTCACTTTGGCCATAAATTCTTGAGTAATGACCAAGACAGGAGGCCCTGGGTATACACTCCTTCTCTTAAGAGTGGTGAATCCTTTATTGGTTACCCAATTACTTTTGAATACCTCAAGCTATATCCAATCACCACCCTATGAGCAACCTCCCTAAGGCAATAAGGAATAATGTCAAAATACAAAATCAGTATCCAAAATATCCTTGAGTACCTCAAGTTTAAGGATGTTTGCACCATTGCTATGATGAGACTATCATTGACATTTGAATAGATTATCCATACGATTGTCTCATAGCAGGTCATCCAATGTACTTAGCTACTCTTAGCAAGCATCCACATGTTAACTCTAAACATATCATGTTTATAGATTATGAGATCTACTACTCGATCCAATCAAGAAGTGCACCATGTGCTAGTCTTTCTAGATTAACAATGTCCCATTTCATTAATCCTATGACTAGGGATAATTTTGATACTAACATGATTAAACATGATAAGAATCTCAATATCATGATCTCATCATGATTTCCTTCATGCTATGTTATATAATTCAAGGACTCTACTAATTGATTTAAGATGACTATCAATTCATATATTAAATGAACATCAAATTAATGAAAAAGCCTTTTCTTAATCAAATAAATTTGTACAATAAGTGCTAAAGGTGATTTCCTTTAGAGCACTCCTCTAACCAGTTCCCACTTGCACTAAAGCCAATCGCATTTGTATTTAATTCCATAAGGAAGTAGATGAGAAACATATTTCTTTTGGGGAAATAGCTTAGTTAAAGGATCAGCAATATTCTGATCAATGGACATGCTTTTTATCTTTGCATCATTCCTACCAATGATTTCTCTAATCAAATGGTATCTTTTGAGTACATGTTTGGATTTCTGATGAGACTGTGGCTTCTTTGCTTGTGCAATAGCTCCATTATTATCACAATACAATTGTCTTGGGTCAATAATGCTAGGAACCACTCCATGTTCTGCGATGACTTTACAAATCCAAACTGTTTCCTATTTAGTGTGAATATATAACTTGACTGAGATTTTAAGTCATCATTTTCTGATTGGAAGTTGGCATCAGTATACCCACTCACACTAAGATCTCCAACTCTATATACCAAGAATACATCCTTAGTCCTTCTCAAGTACCCAAGGATATTCTTGACAGCCACCCAATGACTCTCATTAGGGTCTGATTGGTATATGCTCTTGACATTCAAAGCATATGATACATCGACTTTTGTACATATCATAGCACACATGATTGATCCTATAACTGAAGCATTTGAAATCAAACTCATGTGTATCTTCTCATCTTATGTCTTTGGACACAAAGACTTTGAGAGAGTAATCCCATCGGTCATAGGAATATATCCCCTCTTGGACCAATTCCTTGTCTTTGACGATAACCTTTAGCAACAAGTCTAGCTTTATAAGTAATCACATTATCATCCATGTCAGTTTTCTTTTTGAAAACCTACTTGCACTCTATAGGCCTTATCTCTTCGGGTGGAATCCATTTCTGACTTCATGGCTTGAAGCCATTTGTCAGATTATGAACTGTTTAGAACTTATTCATGTTAGAAAAGTGCTCTAAAGGCAATCACCTTGAGCACTTATTTTACAAATTTATTTGATTAATAAAAGGCTTTTCATTAATTTGATGTTCATTCGATATATTAATTGATAAGTGATGTTAAATCAATTAATGAAGTATTTGATACATAACTTAACATGAAGAAAATCCTGATGAGATCATGATATTGAGATTCTTATCATGTGTAATTATGTTAGTATGAAAATTATCCCTAGTCATAGGATTAATTGGATGGGACATTATTAATCTAGATAGACTAGCACATGTTCCACTCCTTGATTGGATCGAGTAGTAGATCTCATAATCTATAAACATGAGATGTTTAGAGTTAACATGTGGATATTTACTAAGTGTAGCTAAGTACATTGGAAGACCAACTATGAGACAAACATATGGATAATCTATTCAAATGTCACTGATAGTCTCATCATAGCAATGGTGCAAGTATCCTTAGACTTGAGGTACTCAAGGATATCTTGAATATTGATTTTGTAATTTGACACTATTCCTTATTGCCTCATGGAGGTTGCTCATAGGGTGGTGATTGGATACAACTTGAGGTTTTCAAAGGTAATTAGGTAGCCAATAAAGGATTCACCACTCTTAATAGAAAGAGTGTATACCCATGGCTTTTGTCGTGGTCATTACTCGGGAATCTCTAGTCAGAGTGGAAATGTCCTAAAAATAGTCTTCAATGACATATCTAATAAAGTAATGAGCCTTAAGGACAAGAACTAATATTACTTGGACTAGATGTGATGTAGTCAGTCTAGTGGGAGTTGACACATGTCCATACTCTAAACCAAGTGGGGTATAGAATGGTGAAAGGAATAATTGCATGGAAATTGTCTATGGAAAGGTTCGTAGTCAAACTACTGACTTTCTGGTGAATTGGGGGTCATGATATGTTGCTAGATACCACTCATGTCTTGCTTAAATTAATTGTTAATTTAAGTGGCCAACATGACCGGGAACCTAATGGGTCACATGCATTGAAGATATGGAGAATGAGTAAAATGGTCTTGGATAAGATCCAAAATATGATAGAATTATTTTGGGATAGATAGCGATGAGATCGCACAGAAAAATCGTTCGAGAGGATCACGGACCCACGCAACCATCTAGGCTGCCCAGTAGTAGCTTGCAGCAGGCCCAGCCTGCTGCTGCCTCCAACCCGTTGACAACGGCAGATTTTGGCCTTAATTAGGCCAATTATGGCCAATTACTATTCATTCATTTCCCTTTTCACAATTTTTGACTTTTCATCTTTTCTTTGAATTTGATTCAAATAGAAAAGACATCAAATGGAAGAAAATAGACATGAAAATATTTTTGTGAAAAAATTATTTTTAAGACAACAAAATTCTCACAAGAACACTTTAAAATCTAGCACTTTCAATTTGTTCAAACCATTTCTCTTGATAGTTTCTTTTTCATTCTTCGTGTGGATTGTCATTAGAGACATGCTAGTGTGGATTGTTGTAGTTAGCTACAACTCAACAAAGTGAAGAATTGAAGAACAAATAAGAAATTACGAGGCATAATTTCTAATCTTTATATTTATATAAATTAGTTTTAATGGCACAAGTATGATCTTTCGTTTCAGGTTTTGAAAATTTTATTTTTTCGCTACATTTATGAATATGATACATTCTTCAAAGCCCAACAATTCATAGGTTGTAGGCTCATCATTTTCTATGAGCAATACGTCGTTATGTTAACTAATGAGAAATCCATATCTCTTTGGAACAGTACATGTCCTACTAGACCTATGAAGCTCTTGTGCTTCAGAAGGTTGAACTGTTATATCAACTGTATGAGTAACAAGCTCGGGTTCAGGCAATTGATCAACATCTGTTTGGGTATCCTGAACTTCCTAAAGTTCAATTTTGCTCCCACTATCTCCTTTTAGGAGGAATTCTCTTTCTAAAATGGTAGCATGTCTTGAAATAAAAACATTTTGTTCCAATGGGTGGTAAAATTGATATCCATATGATGCCTTTGGATATCACACAAGCAGACATCGATCAAACTTAGCTTTTAACTTATCTGACATAGTCCACTTCACATAAGCAGGACAACCCCAAATTCTCATGTAAGAAAATGTGGGCCTTTTGTTATGCCATATCTCCTATGGAGTGACATCAACTAACTTCGAAGGAACTCCATTTAATATATAAATGGTTATCTCTAGTGCATAACTCCAAAAGGATTTAGGCAATTCTACAAAACTCATCATAGACCTTACCATGTCTAACAAGGTTCGGTTTCTCCTTTCAGCCACACCATTGTGTTGCGACATGTACGGTGGAGTCCATTGAGATAAAACCCCATTATCCCTAAGATAATCTTGAAACTCTTGGCTCAAGTATTCACTTCCTCATTCTGACATAAGTGTTTTAATACTTTTTCCAAGTTGTTTCTCTATTTCGTTTCTGAATTCTTAAAACTTTTCAAAAGCTTCAGATTTGTATCTCATAAGATACACATATCCATATCGTGAGTAGTCATCGATAAAAGTAATTAAGTAGATGAAACTTTATCTAATGTGTGTAGACATTGGACCAGATGCATTTGAATGTATTAAGTCTTAAAGTCCATTAGCACATTTACCCTTTCCCTTAAAGGGTAATTTGGTCATCTTGCCTAATAAGCAAGATTCACATGTGTCATATGATTCATAATCAAATAACTCAAACTACCACTCTTCTGCATCTTAGCAATGCGTTTCTCACTTATATGATCAAGGCGACAATGTGGCACCCCCCCTTATATATTTGGAATAATCCCACCTATATAAAAAGGATGCTACAAGCTTAACTCGATAATCTGCTCCAATTGATTTTTTTCATTTTAAATAATTTAATCTATTTATTTATATTGGTTTAGGCAAGTTGTTTTAATTAACAATATATATTTATCCTTATATTGCATACACATATGACACCTGATTAGGTTACATAATTATTTACATACAAAATATTAATATATGAGACATGTCTATCACACCATATACATAGTCAAACTAAAAAATAATAATAGATAACCAACCCTCTAACTATGCTTCTTGTGTCTCTATTGATATGGGCTTGGACTTCTTCCTCATCAACTCCACTATCTACTATCTACAACTTCAATTCCTGCATGAGAAGAATCCACGTTAAGCTATCTCTAGCTTAGTGGTACATATAAGTATTAAAGTTTTTCCTAAGCAGTCACACAAATGCATGTCTGAAACAAAATCATGGCATATCAAATTTTATTGCATATTTGTCATATGAAATAAATAAATACATAACATAAAAAAATAAACAAAATAACATTATTCAATAATTAAATTTGCACCACCTCATGTAAGCGTTTTACACTTTGTTACTTACATAAATTAATTAAATTTCATATTTTATTATATGAATTATTAGCCCAAAATCTCGCTCTCGGACTGCCGGATACGGGGTGCGAAATAAGGGCCCTCACGGAGCTTAAGCCACCCTACTCACTATAATTTCAAGTCAAGGGCGCTTGTGGAGCTGCAGCCACCTTGACCTAGTATAATCACTTATTTGTGTGTAATTAGGATTAGGGGTGCTCTCGGAGCTATAGCCACCCTGTCCTTAAATCATATCAATATCGGTACCAAACCTTCCCCCTAATGGTGTATCATCTGTCCTATGTCTGTCCTCAGGTAGAGAAATGGGAAATTAACACCACTAATTACTTATTTCTATAACCAATACTCATTTCATATTAACATAATAATATAATGACAATTTATTTCAAACCCATATACTAGCATGATATTTTATCAAATATTAGCATAATGTTAAGTTCAAAGTTAATAACATTTCTATAATGTTAAAACATGTCATAATATATTATTTCATCATGGTGGCAAATAATTCATCTCTTGCACATACAATGATGCATAAGGGGCAAACTAGAATAATTATATTTACAAACCTCGATAGGGTTTTTCTTTTCCAAAATATAAGCTCAGAGCTTATTCACTTTTGTTTGTCTTCTTCTTATTGAAATCCTAATTTAAAAATATAATTAATTAGTACCTTGATAAAATATTTATTCTTAATATAATTTAAATAAATAACTGCATTTTCTTTTAAGCTAGAGTATGAGCTCTTAGGACTGTTGGATCAATAACTTTATTTAAAATAATCCAATTTATATGATTCTTGATCTTGATTAAATATAACATGTAGAACTAAAATACACTAAAATTTCAGAATTTTTGAACCATTACATAATTTTTGGTATAACTTTAAATATTGTCTTGTTTTCTGCCCTTAAACAGTTTCGACGTACCATATTTAAAAATTCATAGCTTTCAATGTGTAGCTTCAATTATTCTGAAAATTGTTATAAAATTATATAAGTTAATTTGGAATATTTTTCATATTTAACTCATTCCCTGATTCAGTTTCTATGGTTCTCAAATATTGGAGGATCTATAACAAGTTCAACATAGAGTATCAACCCAACTAGCTCAATTGTTCAGCTCAGAACTCACAAAATACATAATATTTTAAGGTGGGACTTTCACCAAAATTTATATAAGACATAGGATTAAAAATTTTGAGTTTTTAACTTTAGCTAATTCAATCTAAAAATAGGTCAAATATAAGGACAAAGTTACTGGAGCTGGACAAGTACCAGAACACAACTCAATCAAGAAACAACTATAATTCATTTCACTATAGCTCAACCTACACAAGATATATTTATACAAAATTTGGAAGAGAACTAAATGGAACATATATCTACAAATTTCATGTTTTACAAAGTCTCAGATTCACCCACTAAGATGATCAATTTATATAAAAACTGTAGGTTATTTCATTGTTATCTCTCCCCGAACTAGTTTCACCCCAATGACCATTTCTCTTCATATAATTGAAATAATTCAATTCAATTTGATATATAGATACGCAAGACATATATGAACAACTTTTATATTTTACACCTCCTCAAATTCAATTCATAGGATACTCAAAAAAAATGAACGAAGTACACTGCAGAACATAACCTTAAAAGCTCTAATAACAAAATAATAAGGGAAATATATTACTTACCAAGATTAGATTTGTTTGGAATGATTTTGATGCAAATCTTGAAGGAATGGGGTAAAGTCTTAATTGACTTTCCCTCCCCTCCCACTTTCTCGATTTTAGTCTTTTTTTTCTACTGTCCCTTGTACTGTTCACTTTTCTATTTTTTTTTACTTTATTATTTATTTATTTTTATCTTATTTTTTATTTTCGTATATTTACTTATCTCTAGTCTCTTTAATTTGTACCAAAAATACAATTTAATTATGTGGTCTAATTTAATCAAATTTATCATGTCTATCAATTTAATTAATTTTAATTTCTAATTTAATCATTTATTCCATATATTTTAATCTATATTATCTATCATGTTTTTCCTATTTATACCACATTCTTATTCAAATTAAACTCTAATTAGTAGGCATTACAATTCTCTCACCCTTAAGATGTTTCGTCCTCAAAACATACCTAACGCATCGTTACTAAACAAGCGAGGGTATTGAGCTTTCATCACCTATTTGCTTTCCTATGTTGCTTCTTCGATTGCGTGATTCCTCCATAGTACTTTGACTAATGGTACTTGCTTGTTCCTCAGTTCCTTAACTTCTCTTGCTAAAATTTGGACTGGTTCTTCTTCATATGTCAAATCTTGTCTGACCTGAATGCTTTCAGCAGGTATGATATGATTAGGATCTTATCTATATCATCTTAACATTGAGACATGGAAAACATTATGTATTTGACTGAACTCCAGTGGTAGAGAGAGTCTATAAGCAAGAGGTCCAACTCTTTCTAATATTTCATTAAAAGAAGCTTCCTCACTTTTTCTTATGTCTCTTGCATTAGGTCTGGTCCCATAAGCTTCCTCTTGCTGAGTTTTATCCAACATAGAGGTGTTCGACACTTCCTACCATAAAGTGCCTCATATGGAGTCATCTGGATACTAGATTGATAACTGTTATAGGCGAATTTCATTAAAAGAAGATATTTGTCCTAGCTACCTTCAAATTCGATGACACAACTTCTCATCATATCTTATAGAATCTGAATGACTCTTTCTAACTGTCCATCTATCTGTAGATGAAAAGTCATATTGAAATTGAGCTTAGTTCCTAGAGTTCATTGTAGACTACCCCAAAATTGAGATGTGAAGCAGGGATCTTTGTCAGACACAATAGAAACATGCACTCCATGAAGTAGTACAACTTCTTTCATATAAATTTCTATCAATTTATTCAGTGGGTAATCCTTCCTGATAGGTAAGAAATGTGTTGACTTTGTAAATTTGTCCACTATGACCCATACAGTATCATGTTTCTTTGGTGTCAAAGGCAATCCAATCACAAAATCCATAGCGATGCATTCACACTTCCATTCTAGAATAGAAATTGGATGTAACAACCCTGAAGGTACTTGATGTTTTTCCTTGACCTGCTGACAAGTCAAACATTTTGAAGTGTATTCTGTGATGTCATTTTTCATACCTGCCCATCAGTATCTGCTCTTCAACTCTTGATACATCTTGTTACTCCCTGGGTGCATAGCATATTTGCTTTCATGGGCCTCTCTAAGAATCCTTTGTCTAAGATCTTCTACATGAGGCACACATAATCTTTCTTGATAGAACATCCACCATCTAAGTCCATAGTGAATCCAGGTCTCTCCCCCTTAGAGATCAACTCAGCTAATTCAATTAGCTTTTTATTGTGTCTTTGTGCATCCTTGATTTCCTGCATAAGAGTGAGTTGAAGGTGCAACTCTGCCACCATCTTTCTACTTAAAGCATTTGTTACAACATTAGCTTTGCCTGGATGGTAGTCAATCACACAATTATAATCCTTTATTAGTTCTAGCCATCTTTTATGCCTCAAATTTAATTCTATCTGTCAGGGAAGATATTTTAAACTCTTGTGATATGTGTAAATGAAACACTTCTCCCCATATAAATAATGGCGGAAGATCTTCAATGTAAAAACTATAGCTGCCAACTCCAGATCATGGGTAGGACTTTAACTGTCTAGAAGCATAAGAAACCACCTTTCCAACTTGGATCAATACACAACCCAATCCATTACGAGAAGCATCACTATAAATGACATACTCCTTATTAGGAATCGGCTGTGTCAAAATA
Organism: Triadica sebifera; assembly: GCA_023653625.1. Taxonomy (NCBI): domain Eukaryota; kingdom Viridiplantae; phylum Streptophyta; class Magnoliopsida; order Malpighiales; family Euphorbiaceae; genus Triadica; species Triadica sebifera. Next base: position 11,087,479 of record CM042904.1, read on the forward strand.
GGGGCCTTAGTGAGCATACTTTTGATCTTATCAAAACTAGCTTGACACTTATCTGTCCACTCAAATTTAACATCCTTTCCCAATAGTCTTATTAAAGGAGAACCAATCATTGAAAAACCCTTAACAAACCTCTGATAATATCCAGCTAAACCCAAAAAACTTCTAACCTCTATCACATTTGGGTTGGTGCAATGACTAGTTTTGTATTAAATGCACTCTAACGGCTATAATTAGCCATGGGAGTATAAATGCAAGTCATTTATGCATTCAATACATGAGTATAGCAAATACTTTGAATCAAAATCTTATTACAAGCTATTTGTACATTTCATACTTTCATAACAAATATCTATTCTCTGTGAAAATCTTTTTGCTCATCATTTATTGAGCAGTAAAGATTTGTAAGTGTTTCTCTTTGTAATCATTTATTACTAATGTGAGTTTTGGGTATTTCTGGGTTAAGAGTAGAACACTTGTAAGGGTTAGTTGTGTGAGCCTTTAAAACACAAAGATAAAGGTTATTTCTGTGAGCCTGTAAAACCCAAGTAAAGGTTGTTTGTGTGAGCCTATAAAACACAAGATAAAGATTGTTTGGTTATTGTGTGAGCCATTAAAACACAAGATATTTTTGGGTTAGGTGTGAGCCATTATGAGAAACACCATAGTTGGGAGTGAGCTTATAAAACTCCATTGTAACAGTTAGTGTGTTAGTGAAACTCCCAATTGCGATTGGGGAGAGGAGTAGGATTTGTTAACACCCGAACCTCTATAAAAATCCTTGTGTCAAATTTCTCTATCCCTTCTAAACTTTATTTTTTATTTATGCACATTAAAGTTAAATTTTTAAAACTCCAATTCAACCTCCATTCTTGGCTTAATATCTGGGAAAAAATAGAAAACCTCAATTTACATTTGTGGGGAGTAAGATGAGAAGAGAAATGCATAAGAAAGAGAAAGAGGTAGGGACACGCAGGCCCTACTTACCATAAAACAAAATAATTTCATGCATGCTCAATCACATTGGGCCTAAGTCCATAATCATCCATCATGCCTTTTTCATACACCCCTAACATGCATTCTCTAATGCACAAAATAAAAATGATAATTTGCAAATCGATTCAACACTTGAATCGAAATTGTCTATATGTATTCTTTCGGTTAATTTAATTTTGTATGTCATTTTCAAGTGGAATTTAATATTTAATCAAATTAAATTAAATTCCATATTTTCAGAAATAATTCAAAATTAATTCTCCTTCAAATCAGAATATTAGGATGTTAAAATTAAACAATTTAATTTTAATATACACACCAATTTCTAGTCATACTAGAATTACAATTGCACATCTTAAATTAATTCAAAATTAATTTCCTAAAATTCTAAAAATTTCCAGAACATCAAATCATGATTCCAATTATCTTTGTGTTAGCTCAAGTTCATCAAAATATTTTTGGCACAAACCAAAATTACTAAGACAAACGAACCAACACACTTAGACGCTCAAAATGACTAATTCGATATCTAGAATTTTTAAAATTTCAAATGCATAAAAAATAATTTTGGCATATATCTAACATCAAAATAACATATTTTTATTTACGTAAAAATTATTTCAAGGTGCTAGAAATAAAATAAACACATACAAAAAAATAAATAAAATAGCCCCACCGGGTATGCTTAAACAGTCCCATTTTTGTGTTTGTTTGAAAAATTAATTAAAATATTTTTTAATTAATTATTGGACACTTCCAGAGGTATAAAAATATTCTCCATATTTATAAATAATTTTTTCATAATTAAATTGTAAAAAAAAATATAACCAGCCCATCAATTAAGCCAAACAACAACACATGTTCATAAACAAGATAATTTTAACCATTTTTGAAATAAATCCGAAATTAATTATTTAAATTACATTCAAATCATTTTTCAATCAAAATAATAATTATTAATCATCCCATGACCAAATTAAAGAAAAAAAAAAGTGTAAAACATATTTTACAAATTAATTTCAATTTTCCAAAACCTATTGATCCAAAATCATAAAAAACAAAATTGTACTTTCAATTAAAATTAATTTTAATGGATACAAGGAGACTCTGATACCAATGCTGGGTTTTGAAGAATCAATCATATTCATAAACGCAGCGAAAAAAATAAAATTGTCAAAACCCAAAATAAAAGATCATACTTGTACCATTAAAACTAATTTATATAAATATAAGTGTTAAAAAAATTATGCCTTGTAATTTCTTATTTGTTCTTCAAATCTTCACTTTGTTAAGTTGTAGCAAACCATAAAAAATCCACATTAGGATGACTCTAATGATCATCCACGTGAAGAATAGAGAAAAAACTATCAAGAGAAATGGTTTGATCAAATTCAAAGTGCTAGCTTTGAAAGTGTTCTTGATAGAATTTTGTTGTGTCTATTTTCATGTCTATTTTCTTTCAATTGATGTCTTTTCTATTTCAATCAAATTTAAAGAAAAGATGAAAAGTCGAAAATGGAGAAAAGGGAAATGAATGAATAGTAATTGACCATAATTGGGCTCATTAAAACCAAAAACTGTCGTTAGCCAACAAGTGGGAGGCAGCAGAGCTACTAGGCAGCCCAACTGGCCCGCTACGTAGGGCCAGCATCCTATCTAGCCCGCGTGGGCCCGTGACCCTCTGGAATGATTTTTTTGTACGATTTCATCGTGGTCCACCCCGTAATAATTCTCTCATATTTTAGATCCTATCCAAGAAAATTTTACTCATTCTCCATATCTTCAATGCGTGTGACCTATTAGGTTCCCAGTTATGTTGGAAACTTAAATTAATAATTAATTGAAGCAGGTCATGAGCGGTATCTAATGACACATCATGACCCCTAATTGACTGAAAATTCAATGGTTTGACTACGAACCTTTCCATAGATAATTTCTGTGCAATTATTCCTTTCACCATTCTATACCCCACTTGGTTCAAAGTATGGAGATGTGTCAACTCCCACTAGACTGACTACGTCATGTCTACTCCTAGTAATGTTAGTTCTTGTCCTTAAGTCTCATTACTATTATATTTTGAAGAATGAATCATATTCTTAAACACAGCAAAAAATAAAATTTTTTAAAACCCAAAACAAAAGATCATTCTTGCACCATTAAAACTAATTTATATAAATGTAAATGTTAAAAATTATACCTTGTAATTTTTATTTGTTCTTCAAATCTTCACTTTGTTAGGTTGTAGCAAACCACAACAATTCACACTAGGATATCTCTAATGATAATACATGGGAAGAATGAAGAAGAAACTATCAAGAGAAAATGGTTTGAACAAATTCAAAGTGCTAGCTTTGAAAGTGTTCTTGAGAGAATTTTGTTGTGTCTTAAAAATATTTTTTTTCACAAAAAAATATTTTCATGTATATTTTCTTCCATTTGATGTCTTTTCTATTTGAATCAAATTCAAAAATAAGATGAAAAGTCAAAAATGGAGAAAATGGCAACTAATGAATAGTAATTGGCCATAATTGGCCTAATTATGGCCAATTACAGCTGTTGGCCAATGGATGGAAGCTGCAGGTGCACTAGGCCTGCTGCAGGCTGCCGCTGGGCAGCCCAGCTGGCCCGCAAGGCTGGCCAGCAGCCTGTACAGGCCTGTACGGGCCTGTGACACTCTCGAACGATTTTTGCGTGCAATCTCATCGCGATTCATCCTAAAATAATTATCTCATATTTTGGATCATATCCAATACCATTTTACTCATTCTCCATATCTTCAATGCGTGTGACCCATTAGGTTCCTGGTTATGTTGGCCACTTAAATTAAAAATTAATTTAAGCAAGTCATGAGCGGTATCTAGCAACACATTATGACCCCCAATTGACCGAAAAGTTAGTGGTTTGACTACGAACCTTTCCATAGACAATTTCTGTGCAATTATTCCTTTCACCATTCTATACCCCACTTGGTTCAGAGTATGGACATGTGTCAACTCCCACTAAACTGACTACGTCACGTATAGTCCAAGTAATGTTAGTTCTTGTCCTTGAGGCTCATTACTCTATTAGATATGTCATTGAAGACTATTTTTATGACATTTCCACTCCGGCCAGAGATTCCTGAGTAATGATCACAACAGGAGGCCATGGGTATACACTCCTTCTATCAAGAGTGGTGAATCCTTTATTGGTTACCCAATTACCTTCGAATACCTCAAGTTGTATCCAATCATTACCCTATGAGCTACCTCTCTGAGGCAACAAGGAATAGTGTCATAATACATAATCAATATTCAAGATATCCTTGAGTACCTCAAGTCTAAGGATACTTGCACCATTGCTATTAGTTGTTCATCCAATGTACTTAGCTAAACTTAGCAAGCATCCACATGTTAACTCTAAACATCTCATGTTTATAGATGATGTGATCTACTACTCGATTCCAATCAAGGAGTGTAACATGTGCTAGTTTGTCTGGATTAATAATGTCCCGTCTCATTAATCCTATGACTAGGGATAATTTTGATACTAACATAGTTACACATGATAAGAATCTCAATATCATGATCTCATCATGATTTCCTTCATGCTATGTTATGTATCAAGGACTTCATTAATTGATTTAAGATCACTTATCAATTCATATATCAAATGAACATCAAATTAATGAAAAAGCCTTTTATTAATCAAATAAATTTGTACAATAAGTGCTAAAGGTTATTGCCTTTAGAGCACTACTCTAACAAGCTCCCACTTGCAATAAAGCCAATCGCCTTTGTATTTAATTCCATAGGCTAGTACATGAGAATCATATTTCTTTTGGGGAATTGGCTTAGTTAAAGGATCAACAATATTCTGATTAGTGGGCACTTTTTCTATCTTTACATCATTCCTACCAATGATTTCTCTAATCAAATGGTATATTCTTAGTGCAATGACTCCATTATTATCACAATACAATTGTATTGGATCAATAATGCTGGGAACCACTCCAAGTTCTGTGATGAATTTCTTTATCCAAACTGCTTCTTTTGCTGCTTCAGAAAGTGCAATGTACTATGCTTCGATTGTGGAATCAGCAGTCGTTACCAGTTTGGAACTCTTCGAACTACCTGCTCCACCATTTAGTGTGAATATATAACCTGACTGAGATTTTAAGTCATCCTTGTCAGATTGGAAGCTAGCATCGGTATACCCGCTCACAGTAATATCTCCATCTCCATATACCAAGAATACATCCTTAGTTCTTCTTAAGTACTTGAGGATATTCTTGATAGCCACGCAATGACCCTCACTAAGGTTCAATTGGTATCTACTCGTGACACTCAGAGCATATGATACATCGGGTCTTGTACATATCATAGCATACATGATTGATCCTATAGCTGAAGCATATGGAATCAAACTCATGTCCGTCCTTTCATCTTGTGTCTTTGGACACAAGGACTTTGAGAGAGTAATCCCATGGGTCATGGGAATATATCCCCTCTTGGACTGCTCCATGCTAAACCACTTTAGCATTTTATCTATGTATGTAGACTGTGAAAGACCAAGCAATCTTTTAGATCTATCTCTATAGATCTTTATCCATAAAATATAAACTGCTTCTCCAAGGTCTTTCATAGAGAAATTCTTGGATAACCAAATTTTGACTAATTGTAAGGCTGAGACATTATTTTCCATGAACAATATGTCATCTACATATAACACAAGAAATACGATTGCACTCCCACTAACCTTCTTGTAGACACAAGGTTCATTCGAATTTTGTAAGAAACCAAACTATTTGATTGTCTCATCAAATCGAATATTCCAACTCCTGGATGCTTGCTTTAATCCATAAATGGATCTTTGAAGCTTACATGCCTTTTTTCCATCTTTGGATATGAAACCTTCTGTGTTGCCCAGATATCAAGCCAAGAAGGGGGGTTGAATTGGAGTTTTGAAAATTAAACTTTTAGGTGCAGAAATAAACAATTAATTTGAGGAAGGATAGAGAAAATTTGACACACAGATTTATAGAGGTTCGGGTGTTAACAAACCCTACTCCTCTCCCCAATCGCAATTGGGAATTTCACTAACACACTAAGTGTTACAATGAAGTTTTACAAGCTCACTCCCAACTATTGTGTTTCTCACAATGGCTCACACCTAACCCATAAATCCCTTGTGTTTTAATGGCTCACAAAATAACCAATTCCTTGTGTTTTATAGGCTAACACAAACAACCTACTCTTTGTATTTTACAGGCTAACACAAACAACCTACTCTTTGTGTTTTACAAGCTCACACAAATAACCTTTTAATTTGTGTGTTGGAGGTTCACACAACTAACCCTTACAAGTGTTCTACTCTTAACCCAGAATTACCCAAAGCTCACTTGAGTAAAGATTATAGAGAGAACCACTTATAAATCTTTATAGCTCAAATATGAGGAGCAAAAAGATTTTTACAGAGAATAAATTTGTTCTCAAAGTATCAAAGTACAAATAGCTTGTAATAAGAATTAAATTTGAAGTATATGCTATTCTTTTGTTTTTCTTATCATTCTCTTATTCCTTAATGCATAAATAACTTCCATTTATACTCCCATGGCTGAATATAATCGTTGGGGTGCATTAAATAAGAAACTAGCCGTTGTACCAACCAAAAAATCGCGCTTGACATTTTTCTCTTTCATTGTTCACGGGCGTGACTATGATTGTCACGGGGGTGACAATTCTTCCCAAGCCATGACTGAAGTGGTGACCTTGATCGTGAAGCTCTCTAGAATGTTTTGACATATTGAGTCACGGGCGTGACATACTAATTCACCGGCGTGACAATCTTCTTAGCCGTGATCCAAGTGGTGACTCTGGTCGTGAAGCTCTCTGGATGAAATTGCATGAATCTTCACGGGGGTGACACCTTTATTCACGAGGGTGACTGAAAATGCTTACTTCACGGTTTGTGTTTCCTTCATGGCCGTGAACTTCAAATGTTGGTTTTGGAAACGGATAGCTTCCTTCACGGGAGTGACTCCTAGAGTCACGACAGTGAACATGTTACTACTTGAATTTTGTTTCTCAAGGATTATTCTTCCAATTCTCCATTCTTGCAATTTTAATTCATGTCCTGTATAATATACTTACAAAAACAAGTATGTTAAATACAATATTGCTATATTATTTGTTATCATCAAAATGACGGAAATACCCCTCAAGGTTAACATTCTGGTTGTGTCATGTACACATCCTCAGTCAAATTTCCATTAAGGAAAGCTGTTTTCACATCCATTTGCCATATCTCCTAATCATAATGTGTAGCAATGGCTAGGAGTATCCTTATGGATTTAAGCATAGATACTGGGCTAAAAGTTTCATCATAGTCAATTCCTTGTCTTTGACGATAACCTTTAGCAACAAGTCTAGCTCTATAGGTAATCACATTACCATCCATGTCAGTTTTCTTTTTGAAAACCCATTTGCACCCTATAGGCTTTATTCCTTCGGGTGGGTGAACCAAAGTCCATACTTGGTTTTCATACATGGAATCCATTTCTGACTTCATGGCTTGAAGCCATTTGTCAGATTCTGAACTATTCAGAACCTCTTCATAGGTTGTAGGCTCATCATTTTCTATGAGCAATACGTCGTTTTGTTCACTAATGAGAAATCCATATCTCTCTGGAATAGTACGTATCCTACTTGACCTACGAAGCTCTTGTGCTTCAGAAGGTTGATCTGTTATATCATCTGTATGAGTAACAAGCTTGGGTTCAAGTAGTTGATCAGCATCTGTTTGAGCATCTTGAACTTTCTCAAGTTCAATTTTGCTCCCACTATCTCCATTTAGAAGGAATTCTCTCTCTAAAAAGATAGCATGTCTTGAAATAAAAACCTTTTATTCCAAGGGGTGGTAAAATTGATATCCATATGATGCTTTTGGATATCCCACAAACAGACATCGGTCAGACTTAGCTTCTAGCTTATCTGACATTTTCCGCTTCACATAAGCAGGACAACCCCAAATTCTCATGTAAGAAATTGTGGGCCTCTTGTTATACCATATCTCATATGGAGCAACATCAACTGACTTTGAAGGAACTCCATTTAATATATAAATGGCAGTCTCTAGTGCATAACCCAAAAAGGATTTAGGCAATTCCGCAAAACTCATCATAGATCTTACCATGTCTAACAAGGTTCGGTTTCTTCTTTCAGCCACACCATTGTGTTGTGGCGTGTAAGGTGGAGTCCATTGAGATAAAATCCCATTATCCCTAAGATAATCTAGAAACTCTTGGCTCAAGTATTCACCTACTCGATCTGATCGAAGTGTTTTAATACTTTTTCCAAGTTGTTTCTCTACTAAATTTCTGAATTCTTTAAACTTTTCAAAAGCTTCAGATTTGTATCTCATAAGATACACGTATCCATATCGTGAGTAGTCATCGATAAAAGTAATGAAGTAGATGAAACCACCTCTAGCGTGTGTAGACATTGGACCTCATACATCTGAATGTATTAAGTCTAAAAGTCCATTAGCACGTTCACCCTTTCCCTTAAAGGGTAATTTAGTCATCCTGCCTAGTAAACAAGATTCACATGTTTCATATGATTCATTATCAAATGACCCCAAACTACCACTTTTGTGTAGCTTAGCCATGCGTTTCTCACTTATATGACCAAGACAACAATGCCATAAATAAGATGATTTCAACATATCTTGCTTTTGCCTTTTATTATCATTGATGTTTAAAATTGGATTTGACATATCTAATATGTATATTCCATTGCATAATGTACCATTAGCATAGATAATTCCATTCAACATAATAGAACAACAATTGTTACTAAAAACTAAAAGGAAATTATCTTTATTTAGACTTGAAATAGAAATAATGTTTTTAGTCAAAGCAGGTACATAATAGCAATTCTCTAAATTTAATATAAGCCCACTAGGGAGGGTCAATACATATGTTCCTATAGCTAATTCAGCAACCCTTGCTCCATTTCCAACGCGTAGGTCTGACTCTCCCTTATTGAGCTGTCTACTGTTCCTTAGGCCCTGCATATCAGTGCATATGTGTGAGACACAACCAGTATCTAATACCCATATATTATTATTGGAAATAGTATTATTTTTAATGACAAAAATACCTGAAGTAGATGGGGCATCAGATGCCTTCTTCTTGAAGGACTCCAAGTAAGCCTTGCAGTTTCTCTTCCAATGGCCATCCTTGCCATAATGGAAGCATGTCCCTTTTGGAGCAATCTCCCCGGCCTTCTTCTTGGCCACGCCTCCTTTAGGCTTCATGGACTTTTTCTTCTTCTTAATGTTCTTCCTTTTAGAACTTGAAGAGTCCACCAGCATCACAACCTTACTATCATTCTTAATAGATGGCTCAGCTGTTTTAAGCAAGTTAATCAACTCAGGAATAGTGGTAGAGATTTCGTTCATCCTATAACTAAGCACAAAATGTGAATAACTATCAGAAAAACCCCTTAGAATTAAGTCAATACTTAATTCATGGTCCATCACAAATCCTAAGGTGGCCAACCTCTCAATATAGCCATTCATCTTCAATGCATATTGCACTGGAGATGTCCCCTCAACCATTTTAGTGCGAAAGAGCAACCTTGAAGTTTTGAACCTTTCAGAACGTGCTTGCTCATCAAAAATCTCTCTTAGATGATATAGTATGGAATTACCATCCATAGCCTCATGCTGCTTTTGCAACTCAGCTGACGTAGTAGCAAGTATAATGCAGCTTGTCATCTCAATATCATTGAGATGCTTTTGATATGCCTTCTGAACATCTTCAGAAGCATTAGTAGTAGGGGGATTAGGGAGTGCCTCTTATAGGACATGGCCAATCTTTTTGGATTTGAGAACTATTCTCAGATTCCTTAGCCAATCCAAAAAATTGGGCCCAGTCAACTTATTTGATTCCATTAGTGATCGCAAATTCACACTTGTCATGATGATGATTCTAGCAACCTAGATGTAAAGTAGAACATGTTAGAATGTACATAAAATGCATGTTTATTAGGTCTTTAATAAATCGTATTATGGCTCCCACTATTTTATTGCAAATCCATAGCCCTCACTATGAACCCGAGAGAACTTATATGGAAGTTCTCCTAGTGGGTCGATATCCAATTAGCTAAGAATAACCTTGAGGCAACTCACTTTGATTCAAGAGATTGACTTTAGTATGTCCATATTCATGTCATATAATTAATGTAATTATCTTTATATTTTCATGTGATGAATGTATGATATATAAAAACATGCAATAATAACATGATGAGACTTAACAAAGAAATTTCTCGCTAAATAAACAATTAAGGCTTACGCCTTCCATTAATATGGGGAGAACTAGAGTTTTTAGAGTTAGGGTTATTGAGTTGCCTCAATCTCGCTCTATAAGAATATGTTCAAACCATTCAAATTAGATTTCACGATTAATGGGTTAGACTTAACTGATGTCATTAGCTTGTTGGATTTGCGCCAAGGTTATTGAGTATTGAAGGTGAAGTTAGGTTAGTGTACATGAGATGTACACATATCAATAGTTGATCTCCCAATGTATATGCACACATCAAATAATTGATAGCACAAGATTTGATAGTTGCATGAATAATGCAATTGTTATGGATTACATACCTACCAACTAAACTAATGATGGCTTGTTAAGTTGCCTTAAGGTTATTTTTAGCTAGTTGGATATTGACCCACTAGGAGAACTTCTATATAGGTTCTCTCAGGTTCATAGTGAGGGCTATGGATTCCCAATAAAATAGTGGGAGTCATAAAGTGATTTATTAAAGACCTAATAAACATGCATTTTCATGTACGTTCAACCATGCTCTATTTTACGTTAAGTTGCTAGAATTATCATCATATTGACAAATGTGAATTTGCGATCACTAATGGAGTCAAATAAGTTGGCTAGGCCTAACTTTTTGGATTGGCTAAGGAATTTGAGAATAGTTCTCAAATTCGAAAAGATTGGCTATGTCCTAGATGCGGCACTCCCCAATCCACCTGCTGTTAATGCTTCTAAAGATATTTAGAATTCATATCCAAAGCATATCGATGATAGTAAGATGGCAAGTTACATTATGCTTGCTATTATGTCAGCTAATTTGCAAGAGCAGCATGAGGCTATGGATGCTAATTCCATAGTCTAGCATCTAAGAGAGCTTTTTGATGAGTAAGCACATTATAAAATGTTCAAAACTTTTATGCTCCTCTTCTACACCAAGATGGTTGAGGGGACATCTCCAGTGCTATATGCACTTAAGATGAATGACTATATTGAGAGGTTGACCACCTTGGGATTTGTGATGGATAATGAATTAAGTATTGACTTAATTATAACTGGTTTGTCTTATATTTTTTCACATTTTGTGCTTAACTATAGGATGAACCAAATCTTCAGCACTATTCCTGAACTAATCAACATGCTCAAGATAGTAAGTCCATAAAGCCTAAGGGAGGTGTGGCCAAAAAGAAGGCCTAGGAGATTGCCCCAAAAGAAACATGCTTCCATTGTGACAAGGACGGTCATTGGAAAAGAAACTGTAAGATCAACTTAGATTCCTTGAAGAAGAAGGCATATGATGCCCCATCTCCTTTAGGTATTTTTGTCATTTAAATTAATATTGTTTCAAATAATAATAAATGGGTATTAGATACCGGTTGTGACTCACATATATGCACTAATATGCAGGACCTAAGGAACAGTAGGTATCTCAATAAGGGAGAGTCAGATCTATGTGTTGGAAATGGAGCAAGGGTACCCTCCTTACTGGGCTTATGTTAAATTTGGATAATCGTTATTATGTACATGCTTTGACTAAAAATATTATATTTATTTCTAGTTTAAATAAATATGGTTTCCATTTAGCTTTTAGTAACAATTGTTGTTTTATTATGTTGAATGATATTATTTATGCTAGCGGTACATTATGAAATGGAATATACATAATTGACATGTCAAATCCACTTTTAAGCATCAATGATAATGAAAGGAAAAAACAAGAAATGTTGAAATCATCTTACTTATGCCATTGTCGCCTTGGTCATATAAGTGAGAAATGGATAGTTATGCTACACATGAGTGGTAGTTTGGGGTCATTTGATTATGAATCATATGACACATATGAATCTCGCTTATTAGGCAAGATGAAAAATTACCCTTTAAGGGAAATGGTGAATGTGCTAATGGGCTTTTAGACTTAATACATTTGGATGTATGTGATCCAATGTCCACACAGGCCAAAGGTGGTTTCATTTACTTCATTACTTTTATCGATGACTACTCATGATATGGGTACATGTATCTTATGAGATACAAATCTAAAGCTTTTGAAGACTTCAAAGAATTCAAAAATGAAGTAGAAAACAACTAGACAAAAATATTAAAACTCTTCGATTATATCGAAGAGGTGAATACTTGAGCCAAGAGTTTCCAGATTATCTTAGGGATAATGGGATATTATTTCAATGGACTCCACCTTACATGTCACAATGAAATAGTATGGATTAAAGGAGAAACCGAATCCTGTTAGACATGGTAAGGTCTATGATGAGCTTTGCAAAGCTCCCTAAATACTTTTGGGGTTGTGCACTAGAGATTTTCGTTTATATATTAAATGGAGCCCATTCAAAGTCAATTGTTGTTACTCCATATGAGATGTGGAATAACCAAAAGCCCACACTTTCTTACATGAGAGTTTGGGGTTGTCATGCTTATATGATGGATATTGTCAGATATGCTGGAAGCTAAGTCTAACTAATGTCTGTTTGTGGGATATCCAAAAGCATCATATGGACATCAATTATACTACCCATTGGAACAAAAGGTGTTTGTTTAAAGACATACTATCTTTTTAGAAATATGATTTCTTCTAAAAGGAGATAATAGGAGAAAAATTGAACTTGAAGTTCAACATGCCCAAGTAGATGTTGATCAACTACCTAAACTCGAATTTCTTATTCATACAGATGTTATAATAGCTCAACCTTCTGAAGCACAAGAACTTTATAGGTAAAGTAGGATGCGTACTATTCTATAGAGATATGAATTTCTCATTAATGAATAGAACTATGTATTGCTTATAGAAAATGATGAGCCTACAACCTATGAAGAAGTTCTAAATAGTTTAGAGTTAGACAAGTGACTTCAGGTCATGAAGTCAGAAATATATTCCATGTATGAAAACCAAGTATGGACTTTGGTTAACCCATTTGAATAAATAAAGCCTATAGGATGCAAATGGGTTTTCAAGAAGAAAACAGACATGGATGGTATTGTGGTTACCTATAAAACTAGACTTGTAGCTAAAGGTTATCTTCAAAGACAAGGAATTGATTATGATGAAACTTTAAGCCCAATAGTTATGCTTAAATCCATAAGGATATTCCTAGCCATTGCTGCTCATTAGGAATATGAGACATGGAAAATGGATGTCAAGATGACTTTCCTTAATAGAAATCTGACTGATGATGTTTACATGACACAACCAAAAGGCTTTATCTCTAAAGATGGCAAAAAGGAATGCAAGCTTCAAAGATCCACTTATAAATTAAAGCAAGCATCCATGAGTTGAATATTCGGTTTGATGAGACAATCAAACTATTTGGTTTCTTACAAAATCTAGATAAACCTTGTGTATGGAAATGACATACTATTAATGAGAAATGATATCTCAACCTTACAATTAGCCAAAATTTGGTTATCCAAAAATTTCTCTAAGATAGACCTTGGAGAAGTAGTCTATATTTTGGGGATAAGGATTTATAAAGATAGATCTAAAAGATTTCTTGGTCTTTCATAGTCTACATACATAGACAACATGCTAAAGGGGTTTATCATAGAGTAGTCCAAGAGAGGATGTATTATCATGATCCTTGGGATTGCTCTCTCAAAATCTGTATTTCTAAAGACACAAGATGAGAGAACACGCATGAGTTTGATTCCATATGCTTCAACTATAGGATCAATCATGTATGCTATGTTATTTACAAGACCCATGTATCATATGCTCTAAATTTCATGAGCAGATACCAATCGAACCCTAGTGAGGGTCATTGGGGGGTTGCTAAGAATATCCTTAAGTACTTGAGAATGACTAAGAATATATTCTTGAGATATGGAAATGGAGATTTGATTGTGAATGGGTATACCGATGTCAACTTTTGAATGAGTTCCAAACAAAAAATGACTGTTGATTCCACAATCGAAGCAGAGTACGTTGTAGCTTCAGAAGTAGCAAAAGAAGCAGTTTGGATAAAGAAATTCATCATGGAACTTGGAGTGGTTACTAGCATTGTTCATCCATTACAACTGTATTGTGACAAGAATGGAGACATGGAAAAAGCAAATGAGCCACATTCTCATCAAAGATATAAACATGTACTCAGAAGATACCATTTCATTAGAAAAATCATTGGTATGAATGATGTAAGGATAGGAAGAGTGCCCACTGATTAGAATATTGCAGATGCTTTAACTAAGCAACTTCCCAAAAAGAAACATGATTCTCATATACTTGCCTATGGAATTAAATATAAAGGTGATTGGATTTAGTGAAAATGGGAGGTTGTTAGAGAAGTGCTCTAAAGGCAATCACCTTTACCACTTATTGTACAAAATTAATTGATTAATAAAAAGGCATTTTCATTAATTTCATATTCATTTGATATATGAGTTGATAATGATCTTCAATCAATTAATGAAGTCCTTGATACATCACATAACATGAAGAAAATCATGATAAGATCATGATATTGAGATTGTTATCATGTGTAATTATGTTAGTATCTAAATTATCCCTAGTTATGGGATTAATTACAAAGGACATTATTAATCTAGATAGATTAGAACATGTGATACTCCTTGATTGGATCGAGCACTGGATCTCATAGTCTATAAACATGAGATGTTTAGAGTTAACATGTGGATGCTTGCTAAGTGTAGCTAAGTACATTGGATGACCTGTTATGAGACAATCATATGGATAATCCATTCAAATATCAATGATAGTCTCAACATAGCAATGGTGCAAGTATCCTTAGACTTGAGGTACTTAAGGATATCTTGGATACTGATTATGTATTTAAACACTATTCCTTGTTGCCTCAATGGGGATGCTCATAGGGTGGTTTTTGGGTACAACTTGAGGTATTCGAAGGTAATTTGGAAATTAACAAAGGATTCACCACTCCTGATAGAATGAGTGTATACCCATGGCCTCTTGTCAAGTTCATTACTCAAGAATCTCTAGTCGGAGTGGAAATGTCGTGAAGATAGTCTTCAATGACATGTCTAATAGGGTAATGAGCCTCTGGGACAAGAACTAATACTAGTTGGGCTAGATGTTACATAGTTAGTCTAGTAGGAGTTGACACATGTCTATACTTTTAACTAAGTGGAGTGTAAAATGGTGAAAGGAATAATTGTGCAGAAATTGTCTATGGAAAGATATGTAGTCAAACCACTAACTTTAAGGTCAATTGGGAGTTATGATGTGCTGCTAGATACCGCTCATGACTTGCTTAAATTAATCAATAATTTAAATGGCTAACATAATCGGAAACATAATGGGTCACATGCATTAAAGATGTGGATAATGAGTAAAATGGTCTTGGATAGGTTTCAAAATTGTGTGAGAATTATTTCAAGTCCGATAGCGATGAGATCACCAAAAAAAATTGCTTGGGAAGGGTCATGGACCCCCTAGCCAAGCAGGCTACTGGCCTACTAGCAGGCCAACAAGGCCTACCTAGTGGTAAGCCTGTGTGTGTTGCACTACATGCTGATGCACACAATGTCGTCAGGCCAATTATGGCCATTAATCCCATTTACTATTCATTAACCTTCCTTTTCTTCATTTTTGATTTTTGATCTTATTTTTTTAATATGATTCATATAGAAAAGACATCAAATGGCATAAAAGAGACATGGAAATTTATTTTTGGTGAAAAATAATTTTTAAGATAATAATTCTCTCAAGAACAAATTCATAGTTAGCACTGTTGAATATTGTTTAAACCATTTGTTTTTAAGTTTTTTCTTCATATCTTCGCATGGATCAATATTAGAGACAACCAAGTGTGGTTTGTTGTGGTTTGCTACATCCCAACAAGGTGAAGATTTGAATAACAAATCAAGAAATTACAAGGTATAATTTCTAACCTCTATGTTGATAAATTAGTTTTAATGGCACAAGAATGATAATTTGTTTTATGTTTTTAAAAATTTTTATTTTTTTGCTGCATTTATGAATGGGATTCGTCTTCAAAGCCTAACACAATATGCATGTTTCCATTGATAAATATATGATGTTCTAGCCTAGTATAATGGTATGTACAAGATTTGAATATTATGATAGTACTACAAATCTAGATAAGTAACCATGAATAAAGTAAATTGAGATATGATTTATATATATGTGTGTGTATGATGGTATGGCTGAACACATGTACCCATTCGGTATATTTATCTACTCCATGTTAATTTATAAATGCGTGTTAGAATTTTAATGTTTATATGTATCACTAAGCTTTAAGTAGCTTAGCATGTGGGTATCTTTGCACACAGGTTTGGAGCCAAGCGATCGCTTAGTTAACTTGGAGAGAAGACTAGAAAAGTCAGAGTTGACCCATATTGGGTTTGTTTATTTGTTTAATTTCTTCCATCCATTTGATATCTCACATGATATGGGATAGAGACTGATAGTTATTCAAGTTTTATTGCGAACATGTAGTTGAATTTAATTATGTTTGATAAGGATGCATTTTGTAACAAGGGTTGTTGTTTTTCAAACCAAATTATGTTTTGACTATGGATTTGATCTAGATACAAGAAAGAGTTTTGTACAGTATACAATGCAGAAATAATTTTCATTATACAGTTATTATCATCGTGATACAATTGTATGAGTTAAGTTAGAAAACTTTTCAAATCTGAACAAGGTTGTACAAATCCTGTTAAACGAGTGCTCTAATGGTGATTCCTTTACCACTTATTGTACAAATTTATTTGATTAATGTTAAACCTTAAGGGGTATTTCCATCATTTTGATGCTAACAAATAAAATAGCAATAATATATTTAACATACTTGTGTTCTCAGTTTGTTGAATAGGCTATGGAATATGACGCAAGAATGGAAGACTACTTATGCAAGTCCAAAAATGAAGAAATAACATATTCACATCTATGATGTAGCTTAGCTCCAACTCTCCAACATTTAAAGTTCACGACCATGAAGAATCATAGCATTCATGAATGATCAAATCAGACATGCCCGTGAGATAACATTTCAAATTCCTCATGGTCGTGAGAGCTTCACAGCTAGAGTCACCACTTGGACCATGGCTTGGAAGGATATTCACGCTCGTGAAAGTATAAAGTCACGCCCATGATTAAACACTTCAAATTCTTCTAGAATGCTTCACTATCAGAGTCACCACCTGAGCCATGGCTTGGAAGAACATTCACAACCGTGACACACATATTCACGACTGTGAATGAGGAAAGAGAAACATGTCAAACGCGAAATTAGGAGTTGGTGCAACGGCTATTTTTGCTTTAAATGCATCCAAACGGCTATAATTCACTAAGAAAGTACAAAACTTTAATTCTCTGTAAAAATCTATTTGCTCATAATTTCTGAGCATTATAGATTTGTGAGTGTTTCTCTTTGTAATCTACTACTCCAGTGAGTTTTGGTATATTGGGTTAAGAGTAAAACACTTGTAAGGGTTATTTGTGTGAGCCATAAAACACAAGGAATTGGTTTATTGTGTGAGCCATAAAACACAAGGAATTGGTTTATTGTGTGAGCCATTAAAACAGAAGAGATTTCTGGGTTAGGTGTGAGTCATTGATAGAAACACCATAGTTGAGAGTGAGCTTGTAAAACTCCATTATAACACTTAGTGTGTTAGTGAAACACCCAATTGAGATTGGGGAGAGGAGTAGGGTTTGTTAATACCAAAAGCTCTATAAATTTATTGTGTGATATTTTCCTTTCCCTAGTCTATTCAACTTTTTATTCCGCACTTAAAAGTTAAGAATTTTTTAATATCCAATTCAACCCCCTTCTTGGTTCATTATATGGGCAACAATTAAAAAAAGGCTTTTTCATTAATTTGATATTCACTTGAAATATGAATTGATAATGATCGTAAATCAATTAATGAATTGTACGTACCATGGAAAGACTTGATCTTGAAAATGAAAGAGAAGAAAATGATCAAGAAGATTCACATCAAGATGATTCTCTACCTCAAGCTCAAGAGGAAAACATGCAAGAGCTCCCAAAGGAATGGAGATTGACAAAAGATCACCCCAAAGAGCAAATCATTGGTGATCCTACAAGGGGAGTAAGTACTAGATCTCATCTCAATCATTTAGTTTATGACCTTGCTTTTATTTCTCAAATTGAGCCTAAAAATATTGATGAGGGTCTTAATGATCAAAGTTGGGTGATTGCCATGCAAAAGGAACTCAACCAATTTGAGAGAAGTAAGGTATGGACCTTAGTACCTAGACCCAAGGAGCATCAAATCATAGGAAGCAAATGGGTATTTAGAAATAAACTAGATGAACAAGGTTCAATAACTAGGAAGAAGGCTAGGCTGGTTGCAAAAGGATATAATCAAGAAGAAGGAATAGATTATGATGAGACCTATGCTCTTGTAGCTAGATTAGAAGCCATAAGAATACTTTTAGCTTATGCATGCCACATGAATTTCAAACTCTTTCAAATGGATGTAAAATGTGCCTTTTTAAATAGCTTTATAGAAGAAGAAGTTTATGTAGAACAACCACCAGTTTTTGAAAGCTATGATTTTCCCAACCATGTATTTAAACTTTTAAAAGCTTTATATTGTTTGAAACAAGCCCTAAGAGCTTGGTATGAAAGACTAAGTTCTTTTCGCTTAGAAAATAATTTTACAAAGGGGAATGTTGACACTACATTATTCATTAAAAAGCATAAACATGATACTCTAATTGTTCAAATTTATGTTGATGATATCATATTTGGGTCTACTAATGAATTGCTTTGTCAAGAATTTGCTAAGTGTATTACTAGGGAATTCGAAATGAGCATGATGGGTGAGCTAAAATTCTTCCTCAATCTACAAATAAAACAAGGCAATGAGGGCATATTCATCAACCAATCCAAATATGCCAAAGACTTAAGAAATTTGGAATGAAAGGATGCAAAAATGCCAAGACTCCAATGAGCACATCAACAAAATTGGACAAGGATGAAAAGGGTAAGAGCATTAATGAAAAGCTCTGTAGAGGTATGATCGGATCAGTTTTATATCTTACTGCCTCTAGACCCGACATAATGTATACTGTATGCTTATGTGCTCGCTTTCAATCAAGTCCTAAAAAGTCTCATTTAAATGCTGTAAAAAGAATTTTAAAATATTTATGTGGCTCATTGCATCTAGGTTTATGGTATCCTAGAAATTCATCCTTTCATATTGTAGGATATTCAGGCTGGAAGCCTTTTAGATTGAAAAAGTTCTTTAGGTACTTGTTACCTTATTGGAGAATGCTTAGTTTCTTGGTTTATCAAGAAACAACTTTCAGTTGCTCTTACTACAGCTGAAGCAGAGTATATGGCAGCAGGATGTTGTTGTACACAAATCCTTTGGATGAAACAACAACTTAAGGATTATGGTCATAGTATAGACCATATTCCTATTAGATGTGACAATACAAGTGCTATAAATCTATCTAAAAATCCCATTCAACACTCCAAAAATAAGCATATTGACATAAGACATCTTTTTATTAGAGATCATGTTCAATATGGAGATGTTGTATTGGAATTTATAAGCACAGATAATCAATTGGCAGATATCTTCCCTAAGTCTCTAAATGAGGAAAAATTTAATTTCATAAGAAGAGAGCTTGGTATGATTGATGGATTAACTCTATGATTGCCAAAATCGTCGAACCTTGATTGATAATCTTGTGTCTTTTTAGATATGAGGAAGCTAATTTGATAGAAATATATGTTATAGGGGATAGAAACTCACTAGAAATTCGTTAGTCTTGTTTTAGACTTAATTTTATTTAATGAGGATTTTAGGCAATTCACGCCTGTGACATTTATTCATGGTCGTGATCAAAATTGCCAAAAGCTCGAGTAGCTTTCACGCCTGAAGGTAGTGAATAATATGTTTTTCGTCCATAACCTTTTTCTATCACCCCTATGAATCCCTTTCTTCATGCCCGTGATGCTTATTCATGACCATGAACATTTCCACCAAAAAACTTACAGAAGCATTCACGCTTTGTGTCACGTTCTGTTTCACACTCACAAGTAGTGAAGATTGTACTTCATGCCCGTGACTCGTTTGTCACTGCTGTGATATTTCATCATTCACACCTATTACCTTTAATTGTTATGACCATGAATAGTTTCACCTCTCTCTTCACGGGTAGAACGTCTCTTCAGCAAATCGTGAACACGACATTTCACGCCCGTGACTTAGTTTTCACGCCCATGAAGATGTCGGCTATAAAACATTTATGTCGTTATTTCTCTCATTTCAAAGTCTCCAACTTCTCTCAACTTTCTCATTTATCACCATTGAATACCATTTTGAAGATTTTGGCCCCCTAACAACTCATTCCATCTATAAATATCTTCAAAAACTTTATCCATCATTAGAAATCAAAACACCTTAGGTTATACTCCAAAATTTCCATCAAATTTTTCACTCTTCAAAAATACATTTATCAATCAGAAATGGAAACTGGCTCCTCCAAAGGTACTAGAAAGAAGTCTCATGCTCCAAGAAGGTACATGGACTACCTTCTAAATATTATTCCAGAGCACTGTCATCCAAGATACTCGGTTATCAAAAAAGACCACTCCTTTCCTCTCGATCATTTGAGTGGAAAACTATCAGAACACTTGGACTCGAGACAAGCATGACGGGACAACTCCAGGCTTGTTATCTGAAAGATTTTGTCAATATTCATCAACTGACACTGAGGGAACTAACTCTACAGTTCCTGAGCACCCTACAAGTCTCTCCTATCGGCACGATGAAATTCCAACGTTGCAAGCATCCGAACACCCTCTCTGCCATAGAGTTTGGTGACATGTTCAACCTTCCCTCTAACTGTATCCTGAATGAGAATGAGGTGGAGTTCTATGGTACTTAGGCATGGACTCACTTCAGGCTTGACTGCAGCTTGGATGTCTAAAAGATGAAAAGCACCCACCTTCAATTCCCAATGCATAAGTACTTGCATAGGTTTCTAACCTATAGCATTTTTGCCAGAGGAGACAACAATGGATCGATTCGCAAGTTTGAGCTCTTTCTCCTGGAGATGGCCCGAAGAGGCCTAACAGTGGCTTTATCTCAATGATTTGCAAACCATCTTTTGTTAATTGCCACCAAGCTCTCCGGAGACATTCTGATTGGTGGGTACATGACTCACCTTGCTATCAAGCTAGGGTATTTAAAGCTAGAGGAGCACCACTTCAACCTTATACCAGTACATCCTCGAGACCGACTAGACATCGAGCCCTTTATCAAAATAGGAGCGGTTATTCATATTGTACATGAGAACAACATCTACTACTGCTTCACTAACACTGCTGGTAAGATTATTTGGGAGGACAATGACTCGGATGACTTCAAAGCTAGCCTTCAAGGAATCTAGTAGAAGAAGAGAGTTTGAGTTGAGATGGTGCCTCCAAAGGTTGAGCAGGAAATTGGACAATCCTCTGCCTCCACACCAAACTTGGTTCAGCAAGTGGTTGATCTCTTAGTACCACGGTTTGAGCAATTTCAGGCTTCGATGGATGAGAGGTTAGAAAACCTCTTGGATTTTATGGAGTCTTGCATGGAGAGCCTCAAGGTAGAAGTAGCTCTCCTTAGAGATGGGATGTACGACTCAAAATCTAGGCAGACTAGATGTTAGCTATGTTTTTTTTTAGCTTGTTTGATGTTAGACTTTCAATTTCTTTTAAAATCCTTGTATTTGTCTTTTTATATTAATATAATTGCTTTTGTTTTCCATTATGATTTATGTTTTTGTTATTCTTTTTGTTGATGACAAAATGAGGAGAATCTAGCAATATATTATATTTAAAGTTAAATGCAATACTTATTTTGATTCAAATGAATATGCAAGTATGCAAATGAGTTGATAAACCTTAAATATACCTTAAGTATACTTTGCATACACCTTCATGCAAGTTACATGAATGAATATGCACTTGATATACTTTAAACATACCTTAAATATACTTTGCATATACTTAACTTGTCTTAAGTAAAAATTTGGTATACATTAGATATACCTTGCATATTTTGATGCTACACTTCATCATTCTTTACAATTCTTGCACATTAGTAATTTTTTTTTAATCTTAAGCATCTTTTGAGGGGGACACTTCTCAAAAGCATATATTGCTAGATTATTTGTCACCATCCAAAAGGGGGAGATTGTTGAACCTTGAGGGGTATTTGCATCATTTTGATGCTAACAAATAAAATAGCAATAATATATTTAACATACTTGTTTTCTAAGTTCATTGAACAGGGTATGGAACATGATAGCAAGAATGGAGAATGGAAGACTAACCTTAAAAAAGACAAAAAAATGAAGAAATAGCAAGTTCACGCCCGTTACCTTATATGTCTCGCCCATGATGAAGCTTAGTGCCAACTATCCAACATTTATAGTTCACGACCATAAAGAATGATAGCAACCATGAATGATCATATCAGTCACGACTGTGAAAGAAAGTCATGCCCATGAGAAGACATGACTAATTCCTCTAGAGAGCTACTTGGATCACAGCTAGGAAGGATTTTCACGCCCGTGAATATATAATGTCACGCCCGTGATCAAACAATTCAAATCCTTCTAGAATGCTTCATGGCCAAAGTCACCACTCAAGTCATGGCGACACCGTGACACTCATACTAACGACCGTGAAAGAGGAAAGAGAAACATGTCAGACGCAAAAATAAGAGTTGGTGCAATCTTTATTTCCTCATTAAATGCAACCAAACGGCTATAATTTTCCATGGAAGTATAAATTCAAGTCATTTATGAATCCAGAACATGACAATAGCTATTACTTCGGATCAAAATCTTGTTGTAAGCCATTTGTGCATTTAATACTTTCAAAACAAACATTTATTCTCTGTAAAAATCTTTTTGCTCATTATTCTCTGAGAATTATAGATTTGTAAGTGTTTCTCTTTGTAATCTACTACTCAAGTGAGTTTGGATATTTTGGGTTAAGAGTAGAACACTTGTAAGGGTTAATTGTGTGAGCCTTTAAAGCACAAGGAATCGGTTTATTGTGTGAGCCATTAAAACACAAGGGATTTCTGGGTTAGGTGTGATCCATTGTTAGTAACACCATAGTTGGGAGTGAGTTTGTAAAACTCCATTGTAACACTTAGTGTGTTAGTGAAACTCCCAATTGAGATTATGGAGAGGAGTATGGTTTGTTAACACCCGAACCTCTATAAAAATTCCTGTGTGATTTCTTCCTATCCCTACTAAACTTAACTTTTTCTTTCTGCACTTAAAAGTTTAATTTTTAATATCCAATTCAACCCCCCTTCTTGGTTTAATATATGGGTACCACAACAGACTTGATAGAGTTGTCATTTCATGAATTTGATGTCATATTCGACATGGATAGACTTTCATAGCATGGGGCAGTAGTATACTGCAACACAAAATTTGTGATGCTTAAAACACCTGAACAGAGAGATGTAAAATTGGAAGGATAGTTGTTCCCATAGCTTCCATGGGTTATTTCATGGCTCATGTTGGTAACACTAGAAACGGAGGTCCAAATCCTAAGGATATCCCTACAATGAATGAATTCCAATATTTTTTTCTTGAGGATATACTGGATTACCACCTAACAGATAGGTTGAGTTCTCTATAGAGCTCACCCCATGCATAACACCTATATCAATAACGCCATATAGATTGGCACCAACTAAATTAAAAGAACTTAAAGCCCAGTTGCAGAAATTGTTAGATAAGGGTTATATTAGGCCCAGTATATCTCCATGGGGTGCACCGGTGTTATTTATGAAAAAGAAGATGGGTATGTTGCCCAGATATTAATCTAAGAAGGGGGGTTGAATTGGAGTTTAAAAAAAATTAAACTTTAAAATGCAGAAATAAACAATTAATTTTAGGAAGGATAGGGAAAATTTGACAGAAGGATTTTTATAGAGGTTCGGGTGTTAACAAACCCTACTCCTCTCCCCAATCGCAATTGGGAGTTTCTCTAACACACTAAGTGTTACAATGAAGTTTTCCAAGCTCACTCCCAACTGTGGTGTTTCTCACAATGGCTCACACCTAACCCAAAAATCTCTTGTGTTTTAATGGCTCACACAATAACCAATTCCTTGTGTTTTACAGGCTCACACAAATAACCTTCACTTTGTGTTTTTCCAGGCTCACACAAATAACCTTCTCCTTGTGTTTTTACAGGCTCACACAAACAATCTTTTAATTTGTGTTTTAGAGGCTCACACAACTAACCCTTACAAGTGTTATACTCTTAACCCAGAAATACCCAAAGCTCACTTGAGTAATGATTACAGAGAGAAACACTCACAAATCTTAATTGCTCAATAAAAGAAGAGCAAAAATATTTTTACAAATAATAGATTTCGGTTCTCAAAGTATTGAATGTACAAATAGCTTGTAATAAGATTTTGATTCAAATTAATTGCTATCCTCTTTTATTGAATGCATAAATGACTTCCATTTATACTCCCATGGCTGATTATAGTCGTTGGGGTGCATTAAATACGAAACTAGTCATTGTACCAACCAAATAATCACGCCTGACATTTTTATCTTTCATCATTCACGGGCATGACTATGTTTGTCACGGGCGTGATATTTCTTCCCAAACCGTGACTGAAGTGGTGACCTTGGTCGTGAAGCTCTCTGGAATATTTTTACATATTGAGTCACGGATGTGACTACAGCTTCACGGGCATGACAAACTTCCCAGCCGTGATCCAAGTGGTGACTTTGGTCGTGAAGCTCTTTGGATGAAAATGACATGAACATTCACAGGCGTGACAATTTGATTCACTGGCGTGACTAAAATATCCGTTTGTTCTTCCTTCATGGCCATGAACTTCAAATGTTGGTTTTGGTAACGGTTAGCTCTTTCATGGGTGTGACACATATAGTCACGGGCGTGAAGATGCTACTTCCTTAATTTTGTCTTTCAAGGATTATTCTTCCAATCTCCATTGTTGCTATTTTATTTCATGTCCTATTTAATAGACTTAGAAAACAAGTATGTTAAATACAATATTACTATTTTATTTGTTATCATCAAAATGACGGAAATTGTGGCTGCACCGCCGCCCCAACCGAACACATGTGCCCAGATGAGGGAGCGTTGCTACCTGTCTTTCTTACTTCTTCAATTCGCTATATATATATATATATATATATATATTTTTCATTTTTTTTATACTCATGTATATATATGGATATAAACAAAAATCATAGTACAATTTATTTACATAAAATAGTAATTTATAACATCAGCGGAATTCTTAACAAACTTTAAATATCAACCACATACGCTAAGTATGCTTCGCATCCCTTACTGATGAGTTTCTGGGCTTTCAACACTAAGATCACATTGTATGGATATCTTTTATTCTCACCCATCACCACTATCTCATCCTGTTCTGAAATTCTAATGATCATTTGTCTTCTTCCACAATCCACTATTACTCCATAACGAGCCAACCAATCCATTCCCAAGATCACATCAAACTCATGGAATGGTAACTCTATCAAGTCTGCTGGGAATTGCCTACCTTGAATTTCAACTGGGCAACCCCTAAACACCTTGCTAACCCTCACACTGTGCCCTAACGGGTTAGTCACAAGAATCTCAAATTCTAGAGACTGTGGTTCTAAACCTTCTTGACCCGGTGGTGGTGTGCATATGTATGAATACGTTGACCCCGGATCTATTAATGCATGAATATAAAAGCCAGAGAGAAGAAATTTACGAATCAAGACATCAAGTGCATCCTGCTCCTCTCGGCCTCGCATGGCATATGCCCTAGCTGGGGCAGCTCTACTACCTTCTAGCCTCTCAACTGTCTCTGATCTGAACTGACTAGACCCTGATCGGCCTCCTCTGCCTTGCCCTCGACCTCAGCCTCTGCCTTGCCCCGAAGCCCATGTCTGTATCAGCTCAATGCTCTTTGAACCTCTGCCATACTGTAACAAGGGACAATCTCATTTCAAGTGATCTTTGGAGCCACACCTCCCGCATGCTCCTGTCATCCACCAACACTCTCCTGGATGAGAATGACCACAATGTTGACATTCTAGTAGGAGTAGAGATCTATATGGTGTTTGTGTCGGTGCACTAGCTGCCGAATAAATAGATCTCGTGGGTTGTCTCCGCCTAAAAGAAGAAGGCTTGCTGAAACCCCGAGCCTGAAATCGACCACTGAAAGATCTAGCTCTCTTTCCACTTGACTGTACTCTACTCGGTTGTGATATGGGCCTCTTGAACCCTCTATCTTGTGCTGGCTATTGTGCTGCTTGAACTCTTTCAACTGTTCTGGCAGACGCTAGCAAACTAGGAAAACTCATCAGGCGTAGGGCTGAGACTTGTAGCTTGATCGAGTCTTTTAACCCATCTTCAAATCGTCGGCACTTATATGCCTCAGTGGATATAATGCCTCCCGCATATTTGCAGAGATGTGTAAATTCTCTTTCATATTCAGTTACTGACAAATTTCCTTGTTTCAGCATCAAAAACTCTCTTTTCTTGTCGTCTGTGTAAATAGGAGGAATATACTGCTCCTTAAACTTCTCTAGAAAGAACTCCCATGTCATAGGGTCAGGAGCCTCTGTGCTCTGTGATTCAGATCGCCACCAGTCATATGCATGCTCTTGTAGTAAAGATACTGCATACTCATATTTATGCTTGTCTGTGCAATGCAGCTGATCAAAAACTCTCTCTGCTCGTTCTAGCCAAAACTCTGCTACTGAGGGGTCATCTTCCCGTCTACCGTAGAAATCGGGTGCCCCTAACTTCCTCAGTCTCTCGAATTGTAGCCTAGGTGAGGCTAGTTGTGATGCTCTTTGTAGCAAATTGATCATGTTCCTCATAAGCTTTGTTTGCCCTGTGCCAGCAATAGACTGCCCTCTAGATAAGCTAGCACCGGATCAAGATATAGTAGCTCGACGATGACTAGGTCGCGATGAAGCCTCTGTTTCAGTAGGCTCATTACTTTCGCCTCCTTCGGCCACAATATGTCGTGACCCTGAAGCCATACTCTACCTATATCATAAAGTAACGTCTCCAATCAGTAAGTAGCAACTTTAATATTTAATTGTGGGTACACACATATCATAATTATTTTTTAAAACCATTTTAAATTCCCAAAATGACCCAAACCGGGCTTTAATACCAAAATCCAGAAACACCAACCTAGTGCTCTGATACCAAAAACTGTAACACCTCCTCACCCCAGCAGCTCGTGCCCGGATAAAGGAGTGCTATCTCTTACTGCATCGGTTAAAAGATCATTTTATTTCATTTTATGTAACTGAAAATCACTCATATATTTTTTTTCTTTATTTACTATTTGTTTACTTTGCAGTATAACAAAAATTATAACATAAAAGATAAACTACATTTTTATATAATAACATGTTGTTTACAAAATGTGTTGTTTATTTTACAAATACTACTAAATAAAACTCAAACCATAATTACATAATTTGTGTGACCCACAGTACTTAACACGAGTTGCTCTACTGGACTTGGATCACTGTGTCTTTGTTCAAAATCCTCAGCTACCTCTTTAAATCTGCGCGGAAGAAAACTCTCACGCTAAGCTCTTGGCTTAGTGGTGCATATTGATAAGGCAATAAACTATTTTTAATGTCACATGCATTGTCATATAAAAATTTATAATCAAATCATGCAAACATACATTTCATAATATTCTAGTATGCATAACATCAATTTATTGTATCTCATTTCGTTTAACATAATCAAATCATCACTCTCATGCAAATCATGGTATTCTAGCATGTATAGACATCAAATTATATTATATTATCTCATACTTATTTATTTTATTATTCATGTCACAAATCATAATTCCCGTTTTACTTTCAATAATTCTTTTATGTTATAATTTTTGTTATATTGCAAAGTAAACAAATAGTAAATAAAGAAAAAAAAAACTATATGAGTGATTTTCAGTTACATACAATTAAATAAAATGATCTTTTAACCGATGCAGTAAGAGGTAGCACTCCCTTATCCGGGCACGAACTGCTGGGGTGAGGAGGTGTTACATCTATAAAGCTTTTCATTAATGCTCTTACTCTTTTCATCCTTGTCCAATTTTGTTGATGTGCTCATAGGAGTCTTGGCATTCTTGCATCCTTCCATACCAAATTTCTTAATTAAATCGTTGGCATATTTGGATTGGTAGATGAATATGCCCTCATTGCTTTGCTTTATTTGTAGACCAAGGAAATACTTAAGTTCTCCCATCATGCTCATTTCCAATTCCCTAGTCATACACTTAGCAAATTCTTGACAAAGCAACTCATTAGTATAACCAAATATTATATCATCAACATAAATTTGAACAATTAGTATATCATGCTTATGCTTTTTGATGAATAATGTAGTGTCAACATTTCCCTTTGTAAATCTATTTTCTAATAAGAAAGAACTTAGCCTCTCATACCAAGCTCTTGGGGCCTGTTTTAAACCATACAAAGCTTTTGAGAGTTTAAAAACATGATTTGGCAAATCATAGCTTTCAAAGCCTGGTGGTTGTTCTACATACACTTCTTCTTCTATATAACCATTTAGAAATGCACTTTTCACATTCATTTGGAAAAGTTTGAAATTCATGTGACATGCATATGCTAAAAGTATTCTTATGGCTTCTAATCTAGCAACAGGTGCATATATTTCATCATAATCTATACCTTCTTCCTGATTATATCCTTTTGCAACTAATCTAGCCTTATTCCTAGTTATTAACCCTTGTTCATCTAGTTTGTTTCTAAAAACCCATTTGCTACCTATGATTTGATGATCCTTGGGTCTAGGTACTAGGGTCCATACCTTACTTTTCTCAAATTGGTTGAGTTCCTCTTGCATGGCAATTACCCAACTTTCATCATTAAGATCCTCATCAATATTTTTAGGCTCAATTTGCGAAATAAAAGCAATGTCAGTGACTAGATGTTTGAAATGAGATCTAGTACTTACTCCCCTTGAGAGATCACCAATGATTTGCTCTTTTGGATGATCTTTCATCATTCTCCATTCTTTTGGAAGTTCTTGTTCATTTTCTTCTTGATTTTGAGGTAGATAATCATTTTGATATAAATCTTCTTGATCATTTTCTTCTTTCCCATTTCCTATATCAAGTCTTTCCATATTACCTACAACATCATCAAGAACACTACCTTTCACAAGATCAAGTCTACTAGATTCATTAAAAACAACATGCATGGATTCTTCAACTGTTAGGTGATCTTTTATTAAATACTCTATATGGTTTGCTGGTTGTAGAGTATCCAAAAAAGATACCTTCATCGAATTTAGAGGCAAATTTTCCAAGATTGTCCTTGGTGTTCAATATAAAACACTTGCATCCAAATACTCTAAAGTATGATATCAAGGGCTTTCTTCCATTCCATAGCTCAAATGAGGTTTTTTTTAAAAGATGTCTTTTGAAAACTCGATTTGAAATATAACATGCAATGTTTGTGGCTTCTACCCAAAAATAAGTTAGTAATACATATTCACTGAGCATTGTTCTAGCCATTTCAATTAAAGTTCGATTTTTCCTTTCAACTACCTCATTTTGTTGAGGTGTCCTAGGAGATGAGAAATTATGTGAAATGCCATGTTCAAGACAAAAGCTTTCAAAGTTTTCATTTTCAAATATTTTCCCATGATCACTTATTATTTTTGAAATACAGTACCCTTTTTCATTTTGAACTCTTTTAGCAAAGTTTGTGAAATTTTCAAAAGCATCACTTTTTTGAGCTATGAAAATTACCCAAGTAAATCTATAGTAATCATCTACGATGACAAATGCATAATGTTTTCCTCCTAAGCTAGCAATTCTAGTAGGTCCAAATAAGTCTAAATGCAGGAGTTGAAGCGGTTTTGAAGTACTTACTATGTTTTTGGCTTTGAATGATGACTTGTGTTGTTTTCCCCTTTGGCAAGGTTCACATGTCTTGCCTTTTTCATATTTAACTCTTCGCATTCCTTTTACTAGTTCTCCTATACTGAGACTTTGTATTAAGTCCATTTTAGCATGACAAAGTCTTCTATGCCACAACCAAGATTCGTCACTAGTAGTCACAAGACACTTAGAGAAATGGTTAGATAGTTCATGTAAGTTTATTATGTATGTATTTATATCTCCATTTCCTTTAAATATCTCTTGACCATCAATAGAGATCACAAGACATTCATTTGAAGTAAAGATTACTTTGTTTCCTTTATCACATAATTTACTTGTACTTAACAAGTTATGTTTCAAGCCATCAAGAAGTAAGACATCTTTAATAAAAGTAGTACCATTAACACCAATAGAACCAATGCCAATTACCTTACCCTTTGCATTGTTTCCAAAGGTAACTTTACCTCCATCAATACTTTTGATTTCATTGAAAAGTTCTTTGTCTCCTGTCATATGCCTTGAGCATCCGCTGTCTACTAGCCAAGCATTTTTGTTTATTGTGGACTTGAGGCATACCTATAGAATCACAATTCAAGTATGATTTTTAGGTACCCAAATGAGTTTGGGTCCTTGGGGGTTAGCACATGAAGGTTCCCAATGAGCCTTCCTTATCCAGCAATATTTATTTATGTGACCCATTTTCATACAATAATTACATTATTTTGGTCTAAATTTGTTTTCTGGTCTTTCAAAGTTTTTGAATACC
Organism: Triadica sebifera; assembly: GCA_023653625.1. Lineage (NCBI taxonomy): Eukaryota > Viridiplantae > Streptophyta > Magnoliopsida > Malpighiales > Euphorbiaceae > Triadica > Triadica sebifera. The sequence goes on from CM042904.1 coordinate 11,118,498, forward strand.
ATTTTTCTATCAAATTTATTTTGAGAATGATGACATGCACAGTTATGATTAATTTTAGATTTTCTAGATGCATGCTTCCTATATATAAAGGCATGATTATTCTTTTTATGTATAGAAGGTTTAACATGCTTATTTCTTGGTGCTTTTCTAACAGGTGTGGAGATGTGATGTTATTTAGACTTAACAAATATGGTTTTGTGAGAAGATGATGATGTGTCCTTAAATCCTAGACCATGTCTAATTAAGGGTGATCTTTGAGACACAATGAGAGTATCTAAACTCTCTTTACCTTTGTGAAATTTAGAAATAGAATTTCTAAGTTCCTCAACTTCATTTTTCAAAGTATTTTCTTTTAGCAAGGAAGCTATTGAGGGTCTTGATGAGTATTCATCTAATGACTTTTGGAGAGATTCATTAGATTATTTAAGTTTTATGTTTTCCTTTTCTAAACCATCTATCTTATTTTTTAAATTAGAGATGTTATTTCTATAGGTACTAAATTTACTTCTATATTTGTCTAATTCTAGATTTAATTCTTCTATTAGGCTTTGCTCACTATCATCATCATCATCATCACTATCATCATCATTATCACTACTATCATTGTTCAAAGAGTATGAGTGTAGTGATTTTACCTTATTCGAGACATGATCTTCAATAGCCATGAAACATAGGTTGACCTCTTCACTTTCATTATCATCTTTTTCACTTGAAGAGCTTTCGTCATCCCATGTGGCTTTGTAACCTTTCTCCCCATTGTCTCTTTGGTATTTGCTTTTATGCTTCTTGCGCCTTGGACACTGGTTTGATACGTCCTTTCTTTCCACACTCATAGCACTTTACCTCTTCCTTACTTTTATGTGTGTCATTAAAAGTTTGTTTGAGGTTTCTTTGCCTGAATTTTTTGGAGTTGCACATTTTCTTCTCAATGATTATTTTTAATCTCCTTGAAAGCATAGCAATGTCCTCATTTTCATCATCACTCATTTCTTCATCATCCTCACTTTCTTCTTGAGATTTTGAAGTATAGGCTTTTAATGCTAAGGGCTTTCTTTTCTCTGGCTCTGCTTCAAGCTCTCTATCTCTCTTAACTGCCATTTCATGTGTGAGAAGTTTGCCAATCAGCACATCAGTATTCATGATGCTCATATCTTCATTTGTTTCTTCTATAACAGCAACTCTTGAGCCATAGTCTTTAAGAGGAAGACTTCTCAGGATTTTATTGTTTACATCCTCCAAACTCATATGCTTCCCAAGTTTCCTCATTCCATTTATAATGGCTAAAAGACGGTTGGTCATGTTAGTGATTGACTCATTGGATTTCATCTTGAAGAGCTCATATTCTGAGGTCAGAAGTTGAATCTTCTTGGATTTGATTTGCTTAGTTCCTTCATGGTAATTCTCCAATGTCTTCCATATACTGTATGGTGTTGGGTAGTGTTGTATTCTCCCACATTCTTCAATAGATAATGAGCTTGATAGGATTGTCATTGCCTTCTTGTTTTTGAAATTTTCTCTTCTTTGAGGCTCTGTCCAATCATCTCTTGATAAGATTTCTTCTTCACCATCAGCTACTCTTCTGGTTGGTGGTGTCCATTCTTTTCGTACACTATCCCAGACTTCAATTCCTTCACTATCCAAATATGTCTCCATCTGAAACTTCCAATGGACATATTTTGCTCCATCAAAGTAAGGTTTGAGACTTTGGAATCCTTTACTAGCCATATCTTAATCTTTAGTAGCACTTTTTAGGCTTCGATGCAAGACAAAGCTTTGATACCAATTGTTGCCCAGATATTAAGCCAAGAAAGGGGGTTGAATTGGAGTTTCAAAAAAAATTAAACTTTAAAGTGCGGAAATAAACAATTAATTTTAGGAGAGATAGAGAAAATTTGACATAAGGATTTTTATAGAGGTTCGGGTGTTAACAAACCCTACTCCTCTCCCCAATTGCAATTGGGAGTTTCACTAACACACTAAGTGTTACAATGGAGTTTTACAAGCTCACTCCCAATTATGGTGTTTCTCACAATGGCTCACACCTAACCCAAAAATCCCTTGTGTTTTAATGGCTCACACAATAACCAATTCCTTGTGTTTTACAGGCTCACACAAACAACCTTCACTTTGTGTTTTTTCAGGCTCACACAAATAACCTTCTCTTTTTGTTTTTATAGGCTCACACAAACAACCTTTTAATTTGTGTTTTAGAGGCTTACACAACTAACCCTTACAAGTGTTCTACTCTTAACCCAGAAATACCTAAAGCTCACTTGAGTATTGATTACAGAGAGAAACACTCACAAATCTTAATTGCTCAGTAAATGAAGAGCAAAAAGATTTTTACAGAGAATAGATTTTGGTTCTCAAAGTATTGAATGTACAAATAACATGTAATAGGATTTTGATTCAAAGTAATTGCTATGCTCTTTTACTGAATGCATAAATGACATCCATTTATACTCTCATGGATGATTATAGCCATTGGGGTGCATTAAATACGAAACTAGCCGTTGTACCAACCAAATAATCGCGCCTGACATTTTTCTCTTTCATCATTCACGGGCGTGACATTTCTTCCCAAGCCGTGACTGAAATGGTGACCTTGGTCGTGAAGCTATCTGAAATATTTTGACATATTGAGTCATGGGCATGACATCCAGCTTCACGGGTGTGACAAACTTCCCAGCCGTGATCCAAGTGGTGACTTTGGTTGTGAAGCTCTCTGGATGAAAATGACTTGAACATTCACTGGCGTGACAGTTTGATTCACTGGCGTGACTAAAATGTCCACTTCATGGTTTGTTCTTCCTTCATGGCCGTGAACTTCAAATGTTGGTTTTGGTAACGGTTAGCTCTTTGACAGGCGTGACACATATAGTCACTGGCGTGAACATGCTACTACCTTAATTTTTTCTTCCAAGGATTATTCTTCCAATCTCCATTCTTGTTATTTTATTCCATGTCCTATTTAATAGACTTAAAAAGAAGTATGTTAAATACAATATTGCTATTTTATTTTTTATTATCAAAATGACAGAAATACCCCTCAAGGTTTAACAGGGTATATAAGGCTAAGCATCGATTACAGGTAGCTAAATAAGGTGGCAATCAAGAACATATATCTCTTGCCACTAATTGATAACCTGTTCAATCAGTTGAGAGGTGCAAGTGTGTTATCAAAGATTGATTTGAGATCAGGGAATTTCCAGCTAAGAGTTAGGACAATATATATAACCAAAATGGCATTCATACCTAGATACAGGCATTATGAATTATTGGAGTCCACTGGTTCTAAGATACCTGGGGAGCATAATTAGTACTTGAGAATAGTGTTACAGACACTTAACGAATAGAAGTTGTATCCCGAGTTCTCAAAATGTGAATTTTGCCTTAATGAGGTAGTATTTCTAGGACACATTGTAACATTCGGTTATTTAAGCCCCCATTGCGCATGACCGTAGTGGGGTCCACTGGTTCAATCGGAGTCTAAATTTTAACCCATAAAAAAATGACTAATAATAAGAGAAAATAATTAAGGGTATTATTATTTGGGAATTAAACAGATTTGGAGTAGAATTAGAAAAAAATAATTTCCTATGGACAAAATCAGTATTATGGCAATTGTTTGGGGAAAAGTGTGAATATAGAGGAAGATGTGGTAAAAATGGAATTTCTCAAAGTTTAAATGTTAATCAAGATTAATTAACTTAATGAACCAATAAGAATTAAGATTAATTTTAATTAGTGGGACCCACACCTTAATCAAGGTATAAAAAGTCAAAAAGGAAGAAGAATTTTTATATTCTTCCATAAGACTAATTTCTCTTCTTGCTTCTCCCACATTGGTGTCGTCCACTTCTCCATACCCAAAGCCACCATTTTTCTATAAATTAACCTTCAAAAAGTGAGGAAATAAATTAGTTTTGAGAGAGGAAAAATCAGAATTTAAAAGTTCTTACTACAAATGTACCAAAGGAGCAAGAAGGAAGGAGGAAAGAAGAAGAGAAAGGGAGAAGAATTTGGGACAGATTTGACCAGCCCTATAACTCCATTAAAGTGAGTTTATTCTTCTTAAATTTAACCTTTTTCCTTCCATTTGGGATCCATATTGATGATAGATGTGATTAGGGTTTGTAGATATAGGTTATGTTGCAAGATTGAAGTTAAAAAATTTAGTTTATGATTAGTTGATGGAAGCTGTAATTAGACTTTGAATTGATGATATTTGATGTTAATGAATTTTTTTATGACTTAAAAACTAAAGAAAAATGATGTTAAGGGATGAATGAGGGGCTGCCATAGTTAAAGAAATTAGGGGAAATTGAAATTAGCATAGAAATACCACAATTGGTGATTGATTAACTGTGAATTGAGTGTTGAATTGAAGAAAATAAATTGGGAACTAGGATATAGTTTTTGGGCAGCGATGACATATGAAGAAGGAACTTTAACCTTAGTACATTTTAGCTCAATTAAGGTGTAAAACATATTAGGAGCATTAGAATATTATGTAGACATGAAAAGCATTGAAATTGGATATTGGAATTGAGATGTGGTATGGTTGTGTAGAAAAAATAAGTGAACAAGTGAGAGGCCATCGAGAGGGTGACAAAGGCAAGGAGAAAGCTAGCTAATAAGGGAAGGAAAAAATGGTTCAAGGGAAGAACCAAGGCTGATTAGGTATCTGCTTCATTGATAAAAATCTTACATGTTGTTAATATGTATGGAATTATATATTAAGGTTTGATATGTTTGTGTTTGTAATATGTTGTGTGATTTATTGTGGCCTATGATATTTTATATGGCAATGAAATTAAATGGTGTGAAATAATTGAAATATATGAATGTAGTTGTAATTCTGGAAATTTTAGTATCAAAATGAATGCAAATGAGGAATGTGGTTGAAATGTGGATGAATGCCGATTGATGGCTCGAGTACAGAGTTTCAGGAACATCCATGACTATTTTGATGATAACTTGAGTTATGGAACTTCTTTTTGTATTTTCTTTGTTGGAAATGAAAGTTAAGGCAAGGTATTTAATTTGTATTTAGACTATAACATCTAATTATGTCTATATTTGCCCATAAAAATGCATGATATTTAAACCTAGAATCTATCTAGAAAATTATGGGCAGAAAATTCTGTGATGATGCAGTGGTGAATTGATCATAACTTTTGATAGAAAACTGTGATTTAAGTGATTTTTGGTGAATCATAAACCTACGACAATAAGCTAAAAATTGTTAGAAGACTAGAACTCCAAATTCGAATTATAAATGGGCTAAGAATGAAGCCCAAAAATAGGTCTGAAATCTGTCATAGGTAAAAACATACAATATTCTTTTTGCATGTGTTGTTATAATTATATGTAATAATCCATGCAAATATTTACTTTGATGGTAAATATAAATGTTTAACAAATTATTTATGTATGAGATTTTATTGCAATAATAATGGAAATAAAGAACAAAAATAAATAAGCATAATTATGATAGTTAAATAATATTGTCATTTTTGAAATAGAGTGAATTAATATAAAAATAGTTAAGCCCAAAAACACCTAGTCTAGAAATAGAATAGGGAATAGTTTGGCATGCCAATCAGGGGATATAAGGCACTTGGTGCCAAATATGAAAGCCAGTAATGGCAATTTATAAATGCGTTTGGCGCAAATTTATTAAGTCGGTAATGACATCATTATAAAAACGCTCGGCGCTACATTATGAAAGCCGAGAATGGCAACCCCATTATTCCTATTACATAGTTCGGTTGTAGATGTTATGGGTAGTAAGAAAATAATAATAATACTAATATTGAAGTATGTGATTTTGATGAATGTTACATGAATTAAAGATGTTAAATGTTGAATATTTGCTGGAATTTATTAAATTTCTATAATTCTTTATTGTATGCTTTATTTGTTAAATGACTAATTAATATGCAATATATATATATATATATATATATATGTAAAATTTTTATCATTGAAGCACCACTAAGCTAGTAGCTTAGCGCGGGTGGTTTCCTCTCGTGCAGGTTTAGAAGGGTAGTTGTAGAAAATAGACTTTCAGAAGAAGAAGGGTACTTGGAGGGATGCAGCAAAAAGTTTTGAGTTTTCTTTTTTGGTATATTTTGTTAAAAATTTTGTAAATTAACTTATAGTTTTATTTCATATAATGTGTATTAAAGATATAAATTGCAATGTAATAAAATAAAGTTTGGATGTAAATTAATGTATTTTATAAATAAATAAAACTTCAAATATCTATACTTGTAATAATTTTTATTTCGATGTTTGCAATATTTTCATAAAAAAAAAATGTTACTTCATTTCATTAAATTTACAAAACAGTTAGACGGGTAAGACTCACTTACCCTGTTGAAGGAAGTGGGGTAAAGGGGTGTTACATTTTTGGTATCAGAGCTATAGGTTTAGACGGTTCTTAGTGGGTATGGGAAGATAAATGCATGTTTTTAGCATTTGCATTGTTTTTAAGCTGTTATATTCTAGTAATGGACCCTTCTTCTGACAATATAGGTTTTAATGGATTCGGAATCAAGACAAAGTCATGAAGAACAAGAGGGTGATAGTATAGCTGACTCGGCTGCTCATAGACAGTCATCATCAATTAGAGCCTCGGAGCCTAGCATTATAGCTCCATAACATGCTGAAGAACAGGTTAACTCGGGTCAGGTACCCCTTATGCAAAAATGGCTACCTTGTTACAGCAGATAGCACAAGTTGTGCCACCACCAGCTCAACCAGCTCCCCCACCTCAACCAACACCCCAGATTGGTAAATTAAGAAAATACGGGGCTACAGATTTTTGGGTAAGAAAGAGGATGACCCAGCAGCAGCAGAATTTTGGTTGGAAAAAACAAAAAGGGTTTTTGAAGAGCTGCAATGTTCGGAGGAGTACAAGGCTAGATATGCAGTATCGCTCCTTGAGGAGCATGCCTATGACTGGTGGAAATTGGTATTAGTGAAACTCCAGACTTCGACCCCTCAAACAAAAAGGGTCAGCATTTTAGGCCCGCAGTATCATCTGCTAGCTCACCAGCATCATTTCCCAAGAGACCAGCTCCTGCTATGTGCCAGCATTGTGGTAGATCTCACGCAGGAGAGTGCTGGTGGTGGACTGGAGCATGTTTGAGATGTGGAGCTACAGACCATATGAAGAGGGATTGTCCCCAACTTGGTATAAGCAGTATGGCACTCGGACAGACTATGGCACCGGTACAGAGCCGTGGTAGAGGTCGAAGCCCGTTTAAAGGTGGTCGTACCGGACAGAGTCAGGAGGTATCTGAGATAGTTGACAGACCCGGAGGTAGTAGAGCCCCAGCTCGGGCGTATGTGATGAGAGCTCGTGAGGATCAGGATGCACCAGACGTCATAGTTGGTAAAATTTCCTTATTTGACTTTGATTTACATGAATTGATAGACCCTGGTTCCACACATTCATACATAAGCACAGCTGCACTTAGACAAGGGAACATGATACCTGAGACTTTAGAAAATGAAATATTTGTGACCAATCCGCTGGGACATAGTGTGAAAGTAAATCAGATTTATAGAAACAGTTCAATAATTATTCAGGTTAGAGAATTTCCAGAAGACTTAAAAGAAATACCTTTTCATGAATTCGATGCTATTCTGGGTATAGATTGGTTGACAAAGCATGGAGCTATAGTCGACTGCCGATCTAGAAAAGTTGTACTTAAAATTCTCGGGCAGGATGACACCATCATTCAGGGTGAAGGTCAAACATGTTTGATCAGTGTTATTTCTGCATTAAAAGCTGGGAAATATATTAGGAAAGGATGTGAGGCATATTTGGCCCATGTGATAGATACCAGGAAGGGGAGCTTGGAACTCAAGGACATCCCCACAGTGTGTGAGTTCTCATATGTGTTTCCTGAAGATTTTTTGGGGTTACCACCAGATAGGGAGATAGAGTTTGCTATTTATGTGATTATTGGTACAACCCCGATATCAATTACTCCTTATAGAAAGGCACCTGCAGAATTAAGAGAGTTGAAGGTTCAATTGCAAGAATTGCTCGACAAAGGGTTCATAAGGCCCTGTGCGTCCCCATGGGGTGCTCCGGTGTTGTTTGTGAAAAAGAAGGATGGCACCCTACGATTATGTATTGATTACCAACAATTGAATAAGGTGACGATTAAAAATAAATACCCACTACCTAGAATTGATGATTTGTTTGATCAATTGAAGGGAGCAGGAGTATTCTCTAAGATTGATCTCTGATCCAGGTATCACCAGCTGAAAATCAAAGAATCATATGTCTCTAAAACAGCCTTCAGAACTCGATATGTCCACTATGAGTTTCTAGTTATGCCATTTCGCTTAACGAATGCACCAGCTGCCTTTATGGATATGATGAACAGAATTTTTAGGCCTTACCTTGATCAGTTTGTGTTAGTTTTTATAGATGATATCCTGGTGTATTCGAGGGACAAGGGAGAACATGACAGACATCTCAGAGTAGTACTACAGACTTTGAGGGAAAATCGATTGTATGCAAAGCTGTCAAAATGTTAGTTTTGGTTGGAAGAAGTAGGATTCTTAGGGCATGTTATTTTAGTTAAAGGAATCCATGTTGATCCTAACAAAATAAAAGTCATTCTAAGTTGGAAGCCGCCTCGCAATGTAACAGAAGTTCGGACTTTCCTTGGATTAGCTGGCAACTATAGAAGTTTTGTGAAGGGATTTTCAAGCACAGCTGCACCAATTACTAAGTTGCTCAGAAAAAAAACTAAGTTCGAGTGGACAGATCGGTATCAGGCAAGCTTTGAGAAGCTAAAAGTCATGCTAACCGAAGCACCTGTTTTGACCCAACCTACTCCAGGGAAAGACTTTGTGATATATAGTGATGCCTCTCATAATGGGCTAGGGTGTGTATTAATGCAAGAGGATAAAGTAGTTGCTTATGCATCTAAGCAATTGAAGCCTCATGAGCTAAATTACCCTACTCATGATTGGGAGTTGGCAGCAATAGTGTTTGCTTTGAAAATTTGGCGACATTAATTGTATGGCGAGCGGTGCTACATATATACAGATCATAAAAGCCTCAAATATCTACCCACACAAAAGGAGTTGAAATTAAGGCAAAGATGCTGGTTAGAGTTAATCAAGGATTATAATTGTATTATTGACTATCAGCCAGGCAAAGCAAATGTAGTAGCCGATGCCTTAAGTAGAAAAACACTAGCAGGTATAGTTTAAAATTTTCTCAATTATAATATAATATATAGAAATTAATAATGAATTAAATATTAGATTCATAATTTATTTTGGTAGAGTTACGGGTCCAACCAAGTTTAAGGCAACAAGTGTGAGAAGCTCAAAGGCAAGATTAGAAATTGATAATAATTGCTAAGGCAGTTCAAAAGGGGGAGAGACCTGAATTTAAGATTGATGATGATGGAAGCATAAGTTACAAAGGAAGATTGTACATGCCAAATGACAGCGGATTAAAGCAAATAATTCTAAAAGAGGCACATAATACAACTTATTCCATGCATCCAGGGAGCAATAAAATGTATCAAAACCTGAAGACTCATTATTGGTGGCCAGGAATGAAGAAAGATATCGTGGAATACACTACAAGATGCTTGACATGCCAACAAGTGAAAGCAGAGCACCAGGTACCTTTTGGATTGTTGCAACCTATTGCTATCCCAGAATGGAAGTGGGAAAGAATTACAATGGATTTTGTATCTGGTTTACCTTTGACCCATAAGAAGCATGATGTGGTATGGGTGATTGTTGACAGACTCACCAAATCGGCTCACTTTCTACCAGTTTGAATGGATTATTCATTGAGTCGGTTAGCAGAAATGTATGTTAATGAGATAATTCGACTACATGGGGTGCCAGTATCTATTATTTCTGATCGAGACCCACGGTTCACATCAAAATTTTGGAAAAGTCTACAGCAAACATTGGGGACCCGACTTACTTTTAGTACAACATTTCACCCACAAACAGATGGGCAATCCAAATGAGTTATTCAATTGTTGGAAGATATGCTGAGAATCTGCGTAATTGATTTTGAGGGTAGTTGGGATAAACATTTACCATTGATGGAATTTGCATACAACAACAGTTATCAAACTAGTCTTGTCATGGCACCATACGAAGCTTTGCATGGAAGGAGATGTAGAACACCGCTATGTTGGACAGAACTTCGTGAAAAGAAATTAATGGGGCCAGAATTAGTGCAGCCGACAGAGGAGAAAATGAAATTAATTCAAGATTGGTTAAAAGCTGCAACTGATCGACAAAAATCCTATTCCGATTTGAAGAGGAAGGACATTGAATATGCTATCAGAGACAAGGTATTTTTGAAAGTCTCACCTTGGAAAAAAGTACTTCGTTTTGGTAAAAAGGGGAAACTGAGTCATGGATTTATTGGACCATACAAAATACTTGAACGTGTGGGTCCAGTGGCTTACAAGTTGGCCTTACCACCAGAATTGGATAAGATCCACAATGTAGAAATTTATCCTTTTATATTATAGGATATTTAGATACAGACTATGCTGGCAGTCTTTTAGATAGGAAAAGTACTTTAGGTACTTGTCACTTTATTAGAGAATGCTTAGTTTCTTGGTTTAGCAAGAAATAAGTTTCAGTTGCTCTTTCAACTGCTGAAGCAGAGTATGTAGCAGCTGGATGTTGTTGTACTCAAATTCTTTGGATGAAACAACAACTTAAGGACTATGGTCATGATATGAACCATATAACTATTAAATGTGACAATACAAGTGCTATAAATCTTTTAAAGAATCTCATTCAACACTTTAGAAGTAAGTATATTGACATTAGACACCACATTATTAGAGATCATGTTCAATATGGAGATGTTGCATTAGAATTTATAAGCACAGAAAATCAATTGGCAGATATTTTTACTAAGTTTCTAAATGAAGAAAGATTTAATTTCATTAGAAGAGAACTTGGTATGATTGATGGATTAACCTTATGATTGTTAAATTATGAAATCTTAAGTGATAACCATAATTTTGTATCATATAACTAGATATAAGGTAGTAATTTTGATGAAAATTTTATGTTACAAGGGATAGAATCTTTATTGAAATGATTTAGTCTTGCTTTTGGACTTAATTTTATTTGATGAAAATTTTAGGGAAGTCACGCCCATGACCTACGTTAATGCCCGTGACTTAAATAGCCAAAAGAGGCAGTGTCATTCACGACTTGATTCACGACATGGTTCACGGCTTCAAGTGGTGAAGCTTATATTCATGGCTTCATTCACTCCCGTGAAAAGCCGTGTTCACACCCGTGACAAATTTTCATGCCCGTGAACGTTTACACCCCCAAAACACATAGAGGCGTTCACGCCTTGAGTCACGCCTTGCTTCACAGGCATAAGTAGTGAAATTCAACCTTTCATGCCCATGACAGTTCATCATTCACGCCTTGAAATTCAAAGGTCACAACCGTGAACATATTAACGCCTTTGTTCACGGGTAGAGCAATCCTTCAGCAAACCGTGAACACGACCATTCACGCCCGTGAATGCATCCGGTATATAAGAGAACAGTCGGTTATTTTTCACATTTCAACCTTTCAACTCCTTGAAACAGCTCTCATTTACACACATTCAATGAGTTATTGAAGATTCCAACACCCAAGTCACAAAATTTTCCTATAAATACCATCAAAAGTCCATTTCTTCATCAAAAATCATACTCATTTAGGTTTTTTTCTCAAATTTCTGTCAAATATTTTCTCAAACCTCACAAATTTCACTTCTTCAATTCAAATGAAGACTACCTCATCAAAAGGAAAAAGAAAGAAATCTCATGCTCCTAGGAGGTATGCAGATTACCTCATGAATAGAATTCCAGAGCAATGCCATCCCCGGTTCTCCATATTGAAGAAAATGCCTCTCCTTTCATCGAGGTCCTTCGAATGGCAAACCGTCTGAACTCTTGAGCTAGAAACAGCAATGACAGAGTAACTCCAGGCCTGTCATTTAAAAGAATTCATGGACATTCACCAGCCCACATTGAGGGAGCCAACACTGAAATTCCTTAGCACTCTGCAAGTGTCACCTACTAGAATGGTGCAATTCCAACTCTGCGACAAACCAAACACCCTCAATGCCACTGAATTTGGAGAATTATTCAACTTACCATCAGATGGCATACTCAATAACAGCGAAGTAGCATTCTCCGCCACTCGAGCTTAGACCCATTTTGGCTTAGATTACAGTTGGGATGTTAATAAGACAAAGAGTACTCATCTCCTGTCCCAGTGCACAAATATTTGCATAGGTTCTTGACCTATAGCATATTTGCTCGGGGAGAAAGCAATGGGACCATTAGAAAATCAGAGCTCTTCCTATTTGAGATGGCCAGAAGAGGACTCACGGTGGCACTTTCTCGATGGTTTGCAAACCATCTTCTGGCCATTGCCACGAAACCCATAGGAGATATACTGATTCGTGGTTATGTCACCCATATAGCCTTGAATCTTGGCTATTTCAAGCTGGATGAGCATCATTTCAATCTCATCCTTGGGCAACCTCGAGATCGATTGGATGTCGAGTCCTTCATAAAGATGGGAGCGGCTATCATAATTGTTCACGAGAACAATATTTTCTACCGCTTCACAGACACTTCTGGGAGATAATCTGAGAAGACAATGATACGGAGGAGGCAATGATAATCCTATCAAGCTCATTATCTATTGAAGAATGTGAGAGAATAAAACACTGCCCAACAGCATACAGCATATGGAAGACATTGGAGAATTATCATGAATGAACTAAACAAGTCAAATCCAAGAAGATTCAACTTCTGACCTTAGAATATGAGCTCTTCAAGATGAAATCAAATGAGTCAACCACTGACATGACCAACCGTCTTCTAGCCATTATAAATGGAATGAGGAAACTTGGGAATCATCTGAGTTTGGAGGATGTAAACAACAAAATCCTGAGAAGTCTTCCTTTTAGAGACTATGACTCAAGAGTTGCTGGCATAGAAGAAGCAAATGAAGATATGAGCATCATGAATACTGATGTGCTGATTGGCAAACTTCTCACACATGAGATGGCAGTGAAGAGAGATAGAGAGCTTGACGGCCTCCAAGGGATTCAGCAGAAGAAAAGGGCTCGAGTTGAGGAAGCACCACTAGTGGCTGAGCAGGACATCGAACAATCCTCGGCTTCCACACCGAATTTGGCGCAGCAGGTGGTTGACCTCTTGGCACTACATTTTGAGCAGCTGCAGGCTTCGATGGATGAGAGGTTAGAAAACCTCAAAGACTTCATGGAGTCTCGGATGGACAGTCTTGAGGTAGAGGTTGCTAGACTTCGAGATAGGATGTCCGGCTAGATGATTAGGCTAGGTGTTAGGCTAGATGGTAGCCTAAATTTGCTTGTTCGCTTATTTATTTACTTGTTTTTTTGTTTTTCTGTAGGAAATTTTAAATTTCCTTTCTGACTTTTATTTCCTTTGGTGTGTATTTTTTTAACAATTTAATATATTTGCTTTGTTTATCTTTGGTATCTTTATATTCTTTTTGATTGATGACAAAAGGGGGAGAACCTATTAATATATTAATTAAATGAATTTTTTGAATCAAAAATAAGAACCTACAAATACATTGACATTGAGTTAGGTTAGGAGAAATTAGAAATACTCAAACTTTGATTCAAAATTAATATGCAAGTATGAAATTGAGAAATTGAGATTTATACACATTAGATATACCTTAAGTATACTTTGCATATACCTTAATGAAAGTTACATAAATGATTATTCCATGATATACTCTAAATATACCTTACATATACTTCATGCCTTAAAAAGAATTTAGGTATATCTTGGATATACTTTGCATATAACTTGCATATACTTAAAAATCAGAAAGTTATTTCAATGCTACATCATTCTTTACAATTCTTGCATTTTATCAATTTTTTATCCTAAGTATCTTTTGAGGAAGAGACTTCTCAAAAACACATATTGCTAGATTATTTGTCACCATAAAAAATGGGGAGATTGTTAAACCTTGAAGGGTATTTCTGTCAATTTGATGATAACAAATAAAATAGCAATATTGTATTTAACATACTTGTTTTCTAAGTTTATTAAATAGGGTATGGAATAAAATAGCAAGAATGGAAAATGGAAGAATAATCCTTGAAAGACAAAATTAAAGAAGTAGCATGTTCACTCCCGTGGTATGTGTCACGCCTGTGTAAGAGCTAACTGTCACCAAAACCAACTTTTGAAGTTCACGGCCATGAAGAAAGAACAAATCGTGAAATGTACATTTAAGTCATGCCCGTGAATTAAACTGTCACGCCCGCTATTTGTTCATTCAATACTTTGAGAACCAATATCTATTCTCTGTAAAAATCTTTTTCCTCTTCATTTAGTGAGAAATAAAGATTTGTGAGTGTTTCTCTCTATAATCATTTATTACTCAAGTGAGTTTTGGGCATTTCTGGGTTAAGAGTAGGACACTTGTAAGGGTTAGTTGTGTGAGCCTATAAAACACAAAGTAAAGGTTATTTGTGTGAGCCTGTAAAACACAAAGTAAAAGTTGTTTGAGTGAGCCTGTAAAATACAAGATAAAAGGTTGTTTGTGTGAGCCTGTAAAACACAAGGAATTGGTTATTGTGTGAGCCATTAAAACACAAGGGATTTCTAGGTTAGGTGTGAGCCATTGTGAGAAACACCATAGTTGGGAGTGAGCTTGTAAAACTCCATTGTAGCACTTAGTGTGTTAATGAAACTCCCAATTGCGATTGGGGAGAGGAGTAGGGTTTGTTAACACCCGAACGTCTATAAAAATCTTTGTGTCAAATTTCTCTATCCCTCATAAAATTAATTTTTTATAGTCGCACTTTAAAGTTTTATTTTTGAAACTCCAATTCAACCCCCCTTCTTGGCTTAATATCTAGGCAACACCCAAGGTGGCCAACCTCTCAATATAGCCATTCATCTTCAATGCATATTGCACTGGAGATGTCCCCTCAACCATCCTAGTGCGGAAGAGCAACCTTGAAGTTTTGAACCTTTCGGAACGTGCTTGCTCATCAAAATGCTCTATTAGATGGTATACTATGGAATTAGCATCCATAGTCTCATGCTGCTTTTGCAACTCAGCTGACATAGTAGCAAGCATAATGCAGCTTGCCATCTCACTATCATCGAGATGCTTTTGATATGCCTTCTGAACATCTTCAGAAGCATTAACAGTAGGGGGATTAGGGAGTGCCTTATCTAGGATTTGAGAACTATTATTAGATTTCTTAGCCAATCCAACTTATTTGATTCCATTAGCGATCGCAAATTCACACTTGTCATGATGAGCATTCTAGCAACCTAGATGTAAAATGGAACATGTTAGAATGTACATAAAATGCATGTTTATTAGGTCTTTAATAAATCGCATTATGGCTCCGACAATTTTATAGCGAATCCATAGCCCTCACTATGAACCCGGGAAAACTTATATGGAAGTTCTCCTAGTGGGTCGATATCCAACTAGCTAAGAATAACCTTGAGGCAACTCAACAAGCTATCCTTAGTTTGGTTGGTAGGTATCTAATCCATACCAATTGCATTATTCATGCACCTATCAAATCTTGTGCTATCAACTTATTGATGTGTGCACATACATTGGGCTATCGACTCTTGATATGTGTACATCTCATGTATACAAACCCAACTTCACCTCCAATACACATTAACCTTGGCGCAAATCCAACAAGTTAATAATATCGGTTAAGTCTAACCCATTAATCGTGAAATCTAATTTCATTGGATTGAACATATTCTTATAGAGTGAGCTTGAGGTAACTCAACAACCCTAACTCTAGAAGAACTGTGGTTCTCACCATATTAATGGAAGGCGTAAAACTTAATTTTTCATTTAGTGAGGGATTTCTTTGTTAAGTCTCATCAAGTTGTTATTACATGCTTTTATATATCATACATTCATCACATTGATATATAAAGATAGTTACATTAACTATATGGCATGATTATGGACATACTAAAGTCAATCTCTTGAGCCAAAGAGAGATTAACTAGGTCATACCTAGGTATATGCATGAATTTACAACCCAAAATAGAAATCAAATTCCTATTTCTAAGTCTTCTTGTTTATGGTACCAACTCCTTTGCTTCTTACTCCTTTGTATCTTTATTCTATCCTAATCCTATGTAATCTAATTACATATTTCAAATTATATAAAATCTCAATTTACATTTGAGGAAAGTAAGATGAGAAGATAAATACATAAGAAAGAAAAAGAGGTAGGGACACGCAGGCCCTATTTACCATAAAACAAAATAATTCCATGCATGCTCAATCACATTGGGCCTAAGTCCATAATCATCCATCATGACTTTTCATACACCCCTAACATGCATTCTCTAATGCACAAAATAAAAATGACAATTTTGGATTTCAATTTATAAATCGATTCAGCACTTGAATCGAAATTGCCTATATGTGTTCTTTCGGTTAATTTAATTTTGTATATCATTTTAAAGTGGCATTTAATATTTAATCAAATTAAATTAAATTCCATATTTCCAAAAATAATTCAAAATTAAGTCTCCTTAAAATCCAAATACTATGATGTTAAAATTAAACAATTTAATTTTAATATGCATACCAATTTCTAGTCATACTAGAATTACAATTGCACAACTTAAATTAATTCAAAATTAATTTCCAAAAATTCTAAAAATTTCCAAAACATCAAATCACCATTCTAATTACCTTTAGGTCAGCTCAAGTTCATCAACGTATTTTTGGCACAAGCTAAAATTACGAAGACAAACGAACCAACACACTTAGAAGCTCAAAATGACTAATTTGATATCTAGAATTTTTAAAATTTCAAATCGTTGCAAAATAATTTTTTCATGCATCTAACATCAAAATAACATATTTTTAAACACATAAAAATTATTTCAAGGTGCTGGAAATAAAAGAAACACATGCAAAAAAATCAAACAAAACACCCCCACCAGGTAAGCTAAAACAGTCCCCTTTTTGTATTTGTTTGAAAAATTAATTAAAATAATTTTTAAATAATTATTAGACACTTACAGAGGCATAAAAATAATTTCAATATGTCTAAATAATATTTTCATAATTAAATTACAAAAAATGCAACCAGCCCATCAATTAAGGCGAACAACGACACATGTTCATAAACAAGACAATTTTAGGCATTTTTTAAATAAATCCGAAATTAATTATTTGAATCACATTCAAATCATTTTTCAATCAAAATAATCATTCTTAATCATACCATGATCATATTAAAGAAAGAAAAATGTGTAAATTATATTTTACAAATTAATTTCAATTTTTCAAAACATATTGATCTAAAATCATCAAAAACATGCAATCTCATTGCACTTTCAATTAAAATTAATTTTAATGGATACAAGAAGGCTCTGATACCAATTTTGGGTTTTGAAGAATGAATCATATTCATAAACGCAATGAAAAATAAAATTTTTCAAAACCCAAAAAAAAAAATCATACTTGTACCATTAAAACTAATTTATATAAATGTAAATGTTAAAAATTATACCTTGTAATTTTTATTTGTTCTTCAAATCTTCACTTTGTTGGGTTGTATCAAACAAGAACAATTCACACTAGGATGTCTCTAATGATAATCCACAGGAATAATGAAAAAGAAACTATCAAGAGAAAATGGTTTGAACAAATTCAAATTGCTAGCTCTGAAAGTGTTCTTGAGAGAATTTTTGTTGTCTTAAAAATATTTTTTTTTTACAAAAAATATTTTTATGTCTGTTTTTTTCCATTTGATGTCTTTTCAATTTGAATCAAATTCAAAAATAAGATGAAAAATTAAAAATGGAGAAAATGGTAACTAATGAATAGTAATTGGTCATAATTGGCCTAATTATAGCCAATTATAGTCGTTGGCCAACGGATGGAAGCTGCAGGTGTGCTGGGCCTGCTGCGGGCTACTGCTGGGCAGCAAGGCAGGCCAGCAGCCTGCCTAGCCCACACTGGCTCGTGACACTCCCAAACAATTTTTTCGTGCGATCTTATCGCGATCCATTCTAAAATAATTCTCTCATATTTTGGATCCTATCCAAGACCATTTTACTCATTTTTCATATCTTCAATGTGTGTGACCCATTAAGTTCCCAGTTATATTGGCCACTTAAATTAATAATTAATTTAAGCAGGTCATGAGCAGTATCTAGCAACACATCATGACCCCCAATTGATCGAAAAGTCAGTGGTTTGACTATGAACCTTTCCATAGACAATTTCTGTGCAATTATTACTTTCACCATTTTATACCCCACTTGGTTCAGAGTATGTACATGTATCAACTACTGTTAGACTGACTACGTCACATTTAGTCCAAGTAATGTTAGTCCTTGTCCTTGAGGCTCATTACTCTATGAGATATGTCATTGAAGACTATCTTTATGACATTTCCACTCCGGCCAGAGATTTCTGAGTAATGACCACGACAAGAGGCCATGGGTATACACTCCTACTATCAAGAGTGGTGAATCCTTTGTTGGTTACCCAATTACCTTCAAATACCTCAAGCTATATTCAATCACCACCCAATGAGCTACCTCTCTGAGGCAACAAGGAATAGTGTCAAATACATAATCAATATTCAAGATATTCTTGAGTACCTCAAGTCTAAGGATACTTGCACCATTGCTATGATGCGACTATCATTGACATTTGAATAGATCATCCATATGATTGTCTTATAGATGGTCATCCAATGTACTTAGCTACACTTAGCAAATATCCACATGTTAACTCTAAACATCTCATGTTTATAGATTATAAGATCTACTACTCAATCCAATCAAGGAGTGTAACATGTGCTAGTCTGTCTAAATTAATAATGTCCCATCTCATTAATCCTATGACTAGGGATAATTTTGATACTAAAATAATTACACATGATAAGAATCTCAATATCATGATCTCATCATGATTTCCTTCATGTTATGTTATGTATCAAGGACTTCATTAATTGATTTAAGATCACTTATCAATTCATATATCAAATGAACATCAAATTAATGAAAAAGCCTTTTTATTAATCAAATAAATTTGTACAATAAGTGCTAAAGGTGATTGTCTTTAGAGCACTCCTCTAACAGTGACAAAGGCAAGGAGAAAGCTAGCTAATAAGGGAAGGAAAAGAAGGTTCAAGGGAAGAACCAAGGCTAATTAGGTATGTGCTTCATTGTTAAAAATCTTACATGTTGTTAATATGTATGGAATTATATATTAAGGTTTAATATGTTTGTGTTTGTAATATGTTGTGTGATTTTTTGTGGCCTATGATATTTTATATGGCAATGAAATTAAATGGTGTGAAATAATTGAAATATATGAATGTAGTTGTAATTCTAGAAATTTTAGTATCAAAATGAATACAAATGATGAATGTGGTTGAAATGTAGATGAATGCCAATTGATGGCTCGGGTACAGAGTTCTAGGAACATCCATGACTATTTTGATGATAACTTAGAAGGGTAGCCGTAGAAAATAGACTATCAGAAGAAGAAGGGTATCCGGAGAGAAGCAGCAAAAAGCTTTGGGTTTTCTTTTTTGCTATATTTTTTTAAAAATTTTGTAAATTAACTTATAGTTTTATTTCATATAATGTGTATTAAAGATATAAATTGCAATGTAATAGAACATAGTTTTGAAGTAAATTAATGTATTTTATAAATAAATAAAACTTTAAATATTTATGCTTGTAATAATTTTTATTTCGATGTTTGCAATATTTTCATAAAAAAATGTTACTTCATTTCATTAAATTTACAAAACGGTTAGACAGGTAATACTCACTTACCCTGCTGAACGGAAGTGGGGTAAGGAGGTGTTACACACATTGTGTCATTTGATGGTATAAGGGTTGATCCTAGCAAGGTAAAGGTTGTTGTGAGTTGGAAGCCTCCCTGCAATGTGACTGAAATCATAAGTTTACTTGGATTAGTTTATTATTACAAGATGTTTGTTAAGGGCTTTTAAATGATTGTTTCTCCTTTAACCATACTACAAAGGAAAGATGTGAAGTTTGAGTGGACAGTTAAATTCCTGGATAGTTTTAATAGTCTGAAGAAGATGTTAATAAAGGCTCCAATTTTGACACAATTAATTCCTGATAAGGAGTATGTCATCTATAGTGATGCTTCTCATAATGGACTTTGATATGTTCAAAAGCAAAAGGGTAAGGTAGTAGCATATGCATCCAGGCAGCCAAAATCACGACTTAGAGTTTGTAGCCATTGTCTTTACATTAAAGATATGGTGTCACTACCTTTATAGGGAGAAATGTTTCATCTACATACACCATAAAAGTCTGAATTATCTTCCCACACATAGATATTTTAATCTACGATAAAGACAATGGTTATAATTGATAAAAGATTATAACTGTGTTATTGATTACCACCTAGACAAGATAGAGATGATGGTTATAACTAATAAAATATTATAATTTTATTATTGATTACCACCCAGGCAAGGCCAATGTAGTGGTTGATACTTTGAGTAGGAAGATGGTGGTTGAGTTGCACATCTAACCTATACTTAATCAGAAGATTTTAAATGCATAGAGGAAGGATAGTAAACTTGTTAAGATAGTCAAACTAGTCTCTAAGGGGAAGACACTAGGGTATACATTAAGATAAATGGTAGACTACATTACCAGGACCATTTATGAGTGCCCAATTTTGATGAGCTAAGGCAGAGAATATCAGAGGAAACACATGAAACTAGGTATACAATGTACCCAAAAATTACTGAGATATATCATGACCTGAAGAGTAAGTATTAATGGACAAGTATGAAAAGAGATATCACATAGTATTCAACTAGATGCCTGACTTGTCAGCAGGTCAAGGCAGAACATCAAGTACCATTAAGATTAGTGCAACCTATCATTGTACCAGAATGAAAATGGGAGCAAACTACTATGGACTTCATGATTGGGATGCCAGTGACTCCTAGGAAATACAATATTGTATGGATTATTATGGATAGTCTTATGAAGTCAGCTCATTTCTTACCTATCAAAAGTGACTATCATTTGAATAAGCTAGCAGAGATATATGTTAATGAGATAGTGAGAATTCATGGAGTGCCAGTCTCCATTTTTTTAGATAGGGACCCCAAGTTTACTTCTCAGTTTTGGTGTAGTCTACAATGAGTTTTAGGTACCATGCTCAACTTCAGCATAGCTTTACACTCCCAGCAATCAGTTCTTGTCTCTTAGTGTCAAAGGGTGAGTTCCTTTCTTGTCTTGCCCAAAAACTTTCTTTATTCTCATTGGAGAAAAACTCTCTCGCGGTAAGGTTTTAGACTAAGGGCAAGCGAGATAAAGAAAGCAGCTGGCCCTTAGTCCAATCCGCCTAGCGCCTTTCGATTGGGGTCTGCCCTGGGGGCCATTTTTTTTAGATTTTAGAGTCTTCAACATGTCAGCCATTCTTTTCCCATTAGACTTGTAGATCCTTTGCTCTTTTTCTTTCTCTCTTCCACCCTCTATTTTATTTGACAAGGGGCAGAGAATACCTTGAAACCCAATTTGATTAATATTAATTTTGGATCGCTGCTAACAGCTTTCCATGTGTATGTCACTGTATGGCCGTTGAAATAGGATTCCAATGGTGGGATCTGGGATGTTAGAGGTAATTGTATACCACTTAACATAACGTAACTGCAATTGTACCCACCGTCGTAGGAGCGTCCACTCTATAATGTCCTTCGTCCCTTCGGACAAATGGACCTCTGAAGGATTTTCTTGAGGATAGAGCCACTTACGCTATGAAAATGAAAGAAATCCCCTAACTAAGGGGGTCAATCTGGGTTAAGTCATAGCTTCTAAGGTTGCGCGGTATGCCACCATCCCCTTTCAAAAAGGCTGACACTGAATCTAAGCAAGCGAACGAGTTCAAAAAAAAGTATATAGTATATAAAAGGGAGTGGAGTATACTTTATAAGCATAAAGAGCTGCCTGCCCTACTGCTTGAAAGGGAGGAGAAGGTAGTGCTAACTATCCCTCGCACCTTGAATCTTTCTACTCCGGCCAAAGAGCCTTCTAAATCTCACTCTACTTACAACCCAAAGACATATTTTGTTCGCCTTCTTTCGTACTTATGGAGACTTATTCCGGTCATCTGGGTGGGTAGGTATACTCATACCCTCATCCAACTTAAGGTTTTTCCCATCTTTGAGCATACTATGGCAGCTCATTATGATCAGTAGATCGAGAGTACACCTGGAAGCTTGGAATTTCTTGCAAAACCATGCGCCACTTTATCAAGCATTAATAATTGTAGCCCATAACAAATTGCAGAGATTTATGGCAGATTCCTGGATGAGAAAGTCTTATCAGGTACTCAGAAGATTGAGGAAGAAAGTCTTCTTATTGGGCAAACATTTTGAAGTCTTCTAAAGCGAGTTCATGTCTAACTGGCCCTTATGGGAAGCCTGGGAAGTTCATATGCATGCATGCATGTGTCATCACCTTATTGGTCGGAGGTCCAAGGGGTCCATAGAAAAAATCTTCTTCTATTTCTTTTTATATTCTATTTAGAATATTCTATTTATATTCTTTTTCTTAGAAGAGAGAAAGAGTAGAAACAAAGGGTATGCTCTCTAGAAGATTTGCTTGGGGCTGTTCATTTTCACTTGGTCGCCTGGTATCTTGAAACCTCTTTGCTTGCGGGGGTAAGAGTGGAAACATCTAAGAGAGCGCTTCACGAAAGAATCATGTGGCATGGTGAAAGGTTTCTCGTTGGGCTTTCTGGCCCCTTTGGTCTTCACCTAATTTTGGAAGAGGGGAGGTGAGTTAAGTATCAACTCTCTCTCTCACGCCTTTCTTCAGCTTGTTCCTATTCATCTATTTGGGGCAGGGTAGGCAGTTGTGTGATTGAATTCAAAGGCAACTGGGACAAATATCTTCCACTTACATAATTCACTTACATCAACAGCTATTAGTCTAGTATCAAAATGGTTCAATATGTGGCTCTATATGGTAAAAAGTGCCAAACACCCCAATGTTGAGAGAATTTAGCGAGAGAAAGCTAATAGGGCCAGACTTGGTACAAAAGACAAAAGATAAAATACGAGTGATCTAGGATGGATTGAAGGTAGTTTTTGATAGACATAAATCATATCCAAATCTCAAGAGGAGAGATATAGAGTATGCAGTGGGAGAAAAGGTTTTCCTTAAAGTCTCCTCATGGAAAAAGGTCTTTAGATTTGGGAAAAAAGGCAAGTTGAGCCCGAGATTCATTGGGCTTTATAAGATTCCAGCGAAAGTGGACTAGTTTCTTATAGGCTCACTCTACCACTAACGTTAAGAAAGATTCACAATGTGTTCCTTGTCTCCATGTAGAGGAGATACATATCAAATCCTTCTCATGTTGTTCCAGTTGAGAACATTGAGGTGAGACTAGACTTGACATATGAGGAAGAACCAATTTAGATTTTAGCTAAAGAAATCAATGAGCTCAAGAACAAACTAATACCATTAGTCAAACCATTATGGAGAAAACATACAAATGAAGAGGTTACATGGGAACATGAAAAAATGATGAAAGCCCAGTATCCATAACTATTAAGAGACAATACATCAGGTAATTTTGAGGACAAAATTCTTTAAGGGGAAGAGACATATAACGCCCGCTAGTTAGGGCCAAGGAATAACATGTAATGAATGTTTAAGATGTTGGGTTTTGAAGATGAATCTCATTCATAAACGTAGTGAAAAAATAAATTTTTCAAAACCCATAATAAAAGATCATCTTGTGTCATTAAAACTAATTTATCAAACATAGAGGTTAGAAATTATATCTTGTAATGTGTTGTTTGTTATTCAAATCTTTACCTTATTAGGTTGTAGTAAACCACAACAATCCACACTAGAATGTCTCTAATGTTGATTCATACAAAAATATGAAAAGGAAACTTACAAAATAAATCGTTTGAACAAGATTCAATTGTGCTAGCTATGATTTTGTTCTTAAGAGAATTATTGTGTCACAAAATTTATTTTTTAGCAAAAATTATTTTCATGTCTCTTTTCTTCCTTTTGATGTCATTTTTATCTAACTAAAACAAGAAAGGAAAATGAAAAGTCACAAAAGAAAAAAATGACCGTGGAATGAATATAATTATGGCAAAAAATGGTCATAATTGGCCTAAGTAAGGCCAAAAATGGCCTAATGGCATTGCGCACAGTGTAGCCTACATGACCCTGCCACTGGGCAGGCCAGTAGCCTACTTAGCCAACAGGCCCGTGACTCCTACCAAGCAATTTTTTTTCCTACAAACTCATTGCGATTCAACTCGAAATAATTCTCTCATATTTTTGGATCATATCCAAAACCATTTTACTCATTCTCAACATCTCCAATGTGTGTGACCTATTAGATTCTCAGTTATATTGGTCACTTAAATTAACAATTAATTTAAGCAAGTCATGAGCAGTATCTAGCAACACATCATAACTTACAATTGACCGAAAAGTCAGTGGTTTGAGGTTTGACTACGAACCTTTCCATAGACAATTTTGGTGCAATTAATCCATTCATCATTCTATATCCACTTGGTTCAAAGTATGGACATGTGTCAACTCCCACTAGAATGACTACATCACATCTAGCCTAAGTAATGCTAATTCTTAACCCCCAAGTCTCATTACTCTTTTAGATATGTCATCAAAGACTATCTTCATGACATTTCTACTCTAGCCAAAGATTCCCGAGTAATAATTCCAATATGAGGCCATGGGTATACCTTCCTTCTCTCAGGAGTGGTGAATCCTTTGTTGGTTACCCAATTACCTTCACATACCTCAAGTTGCACCCAATCACCACCCTATCAGTAACCTCCCTAATGTTAGAGAAGTTTTCTAAAGGCAATCACCTTTAGCACTTATTGTACAAATTTATTTGATTAATAAAATGCCTTTTTATTCATTGGATGTTTGTTTGATATATGAATTGATAAGTGATCTTAAATCAATTAATGAAGTCCTTGATACATAACATAGCATGAAGGAAATCATGATAAGATCATGATATTGAGATTCTTATCATGTGTAATTATGTTAGTATCAAAATTATCCATAGCCATAGGATTAATGAGACAGGACATTATTAATCCGGATAGAATAGCATATGTTACACTCCTTGATTGGATCGAGTAGTAGATCTCATAATCTATAAACATGATATGTTTAGAGTTAACATGTGGATGCTTGCTAAGTGTGGCTAAGTACATTGGATGACCAACTATGAGACAATCATATGGATAATCTATTCAAATGTCCATGATAGTCTCATCATAGCAATGGTGCAAGTATTCTTAGACTTGAGGCACTCAAGGATATCTTGAATATTGATTTTGTATTTTGACATTATTCCTTGTTGCCTCAAGGAGGGTGCTCATAGGGTGGTGATTTAATACAGCTTGAGGTATTCGAAGGTAATCGGGTAACCAGCAAAGGATTCATCACTTCTAATATGAGTGTATACCCATGGCCTCTTATCGTGGTCATTACTCGAGAATCTATGGTCGGAGTGGATATATCATAAAGATAGTCTTCAATGACATATCTAATAGAGTAATGAGCCTCAAGGACAAAAACTAATATTACTTGGACTTGACATGACGTTGTCAATCTAGTGGGAGTTAACACATGTCCATACTCTGAACCAAGTGAGGTAAAGAATGGTGAAAGGAATAATTGCATAGAAATTGTCTATGGAAAGGTTCGTAGTCAAACCACTGACTGTTCGATCAATTAGGGGTCATGAAATGTTGCTAGATACCGCTCATGACTTGCTTAAATTAATTGTTAATTTAAGTGGCTAACATAACCGGGAACCTAATGGGTCACACCCATTGAAGATATGGAGAATGAGTAAAATGGTATTGGATATAATCCAAACTATGAGAGAATTATTTCAGAATGGATCACGATGAGATCGTTCGGGAGGGTCACAAGCCCGCATGGGATAAGTAGGCTACTGGCCTGCCCAGCGGGTCAGCTGGGCTGCCTAGCAGCAGCCTGCAGCAAACCCTTCACGCTGCTGCCTCCATCCCATTGGTCAACGTCAAATTTTGGCCTTAATTATGCCAATTATGGCCAATTACTATTCATTCATTTTCCTTTTCTCCATTTTTGAGTTTTTGTCTTTTCTTTGAATTTGATTCAAATAGAAAAGACATCAAATAGCAGAAAATAGACATAAAAAAATAATTTTATGACAACAAAAATTCTCTCAATAATACTTTCATAGCTAGCACTTTGAATTTGCTCAAACCATTTCCTTTGAATGTTTCTTCTTCATTCTTCATATGGATTATTGTTAGATACATCCTAATGTGGGCTGTTGTGGTTTGCTACAACCCAACAAAGTGGAGATTTGAAGAACAAATAAGAAATTACAAGGTATAATTTATAACCTCTATATTTCTATAAATTAGTTTTAATGACACAAGTATGATCTTTTGTTTTGGATTTTGAAAATTTTATTTTCTTGATGCGTTTATGAATATGATTCATTCTTCAAAACCCAACATTGATATCAGAGCCCCCTTGTGTCCATTAAAATTAATTTTAATTAAAAGTGCAATGGGATTGCATTGTTTTGATGATTTTGGATCAATAGGTTTTGAAAAATTGAAATTAATTTGTAAAATATGTTTTACATGTTTTTCTTTCTCTAATCTGATCATGGGATGATTAAGGATGATTATTTGGATTCAAAAATGATTTGAATGTGATTCAAATAATTAATTTCAGATTTATTTCAAAAATACCTAATATTACCTTGTTTATGAACATGTGTTGTTGTTTGGCTTAATTGATGAGGCTGGTTATATTTTTCTTGTAATTTGATTATGAAAAATTATTTAGACATATTGAAAATATTGTTATTCCTCTATAAGTATTCAAAAATTAAAGAAAAATCATTTTAATTAAGTTTTCAAACAAACACAAAAATGGGACTGTTTTAACATACCCGGTGAGGCTCTTTTGTTTATTTTTTTTTGTATGTGTTTATTTTATTTTCTGGACCTTGAAATATTTTTTATATGATTAAAGATATGTTATTTTGATGTTAGATTCATCCCAAAATTCCTAAGCAAGCATTTGAAATTTTAAAAATTCTAGATGTTGAATTAGTCATTCTGAGTGTTTAAGTGTGTTGGTTCGTTTGTTTTAGTAATTTTTGCTTGTGAAAAAAAATATTTTGATGAATTTGAGCTAACCTAAATATGATTAGAATGATGATTTGAAGTTCTGGAAATTTTTAAAATTATTGGAAATTAATTTTGAATTAATTTAAGTTGTGCAATTGTAATTCTTGTATGACTAGAAATTGGTATGTATATTAAAATAAAATTGTTTAATTGTTGCATCATAATATTCTGATTTTAAGGAGAATTAATTTTGAATTATTTTTGGAAATATAGAATTTAATTTTATTTGATTAAATATTAAATTTCACTTTAAAATGACAAACAAAATTAAATTAACCGAAAGAACACATATAGGCAATTTTGCTTCAAGCATTGAATCGATTTGCAAATTGAAATCCAAAATTGTCATTTTTATTTTGTGCATTAGAGAATGCATGCTAGGGGTTTATAAAATGGCATGATGGATGATTATGGACTTAGGCCCAATGTGATTGAGCACGCATGAAATTATTTTATTTTATGGTAAATAGGGTCTGCGTGTCCCTACCTCTCTTTCTTTCTTATGTATTTCTCTTCTCATCTTACTCCCCTCAAATGTAAGTTGATATTTTCTATAATTGGAAATATTTAATTAAATTACATAAGACTAGGATATAATGAAGATACAAAGGAGCAAGAAGCAAAGGAGATGGTACTATAAACAAGAAGAATTAGAAATAGGAATTTGATTTCTATTTTTGGTTGTAAATTCATGCATATACATAGGTAAGACCTAGTCAATTTCTCTTTGGCTGAAGAGATTGACTTTAGTATATCCATAATCATATCATATAGTTAATGTAACTATCTTTATATATACATGTGATGAATGTATGATATATAAAAGCATGAAATAATAACTTGATGAGACTTAACAAAGAAATCCCTTGCTAAATAAACAATTAAGTCTTACGCTTTCCATTAATATGGGGAAAACCAAAGTTCTTCTAGAGTTAGGATTGTTGAGTTGTCTCAATCTCACTCTGTAACAATATGTTCAATCCCTTGAAATTAGATTTCACGATTAATGGGTTAAACTTAACCGATATTATTAATTTATTGGATTTGCGCCAAGGTTAATGTGTATTGGAGGCGAAGTTGGGTTTGTATACATGAGATGTACACATATTTGATAGCCCATTGCATGTACACACATCAATAAGTTGATAGTACATGATTCGATAGTTGCATGAATAATGCAATTGGTATGGATTAGATACCTACCAACCAAACTAAGGATAGTTTATTGAGTTGCCTCAAGGTTATTCTTAGCTAGTTGGATATCGATCCACTAGCAGAACTTCCATATAAGTTCTCTCAGGTTCATAGTGAGGGCTATGGATTCGCAATAAAATAGTGGGAGTCATAATGCGATTTATTAAAGACCTAATAAACATGCATTTTATGTACATTCTAACATGTTCTATTTTTTATCTAGGTTGCTAAAATCATCATCATGACAAGTGTGAATTTGCGATCGCTAATGGAATCAAATAAGTTGACTAGGCCCAATTTTTTGGATTAGCTAAGGAATATGAGAATAGTTCTCAAATCCAAAAAGATTGGCTATGTCCTATATGAGGGACTCCCTAATCCCCCTTCTGCTAATGCTTCTAGATGTTTAAAAGGCATATCAAAAGCATATCGATGATAGTGAGATGGCAAGTTGCATTATGATTGCTACTATGTTAGCTAAGTTGCAAAAGTAGCATGGCAAACTACAAGGCTTACTTGGAGTCCTTAAAGAAGAAGGCATCTGATGCCCCATCTACTTTAGGTATTTTTGTCATTGAAATTTATACTGTTTCCAATAATAATATATGTCTATTAGATACCGGCTGTGGCTCACACATATGCATTGATATGCAGGGCCTAAGGAACAATAGACAGCTCAATAAGGGAAAGTCAGACCTGCATATTGGAAATGGAGCAAGGGTTGCTGCATTAGCTGTAGGAACATATGTATTGACCCTCCCTAGTGGGATATGAATTTCTCATTTGTGAATAGAACAACGTATTGCTCATGGAAAACGATGAGCCTACAACCTATTATGAAGTTCCAAATAGTTCAGAATCTGACAAATGGCTTCAAGCCATGAAGTCAAAAATGGATTCCATGTATGAAAACAAAGTGTAGACTTTGATTGACCCACCTAAAGGAATAAAGCCTATAGGATGCAAGTGGGTTTTCAAAAAGAAAATTGACATGGATGGTAATGTGATTACCTATAAAGCTAGACTTACTGCTAAAGGTTATCATCAAAGATAAGGAATTGACTATGATGAAACTTTTAGCCCAGTAGCTATGCTCAAATCCATAAGGATACTTGTAACATCCAGTGATTTAGGCGTCGATTGCGCGTGACTGTAGTGGTGTCCACTGGTTCAATCGGAGTCTAAATTTGAACTCATAAAAAAATGACTAATAATAAGGGAAAATAATTAAGGGTATTATTATTTGGGAATTAAAAATATTAGGGGTAGAATTAGAAAAAAAGTAAAATTTCCTATGGACAAAATTGGTATTATGGCAATTGTTTGGGGAAAAAGTGTGAATATGGAGGAAGGTGTGGTAAAAATGGAATTTGTCAAAGTTTAATTATTAATCAAGATTAATTAACTTAATGAACCAATAAGAATTAAGATTAATTTTAATTAGTAGGACCCACACCTTAATCAAAGTATAAAAGTCAAAAATGGGAGGATTTCTCCATTCTTCCACCAAAATATCTAACTCTTCTTCATCTTCTTTTCTCCTCTCTTTGCTGTCCACTCTAGCCTTCCATAAGCCACCATTTTCCTTCAAATCAAGCTTGAAAATGCGAGGAAAGTAGTTAGTTTTGAGAGAGTAAAATTCGGAATTAAGGTGTTCTTGCCATAAAAGGAGCAAAGGAGCAAGAAGAAGGAAGAAGGAAGACAAGAAAAGGGAGATTGGTTAAGGGGAATTTCGGCCCACCTTGGAGAACACTTAGGGTTAGTTTATTCTTCTTAAATTCAACCTTTTTCTTTCCATTTGAGATCCATATTGATGATAGATGTGATTAGGGTTGATAGATATAAGTTATGTTGCAAGATTGGACATAGAAATTTAAGTTTGTGATTAGTTGATGAAAGTTGTAATTAGACTTTGAATTGATGATATTTGATGTTAATGAATTGTTTGATGACTTAAAAACTAAATAAAATATGATATTAATGGATGAATGAGGGGCTTCCATAGTTAAAGAAATTTAGGGGAAATTGAAACTAATATGGAAACACCACAATTGGTGATAAGGGAAATGTGAATTGAGTGTTGAATTGAAGAAAATAAATTGGGAATTAGGATATGGTTTTTGGGCAGCCATGACATATGAAGAAGGAAGTCTAACCTTAGTACATTTTAGATCAATTAAAGTGTAAAGCATATTAGGAGCATTAGAATATTATGTAGACATGAAAATCATTGAAATTTGATATTGGAATTGAGTTATGGTATGGTTGTGCAGGAAAAATAAGTGAACAAGTGAGAGGCCCTCAAGAGGGTGACAAAGGCAAGGAGAAAGCTAGCTAATAAGGGAAGGCAAAGAAGGTTCAAGGGAAGAGCTAAGGCTGATTAGGTATGTGCTTCATTGATAAAAATTTTGCATGTTGTTAATATGTATGGAATTGTATATTAATGTTTGTTATGTTTGTGTTTTTGAGATGTTATGTGATTTGTTGTGACTTTTGATACTTTATATGGAAATGGGACCAAATGGTGTGAAATAATTGAGACATATGAATGTAGTTGTAATTCTGGAAATTTTAGTATTAAAATGAATGCAAATGATAAATGTGGTTGAAATATGGATGGATGTCATTTGATGGCTCGGGTACAGAGTTCCAGGAACAGCCCTGACTCTTTTGAAGATAACTTGAGTTCTGGAACTCGTTTTTATATGTTCTTTGTTGGAAATGAAAGCTAAGACACAGGGATTTAATTTTTATTAGATCATAAAATCTAATTATGTCTAGATTTTCCCAGAAAAATGCATGAAGTTTAAACCTAGAATATGTCCAGAAAATTCTGGACAGAAAATTTTGTGATGATGCAGTGGTGAATTGATCATAACTTTTCATAGAAAATTTTGATTTAAGTGATTTTTGATGCATATGAAAGCTAAGACAATAAGATAAAAAGTGTTAGAAGGACAGAACTCTAAATTATAATTATAAATGGGCTAAAAATGAATCCCAAAAACATGTCCGAAATCTGTCATAGGTATAAAACGTGAAATGTTGGAATTATGCATGTGGTATGTTAATTATATGTAATAATTAATGCAAATATTTACTTTGATGATAATTATAAATGTTTAAAAAATTATTTATGTATGAGATTTTATTATAATAATAATGGGAATATAGAATAAAAATAAACAAACATACTTATGATAGTTGAAAATATTCTGAATTAATATAAAATATGTTAAGCCCAAAAGCACCTAGTCTAGAACTAGAATAGGGAATAGTTTGGCATGCCAATTAGGGGATTTTAGGCACTCGATGCCAAATATGAAAGCCGATAATGGCAAATTGATAAATGCGTTCGGCGTAAAATTATTAAGCCGGTAATGGCAATATAACAAAAGCCGGTAATAGCATTATTATAAAAGTGTTCGGCGCTATATTATGAAAGCCGGGAATGACAACCCCGTTATTCCTATTATATAATTCGGTTATAGGTGTTATGGGCACAAGAAAATAATAATAATACTAATATTGAAGTGTGTGATTTTGATAAATGTTACATGAATTAAATTTGTTACTATTACATGTTGAATGAAATTTATTTGATTTTATATAAATTTTTATTTTATGCCTTATTTATTAAATGGTTAATTAATGTGTGAGAAAATATATATATGTATGTCAAAATTTTTATCATTGAAGCACCACTAAGCTAGTAGCTTAGCGCGGGTGGTTTTCTCTCGCGCAAGTTAGAAGGGTAGTCGTAGATCTTAGAATTGTTAGAAGAAGAAGGGTACCCGGAGGGAAGCAGCAAAATGCTTTGGATTTTCTTTTTTGGTATATTTTGTTAAAAATTGTGTAAATTAAATTATCGTTTTTATTTCATATAATGTGTATTAAATATGTGAATTGCAATGTAATAGAACATAGTTTGGATGTAAATTACAGTATTTTATAAATAAATGAAATTTTGAATATTTATACTTGCAAGAATTTTTATTTTAGTGTCTGCAATATTTTCAAAAAAAAATAATAATATTTATACTTCATTTCATTGAATTTACAAAACAGTTAGACGGGTAATGCTCGCTTACCTTGCTAAACTATAGTGGGGTAAGGGGGTGTTACAATACTCCTATCCATTACTACTCATTATGATTATGTGATATGGCAAATGGATGTGAAGACACCTTTCCTTAATGGAAATCTGATTAAAGATGTGTACATGAACCAACCAGAAGGCTTCATATCCAAAGATGAAAAAAAGGTATGTAAGCTTCAAAGATCCATTTATGGATTAAAGCAAGCATCCAGGAGTTGGAATATTGGGTTTGATGAGACAATCAAACAGTTTGTTTCTTACAAAATCCAGATGAACCTTGTGTTTACTAGAAGGTTAGCGTGAGTGGAATCGTATTTCTTGTGTTATATGTAGATGACATATTGTTAATGGGAAATGATGTGTCAGCCTTACAATCAGTCACAATTTGGATATCCAAAATTTTCTCTATGAAAGACCTTGGAGAAACATTCTATATTTTGGGGATAAAGATCTATAGAGATAGATATAAAAGATTGCTTGGTCTTTCACAGTGTACATACATAGATAAGATGCTAAAGAGGTTTAGCATGGAGCAGTCCAAGATGGGATATATTCCCATGACCCATAGGATTACTCTCTCAAAGTCTTTATGTCCAAAGACACAAGATGAGAGGACACACATGAGTTTGATTCCACATGCTTCAGCTATAGGATCAATCATGTACGTTATGATATGTACAAGACCCGAAGTATCATATGCTTTGAGTGTCACGAGCAGATACCAATTAGACCCTAGTGAGGGTCATTGGGTGGCTGCTAAGAATATCCTTAAGTACTTAAGAAGAACTAAGGATGTATTCTTGGTATATGGAGATGGAGATCTTATTGTGAGCAGGTATACCGATGCCAGCTTCCAATCTGACAAGGATGACTCAAAATCTCAGTCAGGTTATATATTCACACTAAATGGTGGAGCAGTTAGTTGGAAGAGTTCCAAACAAGAAACGACTACTGAATCCACAATCGAAGCAGAGTACATTGCAACTTCTAAAGCAGCAAAGGAAGCAGAGTACATTGCAGCTTCTAAAGCAGCAAAGGAAGCAGTTTGGATAAAAAAATTCATCATAGAACTTGGAGTGGTTCCCAGCATTATTGATCCAATACAATTGTATTGTGATAATAATGGAGTCATTGCACAAGAAAATGAGTCACGGTTGTAATATCCGTTAATTTAGGCCCCGAGTCGCACGTGTCGCGAAGTTGACGCGTTTGACCGATTAGAGTCTAAATTCGGATTTTTATAAAAATTGATCAAGTAATGGATAAATTAAATGATAAATGCCTAATTAAGTGATTATAAAGTTTAAAGAAGTTGATTTACGGTAAAGGACTAAATTGCAAAAATTGATAGGTTTTGGGGTCAAATTGCAATTTGGCAAAATTTGAGGATTTATGAGATTAATTGCTAATCAACATATTAATTTTGGGGACAATTTAATAGGTTTGGCTGGCCACTCAAGGAGGAAGAATGAGATTAATGGGTTCATTAAGTCTAATGTCAAGAAATGGTCAAAATGGTGGGTCCCACATGAAGACTTATGGGTACCCTATTTAATGCCTTTTTTTCTTCTTCTTCTTCTCTTCATTTTCTGCCTTCTTCTCTCTCTTTTATACCAGTCACACCAGCCCCATCTCCTCCATAGCCAATCTTGAATTCTAGAGAGAGAAAAGAAGGGAAGAGAAGGGAAAGAGTAAGACAAAGTGATCTTCATGGTCCATAACTCCTAAGGAAGCTGGAAAGAGCAAGAAAGAGGAAGAAAACTCAAGTTTGGTAGAGAGTGAAAATCTCCAAAGTGGTGATTTAGTGAAGAAAATAGTAAGGTAAAAAGTGATTCTTCTTCATCATCATCTTTTCTTAAAGGAAGTTCGAATTTTGAGCTCATCCAAGACTTATGTGGAAAGAGAGATAAACTAGGGATTTGAGAGAGAATAAGAGAGTTTAGGGTTTTGAAGAAATCAGATGATAATAATGAATTATGATGTTGTAGGAGTTCCAAGTGACAAGGAACAAGCTCTAAGGAGCAAAGGAAAAGAGAAAGCTACCTATAAGAGTGAAGGAGAAAGATTAAGGTTTGTGCATAACTTAAGGCAATAGCCTATTTTTGTTCGAAGTAATGCATGTTGAACATGATTTTAGATAAATGCATTTCAAGAATGATGATGATTATGGCATGAAACCTTAGGTTTAGACATGTATGAATGAGATCCTTGTGTGACATTGAATTAATTATGCATGTTAGAAAATCTTGTATGATCAAGACATTTACATGTATTAGAAAGTAATAAGTTGAGTAAAGAACCTTAGAAATGCATGAAATAGAACTTGGTATGATTTGGATAATGTTAGAATGAATGAAAAGTGAATATGCAGATTTCCTACTGAAAGTCACGGGCATAACTATTGAGTCATGGGCGTAAACTTGAGGGTTCACGGTTGTGACTGATTGTATCACGGTTGTGACTTCTGTGTGGAAATGGTACTATTCATTCCAGAAGCATTCTCGGGTTGGAATCACGGACGTGAGCTTATTCACAGGCGTGAATGAGTAATCACGACCGTGAATGCTTTTGGGCAAATCATTCCAGTAGCGTTCATGGCTTGGGATTACGGGCGTGAAATTAGTAATCACGGCCGTGAATGCTCTGTATGTGTGATTATGAATGTGGTTATCAAATGAGGAATTCAGGTAAGTAAATGAAAGTCATTGTCTATCCAGTGAAATAAGAATGATATGGATATATACATACATATATATATATATATATATATATATATATATATATATATATATATATATGATGTGAGAACGTGTTATGTTGTGATATAGAAAAATGAATTGTCATGGATGATATATGAAATCTGATGCGGATGATAAGCATGAAAATATTGATGTAACTAGTTAAATAAATGAAAAGATGTTATCCAGTATGTATGCGTATGACTATATGTTTGCAAAACAAGAAAATTGAGATGTGGATAAATATGAGAATATTGATGTGTTGAAATTTGAGAAATATGATTGATGTGGAAATATAAAGAAGTCCATTACTCTACCTACAGACTAGAATCAAGATAGATGACATGTCATTAAGGGGGCAAATAGTACCGTACTATTCCTCAACCAATGTTGCTTAAGCTCTAGAAGCGCCATTGGTCTGACATGCTCGATCAATGTGGCTTAATCCCTGGGAGCACTATTGACTTGAGAAGCTCTGATGAGCACATGTAAATGAGGACAAGGTGGCTTAAGCTCGGGGAGCGCCCTCGGTCTGGTTATTCATCTATGATGAAATTATACTCAATCAATGTGGCTTAAGCTCGGGGAGCGCCATTGATTAAGAAGCTCTTTTGAGCCAGATAGTGGATAGGGTGGCTTAAGCTCTGGGAGTGCTCCTGATCCATAACCCGTATCCAGTCAGTCCAAATTTAGAATGATGTGGGCGAGATAATGAGGACATGTCAAGAAATAAGAAAAGAAAATGATGATGAGAGGAGATTGAGATATAATAATAAAGAGATTAACAGAGTAATTTACCATTAAAGATAAATGAGAATAACATTGTATATATGAGCATGATATGTATACTTGTATGAAATAGTAACATTTTGATAGAAATAGCATGCAAATAATTTAATGCATAAAACGATACATGTTAATGCTTGTTGCATGATATAGTATATTGCCTTATTTATATGCACCACTAAGCTTAGAGCTTAGCGTGGGAGTTTCCTTTCGCGCAGATATAGAAAGGTAGTTGAAGGTGATAGTTAAAGCAAGCGGTGATCCTATTCAAGTAAAGCAGCCGAACCTTGAAAAAGTGGGTTACAAGCTTTGAAATTTTGTATTTGGCTTTTATATTAAAGAATGTTAGGGTTTGTAAAACTTACTTTTAAAGTTTGTTAAGAATTAATTTGATGTTTAAAATTACTATCTTATGTAAATAAATTGTACCCTAGTTTTTGTATAAATCTATATATACATGAATGTTGAGAAAATAAAGGTAAAATAATAATAATAGTGATTTGAAGAAGTAAGCAAGATGGATATTTAGCGTTCACTTATTCGGGCACGTGTTGGTCGCGTGGGGTGTGGCGCTACAACGGTCTCATCAGAGATCCAAACATGTACTCAGAAGATACCATTTGATTAGAGAAATCATTGGCAAGAATGATGTAAAGATAGATAGAGTGCCCACTGATCATAATATTGTTGATCTTTTAACTAAGCCACTTCCCGAAAAGAAATATGATTCTCATGTACTCGCCTATGGAATTAAATACAAAGGTACTTGGCTTTAATGCAAGTGGGAGCTTGTTAGAGGAGTGCTGAGTGCTCTAAAGGCAATCACCTTTAGCACTTATTGTACAAATGTATTTGATTAATAAAAGGCTTTTCATTAATTTGATGTTCATTTGATATATTAATTGATAAGTGGTTAAATCAATTAATGAAGTCCTTAATGAAATCATGATGAGATCATGATATTGAGATTCTTATCATGTGTAATTATGTTAGTATCAAAATTATCCCTAGTCATAGGATTAATGAGATGGGACATTATTAATCTGGAATCTGGACAAAAAAGCACATGTTACACTCTTTGATTGAATCATGTAGTAAATCTCATAATCTATAAACATAAGATGTTTAGATTTAACATGTGGATACTTGCTAAGTGTGGCTAAGTACATTGGATGACCAACTATGAGACAATCATATAGATAATTTATTCAAATGTCAATGATAGTCTCATCATAGCAATGGTGCAAGTATCCTTAGACTTGAGGGACTCGAGGATATCTTGAATATTGATTCTGTATTTTGACATTATTCCTTATTGCCTCAGGGTGGTCATTGGATATAGCTTAAGGTATTCGAAGTTAATTGGGTAACCAACAAAGGATTCATCACTCCTGATAGAAGGAGTGTATACCCATGGCCTCTTGTCCTAGTCATTACTTGGGAATATCTTGCCGAAGTGGAAATGTCATAAAGATAGTCTTCGATGAGATATCTAATAGAGTAATGAGCCTCAGGGACAAGAACTAGCATTACTTGGACTAGACGTGAAGTAGTCAGTTTAGTGGGAGTTGACACATGTCCATACTCCGAACCAAGTGGGGTATAGAATGGTGAAAGGAATAATTACAAGAAAATTGTCTATGGAAAGGTTCGTAGTCAAACCACTGACTTTCCAATCAATTGGGGGTCATGATATGTTTCTAGATACTGCTCATGACTTGGTTAAATTAATTGTTAATTTAAGTGGCCAACATAACCGGGAACTTAATGGGTCACACGCATGAAAGATATGGAGAATGATTAAAATGGTCTTGGATATGATCCAAAATATGAGACAATTATTTCAAGATGGATTGCGATGAGATCACAAGAAAAAATTGTTCGTGAGGGTCATGGGCTGCCCAGTAGCAACCCGCAGCAGGCCCAGCACACTGTTGCCTCCCTCCCGTTGGCCAATGGTAGATTTTGGCCTTAATTAGGCCAATTATGGTCAATTACTATTCATTCATTTCCCTTTTCTCCATTTTTGACTTTTCATCTTTTCTTTGAATTTGATTCACATAGAAAATACATCAAATGGCAGAAAATAGACATGAAAATATTTTTTGTGAAAAATATATTTTTAGGACAACAAAAATTCTCTTAAGAAAACTTTCCAAGCTAGCACATTGAATTTGTTCAAACCATTTCTTTTGATAGTTTATTCTTCATTCTTCATGTGGATTATTGTTAGAGACATCCTAATGTGGATTGTTGTGGTTTGCTACAACCCAACAAAGTGAAAATTTGAAGAACAAATAAGAAATTACAAGGTATAATTTCTAACCTCTATATTTATATAAATTAGTTTTAATGGCACAAGTATGATCTTTTATTTCGAGTTTTGAAAATTTTATTTTTCCGTTGCGTTTATGAATATGATTCATTCTTCAAAACCCCACACCTAAGGCAACAAGGAATAGTGCAAAATGCATAATCAGTATCCAAGACATCCTTGAGTACCTCAAGTCTAAGGATACTTGCATCATTGTTTTGTTGAGACTATCATTACATTTGAATAGATTATACATATGATTGTCTCATAGCAAGTCATTCAATGTACTTAGATACACTTAGCAAGCATCCACATGTTAACTCTAAACATCTCATTTTTATAAATTATGAGATCTACTATTTGATCCAATCAAGGATTATGACATGTGCTAGTCTCTCCGCATTAACAATGTCCCATCTCATTAATCTTATAACTAGGGATAATTTAGATACTACCATAATTACACATGATAAGAATCTCAATATCTTGATCTCTTCATGATTTCCTTCATACTATGTTATATATCAAACACTTCATTAATTGATTTAAGATCACTATCAATTCACATATCAAATTAATGAAAATTAATGAAAATTCCTTTTTTAATCAAACAAATTTGTACAATAAGTGCTAAAGGTGATTGCCTTTAGAGCACTTCTTTAACAACCTCCCACTTGCACTAAAGCCAATCACCTTTGTAGTGGAGATTTGGTTCATCCTATAGTTGAGCACAAAATGTGAAAATTTATCAGACAAACTAATTAGAATTAAGTCAATACTTAATTCATGGTCCATCACAAATCCTAAAGTGGCCAACCTCTCAATATAACCATTCATCTTCAGTGCATATTGCACTAAAGATATCCCCTCAACCATCTTAGTATGGAAGAGTAGCCATGAAGTTTCGAACATTTCAGAATGTGCTTACTCATGAAAAAGCCCCCTTACATGGTAGACTATGGAATTAGCATCCATAGTCTCATATTGCTTTTGCAACTCAGCTAACATAATAGCAAATATAATGCAACTTGTCATCTGACTATAATCGAGATGCTTTTGATATGCCTTATGAACATCTTCAGAAGCATTAGCACCAAGGCGATTAGGGAGTGCCTTATTTAGTACATAGCCAATCTATTTGAATTTGAGAACTATTCTCAAATTCCTTAGCCAATCTAAAAAGTTAGGCCCAGTCAATTTATTTTACTTCATTAGTGATTGCAAATTCACACTTGTTGACATTATGATGATTCTAGCAATCTGGATGTAAAATAGAGCATGTTAGAATGTACAAGAAAATTTATGTTTATTAGGTATTTCATAAATCCATAGCCCTCACTATAAACCCGAGAGAACCTATATGGAAGTTCTCCTAGTGAGTCGATATCCAACTATCTAAGAATAACCTTGAAGCAATTCAACAAGCCATCCTTACTTTGGTTGGTAGGTTTCTAATCCATACCAAGTGTCCTATTAATGCAACTATCGAATCTTATGCTATCAACTAATTGATGTGTGCACATGCATTGGCTATCAACTCTTAATATATGTATATCTTCATGAACAATAAACCAATTTTACCTCTAAACCTTGGCGCAAATCCAACAAGTTAATGATATCGATTAAGTCAAGCTCTCTGGAAGAATTTGACATGTATTGGTCACGGGAGTGACTGCTTGATCATTCATGGTTGGTTTGATCCTTCATGGTTGTTAACTTTTGATTGTTGGAGAGTTGGCACTAAGCTATATTCATGGGTGTGATATAAGTTGTCACGGCCGTGACTTTCTTATGTCTTTGATTTTAATCTTCAAAAGTTGTCTTTCAATCTTGCTTCATGCTCTAATCAAGACATATCTTGTTTAACACACTTACAACAATCATTGTTAAATACATTATTGCTATTATATTTGTTATCATCCAAATAAATAAAATACCCCTCAAGGTTCAAAAAAACAAAATAATCATATACAAAAAACAAAACCAAATAAAACAGTCCCGTCAAGAATGCCAAAACAGTCCCCTTTTTGTGTTTGTTTAAAAAATTAATTAAAATAATTTTTAATTAATTATTAGATACTTCCAAAGGCTTTAAAACATTCTCAATATGTATGACTAATTTTTCCATAATTAAATTACAAGAAAAATATGAACAGCCCTATCAATTAAGCCAAAACAACAACACATGTTTAAAAACAAAGCAATTTTCAGCATTTTCAAATAAATCCAAATTTAATTAATTGAATCACATTCAAACCATTTTTCTAATTACAATAATCATCCTTAATCATCCCACAATCAAATTACAAAAATAAAAATATGTAAAACTAATTTTACAAATTAATTTTAATTTTTCAAACCTATTGATCCGAAATCGTCAAAAGCGTGCAATCATATTGCACTTTCAATTAAAATTAATTTAATGGACATAAGGGGGGGCTTTGATACCACTGTTGGATTTTGAAAATGAATCCCATTCATAAAGACTGTGGAAAAGAACATCTTGTTCCATTAAAACTAATTTATCAAACATGGAGGCTAGAAATTATACCTTGTAATTTGTTGTTTGTTATTCAAATCTTCACCTTTTTGGTTGTAGCAAACAACAACACATACTATAATATCTCTAATGTTGATCCATGTGAAGATATGAAGAAGGAACTTACAAAAGAAATGGTTCGAATGAGATTCGATAGTGCTAGCTATGAATTTGTTCTTAAGAGAATTATTGTATCTCAAAAATTATTTTTAACCAAAAATAAATTTCATGTCTCTTTTCTACCTTTTGACACCTTTTTTATTTGAATTAAAATAAGAAAGGTAGATCAAAAATCACAAAAGAAGAAAATGACCATTGAATGAATAGTAGTAGCCATAATTGGCCTAATTAAGGCCAAAAATGGCCTAATGGCACTGTGCGCATCAGCATGCAGTGCAGCCCACATGGGCTTGCTTGGCTAGTGGGCCTACATGGGCCTGTGACTCCTCCTAAGCAATTTTTTCCTATGATCTCATCGTAGTTCAACCCAAAATAATTCTCTCATATTTTTGGATCTTATCCAAAACCATTTTACTCATTCTCCACATCTCTAATGTGTGTCACCCATTAGGTTCCTGATTATATTGGTCAAATAAATTAAAAATTAATTTAAGCAGGTCATGAGAGGTATCTAAGATTACATCATAACTCCCAATTGACCAAAAAGTTAGTGGTTTGACTACAAACCTTTCCATAGAAAATTTTCATGCAATTATTCCTTTCACCATTCTATACCAACTTGGTTTAGAGTATGGACATATGTCAACTCTCACAAGACTAACTACATCACATCTAGTCCAAGTAATATTAATTATTGTCCCTGAGGCTCATTACTCTGTTAGATATATCATTGAATACTATCTTCCTGATATTTCTACTCTAGCTAGAGATTCTTGAGTAATGACCTCGACAAGAGGTCATGGGTATACCCTCATTCTATCGGGAGTGGTGAATCATTTGTTGGTTGCCCAATTGCCTTCAAATACCTCAGGTTGTACCCAATCACCACCCTATGAGCAACCTCCCTAAGGCAAGAAGGAATAGTGTCAAAATGTAGAATCAGTATCCAAGACATCCTTGAGTACCTCAACTCTAAGGATACTTGTACCATTGTTATGTTGAGACTATCATTGACATTTGAATAGATTATCCATATGATTCTCTTAGCAGGTCATCCAATGTACTTAGATACACTTAGTAAGCATCCACATGTTAACTCTAAATATCTCATGCTTACAAATTGTGAGATCTATTATTTGTTCCAATTAAGGAGTATAACATGTGATAGTCTATTCAAATTAACAATGTTCTGTCTCATTTATCTTATGACTATAGATAATTTAGAAACTAACATAATTACACATGATAAGAATAGAAATATCATGATCTCATCATGATTTCCTTCATGTTATGTTATGCATCAAGGAATTCATAAATTGATTAAAGATCATTATCAATTCATATATCAAATTAATAAAAATTCTTTTTATTAATCAAATAAATTTGTACAATAAGTGCTAAAGGTGATTTCCTTTGAAGCACTTCTCTAACATATGACGGGTATACAGGAGATATATTGTGGTTATAGGTATTGGAAACATGAAAATAATTTAGAAGACATGAAAAAGTGAAATTTCCATTGTTCATGCCCATGACATAGGTAATCACAGCCATGAAGGTCACAAAATTCAAATTTTGAAGCTGGGGAGTTTTATGCCTTAACATGTGTTCACGCCTGTGAAGCCCTACAGTTTAAATTGAGTAATTTCGTATTTTTGAAAGAAACTCACAAAAACTCAACTTAAAACCCTAGCCACCAAATCTCTGGATCTTTATAACCAATTTCCCTTCAATCCTTTTCAATTCTAATTTATAAAATACAAATTTGCACCATAAAAGAAAGTAAAAACGGATTAGAAACTAAGACTTGACTAAAATATTTGAAGTCAGAACCAAGGATCATAAGAACACAGTTTTGAACCCTAAAACTGATCTAGAATTTTGAGAAGTAGAGGTAAGGGATTACTTTTTTCATTATTTTTTCTATGTTTTGATTCGTCTTCAATAGAGGGATAATGTTTGAGGG
This sequence comes from Triadica sebifera, assembly GCA_023653625.1. NCBI lineage: Eukaryota > Viridiplantae > Streptophyta > Magnoliopsida > Malpighiales > Euphorbiaceae > Triadica > Triadica sebifera. The sequence continues at coordinate 11,161,600 of CM042904.1, forward strand.
TTTAAGTTAGGTTTCTACTTTGTTAATTTCTTAAATAGTTAGATATGGTAGAAATAGAGGTTAATGTGGTCTCTGATCTCATGTTAGAGACATAGGCAAAGGGTGGAAAATTCCACCAAAGGTATTAAATGCGAGAGATTAAGTTTTAAGGCTCTAATAGTCAAAGTTTGTACATGTATGCATTTTAATTCAAAAAATGGCATTTTTGCATGTTGAATTGCATAAATGACATGTTATTTGGTTCATATGGTTATATAGTAATTCCTAGAATTGAAATAAATGGCATGATTGAATCTGAATTAGATATGTAAGATTGATATATGAAGTTTGATATGTGGTAGCACTAAAAATGGTTGTATGAATTTAATTATATGATAGTAATTGATGAATTGTATGATTTATAGTTTTGATAAGATGATAGATGCTGGAAAGTATTAATAGGAATTACTAACATTGGTTAGCTTTAGTATTAATGCATGTTGTGTGTGAATTTGCTTAAAACATGACTAGAAATTGGCATAGATTGATCTTACATGGATGTGAAAGAAAGGCTTCATGCACATGAATTGTTACACAAAGTCAGTCATGTCATATCTGCAAATTTAGACCTAAGTCACAAGAGTTGTTAAATCTACTCGTCGATTTGACCAAAGTCTAAATTTGGATTTTTATCAATTGAAAAATATCTAATAAAGTGTTTAAAATATTATAAGATGTTAAATTTTGGTAAAGGACTAAATTGCAAATTTTGAAAAGTTTAGGGGTTAATTTGCAATTTACCAAAAATTGGATGATTAATGAGGATAATTATCAATCAGATACATGAATTGGGACATAAAATGCATGTGGAGGCCATCCACACCAAGTGGCACATTTTAAGAAGCCAATTAACATACATGCATTAGACATTAAATGTAAATAACCTTAGGTGTCCCCATCCTTAATTGATTTGTGTCATTTTCTCATTAATTGCTCATTCATCCTCTCTTATCCCTTTATATCTAGAATTTCCTATCAATTATTTATCTTCCATGTTGCTTCTTGAGTCATCATACATCAAAGTAAAATGAACACATGAATTAGACATTAATGAAGACATCTAGAATATGCTTAGATGTCTCCATTAATTATTTTATTTGTCTTTTTCCTCTTAATTACTTATCCTTCTTCCTTATCCTTCCATCTAGAAAATTTTGTTTTCTACACCAGCACCATGTTTCCTTTGTTCTTCCATAACCAAACCTTGTTCTAAGAAAAGAAAGTGAGAAGAAAAAAGGGAAAAAGGCATGGAAGATTAGATTTCATGCAAAAAAATTGATCATAAGAAAGGTAGGGGTTAAAACATATTGTGGAAAAAGAGAGATTTGATGAAAGGAAGTTTTAATTCTCTCTTTCATGTTTTAGGAACTAAAATTGACAAGGATTTAGCTCAAAGGAGCACAAAAAAAGACAGAGAAGTAAAGAGAAAGAAAAGAAAAGAAAAGAGAGGTTTGTTCATAACCTGAGGCAATAGCCTATTTTATTTGTATGATTTAATTATTTGGCATGTTGATGATTTTGAATTAATAGTATTTTGTGATGAAAATCTTGGGGATGCATGTTTGCTAGATTTAGGATTTAATTTGGTAAAAAATGAATGTGATTAGTTTGTATGTTCCTTGCTGGAAATGGATGAGCAGTGAGAACTTAAACTATTGCGTATTTTTTGTTGGGTTTGAAAGCTAAGACATATAGCTATAATTTTCCTTTAGACCATAAAACCTGAATATGTTTGTAATTGTCCAGAAAATTTCATAAAGTTCGAACTCAGAATCTGTCTAGAAAATTCTGGACATAATTGTTAATGACCATTCAGTGTTTATTTTATCATATATTTTGATACATAACTTATAATTAAGTGATTCAAGTTGCATATTAAAGCTATGATCCATACCTAAAATTGTTAATAAGATCATATAACTAAATTCATATCGTAATAGTGCCAAAATTAAGTTCCAAAACAGAGAATGGAATCTGCTAGTGACAAGGCAACATATGAGTTATGGAATTGAAAGAGTAAAATGATGAGAAACTTGCTATATTATGTAAATATTATTTTAATTGAGTGTTTATGTAATTATTTTGAGACATTAAATGCATGAAAAGTGTGAATTTAATTGCTATGCATTTTATTGAGATTGTATAAGCTCTAGAACACGTAACTAAAACCAACTTAGGATAGTTTGGCATGCCAACCAGGGGGGTATGATGAAAATGAAAACCATTAATGGTATGATTATTGAAGCCGATAATGGCACTATTATTAAAGCCAAAAATGGCACTATTATTGAAGTCGGTAATGGCACTATTATTGAAGCCGGTAATGACACTTATATGTGCACATCATATTGCCTGAGTGACACTCCTAAGTGTCTGGATGGCAACTCTGTTATCCTAGTCAGAGGTTCATAGGTGTTATGGGCAATGAAAAGCTATAGATAATAATGATTTGATAAAGTAAAATAAATATAAGATATAAAAGAATAAAATTTATGAAATGTAAGTTGCATGAAAAGATGATTGAGTGTTGGGCATAAATAAAAGTTATGGAAAATAAAAATGGAATTATGAATTGTAACATGGTTAATTATGATGTGTAATATTGACGTGTTAATAAACAAGTATGGGATAAAAGAATATAATTTGATGTCTATACATGCTAGAATACCATGATATGTGTATTTGCATAAGAAAATGATTAAGCATTAGTTGATATATGATAATGCATGATTGCATAAAATAGTTTATTGCCTTATTTACATGCACCAATAAGCCAAGGGCTTAGCGTGGGAGTATCTCTCGTGCAGGTATAGCAAAGAATAAGTAGACAATAGTAGATAAAGGTAATCGTGACCTGATTCGTAGAGCAGCATATTTCAACAGTTGTGGGTCACACAACTTTTGTATATTATCTTTTGAATTTTATTTTGTAGTATTTGTAAAATAAATAGTATGTTTTGTAAAGCACATCTTATGATATAAAAATGTAGTTTATCTTCCATGCTATGATTTCTTTTATAATGCAAAAGTAAATAAATAGTAAATAAAGAAAAATATATATGAGTGATTTTCATTTATAAATAATTTAAGAAAGATATTTTAAACGATGAAGTCAACGTAGCACTCCCTCATACGGGCATGAGCTGTTGGGGTGAGGGGGTGTGACAAGTCACATGTGGAAACCCTTGACAGAAGGCTTCACGCCCATGAATATACCATTCACTTCCGTGAATGCCCTGTACCCATAATTTGTTAATTGAATTATATGATGAAATTACATGAGTTTGATATGCACACATGTTTGGCATGATTAAATGATATTATAAACAATGGTTATGTACTAAGTGCTCTAAATTACCAAGTATCATATGTTGAACATGTGGAATCATGAAATGAGTTATAAATAATATAGATAATTAAAATATGTTTATAAATGTTGATTCTCTATTCGATGATTAGCTTAGGGTAGGTGGCATGTCATTTAGGGGATTACGATACTATATAATATTATTATGTGTTATATCAGAGTGGTTTAAGCTCTGTTTTATAATACTCCTAATTATTTAGGGACAACGTGGCTTAAGCTCGGATTTGAGCGCCCTTGAGCCCATATCTGCATATATTATATTTACTCATCAGGGTGTTTCAAGCTTGGGTTAAAGCACTCCTAATTTGAGAAGCTTGGTAGTAGCGATACAAACAAACACAGTTAGTGAGCAGGGTGGCTTAAGCTTGGGCTACAGCACTTCTGTTTCACAACTTGCATCTAGGTAGTCTAGGTCTATAGTATTGAGCAAAACACAATAAATTATAAAGAGAAAACAATGCATTATTTGTAATGTAGTAATACAAAAATCAAATTTGAATACGATTATTGTAACATTCAGTGATTTAGGCCCCGATTGCGCGTGACTGTAGTGGGTTCACTGGTTCAATCGGAGTTTAAATTTAAATCCATAAAAAATGACTAATAATAAGAGAAAATAATTAAGGGTATTATTATTTTGGAATTAAAAATATTTGGGGTAGAATTAGAAAAAAAATAAAATTTCCTATGGACAAAATTGGTATTATGGCAATTGTTTGGGGAAAAAGTGTGAATATGGAGGAAGATGTGGTAAAAATGGAATTTATCAAAGTTTACTTATTAATCAAGATTAATTAACTTAATGAACCAATAAGAATTAGGATTAATTTTAATTAGTGGGACCCACTTCCTAATCAAAGTATAAAAGTCAAAAATGGGAGGAATTCTTTAATCTTCCACCCAAAATATTTAAGTCATCATCTTATCTTTTCTTTACCTCTTTGGTCGTCCACCTTAGTCCCTCCATAAGTTCGCATTTTCATTCAATCCAAGCTTGAAAAAGAAAGCAAATAAATTAGTTTTGAGAGAGGAAAATTCAGAATTTAAGAGTTCTTACCATAAAAGGTACCAAAGGAGCAAGAAGGAAGGAAGAAAAAAAAAAGAAAAAGAAAAAAATTAAGGGGAATTTCGGCCCACTTTGAAGAACACTTAAGGTGAGTTTATTCTTCTTAAATTCAACCTTTTTCCTTCTATTTGAGACCCATAATGATGATAGATGTGATTAGATGTGGTAGATTGAGCTTATGTTGCAAGATTGGAAGTATAAATTTAAGTTTGTGATTAGTTGATGGAACTGTAATTAAACATTAAATTAATGATATTTGATGTTAGGTAATTATTTTATGGCTTAAAAACGGAAGAAAATATAATGTTGAAGGATGAATGAGGGGCTGCCATAGTTAAATAAAGTTGGGGAAAATTAAAATTAACATAGAAACACCAGAATTGGTGATAGATTAAGGGTGAATTGAGTGTTGAATTGAAGAAAATAAATTGGAAACTAGGATATGGTTTTTGGGCAGCCATGACATATGAAGAAGGAAGTTTAACCTTAGTACATTTTAGCTCAATTAAGGTGTAAAACATATAAGGAGCATTAGAATATTATGTAGACATGAAAAGCATTGAAATTGGATGTTGGAATTGAGTTATGGTATGTTTGTGTAGGAAAAATAAGTGAACAAGTGAGAGGCCCTCAAGAGGGTGACAAAGGCAAGGAGAAAGCTAGCTAATAAGGGAAGGAAGAGAAGGTTTAAGGGAAGAACCAAGGCTGATTAGGTATGTGCTTCATTGATAAAAAATTTGCATGCTGTTAATATGTATGGAATTATATGTTAAGGTTTGTTATGTTTGTGCTTTTGAGATGTTATGTGTTTTGTTGTGAATTTTGATATTATATATGGAAATGGGACCAAATGGTGTGAAATAATTGAGACATATGAATGTATTTGTAATTCTGGAAATTTTAGTATTAAAATGAATGCAAATAATGAATGTGGTTGAAATATGGATGGATGCCATTTGATGGCTCGGGTACAGAGTTCCAGAAATAGCCCTGACTCTTTTGATGATAACTTGAGTTCTGTAACTTTTTTTTGTATGTTATTTGTTGGAAATGAAAGCTAAGACACAGGGATTTAATTCGTATTTAGACTATAACATCTAATTATGTCTAGATTGGCTCAGAAAAATGCATGAAATTTAAACCTAGAATCTGTCCAGAAAATTCTGTGATGATGCAGTAGTGAATTGATCATAACTTTTGATATAAAACTGTGATTTAAGTGATTTTTGATGCATCTAAAATCTAAGAAAATAAGAAAAAAATTGATAGAAGGCCAGAACTCCAAATTCAAATTTTAAATGGGCTAAAAATGAAGCCCAAAAATAGGTCTGAAATCTATCATAGGTAAAAACATACAATATTGGGCTTTTTGCATGTGTTGTTATAATTATATGTAATAATCCATGAAAATATTTACTTTGATGGTAATTATAAATGTTTAACAAATTATTTATGTATGAGAATTTATTGCAATAATAACGGAAATGAAGAACAAAAATAAATAAGCATAATTATGATAGTTAAATAATATTGTCATTTTTGAAATATAGTGAATTAATATAAAAATAGTTAAGCCCAAAAACACCTAGTCTGGAACTAGAATAGGGAATAGGGGATATAAGGCACTCGGTGCCAAATATAAAAGCCGGTAATGACAATTTATAAATGCGTTCGGTACAAAATTATTAAGCCAGTAATGGCAATATAACATAAGCCGGTAATGAAATTTTTATAAAAGCGTTCGACGCTATATTATAAAAGCCGGGAATGACAACCCCATTATTCCTATTAGTTAGTTCTGTTATAGGTGTTATGGGCACAAGAAAATAATAATAATAATAATAATAATAATAATAATAATAATAATAATAATAATAATAATAATAATAATAATAATAATAATAATAATAATAAATCGAAGTACGTGATTTTTATAAATTTTATATGAATTCAAGTTGTTCAATATTGAGTATTTGCGGAAATTTATTGATTGTATATAATTCTTTATTTTATGTCTTACTTATTAAATGGTAAATTAATATGTGAAGAAATAAATATATATGTAAAATTTTTATCATTGAAGCACCACTAAGCTAGTAGCTTAGCGCGGGTGGTTTCCTCTCGCGCAGGTTTAGAAGGGTAGCCATAGAAAATAAACTGTCAGAAGAAGAAGGGTACCCAGAGGAAAGTAGCTAACAGTTTTGGTTTTATTTTTGGTATATTTTATTAAAAACTTTGTAAATTAAAGTATCGTTTTTATTTCATATCATGTTTATTAAATATCTAAGTCACTATGGAAAAGAATATGATTTGAATGTAAATTTATGTACTTTATAAATAAATAAAATTTTGACTATTTATGCTTGTAATAATTTTTATTTCAATGTTTGCAATATTTTTTTTAAAAAAAATATTTACTTCACTTCATTAAATTTACAAAACAGTTAGACGGATAATGCTCACTTACCCTACTGAACAGAAGTGGGGTAAGGGGGTGTTACAATTATATCTTAGAAAAGGAATGTGGAAAGCAATAATCATACATATGGAACTAGAAGTTAGATATTCATCTTATATGAAGAAAATTCATTATGACTATGACGAATGGTTACACTTATGAGATTTAGGCTATGTATATACTTAAAGCCATATATTTTATATGTATGTTTTTATTGATAAATATATGGTGGTATGGCCTATTATATTGGTATGTACAAGATTTGAATACTATGATAGTATTGCAAATCTAGATAAGTCAGCATGAATAAAGTAAGTTGAGATGTAATATGATATTATATATATATATATGTGTGTGTGTGTGTGTGTTCATATGATAGTATGGCTAAGAACACAGGTACACATTCGGTATATTTATTTATGCTATATTAATTTATGAATATATATATATATATATATATATATATATATATATATATATATATATATATATATATCAGAGAAGTTGACTTGAAGAGAAGACCAAACCAATCAAAGTTGACCCATGTTGGTTCTGTTTATTTATTGTATTTCTTTCATTCATTTGATTTCTCTCCTGACATGGGATGGAGAAAGCTATTTGAGTTTTAATAAGGACGTGTAGTTGAATTTAATTATATTTGATAAGGATGGATTTTATAACAAGGGTTGTTGTTGCCCAAAGCAAATTATATTTTGATTATGGATTTGATCCAAATACAAGAAAGAGTTTTAAACAATATACAGTGCATGAAATTCATTATACATATATTATCATCATGATACAAATGTATAAGTTATGTTAGAAAAAGTTTTAATCCAAACAAGCTTATACATATCCAATTATGTGGCATCCATATATTTAGTGAGGTTGCTATACTGCCTGGATGGATGATAGGAAAAACTCACAAACTTGAAAGGACAATAATTAAAAACAAGGTAATCAACTTCTCTGATTGAATGATTTAATCTAATTTTAAATTACATAAGGTATTCCATAGGTTTTGGAATTAATTAAATTTTCAATTTTCGTTGCCATATGTATGAGATGCATATTTAAAGCCCAATATTAAGTAGAAATACTCTGACATGTATAATAAAATAAAATATTCATTAAAAATAATATCTAATAAAGAATAATGAGTAATAAATGAATTATACTTTATTTTGGTAGTATTGCAAGTTCAACCCACTTTGATTTAACAAGTGAAAGAAGTTGAAAAGAAAGATATAAAATAGTGGAAATCACTGAGTTAGTAAGAAAGGGGGGAGAACAGAGTTCACTATTACAGCTTATGGGAGTCTAAGGTATAAAGGCAGGTTGTGTGTACCAAATATGTAAGAATTGAAGCAAGAAATTATGAAAGAAGCACACAATACTACTTGTATGATGCATCCAGGAATTAATAAAATTTATGAAGATTTAAAGATGTGTTATTAGTGGCCTAGAGTGAAAAGATATATCACAAAACATACCACCAAATGTTTGATGTGCAAGCGGGTAAAGGCAGAGCATCAAATGCCATTCGGTTTGTTACAGCCAATTTCTATTCTGAAATGAAAGTGGAAAAGAATTACAATGGACTTTGTATTTGGATTTCCACTAACACAGAATAAGCATAATGTTGAATGGGTCATCCTAGGTAGACTTACTAAATCAGCTCATTTCCTACCATTTAGAATGAACTACTCACTTACTCAATTGGCAGAATTATTTGTTAATGAGACAATTCAACTTCATGGTGTCCCATTTTTTATAATTTATGATTGAGACTGACAATTTACATTACATTTTTGGAAGAGTTTGCTACAAGCCTTGGGTACTTGACTCAACTTTAGTACAATATTCCATCCATAGACTGATGGACAATCGGAACAAATCATACAATTATTTGAAGATATGTTGAGAAGTTGTGCAATTGATTTGAAGGTAACTGGGATAGGTATCTTCTATTAGTAGAGTTTGCATATAACAACAGTTATCAAGCAAGTATTGATATAGCATCGTACGAAGCCTTGTATAGGAGGAAATGTAGGACACCTCTTTATTGGATGGAACTTAGTGAAAAGAAACTAGTGAGGCCAAATTAATTCAACAAACAGAGGAAATAGTGAGAGAAATAAAAGATAGACTAAAAGCAGCAGCTAATAGCTATAAGTCTTATACAGATTTGAAGAAAAATGACATAAAATATGTTTGTTGGTGATAAGGTATTCTTGAAAGAAAATCCTCAAATTTTATAGGAAGGGAAAGTTAAGCCCCTGATTTATCAGGCCTTATGAAGTGTTGGAACATGTGGTTCGATGGCATATAGATTGACTTTACCTCAAGAATTAGAAATGATCCACAACGTATTTTATGTCTCAATGCTAAAAAGACTATAAAGAAGAATTAGTGGCAATTTTAGCTTGGGAAGTCAAAGAACTATGGAACAAGCAAAGTGTCATTAGTAAAAATCTTATGGCATAACCATTCAATGGAAGAAGCTACTTGGGAGAGTGAGGAAGTAATGAAGGCTCAATATCCTCAATTATTCAGCATCAATTAATCAGGTAAATTTTGAGAATGAAATTTTCTTAAAGGGGAGAGAATTGTAATGTCTAGTCATTTTGACACTAATCTCACATGACCAAGTCAGGCGTGTTGAACAAATCAGAGTATAAATTTGGATGCATAGAAAAATGAAAATATTTGAGGGAGATTTATTAAAGATATTATTAATTGGGAATTAAAAAGTTTAGCGTTAGAATTGAAAAAATAAAATAAAATAACATCACCATATGAACTAAATTGGGATTAAGAGAATTGTTGTAAAAATAGGAAATTGTGGGCTAAAAGATGAATTATTCAAAGATTGAAATTAATTATAGTTAATTAATTAAATGGATCATTAGGATGAAATATTCACCATAATCTAATCAAGTAAAAGTAAAAAATGTGGGGATTCAGAAAAAAATGAAATTAATTAAAGGAAGAAGGATTTGAATGTTTTAGGGAAAACCAAGGATAAGGGTGGCAACAAGTTTGAGGAAGAAAGAAGAAAAGAAAAGGCCTCTTATAAGGAGAAAAAACTAATAAAGTATGAGCTTGTATAGCAAAATATTAATATGATAATTTAATTACTTTAATTCTATTTAATATTATGATTGAATGTGTGATGTATGTTGATTGTGTATTTTGTTGGAAATTGTTGTGAAACAGTTTGTATAAAATTATGTTATAGCTTAAGTTTTGCAACTCAATTTGGAGTATTCTTTGTTGGCTTTAAAACTTAAGATATAGAGCTAAAACTTTTATACATAACCTAAAACATGAATTTGATTCTAGCTATATTTAATTTGGATATAAATGTGTTATCTGAAATCTGTCTCGAAAATTTCTTGGCAAATATTTAGCGAATAGTAGGTAATCAAATGATTGTATCTTTTCCTACATAGCTCAAAATTAAGTGATTTAAATTGCAAACTAAAGTAAAGATCTTGGGTTATAATTACTGAAAGGACCATAAATTTAATTTGAATAGAATCAAGTCCAAAATTTAGATATAAAATAGAGCATTAAAATTGCTAAGAGCATGGTAAATTATAGATCTGTAAATTTAATATATAAATTAAGTTGGACTTTATGATATAATATGAATGATATTTATATTAAGTAATTATATAACCAATCGAGCATTTAGGCCTATAAAATTAATAAAGAAATAAAATTATGAATTAATAATTGGATAATATATGTTATATGACAAAAATGTAAAGATGCACTATAATTTAAAATATAAAAAACTACAACAATAGAATTTAAAGAAATTACTCAAAATAAATTGAGATAAAATAATTAAGCTACTTAAAATAAGAGTAAAAGATAGATTGACATGTCAATAAGGCGTAAGAAAGATAGAGTTCTCTTCTACATAAGCATAAAAATGTCAAGTTGATTATTTTACATAGGCATTGAATGTGCAAAGTTGATTATATACATAGGCATTAAATTTGTCGAGTTGCCTTATATAGGCACCACGTCATACCTAGTTGATTTACGTTATCTGATAGTTCTAGTTATAGGTGTGAGAAATATAAATTTGAGTAAACAAGATAAGATAAACGTATGATAAATTTTAGTTATAAAAATTAAATATGAATGAAATAAATATGGGTAGGATAAGATAACAATTAAAAAAATAATAGTAAATGAAACAACAATAATAATAACAACATAATTATGATGATACTAGCAACGTATTTAATTATAATATGCAAGAAATTTATGTCCAAGAGAATCATTAAAGAATTCATTTTCATATTGCATTGATGATCGATTTATTATTATTAAATATGATATATTTCTTAAATTTTGCATGAAATAGTGGAATGTGTGTAATTTTATGAAAAACATGTTTAGTTTTTATTATATAAAGCATCACTAAGCTAGTAGTTTAGCACATGTATAACGTCAAATAGTATATAGCAGCAATATGAAGATCTTTTTGTCTTGATGTATAAATGCTTGTAAAATATATTAATAAATTTTATTATCATGTTGTGTAGTACTTATATTTTTGGGTTTTTAAATAAAATATTAGCTAGTAAATCTTTGTATATAATCTTAGGAAATAATATTTTATAATTTATGAATTATTTAAAATGATACATAATATTAATATTTTGTTTTTTTAAAAAAAAATGGGAGAGTATATTTAAAATATGTATACAGATAATTTTAAGTGGGAGTGTACTAAACATTAGTATTAAGCAAATTAGACATAAAATAAAGAGATTGTTAGTATTCTCACACTGCTATTAGTGGGGAAAGAGAGTGTTACAATAGCGACCACATCTTTTTGTTGCAAAATATAGCAACCACATAACATATAATACATGTGCATTTAGCAACCACAATTGCACCAATATATTGCTTGTGACAACATAAAGTGGTCACTAACTTGGTCCATGTAAGACCAGTGTTTGTGACTACAACAGACCACAATGTCCGCACACTGTCGCTATTTAGTGACCACATCAGCAACTAGAAGTTAGCAGACCACAAATCTAGTCATTATTTGGTTGTTAAATGGTTCACTTGGTCTTCCCTTTATATGCATTTACTGATTACAGTATTATATTTTTGCAAACACATTTGCATTTACTAAATAGCGACCACATATCCTGTGGTCTTAATTCTAGCGACCACATTCAAATAGGGTTGCTAAGTTAGTCAAGCGACGAGCTTTTTCACAACCACCCTTTTTTGTCTCTTTGTGTTTGCTAAGTCCAAAAGTTGCTATATTATTTTTTTCTTTTTTATAGTGAAATCTTTGTGAGATGACAAATCAAGACTCAAATGCAGTTAACTCTAGGTAATTCATCAAATATGGATTCAAGTATACATCTTATTGAATATAGCAATTGATGTACAATCCTTTGGGTATTTGCATCAAGATCTAATAAGATTGAATAATATTGTGAAATTGAAATTATGTATATACTATAATTGTGTATTTTAACTTGTATAAAAACTATATATAATGTATTTTTTTAATTTATTGAAAAAGATAGGCAAATTTTACTACAAATAATCTTGCCGTTAATTTTTTTTTTTTTTAAAATCTAAAGTAGTAAACAAGATCAAATCAAATGAAATTCATATTAACATTTTAATGACAAGCTATAATGAGGCCTACGGTCCTTTAGTCCTGAATCCGTCGTTAACTTTACTGGCGACGAAGTTTGATGATCTGACAGTGAACTTGCTCGTCACTATTGCTAATTAATTTCTTTTACTGGTACTGCGATTTGTTTTATATAATTTAGAGTCATTTTCCCGTTATTTTTTCAAAATTAAAGTACTATCAATGCCTTACATAATTTTGAGAATTTAATTTGCGAAGTCAATATTATTCACTCTTTCTTTCCAATAATAATAATAATAAATAAATAAATAAAATGTAGAAGGTTCGAGATAGCATGAGGAGGAACCCAACCAAGTTGGTTGTAAGTTGTAAAGCATCTACTTAATTGACCAATCAAACAACTAAAGAATTTCTCTCTAAGAAAGAAAGAATTAAAGGGAATCAATAATCTTGTTGCTTCTAAATACCATTAATTTAGAATCTATTAATTACCATAGCTCTTTGAGATAAGATATCAAACCATGTTAAAAACCTCAGTTTAATTTATATATTTTACGGAAAATTAAATCTCCTATAACATTTTAATTTAATATTCATATCAATTATAAATATTGATTCATTAGTATTAGTCTTATTAATTCTGGAAAATAGACATACATGCATTAATGGGAAGAGGGTCTATTAGCTAGTGCAAACAGTAGAATGTTTCCTAAATGATTCATAGTATAAAAGTAAGAAATTTCTAATCTAAGCGAGGTCAAATATTAATTTAAGAATAGAATGAATATAAACAAAATTAATTCTTATAAAAATAATGAATTAGATTTTTTAATTATTAATCCGGCATTAAAATTTATTTGAAATTATTCAAAAAAAATCTATCTCGAATCTAATCCAAAATCTAATGAAACCGAGTTGGTCAAATCTGAAATTAATCCAAACTCAAATTATTTGATTTTAATTTTAAAAGTTGAGTTAACCAAATGACCCACTCAATTAATTTGTTTCAAATGATCCAAAAAATTATCTGCTATTTATATAAGTGCTAAATTCAAAATGTTCTAAATTCAAAATGATCGTAACCGAACTCACTCAATCTGGTCCGATTGCTAAGTTTAATATGAACTGATTCCAAAATTATTTTATATATAATAATAAAGTATTAATTAAATTTTCAATCAAGTTTTGGCTTAATACTAAACTTTCAATAAAAGTGAATGAAGCTCTCGGGCACTATATGTAACTTGTGTCAAAATAAGAAGTATTAATTGAATTCAAGCACAAAAATATCAATCAAATCTAGTCAACTACCTGCTATTTATATAAGTGCTGTACTGTATAAAGTAAAGCATAATATATATTTAGATACCCTACTTCTTGCGGAACTATCATTTTCTAAAAATTTCTTCTCTCACCCACCTCTTCTTTCTTTCACGCTTCATCAAACTACCAATTCTTTAAAAATTCTCATCTTAGATTAAACCCACTAAGCAAACTAATCAATCTCGATGAGCTTAATCTTCCATAAGCTAAGCGAAGAATTGCAACATGGGTATCAAATTACCACGAGTTTGATTCTAGGGCCACGGATGAGAATGATATGTTGATAGGTGCTTTGCTTTCTCAAAAATCTGGTGCTGATCTAATGCAGAATTGTGATCTTCCCCACCATTGAAGGTCTTTACAGGACCAGATAAGACGGTCTTATCACCGATGAATAAAATTTTCAGCTTGATGGGTAGAAGAAGAAAGAAATGATTTTCATATCTATGGAGGAGGTGAAAATGAGAAATTCGAGCTTTTGAAGGCATTAAGATTGTCACAAACAAGAGCAAGGGAAGCAGAGAAGAAAGCTGCAAATTTGGTTGAGAAAGAAAGTCTTGGTAATTCTTTGTTAAGAGAGTCAATGGAGCTATTTGCTTATCGGCAATGGGTGAGGTTTCTTGAGGTTCAAGTTTCAAAGTTCCAATCGGAAATAAAGCAGCAAGAAAATAAATGGTGGTGCAGCTGCTGTAGAGGAAGATCAGATTCAGAATTGGTGAAAGAGGGAAAAGATTGCAAGGATGGGTTTTTTGGTTTTGCAACTTTGGCAATTTGTTTAGGTATTGTACTTGCTTTTGGATGTAGATATATGTTTTGAGTATGGGTTCTGTTTTAGGGTGAAACACATTTTGTAAAAGATTATAGCAAGAGAGAAAAAGGTTATTTTGTAATCACATTATAAAGTTTACCAATCTTATTATGCAGAAAAAGAAAAATCTGTAATGAAAAAAAAATATCTTTCTTTTATTGATTCTTCTTTGATATGAATGTCCTTTTTGCACAACCACAAAGAGACATACCGACATCAGCCTCTGACCCATATATTACATGTACCTAAATTTAGATCAACGAAAAAGAGAGGGCAAATGACAAAAATGAAGTAAATGACAAAAATGAACTAAATGACAAAAGTGAAGTAATGCAAGTGGCTATAGCAAATTAGCAATCACGATCACTGTTGAAGTCGTCCAAACAGAGCCATCACATACTTGAGCACAATTTGGTGGCAACCGCTAACCTGCTCAACTGTATTGCCACACACAGGGCAGCTTTTTACATTCTCTCTTCCTCTGCACCACTCCATCAAAAAGACCAACCAGGATGTTGCTTGAAGGTCTCGTACCTCTTGCTGCTGATTAGAGCAGTTGATAGCTGTTTCATAGTTAACAACTAAATTGAATCAACTGCTATTAATGGATTTTTTTTTTAAAATAAAAAATAAAAAGTAGACAGTTAATAAATTGTGGAGGTGAAGAGTTCCAGAAACTGAGCGCTAGGTTGGTAGCTAGAGCCTTGAGGTGAAAAATCAGTACTCATGCAACAGTTAAAAGCCTCACCAAAAATATCTAATGGGATTACTCTACCCCTCATTTTTTCAGTCAAATGGGATATCTAACACCAATGATTGCTTCGACAGTTCACACTTTTTCACTTACAGCATCTAGCATAACATTAAATTAAATAAAATAACCAAATATAAAAGAGGAAGCAACTTTCTCCACCAGGAAAACTGAAGTTTCCTCAACAGACAAAAAAGACCAACAATGACATTTGATCCAATATCTTCTATCAATCTGTGAAATTAATGATTTACCCTTTTTCCTATCCTCTTTAGTGGGAAAAAGAAATTGGCACCCACCCAAATCTAGCATAGATTGGTTGGACCAAGATTAAAAGCTATTTATCTTAGAATAAAAAATTGCATAATCTGTCCACACGACCAGAAAATTTCCAGCAGTTGTCAACTCCAGACCCTCTTTCAAGCTCTTCCAACAGCACAGAGAGTTGCCTCTGAACCTCATACTTACATGATAACCAAAACCAACAATTCTCTAATATCAGGAACCAGCATGCACGTAAGGTCAGACAGAGAGAAAATAACATCAAGAATATCTTCAGCTCATTGCATCATAATCATCCAACTTCTCATTGTACTGGAGCACCTTCCTCTTTATCTTCGATGTATCCACCCAAGTTACAAAGTCTTCCATATTTCTTGTTACCAAGAATGCTGGGTCAGTAACTGTCTCTGGTCCAACTCGAATGTGACCCTGCTCAATGTATGCGATGGCTTCTTTTAGATGCTCAGCAAACTTCAATCGCATCAAGATAGTACAAAGCCTCCGTCTGCAAGCAAAAAGATAATATTAAAAAAATAAAGCATAGAAAGAGATTTGTCCAGAACAGAGCTACAGGGTGAATTGAAGTCCACCTTCTAATATAAAGATATATGGGGAAAACATTCAATCAAGGTTGCAGTGTTTAGTACATGAAACAGTAACAGAACACTAATACCATTGTTATTACTGATTTCTGTTTGCACCATGGCTATTATGTTGTGCAACTAGTTTCCTTATGGCAAAATGCTTGTGTGTGCGTTTTAGAGAGAGAGAGAGAGAGAGAAGTTTGCCCACCTGCAAAATGATGATACTGATAAGCAATCACACAAAGCCAAGCTTTTCCGCCTAGGTATCACTCCCATGTTATAGCTGTCATTTTCAAAGCATCCAAAATATTAATCCACCTAATAAACAATAATGATCACAATTTCCACACGTGCAAATAGAGAGTGAGCAAAGCAACTACATGAAACCACTTCCAATATTATCTGGAAACCAAATTGGGCACATTTAGTAAAATACATCAAGCTTCCACCATATTGTCCTTAGAGCAAATTATATCATGAACATTGCATGAATTATTTATAATACAAGCAGATAGTGGCAAATATAATCAAAGTACAAGAACATTGATTTTCATTAAAGATTAGCAGCTAATAAAACTATGCCATATATCAAAAGTAGTTAATACATAAGTGCCATTGAACATTAGACACTCAACTAAAAATACAAAGATAAGATTTTTACAATTCAGTCATCCTCCATAGCAACCACTATCAGCTACTAAGCTTAAAAGAAACCACATAAAAATGAATATCTGAAACTTAAGAAATGGCAAACCAAGCACTCTCACTAACACTAAGATTGAAGCAATGCATACAAAAATTCCCAATAAATATAATTTTAGCAAAAAAATGTCAGGACACTACAAGAGATCGAATATGGCTAGGTTCACCTGATTTGTTATTGATTCATAGGCTTAGACAGATCGTATCATAATTTCCTATTTGATATGGATTCTATTTACTTGGAGCAAATAGAATCCAAATCAGATTCCCATTTGGATCAACTCACAAAACAGCCAGCAAGTCTGCTTCACACCAACCATCGTAAAAGGGTTGAGGCTGGTGCAGCAAGGGACACTTATTATGTTCGTCACACCAGCCATAGCGACCACAGAGGAAACTTTGGTTCTAATGGCAGTGGAAGAGGGGGGTGGCATGTGGACAGCAGCCATGGACAAGGTCGGATTAGCTGCCTTTCACATGACAAAGGGAAAAGGCAAAATGCTTCCCCAGAATAATATTGAGTAGGCTATTTCACCTCATGCAATTAGAGGCAAACGACAAGCGAATACTGTGCAATTGAAAGCTATTGACAGGACAACTCACAAGGAATTTGGTTAGGGTTCATGTTGTTTATCTTCATTCCAAACATGAGGACAAGCTCCGTTTCCAGGAGGGAAGTAATGTTATGGATTTAAGGTTTAGACAAATCATATCATTATTTCCTATTTTATATAAGTTATTTCCTATTCTAAATAAGGATCCCTAGAAATTAGTTATTTTATTCCTAAAGAAACTAAGTTTGTTATTTTCATAATTTTCTAGTTTAATATTTCTTAGTTTCCTTATTTTAATATTTCCTAGTTTAGCAATGTAAACCTCTATATAAGAGAATTAATTTTCTCGTTAATAAAATAAGTCTGAAATTTCAGCAAATCAAGTGATTCAGGTCTCTCTCTAGCTAACAAGTCCTAAGATCTAGGTTCCCTTTGACAAATCCGATTGCGGGTGACTCGATCCGGGGTTCATAACATGACTCCTCCCAATTTATAGATATTCAATACTTCCTTTAATCGAGATTTAACAAAATGTTCAACATAATTTCAAGTAAGCCACTGTATAATAATTTACAAAAGAAAAGAAAAAAAAAACTTACAGCTTCTCCAAAAGCATATCTGTTATTTCAACACGAAAAGGGTCCCTAGGATCCATCTGCTTCAGTATATTGACCAACTTCTGCACCATCCGGCACAAACTCGAATACCTGATTTTCCATTTTTTTTTCAAAAAGAAATTTACAGATAAAGCAAAGGAAACAAACTCAATTTAAGACTCAACACCAAAATTAATAAAATAATATAAATAATACTTCTTGTAGTCATCCCGCTCAACAATATGGTAACGTTGCATAACCTGGGCTTCCTTGTGGTTGCCCTCTCTCTTCCATACCAATAAATTTACCTTCTTCAGTAGCTTTTTCTCATGATACTTTAGCTTTCTCATTCTTCAATCCTTTTATAAACCTAAACAATTGATAACAAAAACAAGCAGGGAAGATTGGTGGTTTCGTTCAGGGACTGAATGGAACAAATCAGATAATCAAACACAATAATAAAAGACAGAATAAAACCAAGCCAAACCACATATCGTTTTGTTTGGTCAGTTTGCCTTGGGACTAAGGGCAATTTGCTTAGGGATTTTTTTAGAGAACACAATCATCAAATCTCAAATTTCTTGCTTTTTTTATTATTTTCTCATCAATTAACAGATCAAAACTACAAAACATTTCTTGTAAAATAAAAAAGAAATGAATATCCAGCTTAGTCATAACACTCATTCATCCATAGCCTCAAATAAAAAGTGTTACATATTTTTCTCAGGAACCAAACAGATCACAAATTAAAACATTCGGCTCAGACTTTTTTGTTTATACAGTTCCCCTTTTCAAGGGAAAATACTTACTAAGACTTTAAAAAAAATTTAGTGCCATGAACTATTTCCTGTTCTTCAATTTAATCCCTCCATAAAGAAACAACTCCATTGGTCGAATATAAAGAAAATAAGGAAAATCAAGCAATCAAATCTAAAACCAGTTCTAATAGTAAGTGCACGAGTGAGAGAGAGAGAGAATAGAAGGAAGAGGTTAAGCTCTAGATCCAAAAAAGTCACATCAACCAAAAAATAATAATTAAAAAAAAAACAAGATTAGCTTTTCAAGAATAAGAAAAATTACCTTGTAAATTTAAATTGTTTTTTATTTTAATTCCATTGAAAAATTATAAATGACTCCACTAAAAATTTAAAATGATAGCAAAAAAAATAATGGCTTCATAAAATTTTTCATGGATCACATAAAATTTTGACCTCATGACTTAAAATCCTGGATGCACCAATAATCATCACCCTTAATTTTAACAACATATTTTAAAATTCAATTCCACATTCAATTCAAAAACCTAAAAATCATCTGCACAAATAATTTGAAAATTACAACAATCATTAAACAAAAAACCAAAAATTACAATACAAAAATGGGTATATGTTTATCACTTCCCAGCAAGCAAAGTTCCAATGTGTACACACTCTTAGGGTCACCTCACAAATAGGAATCCTGTAAGAATACAAAATTAAAAATCCCACAAGAATTTTGAACAGCCAAGTAGCAGATTCAGCTGCAAATAAAGCCACAGATATTTAACCAGTAAGCCTTAATCATCAGCGTAACTATATTAATTGAGAAATATATGAATGGAATTATAACATTTGGACTGCTAATAATAGGGGAAGTGAATCAATTAACTAAATCCAATCAAATCCAATAATTTAAGAATTAACTAAATTAAATTAAATCCAATTTCGCAATGAACTAAAGCAACCCACAGTATTCCATAATTTCAGAATTACTAAATCCAATTAATTTCAGAATTAACATATTATCAAGAGTATCCATTAAATTTATTCCAATTTCTTCTTCCATAAAACCAATTTCATACTCACAATCTTGCATGCAACTGCGAAAGAGTGAAGGAGAGGAGATAAAAAAAAAAAAAAAAAAGAAATTTCAGGATTCAGACAAATTTAAGTGAGTTAACAAAATTACCTTTCGCGTGGACTAGACAGAACTGAAGGAGACGGCTGCTGGGCGACGGCAACGACAACAAGGACGTGAGTGGTAGCACCGGCGACCTTGCTGCCAGGAGTCGCGTGGGGCTCTTCATTCGTGTTTTAGCTCTCAGGGAAAAAGCAAAGTACTGAATATCGCAAAATGCCCAAAAGGAAGAGATTAATAACTGGCCAAAAGTTCAAAACGACAGTGTCTAAGGATTGGGTTAAGTTCGGTTTTAGGCCATTTTGACAAAACCCAAATTAATTAGACATCTAACCGATCACAGAACTGATTTAATCTATAAAATTTTGATTCAGTGAATTTATCGGTTCGGATAGATGGGAATTTGACCTAATGTAAGTCCCATAAAAGTTTATTTTGTGTAAATCTATTCGAAAAGATTATATAAAAATCACTTTGAAATAAGTAGATTCAAAGCTACTTGAAAAAATTAAATAAATAAAAATTAACTTTTTTATTTTTAGATATCACCATTAAAATATTATAAAAATTTAATTAATATGAAAATAAACTTATATATAATTAAAAAAATTTATAAAAACAGCCCATCAAAATAGAAAATAATCTAATGTAATATTAAAAAGATTAATTATATCAAGTTGGATTTAGTCTAAAATGACAAATCCAAATCCCTCAACTCAAATTGCACTTTAGTTTGAGTTTGATTGGAAATTGACTCGAATTGGAATTGTAATGCTCGTAATTAGGGCCTAGTAATTAATATGGATTTCGAAAAGATAAGTATATTTAAAAGTTATGGGACAAGAGTTAAAAAAAATAAAAAAATAAAATGCCACACCACTCTTTCATGACTGTGAACCATCGTGAGATGGAATTCTGGGATTTAACATATTCATGGTCGTGACAAAGGATGTCACGTCCGTGAACATCATCAAATGTAAAATTGCAACAGTTGTTCTTTCTTCCATCCACGACCTAAAACTCATAAGGGAACCTTAAAATTTAAGGTTTTCTCATACCAGAGGCCAATAGTTGATGTTTTTCTTTGATTCCCAACCGTAGATATCTAGACCAAAGTAAAATATCAAAGTTTCATCAAGTTCTTGGAAAAATAGAGCACAAGAAAAGTGGTGGTCTTGAAGAGGACGAACCCTATGAGGAAGATAGAAGTCAAATCTTTTATCCCATCTGTGTTTCCTTTAAGTAAGGTAAGGAATCATGTTTCTCCTTTTTTTTACAAGCTTTCACAGCTCTAATCATGTATGATTCATTTATGGTAGAGACTCATTTCTAAATGGGTTAGATTATGGTTTGATCTTAAGAGATTATAGTTTAAGACCCAAATCTAAGTTGTTTAAAGATTAATATATATATGAGTTAGTAAGAAGTTGTAAAGGATCAAGTGTCAAAGGGTAAATGTTAGGGTTTTATGCTTTTATGGATTTAAAGGCAAGGTTCATGGTTTATAGATTTTGATATAACTATGTTATACGTTATAGGTGTTGAAAGGAGAGGTGGTGAAATCCACCAAAGGGATAAGCAAGCTTAAGAAAAGCTTATATATATGCATCTAAAGTCCAAATTGTAGCATAATGTGTGTTAAATGAATTGAATGCGTTTAGGAAAGTAATGGAGTAATTAATGTCATGACAAAATGAATGTCATGAGATAGAGTAGCTAATAAGAATGCCTATAAATGCAAGTATGCCTTGAATGAACATTTATGATGGCTGATGAGTATAAGTGATAAATGTGCCAAAAATGTATTAAATGGAATGATTATGTGCTAGATTGATGCTTTAATATGTTTAAAATGAATGCTTTAGATGAATGTTGATAGTAAAAAGGTTGTCATGGGACAATCCTTAGAGCCTTGCTTGTGACTTGTAATGAATACATGTCTTTAGTGTTGCCAACTGCTGAAAAATCCAGATTCACGCCCGTAACTAGGTGTTCATGACCATGAATCTCATCTTACAAACAATGTCATGCTTGTGATTATATTCTTCACACCCATGAAGAAAGTGCACAAAATGGACAAAGGCGTTCACGACATAGTTCATGGTTTGGTTCACAAGGAAGGGTGCCCGTGAATGAACCTTCACGGCTGTGAACATATAGTTCACACTCGTGAAGCATGCTTTAAATGGAATTTACAAATTGTATCAATGCAACGACTATGCATATGTTTCATAATGATACAATTAAAGTATTTTATAGATGATATTGTATGCAAAAGCTATATATTTACTCAGTCAATATAGCTAGCTTGGACTGGTGCCATTGACTTGAGGAGTTTGGACTGACATATGTTTATAAATAGTGGCAGGGTGGCTTAAGCTCGGAGAGCGCTCCTATCCATAACCCATATTCAAAAAGTCGATGTTAAGAGTTATTGGGCATTAATACCAAATATGTTAAAGTAAGTAAAGAATACAATAACATGAAATGAATGCAAAGACATAAGAATGCAAATATGTTATGCACATAGTGAAATGTTACATGCTTTAGATATCATTGTATATGTTCAACGAATTATACTTTCACAAGGTAAGATAGTCTATATGATATTATAATTATATTGTCATACCATAATATTCTTACATGATGCAATTAAATACGTATAATGTATATTGGTAAGTGAATGTCTATGCTTATATGTACTACAAAGCTTTCAGTAGTTTAGCATGTGAGTGTTTTTCCCATGCAGGTCGAAACCTTATAATTAAGAAGAAGTTAAACAAGAGAAGCAGCCAAAACATCCGAGACATTAGATCAGACCCATAAGCAGGTCAATGACAACACATGTTGCACTTTTGCATTTTGTGTACGTGTCATATTAAAAGGGTTGTTTACTTGTATATATGCCAATGTTGAAGAATTATGTAATTCCTTATTAAGGACGTGTATTTTTGTAAACTCCTGGTCAAGGGTTAACATCTTTCATTTATGAAATAAAATTTAAACATTAAGTCAAACATTTCTTTTACTATATGTTTTATGCAAGTTATCATGGCTATGATGCATAGAGAAGTTTTAAGTTTTCAAAGGTTTCTGCACACAGGTCATGTAGCATCCGCTAGTTTAATTGGGTTAGTCCTGGTTAGGCAAGAGGGCACTACATTTAGTGGTATCAGAAACTAATTTAAGCATTTTTTGAACCTAAGTGGGTTACGAGTTTTCATGCATATATAGTACATCACATGTCTCTGATGTAGGCTCTCTTTGACAACTTGTAGGAGTGAAAAGAGTATAGATGGAGCTAGAAGCTCATGATGTTGTTGAGAGCAACAACTCTCATGATCCAAGGGTTGCTAATCAGCCTAGTGCTTCAAGTGTACAAGCTCCAGGCGCTGCTACAGTCCCTCAGCAACCACCTGTAGGATAAGCAGATCTAGGTGCCATATCAATCATGCAATAGACAGATGGTATCTTACAATTGTTGGCACAAGCCATACCACAAATTATACCACAAGCATAGCCATAGCCACAGGCACAACTACCTCCACCACCGCCACCACTAGAGGTACCTAAGATGAAGATAGATAGGCTACAGAACTATTGGGCCACTGATTTCCATGGCAGGGATGAGGATGATCCCGCTGCCACCAAGTTCTGGTAGGAGAAGACTGATAGGAGCACAAGGTAAAGTATGCAATATCACTGTTTCAGGAATATGCATATGAATGGTGGAAAATAGTTTTGAATAAGCCAAATACTCCACAGCCGCTAACTTAGGAATACATTGCTGCAAATTTTATACATAGATGAGAAGAGAAAGGAATTCATGAATTTGTGGTAGAGGGGCATGATAGTTTTGATGTATGCTAAAGAGTTCACTCGGTTAAGTAGAAATGCCATAGGACTCATGGGGGATGAGAGTGACAAGTGTCACTATTTTGAGGATGGTTTGAATGATGATATAGGATATCATGTCATTTCCCTACAGCTTGGGGAATTCTCTGCCCTTGTGTCTGCTGTCATCAACATAGAAAAGAGAAGAAATAGAAGGCCAGAAGAGAGGCCAATTCTTTTTAGGACAATTCGAGGGCAAGGGAAAAAACAAAAGACAAAGTCACTCATAGTCCAGTTCTTTCAAGAAAGGACTGCTCTCTGAGACTACCTTAGTTACTGCTAGCACACAAATAGCTAGAGACCCATCTCCTTTATGTGGAACATGTAAGAGAAACCATTGAGGAGAGTGTCAGTCATTTTTAGGGGTTTGCTTTAAGTGCAAAGCCCTAGACCACATGAAGAGGGATTGCCCTTTGTTGGCAAATGCTACACCCACATAGACAACAGTATCGACACCGGTTTAGAACATGAACCAGTCACGAGGTTGTTATGTAGGACCTAACTAGGTTGTTTCAGAGACAGTGAACAAGCTGAGACCTAGTAGAGCTCCAGTCAGGGCATATGCTATGAAGGCCCGTGAGGACCAGGGAGCCACAGACGTCATTATGGGTATGTTTTCTTTATATGGCTCTGATTTATATGCTTTGATAGACTTAGGTTATACACATTCATATGTATGCATGAGCATGCCTAGTCAACATAGTACGACAATAGAGAAGTTAGAGTTCTAGATTGAAGTCATGAACCTTTTAGGCTAAAATGTGGTTGTGAAACGGGTATAAAGAAGTTGTTTTTTGGTTGTTCATGTGAAAGAGTTTTTTGTAGATCTCATAGAACTACCGTTTCATATGTCATATTAGGTATGGATTGACTCTCACGACATGAGGTAGTTGTTGACTGTCGGTCTAAGATAGTTGTTCTTAAGACTTTAGAACAATAAGAAGTGTCAGTTGAAGGTGAGAGGTTTCCACAGCCTTTACAGATGGTTTCCATCATTAAGGCATAAAAGATGATGTGAAAGGGATATGAGGCTTATTTCGCTCACGTGATTGATACCAGGAGAGGTGTTCCTGATCTTTAGGATATCCCTACAGTGAGGGAATTTCCAAATGTCTTTCCAAACGATCTGCCATGATTACCACTAAAAAGAGATGTCAAGTTCTCTATAGAGCTCACACTAGGCACGACACCGATATCCATAGCACCTTATAAAATGATACCTTCAAAAATGAAGGAGCTGAAAGCTCAGTTGCAAGAGCTGTTGGACAAGGGTTTTATCAAGCCGAATGTATCTCTATGGAGTGCACCAATTTTGTTTGTAAAGGAGAAAGATGAGTATATGAAGTTGTGCATAAACTATAGGCAATTAAACAAAGTGACCATAAAGAATCGTTCAGTTAAAGGTTGCAGGTGCCATACTCGTTAATTTAGGCACCAAGTCGCGCGGATTGTTAAATCAATTTGTCGGTTTGACCGGAGTCTAAATTTGGATTTTGACCGAAAAATATGTAAAATAATGCTAAATAATTATGCAAAATATTTAATAAAGTGGTTAAAGTATTTAAATATATTATTTTATGGTGAAAGATCTAAATGCAAAATTTAGAAAGTTTTGGGGTCAATTCACAATTTACCAAAAAAATGAGAATTAATTAGGATAATTACTAATTAAATGCATGAATTAGACATAATTAGCATGTGGTATCTGGCCATACAAATGTCAAACATTAAAATGCACATTAACATCTAAATATCTAGATATTTAAGATTAAAATGGGACCATCATTAATTAAGCTTGTCATTTTTTTTAATTACTTCTTTTTCATTCCTTATCTCTTTCAATCTAGAATTTTCTATTCCCCTAATTTAGCCCACGTTCCCCACCATTTCTTCCATAGCGAAAGCTTCCTTTTAGTGAGAGAAAGTGAGAAAAGGGAAAGAGAAAAGTGAGAAACAAAAACCATTTTCTTGCACAACAAAGCTTAAGGAAGCTTGAGAGAGCAAAATGAGAGAAAGATAAGCAAGAAACTAGGAAATTGAAATCCCAAAGTTTTGTTCATATAAGGAAAAAACTTGAGGTAAAGTGTTTTTCATCATCCCTTTAGATTTCTCTAAAAGAAAATAAGATTTAAGCTCTTTTGGAGCATGTTTTAGAATAAAGATATGACAAAAGGAGGGATTGTCATGATATTTCTTATGTAATTTAGGAACACAAGTTGATAAGGATCAAACTCAATCAAGCAAAGGAAAAGAGAAAGAAAAATGAAGAGAAAGAAAAGTAAAATAAGAGGTAAGTGCATAACTTAAAACAATAGCCTATATTTTATCATAAAGTTGCATGATTTGAGTATTTGACATATAAATAATTGTTAATTAATAGTATTTGGTAATAGAAATTTTGGGGATACATGTTTACTAGACCTAGGATTATATTTAGTAAAAATTGAATTATGTGTTGATGTGTTCTTTGCTAAATTCTATAGAGCGGTTTGTACATATTTTACTATAACATAAGCTATGGGATTTTGATTTATGTTTTCTTGGTTGAGTTTGAAAGTAGGGCTAAAACTTTTATGAATAACACAAAATGTTAATTCGAACATAACTATGCTTAATTTTGGCACAAACGGAGGACTAGAAAACTATCCGCGAAATTCTAGGCAACGATTTTAATGACTAGTCAGTGTTCATTTGATCATATCTTTTTACTATAGAACTCCAAATTTAGTTATTCAAGTTGCATATTAAAGCGAAGATTCAAGACTAAAATTATTAATAAGACCTTATAATTTAATTATTCTTTAACATGTTCAAAATTAAAGTTAAAACTAGAGAATATAATTTGCTAGTAACAGCATAAAATATGAATTGTGGAATATGATATAAAAAATAATATGGACCTTCTTATATTATGCAAATGATATTTTTAATGAATAATTATGTGATTAAATGAGCCATTAAATGCATAAGATGCGTAAATTTAAAAATTATGAAACTTATTGATAATAATTAAATCCTTGAACACCTAGTTTATAAATAGAGTTTTGAATAATTTGGCATATTAATCAGGGATATATTAATACCGGTGATAATATATATATTAATTTTGTTAATGACACTCATATTAATTCCTGTAATGACACTTGTATGTGCATACCACTATACCAAGGTGGCAAGTTTATTATGCCTGGATGACCAATCCCGTTATCCTAATTAAGTGTTATGGGCATAAATATGTTAACTTGGTATAAAAAATTTATATGTGAATTAGTTGTTCATAAATATGAATTTAAAGAATAATTTATTTGGATAAGATAATTATGTAATACTTGCATATAAAAAAATTTACATTTGTATAGATATAAAGAATATTCAAATATATATATATATATATATATATATATATATATATATATATATATATAAAACAGGATTCCCGTGACAAGTACAAAGATATCACTTATTACAAATGCGCTAAAAAATATCATACTTCTAAATTCTGTAAAATTAATAAAAAATCATATGAATTTCATTTAGATGAAGAGATCATGTCCAGAATTTCCAATTTGCTTTTAGATTCCTCTGATTCCGAATCCAAAATCTCTTCTTCTAACTTCGAAGATAGAAAACCATTACAAGTTGATGAAATAATCACAACAAGTTCATCCAATTCTTCAGATAATAAATTAAATCAGCATCATTATCAAATAATGCAATAGTTTCAATTCGAAATTTTCTGAAAGAACAAGGGTAATTTTTATAAAGATTTTCTTGAAGTGATTTTTCTTAAAACAAAAAGAAAATCTTCTAGAGTTGTTTCAAGAAATTCAAGATTTTGAGTATCATAAATTTCATTATCAGAGGAATTACCAGAAGTAGAATTTACTTGTAAGGATTTGGATAAAAGAGAAATTATAATTTGAGAATTATGTTCTTGTTTTTATTTTAATTCTTTTAATTCTAATTTTACTTCTTTAATCTCTTTCTGAAGATCATGAATATAAACAAATTTGTTTTTATGTTCTATATACGAAAATACTATTAATGTTTTAATTAAAGAAAAATCTCTCCACGTTAAAAATCTCAGAGAAAATGTTTCATTTAAAAAACTAGAAACTCAATTAGAAATTCCTAAAATTCCAAATATTTTTTGGCAAAGGAAACAACACATTATTGATCTTCCTTATGAAAACGATTTTGATGAAAAATTTTCTAAGCCAAAAATGTTCCTTTTAAAAACAAAAAATCTCTTTTAAAATTTTTTTTTTATATTCATGCATACAATTCTAAACATGTTTCATTTGCAGTAGATGACTTTAAATAATGAAGGATGGAAGAAATTTGGAATCAACCAACTCCCAAGTAGATCTAGCAGTCCTATGACATTCAAGTTAGTCAGTTCTTCTATAGGAGATCCAGTGCAACAAGTTCTTATTAATGGAATTTAGAACATTAAGCCAGATCCAAAGTCTTTTACTATACAAAAAATCCACATGATCAAATGCTTAGCCCATTACTTTTCAAAGAATCCATCATACATTTCTTTACAACAGTCCTCTACAAATTTTATGGGAGCTTGACAACCTTCAACAAATTTTGATGTAAACATGTTCAACAATTGCAAAAACAATCATTCAGATTGGATGGAAGTAGAAGAACAATCCTCAACAGTATTTGATGCTAACATGTTTAACAATTGCAGGTATTGCCCTTTAATGGAAAATATGATCAAAAAATTAAACCTTGCCAATATTGAACACACTGACAAAATAATCTTTCTTGAAACCAAATATAGAGAAGCCCATGAAAAGTTTACAAACACTATTTCACTCATTGAAAAAGAACTCGATAATACCAATACCCTCGACAAAATAAAGCCTCAACTTCAAAAATAGGAAAACCCAAATATACATAGTTTCATGACATTACAAATATAAATTTTTTAAACCAAGCCCTTTTAGATATTCTACCTAAAACAAGCCCTAGTTCAAATGTAATTCTCAAAGCTCGATCCAATACTAAAACATAGTTTTATCAATATTTTCAAACGATTTTTCAGTGTTTCCAAGAAATTGCCCAGAGAACATTCAAAGTTCAAGGTCTTAACATTTTTATTATTCATTATTATTGCTATCCAAAATCCAAGGGTACAAATGTGAACCCGAAAGCATCCATAATATAGCAGCAACAATCTATGTAGTACACATCAAATTTAGATCTTTTCAATAGTTTTGTTTATAGAGATCTAGAAATCATTGTTCCATTGCTATTTAAATTAGAGGTAATCCAACATCTGTGACTATCAGATTACGTGGCAATTGAAAAACATTTTGGCAACAATTTTAGAAATATCAAAATATATTAGAAATATTGGAAAAGTAAATAAATACAGAAAATTAAATGCATGAAATTAAATGTAGAAATTTAAAGTGCAAGAATTTAAAAGTGTGTTCCTTCTGTCACTAGATTACTTTGGACAAATTTTTGCAAGACACCACTTGAAATTTAAACTTAAAAATTTTAATAGGTGGCTAAGCTAGCCATAGAGAAATAGAATATTTAAAAATGAAATTTAACATAGAATTTTTAATTACAAAAGCATTTAAATCTTACTAGGAAGAGAGAGAGAATTCTTCTTTGTTTCCTTTAAAAGTTTCCTTCCAAAGTCCCTTTTTCTTCTAAAACCTTCTTATATAGGCATCTAAAGGGCAAAATTATAAATATGAACAGTAACCAGGGGTACTTTTGAAATTTTGAATAGTATGCTATAGTAGACGCGTGTTGTAACAGTGCAACACAGTAACTCGTGGTCTATGACTGATGTCATGCTGATGTTGGTGATGACTTTATTTTTCATACTTTTTTTTATAACAGGATAATAATATCTCTTTCCATAAACTCATCATCTAACATATCTTCTACATCTGAGTTGTCTTCTCCTAATGATCATTGTTTTGTAAGAAGATCTTCGTATTGTGACATTAGCGTATAATGTTGTGTGTCAACAATAAAGCTTGTGTCAAAATCAACATGATTAGGAACATAAATTTTATAATAGATAGACTCAGCTCCAAGATAGAATTGTTTCTTTTTAAATTCTGGTCAATGAACTATATCTTCCCAATCTTTTGCTTTAATATATGCTCTCTAGTAATTAATTTGAAAATCTATAATTTTTATAGACTTCCAATTTTCATCATAGTGTAAAGGAAAACATAATGTCAACTACTGATCTAGACTTTAGATCTTTCTCTATATATATATATATATATAATAAATAGATTATTTAATCGGACATATATGTATGATGACACATTATGTCATATTGCATGAGAATAGTTTATTGCCTTTTTTATATGCACCACTAAGCCTAGAGTTTAGCGTGAGAGTTTCTCTCATGCAGATATTAAGAAGAATAATTTGAAGATAGTAGATAAAGTTAATGGTGACCCAATCCAATAAAGCAACACACTTCTGACAATATGGGTTACACAACTTTTTTTACTTTTGTTTTGAAGTTTCTTTTACAATATTTGTAAAATAACTGCACATCTTATAAATAATACTTTATTATATAAAATGTACTTTGTTTTCTTATTATGATTTTTTTTTATATTATAAAACTATATAAAAATATAATGATAATAACTAATAACTAATAAAGAAAATAATAAAAATATACGAGCTACTACTCTTTATATATATATATATATATACATATATGAACAATGTTTTAATCGATGAAGTTAAAATAACACTTCCTTATCTGGGCACGTGTTGCTACGGTGAGGAGGTATTACAGTTGGAGTGTTCTCCAAAATTGATCTGAGGACAGGTTATCACCAATTGAAGATAAAAGAAGAGGATATAGCCAGGACAACTTTCAAGACCATATATGTAGCGCTCCTTTACCCTACTAGTTGTTAATAGTGTATAAAAGTGCTATTAAACTCATTTTTTGTAAAAACTAATGCTCAAATTATTGTATAAATTTTTTTCTTTTCAGTTTTCGAGTTTATTATTAGCAAATATTTATTACTATATTTCTTTTTTTATATCATTTAAATATGTAATTAATGATGTAAATATTTTAATTTAAAAGAACTCATTCATTAAATCATAATATTTAAAAATATATTTACAAATAATACAAAATATATAAAATACAAAATTCACTCCTTATAAATCCTACATACCACAAATTTACATCAAAAGAAATTCTTAAAATTTAATTTTTACAATACAATTTCCAAAGCATATAAAAAGAAAATAAACTACTGCAATTTGAATTTGGAGTTCCCTTTTCTTCGATTGCCCTAACGCAACATCTACATCTATTTATGTAACTTTTAGTGATTTAGGCCCCAATTGCGTGTGACCGTAGTGGGGTCCACTGGTTCAATCGGAGTCTAAATTTAAACCCATAAAAAAATGACTAATAATAAGAGAAAATAATTAAGGGTATTATTATTTTGGAATTAAAAAGATTTGGGGTAGAATTAGAAAAGAATAAAATTTCTTATGGACAAAATTGGTATTATGGCAATTGTTTAAGGAAAAAGTGTGAATATGGAGGAAGATGTGGTAAAAATGGAATTTGTCAAAGTTTAATTATTAATCAAGATTAATTAACTTAATGAACTAATAAGAATTAAGATTAATTTTAATTAGTGGGACCCACTTCCTAATCAAAGTATAAAAGTAAAAAATGGGAGGAATTCTTTATTTTTTCACCCAAAATATCTAAGTCATCATCTTATCCTTTCTTCACCTCTTTGGCCGTCCACCTTAGTCCCTCCATAGTCTCCATTTTCATTCAATTCAAGCTTGAAAAAGAAAGAAAATAAATTAGTTTTGAGAGAGGAAAAATCAGAATTTAAGAGTTCTTACCATAAAAGGTACCAAAGGAGCAAGAAGGAAGGAAAAAAAAAGAGAAAAATTAAGGGGAATTTCGGCCCACTTTGAAGAACACTTAAGGTGAGTTTATTCTTCTTAAATTCAACCCTTTTCCTTCTATTTGAGACCTATAATGATGATATATGTGATTAGGTTTTGTAGATTGAGCTTATGTTGCAAGATTGGAAGTAGAAATTTAAGTTTGTGATTAGTTGATGTAAGTGTAATTAAACTTCAAATTAATGATATTTGATGTTAGGTAATTATTTTATGGCTTAAAAATTGAAGAAAATATAATGTTAAAGGATGAATGAGGGGCTGCCATAGTTAAATAAATTTGGGGGAAATTGAAATTAAAATTTCAGTACACGGACCATTTCAGTTAAGGGTGGCTAGGCAGACATTTTTTGATAGGCGGAGTTAGCATTTTAGACCCGCAACATCGTCTGCTAGTTCACGAGCATCATTTCCCAAGAGACTGGCTCCGGCTTTATGTCAGGATTGTGGTAGAGCTCATACAGGAGAGTGTTGGTGGTTGACTGGGGCATGTTTGAGATGTGGAGCTACTGACCATATGAAGAGAGATTGTTCTAGACTTAGTACAGGCAGTGTGGCACCAGCACAGACTATGACACCGGTATAGAGCCGTGGTAGAGGTCGAGGCCGAGGCCAGTTTAGAGGTGGTCGTACCGGACATAGTCCGGGGGTATTTGAGACAGTTGATAGACCCGGAGGTAGTAGAGCTCCCGCTCGGGCGTATGTGATGAGAGCCCATGAGGACCAGGATGCACCAGATGTCATAGTTGGTAAATTATCTTTATTTGATTTTGATTTACATGCTTTGATATATCCTGGTTCCACGCATTCATACATAAGCACGACTGAACTTAGACAAGGGAACATGATACCTGAGACCTTAGAATATGAAATATTTGTGACCAATCTGTTGGGACATAGTGTGAAAGTGAATCAAATTTATAGAAACAGTTCAATAATTATTCAGGGTAGAGAATTTTCAGCAGACTTAATAGAATTATCTTTTCATGAATTCGATGCTATTCTGGGTATGGATTGGTTGACAAAGCATGGAGCTATAGTTGACTACCGATTTAGAAAAGTTGTACTTAAAATTCCCGGGCAAGATGACACCATCATTCAAGGTGTAGGTCAAACATGTTTGACCAGTGTTATTTCTGCATTAAAAGCTCAGAAATACATTAGGAAGGGATATGAGGCATATTTGGCCCATGTGATAGATACCAGGAAGAGGAGCCCGGAACTCAAGGACATCCCCACAGTGTGTGAGTTCCCAAATGTGTTTCTTGAAGATTTGTTGGGGTTACCACCAGATAGGGAGATAGAATTTGCTATTGATGTGGTTCCTGGTACAGCTCCAATATCAATTACTCCTTATAGAATGGCACCTGCAGAATTAAGAGAGTTGAAGGTTAACTTGCAGGAATTGTTTGACAAAGGGTTCATAAGGCCCAGTGCCTCACCATGGGGCGCTCCGGTGCTGTTTGTGAAAAAGAAGGATGGCACCCTTCGGTTATGTATTGATTACCGACAATTGAACAAGGTGACAATTAAAAATAAATACCACTACCTATAATTAATGATTTGTTTGATCAATTGAAGGGAGCAGGAGTATTCTCTAAGATTGATCTCAGATCCGGGTATCACCAACTGAAAATCAAAGAATCAGATGTGTCTAAAACAGCCTTCAGAACTCGATATGGCCACTATGAGTTTCTGGTTATGCCATTTGGCTTAATGAATGCACTAGCTGCCTTTATGGATATGATGAACAAAATTTTTAGGCCTTACCTTGATCAGTTTGTGGTAGTTTTTATAGATTATATCCTGGTGTATTCGAGGGACAAGGGAGAACATGACAGGCATCTCAGAATAGTACTGGAGACTTTGAGGGAAAATCAATTGTATGCAAAGCTGTCAAAATGTGAGTTCTGGTTGGAAGAAGTGGGATTCTTAGGGCATATTATTTCAGTGGAAGGAATCTTGGTTGATCCTAACAAAATAGAGGCCATTCTAAGTTGGAAGCCACCTCACAATGTAACAGAAGTCCGAAGTTTCCTTGTATTAGCTGGCTACTATAGAAGGTTTGTGAAGGGATTTTCAAGCATAGCTGCACCAATTACTAAGTTGCTCAGAAAAGAAACTAAGCTCGAGTGGACAGATCGGTGTCAGGCAAGCTTTGAGAAGCTAAAAGTCATGCTAACCGAAGAACTTGTTTTGACCCAACCAACTCTAGGGAAAGACTTTGTGATATATAGTGATGCCTCTCATAATGGGCTAGGTTGTGTATTAATGCAAGAGGGTAAAGTAGTTGCTTATGCATTTAGGCAATTGAAGCCTCGTGAGCTAAATTACCCTACTCATGATTTGGAGTTGGCAGCAATAGTGTTTGCTTTGAAAATTTGGCAACATTATTTGTATGGCGAGCGGTGCTACATATATATAGATCATAAGAGCCTCAAATATTTGCCCACAAAAAAGGAATTGAACTTAAGGCAAAGATGCTGGTTGGAGTTAATCAAGGATTATAATTGTATTATTGATTATCAGCCAGGCAAAGCCAATGTAGTAGCGGATGCCTTAAGTAGAAAACACCGGTAGGTACAGTTTAAATTTTTCTCAATTATAATATAATACGTAGAAAGTAATAGTAAAATTAAAAAATTAGACTCAATTTATTTTGGCAGAGTTACGGGTCTAACCTACTTTAAGGTAACAAGTGAGAGAAGCTCAGAAGCAAGATCCGAAATTAATGATAGTTTCTGAGGCAGGGAAAAGGAGGAGAGACCTGAATTTAAGGTTGAAGATGATGGAAGCATAAGTTACAGAGGAAGATTGTGCGTGCCAAATGACAGCGGATTAAAACAAATAATTCTAAAAGAGGCACATAATACAACTTATTCCATGCATCCAGGGAGCAATAAAATGTATCATAACTTGAAGACTCATTATTGGTGGCCAGGAATGAAGAAAGATATCGTCGAATACACTACAAAATGCTTGACATGCCAACAAGTGAAAGCAGAACACTAGGTAACATCTGGATTGTTGCAGCCTATTGCAATTCCAGAATGGAAGTGGGAAAGAATTACAATGGATTTTGTATCTGGGTTTCCTTTGACACAAAGGAAGCATGATGCAATATGGGTAATTGTTGACAGGCTCACCAAATCGGCTCACTTTTTGCCTGTTCGGATGGATTATTCATTTAGTCGGTTAATAGAAATATATGTTAATGATATAATTCAACTACATGGGGTGCTAGTATCTATTATTTCTGATCAAGATCCACAGTTCACATCAAAATTTTGGAAAAGTCTACAGTAAGCATTGGGGACCCGACTTGCTTTTAGTACAACATTTCACCCACAAACAGATGGGCAATCCAAACGAGTTATTCAATTACCGGAAGATATGCTTAGAAGTTGTGTAATTGATTTTGAGGGTAGCTGGGATAAACATTTACCACTGATGGAATTTGCATACAACAATAGCTATCAAGCTAGTCTCTGCATGGCACCATACGAAGCTTTGTATGGAAGGAGATGTAGGACACCGCTATGTTGGACATAACTTGGTGAAAAGAAATTAATGGGGCCAGACTTAGTGCAGCAGACAGAGGAAAAGGTGAAATTAATTAAAGATCGGTTAAAAACTGCAATTGATCGACAAAAATCCTATGCCGATTTGAAGAGGAAGGACATTGAGTATGCTGTCGGAGACAAGGTATTTTTGAAAGTCTCACCTTGGAAAAAAGTACTTTGTTTTGGTAAAAAGGGGAAACTGAGTCCTAGATTTATTGGACCATACGAAATACTTGAACATGTGGGTCCAGTGGCTTACAGGTTGGCCTTACCACCAAAATTGGATAAGATCCACAATGTGTTTCATGTCTCAATGTTAAAGAGATATAGATCGGATCCGACACATGTAATACCTGTGGAATCAATAGAAGTACAACCAGACTTGACATATGGTGAAGAGCCAGTGAAAATAATAGCTTGAGAAGTCAAAGAACTACAGAACAAGAAGGTACCACTGGTAAAGGTCCTATGGCGCAATCATGCAGTAGAAGAAGGCACCTAGAAGAGTGAAGAAATGATGAGAACTCAACATCCTCAGTTGTTCAGCTCCACCTAATCAGGTAAATTTCAAGGACAAAATTTTCTTAAAGGGGAGAGCATTGTAACATTTAGTGATTTAGGCCCCGATTGCGCATGACCGTAGTGGGGTCCACTGGTTCAATCAGAGTCTAAATTTAAACCCATAAAAAATGACAAATAATAAGAGAAAATAATTAAGGGTATTAATATTTTGGAATTAAAAAGATTTGGGGTAGAATTAGAAAAAAAAATAAAATTTTCTATGGACAAAATTGGTATTATGGCAATTGTTTGGGGAAAAAGTGTGAATATGGAGGAAGATGTGGTAAAAATAGAATTTATCAAAGTTTAATTATTAATCAAGATTAATTAACTTAATGAACCAATTTTGGCCTAAAGTTTAGGATTAATTTTAATTAGTGGGATCCACTTCCTAATCAAAGTATAAAAGTCAAAAATAGGAGAAATTTATTATTCTTCCACCTAAAATATCTAAGTCATCATCTTATCCTTTCTTCACCTCTTTGGCCGTCCACCTTAGTCCCTCCATAAGTCTCCATTTTCATTCAATCCAAGCTTGAAAAAGAAAGAAAATAAATTAGTTTTGAGAGAGGAAAAATCAGAATTTAAGAGTTCTTACCATAAAAGGTACCAAAGGAGCAAGAAGGAAGGAAGAAAAAAAAAGAGAGAAAAACAATTAAGGGGAATTTCGACCCACTTTGAAGAACACTTAAGGTGAGTTTATTCTTCTTAAATTCAACCTTTTTCCTTCTATTTGAGACCTATAATGATGATAGATGTGATTAGGTTTGGTAGATTGAGCTTATGTTGCAAGATTGAAAGTAGAAATTTAAGTTTGTGATTAGCTGATGGAAGTATAATTAAACTTTGAATTAATGATATTTGATGTTAGGTAATTATTTTATGGCTTAAAAACTGAAGAAAATATAATGTCGAATGATGAATGAGGGGCTGCCATAGTTAAATAAATTTGGGAGAAATTGAAATTAACATAGAAACACCACAATTGGTGATAGATTAAGGGTGAATTGAGTGTTGAATTGAAGAAAATAAATTGGGAACTAGGATATGGTTTTTGAGAAGCCATGACATATGAAGAAGGAAGTTTAACCTCAGTACATTTTAGCTCAATTAAGGTGTAAAACATATTAGGAGCATTAGAATATTATGTAGACATGAAAAGCATTGAAATTGGATGTTGGAATTGAGTTATGGTATGGTTGTGTAGGAAAAATAAGTAAACAAGTGAGAGGCCTTCAAGAGGGTGACAAAGGCAAGGAGAAAGCTAGCTAATAAGGGAAGGAAGAGAAGGTTTAAAGGAAGTAACAAGGCTGATTAGGTATGTGTTTTATTGATAAAAATTTTGCATGTTGTTAATATGTATGAAATTATATGTTAAGGTTTGTTATATTTGTGCTTTTGAGATGTTATGTGTTTTGTTGTGACTTTTGATATTATATATGGCAATGAGACCAAATGGTGTGAAATAATTGAGACATATGAATGTATTTGTAATTCTGGAAATTTTAGTATTAAAATTAATACAAATGATGAATGTGGTTGAAATGTGGATTGATGCCAATTGATGGCTCGGGTACAGAATTCCTGGAATAGCTCTATCTATTTTGATGATAACTTGAGTTACAGAACTCCTTTTTGTATGATCTTTGTTGGAAATGAAAGCTAAGACATATGACTTTAATTCATATTCAGACTATAATATCTAATTATGTCTAGATTTTCCTAGATAAATGCATGAAGGTTAAACCTATAAGCTGTCCAGAAAATTCTGGGCAGAAAATTCTGTGATGATGCTGTAGTGAATTGATCATAACTTTTGATAGAAAAATGTGATTTAAGTAATTATTGATGCGTCTGAAAGCGAAGACAATAAGATAAAAATTATTAGAAGGCCAGAACTCCAAATTGTAATTATATATGGGCTAAAAATGAAGCACAAAAATAGGTCCGAAATCTGCCATAAGTAAAAACATACAATATTGGCTTTTTGCATGTATTGTTATAATTATATATAATAATACATGCAAATATTTACTTTGATAGTAATTATAAATGTTTAACAAATTATTTATGTATGTGATTTTATTGCAATAATAATTGAAATAAATAATAAAAATAAATAAGCATAATTATGATAGTTAAATAATATTGACATTTTTGAAATATAGTGAATTAATATAAAAATAGTTAAGCCCAAAAATACATAGTCTAGAACTAGAATAGGGAATAGTTTGGCATGCCAATGAGGGAATTTAAGGCACTCGGTGCCAAATATGAAAGCCGGTAATGACAATTTATAAATGCGCTCGACGCAAAATTATTAAGCCGGTAATGACAATATAACAAAAGCCGGTAATGACCTTATTATAAAAGCGCTTGACGCTATATTATGAAAGCCGGGAATGACAACCCCGTTATTCCTATTAGTTAGTTCTTTTATATGTGTTATGGGCACAAGTAAATAATAATAATAATAATAATAATATCGAAGTATGTGATTTTTATAAATGTTATACGAATTAAAGTTGTTAAATATTGAGTATTTGATGAAATTTATTGATTTTATATAATTTTTATTTTATGCCTTATTTATTAAATGGGTAATTAATATGTGAGAAAATATATATGTATGTAAAATTTTTATCATTGAAGTACCACTAAGTTAGTAGCTTAGCGCGGGTGATTTCCTCTCGTGCAGGTTTAGAAGGGTAGCCATAGAAAATAGACTGTCAGAAGAAGAAGGATACTCGGAGGAAAGCAGCAAAAAGCTTTGGGTTTTCTTTTTTGGTATATTTTGTTAAAACTTTTGTAAATTAACTTATAGTTTTATTTTATATAATGTGTATTAAAGATATAAATTTGGATGTAAATTAATGTATTTTATAAATAAATAAAACTTTGATTATTTATGCTTGTAATAATTTTTATTTGAGTGTCTGCAATATTTTTGTTAAAAAAAAAATTTACTTCACTTCATTGAATTTACAAAACAGTTAGACGGGTAATACTCACTTACCCTGTTGAACTGAAGTGGGATAAGGGGGTATTACAATTTATCTGTACATGAAACACACGTGCTAAGCTACTAGCTTAGTGGTACGTTTGACAACTATCCAATAATTATATAAGTATTCTAAAATAAAATTTTAGAAACTACAATTAATTTACTAAGTATGACAAAACATTTAAATAATATCAATACCATTTACGTCAAGTAAAAATAAACAATTTATCAATTATAACATTTTATTCATTTAGCATGCTTGAAATTCTTTAACAATACAAGACATACTATTTAAAATATCAATTTAATAATTTACAATTTTTTTTCTATTTATTTGATAGCCTACAACATCTTAGACCGGAACTAAATACTGAATACAGGGTTTCTGCTATCCGACAGTATACTTGGTGCCTACTTAATAATTTTATAACTCGACATTTAGTGCCTACATTTTCTACAATGACTTAACACCTTTTTGGTGTCACATAATTTCAAACTCAGCACTATTTTTTAGTACCTACATAATTTCAACTCAGTACTATTTCTTAGTTCCTAAGTAAATTAAATCTCAACACTATTTTCTAATGCTTACATTTTTATCCTTTTATTGGCATGCCAACTTATCTTAATTTCTAGTTCTCAACTATATATTATAGGGCTTAATTATATATGTTAACTTTATTATTATTTACATAAATTATGTATGTAACACTAATATAATTTTATATAAATGCATTAATCTCTATTAAATATTTTATAATATTATACTTGCTTATTTAATCATTATAACTATAAGAAAAGTCAAAAAATATATATTTTTCTACCACAAAATTCCACAATCAACACATACATACAAGCTGCTTTATTCTGAACAACATTTCTGCCTTATATTGTCCTGCATTTTTTTTATCTATTGTTAGACAGAATTTGGATAAGAGATCAACTAATAAAATGTAGATACATATCTTATCTTTAATTTCCAACTAGAATCCCATTAAACTGAATTTTGTTAGCAAAAGTTATGAATTGTTTTTACTAAATTACGTGCACTCCATTCTACCCAGTATTTTACTGGACATATTTTTAGTTCGAATTTTGAGTCCATTTTACACCTAATTTTATGCATATTCAGATCTAATGGTTTGAATGAAGGTTGAAGCCTTATGTCTTAAATTTCCAAACCAATAATAAACATTCAAAAGTCATTTCCAGAATGTAAGTTATAACTAGAAGTAGACACTGTTCATAAGATGAATTTTCCAGCACTTCAATTAATTCCTACAATTTCCATCTTCATGCATCAACCTCATATTCAAATTTTTATTGTCATATTCATGTCTACGTAAATTAAATTTCAGCACTATTTTCTAGTGCCTACATTTCTACCATTTTATTGACATATCAACTTATCCTAATTTCTAGTTCTCGACTAGATGTTATAGGGCTTAATTATATTTATTACATTTATATTATTATTTACATGAATTATATATGTAACACTAATACAATTTTACATAAATGCATTAATCTCTATTAAATATTTTATAACATCATACTTGCTCATTTAATCATTATAACTATAAGAAAAGTAAAAAAAAAAAATTCTATCACAAAATTTCACAATCAACACATACATACAAGCTGCCCTATTCTGGACAACATTTATGTCCTATATTTTCCTGTATTTTTTTACCCATTTTAGACAAAATATGGACAAGTGATCTCCAAAAAAAATATAGGTATATGTCTTATCATTGATTTCCAATTGGAATCACATTAAACTAAATTTTGTAGCAAAAGTTATGAATTTTTCACTAAGTTATATTCATTCCATTCTGCCCAATATTTTACTGGATAGATTTCTAGTTCGATATTTAAGTCCATTTTATACCTAATTATATGCATATTCAGGTCTAATAGTCTGAATAAAAGTTGAAGCCCCATGTCTTAACTTTCCAATCCAATAATAACAATTCAAAAATCATTTTCAGAACTCAAATTATGACCATAAAAGTAGATATAGTTCATAAGACGAATTTTTCAGCACTTCAATTAATTCTTACAATTTCCATCTTCATGCAACAAACTCATATTCAAATTTTTATTTTCACATTCATGGCATCATTTATTCAACAACTCATCACTCAATCAGAGTATCAATAATTACATACACTGTAACGTCCACTAATTAGAGTTTAATTAGAATAAGTATGTGGTATAAATAAGAAAAACATGATAGATAATAGAGATTAAAATAGATGGAATAAATGATTAAATTAGAAATTAAAATAAATTAAATTGATAACCATGACAAATTTGATTAAATTACAACACATAATTAAATTGTATTTTTAGTAAAAAAAATTAAAATGACTAGATAAGTAATTATATGAGGATAATAATAATAATAATAATAATAATAATAATAATAATAATAATAATAATAATAATAATAATAATAATAATAATAATAATAATAAAATTAAAAAAATAGAAAAGTGAACAGTATAAGGGACAACAGGAAAAAAAAGGGAAAGACAAAATCTGGAAAGTGGGAGGGGAGGGGAAGTCAATTGAGACTTTTCTCCATTCCTTCCAACTTCACCTATTTTCTTCTTCTTTTTCATCATCCCTTTTCCTTCCTCCATATCATAGCTCAAATTATTCATCATTTCCTTCAAGATTTGCATCATAATCAGTCCAAACAAATCTGATCTTGGTAAGTAATATCTTTCCCATGATTATTGTGTTATTAGAACTTTTTAGGTTATATTTTTGCAAGATATTCCACTCTATTTTTGATTATCTTGGGAATCGAATTTGGAGAATTGTTAAACATAAAAGTTGTTCATCTATGTCTTGTGTATCTTTATACCAAATTTTATTGAATGATTTGGAGTATATGAAGAGAAATGGTTATTGGGGTGAAACTGGTTCAGGGAGATGTATCAACTGAATAACCTAAGGTTTTTGTAAAAATTGATCATCATAATGGCTTAATCTGAGGTTTTTTAAAACATGAAATTTGTAGGTATATATATTGTTTAGGACTCTGCCAAAATTTGTATAAATTGCTCTTGTTTAGGTTGAGTTATATTGAAATAAACCATGTTTGTTCCTTGATTGAGTTGTGTTCTGGTACCTGTGCAGTTCCAGTAATTTTGTCCTCATATTTCACCTGTTTTTAGATCGAATTAGCCAAAATTAAAAATATGAATATTTTAATTCTATGTCTTATCTAAATTCCTGTAAAATTTCTACCTTAAAATGTCATGTATTTTGTGAGTTATGAGCTGAACAATTGAACTGGTTGGGTTGATACTTTATGTTGAACCAGTTATAGATCCTCTAATATTTGAGAACCTTAGAGATCAAATATAAAAATGAGTTTCAGAATAATTGAAGCTACACATTGAAAGCTATGAATTTTTGAATTGGGTACTTCGAAACTGCCTAAGGGCAGAAAATAAGGCAATATTTAAAATTATACCAAAAATTATGTAAAGGTTCAAAAATTTTGAAATTTTAGTATATTTTAGTTTTACATGTTATATTTAATCAGGATCAAGAATCATATAAATTGGATAAGTGTAGAAAAAGTTAGTGATCCAACAATCCTTAGAGGTTTTGTTCTAGCTTAAAAGAAATTGTAGTTATTTATTTAAATTATATTAAGAATAAATATTTTATCAAGGTATTAATTAATTATATTCTTAAATTAGGATTTCAACAAGAAGAAGACCAACAAAAGTGAACAAGCTCTGAGCTTATATTTTGGAAAAGAAAAACCGTATCGAGGTTTGTAAATATAATTATTCTAGTTTGCCCCTTATGCATGATTGTATGTATATGGCATGAATTATTTGTCACCATGATGAAATAATATATTATGGTATGTTTTAACATTATAGAAATGTTATTAACTATGAACTTAACATTTTGTTAATATTTTATAAAATATCATGCTATTATATGGGTTTGAAATAAATTGTGTTTATATTATTATGTTAATATGAAATGAGTATTGGTTATAGAAACAAGTAATTAGTGGTGTTAATTGCCCATTTCTCTACCTGAGGACTAACATAAGATAGATGGTGCACCATTAATGGGAAGTTTCGGCACCGATATTGATATGATTTAAGGACAGGGTGGCTTTGGCTCCGAGATCGTCCCTGATCCTAATTACACACAGATAAATGATTATACTAGGTCAAGGTGGCTAAAGCTCCGCGAGTTCCCTTGACTTGAGATTATAGTGAGTAGGGTGGCTTTAGCTCCCCAAACGCCCCTATTTCATACCCCATATCTGGACAGTCCGGGAATGAGATTTTGGGCTAATAATTCATAGAATAAAATATAAAATTTAATTAATTGATGTAAGTAACAAAGTGTAAAATGCTTACATGAGGTGGTGCAAATTTAATTATTGAATAATGTTATTTTGTTTATTTTTTTATGTTATGTATTTATTTATTTTACATGACAAATATGCAATAAAATTTGATATGCCATGATTTTAT
The DNA here is from genome assembly GCA_023653625.1 of Triadica sebifera. Classification (NCBI taxonomy): domain Eukaryota; kingdom Viridiplantae; phylum Streptophyta; class Magnoliopsida; order Malpighiales; family Euphorbiaceae; genus Triadica; species Triadica sebifera. Next base: position 11,205,171 of record CM042904.1, read on the forward strand.
TTGAGACATGCATTTGTGTGACTGCTTGGGGAAAACTTTAATACTTATATGTACCACTAAGCTAGAGATTGTTTAGCGTGTGTTCTTCTCACGCAGGAATTAAAGTTGTAGATAGTAGATAGTGGAGTTGATCAGGAAGAAGTCCAAACCCATATCTGTAGAGACACAAGTAGCATAGTTAGAGGGTTGGTTATTTATTATTATTTTTTTGTTTGACTATGTATATGGTGTGGTAGACCTGTCTCATATATTAATATTGTGTATGTAAATAATTATGCAACATAATCGGGTGCCATATGTGTATCCAATATAAGGATAAATATATATTGTTAATTAGAACAACTTGCCTAAACCAATATAAATAAATAGATTCAGTTATTTAAAATAAAAAAAATCAATTCGAGCATATTATCGAGTTAACCTTGTGGCATCCTTCTTATATATGTGGGATTATTCCTAATATATAAGTGGGGCATCACATTTAGTGGTATTAGAGCAGGTTTAGGCATTTCTAGGCCTAGGTGTGAAATGAGATATTAGATTTAAATATACATGTGTCTCATATAATTTTGATATGGGCTTTCTTCTTTGCAACTTGTAGGATTGTAGGAAGATGTCTTCGGATGAACGGGATATGGCTGAGAGTACGAGTTCTCCTGATACTAGGACTTCTCATCAGCCTAGTGCAGCGAGCATGCTAGGGCAAGATGCTGCTCCAAATTGCTCACCACAGGGAGCAGAAGAGATTGATTCTGGTCAAAATCCATTTATACAACATATGACTGGATTATTCCAACATATGGTAAGAACCATTCCTCAGCCTACCCCAGTGCCACCACCTAGACCAAAAGTAACAATTGATAAGCTTCGTAAGTATGGGGCTTCAGATTTCTATGATAAGAGAGATGAAGATCCAGCTGCAGTTGAGTATTGGTTGGAAAAGATTGAAAGAATTTTTAAAGAGTTGCAAGTGGAAGCATATGACAAAGCTAGATTTGCTACTTTTCTACTCCAAGATGAGGCATATGATTGGGGGAAATTAGTTCTTACCAAGCCAGATATGGTGGAACCGGTCTCGTGGGATTCCTTCCTCTCTAAATTTAAAGAGCAATATATTCTGTTGATCTATATTGATGAGAAAAAGAAAGATTTCATGAATCTCAAGCAAGGTAAAATGTCAGTGACTGAGTATCAGCGGGATTTTACTAGACTGAGCAAGTATGCCCCTGAATTAGTTGCAAATGAAAGAGATAAATGCATAAGATTTGAAGATGACCTTAATGAAGAGGTTGGAGATATTGTGACTGCTCTTCAGCATAACAATTTTTCTCAGTTAGTTTATGAAGCTCTTAACCTTGAAAAAAGGAAAAAGAAGAAAATAGAAGAATCTTCTAAAAAGTCAGCTACTCCTGAGACTCAATTCACTGGGAAGAAGAGTCGTTTCTTTACTAGTCATTCACAGAATAGAGGACAAGGAAAGGGTTTTAGCTATTCACAAACAGGGTCTTTTAGGAGGGGACCGCCCTCTAAGACACCTTCTGCTACAACGAGTTCACAACTTCAGGTTGGCCAGGAAGTTATACCAGTATGTACTATTTGCAATAGGAGCCATCAAGGGAAATGTTGACATGTCACAGGTGCTTGCTTTAGATGTGGGTCCAAGGAACATATACGGAAGGATTGCCCACTCTTGAAAGGTGGTACTCCTACTCAGACTACTAGGTCAGCTCTGACTCAGCCTGGAGTTCAATTTTGAGGGGGACCAGGCCAACCGAGGCAGGATGTTTCAGAGACAGTGAATAGACCTAGATCCAGCAGAGCTCCAACCCAGCCTATGCCATGAAAGCTAAGGAAGATCAGGCGGCAATGAATGTTATTGTTGGTATGTTTTCATTATATGATTTTGACATTTGTGCACTCATAGATCCGGGTTCCACACATTCCTATATTTGCACTAGTACACCTAGTCAGCATAATATGATTAAAGAAAACCTAGAATATGGAATTGAAGTTAAGAATCCTTTGGGTCACAGTGTAATAGTGAATAAAGTATTTAGGAATTGTCCTTTGGTTGTGCATGGGAAGGTGTTTTCTACAAACTTGATTGAGTTGCCTTTCCATGAGTATGATGTCATATTAGGCATGGATTGGCTCTCATGTCACGAAGCAGTGGTGGATTGCAAGTATAAATTTGTGGTACTTAAGATAGAAAATCAGGAGGAAATTATTGTGAAAGGTGAATTATTTTCACAACATCCTCGAGTCATATCCATAATGAAAGCTAGGAGATTGATGAGAAAAGGGTGTGAAGCTTATTTGGCCCATGTGATTGACACCAGAAAGGGAGATTCAAATCTTAAAGATATTCCGGTGGTAAATGAATTTCCAAATGTGTTCCCTAATGACTTACTTGGGTTGCCTCCAGAGAGAGAGGTAGAATTTGCTATTGATCTTGTTCCTGGAACTATACCTATATCAAAGACTCCATACAAAATGGTCCCATCAGAGATGAAAGAACTTAAGACACAATTGCAAGAACTTCTTGATAAGGGTTTCATTAGACCAAGTACATCCCCATGGGGTGCACCAGTATTGTTTGTGAAAAAGAAGGATGGATCTTTGAGGCTATGTATTGATTATCAACAGTTGAATAAGGTGACCATTAAGAACAAGTACCCATTACCACGGATTGATGATCTCTTTGACCAACTAAAAGGTGCATGAGTATTTTCCAAGATAGACTTGAGATCTGGTTATCATCAATTAAGGGTGAAAATGGAGGATATTGCTAAAACTACATTCAGAACCAAATATGGTCATTATGAGTTTTTGGTTATGCCAGTTGGGCTGACCAATGCTCTAGCAGCATTTATGGATCTTATGAATAGGATCTTCAGGCCACATCTCGATCAATTTGTTGTCGTTTAAATTGATGATATTTTGGTATATTCTAAAGATTTGGAAGAACATGAAAAGCATTTGAGAATAGTGTTGTAGACTGTCAGAGAATATAAGCTTTTTGCCAAACTCTCAAAATGTAAGTTGGTTAAAGGAGGTGACATTTTTGGGACACATTATCTCTATAGAGGGCATTAAAGTGGATTCTAGCAAGGTTGAGGCAATTGTGAGTTGGAAACCCCCACGGAACGTGACCGAGGTTAGAAGTTTCTTGGGTTTAGTCGGGTATTATCAGAGGTTTGTTAAGGGTTATTCAATGATTGCTTCTCCTTTAACAAGACTATTGAGAAAGGATGTTAAATTTGAGTGGACAGACAAGTGTCAAGCTAGTTTTGATAAGCTTAAAAGTATGCTCACTAAGGCTCTTGTTTTGACACAACCGATTCCTAATAAGGAGTATGTCATTTATAGTGATGCTTCTCATAATGGATTGGGTTGTGTATTGATGCAAGATGGAAAAGTGGTTACTTATGGTTCTAGATAGTTAAAGCCGCATGAGAAGAATTATCCTACCCATGATCTGGAGTTGGCAGCAATAGTTTTTGCATTGAAGATTTGGTGCCATTATTTATATGGGAGAAGTATTTCATTTACACAGATCACAAGAGTTTAAAATATCTTCCCTCACAAAAAGAATTGAATTTGAGGCAGAGAAGATGGCTAGAACTAATAAAGGATTATAATTGTGTGATTGACTACCATCCAGGCAAAGCTAATGTAGTAGCAGATGCTTTAAGCAGAAAAATGGTGGCAGAGTTGCACCTTTAACCCACTCTTATGCAGGAAATCAAGGATGAACAAAGACAAGATAGAAAGTTAATTGAATTAGCTGAGTTGATCTCTAAGGGGGAGAGACCTGGATTCATTATGGACTTAAATGGTGGACTATTATGTTAAGAAAGATTATGTGTGCCTGATGTAGAAGATCTTAGACGAAGGATTCTTAAAGAGGCCCATGAAAGCAAATATGCTATGCACCCAGGGAGTAACAAGATGTACAAAGAGTTGAAGAGCAGATACTGGTGGCCAGGTATGAAAAAGGACATCACATAATACACTTCAAAATGTTTGACTTGTTAGCAGGTCAAGGCTGAACATCTAGTACCTTCAGGGTTGCTACATCCAATTTCTATTCCAGAATGGAAGTGGGAAAGGATCACTATGGATTTTGTGACTGGATTGCCTTTGACTCCAAAGAAACATAATACTGTATGGGTCATAGTGTACAAATTTACAAAGTCAGCACATTTCTTACCTATCAGGAAGGATTACCCACTGAATAAATTGGAAGAAATTTATATGAATGAAGTTGTACCACTTCATGGAGTGCCTATTTCTATTGCGTCTGATAGAGATCCCTGTTTCACATCTCAATTTTGGGGTAGTCTGCAACGAGCTCTAGGTACTAAGCTCAATTTTCGCACGACTTTTCATCCACAGACAGATGGACAGTCATAAAGAGTCATTCCGATTCTATAAGATATGATGTGAAGTTGTGTCATCGAATTTAAAGGTAGTTGAGACAAATATCTTCCTTTAATGGAATTCGCCTATAATAACAGTTATCAGTCTAGTATCCATATGGCTCCATATGAGGCACTTTATGGTAGGAAGTGTGGAACACCTATATGTTGGCTAGAGCTCAGCGAGAGGAAACTTATGGGACTAGACCTAGTGCAAGAGACGGAATAAAAAGTGAAAGTCATTCGCGAAAGACTTAAGGCAGCTACAGATAGGCAGAAATCGTATGTTGTTCTTAAGAGACGAGACATTGATTATGCAGTGGGTGATAAAGTTTTTCTTAAAGTATCTCCCCGGAAGAAAGTTTTGCGATTTGGGAAGAAAGGCAAGTTAAGTCTAAGGTTTATCGGACCTTATGAAATATTATAAAGAGTTGGACCTGTTGCTTATAGACTCGCTCTACCACCGGAGAGTAGTCAAATACATGATGTCTTCCATGTCTCAATGTTAAGACGATATAGATCAGATCCTAATAACATCATACCTCCTGAAAGCATTCAGGTCAGACAAGATTTGACATATGTAGAAGAACCAGTCCAAATTTTAGCAAGAGAAATTAAGGAGTTGAGGAACAAGCGAGTACCATTAGTGAAAGTACTATGGAGGAATCATGCAATCGAAGAAGCAGCATGGGAAAACGAGTAGATGATAAAAGCTCAATGCCCTCACTTGTTCAGTGATGATGCATTAAGTATGTTTCAAGGACGAAAAATCTTAAGGGGGAGAGAATTGTAACGTCCACTAATTAGAGTTGAATTAGAGTAAGTATTTGGTATAAATATGAAAAACATGATAGGTAATAGAGATTAAAATAGATAGAATAAATGATTAAATTAGAAATTAAAATAAATTAAATTGATGACCATAACAAATTTGATTAAATTAGACCACATAATTAAATTGTATTTTTGGTAAAAAAAAATTTAAAATGATTAGATGATGATGATAATAATAATAATAATAATAATAATAATAATAATAATAATAATGATAAAGTGAATAGTACAAGGGATAACAGGAAAAAAAAAGGGAAAGAAAAAATCGGGAAAGTGGCGGGGGGGGGGGGGGGGGGAAGTCAATTGAGACTTTACCCCATTCCTTCCAACTTCACCTATTTTCTTCTTCTTCCTCATCATCCCTTTTCCTTCCTCCATATCACAGCTCAAAGTATTCATCATTTCCTTCAAGATTTGCATCAAAATCAGTCCAAACAAAAATGATATTGGTAAGTAATATCTTTCCCATGATTATTGTGTTATTAGAACGTTTTAGGTTATATTTTTGCAGGATATTCAACTCTATTTTTGATTATCTTGGAAATCAAATTTGGTGAAGTGTTAAACATAAAAGTTGTTCATATATGTCTTTTGTATATTTTTACCAAATTTTATTAAATTATTTTGAGTATATGAAGAGAAATGGTCATTGGGGTGAAACTGGTTCAGGGAGACGTATCAACTGAATAACCTACAGTTTTTGTAAAAATTGATCATCTTAGTGGCTTAATCTGAGGTTTTGTAAAACATGAAAGTTGTAGGTATATGTGTTATTTAGGTCTCTACCAAATATAGTATAAATTTCTCTTCTGTAGGTTGAGTTAAATTGAAATAAACCATGATTGTTCCTTGATTGAGTTGTGTTATGGTACCTATGCAGCTCCAATAACTTCGTCCTTATATTTCACCTATTTTTAGATAGAATTAGCCAAATTTAAAAACATGAAAGTTTTAATTCTATGTATTATCTAAATTTTTGTGAAAGTCCCACCTTAAAATGTTATGTATTTTGTGAGTTATGAGCTGAACAATTGCACTGGTTGGGTTGATAATTTATGTTGAACTAGTTATTGATCCTCTAATATTTGAAAACCTTAGAGACCGAATATGGAAATTAATTAAACATAAAAAAATGTTCCAAACTGACTTATATAATTGTATAAAAATTATCAGAATAATGGAAGCTACACATTGAAATCTTTGAATTTTTAATTGGGTACCTCGAAACTACCTAAGGGCAGTAAATAGGGAAATTTTTAAAATTATACCAAAAATTATGTAAAGGTTCAAAAATTCTGAAATTTTAGTATATTTCATTTTTACATGTTTTATTTAATCAGGATCAAGAATCATATAAATTGGATAAATGTAGAAAAAGTTATTGATCTAACAGTCCTTAGAGGTCTTGTTCTAGCTTAAAAGAAATTGTAGTTATTCATTTAAATTATATTAGGAATAAATATTTTATCAAGGTATTAATTAATTATATTTTTAAATTAGGATTTCAACAAGAAGAAGACCAACATAAGTGAACAAGCTCTGAGCTTATATTTTGGAAAAGAAAAACCGTATCAAGGTTTGTACATATAATTATTCTAGTTTGCTCCTTATGCATGATTGTATGTGCATGACATGAATTATTTGTCACCATGATGAAATAATATATTATGGCATGTTTTAACATTATAGAAATGTTATTAACTATGAACTTAACATTATGCTAATATTTTATAAAATATCATGCGATTATATGGGTTTGAAATAAATTGTGCTTATATTATTATGTTAATATGAAATGAGTATTGGTTATAGAAATAAGTAATTAGTGGTGTTAATTGCCCATTTCTCTACCTAAGGACTGACATAGGATAGATGGTGCACCATTAGGGGGAAGTTTCAGTACTGATATTGATATAATTTAAGGACAGGGTGGCTATAGCTCTGAGAGCGTCCCTGATCCTAATTACACATAGATAAATGATTATACTAGGTCAAGGTGGCTGAAGCTCCGCGAGCGCCATTGACTTGAGATTATAATGAGTAGGGTGACTTAAGCTTTCCAAGTGCCCCTATTTCACACCCAGTATCCGGACAGTCCAGAAACGAGATTTTGGGCTAATAATTCATAGAATAAAATATGAAATTTAATTAATTGATGCAAGTAACAAAGTGTAAAATGCTTACATGAGGTGGTGCAAATTTATTTATTGAATAATGTTATTTTGTTTATTTTTTATGTTATGTATTTACTATTTTATATGACAAATATGCAATAAAATTTAATATGCCATGATTTTATTTGAGACATGCATTTGTGTGACTACTTGGAAAAAACTTTAATATTTATATGTACCACTAAGCTAGAGATAGTTTAGCGTGGGTTCTTCTCACACAGGAATTGAAGTTGTAGATAGTAGATAGTAGAGTTGATCAGGAAGAAGTCCAAGCCCATATTAGCATAGACATAAGAAGCATAGTTAGAGGGTTGGTTATTTATTATATTTTTTTTAGTTTGACTATGTATATGGTGTGGTAGACATGTCTCATATATTAATATTGTGTATGTAAATAATTATGTAACATAATCGGGTACATATGTGTATACAATATAAGGATAAATATATATTGTTAATTAGAACAACTTGTCTAAACCAATATAAATAAATATATTAAGTTATTTAAAATGAAAAAAAAATTTCAATTTGAGCAGATTATCGAGTTAAGTTTGTGGCATCCTTCTTATATATGTGGGATTATTCCTAGTATATAAGTGGGGCGTCACATGCACAACATATGATCTCACAAAATAAAAAATCAACATTTTCCATATTAAATTTTTGCCAAATGTACATACCTCAAAATGTCTACTTCTATTCACTCTTCCCTTCCTCCTAGTTAGCTTTCTCCTTGCCCTTGCTTCATCTTTGATTATGGTTCAAAGATTGTTCACCTCCTTAGCCTAACAATAAATTTCACACTAATCAAGCACTAAACGCACTAATCAACCCTTAATCACCATTAAAATTCTAATAACCCTAAATCACCAACATTAATGGTAACTAACCCAAAAATCAAAGAAAAGAAAAGAAGAAACGTGAGAAGATGGAAAATCTAACCTCACCTTTGTAGATCTTCCAAATGACCAAAATATTCCTTCTCTTTTTTGTTGGGTTTTGAAGAATGTATTAGATTCATAAACACAATGGAAAAATAAAATTTTCAAAACCCGAAATAAAATATCATACTTGTGCCATTAAAACTAATTTAATAAACATAGAGGTTAGAAATTATACCTTGTAATTTCTTATTTGTTTTTCAAATCTTCACTTTGTTGGGTTGTAGCAAATCACAACAATCCACACTAGGATGTCTCTAATGATAATCCACGCAAAAAATGAAGAAGAAACTATCAAAAAAATGATTTGAACAAATTCAAAGTGCTAGCTTTGAAAGTATTCTTGAGAGAATTTTTGTTGTGTATTAAAAATATATTTTTACAAAAAAATATTTTCATGCATATTTTATGCCATTTGATGTTTTTTCTATTTGAATCAAATTCAAATAAAACATGAAAATTCAAAAATGGAGAAAAGGGAAATGAATGAATAGTACTTGGCCATAAGGCCAAATTTTGCCGTTGGCCAACGGGAGGGAGGCAGTAGTGCATTGGGCTTGCTGCGGGCTGCTGCTGGGCAGCCCAGCTGACCCGTTAGGCAGGCCAGTAGCCTGCCTAGCCAGTGCGGGCCCGTGACCCTCTCTAATGATTTTTCCCATGTAATCTCATTGCGATCCATCAGAAATAATTCTCTCATATTTTGGATCATATCCAAAACTCTTTTACACATTCTCCATTTGTTCAATGCATATGACCCATGAGGTTCCTGTTTATGTTAACCATTTAAATTAACAATTAATTTAAGCAAGTCATGAGCGGTATCTAGCAACACATCATGACCCCCAATTAGCTGGAAAGTCAGTGGTTTGACTACGAAACTTTCCATAGATAATTTCCATGCAATTATTCCTTTCACCATTCTATACCCCATTTGGTTCAGAGTATGGATATGTGTTAACTCCCACTAGACTGACTACGTCACGTCTAGTCCAAGTACTGTTAGTTCTTGTCCTTGAGGCTCATTACTATATTAGATATGTTATTGAAAACTATCTTTATGACATTTCTACTCCGACTAGAGATTCCTGAGTAATGACCATAGAAAAAGGCCATAGGTATACACTTCTTCTATAAGGAATGGTGAATCCTTTGTTGGTTACTCAATTACTTTCAAATACCTCAACCTGTATCCAATCACCACTGTAACACCTCCTTATCTCAATTCTGTTCAGCAAGGTAAGTGAGCATTTCCTGTCTAACTGCTTTATAAAATTAATGAAATGAAGTATTTTTTTGAAAAAATATTGCAGATGTTGAAATAAAAATTATTTCAAGCACAAGTATCCAAAATTTTATTTATTTATAAAATCTATTAATTACATTCATCTATGTCTCTTACTTTATAATTCACATCTTTAATACAAATTATATGAAATAAAACTATAATCTAATTTATAAAGTGTTTGATAAAATATACCAAAAAGAAACCAAAGCTTTTAGCTACTTCCTTCCGGGTACCTTTCTTCTTTTGACAATTCTATTATCTACGACTACCCTTCTAAAATCTAGGGAGAGGAAACCACCTGTGCTAAGCTACTAGCTTAGTGGTGCTTCAATGATAAAAATTTTACATACACATACCATCTAATCAAATGAGACCTTCTTTCACCTCAGCCTTAATAAGACCACCAAGCTCAAGTCCAGCCTGTTAAAACCCTCATCTAGTCAAAGTCCACAAAGGACAAATATGTGCTTCATCCAACAAGACTATTTGTCAAAACACTTGATGATAAAGAAGTATCTTTAGCTTCAAAAGGATTTGTCAAACTTATATATTTTTTATATCCAAAAAATTTTCATTTTTCTGAATCTGATTTTTCAAGAACTCGAGAATATTATCAAAATATTTTAATAGATATTGGATCAGTTGAGATTGAACATAATTTTGACAAAATTGATCCAACAAAAATAGCCTATTCAAAAGTAAAAATTCTAGATATTTTATCTTATGTTAGGTGGAATCAACAGATTCACACCGGTAAAAGATTTTCAAATAATTTTATTCCAACTACTTATAACTATCATGATTATCAAATTGCTTGGTATAAAACTTTTTATTGGTTTTATATAAAATTATAATCATTCTTGGTTTTTCTATTTTTTAAACAAATTCATAGCTGAATTACCAAATTGGTTTTATATTTGGTTTTCATACTTTGGCAATTTAGTTGAAATTTTTCCACAAGACGTTGCTATTGCATATGACAGATATTCAAGATATTTTCCATTTGAAAAAAGCATGATCAAGCTTTTGGTCAATTTCACAATAATCTTCAGGGTCCCATGGATTACCACCTGGACTTATCATTTGGATGAAGGATCAGATAGCCGATTCCCTACTTTATATAGGGAATTCAAGACAAAATGGTGGGACAATTTCAATAACAACCAAGCAGACATAGACGCGATTATTCAATACTTTTCCCTAACACGAGAAGTAAAAGAAGAAAAAGAAATTTAAAGGGAATTTAAGAAATCAAAAGAAGAAATATTAAAAAGACTTGCTACTGCTTCTAATCCAAAAGAGCTTCAAGATATACTTAATGTTTATTCAAGTGAAGTAAATTGCTCCAGCAGTTCAGAAGACAGAAATCCTATTTTTAGCCTAGATTCTCAAAGAACCAGATTATAATTTTGAATTATAAATAGTTATGTAATTATATTCAAAAGTGATGTAATAAACACATTAGCAGGATTTAAAAAAAATTATAAGATAATATCATTATCAGACTCAAATATCAAAAGAAGACAAATGACGCAACAAGCATTTATCAAGACGATGCATCAAGACAACCTGTCTATCACACCAAAAGGAATCTTCACCAGACTCTATCCACAACTGTCGACCATCTTCACCAAACCTTATCAAAACTTATCAACCACAAGAAGATTTTTATCTAAAGACTTCTATTTTTCTTATCTATAAATACCTTAGTCTTTTATTTTGCAAGGCAGAGAGCAAAAATAAAATTCAAAAATTAGAGAAAAGAAAAATAAAACCCCTATTGTAATCTCTGCTTCCCAATGCTCCAAATCCCTCGACCTTCAATTAATATTTTCAAAAGAGTGTCAGCATTATATTCAAGATTCTCCTGTATTATCTTCAGACTCAAATTTTAATAAAGGTATTACTTTTTAAATCAAAATGAGTTTTCTGGAAAGTTTTATCTCTGCTCTCTCTCTTTTAGATTTTTCAGATCTTACTGAATTAATTGCTCTTAAGCATGCATTATATTATTTTAAAGAAAATATTGAAAGGATTCATCATTATGAACACTAGCACTTATGAATTGGGATTGTCAAGAACATACTAGACGCATATCTTTTATTAATACTATGATTCATTGTGTTGAAGTTTTTATCAAAAATTTTAATCATTAGAATTTATTCTACTGAGGTTTATAGGCTGGAAAATAGAACTTGCAGGCTACTGGTCCAAAGGTTGATTTGATCAACATAGATCCGGTGACAACGTCACGAACCTCAAAGAATAATCAAGATGATTAATATTTCTAAATATATGATATATTGTATTTTAGATTATTGCATATTAATAAAAGTTACTTTAATTAATATTTATATGATGATGATTTAGTTTATCAATGTGTACAAGATTATCTAAATTATTAAATAAAGTTTTATCTTTTAATAGTTACGATCCAAAGTATATATATATATTTAACAATTTAGGCATCAAATAAAGAATTATAAAAAATCAAACAAATTTCATTCAATATGCAATAGTTAACAAGGTTAATTAGTATGATATTTTCAAAATAACAAACTTTAACATTATTATCATTTTTCATTTTTTTTCTTGTGCCCATAACATCTATAACCGAACTAACTAATAGGAATAACGGAGTTGCCATTTTCGGCTTTTATAATATTGCACTAATCACTTTTATAATAATGTCATTACCAATTTAATAATTTTGTGCCAAACGCATTTGTAAATTGCCATTACTGGCTTTATATTTGGTACTGAGTGCCTTATATCCCCTGATTGACATGCAAAACTATTCTCTATTCTAGTTCTAGACTAGGTGTCTTTGGACTTAACTATTTTTATATTAATTAACAATATTTTCAAAAATGACAATATTATTCAATTATTACAATTATGCTTATTATTACACTAAAATCTCACACATAAATAATTTGTCAAACATTTATAATTACCATTAAAGTAAATATTCACATTAATTATTACATATAATAATCACCACACATGCAAAAGCCCAATATTTCATGTTTTTACCTATGGCAGATTTTGGACCTGTTTTTGGGCTTTATTTTTATCCCATTTATAATTTGAATTGGGAGTTCTGGTCTTTTAACAATTTTTAGCTTATTGTCTTATCTTTCAAATGCATAAAAAATCACTCAAATCTCAATTTTATATCAAACGTTATAATCAATTGAACACTGCATTATCACAGAAATTTCTGCCCAGAATTTTCTGGATAGATTCTAGGTTTGAACTTCATGCATTTTTCTGGGAAAATTGAGACATAATTTGATTTTATGGTCTAAATAAACATTAAAGCCCTATGTATTAGCTTTCATTTCCAATAAAGAACATACAAAACGAAATTCCATAACTCAATTTATAATCAAAATAGTCAAGACTGTTCCAGAATCCCTACAACATGGTCATCAATTAGCATCAATCAACTTTTCAACCACATTCATCATTTTCATTCATTTTGATACTAAAATTTCCAGATTTTAACTACATTCACATGTCTCAATTATTTTACACAATTTGATCCCATTTCCATATAAAATATCAAAAGCCACAACAAATCACATAACATATCAAAAACACAATCATATCAAACCTTAATACATAATTCCATACATATTAACAACATGTAAGATTTTTATCAATGAAGCACATACCTAATCAGCCTTGGCTATTCCCTTAATCCTTTTTTTCCCTTTATTAGCTAGCTTTCTCCTTGCCTTTTTTCACCCTCTTGAGGGTCTCTCACTTGTTCATTTGTTTTTCCTACACAACCATACCATATCGCAATTCCAATATCCATTTACAAAGCTTTTCATGTCTACATAATCTTTTAATTCTCCTAATATGTTTTATACCTTAATTGAGCTAAAATATACTAAGGTTAAACTTCCTTCTTCATATGTCATGGCTGCCCAAAAACCATATCCTACTTCCAAATTCATTTTCTTCAATTCAACACTCAAATCATATTTAATCTATCACCAATTGTGGTGTTTCTATGTTAATTTAAATTTTTCCCAAATTACTCTAACTATGGCAGGCCCTCATTCATCCATTAACATCATTTCTCTAGTTTTTAAGTCATAAAACAATTAACTAAGATCAATTATCATTATTTCAAAGTTTAACTACACTTTCATCAACTAATCACAAACTTGAATTTCTAAGTTCAATCTTGCAACATAACCTAAATCTACCAAACCTAATCACATCTATAATCCTTATGGGTCTCAAATGGAAAGAAAAATGTTGAATTTAAGAAGAATAAACTCACCTTAAGATCATTCCAAAGCTGGCCGAATTTTCCCTCAATTTTTCTCTTTTATCTCTTCTTTCTTCTTCCTTTCTTGTTTCTTTACTCTACTTTTGGCAAAAACTCTTTAATTTCTTAATTTTTCCTTTTTCAAAACTCATTTTCCCTCTTTTTTCATGTTGTGGCTAAAGAAAAAATGGAGGTTTTGGGGCTATGGTGGGATGGCAAAGAGAGGAGAAACGGAGAAGATGAAGAAGACTTGTGGAAGAATGTAGAAATTCTTTCTTTTTTTTTTCGACTTTTTATACCTTGATTAAGGTGTGGGTCCCACTAATTAAAATTAATCCTAATTCGTATTGGTTCATTAAGTTAATTAATCTTGATTAACATTTAAACTTTCAGAAATTCTATCTTTACCACATCTTCCTCCATATTCACACGCTTTCCCCCAACAATTGCCATAATACCAATTTTGTCCATAGAAAATTTTATTTTTCTAATTCTAGCACTAATCTTTTTAATTCTCAAATAATAATACCCTTAATTATTATCCCCTATTATTAGTCATTTTTTATGGGTTCAAACTTAGACTCCAATTGAACCAGTGCACCTCGCTACGGTCGCACGCAATCAGGGCCTAAATCACTGGATGTTACAGTTCTCTCCCCCTTAAGAAAATTTCGTCCTCGAAATTTAACTGATTAGTTGGAGCTGAATAGTTGAGGATACTGAGTTCTCATCATTTCTTCACTCTCCCAGGTGGCTTCTGCTACTACATGATTGCACCATATGACCTTTACCAATGGTATCTTATTGTTTCGTAGTTCTTTGATTTCTCGAGCTATGATTTTCATTAGCTCTTCTGCATAGGTCAAGTCTGGTTTCAACATATTTTGTTTTTGCCTTTTATTATCATTGATGTTTAAAATTGGCTTTGACATATACAATATGTATATTCCATTGCATAATGTACCACAAGCATAAAGAAGTCCATTCAACATAATAAAACAACAATTGTTACTAAAAGCTAAAGGAAACCATATTTATTTATACTTGAAACAGAAATAATGTTTTTAGTTAAAGTAGGTACATAATAGCAATTATCCAAATTTAATATAAGCCCACTAGGGAGGGTCAATACATATGTTCCTACAGCTAATGCATCAACTCTTGCTCCATTTCCAATGTGTAGGTCAGACTCTCCCTTATTGAGTTGCCTACTGTTCCTTAGGCCTTACATATCAGTGCATATGTGTGAGCTGCAACCAGTATCTAATACCCATATATTATTATCAGAAACAATATTAATTTCAATGACAAAAATACTTGAAAAAGATGGGGCATCATATGTCTTCTTCTTCAAGGACTCCAAGTAAGCCTTGCAGTTTCTCTTCCAATGGCCATCCTTGCCACAATGGAAGCATGTCCCCTTTGGAGCAATCTCATTGGCCTTCTTCTTGGCCATGCCTCCATTAGGCTTCATGGACTTCTTCTTCTTCTTTAGGTTCTTCTTTTTATAACTTGAAGAGTCCACCAGCATCACAGTTTTACTGTCCTTCTTAACAGATGGCTCAACTACTTTGAGCAAGTTAATCAGCTCAAGAATAGTGGTAAAGATTTGGTTCATCCTATAGTTAAGCACAAAATGTGAATAACTATAAGACAAACCGGTTAGAATTAAGTCAATACTTAATTCATGGTCCATCACAAATTCCAAGGTGGCTAACCTCTCAATATAGCCATTCATCTTCATTGCATATTGCACTAGAGATATCCCCTCAATCATTTTAGTGCGGAAAAGCAACCTCAAAGTTTTGAACCTTTTGGAATGTGCTTGCTCATCAAAAAGCTCCCTTAGATGGTATACTATGTAATTAGCATCCATAGCCTCATGCTGCTTTTGCAACTCAGCTGACATAGTAGCAAGCATAATACAGCTTGCCATTTCAGTATCATCAAGATGCTTTTGATATGCCTTCTGAACATCTTTAGAAGCATTAGAATTAGGGGGATTAGGGAGTGCCTCATCTAGGACATAGCCAATCTTTTCGGATTTGAGAACTATTCTCAGATCTTAGCCAATCCTAAAAATTAGGCTCAGTCAACTTATTTGATTCTATTAGTGATCGCAAATTCACACTGGTCATAATGATGACCTAGATGTAAAATAAAACATGTTAGAAAGTACATAAAATGCATGTTTATTAGGTCTTTAATAAATCATATTACAACTCCCACTATTTTATTGCGAATCCATAACCCACACTATGAACCCGAGAGAACTTATATGGAAGTTCTCTTAGTGGGTCGATATCCAACTAGCTAAGAATAACCTTGAGGCAACTCAACAAGCTATCTTAGTTTGGTTGGTAGGTATCTAATCCATACCAATTGCATTATTCATGCAACTATCGAATCTTGTGCTATCAACACATCATGACTCCTAATTATTCCTTTCACCATTCTATATCCCATTTGGTTCAGAGTACGGACATGTGTCAACTCTTATTAGACTGACTACATCACGTCTTTTCTAAGTAATGTTAGTTCTTATCCTTAAGGCTCATTACTCTATTAGATATGTCATTGAAGACTATCTTTATGACATTTCCACTCTACCCAGAGATTCCCGAGTAATGAACAAGACAAGAGGCCATGGGTATATACTCTTCTATCAGGAATGGTAAATCCTTTGTTGGTTACCCAATTACCTTCGAATACCTCAAGCTGTATCAAATCACCACCCTATGAGCAACCTCCTTGAGGCAGCAAGGAATAGTGTCAAAATACAGAATCAATATTCAAGAAATCCTTGAGTACTTCAAGCCCAAGGATACTTGCACCATTGCTACAATGAGACTATCATTGACATTTGAATAGATTATCCATATAATTGTGCCATAGCTGGTAATCTAATGTACTTAGCTACACTTAGCAGGCATCCACATGCTAACTCTAAACAACTAATGTTTATAGATTATGAGATCTACTACTCGATCCAATCAAGGAGTGTAACATGTACTAGTCTGTCCAGATTAATATAGTCCTGTCTCATTAATCCTATAACTAAGGATAATTTTAAGACTAACATAATTACACATGATAAGAATCTCAATATCATAATCTTTTCTTAATTCCATGTTATGTATCAAGGACTTCATTAATTGATTTAAGATCACTTATCAATTCCTATATCAAATGAACATCAAATTAATGAAAGAACCTTTTTATTAATCAAATAAATTTGTATAGTAAGTGCTAAAGGTGATTGCCTTTAGAGCACTCCTCCAACATTTTTCTCTTCTTTTCTTCTTTCCTCTTCATTTGTTTTGCTCACTTTGCTTCACTTTCATGTTGATCTTGCCTAATCCAACTTTTTTTTTTCATCTAACCTTAGCTTTGATTGAAGAAAAAAAAAGAAGAACAAATGGGGAAAGAGGTCACGAAAAAAGGGAAGAAAAAGAGAGAGAATTTGGTTTGATTAAAATGAGGATGAAGAAGAATAAAGGAAAAAAGTGAACTTTGAGTTTTTTATACTTGGATTAGGTGGGTGGTTAGGATTAATTAGATAATTTTGTCCCTCATTGGTCAATTAATTTAAATCACTCTTACTTTATTTTATCAAAGAATATTATTTTCCATAGGTAAAGAATATTCCATTTTTATACCTTCTTAATATGTCAAAAACATTGTAAATTCCAATTTCGTTCAGTGAAAATTTATTATTTTTTAAATTTTAGTTCCAAAATTCAAAATTCTCAATTTATAATATTCAACATATTTTTTTCATATTTTATTATCATTTTAATTTTTTTCTTTCATGTTCGGATTTAGATCCCGATCGATTCAGTGTGCTGGATTTCAGTCAACCACGACCATTGTAATATCCACTAATTTAGACGATGAGTCGCACATGTCAAGATATTGACGTGTTCTACAGATGGTAGTTTAAATTTAAATTTTTGATCAAAATTAATCTAGTAATGACTAAATTATGTGATATATGCCTAATTAAGTGATTATAAAGCTTAAAGAAGTTGATTTACGGTAAATGACTAAATTGCAAATTTTGATGAGTTTTGGGGTCAAATTGTAATTTATCAAAATTTGGAGGATCAATGAGATTAATTTGCTAATTAACATAAGAGATGGGAAATTTTAAAGTGGTTTGGCCGGGCATAGAATGAGGAAGAACGAGAATTTAAATGTGATTAAGCCTAATGTTAATAATGGTCAAATTAGTGGGTCCCATATGGAGACTTTTGGGTACCCTATTTAATTCTTTCATTTCATTTTCTGTCTTCATTTCCTTCTACCCAACCTGTCTCCATGCCAACCACACCTGAGAATCCTCCATAGCCAAACCAGAATTTTAAAGAGAGAAAGGAAGAGAAGAGGGGGAAAAGATCAAGAGCAAGTGATTTTCATGGTCTATAACTACTAAAGAAGTTGGGAAGAGCAAGAAAGAGGAGAAAAATCAAGTTTGGTAGAGAGAGAAAATTTCCAAAGTTGTGATTAAGTGAAGAAAAGAGTAAGGTAAGAAGTGATTCTTCTATTTCTTCATATTTTCTTAAAGAAGTTTGAATTTTGAGCTCACCCAAGACTCATATGGAGTGAGAGAGAAATTAGGGTTTTGAGAGAGAATAAGAAAGTTTAGGGTCTTGAGAAAATCAGATGATAATAATGATCTATGAAGTTGAAGGAGTTCCAAGTGACAAGGAACAAACTCTAAGAAACAAAGGAAAAGAGAAAGCTACCTAGAAGAGTGAAGGAGAAAGATTAAGGTTTGTACATAATTTAAGGCAATAACCTATCTTTGTTTGAAATAATGCTTGTTTAGTATGTTAATTGATGATTGACATGCATTAATAATGACTATGGCATGAAACCATATGTTAGAGATAAAGAATAGGATTTATGTGATTTGTTGAATTAAGGGATGCATATTAGAGAATTTAATTATGATTAAGGCATTTATATGTGTTAGGTCATGATATGTTGAATAAAGGACTCCAGAAATGCATGAGTTGTGTTTTGATATGATATGGTGTAATTATAATGAATGAAATGTGAATGTACAAATTTCCTACCGAAAGTCACGGGCATGAACTTGATGATCCATGCTTGTGACTGATATGTGTGAAGGTTGTGACTTCGGTGTGGAAATGGCCCGATTCATTCCAAAAGCATTCACAGTTTGGAATCACGGACGTGAACTCATTCACGGGCATGAATGAGTATTCATGACCGTGAATGCTTTTGGCACGATTCATTCTAGTAGCATTCACGGCTTTGGATTATGGGCGTGAACTAATTCCCGACATGAAATTAGTAGTCATGACCATGAATGCTCAATTTTTAAAGAAATTATGAATATGATTATCTACTGATGTATCTAGTTAAACAAATGAAAAGATGTTATCCAGCATATATGAGAATGATGATATGTTTGTAAAACAAGAAAATTGAGATGTTGATACATGAGAACATTGACGTGTCATAATTAAGAATGATGATGATGATATGTATAATATGAGGATGATGAAATGGATGATGAAAATATGAAGATGCCCATTACTCTACTTACAGACTAGAAACAAGATAGATGACATGTCATTATGGGGGTAAACGGTACCGTACTATATGAGATATTCCTCGATCAATGTGGCTTAAGCTCGGAGAGCGCCATTGATTTGAAATGCTCGGTCAATGTGGCTTAAGCTTGGAGAGTGCCATTAACTTGATAAGCTCTATAGAGCACATATAAATTGAGGACAAGGTGGCTTAAGCTCGGAGAGCGCCCTTGGTCCGATTATTGACCTATGATGAAATAATACTCAATCAATGTGGCTTAAGCTCTGGGAGCACCATTGAATTGAGAAGCTCTGTTGAGCTAGATAGTGGACAAGGTGGCTATAGATTTGAAAGCGCTCCTGATCCATAATCCGTATCCAGTCAGTCCAAATTTGGAGTGATGTGAGCAAGATAATGAAGATAAGTTGGAAAATAAGAATCGAAAAATGATGATGATATGAGATTGATATATAATACTAAAGAGATTAAAAGAATAACTTACCATCAAAGATAAATGAAAATAACATTGTATAAGTGAACATGATATTTATACTTGTATGAAATAGGGACATGTTGATAGGAATAACATGCAAAGATTTTAATTCATAAAATGATACATGTTAATGATTGTTGCATGATATAGTATATTGCCTTAATTATATGCACCACTACATTTAGAGTTTAGCGTGGAAGTTTACTTCCGCACATATATAAAAAGGTAGTTGAAGGTGTAGATAAAGCAAGCGGTGATCCTATTCAAATTAAAGCAGTCGATCTCGAAATAGTGGGTCATAAACTTTTGAACTCTTGTATTTTTCTCTCCGCGTTATATATACTTATAAGTTGTAAATTAGTTTTCAAAGTTTGTTAAATAGTAAATTGGTATTTATAAATACTATCTTATGTAAATAAAATGTATATAAAAAAAATGTATGGATCTGTAGCAAATACGAAAGAAAATAACGATTTAAAGAAGTAAGAAGACAATAGTAGTAGCGCCCCTGCATCCAGGCACGTGCGGTTTGGTTGGGGGGTGCTACAACCATGGCCTAAATTATCGGGCATTACAAGATATGGTCACTATGAGTTTTTTGTTATGCCATTCAGTTTGACCAATGCTCTCGTAGCTTTCATGGACTTGATAAATAGGAACTTCAGGTCATATTTGGAACAGTTTATAGTTGTTTTCATTGATGATATCTTAGTGTATTCTAGGAACCACGCACAACATAATGAACATTTGTGAATAGTATTGCAAATCCTAAGAGATCAGAAGCTTTATGCTAAGCTCTCCAACTGTGACTTTTGGCTTAATGAAATAGCTTTCCTTGGACACATTGTGTCAGCAGATGACATCATAGTTAATTCTAACAAGGTTAAGGCAATCTTGAATTGGCAGCCTCCACAGAATGCGACCGAAATCATGAGTTTTCTTGGTTTGATAGGTTACTACCAAAAGTTTGTGAAAAGTTTTTCTTTGATTGCTACTTCATTGACCAAACTTTTGAGAAAGGATGTGAAGTTTGGATGGATCAACAAATGTCAATCTAGTTTCGACAAGCTTATGTGTATATTGACAGAAGCCCCAGTTCTTACATAGCCAGTTCCCAATAAAGAGTACGTTATCTATAATGACGCTTTTCATAATGGATTGGGGTGTGTCTTGATTCAAGAAAGAAAGTTTGTCTCTTATACTTCTAAACAATTGAAGCCATATGAAAAGAATTATTCCATACATGACCTTAAGTTGGCAGCCATTGTGTATGTTATAAAGATATGGTGTCGTTACTTGTATGGGGAAAAGTGTTATATCTACACTAACCACAAAAGCTTAAAGTATCTTCCAACACAGAAGGAACTAAACTTGAGGCAGAGACAATGGTTATAACTAATCAAGGACTATAATTATGTTGTCAACTATCATCCAGGCAAGGTCAATGTTATGGTCGATGCTTTGAGCAAGAAGACTATAGTGGAGTTGCATATCCGACTTACTCTCAACCAAGAAATTAGAGATTCGCAGATGCAATATTTTAAGCTAGCTTAGATTGCCAAGTTGGTCTCCAAGGAGGAGAGACCGGAGTACACAGTTGAGTCAAATGATAATTTATTTTACAAAGGCCATTTATGCGTGCCTGATGTAACAGAGTTGAAGCAAAGGATTTTAAAGAAATCACATAAAACCAAGTTTTCCATACATCTAGGAAGTAATAAAATGTACCATGATCTAAAAGGAAGGTATTGGAGGGTAGGTATGAAAAAGGACATCACATAGTTGACGATTAGATGTTTGACATGTCAACAGGTCAAGGAAGAACATCAGGTACCTTTAGGTTTGATGCAAATGATTATGATACTAGAATGGAAATGGAAATAGATCATGGTGGATTTTGTGATTGAGTTACCTATGACTCTAAGGAAATTCGATGTCGTTTGGGTAGTTGTAGATAAGTTAACAAAGTTGGCACACTTATTAGATAGCTTTAAATAGGCATAAATCATATGCAGATCTTAATAGAAGAGATATAGAATATGAAGTGGGAGACATGGTGTTTTTCAAAGTTTCTCCATGGAAGAAGGTCCTAAGGTTCGAAAAGAAGGGTAAGTTAAGTCCTAGATTCATTAGGTCATATGAGATTTTAAAACGGTTTGGGCCAGTCGCTTATAGAATTGCTATACCTCTAGATTAAACAAGTTTCACAATGCTTTTCTTGTCTCCATGTTGAAGAGATACAAGTTAGATCTGTCACATGTCATCACAGTAGAAAACATAGAGGTCAGATCAAACTTTATATATGAGAAAGTGTTGATCAAGATTTTGGCTCGAAAGATTAAATAGCTCAGAAACAAGTGAGTATCATTAGTCAAAGTTCTATAGAGGAATCATGCAAAGGAAGAGGCTACGTGGGAAAGGGAAGAAGTGATGAAAGCACAATACCCCCAGCTATTTCAACATGGCACTACAAGTAATTTTGAGGATGAAATTCTTTTAAAAGGGAAAGAAATGTAATACATGTAATTAGGGTATAGTACTTAATATTGATTTGGAAAAAATAAGTATATTTAAAAGTTATGAGATAAGAGTTGAAAGGAAATAAGAAAATAAAATGTAACAGGGTTCATGCCAATGACTGCTCTTTCACGACTGTGAACCATCGCAAGATGGAATTCTGGATTTAACATATTCATAGCTGTGACAAGGGCTGTCACGCCTGTGAACATCATCATATATAAAATCATATCAATTGTTCTTTCTTCCATCCATGACCTTTCTCATAAGGGAACCTTAAATTTTGAGGTTTTCTCATACTAGAGGCCAATAGCTGATGTTTCTCTTTGATTCCTAACCCTGGATATCTAGACTAAAGCAAAATATCAAGGTTCCATCAAGTTCTTAGGAAAAGAGAGCACAAGGAAGGTGGTGTTCTTGAGGAGGACGAACCTTAGGAGGAAGATAAAAGTTGAATCTTCCTTCTCATCTGTGTTTCCTTCAAGTATGGTAAGGAATCATGTTTCTCCTTCTTCTTTACAAGCTTTCATAGCTTTAATCATGTATGATTCATTTATGGTAGAGACCCATTTCTAAATGAGTTAGGTTATGGTTTGATCTTGAGAGATTATGGTTTAAGACCCCTATCTAAGCTGTTTAAAGATTAATATATATATATATATATATATATATATATATATATATATATATATATATATATATGAGTTAGTACGAAGTTGTAAGGGATCAAGTGTTAAAGGGTTAATGTTAGGGTTTTATGTTTTATGGCTTTAAAGGCAAGGTCCATGAGTTATAGATTTTGATATAGCTATGTTATACGTGATAGGTGTTGAAAGGGGAGGAGGTGAAATCCACCAAAAGGATAAACAAGCTTGAGAAAAAGCTTAGTTTTTTAGGCTCCAATAGAGGTATGTACATATATGCATCTAAAGTCCAAATTATGGCATAATGTGTGTTAAATGAATTAAATGCTTTAAATGTTAAATGTGGATTTTTAGGAAAGTAAATGGAGTAATTAATTCCATGATGAAATGAACGCCATGAGATAGAGGAGCTAATAAGAATGTCCATAAATGCAAGTATGCCTTAAATGAACATTTATAATGGTTATAAAGTATAAGTGATAAATGTGCCTAGAATGTATTAAATGGTATGATTATGTGATAGATTGATGCTTTAATATGTTTAAAATGAATGCTTGAGATGAATGTTGATAAGAAAAAGGTTGTCATGGGACAATCCTTATAGCCTTGCTTGTGACTTGCAATGAATGCACGTCTTTAATGCTGTTAATAGCTGGAAAACCATATTCACGCCCGTGACTAGGTGTTCACGATCGTGAATCTCATTTTACAAACAATGTCATGCCTATTATTATATTCTTCACACCTATGAAGAAAATGTATAAAATGGACAGAAGTGTTCACGACATAGTTTACTGTTTGGTTCACAGGTAGGGGTGCCCATGAATGAACCATCTGTTGGGTTTTGAAGAATGAATCATATTCATAAATACAGTAAAAAAAATAAAATTTTCAAAACCCAAAACAAAAGATCATACTTGTACCATTAAAACTAATTTATATAAACATAAATGTTAAAAATTATACCTTGTAATATTCAAATCTTCACTTTGTTGGATTGAAGCAAAACATAGCAATCCACACTAGGATGTCTCTAATGATAATCCACATGAAGAATGAAGAAGAAATTATCAAGAGAAATGGTTTGAACAAATTCAAAGTACTAGCTTTGAAAGTATTCTTGAGAGAATTTTGTTGTGTCTTAAAAATATTTTTTTCACAAAAAAATATTTTCATGTCTATTTTATTCCATTTGATGTCTTTTCTATTTGAATCAAATTCAAAGAAAAGATGAAAAATCAAAATGGAGAAAAGGGAAATGAATGAATAGTAATTGGCCATAATTGGCCTAATTAAGGCCAAAAACTGTCGTTGGCCAACGGGTAGGAGGCAACAGCACGCTGGGCCTGCTGCGAGCTGCTGTTGGGCAGGCCAGCAGCCTACCTAGCCCGCGCAGGCTTGTGACCCTCCTGATCGATTTTTTCGTGCGTTCTCATCGCGATCCATCCCAAAATAATTCTCTCATATTTTGGATCCTATCCAAGACCATTTTACTCATTCTCCATATCTTCAATGCGTGTGACCCATTAGGTTTCCGATTATGTTGGTCACTTAAATTAATAATTAAGTTAAGAAGGTCATGAGTGGTATCTAGCAACACATCATGACCCCCAATTGACCGGAAAGTCAGTGGTTTGACTATGAACCTTTCCATAGACAATTTTTGTGCAATTATTCCTTTCACCATTCTATACCCCACTTGGTTCAAAGTATGGACACGTGTCAACTCCCACTAGACTGACTACATCACGTCTAGTCCAAGTAATGTTAGTTCTTGTCCTTGAGGCTCATTACTTTATTTGATATGTCATTGAAGACTATCTTTATGACATTTCCACTCCGACAAGAGGCCATGAGTATACACTCCTTCTATCAAGAGTGGTAAATCCTTTGTTGGTTACCCAATTACCTTCGAATACCTCAAGCTGTATCCAATCACCACCCTATGAGCTACCTCTCTGTGGCAATGAGGAATAGTATCAAAATACAGAATCAATATTCAAGATATCCATGAGTACCTCAAGTTTAAGGATACTTGCACCATTACTATGATGAGACTATCATTGACATTTGAATAGATTATCTATATGATTGTCTCATAGTTGGTCATCCAATGTACTTAGCTACACTTAGCAAGCATCCACATGTTAACTCAAAACATCTCATGTTTATAGATTATGAGATTTACTAGTCGATCCGATCAAGGAGTGTAACATGTGCTAGTCTGTCTGGATTAATAATGTCCCGTCTCATTAATCCTATGACTAGGGATAATTTTGATACTAACATAATTACACATGATAAGAATGTCAATATCATGATCTCATCATGATTTCCTTCAAGTTATGTTATGTATCAAGGACTTCATTAATTGATTTAATATCACTTATCAATTCATATATCAAATGAACATAAAATTTATTAATCAAATAAAATTGTACAATAAGTGCTAAGGTGATCGCCTTTAGAGCACTCCTCTAACACCTTCACGGTCGTGAACATATAGTTCAAGCCCATGATGCTTGCTTTCAATGAGATTTACAAATTGTTTCAATGCACTGGCTATGCACGTGTTTCTTAATGATATGATTAAACTATGCTCATACGATTTCCAGCACAAAAATGTTACATGATGCATTTCTACATGAACAAAGTATACATGATATATGATATGGATTCTATATTGAAGTGTAATAAAGGAAATATGAACAAGTAAAGTCTAGACTCGATACTAAGACTAATAGTAGGATAAATGGTGCACTATTAAGGGGGTTATGGTACTGTAGTTATATGTTTACCCAGTTAATATGGCTTAAGCTCGATAAACGCCATTGACTTGAGGAGCCTAGACTAGCACACATTATTACAAATGATATTACATGCAAAAGCTATACGTTTACTCAGTCAATCTGGCTAGCTTGGATTGGTGCCATTGACTTGAGGAGCTTGGACTAGCATATGTTTATAGATAGTGGCAGGGTGGCTTAAGCTTGAAGAGCGCCCCTATCTACAACCCATATCTAAATAGTCGGTGTTGAGAGTTATTGGGCAATAATATCAAATATGTTAAAGTAAGTAAAGAATACAATAACATGAAATGAATGCAAAGGCATAAGAATGCAAGTATGTTATAGACAAAGTGAAGTGTTACATGCTTTAGATATCATTGTATATGTTCAACGAATTATACTTTCACAAGGTAAGATAGTCTATATGATATTATAATTCTATTGTCATACCATAATATTCTTACATGATGCAATGAAATATGTATAATGTATATTGGTAAGTGAATGTCTATGCTTATATGTACTACAAAGCTTTCAGTAACTTAGCGCGTGGGTGTTTTTCCCACGCAGGTCAAAACTTTGTAGTTAAGAAAAAGTTAAACAAGAGAAGCAGCCCAAACATCCGAGGCATTAGATCAGACCCTACGCAGGTCAGTGACAACACATATTTCACTTTTGCATTTTGTGTACATGTCATATTAAGAGGGTTGTTTACTTGTATATGCCAATGTTGAAGAATTATGTAATTCCTTGTTAAGGACATGTATTTTTGTAAACTCCTGGTTAAGAGTTAACATGTTTCATTTATGAAATAGAATTTAAACATTAACTCAAGCATTTCTTTTACTATATGTTTTATGCAAGTTATCATGGCCATGATGCATATAGACATTTTAAATTTTCAAAGGTTTTCTATACACATGTCATATAGCATCTGCTCATTGAATCAGGTTAATCTTGGATCAGCGAGAGGGTGCTACAAGAATATTTATGTCCATTAAGAAAAACATATACAAGAAATGGGTGAATTAAGCACTTGATTGGATGGTAAAGTCTATTTATGAGAAATAAATCAACCGAAGTAATCATATCGTAGTATAATCATAATCATTTTCTAAGGTCTTTCTTTTACTAACACCTGTAATGTTTATTATTGGGTTTTATCTTACTCAAAACCCTAAGTTAATGTTCAAAGCTCTAGCTTGATGTTTAAAATCTTAGTTTAACTAGAAGGGACTCGTAAAAATGAAATGGAGAAGAAAATAAAAAAGAAATAGAGAAAAAAAATCCTTAACTTACTGAAATCCCAATGAAAAATATGGGTGTTCTCTATAACAACACTTTCCCCTTTTATTCCTTCAAATCTTTCCCTCCTTGGCTAAATTCTCTCTCCTCCATCTTTCTTTTAATATTCGTCCATGAGAATGAGGTATTTCTTTGAGTTTTTAGTTGGGTTTGAAGTTAAGAGGAAGATGAAAATGAAGAAGAAGAGGAGAAGGAGATGGCGTGAAGAGGAGTGGGTGAGGAAGAAATGACAATTCTTACATTATGGATTCAAGTTTATATTGTATTATGGATCAAATCTCATTGATAGGTATAAGAGCATCATTATTCTTCTTTTTTGTATATTTCAAAAAATAAAATATTTCATTATTTAAATAAATGACACACAATACATTATAGACACATATCATGATCTAATTTGCAAAGAAATAGTGCATATATCTTTTGTCCAACAATAACGCTATTCACCCCTTTTTATGTCTAGGTCAATGACCTACATATGATGACGTCTCTCTTTAATATTCACAGCATATTTTAGCAAGCAAAAGGATTAAAGTTTTTGGTCAACCAATATTATGAAATTCATGCATAAGAGAAATTACCACTATACCCTTACTCGTGCATTTCTTCTAATATTAACTTTAATACAAAAATTATTTCATAATTTATCAAATCCAATAATTAATTACTCACTTAAATGTCCATATTTCCTTTTTAATTCGAATTTAAACTCCAATAATTGCAGTTATGCCCTATTGGTGTGATCACGATTCGAGACCTAAATTAATGGACATTAGATGTAATGATGCCTGAAGGCACTGTTTTTAGTAACAACATATGTGTTTGATGTAACTACTGCCTTGAGGGCAACCCATTCACAAATATGCAACTAGTGCTCTGAGGGCAACATAACCCCAATATCCTGTTATTTAGTTCTAGAATTAAAATGTTGTAGACAATTAAGAAAAAAGCTAATTAACCGTTAATTAAGGGTTCCGCAATTTGTATGTTATTATGACGAAGTGAAAGTTGTTAATACTTGTGATATATTGTTTTATTTATTGGAAATTGGATGAGAAACTTGTTTGTATGGTTGTGAATTATGAATTTGTGAACTTATGCCATACGTTGTACTAAATGCTTGAAAATAAAAAAAAATAGATGAAATTTGTTATACTTTAAGTGTATAAAAATGGCATAATTCATATTTAAGATTAAGTTATTGTCAAAAAGCATGTTCCATTATGCATTATCACTTAACTTATGTGGTCTCCTCATGTGCAAGTTTAAAAAATTAGTAGATAGAAGTGTAGCTGGGGGAAGGAAGACTTGACTTAGAGTTAAAAGACTGCATTAACTTTTTGGGTCGGTTTTTAATATTTTTAATATTGGTTGCATTGGCAAAATTTTTGGGATTTAATTAAATGGGAGCAAAAAGGGATTGTAATAGTTTTGAATAGTCAAATGTTAAAGTTAAAGTTTAATATGTAAGTGAATTATTATACATCATTATGTATTGTGTACATATTTTTGCTAAATATTTGCAAGTCGATCGAGAGTTGGTCTTGGATAATTGAGATTGACAGTTCTAGCCCAAAAATTGAACTATAGAGGAGCATATTAATTGTTAATTGCCATAAAAATGGCATATGGATGAGAAAAATTATGCAAATTGAGTTGTTGAATTTGAAAATTGCTTTTCTACAAGTATAGGTATAAAGTGACAAATATGGTATGCGAAAAAAAAGTCAAAAAATCTACTGGAAATTCTAAGAAAACATAAACTAGTAACAAACATGTCTATAAGTTAATAACAAATCACTAGGTACTAGATTAAAACAATTAATAGGTTGACCTAATTAAAGTAAAGCAATAACAACTGCAAATCATAAGATACTCTCTGACTTAGCTGTTATATAGTAGGGTAAGAGAGCGTTATATATTAAACTTGACATATCAAAAGCTTATGGCTTAGTAAATTGAGGCTTTCTTTAAGATATTGTGGATATATTAGGATTCTCTCTTTAGTGGGTTCAAAGTGTTATGTTTTGTATTTATATTGTAAAATTTTCAATCATAGTGAATGGAGTTCCTTCTAAATGGTTTTCTCCAACCAGAGGTATTCGACATGGCAAACCTTTATCCCCTTACCTCTATCTTCTTTACTCATTGTCTTTCGTTGCCTTCTTATTTGTGATGGTGGCTAATCATCAATGCATAGGGACATGCATCGCTTGATTTAAAATTGAACTGTCAATAGCTACCTTTAATCTCTCCTTGATAATTCTAACTTTCTCTTCTGTCTTTTATACTATCTCGAGCCCTATCAACATTTTCTCACTCAGCTCGGTCCAGCAAACTGGGTCCTACACTTTCTTCTATATAATGTTTCATAAGGAGCCATGCCTATACTCGTTTGATGACTGTTATTATAGGAAAACTCCATAAAATATATTATTTGACTTTTCTTATACTTAAAATGATTTAATTAGTGAGTTTGATGTTGTAATATATTTTATGAATATTATTTCATTTATGTGAAATTATATTAGCATTACATACATAATTTATGTAAATAATAATAAAGGAAACAAATATAATTAAGCTTTATAACATCTAGTTGTGAACTAGAAATTAGGATAGGTTGGCATGCAATAGAAGGGTAGAAATATAGGCACTAGAAAATAGTGCTAAGATTTAATTTATGTAGGCACTAAGAAATAATGTTGAGTTTGATATTATGTAAGCATCAAAAAGGTGTTAAATTATTATTAAAAATGTTGGCATTAAACACCGAGTTATAAAATAATTAAGTAGGCATCGAGTATATTACTAAAGAGCAGAAATCATGTATTCAATATTTAGTTTCGGTCTAAGATGTCGTGGACTATCAAATAAATAGAGAAAAAATGTAAATTATTAAAATAATATTACAAATTGTATGCCTTCTATTGTTAAAGAATTTCAAGCATGCTTAATGAATGAAATGTTAAAATTGATAAATTTTATATTTTTGTATGATGTAAATAGTTTTGATGTTATTTGACTGTTTTGGCATGCTTAGTAAGTAAATTGTAGTTTCTAAAATTTTATTTTAGAAATATTTATATAATTATTGGATATTTGCCAAATGTACCACTAAGCTAGTAGCTTAACGCATGTGCTTCATGTGCAAATTAGTAGACGTAGCTGTTGCATTAGGATGACCGAAGAAAGAGAAATCCCAAAATCAAATTGTAGCAATTTATTTTCTTTTTGTATATTTTGGGTATTGTATTGTATAATTAAATTTTAAGAATTTCTTTTGATGTAAATTTGTGGCATGTAGGATTTATAAAAGAGTGAATTTTGTAATTAATATATTTGGTATTATTTGTAAATGTAATTCTGAATATTATTAGTCTAATGAATGAGTAATTTTAAATCAAAATATTTATATCACTAATTACATATTTAAACGATATATTGATATAAAAAATATATAGTAATAAATATTCTGCTAATAACAAACTCGAATATAAAATAAAATAATACAATAATCTGAGCATTGATTTTTACAATAATGAGCTTAGTAGCACTTCCATACACTATTAGGGTAAGGGAGTGCTACATCGGTATCAAAGTAGACTCCACTCGAATCTCAGCTAACATCTTTCTGCTTAAGGCATTGATAACCACATTCGTTTTTTTTACTGGTAGTTGATCATATAATCATAATCTTTAATCAACTTCAATTATCTTATTTGTTTGAGATTCAACTCTTTCTATAACGAAAGATGCTTAAGACTCTTATAGTCCATGTAAATATAAAATCTTTCTCCATATAGGTAGTGTCTCCAAATCTTTAAGGCAGAAATAATTATCAGAAGCTCTAAATCATTTTTCAAATAATTAAGTTCGTTTGGCTTAAGCTAATTGGAGGCATATGCAATCACCTTCCATTCCTACATAAGGACACATCCTAATCCATTATGACTAGCCTCATTATACACTACAAAATATTTCACTAAAATGGGTTGAGTCAAGACTGGTGCTTTAGTCAATATTGCTTTAAGTCAGTTAAAGCTTGCTTGACATTTATCTGTCCATTCAAATTAGACATCTTTTCATAATAGTCAATTCAAAGGAGTCGCTATGGATGAAAATCCCTTCACAACTAGATGACCTGAAAAAATAATTAATTGGAGTTTAGCTAATCCTAAGAAACTCCTCACTTCTATCATGAGGTGGTTTCTAATTAATGATTGTCTCAATCTTACTAGGGTCAACTCAAATACCTTCTGCTGAAACTATATGACCCAAAAAATTGACTACATTCAGCCTAAACTCACACTTAGATAACTTTGCATAGTACTATTCTGAATGTAGTACTATTCTGAGGTCTTGATCATGTTCTTCTCTATTTCGAGAAGACAATAGAATGTCATCAATAAACATTGCTATGAATTGATCAATATATGACCTGAACAGTCGGTTCATCAAATCTATAAAAGTTGTCAGTGCATTCACAAAACCAAATGACATTACTAGGAACTCATAATGACCATAATGAGTCCTAAATGTCATCTTAGGTACATCCGACTCTATGATCTTTAGCTGATTATACCTTAATCAAAGATCTATCTTTTAGAAGACACCTGCACCTTTTCAACTGATCAAAAAGGTCATCAATCCTAGGCAATTGGTATTTATTCTTAATAGTCACCCCATTAAGTTGCCTATAATCTATGCAAATGCGTAAAGTGTCATCTTTTTTCTTTACAAACAACACACTAGGGTATATAAAACCCTTATCTAACAAATCTTGCAATTGCACCTTTAATTCATATAACTCCGTATGTCCCATTCTATATGGTGTAATTGAAATAGGAGCAATGTTAGGTATCAAATCGATAACAAACTAGATTTTTCGGTCTGATGGTAACCTTAAAATCTCCTCTAGAAACACATTTGGGAATTCACACACAGTAGAAATGTCAACCCACTTTGGATTGCTTTTTTCTATATCAATCACATATGTTAAGTAAGCTTTGCCTTCCTTACCAATGAGTTTTTAAGCTTTCAATACTGATATGACCTTATTGGATATCCTCTATTGTCACTCATCACCACCATCTCTTCCTATTCTAGAATTCTAATACTCATCTGTCTCTTTCCACTTTCCACAATCACTCCATGATAAGCAATCACTCCATTTCCAAGATCACATCAAACTTGTGGAATGGTAGCTTTATCAGGTCCATTGGAAATTGCCTACCTTATATTTCGATTGGACAATCCCTAAACTCCTTGCTAACCCTCACACTATGCCCTAACTGGTTAGTGACAAAAATCTCAAATTCTAGAGCCTTTGGATCTAAATCCTATCGATCCAGTGGTGGTATGCATATGCATAAATGCATCGACTTTGGATTTATCAATGTATGTATGTTAAGGCTAAAGAGAAGGAATTTACCCACTATGACATCGAATGCATCCTACTCCTCATAGCCTCACATGCCATATGCCCTGACTGGAGTAGTTCTACTACCTTCTGGCCTCTTCATTGTCTCTAATCTAAACTAGTTAGGACCTACTCAACCTTCTATGCCTTGTCCTCGGCCTCAGACTCTACCTTATCCTGAAGTTTGTATATGTACTAGCTCAACACTCCCTAAAACTCTAATATACTATAGTAATGGAGAATCTTTTCTTAGATGATCTATGAAGCTCCTGTCATTCACTAACACTTTTCTCGATAAGAATGACCATAGTGCTGATACAATGGTAGAGGTATAGATCTAAGTGATGTCTGTGTCAATGCATTAGTTGCTGAAGATACAAATCTCATGGGCTGTCCCCGCTTAAAAGATGAACACTTGCTTGAACCCCTAGCTTGAAATCAACCAGGTTAGGATCTATCTCTCTTGTCACTCAACAGTACCCCAGTTGAATGTGGTATGCATCTCCTAACCCCACTATCTTAAGCTAATTGTTATGTCACTAAAACTTTTTCAACTGTTCTAGTATATGTTAGTAAACTAGGGAAGTTCATCAAACATAAGGTTAAGACCTGTAACTTGATTGGATCCTTCAACCCATCTTGAAAGCATCGACACTTATTAGCCTCAGAGGATACAATGCCACAACATACTAGTAGAGATGTGCGAATTCTCACTCATATTCTATTACCAATATATTCCCTTATTTTTTCGACAGAAATTCCCTTTTCTTATCATCTATATAGATTGGGGAGATATAATGCTCTTTGAACTTCCCCAAAAATAATTCCCAAGTCAAGGAATTAGATGCCTCTAAACTTTGTGACTTAGTTCGCCACTAGATACTACATATTTTTTTTAGCTTGTCTGTACAATGCAGCTAGTCAAAACTCTCTCTGCCCATTCCAACAAGAATTCTACCACAAAAGGCGTCATCTTCCCATTTACCAAAAAAATCGGGTGCCTCTAACTTCTTTAGCCTCTCAAATTGTAACATAGACACAACCAACTATAACACTTATTCATACAGTAGAGCAAACTCCACTATGTTGAGTTTCAAAGATGAATCTCATTCATAAACACAATGAAAATTAAAATTTTCAAAAATCCGAAACAAGGATCTTGCTTGTGCCATTAAAACTAATTCATCAAATCACAAAGATTATAAATTATACCTTATAATTTCTTAATTTATTCTTCAAAATTACAACTTATTGGTTTGTGGGAAACCACAACAATCCACACTAGGATGTCTCTAATGTTAATCCAGTAAAAATCTTAGAAGAAACTTTAAAAGAAATGGTTGAACACACCTCAAAGTGCAAGCAAAGGTGTATGCTCTATTTAGGAAAATATGAAAAATAACTTTTATTTTCTTTTTAAATTTTTTTATTGTCAAAAACAATTATTTGAATTTTGAACTCTTTCAAAATATTTTTACCCCAAAATTAGTCTAGGCACAAAGTACACATGACAAAAGGAGGGATTTTGGGGTTTACTTCCTTAGTTGGCCAATTAGGTTAGCTGCTAGCCACAGGCCAGGCCTGCTGGGTAGGCTAGAAGCCCAATAGGCCTACGCAGGCCTGTAATCCCTCAAGTGATTTTTCCATACAATCTTATATCTCTTATTTTTGGATCTCATCCAATAATATTTTACTTATTCTTCACATCTCTAATGAATGTCACCCATTAAGTTTCTAGTTATTTTGACCACTTAAAATTATAATTAATTTAAACAAGTCATGAGCAGTATCTAGTAACACATCATAACCCTCAGTTGACCAAAAAGTTAGTGGTTTGACTACGAACCTTTCCATATAAAATTTCTATGCAATTACTCCATTCACCATTTTATACCCACTTAGTATAGATTATGGACATGTGTCAACTACTATTAGACTGACTACATCACATCTAGTCTAAGTAATATTAGTTCTTGTCCCTTAGGCTTATTACTCTATTAGATATGTCATTGAAGACTATCTTCTTGACATTTCTATTCCGACCAGAGATTTCCAAGTAATGACCTCGATACTATGCCACGAGTTTGCACTCTTTCTATCAAAAGTGGTGAATCCTTTGTTGGTTACCCAATTACCTTTGAATACCTCAAGCTCTACCCAATCACCACCCTATGAACAAGCTTTCTAAGGCAATAAGGAATAGTGTTAAAAGTATAGAATTGGTATCCAAGATATCCTTGAGTACCTCAAGTCTAAGGATACTTGTACCATTGCTATGAGGAGACTATCATTGACACTTGAATATATTATCCATATGATTGTCTCATAGTAGGTCATCAAATATACTTAGATACATTTAGCAAGCATCCATATGTTAACTCTAAATATCTCATGTTTACAGATTATGAGATCTACTATTTGATCCAATCAATGAGTATAACATGTTCTAATTTATCCGGATTGACATTGTCCCATCTCATTAATCCTATGACTATGGATAATTTAGATATGAACATAATTACACATCATAAGAATCTCAATATCATAATCTCATCATGATTTCCTTCATGCTATGTTATGTATTAAGGACTTCATTAATTGATTTAAGATCACTATCAATTCATATATCAAATGAATATCAAATTAATGAAAATGCTTTTTATTAATCAAATTTGTAATATAAGAGCCAAAGATGATTGCCTTTAAAACATTTCTCTAACAACCTCCCACTTGCACTAAAGACAATTGCCTTTATATTTAATTCCATAGTCAAGTATGTGAGAATCATATTTCTTGTAGGGAGGCATAGTCAAGGGATCAACAATATTATGATTAGTGGGTACTCTTTCTATCTTCACATTATTCCTACCAATGATTTCTCTAATCAAATGGTATCTTCTGAGTACATGTTTGGATCTCTAATGAGACTATGGCTCTTTTGCTTGTGCAATGGCTCCATTATTTTCACAATAAAAATGTATTGGATCAAAATGCTAGGAACCACTCCAAGTTCTATGATGAATTTCTTTATCCAAATTGCTTCCTTTGCTGCTTTGGAAGCTACAATGTACTTTGCTTCAGTTGTGGAATCACCAGTCATTTTCTATTTGGAACTATTCCAACTAGCTGCTCTACCATTTAGTGTGAATATATAACTTGACTAGGATTTTAAGTCATTCTTGCCAGTTTGGAAGCTGACATCGGTATACCCGCTCACAATAAGATCTCTATATCAATATATGAAGAATATATCCTTAGTCATTCTCAAGTACTTAAGGATATTCTTGACAATCACTCAATGATCTTCACCAGGGTTTGATTAGTATTTGCTTGTGACACTCAGATCATATGATACATCAGGTCTTATACATAACATAACATACATGATTGATCCTATTGCTAAAGCATATGAAATCAAACTCATGTGTGTCCTCTCATCTTGCATCTTTGGACACAGACTTTGAGAGAGTAATCCCATGGGTCATGGGAATATATCTTCTTTTGGACTGCTCTATACTAAACCACTTTAGCATCTTGACAATCACCCAATGACCTTTACCAGGGTTTGATTAGTATCTGGTTGTGACACTCATATCATATGATACATCAAGTCTTGTACATAACATAACATACATGATTGATCCTATTGCTAAACCATATGAAATCAAACTCATGTGTGTCCTCTCATCCTATATCTTTGGACACATAGACTTTCAGAGAGTAATCCCATGGGTCATGGGAATATATCCTCTTATGGACTGCTTTATACTAAACCTTTTTAGCATCTTAAACCTCTTTAGCATCTTGTCTATGTATGTAGACTATGAAAGACTAAGAAATCTTTTAGATATATCTCTATAAATCCTTACCCCAAAATATAGGCTATTTCTCCAAGGCCTTTCATAGAGAAATTTTAGATAACCAAAAATTGACTGATTGTAAGATTGAGACATCATTTTCCATTAGCAATATGTCATCTACATATAACACAAGGAATACAATTGCACTCCCAATAACCTTCTTATATACATAAGGTTCATTTGGATTTTGTAAGAAACCAAACTGTTTATTGTCTCATCAAACCAAATATTCCAACTCTTGGATGCTTGCTTTATTCCATAAATGGATCTTTCAAGTTTGCATACCTTTTTCCCATCTTTGGATATGAAGCCTTCTGGTTGTGTCATGTACATATCCTCAGTTAGATTTCCATTAAGGAAAACCATATTCACATCCATTTTCCATATCTTATAATCATAATGATCAATAATGGCTAGGAGAATCTTTATGGATTTAAGCATATCTACTAGGTTAAAATTCTCATCATAGTCAATTCCTTATCTTTGACAATAACCTTTAGCTATAAGTCTAGCTTTATAGGTAAACACATTACCATCCATGTCAGCTTTCTTATTGAAAACCCACTTGCACCCTATAGGCTTTATCCCGTCGGGTGGGTCAACCAAAGTTCATACTTGGTTTTCATACATGGAATCCATTTCTAACTTTATGGCTTGAAGCCATTTGTCAGATTCTAAACTATTCAGAACTTCTTCATAGGTTGTAGGTCCATCATTTTCTATGAGTAATACGTTCTGTTTACTAATGAGAAATTTATCTCTCTAGAATAGTACGTATCCTACTTGACCTATGAAGCTCTTGTGCTTCAAAAGGTTAAGCTGTTATATCATCCATATGAATATTAAGCTCGAGTTCAAGTAGTTGATGAGGGTTTTCTTGAGCATCTTGAACTTCCTTAAGTTCAATTTTTCTCCCACTATCTCCTTTTAAAAGAAATTATCTATCTAAAAAGATAACATGTCTGGAAATAAACACCTTTTTATTCCAATGGGTGGTAGAATTGATATCCATTTGATACTATTGGATATCCCATAAACATACATTTTTCAAACTTAGCTTTCAGCTTATCTAACATTGTTTGCTTCATATAAGTAGGATAACCCCAAAATCTCATGTAAGAAAGTGTGGACTTCTTGTTATTCCACATTTCATATGGAGTAGCATCAACTGATTTTGAAAGGACTCCATTTAATATATAAATGACAGTCTTTAGTGCATAACCCCATAAAGATTTAGAGAGTTCCACAAAGCTCATCATAGACCTTACCATGTCTAACAGGATTCGATTTCCCCTTTTAGCCACACCATTGTATTGTGATGTGTAAGGTGGAGTCCATTGAGATAATATCCCATTATCCCTAAGATAATCTAGAAAATATTGGCTCAAGTATTCACCTCATTGGTCATATCCAAGTGTTTTAATACTTTTTCCAAGTTGTTTCTCTACTTCATTTTTGAATTCTTTGAACTTTTTAAAGGCTTCAGATTTGTATGTCATAAGATACACGTACCCAAATCATGTTTAGTCATCGATAAAAAGTAATGAAGTAGATGAAACCACCTCCAGCATGTGTGGACATTGGACCATATATATACATCTAAATGTATTAAGTCTAAAAGTCCATTAGCAAGTTCACCCTTCTCTTAAAGTGTAATTTAGTGATTTTGCCTAATAAGCAAGATTCACATGTGACATATGATTTATAATCAAATGACCCAAATTACCATTCTTATGTAGATTAGTCATTCATAAGTAAAATGATTTCAACATATCTTGTTTTTTCCTTTTATCATCATTGATATTTAAAATTGGATTTGACATATCTAATATGTATATTCTATTG
Organism: Triadica sebifera; assembly: GCA_023653625.1. NCBI lineage: Eukaryota > Viridiplantae > Streptophyta > Magnoliopsida > Malpighiales > Euphorbiaceae > Triadica > Triadica sebifera. The sequence goes on from CM042904.1 coordinate 11,243,554, forward strand.
CATAATGTACCACTAGCATAAAGAATACCATTCAACATAATAGAACAACAATTGTTACTAAAAACTAAATGGAAACCATCTTTATTTAATCTAGAAATATAAATAATGTTTTTAGTCAAAGCAAGTACATGATAACAATTATCCAAATTTAACATAAGCCCACTAGAAAGGGTCAATACATAAGTTCCTACAGCTAATGTAGCAACCCTTGTTCCATTTCAAATGTATAGGTCCAACTCTCCCTTATTATAATGCCTACTATTCCTTAGGCCCTACATATCAGTGCATATGTGTGAGCCCCAACTGGTATCTAATACCCATATATTATTATTGGAAACAATATTTGTAAAATCCAGTGATTTAGGCCCCAATTGCGTGTGACCGTAATGGGATGTGAATGTTTAATCGGAGTCTAAATTTAAACCAATAACAAAATGATTAATAATAAGAGAAAATAATTAAACGTATTATTATTTGGTAATTAAAAAAAATTAGTGCTAGAATTGGAAAAAAATAAAATTTCTTATGGACAAAATTGGTATTATGGCAATTGTTGGGGGAAAAACTGTGAAGATAGGGGGAATTGTTGCAAATAAGGAATTTCTCAAAGTTTAAAAGTTAATCAAGATTAATTAAGTTAATGAACCAATGAGAATTAGGATTAATTTTAACTAGTGGGACCCACACCTTAATTTTGGTATAAAAGTCAAAAAGATGACAAAATTCTCCATTATTCCACCAAAATATCTAACTCATCTTCATCTTTTTTTATTTCACTCTTGACTATCCACCATAGCTCACCAAAACCTCCATTTTTTCTTCAATCCAAGCTTGAAAAAGAGAGGAAAAAATTAGCTACTAGAGAGAAAAAATCAGAATTAAAGAGTTCTTACCATAAATGGAGCAAAGGAGCAAGAAGGAAGAAGGAAAAAAGAAAAGGAAAGGGAGAAATTCTTAGGGGAATTTTAGCCCACCTTCGAGAACCCTTAAGGTGAGTTTATTTTTCTTAAATTCAACCTTTTTCCTTTCATTTGAGACCTATAAGGATGATAGATAGGATTAGGTTTGACAGATTGAAGTTATGTTGCAAGATTGAAATTAGAAATTTAAAGATGTAATTAGTAGAAGAAATTGTAGTTAAACTTTAAATTAATGATAATTGATTTTAGTTAATTGTTTTATCACTTAAAAACTAAAGAACGATCATGCCAATGGATGAAGAAGGGGCTGCCATAGTTAATGTAGCACTTTCTTACCCTACTAAATGTTAATAATGTTTGGAAGTGCTATAAAGCTCATTTTTTGTATTTTATTTTTTTATTTTTTTCAAGTTTATTATTAGCGGAATATTTAATGTCATATTTCTTTTCTTCTTTTTTTTTTATATCATTTAAATATGTAACTAGTTACACAAATTTCAATCCTTTTAAATCCTACATGCCACAAATTTACATCAAAAGAAATTGTTAAAATTTAATTTTTACAATACAATTTCCAAAATATAGAAAAAAGAAAACAAACTGCTGCAATATGATATTAGGGTTTCCCTTATCTTCAGTCTCCCTAACGCAACATCTACGTCAATTTATCTGCACGTAAAATATACACGCTGAGCTACTAGCTTAGTGGTACGTTTATCAACTATCCAATAATTATATAAATATTTTCAAAATAAAACTTTAGAAATTACAATTAATTTACGAAGCATTCCAAATATTCAAATAATATTAAAACTTTTTTCGTCATGCAAAAATATATAATTCATCAATTATAGTATTCCATTCATTAAGCATCCTTGAAATTCTTTAACAATACAAGATATACAATTTAAAATATCAATTTAATGATTTACATTTTTTTCTATTATTTATTTGATAGCCTACGATATTTTAGATCAGAATGAAACACTAGATATAGGGTTTCTGCTCTCCGGTAGTATACTCAGTGCCTATATAATTATTTTATAACTCGGCGTTTAATGCCTACATTTTCAATAACAACTAAGCACTTTCGTGGTACCTATATAATTTCGAACTCAACACTATTTCTTAGTGCATACGTAATTTCAATTTAGAACTATCTTTTAGTGCACACGTAAATTAAATTTCAGCACTATTTTCTAGTGCCTACATTTCTTCCCTTTTATTGGCATGCCAACTTATCCGAATTTCTGGTTTTTGACTAGATGGTATAGGGCTTAATTATATTTGTTACCTTTATTATTATTTACATAAATTATGTAGGTAACACTAATATAAATTCTATATAAATGCAATAATTCCTAGTGGATATTTTACAACCTCATAGTTGCTCATTTAATCATTATAACTATAAGAAAAAGCAAATAACATATTTTTCCATCACAAAATTTCACAATCAATACATATATGTAAACTGCCCTATTCTGGACAGCATTTCTGCCATATATTGCCCTATTTTTTCATCCATTTTTAGATAAAATTTGGACAAGTGATTAACTAACAAAATGTAGATACATGTCTTACATTTAATTTCCAACTAGAATCATATTAAACCAAAAATTTTAGCAAAAGTTATGAATTTTCTCTAAGATACATTCATTCAAATCTGCCCAGTATTTTACTTGACAGATTTCTAATTTTAACTTTGTGTCTATTTTTCACCTAATTGTAGACATATTTAGGTCTACTGGTCTAAATAAAAGTTGAAGCTCTATGTCTTCAATTTCCAACCCAATAAGAATCACTCAAAATGCATTTCCAGAACTCAAGTTATGACTAGAAAGATAGACAATGTTTGTAAGATGAATTTTCCAACACTTCAATTAATTCCTACAATTTCCATTTTAATGCATCAACCTCGTATTCTAATTTTTATTTTCACATTCATGGCATCATTTAATCACCAATTCATCACTCAATAAAATATAAAGAATTTCATACACAATTTCACAAACATCACAAAATCAAAATCAATATTTTTCTATATTGAATTTTTGCAAAATGTACATACCTCAAAAATTCACTTCTCTTCATTTTTCTCTTGTTCCTAGCTAGCTTTATCCTTGCCCTTACTTCCACTTTGATTTTGGTTCAAAGATTTTTCACCTCATTCGCCTCACCTTTGAAGAACTTCAAAATGACTAAAATATTTCTTCTTTTTTTCTCTTAATTTCTTCCTTCCTCTTCCTTGGTTATGCTCACTTAGGTTCAGTTTCTTGTTTATCTTGCCTTAATCCAACTTTTACCAGTAACTTGCCTTCAAGTAATGATACATTTTGTTACTTTCTGGGTGCATTGCATAAATAGCATTGTGAGGCTCTTTCAAAATATCTTGTTTCAATTCTGGTATCTCTGACACATATAACCTGTCTTTTTGCCTTAAACTCCCATATGTTTCAATAGTAAATTTGGTTTTTCACCCTTTTTCATCATTTCAAAGATTTTCTATAATTTCATGTCTTACTTCTGATTGTCCTTTACTTGTTGAATCAATGTGGGTTGAATCCATAACTCTGCCAAAATAATATATATAAATTATTTATTATTTCATTTTTTGTTATTTAATCTTGTTCACTTAATAAATTTAAGTTTTAATGTTTACTTGCTAGAGTTTTTCTACTCAGAGTGTCAGCTACCACATTGGCCTTACCTAGTTCATAATCAATGATACAATTGTAGTCTTTGATTAATTCTAGCCATAGCCTTAGTCTCAAATTGAGTTCCTTTTGTGAAGGAAAATATTTTAGACTTTTATGGTCTGTATAGATATAACATTGCTCACCATACAGGTAGTGTTGTCCTATTTTTATTGCAAACACAATGCCTGCTAATTCCAAATCATGTGTTGGATAATTTCTCTCATGAGGCTTTAGTTGTCTGGAAGCATAAGCGATCACTTTGCCTTCTTGCATTAGTACGTAGCCTAAACCATTAAGGGAATCATCACTATACACCACATAATCTTTTCCTGCTGTAGGCTGTGTCAACACTGGTGCCTCTATCAACATTTTCTTGAACTTATCAAAAATAGTCTACCACTGGTTTGTCAACTCAAATCTGGTCTCATTTCTAAGCAATTTTATCAGTGGTGAGGCTATCATTGAAAATCCTTTCACAAATCTCTGATAATAATCAGTCAAACCAAGAAAATTTCTCACCTCTATCACATTCCGAGGTGATTTCCTATTGAGGATTGCCTCTACCTTGCTTGTGTCAACTCCGATCCCATCGGCTAAGACATATGCCTGAGAAAGGCAACTTCATCTAAGTAGAATGCACATTTCAACAACTTCACATATAATTGATTCTCTCTCAATGTATGGTAGACAATACAAAGATGTTGATCATGCTGTTCTCTGCTTCTAGAGTACACCAAGATATCATCTATGAACACCACCATGAACTGGTCCAAATAAGGCCTAAAGATTCTATTAATTAGATTCATAAATGTTGTTGGAGCATTCGTCAGGCCAAAAGGTATTACTAAGAACTCGTAATGACCATATTGAGTCCTAAATGCTATTTTTGAAATGTCTGATTCTCTAATTCTCAGTTGGTGATAACCTGATCTGAGGTCAATTTTAGAAAGTACCCATGCTCCTTTCAACTGATCAAACAAGTCATCTATTCTCGGTAAGGGATATCTGTTATTAATTTTTATCTTGTTTAACTGATGATAATCAATACACAAACGAAAGGTGCCATCCTTCTTTTTAACAAATAAAACTGGTGCACCCCAAGGTGAGACACTGGGTCTGATAAACCCTTTCTCTAATAACTCTTGCAACTAAACTTTTAATTCCCCTAGATCAGTAGGTGCCATTCTATAGGAAGTGATCAATATCGAGGTTGTGCTTGGTAAAACATCTATGGAAAACTCTATCTCCCTGACAAGTGGGAACCCTGACAAGTCCTTAGGGAAAATATCTGGATATTCACATACTGTAAGAATCTCCCGGAGATCTAGACTCCATTTCTTGGTATCTACAATATGTGCCAACAATGTTTCATATCCCTTTTTGATAAGGTTACTTACCTTCATCACAGAAATGACATTAGTCAAGTATGGTCGATTCTCGCCCAAGACAATCATGTCATCCTACCCTGAATTCTTGAAAGTCACTCTCCTATATTGGCAATCCACCACTGCCCTATGATGGTTAACTTATCCATCCCCAAGATTGCATAAAACTCATGGAATGTCAGCTCTATTAGGTCAGCTGGTAATTATACATTCTGAGCTTTGATTGAACTGTTTTTATAAACTCGATTTTATAAACTCGACTAAATTTCACTCCATGACCCAAATGATTTTTCACTAATATATCATAATCTAATTCCTTTGCTACCATATTACCCTGACTAGGTGGTGACATGCATAAATAAGAATGTGTAGAACCCGAATCTATCAATGCAAATAAATCAACATCATAAAGAGAAAATTTTTGCCGATAATGACATCTGTGGCATCCTACTCCTCACGAGCTCTCATGGCATATGCTCGGGCTGGGTGACATTCTGAACCTAAACTGATACTACACCACCTATACCTCTTATTCTAGGGCAATCCTTCTGTTTGTGCTTAGTAGATCCACCAACAATCACCTACATTTGATCTTTCACAATGCTGACATGTGACAGATATAAATCTCCTGTTACTCGAAGCTGGTGCACTAGCTGTAGACCCTTTTGGCCTTGACTGTTGGCTTTACCTAGCTGAAAAGGTTGGTGCAGAACCCTGTGATTGGAAAAACCTAGGCGCTGTCTGCCCTCTTTTACTTGATGTCTGGACCATGCTAATTATCGATCTCCGGGGTGGCTCTTTTATCCTCTTTCTCTTTGACAGTTTTTTCACACTGATGGTTGAAGATACTAGTGTAGAAAAATCCTCAAGCTCAAGGGCAGTCACCATGATTCCAATATCATCCTTGAGCCCATCCTCAAATCTATGACATCTATCTACCTCATCAGCAATGATTCTAGTTGCATATTTATTCAGTCTACTGAATTCCATCTCGTATTCTGCCACTGACATGCTTCCTCACTTCAGATCTTGAAACTCCCTTTTCTTTTCATTAACATAAACTCTAGGCACATATTTCTTACTAAATTCTACCTTGAAGAAATTCCATAAAGGTGGTATCGGTGTTTGGGGTTTCGATAAGATTGATTTCCTCTAATCATAGGCATGATCTTTTAGAAGAGACACTGCATACCCGACTTCTATTCCTCTAGACACTCGAGTTCCTCAAACACCCTTTTTGTCGATTCCATCCAAAACTCTGATGTTGCTGGATAATCCTCTCTCCTTCCCATAAAATCTGTGGCCCCATATTTTCTCAGCTTATCAATCCAGGGTTTTAGCTGAGGTGGAGGAGGAGGTGGAGCTTCTTGTGAAACTGCTTGTACTATCCATTGTAACAAATTTGCTATATGCTCCATAAGAGGTTCCAATCCTAAATTAGCCTATCCATCTGCACTAGGCAGAGCTACTACACTCAGTCTGGAATCTCTAATTGATGGAGGTTGTCCAAGATCGATTGAGTCTAAAAGACTATTACTTCATTCATCTTCCAAGAAATCTTATTCTGATCCCAAATCCATATCTACCTATAAATCAAAGGAAGGGACCCAAATCAGATAATTATAGCATTTCATTCATATACATGTGACACATATTCTATTTTATACCCAACGATTAAGAATCAATAAACCTAGCTCTAATACCACTAAATGTAGTGCTCCCTTAACCTATTAATCGTTAATAGTGTATGAAAGTGCTACAAAGCTCATTTTTTGTAAAAATAACCAATTCTCAAATTATTGTATTTTATTTATTTTTTAAGTTTATTATTAGCGGAATATTTAATGTCATATTTCTTTTCTTCTCTTTTATTTATATCATTTAAATATGTAACTAGTTACACAAATATTTTGCTTTAAAAGAACTCATTCATTAAACTATAATATTTAGAAATATATTTACAATAATAATAAATATATATTAATTATACATATCAATCCTTATAAATCCTACATTCCACAAATTTACATCAAAAGAAATTCTTAAAATTTAAATTTTACAATACCATTTCCAAAATATACAAAAAAGAAAATAAATTGTCGCAATCTGATCTAGAGGTTACCCGTATCTTCAATCTCCCTAACGCAACAACTACGTCTATTTATCTGCGCGTGAAGCACATGCGCTAAGCTATTAGCTTATTGGTATGTTGGGCCACTATCCAATAATTATATAAATATTTCCAAAATAAAACTTTAGAAATTACAGTTAATTTACTAAGCATGCCAAATATTCAAATAATATTAAAACAATTTTTGTCATGCCAAAACATATAATTCATCAATTATAACATTCCATTCATTAAGCATGCTTGAAATTATTTAAGAATACAAGATATACAATTTAAAATATCAATTTAATGATTTACTTTTTTTCTGCTATTTATTTGATAGCCCACGACATCTTAGATCGGAACTAAATACCGAATACAAGGTTTCTGCTCTCCGACAGTATACTTGGTGCCTATATGATTATTTTATAACTCGACATTTAACACCTACATTTTCAATAACAACTTATCACTTTTGTGGTGCCTATGTAATTTCTAACTTAACACTATTTCTTAGTGTCGAAGTAATTTCAACTCAGCACTATTTCTTAGTGTCCACGTAATTTCAACTCAGCACTATCTCTTAGTATCTACGTAAATTAAATCTCAACACTATTTTCTAGTGCCTACATTTCTACCCTTTTATTGGCATGTCAACTTATTCTAATTTCTAATTTTTGAATAGATGTTATAGGGCTTAATTTCCCAATATATTACAACTAATGTATTAATTATTATAACTATAAAAAAATCAAATAATATATTTTTCCATCACAAAATTTTAAAATCAATACATATATGCAAGCTGCCCTATTTTGGACAGCATTTCTGCCTTATATTTCCTTGTATTTTTAATCCTGTTCTAGAAAGAATTTGGACATGTGATTTCTAAAAAAATGTAGATACATGTCTTATCTTTAATTTAAAACTAGAATCATATTAAACCGAATTTTGTAGAAAAAATTATGAATTTTTCTCTAAGATACGTTCATTCTATTATGCCCAGTATTTTACTTGATAGATTTCAAGTTTGAACTTTGAGTCAATTTTTCACCTAATTCCAGACATATTCAAGTTTAATGGTCTGAATGAAAGTTAAAGCCCTATGTATTCAATTTCTATCCCAATGAGAATCACTCAAAACACATTTCCAGAACTCAAGTTATGACTAGAAAAATAGATATTGTTCATAAGACGAATTTTCCAGCACTTCAATTAATTCCTACAATTTCTATTTTCATGCATCAACCTCATATTCTAATTTTTATTTTCACATTCATGACATCATTTAATCGCCAATTCATCACTCAATCAAACATCCAGAATTTCTTACACAATTTCACAAACATCACAAAATCAAAATCAACATTTTTCTATATTGAATTTTTCTCAAATGTACATATCTCAAAAATTCACTTATCCTCACTTTTCTCTTCTTCCTAGGTAGCTTTCTCATTTCCCTTACTTCCTCTTTGATTTTGGTTCAAATATTTTTCACCTCATTGGCATTACCTTTGAAGATCTTCAAAATGACTAAAATTTTTCTTCTCTTTTTCTCTTCTTTTCTTCCTTCCTTTTCCTTAGTTATGCTCACTTTGCTTCACTTTCTTGATATCTTACCTTAATCCAACTTTTACCATCTAACTCTAGCTTTAATTGAAGAAAAAAAAGAACTAGGGGGAAGGGAAGTCACGACTTCAAGGAGAAGAAAGAGAGAGAGTTTTCTTTAGTTAGATGAGAAAGAAGATTAATAATGATAAAAAAGTAGAGTTTGACTTTTTATAGATTTATTAGGTGGGTGATTAGGATTAATTAGATAATCTTGTTCCTTATTGGTCCATTAATTTAAATCACTTTTACTTTATTTTAATCAAAAGAATATTCCTTTAAAGAATATTCCATTTTTATGCCTTCTTAAAATATATGCGCCAAAAACACTGCAATTTCCAATTTCGTTCAACAAAAAATTATTTTTTTTCCAAATTTTAATTTCCAACTTCAAAATTCTCAATTAATAATATCCAATATATTTTTTTTATATTTTATTATCATTTTAATTTTTTTCTTTCAGGTCCGAATTTAGACCATAATCGGTTCAGAGCACCAGATTTTGGTAAACTCCGACCGTGGTGGTCTAAATTATCGGGCATTACAATTAAAATAATTTTGAAAAAATTAAAATTAACCTAGAAGCAACATAATTAAGGATAGATAAAGTGTGATTTGAGTGGTGAATTGAAAAAAATAAATTGGGACTCATGATAAAGGTTTTTGGCAGCCATGACATATGAAGAATGAAGTTTAACATGGGTACATTTTGGCTAAATCAAAGTATAAAACATATTTGGAGCATTAGAATTTTATGTAGGCACAAAAAGCTTTGAAAATAGATGATAGGATTGAGATATGGTATTGGTTGTGTAGGAAAACCAAATGAACAAATGAGAGGCCCTCAAGAGGGTGACAAAGGTAAGGAGAAAGAAAATTAGTAAGGGGAGGGAAAGAAGGAAAAAGGGAAGATCCAAGGATGATTAGGTATGTGCTTCATTGATAAAAATCTTACATGTTTTTCATATTTGTGTAATTGTGCATTAAGGTTTGATATGATTGTGTTTTTGATATGGAATGTGATTAGTTGTTGCTTTTGATATCTTATATGGCAATGAGACCAAATGGTGTGAAATAATTGAGACATGTGAATGTAATTATGCTCTGGAAATTTTGGTATAAAAAGGAATGCATATGATGAATGTGTTTGAAAGGTAGACTTGTGTCAATTGATAACTCTATTGCAGAATCCTAGGAGTAACTTTGACATTTTTTTTATCATAACTTAAGTTCTGGAATTCCGATTTGTGTGTTCTTTATTGGAACTGAAAGCTAAGACATAGGGCTTTAATTTTTATATAGACCATAGAATCTAAATATATCTGAATTGGCTCAGAAAAAAATATAAAGTTCAGACCTAGAATCTGTCTAGAAAATTCTAGGAAATTTTTTTTAGTGATGATTCAGTGTTCTTTTAATCATAACTTTTGATATAAAACTTGGATTTGAGTGATTATTAATGCATTTGAAATTTGAGACAATGAACTAAAAAATGTTAGAGGACTATAACTTCAAATTCGAATTATAAATGGGCTAAAAATAAAGCCCAAAATCAGGGTCAAAATCTGCCATAGATAAAAACTTGAAATATTAGGTTTTTGGATGTGGTGTGATGAGTATATTTAATAATTAATGTGAATTTTTAAATTAATTGTAATTATAATTGTTTAATAAATTATTTATGTGTGAGATTCTAATGCAATAATAATGAGAACAAAGAAAAAACAAATAAATAAGTTTATTTGTGAAAATTTAGTAAAATGATAATTTTTGAAAATATTGTGAATTAATATAAAAACAGTTAAGCCCTAAGATACCTAATCTAGAACTAAAATAGTGAATAGTTTGGCATACCATTCAGGGGATTTAAGGCACTAGGTGCCAAATATAAAACCTAAAAATGACAAATTTATAAATGCACTTGGTGCAAAATTATTAAGTCGGTAATGACAATATTACAAAAGTTGGTAATGGTATTATTATGAAAGCTCTTGGTGCAATATTATGAAAGCCGGTAATGACAATCTCGCTATTCCTATTAGTTAGTTCGATTATAGGTGTTATGAGCATAAGAAAAAAGAAAAATAACAATAATATAAAAGTATGTCATGTCGATAAAATTATGTTAAATTCAAATTGTTGAATATGAAATGTTTGCTGAAATTTATTTGTTTTTACATAATTTTCTTATTTTATGCCTTGTTTATGAAATCATTAATTGATATGTTTGAAAATATATGTATGTAAAATTTTTGTCCTTGAAGCACCACTAAGCTAGTAGTTTAGCGCGGGTGGTTTCCTCTCATGCAAGTTTTAGAAGAGTAGTCGTAGATAGTATAGTTGTCAGAAGAAGAAGGGTACCCGGACGAAAGTAAAGTCAGAAATTGATGATAATTGCTGAGGCAGTTAAAAAGGGGGAGATACCTCAATTTAAGGTAGAAGATGATGGAAGTATAAATTACAATGGAAGATTGTGCGTGTCAAATGACTGCGGATTAAAGCAAATAATTCTAAAAGAGGCACAAAATACAACTTATTCCATGCATCCAGGAGAAATAAAATGCATCAAGATATGAAGACTCATTATTGGTGGCCAGGAATGAAGAAGGATACTGTGGAATACACTACAAGATGCTTGACATGCCAACAAGTGAAAGCAGAGCACCAAGTACCATTTGGATTTTTGCAACTTATTGCTCTCCTAGAATGGAAGTGAGAAAGAATTACGATGGATTTTGTATCTGGGTTTCCTTTGACGCAAAAGAAACATGATGTAGTATGGGTGATTGTTGACAGGCTTAGCAAATCAACTCATTTTCTACCAGTTTGGATGGATTATTCGTTGAGTCGGTTAGAGGAAATATATGTTAATGAGATAATTCGATTGCATGGAGTGCTAGTATCTATTATTTTTGATCGAGACCCACGGTTCACATCAAAATTTTGGAAAAGTCTACAATAAGCATTGAGGACCTGACTTACTTTTAGTACATTATTTGTAACACCCCCTTACCCACTTCTATTCACCAGGGTATGTGAGTATTACCCGTCTAACTGTTTTGTAAATTTAATGAAATGAAGTAACATTTTTTTTATGAAAATATTGCAAACATCGAAATTAAAATTATTACAAGCATAGATATTTAAAGTTTTATTTATTTATAAAATATATTAATTTACATCCAAACTATGTTTTATTACATTGCAATTTATATCTTTAATACACATTATATGAAATAAAACTATAAGTTAATTTACAAAATTATTAACAAAATATACCAAAATAAGAAAACCCAAAGCTTTTTGCTGCTTCGTTCTGGGTATCCTTCTTCTTCTGACAATGCTAATTTCTATGACTACCCTTCTAAACCTGCGCGAGAGGAAACTACCCGCGCTAAGATAATAGATTAGTGGTGCTTAAAGATAAAAATTATATATATATATATATTTCACATCTTAATTAACCATTTAATAAGTAAGACATAAAATAAAGAATTATATACAATCAATAAATTTCAACAAATACTCAATATTGAACAACTTGAATTCATATAACATTTATAAAAAATCGCAAACTTCAATTTTATTATTATTATTATTATTATTATTATTATTATTATTATTATTATTATTATTATTATATTATTATTATTATTATTATTATTATTATTATTATTATTTTCTTGTGCCCATAACACCTATAACCGAACTAACTAATATGAATAACGGGATTGTCATTTCCGACTTCCATAATATAGTGCCGAGCGCTTTTATAATAATGTCATTATCGGCTTTTGTTATATTGCCATTACCGGCTTAATAATTTTGTGCCAAGCGCATTTATAAATTGCCATTACCGGCTTTCATATTTGGCAACGAGTGCCTAAATCCCCTGATTGACATGCCAAATTATTCTCTATTCTAGTTTTAGCTTAGGTGTCTTTGGCCTTAACTATTTTTATTTTAATTCCCAATATTTCAAAAATTGCCAATATTATTCAACTATCATAATCATGCTTATTTATTTTTGTTCTTTATTTTCATTATTATTGCACTAAAATCTCACACATAAATAATTTGCTAAACATTCATAACTACCATTAAAATAATTATTCACATTAATTATTATATATAATTATCACAATACAAGCACAACTCTAATATTTCATGTTTTTACCTATGGCAGATTTCAGACCTATTTTTGGGCTTCATTTTTAGCCCATTTATAATTCAAATTTTAACTTACGGTCTTCTAAAACTTTGTAGATTATTGTCTTAAATTTCAGATTCATCAAAAATCACTTGCGTACCATTTTTCTATCAAATGTTATGATTAATTCACTACTGCATCATCACAGAATTTTCTGCCCAGAATTTTCTGGACAGATTCTAGGTTTAAATTTCATGCATTTTTCTAGGCAAATATAGACATAATTAGATGTTATAGTCTGAATATAAATTAATTCTTGTGTCTTAGCTTTCATTTCCAACAAAGAACATGTAAAAACAAGTTATAGAACTCAAGTTATCATCAAAAGAGTCAGGGCTGTTCCTGGAACTCTATACCCGAGCCATCAAATAACATCCATCCATATTTCAACCACATTCATGATTTGCATTCAATTTAATACTAAAATTTCTATAATTACAAATACATTCATATGTCTCACTTATTTCACACCATTTGGTATATAATATGAAACGTCACAACAAAACACATAACTTCTCAAAAACACAAACATAACAAACCTTAACATATAATTCCATACATATTAACAACATGCAAAATTTTTATCAATGAAGCACATACCTAATCAGCCTTGGTTCTTTCCTTGAACCTTCTTTTCCTTCCCTTATTAGCTAGCTTTCTCCTTGCCTTTGTCACCCTCTTGATGGCCTCTCACTTGTTCACTTATTTTTCCTACACAACCATACCATAACTCAATTCCAACATCCAATTTCAATGCTTTTCATGTCTACATAATATTCTAATGCTCCTAATATGTTTTACACCTTAATTGAGCTAAAATGTACTTAGGTTAAACTTCCTTCTTAATATGTCATGGCTTCCCAAAAACCATATCCTAGTTCCCAATTTATTTTCTTCAATTCAGCACTCAATTCACAATTAATCAATCACCAATTGTGGTATTTCTATGCTAATTTCAATTTTTCCTAATTTTCTTTAACTATGGCAGCCCCTTCTTCATCCCTTAACATCATTTTTCTTTAGTTTTTAAGTCATAAAACAATTCATTAACATCAAATATCATCAATTCAAAGTCTAATTACAGCTTCCATCAACTAATCACAAACTAAATTTTCTAAGTTCAATCTTGCAACATAACCTATATCTACCAACCCTAATCACATATATCATCAATATGGATCTCAAATGGAAGGAAAAAGGTTGAATTTAAGAAGAATAAACTAACCTTAAGTGTTCTCCAAGGTGGGCCGAAATTTGTCCCACTCTTCTCCCTTTTTTCTTCTTTTTTCTTCCTTCCTTCTTGCTCCTTTGGTACCTTTGTAGTAAGAACTCTTTAATTCTGATTTTTCCTCTCTAAAAACTAATTTATTTCCTCACGTTTTCAAGCTGGATTTGTAAAGAAAAATGGAACTTTAGGGAGCCTATGGTGGACAGCAAAGAGAGGAGAAAAAGAGAAGATGAAGATGGCTAATGGAAGAATGTAGAATTTTGTTCTTCTTTTTGACTTTATATACCTTGATTAAGGTGTGAGTCCCACTAATTAAAATTAATCTTAATTCTTATTGGTTCATTAAGTTAATTAATCTCGATTAACAATTAAACTTTGAGAAATTCCATATTTGCCACATCTTCCTCCATATTTACACTTTTTTCCCAAACAATCTCCATAATACCGATTTTGTCCATAGAAAATTTTATTTTCTTCTAATTCTACCCCTAATCTTTTTAATTCCCAAATAATAATACCCTTGATTATTTTCACTTATTATTAGTCATTTTTTTATGGATTTAAATTTAGACTCCGATTGAACCAGTGGACCCCACTACGGTCACCCGCAATCGGGGCCTAAATCACCGAATGTTACATCATTTCACCCACAAAACAGATGGGAAATTCGAACGAGTTATTCAATTGCTGGAAGTCATGCTTTAAAGCTGTGTAATTGACTTTGAGGGTAGCTGGGATAGGTATTTACCATTGATGGAATTTGCATATAACAATAGCTATCAAGCTAGTATCAGCATGGCTCCATAAGAAGATTTGTATGGAAGAAGATGTAGGACACCGTTATGTTGGATAGAACTTGGTGAAAAAGAAGTTAATGGGCCCATAATTAGTGCAATAGACAGAGAAGAACGTGAAATTAATTCCAAATTGATTAAAAGCTGTAACGGATCGACAAAAATCCTATGTTGATTTAAAAAGGAAGGATATTGAATATGTGGTCAGAGACAAGGTATTTTTAAAAGTCTTGCCTTTGAAGAAAGTACTTCATTTTGGTAAAAAGGGGAAATTGAGTCCTAGGTTTATTATACCATACGAAATACTTGAATGTGTGGGTCCAGTGGCTTACAGGATAGCCTTACCACTGAAATTGGATAAAATCCACAATGTGTTTCATGTCTCAATGTTAAGGAGATATAGATCAGATCCAACACATGTAATACCTATGGAATCAATAGAGGTACAACCAAACTTGACCTATGCAGAAGAGCCTGTAAAAATCTTTGCTCGATAAGTCAAGGAACTATGGAACAAGAAGGTACCATTGATAAAGGTCATATGGTAAAATCATACAGTAGAAGAAGCCATTGGGAGAGTGAAGAAATGATGAGAACTTAATATCCTCAGCTATTCAGCTCCAGCTAATCAAGTAAATTTCGAGGACAAAATTTTCTTAAGGGGGAGAGAACTATAACATCCAGTGATTTAGTCTCCGATTGTGCTTGACTGTAATGGGGTGCGTAGGTTCAATCATAGTCTAAATTTGAACCCATAAAACAATGACTAATAATAAGAAAAAATAATTAAAGGTATTATTATTTGGGAATTAAAAAGATTAGTGCTAGAATTGGAAAAAAAATAAAATTTCCTATGGACAAAATTGGTATTATGGAAATTGTTGGGGAAAAAGTGTGAAGATGGAAGGAATTGTGCAAATAAGGAATTTCTCAAAGTTTAAAAGTTAATCAAGATTAATTAAGTTAATGAACCAATGAGAATTATGATTAATTTTAATTAGTGGGACCCACACCTTAATTTTGGTATAAAAGTAAAAAAAAATGACAAATTTGTCATTCTTCCACCAAAATATCTAATTCATCTTCATCTTCTTTTCTTTCACTCTTGGGTTTCCACCATAGCTCACCAAAACCTCCATTTTTGCTTCAATCCATGCTTGAAAAAGAGAGGAACAAATTAGCTTTCAAAGAGAAAAAATCAGAATTAAAGAGTTCTTTCCATAAAAGGAGAAAAGGAGTGAGAACGAAGGAAGAAAGAAGAAAAGGAAAGGGATAAATTCTAGGGGGAATTTTGGCCCACCTTGGAGAACCCTTAAGCTGAGTTTATTCTTCTTAAATTCAACCTTTTTCGTTTCATTTGTGACCCGTAAGGATGATAGATATGATTAGATTTGGTAGATTGAGGTTATGTTGCAAGATTGAAACTAGAAATTCAAACTTGTAATTAGTTTATGGAAATTGTAGTGAAACTTTGAATTAATGATAATTGATATTAGTTAATTATTTTATCACATAAAAACTAAATAAAGGTGATGCTAATGGATGAAGAAGGGGCTGTCATAGTTAAACTAATTTGGGGAAAATTGAAATTAACCTAGAAGCAACACAATTGGGGATAGATAAAGTTTGATTTGAGTGTTAAATTGAAAAAAATAAATTAGGACTTATGATAAGGTTTTTGGGCAGCCATGAAATATGAAGAAGGAAGTTTAACTTGGGTACATTTTGACTAAATTAAAGTATAAAACATATTAGGAGCACTAGAAATTTATGTAGGCATGAAAAGCTTTGAAATTGGATGATATGATTAAGATATGGTATTGGTTGTGTAGGAAAACCAAATGAACAAATGAGAGACCCTCAAGAGGGTGACAAAGGCAAGCAGAAAGCAAATTAGTAAGGGGAGGGAAAGAAGAAAAAAGAGAAGATCCAAGGCTGATTAAGTATACGCTTCATTGATAAAAATCTTACATGTTGTTCATATGTGTGCAAATGTTTATTAGGGTTTGATATGATTGTGTTTTTTATATGGAATGTGATTAGTTGTTGCTTTTGATATTATATATGGAAATGAGACAAAATGGTGTGAAATAATTGAGACATGTGAATGTAATTGTGAACTAGAAATTTTGGTATACAAATGAATGCATATGATGAATGTGTTTGAAAGGTAGACTTGTGTCAATTGATAACTCTGTTGCAGAATCCCAGGAGTAACCTTGATTTTTTTTTTTATCATAACTTAAGTTCTGAAATTCTGATTTGCATGTTCTTTATTATAAATGAAAGCTAAGACATAAGGCTTTAATTTTTATTCAGACCATAGAATCTAAATATATCTGAATTTTTCCAGAAAAATACATAAACTTCGGACCTAGAATATGTCCAGAAAATTCTGGGCAAAAATATTTAGTGATGATTCAGTGTTCATTTGATCATAACTTTTGATATGAAATTTGGATTTGAGTTATTTTTAATGCATTGGAAATATGAGACAATAAGATACAAAATGTTAGAAGACTATAACTTCAAATTCAAATTATAAATGGGCTAAAAATAAAGTCTAAAATCAGGAACGAAATCTGCCATAGATAAAAACATGAAATATTAGGTTTTTGCATGTGGTGTGATGAGTATATATAATAATTAATATGAATTTTTAGTTTAATGGTAATTGTAAATGTTTAATAAATTATTTATGTGTGAGATTCTAATACAATAATAATGAGAACGAAGTACAAAATAAATAAGCTTATTCGTGAAAATTTAGTAAAATTATCATTTTTGAAAATATTGTGAATTAATATAAAAATAGTTAAGCCCTAAGACACCTAATCTAGAACTAGAATAGAGAATAGTTTGGCATGCCAATCAGGAGATTTAAGGCACTCTGTGTCAAATATAAAAGCTGGAATTTGAAAATTTATAAATGCGCTCAGCGCAAAATTATTATGCCGGTAATGTTAATATTATAAAATCCGGTAATGGAATTATTATGAAAGCGCTCGGCATAATATTATGAAAGCCGGTAATTGCAACCTCGTTATTGCTATTAGTTAATTCGATTATAGGTGTTATGGGTACACGAAAAATGAAAAATAACAATAATATAAAAATATGTCATTTCAATAAAGTTATGTTAAATTAAAATTGTTGAATATGAAATGTTTACTGAAATTTATTTGCTTTTACATAATTTTCTTATTTTATGCCTTATTTATGAAATGGTTAATTGATATGTGAGAAAATATTTGTATGTAAAATTTTTATATTTGAAGCACAACTAAGCTTAGGTTTTAAAAGGGTAGCTGTAGATAGTATAATTATTAGAAGAAAAAGGATATTTAGAAGAAAACAGCTAAAAGCTTTAGATTTCTTTTTGGTATATTTTATCAAAAGTTTTGTAAATTAAATTATAGTTATATTTCATCTACCGTGTATTAAAGATGTTACTTATAATGCAAAAGACATAGTTTGAATATAGATTAATGTATTTTATAAATAAATAAAATTTTGAATATTATTGCTTGTAATCAATTTATTTTAGTATCTGTGATATCTTCAAAATAATATAAAAAAAATTATACTTCATTTCATTAAGTTTATATGAGGATTAGTCGGGTGTTACAATATTAATCTCAATGACAAAAATACCTGAAGTAGATGAGACATAAAATGCATTTTTCTTCAATGACTCCAAATAGGCCTTATAGTTTCTCTTCTAATGGTCATCCTTGCCACAATGGAAGCAAGCCCCCTTTGAGGTAGTCTATTTATGAATTTGAGAACTATTCTCAAATTTCTTAGTTAATCCAAAAAGTTAGGCCTAATCGACTTATTTAATTTCATTAGTGATTACAAATTTACCTTTATCATCATGATGATGATTCTAACAACCTAGACGTGAAATAGAGCATGTTAGAATTTACATAAAAATGCATGTTTATTAGGTTTTTAATAAATCACATTATGGCTTCCTCTATTTTATTACGAATCCATAGCCCTCACTATAAACCCGAGAGAACCTATATGGAAGTTCTCCTAGTGGGTCGATATCCAACTAGTTAAGAATAACCTTGAGGCAACTCAATAAGTCATCCATAGTTTGGTTGGTAGGTATCTAATCCACACCAATTGCATTTCCTCCTAGAGTAGCTGTTAATACGAATAAGAGAAACTCTGTTATAGCCATTTCTGTACATTCAATGTACTCTACTATTCATGCAACTGTCAAATCTTGTGCTATCAACTAATTGATGTATGCACATACATTGGGCTATCAACTCTTGATATATGTATATCTCATGTACACAAACCCAACTTTGCCTATAACACACATTAACCTTGGTACAAATCAAACAAGCTAATAATATCGGTTAAGTCTAACCCATTAATCATGAAATAAAATTTCAATGGTTCGAACATATTCTTATAGAGTGAGCTTGAGGCAACTCAATAACCCTAACTCTAGAAGAACTCTGGTTCTCCCCCATTAATGGAAGGCGTAAGACTTAATTGTTTATTTAGTGAGAGATTTCTTTGTAAAGTCTCATCGTGTTATTATTGCATGCTTTTATATATCATTCATTCATCATATGAATATATAAGGATAGTTACATTAACTATTTGACATAATTATGGACATACTAAAGTCAATCTCTTGAGCCAAAGAGAGACTGAATAGGTCTTACCTAGGTATATGCATAATTTTCCAATCCAAAATGGAAATTCAAATTCCTATTTCTAAGTCTTCTTGTTTTTGACACCACCTCATTTGCTTATTGCACCTTTGTATCTCCATTCTACCCTAATTCTATATAATCTAATTACATATTTCAAAGTATAGAAAACCTCAATTTACATTTGAGTGGAGTAAAATGAGAAAAGAAATACACTAGAAAGATAGAGAGGTAGGGACATGCAGGCTCTATTACCATAAAATTCTTGGGTTTTGAAGAATAAATCATATTCATAAACGCAGCAGAAAAATAAAATAAAGTCAGTGGTTTGACTACGAACCTTTCCATAAACAATTTATGTGCAATTATTCCTTTCTCCATTTTATACCCCACCTAGTTCAGAGTATGGACATGTGTCAACTCCCACTAGACTGACTACGTCACATCTAGTCCAAGTAATATTAGTTCTTATCCTTGAGGCTCATTACTCTATTAGATATGTCATTGAAGACTATCTTTATGCCATTTCGACTCCGGCTAGAGATTCTCGAGTACTGACCATGACAAGAGGCCACAGGTATCCACTCCTTTTATTAGGAGTGGTGAATCCTTTGTTGGTTACTAAATTACCTTTAAATACCTCAAACTATATCCAATTACCACCGTATGAGCAACCTCCTTGAGGCAACAATGAATAGTGTCAAAATACATAATCAATATTCAAGATATCCTTGAGTACCTCAAGTCTAAGAATACTTGCACCATTGCTATGATGAGACTATCATTGACATTTGAATAGGTTATCCATATGATTGTCTCATAGTTGGTCATCCAAAGTACTTAGCTACACTTAGCAAACATCCATATGTTAACTCTAAACATCTCATGTTTATAGATTGTGAGATCTACTACTTCATCCAATCAAGGGGAGTAACATGTGCTAGTCAGTCTTGATTAATAATGTCCCATCTCATTAATCCTATGACTAGGGATAATTTTGATACTAACATAATTACACTTGATAAGAATCTCAATATTATGATCTCATCATGATTTCCTTCATGCTATGTTATGTATCAAAGACTTCATTAATTGATTTAAGATCACTATAAATTCATATATCAAATGAACATCAAATTAATGAAAAAGCCTTTTATTAATCAAATAAAATTGTACAATAAGTGCTAAAGGTGATTGCCTTTAGAGCACTCCTTTAATAAGCTCCCACTTGTGCTAAAGCTAATGGCCTTTGTATTTAATTCCATAGGAGAGTACATGAGAATCATATTTCTTTTGGGGAAGTGGCTTAGTTAAAGGATCAGCAATATTCTTATCAGTGGGCACTCTTTCTATCTTTACACAAAAACATTGAGAGAATAATCCCATGGGTCATGGGAACATATTCCCTCTTAGATTGCTCCATGCTAAACCTCTTTAGCATCTTATCTATGTATGTAAACTGTGAAAGACCGTGCAATCTTTTAGATCTATCTCTATAGATCTTTATCCCCAAAATATAGACTGCTTCTCTAAGGTCTTTCATAGAGAAATTATTGGATAACCAAATTTTGACTGATTGTAAGGATGAGATATCATTTCCCACTAACAATATGTCATTTACATATAACACAAGAAATACGATTGCATTCCCACTAACCTTTTTGTAAACACAAGGTTCATTCGGATTTTGTAAGAAACCAAACTATTTGATTGTCTCATCAAACTGAATATTCCAACTCCTGGATGCTTGCTTTAATCCATAAATGGGTATTTGAAGCTTACATACCTTTTTGCCATCTTTGGATATGAAGCCTTCTCGTTGTGTAATGTACACATCCTCAGTCAGATTTCCATTAAGGAAAGCTGTCTTCACATATATTTGCCATATCTCATAATCATAATGAGTAGCAATGGCTAGGAGTATCCTTATGGATTTAAGCATAGCTACTGTACTAAAAGTTTCATCATAGTTAATTCCTTGTCTTTGACGATAACCATTAGCAACAAGTCTAACTTTATAGGTAATCACATTACCATCCATGTCAGTTTTTTTTTGAAAACCCACTTGCATCCCATAGGCTTTATTCCTTCGGGTGGGTTGACCAAAGTCCATACTTGGTTTTCATACATGGAATCAATTTCTGACTTCATGGCTTGAAACCATTTTTCAGATTCTGAATTATTCAGAACTTCTTCATAAGTTGTAGGCCCAATGTTCTCTATGAGCAATACGTCATTCTGAAAGACATAAAATGGCAAAAAATAGGCATGAAATTATTTTTTAAAAATTTTTTTTATGACAACAAAATTTTCTCAATAATACTTTGAGAAGTAGCGCTTTGAATTTGTTTAAATCATTTCTTTTGATAGTTTCTTCTTCATTCTTCGCGTGGATTATCATTAGATACATCTTAGTGTGGATTGTTGTGGTTTGCTACAACGCAACAAAGTGAAGATTTGAAGAACAAATAAGAAATTACAAGGTATTGGAAATTTTATTTTTTCGCTGCGTTTATGAATCTGATTCATTCTTCAAAACCCAACACAAACAACTATAAGTCACAGAGAGAGTATAAATGCAAGTCATTTATGAATCCCAACGAGAGGAACAACAATTACTTTACAACTTTAATCTTATTGTAGCCTTGTGCATTAATTATTTTTATCAACAAACCTTTATTCATTATGAAAACCTAATTGCTCATTATTTCTGAGCATTGTGGGTTATTGAGTGTTTTCATTGTAACCAGTTACTCAAAAGTAAGTTTGGGTATTTCGGGTTAAGAATGAAACACTTGTAAGGGATTATTGTGTGAGCCTTAAAACACAAGGAATAGATTTTTTTGTGAGCCATTGAAAAACGCAAGAGAATTTCTGGGTTAGGTGTTAGCCATTGAGAGAAATACCATATTGGGATTGAGCTTGAAAAACTCCATTGTAACACTTAGTGTGTTAGTGAAAGTCCCAATTGAGATTGGGGAGAGGAGTATGTTTTGTTAATAATCGAACCTCTATAAATTTCTTGTGTGATATCTCTCTATCTCTACTCTATTTAATTATTATTCCGCACTTAAAAGTTAAGAATTTTTTTTAATATCCCATTAAGATTGGGGAAAGGAGTTGGGTTTGTTAATACCTGAACCTCTAAAAATCTAGTGTATGATATCTCTTCTTCCTTACTCTATTTAATTTATTCGCACTTTCTAGTTAAGCAATTTGCTAAACAATTGAACCCCCTTATTGGTTCATTATTTGGGAAACAATTGGTATTAGAGCTTGTCTAGCAACAAAACCTAAAAAGCGCTAGCAAAGATCAAGAAATGGCCAGTGAAGGATTTTAAAGTTTCAAGCCTTACTTTGATGGAGAAAACTACGCTCATTGGAAATTCCAGATGGAGACATATCTCGATAGTGAGGGAATAGAAGTTTGGGATAGTGTTTGGAAAGAATGGACACCACCAACTAAGAGATGAGTGGATGGTGAAGAAGAAATTCTTTTAGGAGATGATTGGACAGAGCCTCAAGGAAGAGCTAATTTCAAAAACAAAAAGGCAATGACAATCCTCACAAACGCTCTATCTATTGAAGAATGTGGTAGGATTCAACATTTCCTTACCGCATATAGCATGTAGAAAACATTGATGAATTATCATGATGGAACAAAACAAGTTAAATCTAAGAAGAATCAACTTCTCACTTCAGAATATGAACTCTTCAAGATGAAATCCAATGAATCTATCACCGATATGATGAACCGTCTTCTAGCCATCATCAATGGCATGAGAAATCTTGGAAAGCATTTGAGTTTGGAAGATGTGAACAATAAAATTCTGAGAAGTCTTCATCTCAAAGACTATGGTTCAAGAGTTATAATATGGAAGAGGCTAATGAAGACATGAGCATCATGCCTACCGATGTGGTCATTCACAAACTTTTAACTCATGAAATAGCAGTAAAAAGAGATAGAGAACTTGAAGCCGAACCATAAAAGAGAAAGTCTCTAGCACTCAAAGACTCTACCTCAAAATTTCAAGAGTTAATTGAAGATGATGAAGAAAAGAGTGATGATGCAAATGAGGACATAACCATGCCCTCAAGAAGATTAAAAAGAATAATTGAAAAGAGACTTGGCAATTCTCGAAATATCAAACAAAGAACCCTCAAACACTCCTCAAATGACTCCCAAAAAAATAAAGAGGAAGTAAAGTATTATGAATGTGGGGAGAAAGGACATATAAAACCAGAATGTCCAAAGCTCAGGAAACACAACAAAAGATTTCAATAAGATAATGGAGAGAAAGGTCACAAAGCCACATGGGATGATGAAAGCTCTTCAAGCGAAAAAGATGATAATGAAAGAGAAGAGGTCAACCTATGCTTTATGGCTTTAGAGGATCACTTCACGGATGAGATAGACCCTTCTTACTCATACTCTATTAATGATAATAGTAGTGATAATAATAGTGATAGTGAATATGATGATGAGCATATTTAATAAAAGTTTTGAACATAGATTAGAAAAATATAGAAGTAGATTTAACATTTATAAAAATAATATTTTAGTTTTGAAAAACAAAATGGAGGCTTTACAAAAAAAGAATTTTAATTTTAAAAATTTTAATGAAACTCCTCAATTAGATGAGTATTACTCTAGACCCTCAACTAAATCTTTGTTTAAAGAAAACAATATTTTGAAAAACGAAGTTGAGGAACTTAGAAACTCAATTTCAAGGTTTCATAAAGGGAAAGATAATTTGGATACTCTCATAGTTTCTCAAAGACCACATTTAATAAGACATGGTCTAGGACTTAATGAAACATCATCTTTATCTCACAAGACTACATTTGTTAAGTCTAGTGCACCACAAACCTCCACTATTGAGGTAATAGCTCAAAAGGCTAAAAACATAACACACATAAAACCCCCTATTCAAAAGAAGAAAGATCAAAGGTCACTTGGCTTAAGAGGAAAACCTAAAAAGGCCAATCATGCTTTCATGTATAAAAGGCATGCACCTAGGCAAACACCAACTCATCATGCATGTGTATGTCATTGCATACAAACACCTTCTAAAGGGATGTTGAGACCAAAAAGCATGTCAAAACCGAAAAATATATTTAGAGCTAAACAATGCTATTATTGCATAAAATTTGGTTATATCAACAAGCATTGTTGGATAAGGAAGGCTCATTGGGAACCTTCAAGTGCTAACCCCTAAGGACCCAAGTTCACTTGGGTACCTAAAAACCAAAAATGAAGTATGATTTTATAGGTATGCCTTGTTAGAGGAGTGCTCTAAAGGCAATCACCTTTAGCATTTATTGTACAAATTTATTTGATTAATAAAAGGCTTTTTCATTAATTTGATGTTCATTTGATATATGAATTGATAAGTGATCTTAAATCAATTAATGAAGTCCTTGATACAGAACATAGCATGCAGGAAATCATGATGAGATCATGATATTGAGATTCTTATCATGTGTAATTACGTTAGTATCAAAATTATCCTTAGTCATAGGATTAATGAGACGAGACATTATTAATCCAGACAGACTAGCACATGTTACACTCCTTGATTGGATTGAGTAGTAGATCTCATGATCAATAAACATGAGATGTTTAGAGTTAACATGTGGATGCTTGCTAAGTGTAGCTAAGTACATTGGATGACCAACTACGAGACAATCATATCGATAATCTATTCAAATGTCAATGATAGTCGCATCATAGCAATGGTGCAAGTATCCTTAGACTTGAGGTACTCAAGGATATCTTGAATATTGATTATGTATTTTGACACTATTCCTTGTTGCCTTAGAGAGGTAGCTCATAGGGTGGTGATTGGATACATCTTGAGGTATTAGAAGGCAATTGGGTAACCAACAAAGGATTCACCACTCTTGATAGAGGGAGTGTATACCCATGGCCTCTTGTTGTGGTCATTACTCAGGAATCTCTGGCCGGAGTGGAAATGTCATAAAGATAGTCTTTAATGACATATCTGATAGAGTAATGAGCCTCAAGGATAAGAACAAACATTACTTGGACTAGACGTGATGTAGTGAGTCTAGTGGGAGTTGACACATGTCCATACTCTGAACCAAGTGGGGTATAGAATGGTGAAAGGAATAATTGTACATAAATTGTCTATGGAAAGGTTCGTAGTCAAACCACTGACTTTTCAGTCAATTGGGGGTCATGATGTGTTGCTAGATACCGCTCATGACCTGTTCAAATTAATTGTTAATTTAAGTGGCCAACATAACCAAAAACCTAATGGGTCACATGCAATGAAGATATGGAGAATGAGTAAAATGGTCTTAGATAAGATCCAAAATATAAGAGAATTATTTTAGGATGGATCGCGATGACATCGCACGAAAAAATCGTTCGGGAGTGTCATTGGCCCGTGCAGGCTAGGTAGGCTGCTGGCCTACTTTGCGAGCCAACTGGGCTGCCCAGTAGCAGCCCGCAGCAGGCCCAACATTCCTGCAGCTTCCATCCGTTTGCCAACGGCTGTAATTGGCCATAATTTGGCCAATTATGGCCAGTTACTATTCATTAGTTACCATTTTCTCCATTTTTGAATTTTTATCTTAATTTTGAATTTGATTCAAATAGAAAAGTCATCAAATGATAGAAAATAGACATGAAAATATTTTTTGTGAAAAAAATATTTTTAAGGCACAACAAAAATTCTCTCAAGAACACTTTCAAAGCTAGTACTTTGAATTTGTTCAAACCATTTTCTCTTGATAGTTTCTTCTTCATTATTCGCATGGATTATCGTTAAAGTCATCCTAGTGTGGATTTTTGTGGTTTGCTACAACCCAACAAAGTGAAGATTTGAAGAACAAATAAAAATTGCAAGGTATAATTTTTAACATTTACATTTATATAAATTAGTTTTAATGGTACAAGTGTGATATTTTGTTTTGTATTTTGAAAAATTTTATTTGTTGTTGTGTTTATGAATATAACTCATTCTTCAAAACCCAACATTGCTATTAAAGCCTCCTTGTATCCATTAGAATTAATTTCAATTGAAAGTGCAATGAGATTGCATGTTTTTGATGATTTTGGATCAATAGGTTTTGAAAATTTGAAATTAATTTGTAAGATATAATTTACACATTTTTATTTCATTAATCTGATAATGGGATGATTAAGAATGATTATTTTGATTGAAAAATGATTTGAATGTGAGTCAAATAATTAATTTCGGATTTATTTCAAAAATGCCTAAAATTGCCTTGTTTATGAACATGTGTTGTTGTTTGGCTTAATTGATGGGGCTGGTTGCATTTTTTTTTGTAAATTATTTATGAAAGCATTATTTAGACATATTGAGAATATGCTTATGGCTCTGGAATTGTTCAATAATTAATTAAAAATTATTTTAATTAATATTTCAAACAAACACAAAAACGGAACTGTTTTAGCTTATTCGGTGGGGCTGTTTTGTTTGATTTTTTTGTATGTGTTTATTTCATTTCCAGCACCTTGAAATAATTTTTATGTAATTAAAAATATATTATTTTGATGTTAGATGCATGCCAAAATTATTTTGCAAGCATTTGAAATTTTAAAAATTCTAGATGTTGAATTAGTCATTTTGAGCGTCTAAGTGTGTTGGTTTGTTTGTCTTAGTAATTTTGGCTTGTGCCAAAAATATTTTGATGAACTTGAGCTGACCTAAAGATAATTAGAATGGTGATTTGATGTTCTGAAATTTTTTAGAATTGTTGAAAATTAAATTTGAATTAATTTAAGTTGTGCAATTGTAATTCTAGTATGACTAGAAATTGGTATGTATATTAAAATTAAATTGTTTAATTTTAACATCATAATATTCTGATTTTAAGGAGAATTAATTTTTAATTATTTCTCGAAATATGGAATTTAATTTAATTTGATTTAATATTAAATTCCACTTTAAAATGACATACAAAATTAAATTAACCGAAAGAACACATATAGGCAATTTCGATTCAAGTGTTAAATCAATTAATAAATTGAAATCCAAAATTGTCATTTTTATTTTGTGCACTAGAGAATGCATGTTAGGGGTGTATGAAAAGGCATAATGGATGATTATGGACTTAGGCCCAATGTGATTGAGCATGCATGAAATTATTTTATTTTATGGTAAATAGGGCCTGTGTGTCCCTACCTCTTTTTCTTTCTTATGTATTTCTCTTCTCATCTTACTCCTCTCAAAAGTACATTGAGGTTTTCTATAATTTAAAATATGTAATTAGATTACATAGGATTAGGATAGAATGAAGATACAAAGGAGCAAGAAGCAAAGGAGTTGGTACCACAAACAAGAAGACTTAGAAATAGGAATTTGATTTCTATTTTGGGTTGTAAGAAGCAAGAAGCAAAGGACAAGACCTAGTCAATCTCTCTTTGGCTCAAGAGATTGACTTTAGTATGTCCATAATCATGCCATATAGTTAGTGTAACTATCTTTATATATCAATGTGATGAAGGTATGCTATAAAAGCATGAAATAATAACTTGATGAGACTTAACAAAGAAATCCCTCACTAAATATACAATTAAGTCTTATGCCTTCCATTAATATGGGGAGAACTAGAGTTCTTCTAGAGTTAGGGTTGTTGAGTTGCCTCAAGCTCACTCTATAAGAATGTGTTCAATCCATTGAAATTAGATTTCATGATTAATGGGTTAGACTTAACCGATATTATTAACTTGTTGGATTTGCGCCAAGGTTAATGTGTATTGGAGGTGAAGTTCAGTTTGTATACATGAGATGTACACATATCAAGAGTCAATAGCCCAATGTATGTGCACACATCAATAAGTTGATAGCACAAGATTCGATAGTTGCATGAATAATGCAATTGGTATGGATTAGATACCTATCAACCAAACTAAGGATAGCTTGTTGAGTTGCCTCAAGGTTATTCTTAGCTAGTTGGATCTCGACCCACTAGGAGAACTTCCATATAAGGGGTTCATAGTGAGGGCTATGGATTCACTATAAAATAGTGGGAGCCATAAGGTGATTTATTAAATACCTAATAAACATGAATTTTATGTACATTCTAACATGTTCTATTTTACATCTAGGTTGCTACAATCATCATAATGACAAGTGTGAATTTGTGATCGCTAATGGAATCAAATAAGTTGACTGGGCCAATTTTTTGGATCGGGAGTGTCACAGGCCCGTGCAGGCTAGGCAGGCTGCTGGCCTACCTTGCGAGCCTGCTGGGTTGCCCAGTAGCAGTCCGCAGCAGGCCCAGCATTCCTGCAGCTTCCATCCGTTGGCCAACGGCTGTAATTGGCCATAATTAGGCCAATTATGGCCAATTACTATTCATTAGTTACCATTTTCTCCATTTTTGACTTTTCATCTTATTTTTGAATTTGATTCAAATAGAAAAAACATCAAATGGCAGAAAATAGACATGAAAAAAATATTTTCAAGACAACAAAAATTCTCTCAAGAACACTTTCAAAGCTACCACTTTGAATATGTTCAAACCATTTTCTCTTGGTAGTTTCTTCTTCATTCTTCGCATGGATTATCATTAGAGACATCCTAGTGTGGATTGTTGTGGTTTGCTACAATGCAACAAAGTGAAGATTTGAAGAACAAATAAAAATTACAAGGTATAATTTTTAACATTTACATTTATATGAATTAGTGTTAATGGTACAAGTATGATCTTTTGTTTTGGGTTTTGAAAAATTTTATTTTTCATTGCGTTTATGAATATGATTCATTCTTTAAAACCCAACATGCCTCAACTCCACTATAAAGAAAAACTCTTGGCTTGTGGATAGTGGATGCTCAAGGCATATGACAAGAAACAAAGAACTCTTTTGTTGCCCAGATAATGAACCAAGAAGGGGGGCTAAATTGCATATTAATAATTCTTAACTTTTAAGTGCGGAAAGAAAAGTTAAGTAGAGTAGGGATAGGAAGATATCACACAAGATATTTATAGAGGTTCGGGTGTTAACAAACCCTACTCCTCTCCTCAATCTCAATTGGGAGTTTCACTAACAATCTAAGTGTTACAATGGAGTTTTACAAGCTGACTCCCAACTATGGTGTTTTTATCAATGGATCACACTTAACCCAGAAATTCCATGTGTTTTAATGGCTCACACACTAAACCAATTCCTTGTGTTTTAATGGCTCACACACTAAACCAATTCCTTGTGTTTTAATGGCTCACACAAATAACCCTTACAAGTGTTCTACTCTTAGCCCAATATACCCAAACTCACTTGAGTAGTAGATTACAAAGAGAAACACTCACAAATCTATAATGCTCAGAAATTATGAGCAAAATGATTTTTACAGAGAATTAAAATTTGTTTTAAAGAAATTAATGCATAAATGGCTACAAAAAGATTTTGATTTAAAGTAATTGTTATTCTCTTGTTCCGGATTCATAAATGACCTGTATTTATACATCCATGGAAAATTATAGCCATTTGGATGCATTTAATGCTAAAATAGTCATTGTACCAACTCTTAATTTTGCATCTGACATGTTTCTCTTTCCTCTTTCACGGTCATGGATATGTGTGTCACAGTCGTGAATGTTCTTCCAAGCCATGACTCAAGTGGTGACTTTAACTGTGAAGCATTCTGGAAGAAATTGAAGTGTTTGATCATGGGCGTGACACTATTCTTTCACGGGCATGAATATCCTTTCAAGTTGTGGTCCAAGTGGTGACTTTAGCCGTGAAGCTCTCTGGAGGAATTTGACATATTTTCTCATGGGCATGACTTTCTTTCACGGGCATGACTAATATGATCATTCACAGTGTCTATGATCCTTCATGGCCGTGAACTTTAAATGTTAGGTAGTTGGCACTAAGCTATATCACGGGGGTGACATAAACAGTCACGGGTGTGAACATGCTATTTCTTCAATTTTTGACTTTTAAAGTTATTCTTCCATTTTTGCATCATATTCCATACTCTGTTGAATAAACTTAGAAAACAAGTATGTTAAATACATTATTGCTATTTTATTTTTCAGCATAAAAATGAAAAAAATACCCCACAAGGTTCAACAATCTCCCCCTTTCTGATGGTGACAAATAATCTAGCAATATATGTGTTTGAGAAGTCTCCCCCTCAAAAGATGCTTAAGATAAAAAATTACTAAAGTGCAAGAATTTTTAAGAATGATGAAGTGTAGCATGGATGCTTGTTTCCTAGTTTAGGTATATGCAAGGTGTATGAAAAGTATATCCAGTGTATATCGAATTTTTACATATAACTAGTTAAGTATATGCAAAGTATATTGAAGGTATATTGAAAGTATATCAAGTTGTTTGTTTTTAACTAGTTAAGTATATGCAAAGTATATTGAAGGTATATTCAAAGTATCAACACATTTGCATTCATGTAACTTGCATATTTAATTCAATTATATTGCTAGGTTCTCCCCCTTTTGTCATCAAGAAAAAGAACATAAAAGATAAATCATAAGGGAAAACTAATGCTATTATATTAACATCAAATGGAAAAGTACAAAGATTTTAAAAGTAAATTGAAGTCCTTCATTTGCAATATTAGAAACTAATAAGCATAATGAAATAACAAAAAAAAAATAAAGCTCTAGCTAGATTTGGAGTCGGACATCCCATCTCTAAGGTGAGCTACTTCCACCTCGAGGCTCTCCATCCGAGACTCCATGAAATCTTTGAGGTTCTCCAACCTATCATCAATCGAAGCCTGCAATTGGTCAAAACGAGGTACCAAAAGGTCAGCCACCTGCTGAGCCAAGTTTGGTGTGAAGGCCGAGGATAGTCCAACTTCCTGCTCAACCTCTGGGTCACCGTTTCAACTCGAACTCTTTTTCTTTGCTAGATTCCTTGGAGGCCAGTTTTGAAGTCGTCTGAATCATGGTCTTCCCAAATAATCTCACCAGCTGTATTGGTGAAGTGGTAGTAGATGTTATTCTCATGAACTATGCGAACCGCCGCTCCCATCTTGATAAAAGACTCGATGTCTAGCCGATCTCTAGGATGTGCTGGTACGAGGTTGAAGTTGTGCTCTACTAGCTTTAGATAACCAAGCTTTATAGCAAGGTGAGTCACGTACCCACCTATCAGAATGTCTCCTGAGGGCTTCGTGGCAATTGATAGTAGATGGTTTGCAAACCATCGAGATAGAGCCACTGTTAGGCCTTCTTAGGCCATCTCCAGGAGAAAGAGCTTGGATTTTTGAATTGAACCATTGTTGTCCCCTCTGGCAAAGATGTTATAGGTCAGACACCTATGCAAGTACTTGTGCACTGATGATCGAAGGTGGGTGCTCTTCGTCTTTTTGACGTCCTAGCTGCAGTCGAGTCTGGAATGAGTTCATACCTGAGTGTCATAGAACTCCACCTCACTTTCATTCAGTATACCATTTGAGGGAAGGTTGAACATATCACCAAACTCCATTGCAGTGAGGGTGTTAAAATGTTTGTAGAGTTGAAATTTGACGGTGCTAGTGGGAGAGACTTGCGGGGTGCTAAGGAACTCGAGGGTAGGTTCCCTTAGCGTTGGTTGATGTATTTCAACAAAATATTTTAGATGACAAGCCTGGAGTTGTTCCATTATGCTTGTCTCGAGACCAAGGGTCCTGACAGCGTGCCATTCAAATGATCGAGAGGAAAGGAGTGGTATTTTCTTTCAGATGACAGTGCTCTGGAATGATATTGAGAAGGTAGTCTGTGTACCTTCTTGGAGCATGAGACTTCTTTCTGGTGCCTTTTGAGGAGCCGAGTTCTATTTTTGGTTTTGAAATTGATTCTTGAAGAGAGAACAAATCTGATAGGATGTTTGAAGAGTACCTAGTGATTTTTTATTTTTGATGATCGAAATAGTTTTTGAAGATATTTATAGATGGAGAATGTTGCTAGGGGGCTAGAATCTATCAAATGGTATTGAATGGTGATAAATGAGAGAAGTTGGAGAGTTAGAAATGGGAGAAATAACGACAGAAAATGTTTTATAGCCGACATCTTCATGGGCATGAAAGATAAGTCACAGGCATGAAATGTCGTGTTCACGATTTGTAAAAGAGGTGCTCTACCCATGATGAAGAATATGAAACGATTTACGGTCGTGAAATTTAATGGTCACGGGCATGGATGATGAAATTTCACGGTGGTGAAAAATGAGTCACAGTTGTGAAGTACAAACTTCACTACTTGTGACCGTAAGACAAAGCATAAACGCATCTGTAAGTATTTCGTGGAAATGTTCACAGTCATGAATAAGTGTCATGGTCATGAACAAAGAGTTTCATGGGAGTGACAGAAAAAGGTTATGGGCGTTAAACATAGTCTTCACTACATTCAACCGTGAAGCATGTCGTGAAGCAAGGTGTGAAAGCTACTGGAGCTTTTGGCGATTATGATCACGACCATAAATATATGTCACGGGCGTTAACTGCCTAAAATCCTCATTAAATAAAACTAAGTTTAAAAACAAGACTCAAATATTTCTAAGGTGCTTCTATCCCTAATAACGTATATTTCTATCAAGTTAGTCACTTCATACCTTAAAAGATAAGACAATAACACAAGATTAACAATCAAGGTTCGATATATTTGGCAATCATAAAGTTAATACATCAATCATACCAAGCTCTCTTCTTACGAAGTTAAATCTTTCTTCATTTAGAGACATAGTGAAGATATCTGCCAATTGATTGTCTGTGTTTATAAATTCCAATAAAACTTTTCCATATTGAGCATGATCTCTAATAAAATGATGTCTTATGTCAATATGCTTACTTCTAGAGTGTTGAATGGGATTCTTAGATAGATTTATAGCACTTGTATTGTCACATATGATAGGTATATGGTCCATACTATGACCATAATACTTAAGTTGTTGTTTCATCCAAAGGATTTGTGAACAACAACTTTCTGCAGCCACATACTCCGCTTCAGCGGTAGAAAGAGCAGTTGGAACTTGTTTCTTGCTAAACCAAGAAACTAAGCATTCACCAATAAAGTGACAAGTACCTGAAGTACTCTTTCTATCCAAGAGACTTCAACTATAATCAGCATCTGAATATCCTTTAATGTGAAAGGATGAATTTCTGGGATACGATAAACCTAGATGCAATGAGCCATGTAAATATTTTAAAATTCTTTTAACAGCATTCAAATGTGATTCTTTAGGATATGATTGAAAGTGAGCACATAGGCATACACTATATATTATATCGGGTCTAGAGGAAGTAAGATATAGGAGTGATCCAATCATACCTCTAAAGAGCTTTTCAGTAATGCTCTTACCCTTTTCATCCTTGTCCAATTTTGTTGATGTGCTCATTGGACTCTTGGCATTTTTGCATCCTTCCATTCCAAATTTCTTAATTAAGTCTTTGGCATATATTTATTGGTTAATGAACATGCTCTCATTCCCTTGTTTTATTTGTAAACCGAGGAAGAACTTGAGCTCACCCATCATGCTCATTTTGAATTCCCTAGTCATACACTTAGCAAATTATTGGCAAAGAATATGATCTCATCAACATAAATTTTAACAATTAGAATATCATGCTTATGCTTTTTAATAAATAAAGTAATGTCAACATTCCCCTTTGTAAAATTATTTTCTAAAAGAAAAGAACTTAGTCTTCCATACCAAGCTCTTGGGGCTTGTTTCAAACCATATAAAGCTTTTGAAAGTTTAAATACATGATTACACAAATTATGGCTTTCAAAACCTGATGGTTGTTCTACATAAACTTATTCTTCTATAAAACCATTTAAAAAACACTTTTGACATCCACTTGAAAGAGTTTGAAATTCACATGGCAAGCATATGCTAAAAGTATTCTTATGGCTTCTAATCTAGCTACAGGAGCATAGGTCTCATCATAATCTATTCCTTCTTCCTGATTATATTCTTTTGCAACTAACCTAGTCTTATTCCTAGTTATTGAACCTTGTTCATCTAGTTTATTTCTAAACACCGATTTACTTCTAATGATTTGATGCTCTTTGGGTATAGGAACTAAGGTCCATACCTTACTTCTCTCAAATTGGTTGAGTTCGTCTTGCATAGCAATCACTCAATTTTCACCATTAAGAGCCTCATCAATATTTTTTTGCTCAATTTGAGAAACAAAGGCAAGATTAGAATCTAAAGGTTTGAGATGAGATCTAGTACTTACTCCCTCTGTAGGATCACCAATGATTTGCTCCTTGGGGTGATCTTTTGTCAATCTCCATTCCTTTGGGAGCTCTTGCTTGTTTTCCTCTTGAGCTGAAGGTAGAGAGTCACCTTGATGTGAATTTTCTTGATCATTTTCTTCTCTTTCATTTTCAAGATCAAGTATTTCAATTGTACTTACAACATCATCAAGAACACTACCTTTCACAAGATCAAGCTTACTAGATTCATCAAAAACAACATGCATAGATTCTTCAATAGCTAATGACTTTTTATTAAAGACTCTATAAGTTTTTCTTGTGGTGGAGTATCCTAAAAATATACCCTCATCAGATTTAGAGGCAAATTTTCCAAGTTTGTCCTTGGTTTTCAATATGAAACACTTGCATCTAAATACTCTAAAATATGATATCATGGGCTTTCTTCCTTTCCATAACTCAAATGAAGTTTTGTTTAATATAGGTCTTTTGAAAACTCGATTTGAAATATAACATGCAATATTTGTGGCTTTGGCCCAAAAGTAAGTTGGTAAACCATACTCATTGAGCATTGTTTGAGCCATTTCAATTAAAGTTTGATTTTTCCTTTTGACCATCCCATTTTGTTGAGGTGTCCTAGGAGAGGAAAAATTATGTGAAATGCCATGTTCGAGACAAAAATTTTCAAAGTTTTCATTTTCAAATTCTTTGCCATGAACACTTCTTATTTTTGAAATATAATATGCTTTTTCATTTTGAACCCTCTTAGCAAAGTTTTTGAAAGTTTCAAAAGCATCACTCTTTTGAGCTAAGAAAATTACCCAAGTGAATCTAGAGTAGTCATTAACGATGATAAAGGCATAGTGTTTACCTCCTAAGCTTCTAATCCTAGTAGGTCCAAAAAGATCTAGATGCAGGAGTTTTAGAGGTTTTGAGGTACTTACAATGTTTTTGGATTTGAAGGATGACTTGTGTTGTTTTCCACTTTGGCAAGGTTCATATGTCTTGGTAGTCCCTTTACCAGCTCTTCTTTGGTGAGGCTTTGAATTAAATTCATGCTTGCATAACCAAGCCTTATATGCCACAGCCAAGATTCATCACTAGTAGTCACAAGACACTTAGAGGAAAGGTTATATATTTTGTGTTAGTCTATTATGTAGGTATTGACATCTCTACTTCCTTTAAATATCGTTTGGCCATTAATAGAGCTTACAAGACATTCGTTGGAAGTAAAGATTACTTGGTTTCCCTTATCACATAATTGACTTACACTTAACAAGTTATGTTTCAAACCATCAACAAGTAAGACATCTTCAATGAAAGTAGTACCATTAATATCAATAGAGCCAATGCCATTTACCTTACCTTTAGCATTGTTTCCAAAGGTTACTTTACCTCCATCAATACTTTTGATTTCATTGAAAAGTTCTTTGTCTCTGGTCATATGCCTCGAGCATCCACTATCTACTAGCCAAGCATTTTTGTTTATTGTGGACTTGAGGCATACCTATAGAATCACAATTCAAATATTGTTTTTAGGTACCCAAATGAGCTTGGGTCCTTAGGGGTTAGCACATGAAGGTTGCCAATGAGCCTTCCTTATCCAATAATGTTTATTTATATGACCAAATTTCATACAATAATTACATTGTTTATCTCTAAATATGCTTTTTAGTCTTACTATGCTTTTGAATGCCATTTTTATATTAGGTAGAGTTTGTGAGCAATGGCATGCACAAGCATGATGACTTGGTGCTTTTCTAGGTGCATGCTTCTTATACATAAAAGCATGATTAACCTTTTGAGTCCTTCTTAGGCTTACCAACCCTTGACCATTCCTCTTATGTATAGAAGGTTTAGTGTATGTTGTGCACTTAGCCCTTGGGGCTGTTACAGCTAATGTGGAGATATGGGGTTCACTTGACTTAACAAACATAGTCTTATGAGATGAAGATGATGTACCCTTAAATCCTAGACCATGTCTAATTAAGGGTTGTCTTTGAGACACAATGAGAGTATTTAAACTCTCATTCCCCTTGTGAAATTTTGAAATGGAGTTTCTAAGTTCCTCAACTTCATTTTTCAAAATATTGTTTTCTTTAAGCAAGGATTTAGTTGAGGGTTTTGAGGAGTACTCATCTAATGATTTTTGAAGAGATTCATTAGATGATTTAAGCTCAAGGTTCTCCTTTTCTAAAACATCCATTTTTATTTTCAAACTAGAAGTGTTATTTTTATAAGTATTGAATTTACTTCTATATTTTTCTAGTTCTAGATTCAATACTTCTATTAAGCTTTGCTCATCATCATCTTCACTATCACTATCATTATCACTGCTACCATTAGTGAATGAGTATGATTGAAGTGATCCTACTTTATTCAAGATGAGATCCTTTATAGCCATGAAGCATAGGTTGACCTTTTCACTTTCATTGTCATCTTTTTCACTTGAAGAGCTTTCGTCATCCCATATGGCTTTGTGGCCTTTCTCCCCATTGTCTTTTTGGTATTTTCTCTTATGCATCTTGAGCTGTGGACATTCTGGTTTAATATGTCATTTATTCATTCATAACACTTTACCTCCTTTTTACTCCGTTGAGAGTCATTTGAGGTCTGTTTGAGATTTCTTTACGTGAATTTTCTAGAGTTGCCCATTCTCTTCTCAATTATTCTTTTCAGCCTTCTTGAGAGCATAACAATGTCCTCATTTGCATCATCACTCTTTTCTTCATCATCTTCAACTTCTTCTTGAGATTTTGAAGTAGAGGCTTTTAGTGCTAGAGGTTTTCTTTTTTTTGGCTCGACTTCAAGCTCTCTATCTCTTTTCACTGCCATTTCATATGTTAGAAGTTTGCCAATAAGCACATCGGTATTCATGACACTCATGTCTTCATTGCCCTCTTCTATACCAGCAACTCTTGAATCGTAATCTTTGACAGGAAGACTTCTCAGAATGTTGTTATTTATATCTTCCAAACTCAAGTGCTTTCCAAGCTTTCTCATGCCATTTACGATCACTAGAAGACGGTTCGTCATATCAGTGTTTGACTCATTGGATTTCATCTTGAAGAGTTCAAACTCTGAAGTAAGAAGTTCAATCTTCTTGGATTTAACTTGCTTTGTTCCTTTATGATAGTTTTCCAATATTTTCCACATGCTATATGTAGTTAGGCAGTGTTGTATTCTACCACATTCTTCAATGGATAATGAGCTTGAGAGAATTTTCATTGTCTTCTTGTTTCTGAAATTTGCTATTCTTTTAGGCTCTGTCCAATCATCTCTTCATAGGATTTCCTTTTCACCATCAACTCCACTTCTAGTTGGTGCTGTCCATTCTTTCCAAACACTATCCCAGACTTCAATTCATTCACTATCCAGATATATCTCCATCCGAAAATTCCAATGAGCATAATTTACTCCATCAAAGTAAGGCTTGAGACTTTGGAATCCTTCATTGGCCATTTCTTGATCTTTGCTACTGTTGTTTAGGCTTTGATGCTAGACTAAGCTCTGATACCAACTATTGCCCAGATAATGAACCAAGAAAAGGGTTGAATTGGATATTAATAATTCTTAACTTTTAAGTGTGGAAAGAAAAGTTAGGTTGAGTAGGGATTGGAAGATATCACACAAGAAATTTATAGGAGTTCGGGTGTTAACAAACCCTACTCCTCTCCCCAATCTCAATTGGGAGTTTCACTAACACACTAAGTGTTACAATGGAGTTTTACAAGCTCACTCACAACTATGGTGTTTCTATCAATGGATCACACCCAACCCAGAAATCCCTTGTGTTTTAATTACTCACACAATAAACCAATTTCTTACATTTTAATGTCTCACACAAATAACCCTTATAAGTTTTCTACTATTTGCCCAATATACCCAAACTCACTTGAGTAGTAGATTACAAAGAGAAACACTCACAAATCTATAATGCTCAGAAATTATGAGCAAAACAATTTTTACAGAAAATTAATATTTGTTTGAAAGAAATTAATGCATAAATGGATACAACAAGATTTTGATTTGAAGTAATTGCTATTCTCTTGTTCTGGATTCATAAATGACTTGCATTTATACTTCCATAGAGAATTATAGCCATTTGGATGCATTTAATATGAAAATAGCCGTTGCACCAACTCTTAATTTTGCACTTGACATGTTTCTCTTTCCTCTTTCACGATCGTCAATATGTGTGTCACAGTCATGAATGTTCTTCCAAGCCGTGACTGAAGTGGTGACTTTAACCGTGAAGCATTCTGGAAGGAATTGAAGTGTTTGATCATGGGCATGACATTATTCATTCACGGGTGTGAATATCCTTCCAAGCCATGGTCCAAGTGGTGACTCTAGCCGTAATGCTCTCTGGAGGACTTTGACATGTTTTCTCATGGGCGTGACTTTCTTTCATGGGCATAACTGATATGATCATTCATGGTTGTTATGATACTTCATGGCCATGAACTTTAAATGTTGGGTAGTTGGCACTAAGCTACATCACGGGCATGACATAAACAATCATGGGCGTGAACTTGCTATTTCTTCAATTTTTGACTTTTAAAGTTAGTCTTTGATTATTGCATCATATTCCATACCATGTTCAATAAACTTAGAAAACAGGTATTAAGGCTAAGGTAATTGGCATTGGCTTTATTGGTATTAATAATACTACTTTTATTGAAGATGTTTAGCTTGTTGATGGTTTGAAACATAATTTGTTAAGTGTAAGTCAATTATGTGTTAAAGGAAACCAAGTTATCTTCACCTCAAATGAATGTCTTGTAACCCCATTAAGTGGCCAAGAAATATTCAAGGGTGATAGAGATGTCAATACTTACATAATAGACTTACACAAAATTTATAACCTTTCCTCTAAGTGTCTTATGACTATTGGTGATAAATCTTGGCTATGGCATAGAAGGCTTGGTCATGCAAGCATGGAATTAATTCAAAACCTTAGCAAATGAGAGTCAATAAGTGGACTTCCAAAATTCAAATTTGAAAAGGATAAGACATATGAACCTTGCCAAAGAGGAAAACAACATAAGTCATCCTTCAAATCAAAAAATGTAGTAAGTACCTTTAAGCCTTTACAACTTTTACATTTAGATCTTTTTGGACCTACAAGAGTTGCTAGTTTAGGAGGTAAATACTATGCTTTTTTCATTGTCGATGATTACTCTAGAATCACATGGGTAATTTTCTTAGCTCAAAAAAATGATGCTTTTGAATCTTTCAAAAATTTTGCTAAAAGAGTTCAAAATAAAAAAGGCTATTTAATTTCTATTATAAGAAGCGATCATGGCAAAGCATTTGAAAATGAAAATTTTGAAAACTTTTTTTTAGAATATGGTATATCAGACAATTTTTCAACTCCTAGGACACCACAACAAAATAGGATAGTAGAAAGGAAAAAATAAACTTTAATTGAAATGGCTCGAACAATGCTCAATAAGTATGGCTTACCAACCTATTTTTTGGCAAAATCCAGAATACTACATGTTATATTTCAAATCAAGTTTTCAAAAGACCACTTTTAAACAAAACTTCTTTTGAGTTATAGAATGGAAGAAAATCAATGATATAATACTTTAGAGTATTTGGATGCAAATGTTTTATATTAAAGACCAAGGACAACATTGGAAAATTTGTCTCTAAATCTGATGAGGGTATCGTCTTGGGATACTCTACCACTATCAAAGCCTATAAAGTCTTTAACAAAATATCTTTAGTTGTTGAAGAGTCCATGCATATTGTTTTTGATGAATCTAGTAAGCTTGATCTTGATCATGAGAAAGATAATGTTGATCAAGAGAAATAACAACAAGATGTATCTCTACCTCAAGCTCAAGAGCAAGACAACCAAGAGCTTCCAAAGGAATGGAAAGCACAAGCCAACCAAGATGTAAAAAATATTTTTGCTCATTATTTTTTGAGCATTATAGATTTGTGAGTGTTTCTCTTTGTAATCTACTACTCAAGTGAGTTTGGGTATATTGGGTTAAGAGTACAACACTTGTAAGGGTTATTTGTGTGAGGCTTTAAAACACAAGGAATTAGTTTATTGTGTGAGCCATTAAAACACAAGGGATTTCTGGGTTAGGTGTGGTCCATTGATAGAAACACCATAGTTGGGAGTGAGCTCGTAAAACTCCATTGTAACACTTAGTGTGTTAGTGAAACTCCCAATTGAGATTGGGGAGAGGAGTAGGGTTTGTTAACACCCGAACCTCTATAAAAATTCCTGTGTGATATCTTCCAATCCCTACTTTACTTAACTTTTCTTTCTACACTGAAAAGTTAAGAATTTTCCATATCCAATTCAACCCCCCTTCTTCGTTCAATTTCTGGGCAACAATTGGTATCAGAGCTTAGTCTAGCATCGAAGCCTAAATAATGCTAGCAAAGATCAAGAAATGGCCAATGAAGGATTCCAATGTCTCAAGCCTTACTTTGATGGAGCAAATTATGCTCATTGGAAGTTCCGGATGGAGACATATAAGGATAGTGAAGGAATTGAAGTCTAGGATAGTGTTCGAAAAGAATGGACACCACCAACTTGAAGAGGAGTTCATGGTGAAGATGAAATCCTGTCAAGAGATGATTGGACAGAGCCTCAAAGAAGAGCAAATTTCAAAAACAACCAGGCAATGACAATTCTCTCAAACTCATTATCCATTAAAGAATGTGGCAGGATACAACACTGCCCAACTACATATAGCATGTAGAAAACAATGGAAAACTATCATGAAGGAACAAAGCAAGTTAAATCCAAAAAGATTCAACCTCTTACTTCAGAGTATGAACTCTTCAAGATGAAATCCAACCAGTCAATAACTGACATGACAAACCATCTTCTAGCCATCATAAATGGCATGAGAAAGCTTGGGAAACACCTGAGCTTGGAAGATGTAAATAACAAAATTTAGAAAAGTCTTCCTCTCAAAGATTACGGTTCAAGAATTGTC
Organism: Triadica sebifera; assembly: GCA_023653625.1. Lineage (NCBI taxonomy): Eukaryota > Viridiplantae > Streptophyta > Magnoliopsida > Malpighiales > Euphorbiaceae > Triadica > Triadica sebifera. The sequence continues at coordinate 11,285,320 of CM042904.1, forward strand.
GGTATAGAACAGGCAAATGAAGACATGAGCATTATGAATACCGATGTGCTTATTGGCAAACTTCTTACACATGAAATGGCAGTGAAAAGAGATAGAGAGCTTGAAGCAGAGCCAGAAAAAGGAAAGCCTTTAGAACTAAAAGGCTCTATTTCAAAATCTGAAGAGGAAGTTGAAGATGATGAAGAAAAGAGTGATGATGCAAATGAGGACATTGCAATTCTCTTAAGAAGGCAAAAAAGAATTATTGAGAAGGGAATGGGAAACTCTAGAAAATTCAAGCAAAGAAATTTCAAACAAGCCTCGAATGACTCTCAAAAGAGTAAAGAGGAAGTAAAGTGCTATGAATGTGGAAAGAAAGGACATATTAAACCGGAATTTCCAAGGCTCAAGAAGCACAAGAGCAAATACCAAAGAGACAATATGGAGAAAGGCCACAAAGCTACATGGGATGAGGAAAGCTCTTCAAGTGAAAAAGATGACAACGAAAGTGAAGAGGTCAACCTATGCTTCATGGCTATAGAGGATCACATCTCGGATAAGGATCATTTCACTCATACTCGTTCAATAATGATAGTAGTGATAATCATAGTAATAGTGAAGATGATGATGATCGCAGCCTAATAGAAGTATTGAATCTAGAACTAGAGAAATATAGATGTAAATTCAATACTTATAAAAATAACATTTCTAGTTTAAAAATCAAAATGAATGTTTTAGAAAAGGAGAACTTTGAGCTTAAATCATCTAATGAATCTCTTCAAAAATCATTAGATGAGTACTCTCAAGACCCTTAACTAAATCCTTGCTTAAAGAAAACAATATTTTGAAAAATGAAGTTGAGGAACTTAGAAACTCCATTTCAAAATTTCACAAGGGAAATGAGAGTTTAGATACTCTCATTGTGTCTCAAAGACCACCCTTAATTAGACATGGTCTAGGATTTAAAGGTACATCATCTTCATCTCACAGGACTACTTTTGTTAAGTCAGGTCAACCCCATATGTCCACATTTGCTGTAATAACCCTAAGGGCTAAGTGCATGACATACACTAAATCTTCTCTACATAAGAGGAATGATCAAGGGTTGGTAAGCATAAGAAGGAAACCTCAAAAGGCTAATCATGCTTTTATGTACAAGAAGCATGCATCTAGAAAAACATCCAGTCATCATGTTTGTGCATGCCATTGCTCTCAAACTCTACCTAATAGAAACATGACATTTAATAGTTGTGTAAGACCAAAAAGCATATTTAGAGCCAAACAATGTAACTATTGTATGAAATTTGGTCACATAAATAAACATTGCTGGATAAGGAAGGCTCATTGGGAACCTTCATGTGCTAACCCCTAAGGACCCAAGCTCATTTGGGTACCTAAAAAAAATACTTGAATTGTGATTCTATAGGTATGCCTAAAATCCACAAGAAACAAAAATGCTTGGCTAGTAGATAGTGGATTCTCAAGGTATATGATTGGAGATAAAAAAAACTTTTCAATGAAATCAAAAGTATTGATGGAGGTAAAGTAACTTTTGGAAACAATGCTAAGGGTAAGGTAATTGGCATTGGCTCAATTGGTATTAATGGTACTAGTTTCATTAAAGATGTCTTACTTGTTGATGGTTTGAAACATAACTTGTTAAGTGTAAGTCAATTATGTGATAAAGGAAGCAAAGTAATCTTTACTTCCAACGAATGTCTTGTAACCTCTATTAATGGCCAAGAGATATTTAATGGAATTAGAGATGTCAATACCTACATAATAGACTTAACAAAATATCTAACCTTTCCTTTAAGTGTCTTATGACTACTAGTGATGAATCTTGGTTGTGGCATAGAAGGCTTGGTCATGCAAGCATGGATTTAATTCAAAGCCTCAGCAAAGGAGAGCTGGTAAATGGGCTACCAAAAGTCAAATTTGAAAAGGACAAGACATATGAACCTTGCCAAAGAGGAAAACAACACAACTCATCCTTCAAATCCAAAAACATTGTAAGTACCTCAAAACCTCTACAACTCCTCCATCTAGATCTTTTTGGACCTATTAGGATTGCTAGCTTAGGAGGTAAACACTATGCCTTTGTCATTGTTGATGACTACTCTAGATTTACTTGGGTAATTTTCTTAGCTCAAAAAAGTGATGCCTTTGAAACTTTCAGAAACTTTTCTAAAAGAGTTCAAAATGAAAAAGGATATTGTATTTCAAAGATAAAAAGTGATCATGGAAAAAAATTTGAAAATAAAAACTTTGAAAATATTTGTCTAAAACATGGCATTTCACAGAATTTTCATCTCCTAGGAAACCTCAACAAAGTGGGGTAGTCGAAAGGAAAAATCGGACTTTAATTGAAATGGCTTGAACAATGCTCAATGAGTATGGTTTACCAACTTACTTTTGGGCCGAAGCCACAAATACTGCATGTTATATTTCAAATCGAGTTTTCAAAAGACCGTTCTTAAACAAAACTTCTTTTGAGCTATGGAATGGAAGAAAGCCCATGATATCATACTTTAGAGTATTTGGATGCAAGTGTTTCATATTGAATACCGAGGACAACCTTGGAAATTTTGCCTCTAAATCTGATGAGGGTATATTTTTAGGATACTATATCACTAGCAAAGCTTATAGAGTATTTAATAAAAAATCATTAGTTGTTGAAGAATCTATGCATGTTGTTTTTGATGAATCTAGTAAGCTTGATCTTGTGAAAGGTAGTGTTCTTCATGCTGTTGTAGGTACAATGGAAAGACTTGATCTTACAGAAGAAAATGATCAAGAAAATTCACATCAAGATGACTCTCTACCTCCAACTCAAGAGGAAAACAGGCAAGTGCTCCCAAAGGAATTGAGATTGACAAAAGATCACCCCAAAGAGCAAGTCATTAGTGATTCTACAAGTGGAGTAAGTACTAGATCTCATCTCAAACATTTAGTTTTTGATCTTTCCTTTGTTTCTAAAATTGAGCTTAAAAATATTGATGAGTCTCTTAAGGATGAAAGTTGGGTTATTGCTATGCAAGAGGAACTCAACCAATTTGAGGGAAGTAAGGTATGGACCTTAGTACCTAGACCTAAGGAGCATCAAATCATTGGAAGAAAATGGGTATTTAGAAATAAACTAGATGAACAAGGTTCAATAACTAGGAATAAGGCTAGGTTAGTTGCAAAAGGATATAATCAGGAAGAAGGAATAGACTATGATGAGACCTATGCTCTTGTAGCTAGATTAGAAGCCATAAGAATACTTTTAGCATATGCATGCCATATGAATTTCAAACTATTTGAAATGGATGTAAAAAGTGCTTTTTTAAATGGCTTTATAGAAGAAGAAGTTTATGTAGAACAACCACCAGGTTTTGAAAGCTATGATTTGCCCAACCATGTATTAAACTTTCAAAAGCTTTATATGGTTTGAAAGAAGCCCCAAGAGCTTGGTATGAAAGACTAAGTTCTTTTCTTTTTGAAAATAATTTTACAAAAGGGAATGTTGACACTACTTTATTCATTAAAAAGCATAAGCATGATACTCTAATTGTTCAAATTTATGTTGATGACACCAAGTCTACTAATGAATTATTTTGCCATGAATTTGCTTAGTGTATGACTAGGGAATTCGAAATGACCATGATGGGTGAGCTAAAATTAAGGCAATGAGGGCATATTCATTAACCAATCCAAATATGCCAAAGACTTACTTAAGAAATTTGGAATGGAAGGATGCAAAAATGCCAAGACTCCAATGAGCACATCAACAAAATTGGACAAGGATGAAAAGGGTAAGAGCATTAATGAAAAGCTCTATCGAGGTATGATCGGATCACTCTTATATCTTACTGCCTCTAGACCCGATATAATATATAGTGTATGCTTATGTGCTCACTTTCAATCATGTCCTAAAGATTCACATTTAATTGCAGTAAAAAGAAATTTAAAATATTTACATGGCTCATTGCATCTAGGTTTATGGTATCCTAGAAATTCATCCTTTCACATAATAGGATATTCAGATGCTGATTATGCTGGAAGTCTTTTAGAAAGAAAAAGTACTTTAGGTACTTGTCACTTTATTGGAGAATGCTTAATTTCTTGGTTTAGCAAGAACAAGTTTCAATTGCTCTTTTTACCACTGAAGCGGAGTATGTGGCAATAGGATGTTGTTTTACACAAATCCTTTGGATGAAACAACTTAAGAATTATGGTCATAGTATGGACCATATACCTATTAGATGTGACAATACAAGTGCTATAAATCTATCTAAGAATCCCATTCAACACTCTAGAAGTAAGCATATTGACATAAGACATCATTTTATTAGAGATCATGTTAAATATGGAGATGTTGTATTAGAATTTATAAGCACAGACAATCAATTGGCAGATATCTTCACTAAGTCTCTAAATAATGAAAGATTTAATTTCACAAGAAGAGTGCTTGGTATGATTGATGGATTAAATTTATGATTGCCAAAATTGTTGACCCTTGATTGATAATCTAGTGTTAATGTCTCATGATTTAAGTTAAGAAGAAGCTAAATTGATAGAAATACATGTGATAGGGATAGAAACACCTTAGAAATCCTTTGGTCTTGATTTAAACTTAGTTTTATTTAATGAGGATTTTAGGCAATTCACGCTCGTGATATATATTCACAGCCGTGATCATAATCGCCAAAAGCTCCAGTAGATTTCACGCCTTGCTTCATGACATGCTTCACAGTTGAAGGTAGTGAAGACTATGTTTCATGCCCATAACATTTTTCTATCACCCTCGTGAAATCCTTTGTTCATGACCGTGAACATTTCCACCGAAAACTTACAAAAGCATTCATGCTTTGTGGCACGCTCTGTCTGACAGTCACAAGTAGTGAAGATTGTACTTCACGACCATGACTCATTTGTCACCACTGTGATATTTCATCATTCATGCCCGTGACCTTTAATTGTCATGATTGTGAATCATTTTACATCCCTCATCACGGGTAGAGCGCCTCTTCAGTAAACCATGAACACGACATTTCACGCCCGTGACTTACCATTCACGACCGTGAATATGTCGGCTATAAAATGTTTTATGTCGTTATTTCTCTCATTTCCAACTCTTCATCTTCTCTCATTTATCACCATTCAATACCATTTCATAGATTCCAGCTCCTTGGAAACTCACTCCATCTATAAATACCTTCAAAAAATATTTCCATCATCAAAAATCAAAACTCACTAAGTTCTATTCAAACATTCCATCAAATTTTCTCTCTTGAAAAATCTTTTTCACAATAAAAAATGGAACCCAGCTCCTCTAGAGGTACCAGAAATAAGTCTCATTCTCCAATAAGGTACACAGACTACCTTCTAAACATTATTCCAGAGCACTGTCATCCAAGATACTCGGTTCTCAAGAAAAGACCACTCCTTTCCTCTCTATCATTATAGTGGAACACTATCAGGACCCTTGGTCTCGAGACAAGCATGATAGAACAACTCTAGGCTTGTCATCTAAAAGATTTTGTTGATATCCATCAACCAACGCTAAAGGAACCAACTCTCAAGTTCCATAGCACTCTACAAGTCTCTCCCATCGACACGGTCAAATTTGAACTTTACAACCATCCGAACACCCTCACTGCCACGAAGTTTGGTGACATGTTCAACCTTCCCTATGATGATATCCTTAATGAGAGTGAGGTGGAGTTCTATGCTACTCAAGCATGGATTCATTTCGGGCTTGACTGCAGCTGGAACGTCAAGAAGAAGAAAAGCACCCACCTTCGATCACCAGTGCACAAGTACTTGCATAGGTTTCTAACTTATAGCATTTTTGCCAAAGGAGACATCAACAGATCAATTCGGAAATCCAAGCTCTTTCTCCTAGAGATGGCTCGAAGACTCCTATGAGCACATCAACAAAATTGGACAAAGATGAGAAAGGCAAGAGCATATGTGAAAAGCACTATAGAGGTATGATCGGATCAGTTTTATACCTTATTGCCTCCATGCCCAATATTATGTATAGTGTATGCTTATGTGATCGATTTCAATCTTGTCCTAAAGAATCACATTTGAATGTTATAAAAAGGATTTTTAAATACTTAAATGGCACATTACATCTAGGCTTATGGTATCTTAGGAATTCATTGTTGCCCAGATATTAGACCAAGAAGGGGGTTGAATTGGAGTTTCAAGAATTAAACTTTAAAGTGCGGAAATAAAATTGTTAATTTTAGAAGGATAGAGAAAATCAGACACAAAGATTTATAGAGGTTCGGGTATTAACAAACCCTATTCCTCTCCCCAATCGCAATTGTGAGTTTCACTAACACACTAAGTGTTACAATGGAGTTTTACAAGCTCACTCCCAACTATGGTGTTTCTCACAATGGCTCACACCTAACCCAGAAATCCCTTGTGTTTTAATGGCTCACACAATAACCAATTCCTTTGTGTTTTACAGGCTCACACAAACAACCTACACTTGTGTTTTACAGGCTCACACAAACAACCTTTTAATTTGTGTTTTGGAGGTTCACACAACTAACCCTTACGAGTGTTCTACTCTTAACCCAGAACTACCCAATGCTCACTTGAGTAAAGATTACAAAGAGAACCACTTATAAATCTTTATTGCTCAAATATGAGGAGCAAAAAGATTTTTATAGAGAATAGATTTGTTCTCAAAGTATAAAAGTACAAGATAGCTTGTGATTTGAAGTATATGCTAATCTTTTGTTTTTCTTATCATTCCCTTTTTTCTTAATGTATAAATGAATTCCATTTATACTCCCATGGCTAAATATAGTCGTTGGGGTGCATTAAATAAGAAACTAACCGTTATACCAACCAAAAAATTGAGCCTGACATTTTTCTCTTTCATTGGTCACGGGCGTGAATATGCCTGTCACGGGGGTGACAGTTCTTCCCAAGTCGTGACTGAAGTGGTGACCTTGGTCGTGAAGCTCTCTGGTATGTTTTGACATATGGAGTCACGAGCGTGACTTTAATTAGTCACGGGCGTGACACTCTTCCCAGCCGTGAGACAAGTGGTGACTCAGGTCGTGAAGCTCTCTGGATGAAATTGAATGAATCCTTCATGGGGGTGACACCTTCATTCATGGGGGTGACCATCTTCACAGCCGTGATCCAAGTGGTGACTCTGGTCGTGAAGCTCTCTGGTTGAAATTACACGACTCTTCACGGGGGTGACACCTTTAGTCACGGGGGTGACACCTTTAGTCACGGGGGTGACTGAAATGCTTACTCCACGGTTTGGTTTTCCTTCATGGACGTGGACTTCAAATGTTGGTTTTGGTAACGGTTAGCTTTCTTCACGGGGGTGACTCCTAGAGTCACGGCAGTGAACATGCTACTTCTTGCTTTTTGTTTCTCAAGGATTATTCTTCCAATTCTCCATTCTTGCTATTTTAATTCATGTCATGTATAATATACTTACAAAAACAAGTATGTTAAATACAATATTGCTAGATTATTTATTATCATCAAAATGACAGAAATACCCCTCAAGGTTAACATTCATCTTTCCCTATCATAGGATATTCGGATGCGGATTATGCTAGTAGTCTTTTGGATAGAAATAGTACTTCAGGCACTTGTCACTTTATTAGTGAATGCCTAGTTTTATGGTTTAGCAAGAAACAAATTTCACTTGCCTTATCTACCGCTAAAGTAGAATATGTGCCAGCAAGGTGTTGTTGCATTCAAATCCTATGGATGAAACAACAACTTAAAGATTATGGTCATTGTTTGGACCGTATACCCATCAAATGTGACAATACCAGTTCTATCAACCTATTTAAGAATCCCATTCAACATTTTAGAAGTAAGCACATTGACATTAGACATTATTTTCTTAGGGATCATGTTCAATATGGAGATGTTGTGTTAGAATTTATCGATACAAAAATCAATTGGCAAACATTTTTACCAAACCTCTTAATGAAGAAAGTATGCTTGATGGATGAACTTTGTCAATTGTTTGTTGTGTGAACTTTGAATGTTAATTCCTTCTTATGATGCATTTTTCTTGAAATAATTTTATGGTATGAAATGGTTAACATGATAGAAATATATGTCTTAAGGCATAGAAACTTTTTTAGAAATCTTCTAGTCTTGTTTTAGACTTAATTTTATTTTTTGAAGAATTGAGGTGGTTCACACTGGTGACATATATTCACGACCGTGAATTTAATAGCAAAATGTTCCAGTAGCTTCCATGTTTTGCCTCACGATGTTCTAAACGGGCAGAAGTCGTGAAGACTGAGTTTCATGCTTGATACTCTATTTGTCACACTCGTGAAAAGCCTAATTCATGCCCGTGACATATCTTCACGATTGTGACAATAGATAACAAATAATTCCAGAGCCGTTCACACTTTGTTTCACGCCTTAATCCATCGGTAAAAGTCATGAAAACCAAGTTTCACACCCGTGATAATATTTATCACTCCCGTGAAAATCCTGATTCATGCCTATGACTGTTTAATGTCATGACCTTGATTCGGTTCATCTTCTTCTTCATGGCTAGATAGCCCTTTCAACTAACTGTGACCCCAATTATTAACGCCCATGACTGGGTATTCACGGTCGTGAATCGATAGACTATAAAATGAAATTTTTTATTTTTTCTCATTTCCATCTCTACAAATTCTCTCATTTAACACACCCATTCAATATTTCTCACAAATTATGGCCTCCTCACCTACATTTCTATCTATAAAACCCTTTTAAACCCCTTATTCTTCAAAAAAATCACAAATTTTCTCAAGGTTTTTTCAATCCTATTCTGAAAATTACTTCTTATTCCATTGTTTAAAGATAATCAAAATGGAATCTAGTTCTTCCTAAGGCATTAGGAAGAAATCACATGCTCAAAGACACCACACCGATTATCTACTCAATGTCATTCTGGATCATTGCCATCCATGATATGTCATTCTCAAGAAACGACCTCTACTCTCATCACGATCCTTTGAGTGGAGTTGTGCCAAAACTCTTGGTCTTGAGACAAGCATGATTTAACAATTACAAGCCTGTCACCTCAGAGAGTTCATGGACATACATTGTTTAACGCTAAGGGAACCAACTCTCGAGTTCCTTATCACATTGCAAATTTCACCCATCGAAATAGTCAAATTTCAACTCTGCTGGCATCTTGACACTCTCACTGCAGTGGAATTTGGCGCTATTTTTAAGTTCCCTTCATATGGCATCCTCAATGCAAGTGAAATCAAATTCTATGCTCCTCCAGCTTGGACACATTTTGGCTCTGAATGCAGTTCGAATGTGAAAACGACAAAGAACACCCACCTTCAGTCTCTTGTGCATAAGTATATACATAGATTTCTCACCTATAGTAGATTTGCCCGAGGAGACAGCAACGAGGCAATAAAATGATCAGAGCTTTTTTTGTTGGAGATGGCATGAAGAGGACTATTCGTTGCATTATCACGATGGTTCGCAAATCACCTCATTTCCATTACAACGAATCCATCAGGAGATATTTTGATTGGCGGGTATATGACTCACCTTGCCATTGAGCTAGGGTATTTGAACCTCGACGAACACAATTACACTCTCATTCCAGCTCATCCACGAGATCGACTTGATGTTGAGTCCTTTATCAAGATTGGAGCAGTTGTTCGAATTATTTATAAAGATAATGTCTATTACCGTTTCACTACTCCAGTTGGTGAAATCAATTGGGAAGACCATGACTCTGATGCCTTCAAAGCTGATCTTCAGTCTATCCAGCCAAGGAAGCGAGCCCATGACGAGACATCAACACCAGTGATAGCTGAGGATGTTGGTTAATCATCAGCCTCTACCACATCCTTTTTGGCACAACAGATTGTTGATCTTATAGCACCTTGCCTAGACATGATGCAGGCTTCCATCGATGAGAGGTTGGAAAACCTCAAACGCTTTATGGAGTCTCGTATGGACAACCTCGAGGCGGAGGTAACACGCTTTAGAGATGATTTATCTGGCTTAAAGCCTACCTAAAGTGCTAGTTTTCTTGTAGTAGCTTTACTTTTGTTGTTATTTATCTCATTTTTTTTGTTTGCATTCTAATGTAATCCTTCTCCTTTAACTTTCATACAATCATCTTATTGATTTTTCAATTTTTTTTTTTTGTGACAAAAGGGGGAGAACCTAACAATATATATGTGATCTATACATGAATATGATTATGCAAATATGCAATGTGTGGTTTGAAATATGTAAACTTAATGGTATCATTTTAATTGTTAATATGCATAAGATATAACTCACATCAACCTCACATATACTTTGCAAACTTGAACTTATTCTGAACTCTTTTTAATGCATAAGATATAGTTGACATATATCTCACATATACTTTGAATACACTTGGTTATACATGTGTTAATTGATGAGATATACTTAAGATATACCTTACATATACCTTTGCAAACTTGTGTTAATTGATGAGATATACTTAAGATATACCTCGCATATACCTTTGCAAACTTCAACTTATTTTGAAATCATTTTAATGCATAAGATATACTTAACATATCTCTAACATATACTTTGAATACACTTCGATATGCATGTTTTAATTAATGAGATATACTCAAGATATACCTTGCATATACCTTATTAGTTTGTAAATACCTTTGCTCTATCTCTTTCAAATCTTGCACTCTTTTATTTTATCTTAAGCACCTTTTGAGAGGGAGACTTCTGAAAAGCACATATTGTTAGATTATTTGTCACCATAAAAAAGGAGGAGATTGTTGAACCTTGAGGGGTATTTTTGTCATTTTAATGATAACAAATAAAATAGCAATAATGTATTTAACAATGTTTGTGTTTTAAGTGTGTTAAACAGGATATACTTTGATTAGAACCTGAAGCAAGATTGCAAGACATATTTTGAAGATAAAAAAATAAAAGAAATAGCAACATCATGCCTCACGCCCGTGAATATAGCTTAACGCCAACTCTCTAAGATTCAATGTTCACGGCCATGAAGGATCAAACCAACCGTGAATGATCAAACAGTCACGCCCGTAACCAAACATGCCAAATTCTTCCAGAGAGCTTCACGATCAAAGTAACCACTTGCACCACAGCTTGGAGGAACATTCACGACCGTGACACATATATTCACACCCATTAATGAGGATAGAGAAACATGTCAGACATGAAGCTAAGAGTTGGTTCAACGGTTATTTTTGCATTAAATACACCCAAATGGCTATAATTCACATAGGGAGTATAAATGCAAGTCATTTATAAATCCTAACAAGAGGAACAACAATTACTTTGCATCTTTAATCTTGTTGTAGCCTTGTGCATTAATTATTTTCTCAACAAACCTTTATTCAATGTGAAAACGTAATTGCTCATTATTTCTAAGCATTGAAGGTTGTTGAGTCTTTTCATTGTAACCAATTACGCAAAAGTGAGTTTGGGTATTTTGGGTTAAGATTGAAACACTTGTAAGGGTTTATTATGTGAACCCTAAAACACCAGCAATTAGTTTTTGTGTGAGCCATTGAAAAACACAAGGGAATTTTCTGGGTTAGGTGTTTGCCATTGACAGAAACACCATAGTTGGGACTGAGCTTGAAAAATTCAATTGTAACATTTAGTGTGTTAGCGAAACACCCAATTGAGATTGGGGAGAGGGGTAGGCTTTGTTAACACCCGAACCTCTATAAATCTTGTGTGTCATATCTCTCTTTCCTTACTCCATTTAATTTATTCTGCGCTTTTAAGTTAAGCAATTTTTTAGTTGCTAACCATTTCAACCCCTCTTTGGTTCATTGTTTGGGCAACACGTCAAAATGTATTAAGTCTAAAAGTCCATTAGCACATTCACCCTTTCCCTTAAAGGGTAATTTAGTCATTTTGCCTAATAAGCAAGATTCACATATGACCCCAAACTACCACTCTTGTGTAGCTTAGTCGTGCATTTCTCAATTATATTGTAGCGCTCCCTTACCCTACTAATCATTAATAATTTATGGAAGAGCTACTAAGCTCTTTTTTTTTTCTAAAAACCACAAATTCTCAAATTATTGAATTTTTTTAATTTTCAAGTTCATTATCAGCAAAATATTTCTTACTATATTTCTCTTTTTTTATCATTTAAATATGTAACTAATGATATGTAAATATTTTGATTTAAAAGAACTAATTCAGTAAAGCATAATATTTAGAAATACATTTACAAATAACACCAAATATATAAATTACAAAATTCACTCCTTATAAATCCTACATGCCATAAATATACATCAAAATAAATTCTTAAAATTTGATTTTTACGATACAATTTCAAAAACATACAAAAAAAATAGACTGCTGCAATCTGATCTTGGGGTTCCCCTTATCTTCGGTCACCCTAATGCCATAGCTATGTCTATTTATCTATGCGTTAAACACATGTGCTAAGCTACTAGCTTAGTAGTATGTTTGACAACCATGCAATAATTATATGAGTTTTTTCTAAGATACGTTCAGTCCATTTTACCCAGTATTTTACTAGACAAAATTATAGTTCAGATTTTGAGTCTATTTTTCACCTAATTCCAGACATATTTAGGTCTAATGTTCTAAATAAAAGTTGAAGCCCTATGTCTCATATTTCCAATCGAATAAGAAACACTCAAAAATCAATTCCAGAACTCAAGTTATAACCAGAAAAGTCGACACTGTTCACAAGATGAATTTTCTAGCACTTCAATTAATTCCTACAATTTCCATCTTCATGCATCAACCTCATATTCAAATTTTTATTTCCACATTCTTGGCATCATTTAATCAAAATATCAAGAATTACATACACAATTACACATAATGTCACAAAATCAAAAATCACATTTTCCATATTGAATTTTTGCAAAATGTACATACCTCACAAAATCTACTTCTCTTCACTTTTCTCTTCTTCATAGTTAGCTTTCTCCTTGCCCTTACTTCCGCTTTGATTTTGGTTCAAATATAGTTCACCTTTTTGGCCTAACAACAAATTTCAAACTAATCAAGAACGAATCACAGTAATCCACCTTAAATCACCATTAACATAATAATCATCCTACATTACTAACTTTAATGGTAACTAACCCCAAAATCAAAGAAAAAAGAAGAAGAAAAGTGAGAAGATGAAAGATCTAACCTCACCTTTGTAGATCTTCAAAATGGCCAAAAACCTTCCTTCTTTTTTTCTCGTCTTTTCTTCTTTCCTTTTCCTTAGTTTTGCTTACTTTGCTCCACTTTCTTGATGATCTTGCCTTAATCCAACTTTTCTTCCATCTAATCTTAGCTTGATTGAAGAAAAAAAAAGTAGAACAATGGGGGAAAAAGAGTCACGAAAAAAGGAAGAAAAAGGGAGAGAATTTGAATTGATTAAGATGATAAAAAAGAAGACTAAAGGCAAAAAGGTGATAGTTGACTTTTATAATTGAATTAGGTGGGTGGTTAGGATTAATTAGAAAATCTTGTCCCTCATTGGTCCATTAATTTAAATGACTCTCACTTTATTTTAATCCAAAGAATATTCTTTTCCTTAGATAAAGAATATTCCATTTTTATGCCTTCTTAAAATATCTGTGCCTAAAACACTGTAATTTTTAACTTCATTCAGTGAAATTTTTTTTTTCCAAAATTTAATTCTGAACTTCAAAATTCTCAATTAATAATATCCAAAATATGTTTTCCACATTTTATTATTATTTGAATTTTTTTCATTTATGTCCGAATTTAGACCCCGATCAGTTCGGTAAGCCAAATTTCGGTCAACCGCAACCGTGGCCTAAATTATTGGGCATTACGATTTTTCGCTCCTAAAAAGAAATTTTGCCCTAGAAATTTACCTTTTTAATTGGAGTGGAATGATTGTGGATACTAAGCCTTCATCACCTCTTCATTTTCCCATGTCACCTCTTCTGAATTATGATTTTTCCACATAACCTTTGCCAATGGTACCTTCTTGTTCTGCAACTCTTTCATTTCTCAAGCTAGAATTTCAACTGGCTCCTCTTTATTAGTTAGATCTAGTCATATCTCTAAAGCTTTTGTTGATATGATATGAAATGGATCCGATTGATATCTTCTCAACATGGACACACGGAATACGTTGTGAATCCTGTCTAACTCTAGTGGTAAAGCTAATTTGTAAACCACGGGACCTATGCATTTACCTACTAGAGTTTTTCTACTCAGAGCATCAACTACCATATTGGCCTTACCCAGCTGATAATCAATGATACAATTGTAGTCTTTGATTAATTCTAGTCATTGCCTCTGTCTCAAATTGAGTTCCATTTGTGAAGGGAAATATTTTGTACTTTTATGGTCTGTATAGATATAACATTGCTCACCATACAGGTAATGTCACCATATTTTCAATGCAAACACAATGGCTGCTAGTTCTAGATCACGTGTCGGATAATTTCTCTCATGAGGCTTCAGTTGTTTGAAAGCATAAGCGATCACTTTGCCTTATTGCATTAGTACGCAGGCCAAACCATTAAGGGAAGCATCACTGTACACCATATAATTTTTTCCCGCAGTAGGTTGTGTCCACATTGGTGCCTCTGTCAACATTTTCTTCAACTTAGCAAAATAAGTCTAGCACTGGTCTATCCACTCAAATCTGGTCTCCTTTCTAAGAAATTTTGTCAGTGGTGAGACTATTATTGAAAATCCTTTCACAAATCTTCGATAATAACCAGCCAAACTAAGAAAACTTTTCACCTCTATCACATTTTGAAGCAGTTTCCAGTTGAGAATTGCATCTACATCACTGGTGTCAACTCTGATCCCATCAGCTAAGACAATATGCCCTAGAAAGGCCACTTCATCTAACTAGAATGTACATTTTGACAACTTCGCATATAATTGATTCTCTCTCAAGGTATGGAAGACAATACGAAGATGTTGATCATGCTCTTCTCTGCTTCTGGAGTACACCAGGATATCATTTATGAACACCACCATGAACTGGTCAAAATTAGGCCTAAAGATTCTGTTCATTAGATCCATAAATGGCATTAGGGCATTCGTCAGGCCAAAAGGCATTATTAAGAACTCGTAATGACCATACCAAGTCCTAAATGCGGTTTTTGAAATGTCTGATTCTCTAATTCTCAATTGGTGATAACCTGATATGAGGTCAATTTTAGAAAATACCCTGCTCCTTTCAACTGATCAAACAAGTCATCTATTCTCGGCAATGGATATTTGTTCTTAATTGTCATCTTGTTCAATTGATGATAATCAATGCACAAACGAAATGTGTCATCCTTCTTTTTCACAAATAGAACTGGAGCACCCCAAGGTGAGAAACTGGGTCTGATAAACCCTTTATCTAATAACTCTTGCAACTGCACTTTTAATTCTTTTAGCTCAACACATATCATTCTGTAGGGAGTGATTGATATCGATCTTGTTCCCGGCTAAACATCTATGGAAAACTATATCTCCCTGACAGGTGGTAACCCTAGCAAGTCCTCAGGGAAGATATCTAGATATCCACATACTGTAGGAGTCTCTCTAAGATCTAGACTCCATTTCTTGGTATCTACAATATGTGCCAAAAATACTTTACATCCCTTTTTAATAAGCTTAAATGCCTTTGTAACAGAAATGACATTAGTCAAGTATGGTCGATTCTCACCCAACACAATCACATCATCTTGCCCTAATGCATGAATGTCAATCTCCTATACTGACAATCCACCACTGCCCTATGTTGAGTTAACCAATCCATCCCCAAGATTGCATCAAACTCACAGAATGGCAACTCTATCAAGTCAGTTGGGAATTCTACATTCTGAGCTTTGATTGGACTATTTTTATAGACTCGACTAACTTTCACTCCATGACCCAAAAGATTTATCACTAATATATTGTAATCTAATTCCTCTGCTACCGTATTACCCTAATTAGTTGGTGACATGCATAAATATGAATGTTTAGAACTCATATCTATTAGTGTAAATAAATCAGTATCATAAAGAGAAAATTTACCGATAATGACATTGGAGGCATCCTGCTCTTCACAAGCTCTCATGCCATATGTTTGGGCTGGGGCTCAATTACCTTCTGCTCTATTCAATGATTCTAATATACTCTGCCTAATCCTGCTACATCTAGACTGTCTCTGTCCCTTGCCTCTGCCTCGAGTGACATTCTGAACCTAAATTGATACTACACCACCTGTACCTCTTCCTCTAAGGCAATCCTTCTGTTTATGCTCAGTAGATCCACATCGTAAGCATGCTTTAGTAATCCACCAACAACCACTTATATGTGATCTTCCACAATGCTGACATGTGACAAATATAAATCTCCTATTACCCAAAGTTGGTGCACAAGCTGTAGACCCTTCTGGCCTCGACTTTTGGCTTTGCCTAGCTGAAAAGGTTGGTCCAAAACCCCATGACTGGAAAAACCTATTAGTTGTCTACCCCCTTTTACCTAATGTTTGCACCATGGTAATTGTCGTTCTCTAGGATGACTCTTTTATCCTCTTTCTCTTTTACTATTTTTCCACACTAATGGCCTAAGATACTAGTGTAGCAAAATCCTAAAGCTGAAGACGGTCACCATATTTCCAATATCACCATTAAGCCCATCCTCAAATCTATGACATCTATTTGCCTCATCAGTAATAATTCGAGTTGCATATTTACTCAATCTGGTGAACTTCATCTCGTATTCTGCCACTGTCATGCTTCTTTGCTTCAGGTCTTGAAACTTCATTTTCTTTTCATTAACATAAACACTAGACACATATTTCTTACTAAATTCTTCCTTAAAGAAATTCCATGAAGGTAGTTTAGGTGTCTGGGGCTTCGATAAGATTGATTTCCACCAGTCATAGGCATGATCTTTTAGAAAGGATACTACATACATGACTTTCTATTCCTCCAGACACTCGAGTTCCTCAAACACCCTTTCTGTCGATTCCATCCAAAACTCTGATGCTGCTGGGTCATCCTTTCTCTTTCCTATAAAATCAGTGGCCCCATATTTTCTCAGCTTATCAATCCAGGGTTTTTGTTGAGGTGGGTGAGAAGGTGAAGCTGGTTGTGGAACTGCTTGTACTATCCGTTGCAACAAATTTTCTATATGTTCCATAAGAGGTTCCTGTCCTAAATTAGCATGTCCCTCTGCTCTAGGTAGAGTGTAACATTCAGTGATTTAGGCCTCGATTGCGCATGACCGTAGTGGGGTTCACTGGTTCAATCGGAGTCTAAATTTAAACCCATAAAAAAATGACTAATAATAAGAGAAAATAATTAAGTGTATTATTATTTGGGAATTAAAAAGATTTGGGATAGAATTAGAAAAAAATAAAATTTCCTATGTACAAAATCGGTCTTATGGCAATTGTTTGGGGAAAAAGTGTAAATATGGAGGAAGATGTGGCAAATAAGAAATTTCTTAAAGTTTAAAATTTCATTACAATTAATTTGTATTTTGGACCAATGCATGAAGAGCTTAATATAGTCATGGAACCACCAAATACTCACCTAAAAAAAAAGAAGATAAATACCTCATTTTCTCCACCAATTAAAACTCATTTCCCTCATCTTCTCTCATCTCTTTGTCGTACACCTTAGTCCCTCCCTAAGCCTCCATTTTCATTAAATCCAAGCTTAAAAAAGAAAGCAAATAAATTAGTTTTGAGAGGAAAAAAATCAGAATTTAAGAGTTCTTACCATAAAAGGTACCAAAGGAGCAAGAAGGAAGGAAGAAAAAAAAAAGGAAAGAGAGAAATATTAAAGGGAATTTCGGCCCACTTTGAAGAACACTTAAGGTGAGTTTATTCTTCTTAAATTCAACCTTTTTCCTTCTATTTGAGACCCATAATGATAATAGATGTGATTAGGTTTGGTAGATTGAGCTTATGTTGCAAGATTGGAAGTAGAAATTTAAGTTTGTGATTAGTTGATGGAATTGTAATTAAACTTTGAATCAATGATATTTGATGTTAGGTAATTATTTTATGGCTTAAAAACTGAAGAAAATATAATGTTGAAGGATGAATGAGGGGCTTCCATAGTTAAATAAATTTGGGGGAAATTGAAATTAACATAGAAACACCACAATTGGTGATAGATTAAGGGTGAATTGAGTGTTGAATTGAAGAAAATAAATTGGGAACTAGGATATGATTTTTGGGCAGCCATGACATGTGAAGAAGGAAGTTTAACCTTAGTAAATTTTAGCTCAATTAAGGTGTAAAACATATTAGGAGCATTAAAATATTATGTAGACATGAAAAGCATTGAAATTGAATGTTGGAATTGAGTTATTGTATGGTTATGTAGGAAAAATAAATGAACAAGTGAGAGGCACTCAAGAGGGTGACAAAGGCAAGTAGAAAGCTAGCTAATAAGGGAAGAAAAAGAATGATTAAGGGAAGAACCAAGGCTGATTAGGTATGTGCTTCATTGATAAAAATTTTGCATGTTGTTAATATGTATGGAATTATATGTTAAGGATTGTTATGTTTGTGTTTTTGAGATGTTATGTGTTTTGTTGTGACTTTTGATATTATATATGGAAATGGGACCAAATGGTATGAAATAATTGAGACATGTGAATTTATTTGTAATTCTGGAAATTTTAGTATTAAAATGAATGCAAATGATGAATGTGGTTGAAATATGGATTGATGCCAATTGATGGCTCGGGTACAGAATTTCAGGAACCGCTCTGTCTATTTTGATGATAACTTGAGTTATGTAACTCCTTTTTGTATGTTCTTTGTTGGAAATGAAAGCTAAGACACAAGTCTTTAATTTTTATTGAGACTATAATATCTAATTATGTCTAGATTTGTCCAGTTAAATGCACGAAGGTTAAACCTAGAATATGGGCAGAAATTTCTGTGATGATGCAGTAGTGAATTGATCATAACTTTTGTAACACCCCCTTACCCCACTATAGTTCAGCAAGGTAAGTGAGTATTACCCGTCTTACTGTTTTATAAAATTAATGAAGTGAAGTAAACTTTTTTTTTTTTATTTTTATTTTTTTGAAAATTTTGTAGACATTGAAATAAAATTATTACAAGCATAATACTCAAAATCTTATTTATTTATAAAATATATTAATTTACACTCAAACTATGTCCTTTTACATAGTAACTCACATACTTAATACACATTATATGAAATAAAAACAATACTTTAATTTACAAAGTTTTTTAACAAAATATACCAAAAAAGAAAACCCAGAGCTTTTTGCTGCTTCCCTCCGGATACCCTTCTTCTTCTGACAGACTATTTTCTACGGCTACCCTTCTAAACCTGCGCGATAGGAAACCACCCGCGCTAAGCTACTAGCTTAGTGGTGCTTCAATGATAAAAATTTTACATACATATATATTTTCTCACATATTAATTAACCATTTAATAAATAATGCATAAAATAAAAATTTCTATAAAATCAAATAAATTTCATTCAACATGTAATAGTAACAAATTTAATTCATGTAACACTTATCAAAATCACATACTTCAATATTAGTATTATTATTAATTTTTTTTTTTTGTGCCCATAACACCTATAACTGAACTATCTAATAGGAATAACGGGGTTGCCATTCCCGGCTTTCATAATGTAGTGTCAAGCGCTTTTATAATAATGCCATTACTGGCTTTTGTTATATTGCCATTACCGGCTTAATAATTTTGCGCCGAGCGCATTTATCAATTGCCATTACCGGCTTTCATATTTGGCACCGAGTGCCTAAATTCCCCTGATTGACATGCCAAACTATTCCCTATTCTAGTTCTAGACTAGGTGTTTTTGGGCTTAACTATTTTTATATTAATTCACAATATTTTCAACTATCATAAGTATGCTTGTTTATTTTTGTTCTATATTCCCATTATTATTACAATAAAATCTCATATATAAATAATCTTTTAAACATTGATAATTACCATCAAAGTAAATATTTGCATTAATTATTACATATAATTAACATACCACATGCATAAGTCCAACACTTCACGTTTTATACCTATGGCAGAATTTGGACCTGTTTTTGGGCTTTATTTTTAGCCTATTTATAATTAGAATTTGGAGTTATGGCCTTCTAACAATTTTTAGCTTATTGTCTTATCTTTCAGATGCATCAAAAATCACGTAACTCCCAATTTTATATCAAAAGTTATGATTAATTCACTACTGCATCATCACAGAATTTTCTGCCCAGAATTTTTCTGGACAGATTCTAGGTTTAAACTTCGTGCATTTAACTGGGAAAATCTAGACATAATTAGATATTATAGTCTAAATAAAAATTAAAGCCCTGTGTCTTAGCTTTCATTTCCAACAAAGAACATACAAAACCGAGTTCCATAACTCAAGTTATCATCAAAATAGACAGAGCTGTTCCTGGAATTCTGTACCCGAGCCATCAATTGGCATCAATTCACATTTCAACCACATTCATCATTTGCATTCATTTTGATACTAAAATTTCCAGAATTACAACTACATTCATATGTCTCAATTATTTCACACCATTTGGCCTCATTGCCATATATAATATCAAAAGTCACAACAAATCACATAACATCTCAAAAACACAAACATAACAAACCTTAATATATATTTCCATACTTATTAACAACATGCAAAATTTTTATCAATGAAGCACATACCTAATCAGACTTGGTTCTTCCTTTAAACCTTCTTTTCCTTCCCTTATTAGCTAGCTTTCTCCTTGCCTTTGTCACCCTCTTGAGGGCCTCTCACTTGTTCACTTATTTTTCCTACACAATTATACCACATCTCAATTCCAACATCCAATTTCAATGTTTTTCATGTCTACATAATATTCTAATGCTCCTAATATGATTTACACCTTAATTGAGCTAAAATGTACTAAGGTTAAACTTCCTTCTTCATATGTCATGGCTGCCCAAAAACCATATCCTAGTTACCAATTCATTTTCTTCAATTCAACACTCAAATCATATTTTCCTTATCACCAATTGTTGTGTTTCCATATTAATTTCAATTTTCCCTAATTTCTTTAATTATGGCAGCCCCTTATTCATCCATTAACATCATATTTTCTTTAGTTTTTAAGCAATAAAACAATTATCTAACATCAAATATCATCAAGTCAAAGTCCAATTACAGCTTCATCAACTAAACACAAACTTAATTTTTCTAAGTTCTATCTTGCAACTAATCCTAAATCTATCAAACCTAATCACATCTATCATCATCATGGGTCTCAAATAGAAGGAAAAAGGTTAAATTTAAGAAGAATAAACTCACCTTAAGAGTTCTCCAAGGTGGGCCGAAATTCCCCTACTCTTTTCCCTTTTTCTTCTTCTTTCTTCCTTCATTCTTGCTCATTTGGTACCTTTAATGGTAAGAACTCCTTAATTCCGATTTTTCCTCTCTCAAAACTAATTTCTTTTCATTATTAGCTTGCTGGAAATTGAAAGAAAAATGGAGGTTTAAGAGAATGGAGGTGGACGGCAACAAGAATGGGAAAAGGAAAAAGAAGACTTAGATATTTTGGTGGAAGAATAAAGAATTCCTCTTTTTTTTTTAGGTGAGTATTTGGTGGATCCATGCCTATATTAAGCTCTTCATCCATTGGTCCAAAATATAAATTAATTTTAATGAAATTTTAAACTTTAAGAAATTTTTTATTTGCCACATCTTTCTCCATATTCACATTTTTTTCCCAAACAATTGCCATAATACCGATTTTGTCCATTGGAAGTTTTATTTTTTTCTAATTCTACCCCAAATCTTTTTAATTCCAAAATAATAATACCCTTAATTATTTTCTCTTATTATTAGTCATTTTTTTTTGGGTTTAAATTTAGACTCTGATTGAACCGGTGGACCCCACTACGGTCACGCGCAATCGGGGCCTAAATCACTGAATGTTACAATTCTTTCCCCCTTAAGAAAATTTCGTCCTCGAAATTTACCTGATTAGGTGGAGCTGAATAACTGAGGATGTTGAGTTCTCATCATTTCTTCACTCTCCCAGGTGGCTTCTTCTACTGCATGATTGCGCCATATGACCTTTACCAGTGGTACCTTCTTATTCCGTAGTTCCTTGACTTCTCGAGCTATGATTTTCACTGGCTCCTCACCATATGTCAAGTCTGGTTGTACCTCTATTGATTCCACAGGTATTACATGTGTCGGATCCGATCTATATCTTCTTAACATTGAGACATGAAACACATTGTGTATCTTATCCAATTCTTGTGGTAAGGCCAACCTGTAAGCCACTGGACCCACACGTTCAAGTATTTCGTATGGTCCAATAAATCTAGGACTCAGTTTCCCCTTTTTACCGAAACGCAATACTTTTTTCCAAGGTGAGACTTTCAAAAATACATTGTCTCCGACAGCATACTCAATGTCCTTCCTTTTCAAATCGGCATAGGATTTTTGTCGATCAGTTGCAGCTTTTAATCGATCTTGGATTAATTTCACCTTTTCCTCTGTCTGTTGCACTAATTCTGGCCCCATAAATTTCTTTTCTCCAAGTTTTGTCCAGCATAATGGTGTCCTACATCTCCTTCCATACAAAGCTTCGTATGGTGCCATACCGAGACTAGTTTGATAGTCGTTGTTGTATGCAAATTCCATCAATGGTAAATGTTTATCTCAACTACCCTCAAAATCAATTACGCAAATTCTCAGCATATCTTCCAACAATTGAATCACTCGTTCGGATTGCCCATCTGTTTGTGGGTGAAATGCTGTACTAAAAGCAAGTCGGGTCCCCAATGCTTGCTGTAGACTTTTCCAAAATTTTGATGTGAACCGTGGGTCTCGATCAGAAATAATAGATACTGGCACCCCATGTAGTCGAATTATCTCATTGACATATAATTCTGCTAACCGACTCAATGAATAATCCATCCGAACTGGCAGAAAGTGAGCCGACTTGGTAAGCCTGTCAACAATTACCCATACTGCATCATGCTTCTTTTGTGTCAAAGGCAACCCAGATAAAAAATCCATTGTAATTCTTTCCCACTTCCATTCTGGAATTGCAATAGGCTGCAACAATCCAGATGGTACCTGGTGTTCTGCTTTCACTTGTTGGCATGTCAAGCATCTTGTAGTATATTCCACTATATCCTTCTTCATTCCTGGCCACCAATAATGAGTCTTCAGGTTCTGATACATTTTATTGCTCCCTGGATGCATGGAATAAGTTGTATTATGTGCCTCTTTTAGAATTATTTGCTTTAATCCGCTATCATTTGGCACGCACAATCTTCCTCTGTAACTTATGCTTCCATCATCTTCAACATTAAATTCAGGTTTCTCCCCATTTTTCACTGCCTCAGCAATTATCATCAATTTTTTATCTTCCTTCTGAGCTTTTCTCACTTGTTGCCTTAAAGTAGGTTGGACCCGTAACTCTGCCAAAATAAATTGTGAGTCTATTTTTTTTCAATTTTACTATTACTTTTTCTATATATTATTTTATAATTGAGGAAAATTTAAACTATACCTGCCAGTGTTTTTCTACTTAAGGCATCCGCTACTACATTGGCTTTGCCTGGCTGATAGTCAATAATACAATTATAATCCTTGATTAACTCTAACCAGCGTCTTTGCCTTAAGTTCAATTCCTTTTGTGTGGGCAAATATTTGAGGCTCTTATGATCTGTATATATGTAGCACCGCTCGCCATACAAATAATGTCGCCAAATTTTCAAAGCAAACACTATTGCTGCCAACTCCAAATCATGAGTAGGGTAATTTAGCTCATGAGGCTTCAATTGTCTATATGCATAAGCAACTACTTTACCCTCTTGCATTAATACACAACCTAGCCCATTATGAGAGGCATCACTGTATATCACAAAATCTTTCCCTAGTGTAGGTTGGGTCAAAACAGGTGCTTCGGTTAATATGGCTTTTAATTTCTCAAAGCTTGCCTGGCACCGATCTGTCCACTCAAACTTAGTTTCTTTTCTGAGCAACTTAGTAATTGGTGCAGCTATGCTTGAAAATCCCTTCACAAACCTTCTATAGTAGCCAGCTAATCCAAGGAAACTTCGGACTTCTGTTACATTGCGAGGTGGCTTCCAACTGAGAATTGCTTCTATTTTGTTAGGATCAACCCAGATTCCTTCAACTGAAATAATATGCCCTAAGAATCCCACTTCTTCCAACCAGAACTCACATTTTGACAGCTTTGCATACAATTGATTTTCCCTCAAAGTCTGCAGTACTATTCTGAGATGTCTGTCATGTTCTCCCTTGTCCCTCGAATACACCAAAATATCATCTATAAAAACTACCACAAACTGATCAAGATAAGGCCTAAAAATTCTGTTCATCATATCCATAAAGGCAGCTGGTGCATTCGTTAAGCCAAATGGCATAACTAGAAACTCATAGTGGCCATATCGAGTTCTGAAGGCTGTTTTAGATACATCTGATTCTTTGATTTTCAGTTGGTGGTACCCGGATCTTAGATCAATCTTAGAGAATACTCCTGCTCCCTTCAATTGATCAAACAAATCATCAATTCTAGGTAGTGGGTATTTATTTTTAATTGTCACCTTGTTCAATTGTCGGTAATCAATACATAACCGAAGGGTGCCATCCTTCTTTTTCACAAACAACACCGGAGCACCCCATGGTGACACACTGGGCCTTATGAACCCTTTGTCGAGCAATTCCTGTAATTGAACCTTTAACTCTCTCAATTCTGCAGGTGCCATTCTATAAGGAGTAATTGATATCGGGGCTGTACCAGGAATCACATCAATAGCAAATTCTATCTCCCTATCTGGTGGTAACCCCTGCAAATCTTCAGGAAATACATATGAAAACTCACACACTGTAGGAATGTCCTTGAGTTCTAGGCTCCCCTTCCTGGTATCTATCACATGGGCCAAATATGCCTCACATCCCTTCCTAATATATTTTCGAGCTTTTAATGCTGAAATAACACTGGTCAAACATGTTTGGCCTACAGCTTGAATGATGGTGTCATCTTGCCCGGGAATTTTAAGTACAACTTTTCTAGATCGGCAGTCGACTATAGCTCCATGCTTTGTCAACCAATCCATACCCAGAATAGCATCAAATTCATGAAAAGGTAGTTCTATTAAGTCTGCTGGAAATTCTCTACCCTGAATAATTATTGAACTGTTTCTATAAATCTTATTCACTTTCACACTATGTCCCAATGGATTGGTCACAATTATCTCATATTCTAAGGTCTCAGGTATCATGTTCCCTTGTCTAAGTGCAGCTGTACTTATGTATGAATGCGTGGAACCAGGATCTATCAAAGCATGTAAATCAAAATCAAATAAAGATAATTTACCAACTATGACGTCTGGTGCATCCTGGTCTTCACGAGCTCTCATCACATATGCCCGAGCTGGGGTCCTACTACCTCCGGGTCTGTCAACTGTCTCTGATACCCCTTGACTCTGTTCGGTACGACCACCTCTAAACTGGCTTCGACCTCTACCACGGCTCTGTACCGGTGTCATAGTCTGTGCTGGTGCCATACTACCTGTACCGAATCTGGGACAATCTTTCTTCATATGGTCAGTAGCTCCACATCTCATACATGCCCCAGTTAACCACCAACACTCTCCTGTATGAGCTTTACCACAATGCTGACACAAAGTCGGAGCTGGTCTCTTGGAAAATGATGCTGGTGAACTAGCAGATGATGCCACATGTCTAAATTGCTGACCCCGCCTATCAGAAAATGTCTGTCTAGCCACCCTTGACTGAAATGGTCTGGGTACTATTCGTCCCTTCCTACCCGATGTCTGGGCCACACTAGCTGTTGACTTCTTATAATGCTCTTCTGTCTTCAGCTTTTTCCTTCTTTCAACACTAATAGCAGAGGACACTAGCGTAGCAAAATCTGTATGCTGGTGGGAAGCCACTAAATACCCAATCTCCTCATTGAGACCATCTTCAAATCTACGACATTTATCAGCTTCATCTCCAATAATCCCAGTAGCATACTTGCTCAACCTGGTGAACTCCATCTCATACTCAGCTACTGTCATACCCCTCTGCCTCAAATTCAGGAATTCTCGCTTTTTCTCATTAACATAGATTCTTGGCACGTATTTCTTTTTAAACTCTGTCACAAAGAAATCCCATGTCTAAAGGGTCGGAGTCTGAAGTTTTGCTAATAACAATTTCCACCAGTCATAGGCATGCTCCTGAAGGAGAGATACTGCATATCTAACCTTGTACTCCTCTGGACATTGCAGCTCTTCAAAAACCCTTTCTGTCTTTTCCAACCAAAATTCTGCTGCTACTGGGTCATCCTCTTTCTTACCCATAAAATCTGTAGCCCCGTATTTTCTTAATTTATCAATCTGGGGTTTCGGTTGAGATGGGGGAGGTGGTGGAGCTGGTGGAGCTGGTGGCGGCACAACTTGTGCTATCTGCTGTAACAAAGTAGCCATTTGTTGCATAAGGGGTACCTGACCCGCGTTAACCTGTTCTTCAGCATGTTGTGGAGCTATAACGCTAGGCTCTGAGGCTCTAATTGATGCTGACTGTCTATGAGCAGCCGAGTCAGCTATACTATCACCCTCCTGTTCTTCACGATTTTGTCTTGATTCCGAATCCATTAAAACCTATATTGTCAGAAGAAGGGTCCCTTATTAGAATATAGCAGCTTAAAAACAATGCAAATGCTAAAAACATGCATTTATCTTCCCATACCCACTAAGTAAGAACCATCTAAACCTATGGCTCTGATACCAAAAATTGTAACACCCCCTTACCCCACTATAGTTCAGCAAGGTAAGTGAGTATTACCCGTCTTACTGTTTTATAAAATTAATGAAGTGAAGTAAACTTTTTTTTTTTATTTTTATTTTTTTGAAAATTTTGTAGACATTGAAATAAAATTATTACAAGCATAATACTCAAAATCTTATTTATTTATAAAATATATTAATTTACACTCAAACTATGTCCTTTTACATAGTAACTCACATACTTAATACACATTATATGAAATAAAAACAATACTTTAATTTACAAAGTTTTTTAACAAAATATACCAAAAAAGAAAACCCAGAGCTTTTTGCTGCTTCCCTCCGGATACCCTTCTTCTTCTGACAGACTATTTTCTACGGCTACCCTTCTAAACCTGCGCGATAGGAAACCACCCGCGCTAAGCTACTAGCTTAGTGGTGCTTCAATGATAAAAATTTTACATACATATATATTTTCTCACATATTAATTAACCATTTAATAAATAATGCATAAAATAAAAATTTCTATAAAATCAAATAAATTTCATTCAACATGTAATAGTAACAAATTTAATTCATGTAACACTTATCAAAATCACATACTTCAATATTAGTATTATTATTATTTTTTTTTGTGCCCATAACACCTATAACTGAACTATCTAATAGGAATAACGGGGTTGTCATTCCCGGCTTTCATAATGTAGTGCCAAGCGCTTTTATAATAATGCCATTACTGGCTTTTGTTATATTGTCATTACCGGCTTAATAATTTTGCGCCGAGCGCATTTATCAATTGTCATTACCGGCTTTCATATTTGGCACCGAGTGCCTAAATTCCCCTGATTGGCATGCCAAACTATTCCCTATTCTAGTTCTAGACTAGGTGTTTTTGGGCTTAACTATTTTTATATTAATTCACAATATTTTCAACTATCATAAGTATGCTTGTTTATTTTTGTTCTATATTCCCATTATTATTACAATAAAATCTCATATATAAATAATCTTTTAAACATTGATAATTACCATCAAAGTAAATATTTGCATTAATTATTACATATAATTAACATACCACATGCATAAGTCCAACACTTCACGTTTTATACCTATGGCAGAATTTGGACCTGTTTTTGGGCTTTATTTTTAGCCTATTTATAATTAGAATTTGGAGTTATGGCCTTCTAACAATTTTTAGCTTATTGTCTTATCTTTCAGATGCATCAAAAATCACGTAACTCCCAATTTTATATCAAAAGTTATGATTAATTCACTACTGCATCATCACAGAATTTTCTGCCCAGAATTTTTCTGGACAGATTCTAGGTTTAAACTTCGTGCATTTAACTGGGAAAATCTAGACATAATTAGATATTATAGTCTAAATAAAAATTAAAGCCCTGTGTCTTAGCTTTCATTTCCAACAAAGAACATACAAAACCGAGTTCCATAACTCAAGTTATCATCAAAATAGACAGAGCTGTTCCTGGAATTCTGTACCCGAGCCATCAATTGGCATCAATTCACATTTCAACCACATTCATCATTTGCATTCATTTTGATACTAAAATTTCCAGAATTACAACTACATTCATATGTCTCAATTATTTCACACCATTTGGCCTCATTGCCATATATAATATCAAAAGTCACAACAAATCACATAACATCTCAAAAACACAAACATAACAAACCTTAATATATATTTCCATACTTATTAACAACATGCAAAATTTTTATCAATGAAGCACATACCTAATCAGACTTGGTTCTTCCTTTAAACCTTCTTTTCCTTCCCTTATTAGCTAGCTTTCTCCTTGCCTTTGTCACCCTCTTGAGGGCCTCTCACTTGTTCACTTATTTTTCCTACACAATTATACCACATCTCAATTCCAACATCCAATTTCAATGTTTTTCATGTCTACATAATATTCTAATGCTCCTAATATGATTTACACCTTAATTGAGCTAAAATGTACTAAGGTTAAACTTCCTTCTTCATATGTCATGGCTGCCCAAAAACCATATCCTAGTTACCAATTCATTTTCTTCAATTCAACACTCAAATCATATTTTCCTTATCACCAATTGTTGTGTTTCCATATTAATTTCAATTTTCCCTAATTTCTTTAATTATGGCAGCCCCTTATTCATCCATTAACATCATATTTTCTTTAGTTTTTAAGCAATAAAACAATTATCTAACATCAAATATCATCAAGTCAAAGTCCAATTACAGCTTCATCAACTAAACACAAACTTAATTTTTCTAAGTTCTATCTTGCAACTAATCCTAAATCTATCAAACCTAATCACATCTATCATCATCATGGGTCTCAAATAGAAGGAAAAAGGTTAAATTTAAGAAGAATAAACTCACCTTAAGAGTTCTCCAAGGTGGGCCGAAATTCCCCTACTCTTTTCCCTTTTTCTTCTTCTTTCTTCCTTCATTCTTGCTCATTTGGTACCTTTAATGGTAAGAACTCCTTAATTCCGATTTTTCCTCTCTCAAAACTAATTTCTTTTCATTATTAGCTTGCTGGAAATTGAAAGAAAAATGGAGGTTTAAGAGAATGGAGGTGGACGGCAACAAGAATGGGAAAAGGAAAAAGAAGACTTAGATATTTTGGTGGAAGAATAAAGAATTCCTCTTTTTTTTTTAGGCGAGTATTTGGTGGATCCATGCCTATATTAAGCTCTTCATCCATTGGTCCAAAATATAAATTAATTTTAATGAAATTTTAAACTTTAAGAAATTTTTTATTTGCCACATCTTTCTCCATATTCACATTTTTTTCCCAAACAATTGCCATAATACCGATTTTGTCCATAGGAAGTTTTATTTTTTTCTAATTCTACCCCAAATCTTTTTAATTCCAAAATAATAATACCCTTAATTATTTTCTCTTATTATTAGTCATTTTTTTTTTGGTTTAAATTTAGACTCTGATTGAACCGGTGGACCCCACTACGGTCACGCGCAATCGGGGCCTAAATCACTGAATGTTACAACTTTTGATAGAAAACTGTGATTTATGTGATGCTTGATGTATCTGAAAGCTAAGACAATAAGATAAAAAGTTTTAGAAGGATAGAACTTCAAATTCGAATTATATATGGGCTAAAAATGAAACCCAAAAATACGTCCGAAATCTACCATAGGTAAAAACATACAATATTGGGCTTTTTGCATGTGTTGTTATAATTTTATGTAATAATCCATGAAAATATTTATTTTGATGGTAATTATAAATGTTAACAATTTATTTATGTATGAGATTTTATAGCAATAATAATGGAAATAAATAACAAAAATAAATAATGCATAATTATGATAGTTAAATAATAATGTCATTTTTGAAATATAGTGAATTAATATAAAAATAGTGAAGCCCCAAAATACCTAGTCTAGAACTAGAATAGGGAATAGTTTGGCATGTCAATCAGGGGATTTAAGGCACTCGGTGCCAAATATGAAAGCCGGTAATGACAATTTATAAATGCGCTCGGCGCAAAATTATTAAACCGGTAATAGCAATATAACAAAAGTCGGTAATGACATTATTATAAAAGTGCTCGGCGTTATATTATAAAAGTCGGGAATGACAACCCCATTATTCCTATTAGTTAGTTCGGTTATAGGTGTTATGGGCACAAATAAATAATAATAATAATAAATAATAAATAATAATTTTAATAATATTAATAATAATAAATAATATTAATAATAATAATAATAATAATAATAATATCGAAGTATGTAATTTTTATAAATGTTATATGTTGAGTGTTTGCAAAAATTTATTGATTTTATATAATTCTTTATTTTATGCCTTATTTATTAAATGGGTAATTAATATGTGAGAAAATATATATGTATGTAAAAGTTTTATCATTGAAGCACCACTAAGCTAGTAGCTTAGCGTGGGTAGTTTTCTCCCGCGGAGGTTTAGAAGGGTAGCCATAGAAAATAGACTATCAGAAGAAGAAGGGTACCCGGAGGAAAGCAGCAAAAAACTTTGGGTTTTATTTTTGGTATATTTTGTTAAAAATTTTGTAAATTAAAGTATCATTTTTATTTCATATCACGTGTATTAAATATGTGAGTCACATGTAAAAGAACATGATTTGAATGTAAATTAATGTACTTTAAAAATAAATAAAATTTTTAATATTTGGGCTTGTATGAAATTTTATTTTAGTTTATGCAATATTTTCGAAAAAAAAATATTTACTTCACTTCAGTAATTTTATAAAATAGTAAGACGGGTAATGCTCAATTACCTTGCTGAACTATAGTGGGGTAAAGGGGTGTTGCAATTTTTGGTATCAGAGACAGTTGACAGACCCGGAGGTAGTAGGGCCCTAGCTCGGGCATATGTGATGAGAGCTCGTGAGGACCAGGATGCACCAGACGTCATAGTTGGTAAATTATCTTTATTTGATTATGATTTACATGCTTTGATAGATCATGGTTCCATGCATTCATACATAAGCACAGCTGCACTTAGACAAGGGAACATGATACCTGAGACCTTAGAATATGAGATAGTTGTGACCAATCCGCTAGGACATAGTGTGAAGGTGAATAAGATTTATAGAAACAGTTCAATAATTATTCAGGGTAGAGAATTTCCAGCTGACTTAATAGAACTACCTTTTCATGAATTCGATGCTATTTTGGGTATGAATTGGTTGACAAAGCATGAAGCTATAGTCGACTGCCGATCTAGAAAAGTTGTACTTAAAATTCCCGGGCAAGATGACACCATCATTCAAGGTGTAGGTCAAACATGTTTAACCAGTGTTATTTTAGCATTAAAAGCTCGGAAATATATTAAGAAGGGATGTGAGGCATATTTGGCCCATGTGATAGATACCAGGAAAGGGAGCCTGGAACTTAAGGACATCCCTACAGTGTGTGAGTTCCCAAATGTATTTCCTGAAGATTTGTCGGGGTTACCACCAGATAGGGAGATAGAATTTGCTATTGATGTGATTCCTGGTATAGCCCCGATATCAATTACTCTTTATAGAATGGCACCTGCAGAATTGAGAGAGTTAAAGGTTCAATTGCAGGAATTGCTCAACAAAGGGTTCATAAGGCCCAGTGTGTCACCATGGGGTGCTCCAATGTTGTTTGTGAAAAAGAAGGATGGCACCCTTCGGCTATGTATTGATTACTGACAATTGAACAAGGTGACAATTAAAAATAAATACCCACTACCTAGAATTGATGATTTGTTTGATCGATTGAAGGGAGCAGGAGTATTCTCTAAGATTGATCTCAGATCTGGGTACCACCAACTGAAAATCAAAGAATCAGATGTATCTAAAACAGTCTTCAAAACTCGATATGGCCACTATGAGTTTCTGGTTATGCCATTTGGCTTAACGAATGCACTAGCTGCCCTTATGGATATGATGATCAAAATTTTTAGGCCTTACCTTGATCAATTTGTGGTAGTTTTTATAGATGATATTCTGGTGTATTCGAGGGACAAGGGAGAACATGACAGGCATCACAGAATAGTACTGCAGACTTTGAGGGAAAATCAATTGTATGCAAAGCTGTCAAAATGTGAGTTCTAGTTGGAAGAAGTGGGATTCTTAGGGCATATTATTTCACTTGAAGGAATTCGGGTTGATCCTAACAAAATAGAAGCCATTCTAAGTTGGAAGCCACCTCGCAATGTAACCGAAGTCCAAAGTTTCCTTGGATTAGCTGGCTACTATAGATAATAATTTTTTTTTATTTCCTATAATATTATTCAATAACTTTGCAAGTCTCATATCCTATAATTTCATTCAATGACTTGCAAGTCTCATATCCAGTATTATTATCCAACGACTTTGGTAAATTAACACTGAGGTTTTCACCACAACACAATATATATCACATATATCAAAACATAAACTTTACACATAAGTATTTTTGATTTACTTTCATTTATACATTTTTAAACTCATTCCAAAATGACTATACATATTCAAGCATGTAAATACAAAACATTGATGACATATTTTCATGCTTGTGTGGAATGCAAAGAGAGAGAGTGATGAGGCTCGGCTAGTGACCTGTGCTTCATGTCTTTTATATGCTACTCATAACTTAAAATATATAAATCATATTTTAATGAAAATTTACAGACACTTATATGGGTTCATATGGAACATTTTTCATGTTTACAATTTTTATCAATTATGTCTCTAAGGTCTTCAAAGGATAACAAATATGTCACTTGTCCATAATAGAATTGGCTTCCGGAACAGTATGACTTACAAAGGCCATAACTTAGTCTATACATACCCAATTACGCTGAAATGAGTACCAAACTTTAGATAATACATATACCCATAATGTATCTGTTTTGATCATTTACAGATTCGATATTTAAGAAGCTCAAAATTATTAAACAATGTTCTGGACTTGTACAGGGCACTTAGTAGGCAGTTCAAATCATGGAACAGTCATGGTTCCATTCACCATAACTCAAAATTACAAGACCTATGTATCTGAAATTTGGTATACAAATCGAAAACACATATATCTACAACTTTTATGTTTTGAGGTACTTCAAATATGGGTTTTAACATACCCAAAACTAACAAATACAGTAGCCAACTTACTTAAGGTTCACATCCGGACCAGTTTTAGTACGAAGAGAATATCTCATTCTATACACCATATATTGCAAATATATTTACATATCCATGAATCTAAGACATAGCGGAACAAGTTTTATGTTATAAGATTTTCCAGAATCAATTTCTATGGATATCAAAATCAGGGTGCAAATCAGTGCCTATTAATGAACCTGAGCAACTCAAATCAACCTTATAGCAATAAAAATTGATTACTTACCAAGAACAAACTTGCAAGGGATCAATTTGCCTCAAAAACCAAGTGAAACAAGGAAGAATTTTTGGCTGGAACTTGAGAGAAAATTGGTTGAAGAAATGAAGCAAAGAAGAAGAAGAAGATAAGGAAAGAAAAGGAAGATAATGGGAGCCTAATAGGTTAAAAGCCACCTACCACCATTTGCTTTCTTTTCTTTTCTTTGTCGTCCATCTTTCCTTTTTTTTTTCTTTTTCTTTTTGCTGTATGCTTTTTTTTTTAATTTTTGTTATTATTTTTATTTTTATTATCATCATACATACATATACATACATTCATGTATACATATATACATTTACCCAATTTTCTAACAAATAATAAATAAATATATAATTTAATCACTTATTTTAATTTAATTAAAGTAATCATGTCAAATTTTTATTAATTCAATCTAGTCTCTTTATTTACTTAAATATTAATTTCATGTCATTTTCATATATATTATAAAACAAACATATGCATTTCTATACAATTGTAAAATATTTGAAAATAAACTAATTGTATGTCATAAATATATTTAAATAAAAATGCATATTATGCATGTGTTCAAGTGATATGTATATATATATGCAAAATGTATATGTGCAAATGAGATGCTGTAGAAATGCATATGGAAAAAGTCAAGGATGTTACAATTATGGTACCGATATTGATATGATTCGAGGATAGGGTGGCTATAGCTCCGAGAGCGCCCCTAATCCTAATTACGCACAGATAACATGATTATACTAGGTCAAGGTGGCTAAAGCTCCATGAGCACCCTTGACTTGAGATTATAGTGAGTAAGGTGGCTTAAGTTCTACGAGCGCCCCTATTTCACACCCCGTATCTGGACAGTCCGAAAACGAGATTTTGGGCTAATAAATAGTAGAATGAAATATGAAAATTTATTAATTGATGTAAATAACAAAGTATGCAATGCTTATATGAGGTGGTGCGAATTTAATTATTGAATAAGGTTATTATATTTATTCTTTTATGTTATGTACTTATTTATTTTATATGACAAATATGTAATAAAATTTAATGTTCCATGATTTTATTTAAGACATGCATTTGTGTGACTGCCTGGGAAAGACTTTAATGCTTATATGTACCACTAAGCTAGAGATAACTTAGCATGGGTTCTTCTCATGCAGGAATTAGAGTTGTAGAGAGTAGATAGTGAAGTTGGTCAGTAAGAAATACAAGCCCATATCAGCGGAGGCACAAAACACATAGTTCGAGGGTTGGTTACTTATCATGTTTTTTTGAGTTTGACCATGCATATGGATTGTGGTAGACATGTCTCATATGTTAATATTGTATATGTAAATAATTATGTAATATAAACGGGTGTCATATGTGTATACAACATGATGACAAATATATATTGTTAATTAGAAAGACTTGCCTAAACCAATATAACTAAATGGATTAAGTTATTTAAAATGAAAAAGTTTTAATTTGAACAAATTTATTTAGTAAATCTTGTTACATCCTATTTATATATAGGAGATTATGCATAATATATAAGTAGGACATCACATTATTCATCATTTTTTTTATTTCAAGCATAAAATAATCAACAATTATAAAAATAATCAATACATATTTTAAAAATTTGCAATAAATTTTTATACACTCAATATCATGTTTTCTTGCATTTTATGACTTAATTTTCATTTAATTAGCAAGAAAAATATTAATTTATCCTTCATTTTTCGGCATATATTTAATTTTCATCATTAAAATTTTTATTTCACCTTCTAATTACTCAATTAACTAATTTATACATTCATTATTCCATATGCATCATAATATTACACTAAAATGTAATTATACCTTAATATACATTTTTCACATAATAGGGTCATATTTTCCAATTTCCACTAATTAATTTTTTTAATTGAAATTAACCATTCTAATTCACTTTTTATAATCCCTTAATCATGTTTTAACCATCAATTATCAATTACATGCAAAACACACAAATTTCCTAATTTCTATAACCCTAATTCATACTTAATCAATGGAAATAAGTAGATTTTGAAATCACTAACTTTATTTTCTTCCTTTGGCCTTCCTAGACTTCCTTTTCCTTAGCCTTTTCCTTGGAAGCACCTTCAATTCCTTTTGAACTTACCATGGCTGAAAATTTACATCATTAATCCACCTTTATTTTGCTTCCTTAACTCAATCTAACTTCATAATTATCATCTACATACCTTAAACTATCTATTTGAACCTTTAAATAAACATACGACTCTCAAATTCTCTTACCTCAATTTTATGTCCTAACTTGTATCTTTGATTTTCTTCCACTTCTTGCCCTTCAAATGAAGATTAGAGACTTCAACTAGTTAATAGTGGGGTTGGAATAATGTTAGGGTACTTGATTTTGGTGTAAAAATTAGAAGAAATGAGAAAATTTGGTGGAGAAAATTGAGAAAACCCATTTGGCCAAGGGGAAAGCATGAGAGGAAGAAGAAGATGCTGAAGTCTCTAGAGAATTCTAATATTTTGAGCTTATATAGGTGGCTGGAATGGGCTGAGCTTTGACCAAGACAAGTGATCCATTCCCATTACGCATACTTGTGAAATTAAGGCCCATTTAGCAATTCTAAATTATTTCCAAATTCAATTTTACCTAAATTTAAGTCCTTAATTCATAAAATATTTACATATGTCTACTAAAAAATTTTCAACTTAAATAGAGTGTGTTTTTTTTCCAACTCACTTAAACTGGACTATTAATTCAATATTTGGTGTTACCGTAAAATTCCTTTTTGACTGTCAAATAATCTTAAATATTATTTAGAGTCTATACATTTCTTAAAATAAAATTTTTAGATGTCGTTTGCTATTTTTTATAGTTCGGTTAAAGTCTGGTCAGTTACTTTATTAATTAAATTGTGTCCCTTTTTTGTCTTATTTTTGACTTTTGATGATTTATTTGACCTCATTTTTATTCCAAATTTTACACCCGAAGTAATTCTATCCTATATTTTTCGATGATCAAATAAAATATTTTTTACCCACGAGTGTATTTTTGACCTCCGGATATGCTAATCAATTTCTGAAACTACAGTTGATGACTAACCCGATATTTGGGTCATTACACTATGTTATGTATCAAAGACTTCATCAATTGATTTAAGATCATTATCAATTCATATATCAAATGAACATTAAATTAATGAAAAAGTTTGTAATAGTAACTAATTAGAGTCTAGTTAGAATAATTGTATGATATGCATAGAAACTATATGATTGACATTAGAGATTAAAATAAATTGAGTAAATTATTAAATAAGAAATAAAAATGAACTAAATAGATTGATAAAGTTAATTTGGTTAGACATATCATAATGAAATTACAGTTTAATAAAAACTAGTGGAATTTGGTACATGTAAAAATAAATAAATAAATAAATAAAATAGAATATGTTAAAAAAAATAAAAGAGGATAGGGAGGCCAAATGTGGTTTTATGAGAGGGGGGAGTGTATTTGAGTTAATGACATTTATTACAATATTAAAACAAATCTTATCTCCATTCTTCTTATTCTTCTTCCTCAAACCACTAGTCTCCATTTCTTCATCATCTCCTTCATGATTTGTAAGAAGTTCACTCTAAATAGATTTGTTCTTGGTAAGTAATCCTCTCTCAATTATTCATGTGTTTTTAAAGTATTAGTATTGTATAGTATCAGTCTTTTGCACTCTATTTTCGATGGATTTATCAACCAAATTTGAAGAAGTGTAAAACTTGAAAGTTGTTCATATATGTGTTTTTTATAAGTCTGTCAAATTTCATGAAATTAGTTTGGGTACAGAAAGAGATAAACTTGTTTGAGTGAAACTGGTTTAGAGAGACATGTCAACAACATAACTTACAGTTTTTATTTAATTTGATCATATTAATGGCTGAATCTAAGGTTTTGTTAAACATAAAAGTTGTATATATATGTGTTATTTATTTCTCTGCCAAATTTCATATAAATATCTCTTGTGTAGTTTGAATTATAGTAAAATGAACTATAGTTATTCCTTGGTTGAGTTGTGTTCTGGTACCTGTGCAGCTCTAGTAAATTCGTGTTCCTTTTTTAGCTTCTTAAAGGTTGAATTAGCCAAAGTTCAAAACATGAAAGTTTTATTTATATCTCTTATCTAAGTTCCTGTGAATGTATCACCTTAAACTTTAATTTATTGTGTGAGTTATGAGTTGAACAATTGAACTAGTCAGGTTGGTACTCTATGCTGAACTAGTTATATATTACCTAGTGTTTGAGGACCTTAAAAATAGAATTTGGAAAAGTGGAAAAAATGAAAAATGTTCCAAATTATTTTTTAGAAATGTGTAAAAATTTTAGTAATAAAAAAATAAACACATTGAAGGATATGAATTTTTAAATATGGTACCCGAAACTACCTAAGGGGCAGCAAACAGAGCAATATATATAATTACACTAAAAATTTGGTAATCGTTCAAAAATTCTGAAATTTTAGTATGTTTTAGTCTTATATGTTAAATTTAATTAGGAATAGGAATCATATAAATTTGATAAGTGTATAAAAAGTTATAGAGCAAATAGTCCTAAGAGGTCATGTTCCAACTTTAAAAAACATTAAAATTAATTGTAGTAATTTATTTAAACTATATCAAGAATAAGTATTTTAACAAATTATTAACTATCATATTTTCAAATTATACTCTCAACAAGAGGGAGAACAACAAAAGTGAACAAGCTCTGAGTTTAAATTTTGGAAAAGAAAAATGCTATCGAGGTTTGTACATATATATATTTTGTTTTATCCTTATGCATGATTGTGTGTGCATGAAATAAATTATATGTCACAATGATAAAATTATATATTATGGCATGTTTTCAAGTTGTAGAAATATTATTAACTATGAACTTAACATTATGCTAATATTTGATAAAATATCATGCTATTACATGGTTTTGAAATAAATTGTGAGTATATGATTGTGTTAATATGAAATGAGTATTGATTATAGAAACAAGTAATTAATGGTGTTAATTTCCCATTTCTCTACTTGAAGACTAACATAGGATAGATGGTGCACCATTATGGGGAAGTTACGGTACTGATATAGATATGATTTAGGGATAAGGTGGCTTAAGCTTTGGGAGCACCCTTGATCCTGATTACACACAAATGACATGATTATATTCAGTCAAGGTGTTTAAGCTCTAGGAGCGCCCTTGACTTGAGATTATAGTGAGTAGGGTGGCTCAAGCTCCACGAGCGCCCCTATTTTAGACCCTATATCTAGACAGTCTGGGAAAGAGATTTGGGCTAATACTAATTAAAGACTATGGAATGAAACATGGAAATTTTATTATTGACATAAGTGACAAAATATGAAATGCTTACAGGAGGTAGTGAGAATTTAATTATTCAATATGGTTATTATATTCATATTGTTATGTGATGTGGTTATTTCTTTTATATGAAAAATATGCAATAAAAATTCAGTGTGTCATGATTTATTTGAGACATGTCTTTGTGTGACCGCTTGGGAAAAACTTAATGCGTATATGTACCACTAAGCTAGAGATAGCTTAGCGCGGGTTCTTCTCACAGAGGAATTGGAAATGTAGATGGTAGAAAGTGAAGTTGGTCAAGAACGAAATCCAAGCTCATATCAGAAGAGGCATAAAAGTCTTAGTTATAGGGTTGATTACTAATTACTTTTCTTCTTGATTTTGACCAGACATATGGGTTTTGGTAGACATGTCATGTATTTGGTTCAAGAGAATGTCTTATATTTTGATATTATATTGTAAATAGTCATGTGTGAGGCTGGTACGCCATAAATGATCAACTATATAACTTAATCAACTACCATAAATATATGTGATATGGTGATATATACATATATATATATATATATATATATATATATATATATATATATATATATATAATAATTATAATGATAAGCCAAATCCAATATAAATAAATGAATTATTTTAATTTAAATAATAGAAAAGCTAAGTCAAACAAATTTATTGAGTTAAGCTTGTGGCATCTTTCTTATATATGTGGGATTATCCCTAATATATAAGTGGGGCATCACATTTAGTGGTATCAGAGCAGGTTTAGGCATTTCTAGGCCTAGGTGGGAAAATGGATATTGGGCATAAATACACATGTGTCATATAATTCTAATATGGGCTTTCTTCTTGGCAATTTATAGGATTGTAGGAAGTTATCTTTGGATGAACGGGATATGGCTGAGAGTATCGGCTCTTCTGATACTGAGACTCCCCATCAGCCTAGTGCGGTGAGCATGCAAGGGAAAAATGTTGCTCTAAATTCCCCACAATAGGCGGTAGAATAGATTGATCCTGGTCAAAATCCATTTATACAACAGATGACTGGACTATTTCAATAGATGGTACAAGCCATTCCTCAGCCTACCCTAGTGCCACCACCTAAACCAAAAGTAACAATTAATAAGCTTCTTAAGTATGGGGCTTCGAATTTCTATGGTAAAAAAGATGAGGATCTAGCTGCAGCTGAGTATTGGTTGGAAAAAATTGAAAGAATTTTTAAAGAGTTGAAAGCAGAAGCATATGACAAAGCTAAATTTGCTACTTCTCTACTCCAAGATGAGGCATATGAGTGGTGGAAATCTGTTCTTACAAAGCTAGATGTGGTGGAACCGGTCTCATAGGATTCCTTTCTCTTTCAATTCAAAGAGCAATATATCCTGTTGATCTATATTGCTGAGAAAAGGAAAGAGTTCATGAATCTTAAGCAAGGTAAAATATTAGTGACTGAGTATCAACGGGATTTTACTAGACTGAGCAAGTATGCCCCTGAATTAGTTGCAAATGAAAGAGATAAATGCAGAAGATTTGAAGATGGCCTTAATAAAGAGGTTGGATATAATGTGACTACTCTTCATAATAATTTTTCTCAGTTAGTTTCTGCAGCACTCAGTCTTGAAAAAAGGAAAAAGAGAAAAATGGAAGAATCTTTTAAAAAGTCAGCTACTCTTGAGACTCAATTCACCGGGAAGAAGAGTCGTTTCTTTACTAGCCATTCACAAAATAGAGGACAGGGAAAATTTCCTAGCTATTCACAAATAGGGTCTTTTAGGAGAGGACAACCCTCTAAGGCACCTTCTGCTACAACAAGTTCACAAACACAAGTTGACAAGGAAGCTATACCAATATGTACCATTTGCAATAGGAGCCATCGAGGGGAATGTTGGCATGTCACAGGTTCTTGCTTTAAATGTAGATCCAAGGAACACATACGAAGGGACTGCCCACTCTGGACAAGTAGTGCTCCTACTTAGACTACTAGGCCAACTCCCAGTCAGCCTGGAGTTCAGTCTAAAGGAGGACTAGGCTGGCCTAGACAAATTATTTCTGAGACAGTGAATAGACCTAGATCTAATAGAGTTCCAGCTAGAGCATATGCCATGAAAGCTAAGGAAGATCAGGCAGCAACATAAGACATTTTTGCTATGTTTTCATTATATGATTTTGACATTTGTGAACTCATAGATCTGGGTTCCACACATTCCTATATTTGCACTAGTACACCTAGCCAACATAATTTGATTAAAGAAATCCTAGAATATGAAATTGAAGTTAGGAATCCTTTGGTTCACAGTGTAATAGTTAATAAAGTATTCAGGATGTTACAAAAATTTGATTAAGTTGCCTTTCCATGAGTATAATATAAAAAAAATATTAACTCCCATTTATTAACACAATATTAAACCATTTCTTTCACTAACACATTCCTCATATTATATCCATAATTTACAAGCTAATATGTATAGCATGTCATACAATATTCAAAAATCCATTAAATAAATAAAATCAGTTTAATATAACCAATTGGTTTTGAGTGGCTAAATAAGTGTTCATGGGTTTTCAGACATGAAAGTAATAAAAAAGACATGAAAAAGTGAGGTGTCACAAGGTTTATGTCCATGACGATAGCCTCATGGTCGTAAACATCACAAAATAAGGAATTTTGAACACTAAACCCATTCTGATTCTACAAAATAGAGATAAGGAATCATGTTTTCCCTTATTCTTTCATTAAGTTAATTTCGTTCTATATAGGAATTAGAGAAATAATGTAACACCCCCTTACCTCACTTTAGTTTCGCAAGGTATTACCCAACTATCATATAAGATTAGCTAAATGAAGTATAATTTTTTTTTGTCAAAATATTACAGACACCAAAATAAAATTATTACAAACACCAATATTCAAAATTATATTTATTTATAAAATATATTATTTTACATTCAAACTATGTCCATTATAGTAGGTGTACACATTCCTAACACATACTAGATGAAATAGAACTATAGTTCAATTTACAAAGTTTTTGACAAAATATACCAAAAATACGTTCAAAGCTTTTTGTTACTTTTCATCCAAGTGTCTTTCTTCTTCTGACAATAATCCTATCTATGGCTTTTCTTTAGATACTACGCGAGATGAAATCAGCCGCGCTAAGCTACTAGCTTAGTGGTACTTCAAGGATAAAAATCTTACTTACATATATTTTCTTACATGTCATTTAAGAATTTCACAAATAAAGCATAAAATAAAAGAATTATATGAAATCAGAAAAATGTCATCAAACATGTAATATTTAACAATTTTGATATAACACAATATTATTCAATGACGTACTTTTATACTATTATTGTTTTTCATTTTCTTTGTTCCCTAAACCTAACTAACTCATAGTAATAACGGGGCTATCATTACCAGTTTTCATAATATCGTGCCGAGTGCTTTTATAATAGTGTCATTACCGACTTTTATAATATTGTCATTATTGACTTAATAATTTTGTGCTGAGTTCATTTATAAATTTGTCATTACCGGCTTAATATTTTGCATCGAGTGCCTTAACTCCCCTGATTGGCATGCCAAACTATTCTCTATTCTAGTTCTATATTAGGTGTCTGAGGGCTTAGCTATTTTTATATTTATTCACAATATTTTCAATATTGATAATTGTATCAAATTTTCTCAGATATGTTTATTTATTTTTGTTATTTGCTCTCATTGTTATTGTTGGGTTTTGAAGAATGAATCACATTCATAAACGCAGCGAAAAAATAAAAATTTTCAAAACCGGAAACAAAATATCATACTTGTGCCATTAACACTAATTTATATAAACATAGAGGTTAGAAATTATACCATGTAATTTCTTATTTGTTATTGAAATCTTCACCTTGTTATTGAAATCTTCACCTTGTTCCCATGCTAGCTTTGAAAGTGGTCTTGAGATAATATTATTATGTCTTAAAAATATTTTTTTTCACAAAAAAAATATTTTCATGTCAATTTTCTGTCATTTGACGTTTTTTCTATTTGAATCAAATTCAAAGAAAAGTTCAAAAGTCAAAAATGGAGAAAAGGAAACTTGAATGAATAGTGAAAATACTTGATGGCCATAATTGGCCTAATTAAGGCCAAATTTACCCGTTGGCCAACGAGAGGTAGCAACAGTTGGTCTTATTTGTTATTGAAATCTTCACCTTGTTAATTAAGGCCAAATTTACCCGTTTGCCGCTTGGCACCCCAACTGGTCTGCTATGCAGGCCAGTAGCCTACCTAGCCCGTGCGGGCCCGTGACCCTTTCGAACTATTTTTTTCGTGTGATCTTATCGCAATCCATCCCGAAATAATTCTCTCATATTTTGGATCCCATCAAAGACCATTGTACTCATTCTTCATATCTTCAATGCGTGTGACCCATTAGGTTCCTAGTTATGTTGGCCACTTAAATTAATAATTAATTTAAGCAAGTCATGAGCGGTACCTAGCAACACATCATGACCCCCAATTGACCAAAAAGTTAGTGGTTTGACTACGAACCTTTCCATCAATAAATTCCTTGCAATGATTCCTTTCACCATTCTATACCCCACTTGGTTCAGAGTATGAACATCTGTCAACTCACACTAGACTAATTATATCACGTATAGTCCAAGTAATGTTAGTTCTTGTCTCTAAGG
The DNA here is from genome assembly GCA_023653625.1 of Triadica sebifera. NCBI lineage: Eukaryota > Viridiplantae > Streptophyta > Magnoliopsida > Malpighiales > Euphorbiaceae > Triadica > Triadica sebifera. The sequence goes on from CM042904.1 coordinate 11,329,011, forward strand.
CTCATTACTTTATTAGATATGTCATTGAAAACTATCTTTATGACATTTCCACTCCAGCCAGAGATTCTCAAGTAATGACCATGACAAGAGGCCATGGGTATACACTCCTATCAGGAGTGGTGAATTCTTTGTTGGTTACCCAATTACCTTTGAATACCTCAAGTTGTATCCAATCACTGCCATATGAGCAACCTCCCTGAGGCAACAAGGAATAGTGTCAAAACACAAAATCAGTATCCAAAATATCCTTGAGTACCTCAAGTTTAAGGATACTTCCACCATTGCTATGATGAGACTATCATTGACATTTGAATAGATTATCCATATGATTGTCACAAAGCTGGTCATCCGTTGTACTTAGCTACACTTAGCAAGCATCTACATGTTAACTCTAAACATCTCATGTTTACAGATTATGAGATCTACTACTCGATCTAATCAATGAGTATAACATGTGCTAGTCTATCCGGATTAACAATGTATCGTCTCATCAATCCTATGACTATCGATAATTTTAATACTAACATAATTACACATGATAAGAATCTCAATATCATGATATCATCATGATTTCCTTCATGCTATGTTATGTATCAAGGAATTTATTAATTTATTTAAGATCACTATCAATTCGCATATCAAATGAACATCAAATTAATGAAAAAGCCTTTTATTAATCAAATAAATTTGTACAATAAGTGCTAAAGGTAATTGCCTTTAGAGCATTCCTGTAATAGTTATTACATTATAACCTCACACATAAATAATTTATTACACATTTATAATTACAATTAAAGTCAAAATTCACATTAATTAAGACATATTTCAATCATACCACATGTGAAAGCCCAATATATCAAAATTTTGTCTATGGCAGATTTCGGTCCTGGTGTTAGGCCTCATTTTTATCTCATTTATAATTCGAATTTGAAGTTATGGTCTGATAATATTTTGTATCTTAATATCGCATCTAAAATTTCTATCAAAAGTTATGGCCCCTTTTACTGAAGAGCATTCCATTATTTTTACCCAGTATATTTTGGGTACTTATAGGTTCGGGATTTTGTGTCCAATTTTTACCCCATTTGAAATTAGAGTTTGAGCTTAGGTTTTGAATGAAAGTTTTATCCTTATGAATCCAATTTCATTTACAACTAATTTCACCTCAATATTATTACCAGAGCATTAGTCATGACCAAAATAGTCATGACTTCACCAACTGGCACAAACCTATCTATTAATTACATCCATCATATGCATTCATTTTTATGCCAAATTTTCCAAATCACAATTACATTCACATATCCGAATGATTTCACACCATTTGGTCCCATTACCATATAAATCATTAAAAGAAACAACTAATCACATTCCATGTCAAACCACATTCATATCAACATTAATACATAATTTCACAAATTTAAACAACATGCAAGATTTTTTATCAATGAAGCACATACCTAATCAGCCTTGGAGCTTCCCTTTTTCCTTCTTTTCCTCCCCTCACTAATTTTCTTTCCCTTTGCCTTTGTCACCCTCTTGAAGGCCTCTCATTTTGTCACTTGGTTTTCCTACACAACCATACCATATCTCATTCCTATCATTCATTATCAAAACTTTTCAAGCCTACATAAAATTCTAATGCTCCTAATATGTTTTATACTTTAATTTAGCCAAAATGTACTAAAGTTAAACTTCCTTCTTGATGTGTCATGGCTGCCCAAAAACATTATCATAGATCCTAATTTATTTTCTTCAAATCCACCATTTAATCACACTTCATTTATCACCAATTGTGTTGCTCCTAGGTTTATTTCAATTTTTCCAAATTAACTTAAGCAAGGCAGCCCATCCTTCCTCCATTAGAGTTACCTTTCTCTCATTTTTATGTCATAAAACAATTAACTAACATCAATTATCATTAATTAAAAGTTTAAGTACACTTTTTTTCAACTAGTTACAGATTTCAATTTATAGCTCCATTCCTGCCAAATAACCTAAATCTACAAACCTAATCATATCTATCATCCTTATGGGTCTCAAATGGAAGGAAAAAGGTTGAATTTAAGAAGAATAAACTCACCTTAATGGTTCTCCAAGTTGGACCAAAACTGTCCCAAGGTTCCTCCCTTTTCTTTTCTTCTTTTTTCCTTCATTCTTTCTCCTTAGCGCCCTTTATGGCAAGAACTCTTTAATTTTGAATTTTTCTCTCCAAACACTATTTTTTTCTCTTTTTTTCAAGGTCGAAATGAATCAAAATGGTGGCTTTTGGAAGGCTATGGTGGACGACAACCAAGAAGAGAAAAGAGGATCAAGATGAATTAGATATTTTGGGTGGAAGAATGTAGAATTCCTCATTTTTTGACTTTTATATTATGATTAAGGAGTGGGCCCCATTAATTAAACTTAATCCTAATTTTCACTAGTTCATTAACTTAATTAATCTTGATTAACTTTTAATTTTGAGAAATTCCTTATTTTCCACCAATTTTCTCATCTTCAAACTTTTTCCCCCAACAATTCCAATAATACTGATTTTGTCCATAGGGAAATTTTTTTTTCTAGTTCTAGCACTAATATTTTTAATTCCCAAATAATAATACCCTTAATTTTTATGGGCTCAAATTTAGACTCAGATTGAACCAGCGCATCCACTACGGTCACGCGCAATTGGGGCCTAAATCACCGGATGTCACAAATAAGACCTATAATGAAAGTTTAAGTTAGGGTTGAGTATAGATGATATAAAATCATTTAGAAATTGTTATTGTAACATTCTTCGATGTAGCTGAGAAAACCTCCCAACTATACCTAGAGATGCAACGGGTTGTTTTGCGAAAAAACTTATCAAATTAAAAAATTCCATATTTAAAACCTATTTAAATATAGATATGCATAAAACCATTACAAAAATAAAACTGATCCAATGATCAATATAATACAAAACATAAATATCTTTTTTCAACTTCACTAGCCTTATATTAGAAATACGTTAAAAAGAAATTATTATGTGTTCTTAAAACCCAAGACATGTAAAACAAAAACTCAAAATCCCATGACATAAACAATATATAAAATATGCCACGAATATAAACACATCCCAAATTGGGTGTACTCTAACTGATCTCTAGGGCTCATGACTATTTTAGTCAACTCATATCTACCGACTCTGAACCTGTATGTAGGAATCCATATGCTAAGAAAATTAATGCTTAATGGTTCATATTTGCATAAATTTAAATAATGTCATACAATATCATGTCATTCACCCTATGATCATTCCTAAAATCATACATTTTAGTCATTTCAAGCTTTAATATCAAATCAAAATGCCTATCTTACCATAGACATACCATAATAAATCCATGTATACTAGACACACACACACACACACACATATATATATATATATATATATATATCACATTTCCATACCATATCATTTTAACTGATATTAACATAAACAAGGAACAACCATAAGTTTTCCCTTTTTAATAATTCCATTTAGATTTCCATATAGCTCGAGACTTTCTAAAATTGACTATCCAGATGTTGGACATGAGATAGGGGCGATAAAAAACCTGAGCTTAAGCCACCCGACTGACGAAATATTAGCTCATTTGAGCCCCTCAAGTCAATGACTTCAACAATTTGAACTTAAGCCACATTGACTAAGAATAAGATAGCATGCTTCCAAATCCATGATCGAATGCACTCATATACTGAGTTATAACCACTTATCCTTATATCATATTAAAATAATTGATACAATACCTTTCACTCCCTCAATAGTATACCATTTATCTTATGTCTAGTTAAAGACTAGAGAACTAGGGATTTAACTTATAACCATTTATCTTTTAATTTATTTCATTATATGTTATTACCAGTATTATATCCCATTTATGCGTTCTCATACCAACACATAAATGTCATATCATATATTCCTTATCTTATCTTGCATGTATACATACATCCCATAACATGTATTTAACAAACCATCAATTAAGACCATAAACCAAAATGTACATATAATACATTCATCCTATTTCATAGGGGTGAACTACTTACTCATGGCTGTGAAGGTATCTTTCATGGTTACCTTACCCATGAACCTTCACGTGAATCAAAATAGAGAATTTACGAGTGTGAATTACCGATTCACGATCGTGACACCATGTCATCATAGCTTTTGAACTATGACATCAAGCCATTGTTGGGTTTTCAAGGCAAATCTCATGCATAAACTTTGTGGAAAAATATAAATTTTCAAAATCTGAAACAAAAGATTATGCTTGTGCCATCAAAACTAATTTATCAAACATAGAGGTTAGAAACAATACCTTGTAATTTCTTGTTTGTTATTCAAATCTTAACCTTGTTAAGTTATAGGAAACTACAAAAATCCACACTAGGATGTCTCTAATGTTGAACCATATGGAGATATGAAGAAGAAACTTACAAAACAAATGGTTTGAACAATATTCAATGGTGCTACCTATGAATTTGTTCTTAATAGAATTATTATGCCTTAAAAATTTATTTTACCAAAAATAATTTTTATGTCTCTTTTCTACCTTTTGATGTCTTTCTTATCTAAATCAAATTCCAAAAGAAGATAAAAAATCAAAAATAAAGAAAAGGAAGATCAAAATAGCTAGTAATGGCCATAATTGGCTTAATTAAAGCCTAAATTGGCCTAACGGCACTGCATGCTCGCATAGGACTACCGTTGGATAGGTCCAGCTGGCTTATAGCTAGCCTAGGCAATGAGCCCATCACCCCTCTCGAGCAATTTTTCTCGTCGTTCAACTCGAAATAATAGTCTCAAATTTTTGGATTCTATCCAAAATCATTTACTCATTCTCCACATCTCCAATCTGTGTGACCTATTAGGTTCCAAATTACGGTGGCCACTTAAATTAATGATTAATTTAAACAAGTCATGAGCAGTATCTAGCAACATATCATGCCCTCCAATTGACTAAAAAGTCAATGGTTTGACTACGAATCTTTCCATCGACAATATGCAATTAATCCTTTTACCATTCTATACCCAATTTGGTTCAGAGTATGGATATGTGTCAACTCATGCTAGACTGACTACATCACATATAGCCCAAGTAATATTGGTTCTTCTCCTTAAGACTCATTACTTTGTCAGATATGTCATTGAAACCATTATTGAAGTTTGAACGGTTGAGAAACATAGAGGTTTGGTAGAGCTTTCCAAGATAGATGTAGAACTCAGTTCTTAGGGTTTTTAGCTTGTTTATGGTTATAAGGCTCTAATAATAATATTTTGTGATTATATGTTCGGCTAGTGAAAAAAGGAACACATCATAAAGGGAAAAACAAGCTTGAAAACCTTTTAAGTTTATTAAGGCTCCATTTTGGTGAAAGGTATGTACATATGGGCATATTAATTCATTTATCATGCATCTTAATGTATGTTGTATTCTATAAATGTAAAAGAATGGTAAAATATCATGTTATGGGTGATAAATAACATGGAAAATAGGGGTTTCAAGTCTTAAAATGACATATATAGTATGTTATGGTTTAAAATATCCTGGAAATGGATTTAATGATTTAAATTATGTTTAAACAAGTTGTACAGATGGTATATATATGAAAGTGTTGATAGGACTAATTAATACTGATTAATCTTTAAAGATTTTACACGAAATGCATGTTTGCTCTGTTTTGAGTTCCTAGAATGCATAATTCACGCCCATGAACAAGGATGTCATGGTCGTGAATATCGAGACTGATGAACTTGCATGAACCCAAAATTTTATGGTCTAGGTTACATTTGGGAATCCGCAAATGATGTTGTAATGCTCGCAAGTTAAGGCCTAGAATTAATAGGTTAAATAAAAGTATATTAAGGATATATGAGTGGTTATGGGTGTTAGGAACCTTATTATAATGAAAATAATAGGAAAAAGTAAAATTTTCAAAGTTCACACCCATGATATAGTTAATCACGATCGTGAATGTCATGGAATTCAGATTATAAAGCTGAGGAGCTTCACAACTATGACACTAAGGTTCACGGCTGTGACACTATGGTTCATGCCCGTGAAAGTTCATAGTTTATATATATGGTAGTTTCATGTTTTGACAAAAACTCACATAAAATCACTCCCAACCCTAGCCACCACACTCTAAGACCTTAGAAATATATTTTCCTCATTCCCTTTTCAACTTTGACTAATTAAACATGAAATAACCACCCAATAACAAGTTTGAAATAGACAAAAACAAGAAATTTGGTATAAAAATCAAGGTGTGTGACAAGGAGCGTTGGAACATGTTTTGAAACATATAGAATTGATATGATATCATCGAAACAAAGGTAAGATGGGTTATTTTCATCAATCTTTGATAGTTTCAATTTGGATTAGTGGGAGAGTTGGGTTTATAAGTTTTAAATCAATTAAAAGTTAAGACTTTAGTTAGTTTATGGCATAATTAGATGAATATCAAAATTTGTATATTAATATAGCCTCTGATTTCATGTTAGGGGATGAAATAGAAGGTGGAAAAGTCCACTAGAAGTAGTAGATATGAGAGTGTCAAGTATTAGGGCTCCAACACTAAGGTTTGTGCATATAAATATTTTTATTCGATTTTATTGTGATTATGATATGAAATATTGTTTTGGTATATTAAATGGCAATTTAAATTGATATTTTAGTTGCGGTTAATGGTATACATGGATGGTAACATTCTGAATTGCATGTTGAGGTTGATATGGGGGAAATTGAATATGGAATGTTGTTATGTGTTGACAATTAAGGCATTGACCCTAGAGTATGTGTTAATTGTGATTAAATAGATGTTTTTGGTTGTGTTCAAATGTTGGATGTATGTAAAGTGTTGATAGGTGTGGCTAACATTAGTTAGCTTTAGATCCTATGCATGTTATGTGTGAAATTGGGTGAAACTAGTACAAAAATATAGTTTATGTGGAATGAATCACTCTCGTCGAGCCAAGCTTCACACCCATGAAAGGATTTCCCACCCGTGAGCAATTGTTCATGCCTAGGAATGACCATGAACCAGTCACGACCTCGTCATGGGTAAACAAACTATGACATAAGGTTTCATGCCTTTGAATAAACCATTCACACCCATGAATGACCTATTTCTAGAAATGAATAAATGGATTTGTATGATGAGACTACTTGAGTATGATCTACATATACCTTTGATATGTTAAGTGAGATTTTATACAATATGATAACATAACTAAGAAACTTGATTATGCATACGGTGCTTTAGGTCACAAAATGTTATATGGTGATCTTATTAAATTATGAAATATGATACAATTGATGCTTATAACTAGAATATGAATAAAAATGCCAATTCTCCATCCAGGGACTAGTTAGGATAGGTGGCATGCCATTGAGAGGGTTACGGTACCGTAGAAATATTTATGAATGCAATCTTTTTATTTGCTCATCAGGGTGGCTTACACTCGTGTTAGAATGCTTTTGATTTGAGAAGCTTAGTGGTAGCATATACAGATTAGGGACAAGGTGGCCTATGCTCTTGTTAGAGCACTTTTATACCCATATGCATGCAGTCTTTGCTCATTAGGGTGGCTTAAGCTTGTGTCAGAGTGCTCTTAATATGAGAAGCTCAATGGTAAAAATACAAACAAATGCAGTAGTGAGCAAGGTGGTTTAAGCTCATGATAGAGTGCTTCCATTTCACAACCCGCATCTGGGTAGTCCACATTTAGAGTATTTGGCTATGACTCCAGAAACCGATAATACAAAAAGTTTAATACAATTACAGAAATCAGTAAATTTGAATACATAATGATACGCAGATATGATAAATGACATGCTATGTTATTCTAATGATGATCTCATGTATGCAATGTATGTTATGAGTGTTGAATTTTATGCATAGTATGATTAAGCTATCTTATGAAATATTGCATGTTTGATATTATGGCCAAGCACACAGGTATGTTATTAAATATGAGATGTTATATTAATATGTGAATGCATACTAGAATTTAAATGTTTATATGTACAACTAAGTTTTCAATAGCTTAGTGTGTGAGTTTTCCTACATGTAGGTTTGGAGCTAGTAGACTGTTGAGTTGACTACAAGAAAAGATCAAGTTAGTTAGAAGATTCAGAGTTAACCTGCGCTGAGTCTGTTACTTTATCTCATTCATTTCATTATTGATTATTCTACATGGCATAGGATAAAGACATAATATTTCAATGTTTAAATAAAGACATGTAATAGACTTTCACAAGCACAAGTAGTATGGATATTTGTAATAAGGGATTTAAATTCCTAGGATAGTTTTGATATGACTATGGATGTGATTGAGTTACAGATGTGGTTTTAACCCAGATTATGCTATAATGTTTTAAATTTTGCGTAGTACATAATATGATGATCTTAAGATTTTCATTGATCTAAAAATTTCGCAAATTCATACAAAATCACATCTACTACACTATTCCAATTTTACTCTTTAATATATTAATTAAGAATATACTTAAAGCTCCATATCTATGTCATGAATATAATTATCCTTTTAGTCAATATTTTATTATTATTTACCATTAATTCACTATTTAATACTTTATTAAATTAACAATTTTACTTAATTAATCTTATAACTATTTCTTTTTCATTTCATTTCAATCCTCAATTTAATTTTTCTTTAGCTACAAATTACATTTTTGGTTTATAAACTTCCATTTATTTACAATTATGCTATTACTTTACACTTATTTATACTTTTGCCACTAGTTATATATTTTTTTCTCATTTATTTACTTTTAAATACATTAAATTACCATTTAATTCTTATTTTACGAATTTATTTATGATTTTTTCTCTTTTTTTTCAATTAAGTCAATTTTCATTCTATTTCTTTAATTATTTTTTTTTTCATTTTACCCATTTTTTTCCATATTTTTAAATTTACTAATATGCCACTTGCCATTATTACCAATCTTGTCATTTTTGCCATATTTATCATTAAATAGATAAATCATTATTTATTATTATTATTATTATTATTATTATTATTATTATTATTATTATTATTATTATTATTATCATTTCTACTACTACTTTTAATTTACACTTGAACTTTTATTTTCTTTATATTTAGTCCTTTTCATTCTTCTTCTTTAATTAACTCTTCATTTTTTTCACTTTTGTTTCACTATTTTTGTCATCTTTATCACTTTTATCATTTTTATTATTAGACAATTTTTATCATATTTATTACTTTTATTATATTTATTCCTTTTATCCTTTTTATCATATTTGTTATTATACAATTTCTATCATATTTGCTCATCGTTTCAATCTTATAGAAAAGTTTTGGACCAGATATATGGGACGTGGACCCGACAAGTCTACTGCACTGTAGAGTGACCTCGAAGGAGCACCCAAGTACTGCACTGTGTACTGATCATTGAATCACTATCACTAAAGTAGACCATCATTGGCCAACATAAGCGAGTCGTCATGACCCCCCACCGCGGTAATGGTGTCCCTATGGCTAGCCAATTATATTCTGCGCTATATTTAACTATCAGAAAATAACTAAGGACAATATCTTATTCCTTTGATTCAATTTCTATTAAATTCATAAATTCTATTTTTTTTACATTATTTATTACCTAACATTTTATTCATCTATAACTAATTCATCTCTACCATAATCTTTTTCCACACTTTCCATTCTAATATATCAATATTTTATCATTAATACTCAATGAATTCATTAAACTCACTAAACACACTTTATTCATTACTTTTTATTTCATGTATAAAATAATCATTAATTAGAAAAATATTCAATATATATTTTAAAAATTTTCAATAAATTTCTATACAGTCAATGTTATGTCTTCTTGCATTTTATGACTTAGTTTTCATTTAAGTAGCAAGAAAAATATTAAATTCTTCTTCTTCATATTTCGGTCTAGATCTATTTTTATCTTTAAATTTTTCTTTCACCTTCTAATAATTCATTTCACTAATTTATACACCAATTACTACATATGTATCATAATCTTACACTAAAATATAATTATGCCTTAATATGCATTTTTACATATAATATGGTCTTTTTTTCAAAGTTCCACTAAATAATTTTTTTAATTGAATTTAACCATTCTAATCCACTTTTTATATTTCCTTAATCATGTTTTATGTTTCTATTATCATTTACATGCAAATCACACAAATCCCCTAATTTCCATAACCCTAATTCAAGCTTAAACAATGGAAATAGGTAGATTTTGAAATCACTAACTTTATTTTCTTTCTATATCCTTCCTAGGCTTCCTTTTCCTTGGCTTTTTCCTTTGGAGCACCTTCACCTCCTTCAATACCTAGCATGGTTGGAACATACACATGATAAAACCACCATTATTTTGCTTCCATAACTCAATCTAACTTCATAAATATCACCTACATACCTTAAACTTTCTATTTGAACCCTTACATAAATTTTAAACCTTCAAATTCTCTTACCTCAATTTTGTGTCCTAACTTGTATCATTTGATTTCCTTCCACTCTAACCCTTCAAATGAAAATTAGAAACTTTAACTAGCTAATAGAGGGGATGAAATAATATAAAGGTGCTTGATTTTGGTGTAAGAATTAGAGAGAAGAAGATAAATTTGGTGGAGAAGATTGGGAAACCCATTTCGCCAAGGGGGAAGCCTGAGAGGAAGAACAAGATGCAAAATTATCTAGAGAATTCTGATATTTTGAGCTTATATAGGTGGCTAGAATGGGTTGGGCTTTGGCCAAGACAAGTGATCCTAAATTAGGCCCATTTAGCAATCCTAAATTATTTCTCTCACTTCCCAAGCTCAATTTTATCCCAAATTTGATTCCATAATTCATAATATATATATATATATATATATATATATATATATATATATATATATATACCTACATAAAAATTTTCAACTCAATCCGACTCTGTTTTCTATCCAGCTCACCCAATCCGGACCGATTAGTGAAATTTTGGTGTTATCGTAAAATTCCTTTTTCATTTTCAAATAATTCTAAATATTATTTAGAATCTATCCATATCATAAAATAAATTTTTGGATGTCGTTTACTATTTTTAATAGCCCGATCAAAGTAGAGTCAAAATAATTTATTAATTAAATCGGGTTCCATTTTTTCTTAGTTTTGACTTTTGAGGACTTATTTGACCTCATTTTCACAACAAATTTTATCCTCGGTATTCGGGCCATTACAATAGATGACCTACCTAGGCAATCTCTGAGACTGTTAATAGACCAAGAGTAGGTCGAGCTTCCAGTAGATCTTATGCCATAAGGGCCAAAGAGGTTCAAGATGTTATAGATGTGATAATCGGTATGTTTCCTCTTTATGATTATGATATATATGCATTAATTGATTCAGGTTCTACACACTTTTACATATGCACAAGCACTCCTAGGTAGCATAATATGGTTAGTGAAAATCTTGAATATGAGATAGAGGTTACAAATCCCTTGAGCACAGTATGATTGTGAATCGAGTATATAAAGGTTGTCCTTTGTTTATGAAAGGGATAGAATTCCTTGTAAACTTGATATAGTTGACTTTTTAAGAATTTGATGCCATATTGGTCATTGATTGGCTAGGCCAGCATGGTACAGTTGTGAACTGTAAGGAAAAATTTATGATGTTGAGAACTATAGAATAGGGAGATGAGAAAGTAGAAGAAGAGTTGTTCCCATAGCTTCCATGAGTTATTTCGATGATAAAGGCAGAGAAAATGATAATGAAGGGATGTGAAGCCTATTTGACTCATGTGGTTGATACTAGAAAGAAAGGTGTAGAATTTCAAGATATTACCACAGTACATGAATTTTCAGATGTGTTCCCTAAAGAGATACTGGGATTACTACCATACAGATCTCTATAGAGCTTACTCTAGGCACAACACCCATATTTGTACCACCATACAAAATGGCACCATCCGAGTTGAAAGAGCTTAAGGTTCAGCTAATGGATTTGTTAGAGAAGGGTTATATCAAGCCGAATGTATCTTCATGGGGTGCACCGGTATTATTTGTGAAAAGGAAAAATAGGTCTATGAGATCATGCATAAACTACCGACAACTAAATAAGGTGACAGTGAATAACATATTTTGTTACCATGGATTGATGACCTATTTTATTAGTTGAAGATTGTTAGTGTGTTTTCGAAAATTGATTGCAGATTAGGGTAACACCAGTTGAGAGTTAGGGAAAAAGATATAGCCAAGATGATGTTCAAAACTAGATACGAGCATTATGAATTTGTACTTATGCCTTTTGGGTTTGTTGCCCAGATAATGAACCAAAAGGGGGGTTGAATTGGATATTAAAAAAAATTCTTAACTTTTAAGTGCGGAATAATAATTAAATATAGTAGGGATAGAGAAATATCACACACGAAATTTATAGAGGTTCAGGTATTTACAAATCTTACTCCTCTCCCAAATCTCAATTGTGACTTTCACTAACACACTAAGTGTTACAGTGGAGTTTTACAAGCTCACTCCCAACTATGGTGTTTCTCTTAATGGCTAACACATAACCCATAAATTCCCTTCTATTTTAGTGGCTCACACAATAAACAAATTCCTTGTGTTTTATGGCTCACACAAATAGACCAATTCCTTGTGTTTTATGGCTCACACAAATAACCCGTATAAGTATTTCACTCTTGACCCAATGTACCCAAACTCACTTGAGTAATAGATTACAAAGAAAAACACTAACCAACCTATAATGCTCATAATTTATGAGCAAATAGATTTTTTTATAGAGAATAAGAGTTTTGGTGAAAGTAATTAATGCACAATGGCTACAACAAGATTTTGATTCGAAAGTAATTGTTGTTCTCTTATTTAGATTATAGTCGTTTGGATGCATTTAATGCAAAAATAGTCGTTGAACCAACTCTTAATTTTTCTCCTAACATGATTCTCTTTCCTCATTCACGGTCATGCATATGAGTGCCACGGTCATGAATGTTCTTCTAACCCATGGCTAAGGTGGTGACTCTGGTCGGGAAGCATTCTGAAAGAATTTGAAATGTTTGATCACGGGCGTGAATTTATACTTTCACAAGCATGAATATCCTTCCAAGACATGGTCCAAGTGATGACTCTGGCCGTGAAGCTCTCTGGAAGAATTTGACATGTTATTTCATGGGCGTGACTATCTTTCACGAGCATAACTGATTTGATCATTCACGGTTGGTATGATCCTTCAAGGTCGTGAACTTTAAATGTTGGAGAGTTGGCGCTAAGCTATATCATGGGCGTGACGTAATTGGTCACAGGCATGAACATGCTATTTCTTCATATTTTGACTTTCACAGGTAGTCTTCCATTCTTGAATCATATTTCATACCTTATTCAACAAACATAGAACACAAGTATTGTTAAATACATTATTGCTATTTTATTTGTTAGCATCAAAATGACAGAAATATCCTTAAGGGTTCAACAATCTCCCCCTTTTTGATGGTGACAAATAATCTAGCAATATGTGCTTTTGAGAAGTCTCCCCCTCAAAAGATGCTTAAGTCAAAAAATATTAGAGTGCAAGAATTGAGGTAGTATGGATCTTTGCTTGCTAGTTAGGTATATGCAAAGTATATTCAAAGTATATCAAATTGTTTGATTTTAACTAGTTAAGTATATGCAAGGTATATTCAAAGTATATCAAATTGTTTGCTTTTAACTAGTTAAGTATATGCAAAGTATATCAACACATTTGCATTCATATATTGCTAGGTTCTCCCCCTTTTGTCATCAACAAAAAGAACAATAAACCATAAAGGGAAAATGATGCATTATATTAATACCAAATGGAGGAAATACAAAGTTTGGAAAAGTAAATTGAAATCCTACATTCACAATACTAGAAACTAGTAAACAAAATGAAAGAACTAGAACTCTAACTAGGCTTGGAACCGGACAATCCATCTCTAAGTGTGCTACTTCCACCTTGAGGCTATCCATGTGAGACTCTATGAAATCTTTGAGGTTTTCCAACCTCTCATTGATTGAAGCCTCCAATATGTCAAAGAGAGGTGCTAAAAGATCAGCCACCTGCTGAGCCAAGTTAGGCGTAAAGGCCGAGGATTGACCAACCTCCTACTCAACCTCTAGGGTCACCGTCTCGATTCAGACTCATTTTCTTTGTTGTATTCCTTGGAGGCCAACTTTGAATTCATCTGAATCCTCGTCTTCCCAAACAATTTCACCAGTTGGAATGGTGAAGCAGTAATAGACATTGTTCTCATGAATTATTTGAACCCCTGCTCCCATTTTTATAAAAGACTCAACATCTAGCTGGCCTTGAGGATGTGCTGGAATGAGGCTAAAGTTGTGCTCATCGAGCTTTAGATACCCGAGCTCAATTGCAAGGTGAGTCACGTACCCACCAATCAAAATATCTCCCGATGGCTTTGTTGCAATTCAAATAATATGGTTTGTAAACCATCATGATAGGGCAACCGTTAGGAGGAAAAACTCGGATTTATGGATTGCACCATTGCTATCACCTCTAGTAAAGATACTATAGGTCAGAAATCTATGTAAATATTTATGCACGGGAGACCAAAGATGGGTGTTTTTCATCTTCTTCACGTCCCAGCTACAATGTAGTCCAAAATGAATCAATGCCGGATTGGTATAGAATTCCACCTCACTCTCATTGAAGATACATTTGATGAAAGTTTGAAGATTGCACCAAACTCCGCTGCTGTGAGAGTGTTCAGATGCTTGCAAAGTTGGAGTTTTATTATTCAAGTGGGAGAGACTTGCAAGGTGCTAAGGAACTCGAAAGTTGGTTCCCGTAGCGTTGGCTAATGAATATCTACAAACTCTTTGAGATGAAAAGCTTGTAGTTGTTCTGTCATACTTGTCTCAAGACCGATGGTCCTGACAACATTCCACTCGAAGGATTGTGATGAAAGTAAGGACCTTTTCTTAAGAACGACATATCATGAATGCCAATGCTCTGGAATGATGTTGAGAAGGTAGTCCGTGTAATGTCTCAAAGCATGGGATTTCTTCCTTATGCCTTTTGATGAGCTGAGTTCCATTGATGAGTTGAGAATGGGTTTTTGGAGAGTGATTTTCTGACAGGGATTTTGAGGATAACTTTGTGATGTTGTGATTTTTGAAGAAGTAAAGGATTTTTGAAGGATTTTATAGATGTAAAAGGCTACTAGGGGGCCAAAATTTATGAGAAGTATTAAATGAGGGTGTTAAATTATTGAATTTGTAGAGTTTGAAATGAGAGAAAATGGCAAAAAATTGTTGAAGAGGCGCTTTAGTCGTGATAAAGAATATGAAAAAATGGTCATGAATAGTAAGTCACCGGCATAAAATGTCACGGTCACAGTTTGTTGAAGAGGCGCTTTAGTCGTGATAAAGAATATGAAATGATTCACGATCGTGACATTTAATAGTCATGGGGTGAATAGTGAATGTTCACGGTGGTAACAAAATGAGTCACAGTCATGAAGTACAATCTTCACTATTTGTGACCATGAGACAACACGTGAAACAAAGCGTGAACGGTTCTGTAATTATTTGGTGTTAATGTTCACGGTCGTGAAGAAGTGTCACAGTTGAAAACAAAGAGTTTGACAGAAGTGAAAGAAAAGAGTTAAGGGCATGAAACATAGACTTCACTACCTTCAACCGTGAAGCAAGGCATGAAAGCTACTGGAGCTTTTGACGATTATGATCACAGCTGTGAATATATGTCATAGACGTGAATTGCCTTAAATCTTCAATAAATAAAACTTAGTCTAAAACAAGACTAAAGAATTTCTAAGTTTATTCTATCCCATATAACCTATATTTCCATCTAGTTAGCTTATTCATACCTTAAAAGATAAGACAATAACATAAGACAGAAATTAACATTCAAGGTTTGACAAATTTGATAATCATACTTAAGATAAGGTTAATCCATCAATCATACCAAGCTCTCTTCTTATGAAGTTAAATCTTTCTTCATTAAGAATTAGTGAATATATCTGTCAATTGATTGTCTGTATTGATAAATTCCAATACAACATCTCTATATTGAACATGATCTCTAAGAAATGATGTCTTATGTCAATATGCTTACTTCTAAAGTGGCGAATGGGATTCTTTGATAGCTTTATGGCATTTTTATTGTCACATCTAATAGGTATATGGTCCAAACTATGACCATAATCCTTAAGTTGTTGTTTCATCCATAGGATTTGAGTACAACAACATCCTCCTGCCACATACTCCGCTTCAGCGGTAGAAAGATCAATTGAAACTTGTTTCTTGCTCAACCAATAAACTAAGCATTGACTAATAAAGTGACAAGTGCCTGAAGTACTCTTTCTGTCCAAAAGACTTCCAGCATAATCAGCATATGAATATCCTATGATATGAAAGGATGAATTTCTAGGATACCATAAGCCTAGATGCAATGAGCCATGTAAATATATTAAGATTCTTTTCATTGCATTCAAATGTGATTTTTTAGGACACGATTGAAAGTGAGCACATAAGCATACACTATACATTATATCGGGCCTAGAGGCAGTAAGATATAAGAGTGATTCAATCATACCTCTATAGAGCTTTTCATTAATGCTCTTACCCTTTTCATCTTTGTCCAATTTTATTAATGTGCTCATTGGAGTCTTGACATTTTTGCATCCTTCCATTCCAAATTTCTTGATTAAGTCTTTGGCATATTTGGATTGGTTGATGAATATACTCTCATTGCTTTGTTTTATTTGTAGACCAAGGAAGAACTTAAACTCACCCATCATGCTCATTTCAAATTCCCTAGTCATAAACTTACCAAATTCTTGGCAAAGCAATTCATTAGTAAACCCAAATATGATGTCATCAGCATAAATTTGAACAATTAGAATATCATGCTTATGCTTTTTAATAAATAGAGTAGTGTCAACATTTCCCTTTGAAAAATTATTTTCTAAAAGAAAAGAACTTAGTCTTTCATACCAAGTTTTTAGGGCTTGTTTAAAACCATACAAATCTTTTGAAAGTTTAAATACATGATCAGGAAAATTATGGCTTTCAAAACCAGGTGGTTGTTCTACATAAACTTCTTCTTCTATAAAACCATTTAAGAAAGCACTTTTGACATCCATTTGAAAGAGTTTGAAATTCATATGGCATGCATATGCTAAAACTATTCTTATGGCTTCTAATCTAGCTACCGAAGCATATGTCTCATCATAATCTATTCCTTCTTCTTGATTATATCCCTATGCAACTAACCTAGCCTTATTCATAGTTATTGAACCTTGTTCATCTAGTTTATTTCTAAATATCCATTTTCTTCCAATGATTTGACGCTCTTTAGGTCTAGGAACTAAGGTTCATACCTTACTTCTCTCAAATTGGTTGAGTTCCTCTTGCATAGCAATCACCCAGCTTTCATCATTAAGAGCCTCATCAACATTTTTAGGTTCAATTTGATAGACGAAAGTAAGATTAGAATCTCAAGGTTTCGGATGAGATCAAGTACTTACTCCCTTAGTAGGATCACCAATGATTTGCTTTATGGGGTGTCATTTTTCATTCCTTTAGGAGCTCTTGCTTGTTTTCCTCTTGAGCTTGAGGTAGAGAGTCATCTTGATGTGAATTCTCTTAATCATTTTCACCTTTTTCATTTTCAAGATGAAGTTTTTCCATTGCACCTACAACATCATCAAGAACATTACCTTTTACAAGATTAAGCTTACCAGATTCATCAAAAACAACATGCATAGATTCTTCAACAACTAATGACTTTTTATTAAAGACTCTATAAGCTTTGCTAGCTATAGAGTATTCTAAAAATATACCCTCATCAGATTTAGAGGCAAATTTTCCAAGGTTGTCCTTGGTATTAAATATGAAACACTTGCATCCATATACTCTCAAGTATGATATCATGGGCTTTCTTCCATTCCATAACTCAAAAGAAGTTTTGTTTAAGAGTGGTCTTTTGAAAACTCAATTTGAAATATAACATGTAGTATTGGTGGCTTCGGCCCAAAAGTAAGTTGGTAACCCATACACATTGAGCATTGTTCGAGCAATTTCAATTAAAGTTCGATTTTTCCTTTTGACCACCCCATTTTGTTGAGTTGTCCTAGGAGATGAAAATTTTTGTGAAATGCCATGTTCTAGATAAAAATTTTCAAAGTTTTCATTTTCAAATTCTTTGCCATGATTGCTTCTTATTTTTGAAATACAATATCCTTTTTCATTTTGAACTCTTTTAGCAAAGTTTTTAAAAGATTCAAAAGCATCACTCTTTTGAGCTAAGAAAATTACCCAAGTGAATCTAAAGTAGTCATCGAACATGACAAAAGCATAGTGTTTACCTTCTAAGCTTGCAACTCTAGTAGGTCCAAAAAGATCTAGATGCAAAAGTTGTAGAGGTTTCGAGGTACTTGCAATGTTTTTTGATTTGAAGGAGGACTTGTGTTGTTTTCCTCTTTGGCAATGTTCACATGTCTTTTCTTTTTCAAATTTGACATTTAGTAGTCCCCTTACCAGCTCTCCTTTGCTGAGGCTTTGAATTAAATCTATCCAACTGCCATTACGCCAGTAATTAATATTTTTGACATTAAAAGATATTTTTGGCTGGTAATTATTCCAAAAAATACTATCAATTTCCACAACCAAGATTCATCACTAGTAGTCACAAGACACTTAGAGGAAATATAACATGCTTGATGTTCCCTTAAATCCTAGACCATGTCTTATTAATGGTGGTCTTTGAGACACTATGAGAGTATCTAAACTCTACTTGCCTTTATGAAATTTTGAAATGGAGTTTCTAAGTTCCTCAATTTCATTTTTCAAAACATTGTTCTCTTTAAGCAAGGATTTAGTTGAGGGTCTTGAGGAGTACTCATCTAATGATTTTTGAAGAGATTCATTAGAAGATTTAAGCTCAAGATTTTCCTTTTCTAAAACTTCCATTTTGTTTTTCAAACTTGAAATGCTATTTTTATAAGTATTGAATTTACATCTATATTTTTCTAGTTTTAGGTTCAATACTTCTATTAGACTTTGCTCATCATCATCGTCACTATGACTATTATTATCACTACTATCATTATTGAATGAGTATGAGTAAAGTGATCCTACCTTATCCGAGACGTGATCCTCTATAGCCATGAAGCATAGGTTGACCTCTTCACTTTCATTGTCATCTTTTTCACTTGAAGAGCTTTCATCATCCCATGTGGCTTTGTGACCTTTCTCCCCATTGTCTTTTTGGTATTTGTTCTTGTGTTTCTTGAGCCTTAGACATTCTGGATTGATATGTCCCTTCTTCCCATACTCATAACATTTTACCTCCTCTTTATTCCTTTGAGAGTCATTTAAAGAGTGTTTAAGATTTCTTTGCTTGAAGTTTTGAGAGTTGTTCATTCTCTTTTCAATTATTCTTTTCAGTCGTTTCGAAAGCATAGCAATGTCCTCATTTGTTTCATCACTTTTTTCTTCATCATCTTCAATTTCTTCTTGAGATTTTGACGTAGAGGCTCTTAGTGCTAAAGGCTTTCTTTTTTTTTTGCTCGCCTTCAAGTTCTCAGTCTCTCTTTATTGCCATTTCATGTGTTAGAAGTTTGTCAATAAGCACATCGGTATTCATGATGCTCATGTCTTCGTTGGCTTCTTCTTAGAATTTTGTTGTTTACATTTTCCAAGCTCAAGTGTTTCCTAAGCTTTCTAATGTCGTTTATAATGGCTAGAAGACGGTTCATCAAATCCGTGATTGACTCATTGGATTTCATCGTGAAGAGTTTGTACTCTGAAGTGAGAAGTTGAATATTCTTGTTTAACTTGCTTTGTTCCTTCATGATAATTTTGCAATGTTTTTCACATGCTATATGCAGTTGGGCAATGTTGTATTCTGCCACATTCTTCAATGGATAGTGAGCTTCAGAGAATTGTCATTGCCTTTTTTGTTTTTGAAATTTGCTCTACATTGAGGCTCTATCCAATGATCTCTTGAAAGGATTTCTTCTTCACCATCAACTCCTCTTCTGGTTGGTGGTGTCCATTCTTTTTGAATGTTATGTCAAACTTCAATTCCTTCACTATCGAGATATGTCTTCATCTAGAACTTCCAATGAGTTTACTTTGCTCTATCAAAGTAAGGCATGAGACTTCGGAATCCTTCATTGGCCATTTCTTGATCTTTGCTAGCAGTTTTTAGGCTTCAATGCTAGACTAAGCTCTGATACCAATTGTTGCCCAGATAATGAACCAAAAAAGGGGGCTGAATTGGATATTAAAAAAATCTTAATTTTTAATTGCAGAATAATAATTAAATAGAGTAGGGATAGAGAGATATCACACAAGAAATTTATAAAGGTTCAGGTATTAACAAACCCTATTCCTTTCCCCAATCTCAATTGGGACTTTCACTAACAGACTAAGTGTTAAATTGGAGTTTTACAAGCTCATTCCCAACTATGGTGTTTCTCTCAATGGCTAACTCCTAACCCATAAATTCCCTTGTGTTTTAATGGCTCACACAATAAACCAATTCCTTGTATTTTATGGTTTACACAAATAAACCAATTCCTTGTGTTTTATGGCTAACACAAATAACCCTTACAAGTGTTTCACTCCTAACCCAATATACCCAAACTTACTTGAGTAATAGATTACAAAGAAAAACACTCACCAAGCTATAATGCTCAGAATTTATGAGCAAATAGATTTTTTTATAGAGAATAAGAGTTTTGTTGAAAGTAATTAATGCACAATGGCTGTAACAAGATTTTGATTCGAAAGTAATTGTTGTTCTCTTGTTTAGGATTCATAAAAGACTTGCATTTATACTTCCTTAGTGAATTAAAGCTGTTTGGATGCATTTAATGCAAAAATAGTCATTGAACCAACTATTAATTTTATGCCTGACATGTTTCTCTTTCATTCACAGTCGTCAATATGTGTGTCACGGTCGTGAATGTTCTTCCAAGACATGGCTCAGGTGGTGACTCTGGCCATGAAGCATTCTGGAAGAATTTGAAGTGTTTGATCACGGGCATGACTTTATACTTTCATGGGCATGAATATCCTTCCAAGCCATAGTCCAAGTGGTGACTTTGGTTGTGAAGCTCTCTAGAAGAATTTGACATGTTATCTTACGGGCGTGACTATCTTTCACAGGCGTGACTGATTTGATCATTCATGGTTGGTATGATCCTTCATGGCCGTGAACTTTAAATGTTGGAGAGTTGGCGTAAAGCTATATCACGAGTGTGACATAATCAATCATGGGCGTGAACATGCTATTTCTTCTTATTTTGACTTTCAAAGGTAGTCTTCCATTCTTGCATCATATTTCATACCTTGTTCAACAAACTTAGAATACAAGTATTGTTAAATACATTATTGCTATTTTATTTGTTAGCATCAAAATGATGAAAATACCCCTCAAGGTTCAACAGGGTTAACCAATGCCTCAACAGTCTTTATGAACTTAATGAACAGGGTGTTTAGACCCTACTTAGACAAGTTTGTAGTGGTGTTTATTGATGACATCCTGGTGTATTCCAAGACACCCGAGGAGCATGATCACCACCTAAGAATAGTGTTATAGACACTTAGAAAGCAAAAATTGTATGCCAAGTTCTCGAAATGTGAATTATGACTTGATGAGGTAGCATTTCTCGGACACATTGTTTCATCAGATGGAATTCGAGTTGATCCTAGCAAGGTAGAGGCTGTTATGAGTTGGAAGCCCCCTCACAATGTGATAGAGGTCATAAAATTCCTTAGGTTAACTAGTTATTACATGAGGTTCATTAGAGGATTCTCTATGATTGCTTCTCTTTTAACCATACTACTGAGAAATGATGTGAAATATGAGTGGACTAAGAAATGCCAGCAAAGTTTTGACATTTTAAAAAATATGTTAACAGAGGCTCTAGTTTTGACACAACCAGTTCCTGATAAGAAGTGTGTCATTTACAGTGATGTGTCTCACAATGGACTGGGTGTGTACTTATCCAAGAAGCTAAGGTAGTGGCATATGCATCCAAGTAGCTGAAGGTTTGTGAGGAGAATTACCCCACACATGATTGATAGTTGGCGGCTATTGTCTTTGCATTGAAGATATGGCATCACTATTTTTATGGGTAGAGATGTTTCATCTACATAGACCATAAGAGTCTAAAATACCTGTCTGCATAGAGAGATCTCATTTTGAGATAGAGATGATTGTTTGATTTTGAGGAACGAATCACATTCATAAACGTAGTTGAAAAATAAAATTTTCAAAATCCGAAACAAAAGATCATACTTGTGCCATTAAAACTAATTTATATAAAAATAGAGGTTAGAAATTATACTTTGTAATTTCTTATTTTTTATTCAAAATCCAAAACAAAATATCATACTTGTGTCATTTTACTCATTCTCTATATCTTCAATGTGTGTGACCCATTAGGTTCCTGGTTATATTAGCCACTTAAATTAACAATTAATTGAAGCAAGTCATGAGCGGTATCTAGCAAGACATCATGACCCTTAATTGATTAGAATGTCAGTTGTTTTACTACGAACCTTTCAATAGACAATTTTCGTGCAATTATTCCTTTCACCATTAGATGCCCCACTTTGTTCAGATTATGGACATGTGTCAACTCCCACTAGACTGACTACATCACGTCTAGTCCAAGTAATGTTAGTTCTTATCCCTAAGGCTCATTACTCTATTACATATTTCATTAAAGACTATCTTTATGACATTTCCACTCCAGCCTGAGATTCCCAAGTAAAGACCATGACAAGAGGCCATGGGTATACACTTCTTTTATCAGAAGTGGTGAATCCTTTGTTGGTTACCCAATTACCTTCGAATGCCTCAAGTTGTATCCAATCATCACCCTATGAGCAACCTCCCTGAGGCAACAAGAAATAGTGTCAAAATAGAGAATTAGTATCCAAGATATACTTGAGTACCTCAAGTCTAAAGATACTTGCACCATTACTATGATGAAACTATCATTGACATTTGAATAGATTATCCATATGATTGTCTTATAGTTGGTCATCCAATGTACTTAGCTACACTAAGCAAGCATCCATATGTTGACTCTAAACATCTCATGTTTACAAATTATGAGATCTACTACTCAATCCAATCAAGAAGTGTAACATGTGCTAGTCTATCCGGACTAACAATGTTTCATCTCATTAATCCTATGACTTGGGATAATTTTGATACTAACATAATTACAATTGATAAGAATCTCAATATCATGATCTCATCATGATTTCCTTCATACTATGTTATGTATCAAGGACTTCATTAATTGTTTTAAGATCACTATCAATTCATATATCAAATGAACATCAAATTGATGAAGAAGCCATTTATTAACCAAATAAATTTGTACAATAAGTGTTAAAGGTGATTGCCTTTAGAGCACTCCTCTAACAACAGTGATTCGAACTAATAAAAATTATAACTGTGTTATTGATTACCACCTAGGCAATGTCAATGTTGTGGCTGATGCATTGAGTAGGAAGATGGTGGTCGAGTTGCACATCTAGCCAACGCTTAATCAAAAGATTATTGACACATAGAGATATGATAGTAGGCTTATAGAGATAACCGAGTCAGTCTATAAAGGGGAGAGATCATATCAAACAGTTGAGTCTGATGGTGAATATACTATCAGGGTTGCTTATGTCCGCCTAGTGTTATTAAGCTTAGACAGAGAATACTATAGGAAGCACATGAGACCAGGTATACTATGCACCTTAGAAGCACAAAAATGTATAATGACCTAAAGTGTATGTACTAGTGGAAAAGTATGAAATGGGAAATCACAGAGTATAGTACTAGATGTTTGACTTGCCAGTAGGTCAAAGTAGAACACCAGGTACCATCAGGGTTGCTACAACCTATTACTGTGCCATAATGGAAACGGAAGTAAATTACTATGGATTTCATGATTGGGTTGCTAGTAACTTCTCAAAAATTTGATGTTGTATAGGTTGTTATGGATAAACTTATGAAGTCAGCTCATTTATTTCTTATCAAAAGGGATTTCCTTTGAACAAACTAGCAAAGCTTTATGTCATTGAGATAGTGCGACTTTATGGAGTGTCAATCTCCACTGTTTCTTCTCAGTTTTGGGGTAGTCTATAGAGAGATTTGAGTACCAAGCTCAACTTCAGTACAACTTTTCATCCCCAGATCGATGGTCAATCAAAGAGGGTCATACAGTTCCTGGAGGATATGATGAGAAGTTATGTGATTGAATTTGAGTGCAGCTCGAATAAATATGTTCCATTTATGGA
The DNA here is from genome assembly GCA_023653625.1 of Triadica sebifera. Lineage (NCBI taxonomy): Eukaryota > Viridiplantae > Streptophyta > Magnoliopsida > Malpighiales > Euphorbiaceae > Triadica > Triadica sebifera. The sequence goes on from CM042904.1 coordinate 11,353,395, forward strand.
ATTAACTTATAACGACAACTATCAATCTAGTATCAAGATGGCTCTGTAAGAGGCACTATGTAGTAAAAAGTGTTAAACAACTTTGTATTGGACATAACTCAGTAGTGGAGCCAAACCTAGTATAAAAGATAGAGGAAAAGGTACAGGTGATTCAAGAAAGATTGAAGGTAGCTTCTGATAGACATAAATTGTATGAAGATCTCAAGAGAAAATATTTTGAGTATGAAGTGGGAGACAAGGTTTTCCTTAAAGTCTCACTATAGAAAAAGGTTCTGAGATTTAAGAAGAAAGGTAAATTGAGCTCGAGATTTATTGGGCCTTTTAAGATACTAGCGAGAGTGGGACCAATTTCTTATAGACTTACTCTAAAAAAGACTGCATGCATAAATATTTCTACAGTATTTGTTGATTAAGCTCATGTGGCTTAAGCTCATGTCAAAGCACTCCGAATTTGAGAAGCTCAATGGTAGCATATTCGGATTAGGGACAAGGTGGATTAAGCTCCTATTAGAGCACTCTTGTACCCATATGCATGCAGTCTTTGTTCATTAGGGTGGCTTAAGCTCATGTCAAAGCACTCCTGATTTGACAAGTTTAATGGTAGTAATACAAACAAATACAGTAGTGAGCAGGGTGGCTTAAGCTCAAGTTAGAGCATTCCTATTTTACAACCCGCATTCCAGTAGTCCACGTTTAGAGTATTGGGCTATGATTCTAGAAATTTGTACTATAGAAAGTTTATTACAGTTATAGAAATCAACAAATTTGAATACATAATGATAAGTAGATATGATAAATGAGATGTTATGTTATTCTCATGATGATCTCATGTATGCAATGTACGTTATGAGTGTTAAATATTATGCAAAGTAGTATGATTAAGATATCTTATGAATAATTGCATGTTTGATAATATGGCCAAGCACACAGGTATGTTATTAAATATGAGATGTTATATTAATATGTGATTGTATGCTAGAATTTAAATGTTTATATGTACCATTAAGCTTTAAGTAGCTTAGCGTGTGGGTTTTTCTTGACGCAGGTTTGGAGCTAGTACACTGTTGAGTTGACTACAAGAGAAGATCAAGCCAATCAGAAGAATCAGAGTTGACCCTTGTTGGGTCTATTGCATTATCTCATTCATTTCATTATTGATTATTCTACATGGTATGGAATAAAGACATATAATTATTTCAATGTTTAAATAAAGACACGTAATAGACTTTCACAAGCACAAGTAGTATGAATATTTGTAATAAAGGATTTAAATTCCAGGATAGTTTTGATATGACTATGGATGTGATCGAGTTATTGAAATGGTTTCAACCCAAATTATGCTAGATGAATGTTTTAAATTTTGTGTAGTATATAATATGATGATCTTAGTATAGAAAAATTTTAATTTAGACAGGCATATATATTTGTGTGGCATTTATCTGTACATGGAGATTTTATTATGTCTATGCAAAAGGTGTTACAGATATGGTGTCGTGGCCATGAATAGGTAATTCACACTCGTGAATGATCTGTGTTGAACCTTGAGGGCTAATTTTGTCATTTTGATGATAACAAATAAAATAGCAATATTGTATTTAACATACTTGTTTTCTAAGTCTATTGAACAGGGTATGATAGATGTTAGCAAGAATGGAGAATGGAAAACTAAACTTCAAAAGCTAAAATTGAAGAAGTAGCATGTTCACGCCCGTGTCACGCCCATGATTATGCCTAGCGCCAACAAACCAACATTTAAAGCTCACAGCCATGAAGGAAGATAGCAACCATGAATGATCATATCAGTCACACCTGTGAAATAAAAGTCACGCCCGTGAAACGACATGGCAAATTCTTCCAGAGAGCTTCACGGCCAAAGTCACCACTTGGACCATGGCTTGGAAGGTTGTCACGCCTGTGAAGATTAAATGTCATGCCCGTGAACAAATACTTCAAAACCTTCCAGAATGCTTCACGACCATGGTCACTACTTAAGTCACGGCTTGGAAGAACAGTCACGACCGTGACACACATAGTCACGCCCGTGAAACATGAAAAGAAACATGTCAGGCGCGATTATTAGGGTTGGTGCAACAGCTATTTCAACATTAAATGCAATCAAACGGATAGAATTCACCATGGAAGTATAAATGCAAGTCATTTATGAATTTAGAACAAGAGAATAGCTAATATTTCAAATCAAAATCTTGTTGTAAGCCATTTGAACATTTAATACTTTCAAAACAAATATTTATTCTCTATGAAAATCTTTTTGCTCATCATTTTCTAAGCATTAAAGATTTGTAAGTGCTTCTCTATGTAATCACCTACTCAAGTGAGTTATTGGGTATCTTGGAATTAAGAGTATAACACTTATAAGGGTTAGTTGTGTGAGCCTTCAAAACATAAGGTAAAGGTTATTTGTGTGAGCCTTCAAAAACACAAGGAATTGGTTATTTGTGTGAGCCATTAAAACACAAGGGATTTTTTGGGTTAGGTGTGATCCATTGTTAGAGACACCATAGTTGGGAGTGAGCTTGTAAAACTCCATTATAACACTTAGTGTGTTAGTGAAACTCCCAATTGCAATTGGGGAGAGGAGTAGGGTTTGTTAACACCTGAACCTCTATAAAAATCCTTGTGTCAAATTTCTCTATCCTTACTAAATTTAATTTTTATTTTCGCACCTAAAAGTTAAAATTAATTATATCCAATTCAACCCCCCTTCTTGGCTCAATATCTGGGCAACAATCTGTTTCTTTTATGTGATGGTAAATGGGTAAGGTAACTGTGAAAGTACATCTTCATGAGCGTGAATAAGTAGTTCGTGCCCATGAAGTAGGATAAATGTATTTTATGTACATGTTGGTTTACGATTTAAATTGATGGTGTGTTAAATACATGTTATGGAATGTATGTATACACAAAGAATAACATGTAGAATATATGATTTGGCATTTATGTATTGGTATGAGAATGCATAAATAGGATATAATGCTAGCAATAGCATATGATGAAATGAATTGAAAGATAAATAGTTATGAGTGAAATGCCCAGTTCTCTGGTCTTGAACTTGTCATAGTATAAATGGTATACCATTAAGGTAGGTGAACGGTACCATATGAGTTTCTTTGTTATGATACAAGGATAAGTGGTTAAAGTTCAGTATATGAGCACATTTTATCCTAGTTTTTCTAGGATGTTATATTATTCTTAGTCAATATGGCTTGAGCTTAGGTTGATGAGCAAAATTGACTTGAGGGGTTTGAATGAGCTATTACAAGTTATGAGTCAAGTGGCTTGAGCTCAGATTATGAGTGCCCTTATCTCATGTCCCGCATTCAGATAATCAAGTTTAGAGTTCTGAGGTAGAAATATGTGAAATAATGAAAACTTAAAGAATCTTGATCTAGTTAAAACTAATATCGAGTAATTGAAATGGTATTTAGAAATGCGATATATGTATACGTGTATGGTATATAGGGATCATTATAGTATGTCTATGGTAAGATAGGCATGTTGGTATGTTATTAAAGCATGAAATGGTTAGAATGTATGATTTAGGAATGATCATAAGGTGAATGGCATGACATTGTATGAAAACATTTAAATGTAGAATTTCTCTACACATATGTACCATAAGAATTAGTTGGCTTAGCATGTGGGTTTTCTCTATGCACGTTTAGAGCTAGTAAATAGGGGTTGACTGGAAGAATCACGAGCCTCAGAGATCAGTCAGAGTGCACCTAGTTTGGGGTGTGTGTATATCCATAGCATATCATATATATTTTTGTTTATGTCAGGGGATTTTGAGTTTCTATTTTACATATCTCGATTTTAAGAACATGTAATGATATTTCTTAAGATGTATTTGTAAACTAAGGCTAGTAAAGGCAGAAAAATATATTTTATGTTTGTATTACATCGATCATTGGATCAAAATTTTAATAGTATAATGGATATTGATGTTTTAAATGCATAATTATGATAAACAGGTTTTAATTATGAAAATTTTTAATTTAATTAGTTTTCAGCACAACAACCCGTAACATCCATCGGCATAGTTGAGATGTTTTCTCAGCTAGGTCGGAGGGTGTTACAAAATGTTTTTTCATAGTCAACATTTTATCTTTTGATGATATCTTTTTGCTACCAAGCTAGTTTTATAGGTAACTACATTACCTTCCATGTTGGTCTTTTTCTTGAAGACCCATTTGCACCTAATGTCTTTAATCCCATTAAGTGAGTTAACCAAAGTCCGTATTTGGTTTTCATACATGGAATCCATCTCTGATTACATGGCTTTTAGCCATCTATCATATTCTGAACTTTCAAAACTTCTTCATAGGTGGTATGCTCATCATCTTTTAAGAGCAATACATCATTTTGTTTACTTATGAGAAATCTATATCTCTCATGAATAGTGTTGTCCTACTTTATCTATGAAGTACTTGTGTTTCAGAAGGTACAGTTGTTAGTTCATCTATATGAGTAACAAGTTTGGGTCAGTTAGTTGAATAACATATGCTTGATCATCTTGAACTTTATCAAGTTCAATCTTGTTCCTGTTATCTTCTTTTAGAAGAAACTTTTTCTCGAAGAAGACAACATGCTTTGAAATAAACACCTTTTGTTCTAAATAGTGGTATAATTGATATTCAAATGACTCTTTTGGTTATCCCACAAATAGACATTTATTAGACATAGCTTATAGCTTATCTAACATTGTTTGCTTCACATAAGAAGGACAATTCCATGTTTTCATGTGTGAAAGAATAGGTCTTTTGTTATTCCATATCTCATAGGAAGTAAAATCAACTAACTTACAGATGACTCTATTTAATATATAAATAGAAGTGAAGTCTCTATTGCATGACCCCAAAAGGACTGAGGTACTTCTACAAAGCTCATCATAGACCTCACCATGTCTAACAAGGTTTAGTTTTTCCTTTCAACTACACCATTGTGTTGTGGCATGTAAGGTGGATTCCATTGAGATAAAATCTCATTATCTCTTATATGACCTTGAAATTCTTGGCTTATGTATTTACCATCTTGATTTGATCCAAGTGTTTAAATACATTTTCCAAGTTGTTTCTCTATTTTATTTATGAATTCTTTGAACTTTTCAAAAGCTTCAGATTTGTATCTTATCAGATACAAGTACCAAAACTGTGAATAATCTTCAATGATAGTAGTGAAGTAAATAAAACCACCTCTAGCATGCAATGACATTGGTCTACATATATATGTATGTACAAGGTCCAGTAGCCCATTGGCACATTCACCCTTTCAACTAAAATGTGATTTTGTCATCTTGCCTAATAAACAGGATTCACATATGTCATATGTTTCTTAATCAAATGACCTTAAGTCACAATTATTATGTAACTTAGTCGTGCATCTCTCATTTATATGGCCAAGGGAACAGTGTTATACATATGATGGTTTTAGATTATCTAACTTTTGTCTCTTATTACTGATATTGTGGATTGAATTAGACATGTCAATAACGTAAATCCCAATACATAATGTGCCTGTTCCATAAAGAATATCATTAAACTATATAGAGCAACCATTGACATTAATAGTTAAATGAAAACCTTTTCTATTTAAACAAGAAATAGAAATAATATTCTTTGTTAAAACTGAAACATAATAACAATAGTCTAATTGTAAAATAAGCCCACTAAGGAGTATTGATATATAAGTTCCTACAGCTAATGTTACAACTCTTGCTCCATTGCCAACACGTAGGTTTGACTCTCCTTTCTTGAGCTATCTACTATTCCTTAGGCCTGTTATATTTGTGCATATGTGAGACTCACAGTTGGTATCTAATTTCTATGTATTATTATTAGAAATTGTATTAACCTCAATGACATAAATACTTGAAGTAGATTGTGCATCCAATGTCGTATGCTTCTTCTTCTTTAAAGACTCCAAATAAGCCTTGCAGTTCATCTTCCATTAGCAACTCTTGCCACAATGAAGGCAAGTTCCTTTTGATGTCATCTTCCTGCCTTTCTTCCTCATCTTCATTGTACCTTTCATTAGAGATATCCCCTGTACCATAAGAGTTGAAGAGCAATTTAGATATCTCATATCGCTAAATGCAAGCTTGCTTATTTATTTCAACCCTTAGATGATACATAATGACATTTTCATCCACAGTCTCAAGCTGCTTTTAAAACTCGGGTGACATAGAGGTGAGCATAATGCAACTCGCCAACTCACCATCATCCACATACTTCTTACATGCATCACTCGCAGAAAGGAAGGGAAGTAGCTCTTCTAGGACATAGCCTGTCTTTTCACCTTTGAGAGCTATTCTGAAATTCCTTAGCCAATCAAGGTAGTTTGGGCCAATCAATTTGTTGGATTTTAAAATTACGCATAGGTTCACATTTGATGACACGATTCTATCAACCTAGATGTAAAGGAAGATCATGTTAGAGAATGTTCTAAATTCATGATTATTAGGTCTTTAATAAATGTGCATTATGACTTCCAATCTTTTATTGCAAACCCATATCCCTCACTATGAATCCGAGAAAGCCCGTTGGAAGCTCTTCTAGTGGGTCAGTATCCAATATTACTAAGAGTGAACTTGGGTGTGACCAACAAGCCATCTTAGTTCAATTGGTAGGTATCAAATACCAATTTCATCATATCATGCAATTACTGAATCATTGGGCTATCAACTCTTGATATGTGTACATCTCATGTACATTTATTCACATTGACCTTAGGTGTGCCCAACAACCCAATGTAACTAGTTAAATTCGACCCACTAATCATGAAATCATATTTCGATGGTTTGAACATATTCTCTTAGAGTAGGCTTTGGTGTTCCTAACATCTCATACTCTAAAAGAACTCTAGATCTTGCCTCATTAATGGAAGACATTGGCCTTAATATAATTATAAGGGATTTTATTTATTTTAGGCCTCATCATAGTAATTTGGCATGCATAATATATCCATTCATCACATATAGATATATAAGATAATTACTTTAATTATATGGTAATCATTATGGACATATCTAACATCAATCCTTTGACCCATGAAATGATTGATTACATCTCACATAGGTTGATGCACGAAATTACAATACTAAAATAGAAAGTAATTTCCTATTTTAATGCTCCTTTGCTTTTGGTGTCATCTCCTTGGCTTCTTGGACCTTTGTATTTCAATTATATTTTAATCTTATGTAATTTAATTACATAAATTCTTCATAAAAAAATCTCAAGTTACATTTGAGGGGACTAAGATAAGAAGAAAAAAATATAATAGAGAGAATAAAGAAGGCAATGACTCGTATGCCCTATTTACCAAAAGAAAAATTTCATGCATGATCAATCGTATTGTTTAAGTCCATAATCTTATCATCATGTCATTCCAAACACCTTTAGCATGTATTCTCTAATGCCTAATTAAAGGTAATCTATTCAAGTAATAATTTGGGTCCCTTTGTTTCAACTTTTGAAACTTTGTTTTGATTGTTTGGATTTTAATGAAATTCATCATAAAATGATTATTTAATCTCATTAAATAATCATATGAATATTTAGAAACAATTTCTAAAAGGAAATCGTACAAATTAGGCATACATTTATTCAAATGAAAAATTTTTCTAAAATTGCATACTTTGTCAACAAGGTAATTACCAATTTAATGCATGTAATAATTAAATCCAAATTTAATATTTTAATTACATTAAATTAAATTCAAATATGACCAGTAGTTAATTCATAATTAAATTACCTTGATTAGTTATTAGTTTGATGCCATATAGGAATAAACAATCCTAGTTACAATTGCATACTTGAATCCTAGTCAAACTAGGACTTTGAAAAGCTTTTTTCAAATTCATATCAAATTCCATTTAAAAATTCACAAAATATTTAGAATTAATTCCCATATAATTAGTTTTCTATAGCTAACACACCAATTACTCAAAGTTGCCTAGTTTTCCACCCATTGGAACCAACTTATAATTAGTTTAAACCAATTTAATTCTTTCATTGGACAATTTATATAAGACCACATCTTATGCAATTAAGTATAACGTATTCCTGTATCAAATAATCACATATAGCATGCTGGAAAGACAAAATATCCTATTAACAGTGATAGTAAAATTTTTTTTTATATCCTGTAATATTATTCAATGACTTTGCAAGTCTCATATCCTATAATATCATTCGATGACATTGCAAGTCTCATATCCTGTAATATCATTCAATGACTTTGCAAGTCAACACTTAGGCTTTCACCATAATACGATATATCACATATATTAAAACATAAACTTTGCACATAAGTATTTACAAGTTGCTTTCATTTATACATTTTTAAAACCCATTCCAAAATGACTATACATATTCAAACACATAAATACAAAATGCAAATGACATATTTTCATGCTCATGTGGAATGCAAGGAGAGAGAGTGATGAGGCTCGACTAGTGACTTATGCTCCATGTCTTCTATATGCTACTCAAAATGAGCTATCACTTTTCTTTACCTGAAAAATGATGCAAATTGATGAGTTGCGGCTCAGCGAGAATAATCATCCAATGAGCTCTAAAGTACCAAACAACTCATAGTAATAAATCACAAATCCAAAACATACCATGAATTCCATTCCATTCATCCGAATCATATAAATATCAATAAAGTTGAAACATATAATCATTACTCTTTACGTATGCAAATGCTTTGCTTATTTCATTTTGTTGCAACCAAGTTAAACAGACATTGCCCCGGGTTTCCATATGAACATTTGCATTTGCTAGCTAGCTTGATCATTTGTTTCATTTGTATATTTTTTAGGCCATAGGCCTCTTCTTTTGCTTTACATTATGTTGTGGAATTTATAAATGTGTTGTGTTTTATGCCTTTTGGCAGTTTCAGGGTTCCAACTTTGGTTCATCATAACTTATAATATATAAGTCATATTTCAATGAAACTTTACAAAAACTTATTTTGGTTCAAATGAAACATTTTTAATGTTTACAAATTTTATCAATTATGTCTCTAAGGTCTTCAAATTATAAGAAACATTTCACTGGTTCATAATAGAATTGGCTTCCGGACCAGTATGAATCCCAAAAGCCATAACTTAGTCTATACATAACATATTAAGCTGAAATTAGTACCAAAATTTAGATAAGACATATACCTATAAATTTAATGTTTTGACAATTTATATAATAGATCTCTAAGGAGCTCAAATTATCTAACCAAGTTTTAGTAGAGAGAGGATATCTCATTTTATACATCACAGCTGGCAAAAATGTTTACATATAAATAATTATATGAAATAAAGGAACAACTTTTGTGTTTTTAACTTTTCCATATTTGATCTCTAAGATCATCAAAACCATGGCACAAAACACTGCCTATTTATGAACCTTAAACACCATAATCAAACTTAACACAAATATAAATGTTTACTCATGTTGCCCAGATATTAGACCAAGAAGGGGGGTTGGATTGGAGTTTCAAAAATTAAACTTTAAAGTGCGGAAATAAAATTGTTAATTTTAAAAAGGATAGAGAAAATTAGACACAAAGATTTATAGAGGTTCGGGTATTAACAAACCCTACTCCTCTCCCCAATCGCAATTGGGAGTTTCACTAACACACTAAGTGTTACAATGGAGTTTTACAAGCTCACTCCCAACTATGGTGTTTCTCACAATGGCTCACACCTAACCCAGAAATCCCTTGTGTTTTAATGGCTCACACAATAACCAATTCCTTTGTGTTTTACAGGCTCACACAAACAACCTACACTTTGTATTTTACAGGCTCACGCAAACAACCTACACTTCTGTTTTACAGGCTCACACAAATAACCTTTTAATTTGTGTTTTGGAGGTTCACACAACTAACCCTTACAAGTGTTCTACTCTTAACCCAGAACTACCCAATGCTCACTTGAGTAAAGATTACAGAGAGAACCACTTATAAATTTTTATTGCTCAAATATGAGGAGCAAAAAGATTTTTACAGATAATAGATTTTCTCTCAAAGTATAAAAGTACAAGATATCTTGTGATTTGAAGTATGTGCTAATCTTTTGTTTTTCTTCTCATTCTCTTGTTTCTTAATGTATAAATGACTTCCATTTCTACTCTCATGGCTAAATATAGCTGTTGGGATGCATTAAATAAGAAACTAGCCGTTGTACCAACCAAAAAATCGCGCCTGACATTTTTCTCTTTCATTGGTCACGGGCGTGAATATGCTTGTCACGGGGGTGACAGTTCTTCCCAAGCCATGACTGAAGTGGTGACCTTGGTCGTGAAGCTCTCTGGAATGTTTTGACATATAGAGTCACGGGCGTGACATTAATCCATCAAGGGCATGACACTCTTCCCAGCCGTGAGACAAGTGGTGACTCTGAGAAAATGAGAAAATGACAAACAACAAGTTGGCTTTATCTTCATATATCTTTCCCCATTTCTGCCTCCTCACTCCAACCCGACTTCTTCTTCAATTTCCTCCATTTCAAACTTCAATTCTTCCTTGTTTCATCTATGTTTTGAAGCTAATTGATCCCTTTCAAGGTTGTTCTTGGTAAGTTATCAATTCTTATTGCTATAGGGTTGATTTGAGTTGCTTAGGTTCAATATTAGGCACTGAATTGCACCCCTATTTTGATATTAATATAAATTGATTCTAGAAATGGGTAAAACAAAAAAGTTGTTCCTTTATATCTTATATTTGTGGATATGTAAAAATTTGCGCAAGATGTTTTGTATAGGGAGAGATATGCTCTTCGTACTGAAACTGGTCAGGGTGTAAACCCTAACCAAGTTAGTTACTGTGTGGTTTGATTTTGAATATGTTAAAGCCCTTATTTGACGTCTCTCAAAACATAAAAGTAGTAGATATATGCGTTTTGTATCTTTATATAAAATTTCAGGTTCATAGGTCATGTAAATGGTGAGTTATGGTGAATGGAACTATGACTGTTCCATGGTTTGAACTGCCTACTGAGTGCCCTGGGTAGCTCTAGTACATTAGTTGGCTAATTTGAGCTTGTTAGAGCTCTATTATGTAATTTATAAAAACATTAAAGTTAGAGGTATATGTCTTAGATAAATTCTGGTACTAAGTGGAGCTTAATTGGTTATCTATAGACTAAGTTATGGCCTTTGGAAGTCATACTGGTTCGAAAGCCAATTCTATTATGGAACAGTAATATGTTTGGTATAACTAGAAGACCTTAGAGACATAATTGGTACAAGTTGTAAACATGAAACATGTTACATATGAACCCATATAAGTTTCTGTAAAGTTTCATTAAAATAGGACTTATAGAGTGTAAGTTATGATGAACCCAAATGAGTACCCTGAAACTGCCTAAAGGCAGAAAACAAGGCAGAAACCAGAACACTCTTAGAAATTCCACCAAATATTGTACAATGATCCAATTGGTCTGAAATTTTAATATGTGCTATAATTATGTGTTATTGTTAATGAGGAAGAAGAATCAGAGTAATTGTTCAATTATAGAAAAAGTTATAGGCTAAATAGTCCCATAAGGTCACACTGCCTCATAGGAAAAATCTTAACTATTGACATGAACAATGCATATTAATTTGTTTAAGCCACATTAAGTATCTCTAATCATGAGTTAATCGATTATGTTTTCATATTAGGCTCGCAACATATTGGAGACCCACAAGGAGCAGATAGACAATAAGTTAGGGGTCGGAATCAAAGGAGAACAGTGAGTCTAATTATCGATTGAATTCTTTAGTGCAAATGGATGTTGTTTGCTATGTGATTCATGTGATTGCCATGATTGGTCCTTGATAATGTAATGATGGATAATTTGTGACATTTTGGTACATATAAATGGTATACTTGTGGTATATTTGAGGTATATGTTTGACAAATGTGATATATACACATGGTATATGTATAGTATATGCAAGGTATATGCTTGACATATGAGGTATATATGGAATATATGTATGTTGTATATGATAAAGATGCAATGGTTAATGAATGCTTAAATACAAGTGCATATGCATATGGGCTAAAAAGGCGTTGTGACTAGTTAATCGATATTGTAAATCAAAAGAAGAGGCCTATGGCCCAACAAATGTGCAAATGAAACAAATGATCAAGCTAGCTAGAAAATGCAAATGTTCACATGGAAAATATTCACATGGAAACCCGGGGCAATGTCTGTTTAACTTGGTCACAACAAAATGAAATAAGCAAAGCATTTGCATACATAAAGAGTAATGATTATATGTTTCAACTTTATTGATACTTATATGATACTGATGAATGGAATGGAATACATGGTATATATTGGAATTGTGATCTATGACTATAAGTTGTTTGGTACTTTAGAGCTCATTGGATGGTTTCTAAGCCGCAACTCATCAATTTCCATAATTTTTCAGGTAAAGAAAAGTGATAGCTCATTTTGAGTAGCGTATAAAAGACATGGAGCACAGGTCACTGGCCGAGCCTCATCACTCTCTCTCTCCTTGCATTCCACACCAGCATGAAAATATGTCATATGTGTTTTTGTATTTACGTGCTTGAATATGTATAGGCATTTTGGAATGAGTCTAAATATGTATAAATGAAATCAACTCGAAAATACTTATGTGTAAAGTTTATGTTTTGATATATGTGATATATTATATTGTGGTGAAAACCTCAGTGTTAACTTTGGAAAGTCATTGAATGAAATTATAGGATATGAGACTTGCAAAGTCATGGAATTATATTACACGATATGAAAAAAAAATTTACTACTATTGTTAACAGGGTATTTTACCTTTCCAGTATGCCATGTATGATTACTTGATATTTGGATAGGTTATACTAAAATGCATAAGAGGTGTGACATTACATTTTATGTTTAAATCAAATTCAGAACTTTTAATTACCATGAATAACATATAATATCATCATATTAAAATTAAAAATTGAGGCCAAATAGAATCAAATTCGTTTTTAATAAAATGAGGGAATCCAAGTTGTTCATTTTCAAATCAATCTCATTGATGTTTCAATTAAATCTAAATTTAATTTATATAAGGTGACTCTGATACCATTGTTGGATTTTGAACATGCATCTCATATATATGGTAGTGGAATTAAAAAATTTAATCAAAACCAAAATCTAAGGAATGCCCTATGTATATTAAAATTGGATTAAACGATCCGACGGGATAAGTTGATTACCTTTGTTTGCAACTCTTGATCTTCCAAATTGTGAGCCTTTTCTTCTTTAATAGGTTATAGCAAATCATAAAAATCAAAAGCTATGATTGCCTCTAAGAATATCCAAGTGAAAGAAGAAGAAGAAAACCTCCAAAGAGATTGGGTGACAAAAGTTTAAAGTATTAGCTATAGAAAATTATCTTATGAAAGAGAAAAAAATAGAGAGGAAAAAATAACATTTATTTTTTTTAGAAGGAAGCCTTGAAATTGACTCCTTTAAATGAGTATTTATACTTTTTATAACTTTTAGGGTTAGAAAAGGAAAAACCCTAATAGACCCATTTCCTTAAGATATGTGGTCCAATATTGACCAAATCAATAATCTTAAACTAAATTGGATTTGACCCATTTTTATAACTATTATAAAAGGCCCAATTCTCTTTTTATTTTACTTAGATCTTATCCAAAACCCATTTTACATTTTCTTCATTGTTTATATGCATGTGACCTATTAGGTTTTCTAGTCATGTTGACAGCTCAAATCTCAGGAAAAATCCTAATCCAATTCGAAATCTATGAGTCAAATTCTTTTGACCCATATTGTAATGGCCCAAATACCGGGTTAGTTATAAACTGTAGTTTCCAAAATGTGAGAAACACCAGAGTTGGGAGTGCGCTTGTACAACTCCATTGTAACACTTAGTGTGTTAGTGAAACTCCCAATGGCGATTGGGGAGAGGAGTAGGGCTTGTTAACACCCGAACCTCTATAAAAATCCTTGTGTCAAATTTCTCTATCCCTCCTAAAATTAATTTTTTATTTCCGCACTTTAAAGTTTAATTCTTGAAACTCCAATTCAACACCCCTTCTTGGCTTAATATATGGGCAACAATTGGTATCAGAGCTTAGTCTAGCATCAAAGCCTAAAAAGCGCTAGTAAAGATTAAGATATGGCCAGTGAAGGATTCCAAAGTCTCAAACCTTACTTTGATGGAGCAAATTATGCCCATTGGAAGTTTCAAATGGAGACATATATGGATAGTGAAGGAATTGAAGTCTAGGATAGTGTACAAAAAGAGTGGACACCACCAACTAGAAGAGGAGTTAATGGTGAAGAAGAAATCCTATCAAGAGATGATTGGACAGAGCCTCAAAGAAGAGCAAATTTCAAAAACAAGAAGGCAATGATAATCCTATCAAGCTTATTATCTATTGAAGAATGTGGTAGAATACAACACTGCCCAACAACATACAGCATGTGGAAGACATTGGAAAACTATCATGAAGGAACTAAGCAAGTCAAATCCAAGAAGATTCAACTTCTTACATCAGAATATGAACTCTTGAAGATGAAATCCAATGAGTCAATCACTGACATGACCAACTGCCTTCTAGCCATTATAAATGGAATGAGGAAACTTGGGAAGCATCTGAGCCTGGAAGATGTAAACAACAAAATCCTGAGAAGTCTTCCTCTTAAAGACTATGGCTCAAGAGTTGCTGGCATAGAAGAAGAAAATGAAGACATGAGCATCATGAATACTGATGTGCTGATTGGCAAACTTCTCACACATGAAATGGTTGCGAAAAGAGATAGAGAGCTTGAAGCAGAGCCAGAGAAAAGAAAGCCCTTAGCACTCAAAGCCTCTACTTCAAAATCGCAAGAAGAAAGTGAAGATGATGAAGAAATGAGTGATGATGAAAATGAGGACATTGCTATGCTTTCAAGGAGACTAAAAAGAATCATTGAGAAAAAAATAAGCAGTTCCAGAAAATTCAGGCAAAGAAACCTCAAACAAACTTCTAATGATGCACAAAGAAGTAAGGAAGAGGTGAAGTGCTATGAGTGTGGAAAGAAAGGACATATCAAACCAGAATGTCCAAGGCTCAAAAAGCATAAGAGCAAATACCAAAGAGACAATGGGGAGGAAGGTCACAAAGCCACATGGGATGACGAAAGCTCTTCAAGTGAAAAAGATGATAATGAAAGCGAAGCGGTCAACCTATGCTTCATGGCTATTGGGGATCACGTCTCGAATAAGGTAAAATCACTACATTCATACTCTTTAAACAATGATAGCAGTGATAATGTGATGATAGTGATGATGATGATGATGAGCAAAGCCTAATAGAAGAATTAAATCTAGAATTAGAGAAATATAGAAGTAACTTTAGTAATTATAGAATTAACATCTCTAATTTAAAAAATAAGATAGATGATTTAGAAAAGGAAAACATAAAGCTTAAATCATCTAATGAATCTTTCCAAAAGTCATTACATGAATACTCATAAAGACCCTCAACTGCTTCCTTGCTAAAAGAAAATAATACTTTGAAAAATGAAGTTGAGGAACTTAGGAATTCTATTTCAAAATTTCACAAAATTTCACAATCTTAGATACTATCATTGTGTCTCAAAGATCACCCTTAGTTAGACATGGTCTAGGATTTAAGGCCACATCATCATCTTCCTACAAAACCATCTTTGTTAAGCCAAATGAACCTCACATCTCCACACTTGTTGGAACAGCACCAAGAAATAAGCATATTAAACCTTCCATACATAAAAAGAACAATCATGCCTTTATGTATAGGAAGCATGCGTCTAGAAAATCAACAATTAATCATAACTGTGCATGTCATCATTCTCAAAATAAGTGTGATAGAAATATGGTATTCAAAAATCTTGTAAGACCAGAAAACAAGTTTAGACCAAAATAGCGTAATTATTGTATGAAAATGGGTCACATAAATAAATATTGCTGGATAAGGAAGGCTCATTGGGAACCTTCATGTGCTAACCCCCAAAGACCCAAGCTTATTTGGGTACCTAAAAATCACACTTGAATTGTGATTCTATAGGTATGCCTCAAGTCCACAATAAACAAAAATGCTTGGCTAGTAGACAGTGCATGCTCAAGGCATATGACAGGAGACAAAGAACTTTTCAATGAAATCAAAAGTATTGATGGAGGTAAAGTTACCTTTGGAAACAATGCTAAGGGTAAGATAATTGGCATTGGTTCTATTGGTATTAATGGCACTTCTTTTATTAAAGATGTCTTACTTGTTGATGGCTTGAAACATAACTTGTTAAGTGTAAGTCAATTATGTGATAAAGGAAACAAAGTAATCTTTACTTCAAATGAATGTCTTGTGATCTCTATCGATGGTCAGGAGATATTTAAAGAAAATAGAGATGTCAATACATACATAATAAACTTACATGAACTATCTAACCATTCCTCTAAGTGTCTTGTGACTACTAGTGATGAATCTTGGCTATGGCATAGAAGGCTTGGTCATGCTAACATGGACTTAATACAAAGCCTCGGCACAGGAGAACTAGTAAAAGGACTGCCAAGAGTTAAATATGAAAAAGGCAAGACATGTGAAACTTGCCAAAGAGGAAAGCAACACAAGTCATCCTTCAAAGCCAAAAACATTGTAAGTACCTCAAAACCTCTTCAACTCCTGCATTTAGACTTATTCGGACCTACTAGAATTGCTAGCTTAGGAGGAAAACATTATGCATTTGTCATCATAGATGATTACTCTAGATTTACTTGGGTAATTTTCTTAGCTCAAAAGAGTGATGCTCTTGAAAATTTCAAAAACTTTGCAAAAAAGGTTCAAAATGAAAAAGGGTACTGCATTTCAAAGATAATAAGTGATCATGGCAAAGAATTTGAAAATGAAAACTTTGAAAGCTTTTGTCTTGAACATGGCATTTCACAAAATTTCTCATCTCCTAGGACACCTCAACAAAATGGGATTGTTGAAAGGAAAAATCGAACTTTAATTGAAATGGCTAGAGCAATGCGCAATGAATATGATTTACCAACTTACTTTTGGGCAGAAGCCACAAACACTGCATGTTATATTTCAAACTGAGTTTTCAAAAGACCTCTTTTAAACAAAACCTCATTTGAGCTATGGAATGGAAGAAAGCCCTTGATATCATACTTTAGAGTATTTGGATGCAAGTGCTTCATATTAAATACCAAGGACAATCTTGGAAAATTTGCCTCTTAATCTGATGAAGGTATCTTTTTAGGATACTCTATAAATAGCAAAACATATAGAGTATTTAACAAAAGATCATTAACAAAAGATCATTAACTAATTGTTCAATTTTATGTTGATGATATAATATTTGGTTCTACTAATGAGTTACTTTGTCAAGAATTTGGTAAGTGTATGACTAAGGAATTTGAAATGAGCATGATGGGAGAGCTTAAGTATTTCCTTGGTCTACAAATAGAGCAAAGCAATGAGGGCATATTCATCAACCAATCCAAATATGCCAAAGATTTAATTAAGAAATTTGGTATGGAAGGATGCAAGAATGCTAAGACTCCTATGAGCACATCAACAAAATTGGACAAGTATGAAAAGGGTAAGAGCATTAATGAAAAGCTTTATAGAGGTATGATCGGATCTCTTTTATATCTTACTGCATCAAGACCCGATATAATGTATAGTGTTTGCTTGTGTGCACGATTTCAATCATGTCCTAAAGAATCTCATTTAAATGCAGTAAAAAGGATTCTAAGATATTTACACGGATCATTGCATCTAGGTTTATGGTATCCTAGAAATTCATCCTTTTATATTATAGGATATTCAGATGCAGACTATGCTGGTAGTCTTTTAGATAGAAAAAGTACTTCAGGTACTTGTCACTTTATTGGAGAATGCTTAGTTTCTTGGTTTAGCAAGAAACAAGTTTTAATTGCTCTTTCAACTGCTGAAGCAGAGTATGTAGCAGCTGGATGTTATTGTACTCAAATTATTTGGAAGAAACAACAACATAAGGACTATGGTCATGATATGAACCATATACCTATTAAATGTGACAATACAAGTGTTATAAATCTTTCAAAGAATCCTATTCAACACTCAAGAAGTAAGCATATTAACATTAGACACCACTTTATTAGAGATCATGTTCTATATGGAGATGTTGCATTAGAATTTATAAACACAGAAAATCAATTGGCAGATATTTTTACTAAGTCTCTAAATGAGGAAAAATTTAATTTCATTAGAAGAGAACTTGGTATGATTGATGGATTAACCTTGTGATTGCTAAATTATGAAATGTTAATTGATGATCTTAATTTTGTATCATATCACTAGATATAAGGTAGTAATTTTGATGAAAATTTATGTTATAAGAGATAGAATCATTATTGAAATGATTTAGTCTTGTTTTTAGGACTTAATTTTATTTGATGAAAATTTTAGGGGAGTCACGCCCGTGACATATGTTCACGCCCGTGACTTAAATAGGCAAAAGAGGCAATGTCGTTCACGACTTTATTCAAGACATTGTTCACGGCTTCAAGTGGTGAAGCTTATATTCACAGCTTCATTCACTCCCGTGAAAAGCCCAGTTCATGCCTATGACTAATTTTCACACCCGTGAATGTTTACACCCCCAAAACACACAGAGGCATTCACGCCTTGAGTCACGCCTTGTTTCACGAGCATAAATAGTGAAATTCAACCTTTCACGCCCTTGACTATTGTTTCACTCCCGTGACAGTTCATCATTCACGCCCGAGACATTCAAATGTCACGACCGTGAACATATTCACGTCTTTATTCACGGGTAGAGCACTTCTTTAGGAAACCGTGAACACGACAATTCACGCCCTTGAACAATCATTTCATGCCCTTGAATGCATCGGGCATATAAGAGAATAGCCAGTTATTTTTCTCATTTCAACCTTTCAACTCCTTGAAACCGCTCTCATTTACACACATTCAATGAGTTATTGAATATTCCGGCCCGCAAGTCACAAACTTTTCCTATAAATACCATCAAAAGTCCATTCTTTCATAAAAATCACACTCATTTAGGGTTTTTATCAAATTTCTGTCAAATATTTTTCTCAAACCTCACAAAGTTGACTTCTTCAACTCAAATGGAGACTGCCTCATCAAAGGGAAAGAGAAAGAAGTCCCATGCTCCCAGGAGGTACGCAGATTACCTCATCAATAGAAATCCGAAGCAATGCCATCCCCGGTACTCCACATTGAAGAAAAGGCCTCTCTTTTCATCAAGGTCCTTCGAATAGCAAACTGTACGAACTCTCGGGCTAGAAGCAGGAATGACAGAGCAACTCTAGGCCTGTCATTTGAAGAATTTGTGGATATTCACTAGCCAACATTCAGAGAGCCAACACTGGAATTTCTGAGCAGTTTACAAGTGTCTCCTACTGGAATGGTGAAATTCCAACTCTATCACAAACCAAACACCCTCAATGCCATTGAATTTGGAGAATTATTCAACTTACCATCAGATGGCATACTCAATGACAGTGAAGTAGAATTCTCCGCCACTCAAGCCTGGACCCCTTTTGGCTTAGATTACAGTTGGGATGTTAAGAAGACAAAGAGTACTCATCTCCTGTCCCCAGTGCACAAATATTTGCATAGGTTCATAACCTATAACATATTTGCTTGGGGAGAAAGCAATGGGACCATTAGGAAATCGAAGCTCTCCCTATTTGAGATGGCTAGAAGAGGACTCACCGTGGAACTTTTTAGATGGTTTGCAAACCATCTTCTATCCATCGCCACCAAACCCACAGGAGATATACTCATTGGTGGTTATGTCACCCACATAGCCTTGAAGCTTGGCTATTTGAAGCTGGATGAGCATCATTTCAATCTCATCCCTGGGCATCCTCGAGATCGATTGGATGTTGAGTCCTTCATAAAGATGGGAGCAGCTGTCAAAATTGTTCACGAGAACAATATTTTCTACCGCTTCACAGACACTGCTGGGGAGATAATCTGGGAAGACAATGATACGGAGGATTTCAAAGCTGGCCTCTAAGGGATCCAGTAGAAGAAAAGGGCTCGGGTTAAGGAAGCACCTCTTGTGGCTGAGCAGGACATCGGACGATCCTCGACTTCCACACCGAATTTAGCGCAGCAAGTGGTTGACCTCTTGGCACCACGTTTTGAGCAGCTGCAGGCTTCGATGGACGAGAGGTTGGAAAACCTCAAAGACTTCATGGAGTCTTGGATGGACAGCCTTGAGGCAGAGGTTGCTAGACTTTGAGATAAGATGTCCGACTAGATGTTTAGGCTAGGTGTTAGACTATATGGTAGCCTAAATTTGTGCGGTTGCTTGTCTATTTTCTTTGTTGTTTTGTTGTTTTTTGTTTGATTTTATTTCCTTTTTTAACTTTAATTAACTTTGGTGTGTATTTTTTTATCAAATATATTTGCTTTGTTTATCCTTTGGCATCTTTATATTCTTTTTGATTGATGACAAAAGGGGGAGAACCTAGCAATATATTAAAATGAATTATTTTAATCAAAAATAAGAACCTACAAATACATTGACATTGAGTTAGGTTAGGAGAAATTAGAAATACTAAAACTTTGAATCATAATTAATATGCAAGTATGAAATTGAGAAATTGAGCTTTATACACATTAGATATATCTTAAGTATACTTTGCACATACCTTAATGCAAGTTACATAAATGAATATGTCATGATATACTTTAAGTATACCTTACATATACTTCATGTCTTAAAAAAGAATTTTGGTACATATTGGATATACTTCACATATAACTTGCATATACTTCACACTAGTAAGTTTATTTCAATGCTACATCATTCTTTACAATTCTTGCATTTTATCAATTTTTTATCCTAAGTATCTTTTGAGGGGGAGACTTCTCAAAAGCACATATTGCTAGATTATTTGTCACCATCAAAAAGGGGGAGATTGTTAAACCTTAAGGGGTATTTCTGTCATTTTGATGATGACAAATAAAATAAGCAATATTGTATTTAACTTACTTGTTTTATAAGTCTATTAACCAGGGTATGGAATAAAATAACAAGAATGGAGATTGGAAGAAAAATCCTTGAAAGACAAAATTAAGGAAGTAACATGTTCATGCCCGTGACCCTATGTGTCACGCCCGTGAAAGAGTTAACTGTTACCAAAACCAATATTTGAAGTTCACGACCATGAAGGAAGAGCAAACCATGAAATGTCACGCCCGTGAATTGAAATGTCACGCCTATGAATGTTCATGGCATTTTCATCCAGAGAGCTTCACAACTAAAGTCACCATTTGGATCACGGCTGGGAAGTTTGTCACGCCCGTGATCCAATGTTTCAAAACATTCCAGAGAGCTTCACGACCAAGGTCACCACTTCAGTCACGACTTGGGAAGAAATGTCACGCCCTTGGCAAACATAGTCATGCCTGTGAATGATGAAAGAGAAAAATGTCAGATGCGATTATTTGGTTGGTACAACGGCTAGTTTCATATTAAATGCACCCTAACGGCTATAATCAACCAAGAGAGTATAAATGGAAGTCATTTATGCATTCAGTATAAGAGGATAGCAAATACTTTGAATCAAGATGTTATTACAAGTTATTTGTACATTCAATACTTTGAGAACCAATATCTATTATCTGTAAAAATCTTTTTGCTCTTCATTTATTGAGCAATAAAGATTTGTGAGTGTTTCTCTCTGTAATCATTTATTACTCAAGTGAGTTTTTGGTATTTCTGGGTTAAGAGTAGAACATTTGTAAGGGTTAGTTGTGTGAGCCTTAAAAACACTAATTAAAGGTTATTTGTGTGAGCTTGTAAAAAACAAAGTAAAGGTTGTTTGTGTGAGCCTGTAAAATACAAGATAAAAGGTTGCTTGTGTGAGCCTGTAAAACACAAGGAATTGGTTATTGTGTGAGCCATTAAAACACAAGGGATTTCTGGGTTAGGTGTGAGCCATTGTGAGAAACACCATAGTTGGGAGTGAGCTTGTAAAACTCCATTGTAACACTTAGAGTATTAGTGAAACTCCCAATTGCGATTGGGGAGAGGAGTAGGGTTTGTTGACACTCGAACCTCTATAAAAATCCTTGTGTCAAATTTCTCAATCCCTCCTAAAATGAATTTTTTATTTTCGCACTTTAATGTTTAATTCTTGAAACTTCAATTCAACCCCCCTTCTTGGCTTAATATATGGGCAACAGAGGTAAAATAAGCCATCAAAAGTCAAAATTAAGGAAAAAAGGGGATCCGGTTTAGTTAAATAATGGGTTTATCGTGCTTTGACCGGACTATAAAAAATAGAAAATGACATTAAAAATTTATTTTAACACATGGATAGATTCTAAATAATATATAGGATTATTTGATAGTGAAAAAAAGAATTTTACGGTAACATCAAAAATTGAATTATCAGTTCGGTTTGAATGAGTTGGACATAAAATGTACTCTGATTGAGTTGAAAATTTTTGTGTACACATATACAAATATTTTATGAATTATGGAATCAATTTTGGATTAAATTGTGTTTGGAATGTGAGAAAATTAATTTATAGTACATAATTGGGCCTAAATGAGTTGGGCTTTGTTTGGCCCAAGCCCACCCAAATTAAACCACTATAAATAGACTCAAGAATTAGAATTATCTAGAGAGAATTTTGCTTCATCTTCTTCCCCAAAGTTCCTTCTTGGCTGAGCCACATCTTTCCCTTTTTCAAATTCTTCAATTTTCTTCACTTTTTACACCAAAATCAACCACCCAAAATAATTTCAATATCTCTAGTACCTAGTAGAAGCCTTTATTCTTCATTTGGAGGGCTAAAGTGGGAGGAAATCAAATGAGTCAAGTTAGGATATCAATTTGAGGTAAGTGAAATTTATAGTTTTAAATTAGTTTAATTGTTCAAATAAGTAGTTTAAGGTATGTAGATGATAAATATGAAGTTTATTTGAGTTAAGGAAGCAAAATATTAGTGGATTAATAGAGTGTAATTTTCAGGCATGGTAGGTTCAAAGGAAAGTGAAGGTGCTTCCAAAGGACAGGCTAAGGAAAAGGAAGTCTAGGAAGGTCAAAACAAGAAAATAATGTTAGTGATTTCAAAATCTACTTATTTCCATTGATTAAGTATGATTTAGGGTTATGGAAATTAGGTATTTTGTGTGTTTTACATAAAATTGATAATTGATGTTTAAAACAAGATTAAGGGATTATAAAATGTGAATTAGAATGGTTAATTTCAATTAAAAAAATTAATTAATGGAAATTGCAAAATATTATCCTATTATGTGAAAAATGCAAATTTAGGTATAATTACATTTTTGTGTGCTATAATGATATATATGGAATAATGAATGTATAAATTAATGAAATGAATAATTAGAAGGTGAAAGAAAAATTTTAATGATGAAAATTTAATATAGGCCGAAATATAAAAAAGGAGAAATTAATATTTTTCTTACTAATTAAATGAAAAATTATTCATGAAATGCAAGAAAATATGATATTGAGTGTGTATAAATTTATTGAGAATTTTTAAATGGTATATTGAATATTTTTCTAATCATTGATTTTATTATGCATGATATGAAAAATAATGAATAAAGTGTGTTTAGTGATGCTTAATAACTTAATTGAATATAAATAATGAAATATTAATATATTAGAATGGAAAGTGTGAAAAATTATGGTAGTGATAAAATTGT
This sequence comes from Triadica sebifera, assembly GCA_023653625.1. Lineage (NCBI taxonomy): Eukaryota > Viridiplantae > Streptophyta > Magnoliopsida > Malpighiales > Euphorbiaceae > Triadica > Triadica sebifera. The sequence goes on from CM042904.1 coordinate 11,377,135, forward strand.
TGGATGAATAAAATATTAAGTGATTAATAATATAAAAATAATGAAATTTATGAATTTAATGGAAATTGAGTTAAAGAATAAAATTATGCCCTTGGTTATTTTTTTCTGATGATTAAATCTATCCCAGGATATAATTGGGTAGGCACAGAGACACTATGTAGGCTAATCATGGCGACTCGCTTCTGCAGGCTGATCATGGTCTATTTCAGTGATATTAATATAGTGATTCAGTATACAATATAGTGCTAGGGTGGTCCTTCGAGATTACTCTTCATTGTAGTGGACTTTTGGGTCCATGATCCATGTATCTGGTCCGAATATTTTTTTATCGGAATGAAACTAGGGGAAAATGTTAATAGAAGTAGTAAAAAAATGAATAATATAATAAAAAATTATTTAAGTGAAAAATATAATGAAAATGATTTAAGTGAAAAATGTGAGAATTATAATAAAAGTATAAAATTATAGTGGTAAGGTGAGAAAATTGACTAAATTGAAAGAAAATGAAAATTAAAGAGCAAATTGAAAAAAAAAATGTAATATTTATTGAGAAATATTGTTAAATGAATGATGATATTAAATAGTAAATTAAGGGTATAGAATATTAAAATATTAATAAAAAGAATAATAAATATATTAAATAATGAAAAAAATAGTGTAGTAAATGTAATATTGTATGTATGACTGCATGAAAATATATGTTAATGAAAATTTTTAGATTAGTAATCACTATTTGGCATATTAAATACTCAGTACGTAGTTACTTGACTATGTGTAGGTAGTAGCGGGTAAGGCGGGAGCAAGCATACAAATTTTGAGAGTTGACAAATTAAAAATAAATAATAATAATAAGTTAGTATTAAAAATGATATGTATATATCATTTTGTATATAAAGTTGTAGGAATGAAATGTTGTACATATTCTATTAAAAAAAATTTATGAATTATTATATGGGTAAAGAAGGGAATGTTGACTGGTAATTGAATGAAAAATATTTTATATTATATATGTGTATTGTTGTGCCCAAAAATGAGTTGTGAATTGTTTACAGTGCATGTAAGATAGTTAATTTAGAGCCTTTATATTGCCAAAAATTTTAAAAAATGAAAAATATTAATTAAGTGTAGAATATATTATGGGCATTAAATTAAATTTAAAAAATTTTGGCACAAACCACCAATAATTGTATTAACAAACATAATGTATATATAGAATTATTGTTATAAGGGTGTCATACATATTTGATTTCTAATCAATTTTCCCTGACTTAGAAGATCACGAGTGGTATTTAAAAATATATCATGATCATCCAATTAACCAGAAAGTTAGTAGTTTGACTTTTAACCATTTCATAGATAATTATAGTGCAATTCGCCATTTTATGAAACTATATCTTATTTGGTTCAGAGCATAGATTGTGTGTCAACTCCCACTAGACTAACTATGTCATTGAAGACCTTCAAGACTATCCATCTTGGCAAAAAATTTATGAGGTCATAGATATTTTCTCCTTTTTATCAGGAATGATGAATTATCTATTGACTACTCAACTATTCCAGTTGCATATTTACTTAGTCGGGTGAATTCCATCTCATACTCGGCGACTGACATGCTTCCCTGCTTCAAGTCTTGAAACTCCCTTTTCTTTTCATTCACATAAACTCTTGGCACATATTTCTTGCTAAATTCTGCCTTGAAGAAATTCCAGGAAGGTGGCTTCGGTGTCTGGGGCTTTGATAAAATTGATTTCCACCAATCATAGGCATGATCTTTTAAAAGGGACACTGCATATCTAACCTTCTGTTCCTCTGGACACTCCAATTCCTCAAACACCCTTTCTGTGGATTCCATCCAAAACTCTGAAGCTGCTGGGTCATCCTCTCTCCTTCCCATAAAATCTGTGGCCCCATATTTTCTCAGCTTATCAATCCGGGGTTTTGGCTGAGGTGGAGGAGGAGGTGGAGCAGGTTGTGGAACTGCTTGTACTATCCGTTGCAATAAATTAGCTATCTGCTCCATAAGAGGCTCCTGTCCTAAATTATCCTGTCTCTCTGCTCTCGGAGGAGCTACTACACTCGGCCCGGAATCTCTCACAGATTGAGGTTGTCTAGGATTGGCTGTGCGTGAAGGACTATTACTCAGTTCATCTTCTGAGAAATCTTGTTCCGATTCCGAATCCATATCTACCTATAAACCAAAAGAAGGGACCCAAATCAGAAAATTGCAGCATTTTATGCATATGCATGAGTCACATATTCTATCTTACACCCACTGATTAAGAATCATTAACCTGGCTCTGATACCACTAAATGTAGCGCTCCCTTACCCTACTAATCGCTAATAGGATATGGAAGTGCTACTAAGCTCATTTAATTTAAAACCAACGCTCAATTTTGTATAAATATTTTTTTTTATTTCAATTTTTGAGTTTATTATTAGCGGAATATTTATCACCATATTTTTTTTCCATTTAAATATATATCTAGTGATGGGAATATTGTGATTCAAAATAACTTATTCATTAAACCATGATATTTAAAAATATAACTACAATAATTCTAGATATATATAATTACCAAATCCATTACTTATAAATATTACAAGCCACAAATTTACATCAACAAAATTCTTAAAACTTAATTTTTACAACATCATTTTCAAAACATACAAAAAGAACTAGACTGCTGCAATCTGATCTTGGGGTTCCCTCTTCTTCGGTCGCCCTATCGGAACAGCTACTTCTATTTATCTGCGCGTGAAACACACGCGCTAAGCTACTAGCTTAGTGGTACGTTTGGCAACTATCCAATAATTACATAATAATTCTAAAATGAAATTTTAGAAACTACAATTAATCTATTTAGCATGCCAAATATTCAATTAATAATACACTATTTTCTTCATGCAAAAAATATTTAATTCATCAATTATGACATTATATTGATTAAGCATGCTTGAAATTTTAACAATACAAGATATAAAATTTACAATATCAATTTCATACTTCACATCATTTTTTTTTGTTATTTATTTAATAGCCCACGACATCTTAGACCGGAACTAAACACTGGATATAGGGTTTCTGCTCTCCGGCAGTATACTCGGCGCCCACATAATTATTTATAACTCGGCGATTAACGCCTACATTTTCAATAACAACTCAGCACCTTTTTGGTGCCTACGTAAATTTCGAACTCAGCACTAATTCTTAGTGCCTACGTAAATTTCAACTCAGCACTATTATTTTTAGTGCCTACATAATTTTAACTCAGCACTATTATTTTTAGTGCCTACATTTCTACCCTTTTATTGGCATGCCAACTTATCCTAATTTCTAGTTCTCGACTAGATGTTATAGGGCTTAAATTACATTTGTTACCTTTATTCATATTTGCATAAATTATGTAGGGAAACATTAATATAAATGCAATCATTCCCATTCAATATTTTACAACCTCATATTAGCTCATTTAATCATTATAACTATAAGAAAAATTCACTTAATACATTTTCTAACACAAATCCACAATCAACACATTTCTACCAGCAGTCCTATTCTGGACAGCATTTCAGCCTTATATTGCTCTGTATTTTTCGTCTATTTTTAGACAGAATTTGGACATGTGATCAACTAAAAAAATATAAGTAAATGTCTTAACTTTAATTTCCAACTGGAATCACATTAAAACGAATTTCGTAGCAAAAGTTATGAATTTTCTCCTAAGCTACGTTCATTGCAATCTGCCCAGTATTTTACTGGGCAGATTTCTGCCTTATTTTTCTCTGTCTTTTTCATCCATTTCTAGATGGAATTTGGACAAGTGATCAACTAGAAAAATGTAGATACATGTCTTATATTTAATTTCCAATTGAAATCACATTAAAAATAATTTCTTAGCAAAAGTTATGAATTTTCTTCTAACCTATGTTCAATGCACTCTGCCCAGTATTTTTTTTTTTGGACAGATTTCTAGTTCAAAGTTTGAGTCTATTTTTCACCTAATTTCAGGTATATTTAGGTCTAATGGTCTGAATGAAAGTTCAAGCCCTATGTCTTAACTTTCCAACACAGTAAGAATCACTCAGAAATGATTTCCAGAACTCAAGTTATGATCAAAACACTAGACACTGTTCATAAGACGAATTTTCCAGCACATCAAATAATTCATACATTTTCCATTTTCATGCATCAACCTCATTTTCTAGTCTTTATTTTCACATTCATAGCATAATTTAATCACCAATTCATTTCTCAATCAAATATGCAGAATTTCATACACATCACAAAATCAAAATCAACATTTTTATACATTGAATTTTTGCCAAATGTACATACCTCAAAGTTCTATTTTTCTTCACTTTTCTCTTCCTCTTAGATAGCCTTTTCCTTGCCCTTACTTCCCCTTTGATTTTGGTTTAAAGTTTGTTCACTTCTTTGTCCTAACAACAAATTTTACACTAATCAAGCACTAATCATACTAATCCACCCTTAATCACCATTAACATACTAATAACCCTAATTTACTAGCTATAATGGCAACTAACCCCAAACTCAAAGAAATGAGAAGAAGAAAGTAAGGAGATGGAAAAACTAAACTCACCTTTGAAGATCTTCCAAATGGCTAAAAACTTCTTTCTCTCTTTTTCTCTTCCTTTCTTCCTTCCTCTTCCTTGGTTTTGCTCACTTTACTTCACTTTCTTCATGATCTTGCCTTAATCCCACTTTTTTTCATCTAATCTTTGCTTTAATTGGAGAACAAAAAGAAGAACATCAAGGGAGGAGGAGAAGCTCACGGCAAAGAGAGAAAAAGGGAGAGAAATGGGTGTAATTAAGGTGAGGAAGAAGAAGAATGGTTAAAAAAGTGGAAATTTGACTTTTTATAGTTGGATTAGGTGGGTGGTTAGGATTAGTTACTAATCTTGCTTCCTATTGGTCCATTAATTTAAATCACTCTTACTTTATTTTAATCAAAAGAATATTCCTTTCCTTAGATAAAGAATATTCCATTTTTATGCCTTCTTAAAATATCTGTGCCAAAAACACTGCAATTTCCAATTTCGTTCAGCGAAAAATTATTTTTTTCTCAATTTTAATTCCAAACTTCAAAATTCTCAATTAATAATATCCAAAATATTTTTCTCCCATCTTATTATTATTTTAATTTATTTCTTTCATGTCCGAATTTAGACCTCTATCGGTTCGGTACACCGGATTTCAGTCAACCGCGACCGTGGCCTAAATTATCGGGTATTACAATCCATGAGTTAGAATCTTCGTTTTGATGAGACAATCAAACAGTTTCGTTTCTTACAAAATCTGGATGAACCTTGTGTCTACAAGAAGGTTAGTGGGAGTGCAATCGTATTTCTTGTGTTATATGTAGATGACATATTGTTAATGGGAAATGATGTCTCAGCTTTACAATCGGTCAAAATTTGGTTATCCAAGAATTTCTCTATGAAAGACCTTGGAGAAGCAGTCTATATTTTAGCGATAAATATCTATTGAGATAGATCTAAAAGATTTATTGGTCTTTCACAGTCTACATGCATAGATAAAATGCTAAAGAGGTTTAGCATGGAGTAGTCCGAGAGGGGATATATTCCCATGACCCATGGGATTACTCTCTCAAAGTCTTTGTATCCAAAGACACAAGATGAAAGGACACACATGAGTTTAATTCCATATGTTTCAGCTATAGGATCAATCATGTTTGCTATGATATGTACAAGACCCGATGTATCATATGCTCTGAGTGTCACAAGTAGATACCAATCAGACCCTGGTGAGGGTCATTAGGTGGTTGTCAAGAATATCCTTAAGTACTTAAGAAGAACTAAGGATGTATTCTTGGTATATGGAGATGGAGGTATTATTGTGAGCAGGTATACCGATGCCAGCTTCCAATCTGACAAGGATGACTCAAAATCTCAGTCAGGTTATATATTCACACTAAATGGTGGACCAGTTAGTTGGAAGAGTTTCAAACAGGAAACGACTGCTGATTCCACAACCGAAGCAGAGTACATTGTAGCTTCTGAAGTAGTAAAGGAAGCAGTTTGGATAAAAAAATTCATCACAAAACTTGGAGTTGTTCCCAGCATTATTGATCCAATACAATTGTATTGTGATAATAATGGAGCCATTGCGCAAGCAAAGGAGCCACGGTATCATCAGAGATCCAAACATGTACTCAGAAGATATCATTTGATTAGAGAAATCATTGGTAGGAATGATGTAAAGATAGAAAAATGCCCACTGATCAAAATATTGTTGATCATTTAACTAAGCCACTTCCCCAAAAGAAATATGATTCTCATGTACTCGCCTATGGAATTAAATACAAAGGCGATTGGCTTTAGTGCAAGTGGGAGCTTGTTAGAGGAGTGCTCTAAAGGCAATCACCTTTAGCAATTATTGTTCAAATTTATTTGATTAATAAAAGGCTTTTTCATTAATTTGATGTTCATTTGATATATGAATTGATATGTGATCTTAAATCAATTAATGAAGTTCTTGATACATAACATATCGTGAAGGAAATCATGACGAGATCATGATATTGAGATTTTTATCATGTGTAATTATGTTAGTATCAAAATTATCCCTAGTCATAGGATTAATGAGACAGGCCATTATTAATCCAGATAGACTAGCACATGTTACACTCCTTGATTGGATCGAGTAGTAGATCTCATAATCTATAAACATGAGATGTTTAGAGTTAACATGTGGATACTTGCTAAGTGTAGCTAAGTACATTGGATGACCAACTATGAGACAATCATATGGATAATCTATTCAAATGTCAATGATAGTCGCATCATAGCAATGGTGCAAGTATCCTTAGACTTGAGGTACTCAAGGATATCTTGAATATTGATTTTGTATTTTGACACCATTCCTTGTTGCCTCAGAGAGGTAGCTCATAGGGTGGTGATTGGATACAACTTGAGGTATTCGAAGGTAATTGGGTAACTAACAAAGCATTCACCACTCTTGATAGAAGGAGTGTATTCCCATGGCCTCTTATCGTGGTCATTACTCAAGAATCTTTGGTCGGAGTGGAAATGTCATAAAGATAGTCTTCAATGACATATCTAATAGAGTAATGAGGCTAAAAGATAAGAACTAACATTACTTGGACTAGATGTGACGTAGTCAGTTTATTGGGAGTTGACACATGTCCATACTCTGAACAAAGTTGGTTATAGAATGGTGAAAGGAATAATTTCACATAAATTTTCTATGGAAAGGTTCACAGTCAAACCACTGACTTTCCGATCAATTGGGGGTCATGATGTGTTGCTAGATACCTCTCATGACCTGTTTAAATTAATTGTTAATTTAAGTAGTCAACATAACCGGAAACCTAATGGGTCACACGCATTGAAGATATGGAGAATGAGTAAAATGGTCTTGGATTGGATCCAAAATAAGAGAGAATGATTTTAGGATGGATCGCGATGAGATCGCATGAAAAAATCGTTCGGGAGTGTGACAGGTCCGTACGGGCCCGCGAGGCTGCTGGACTGCCTTACGGGCCAACTGGGCTGCCCAACAGCAGCCCGCAGCAGGTCCAGCATGCCTGCAGCTTCCATCCATTGGCCAACGGTTGTAATTGGCCATAATTAGGCCTATTAAGGCCAATTACTATTCATTACTTTCCATTTTTTCCATTTTGACTTTTCATCTTATTTTTGAATTTGATTCAAATAGAAAAGACATTAAATGACATAAAATAGACATGAAAATATTTTTTGTGAAAAAAATATATTTTTAAGACAACAAAAATTCTCTCAAAAACACTTTCGAAGCTAGCGCTTTGAATTTGTTCAAACCATTTTCTCTTCATAGTTTTTTCTTCATTCTTCGTGTGGATTATCATTAGAGACATCCTAGTGTGGATTGTTGTGGTTTGCTACAACCCAACAAAGTGAATATTTGAAGAACAAATAAAAATTACAAAGTATAATTTTTAACATTTACATTTATATAAATTAGTTTTAATGGAACAAGTATGATCTTTTGTTTTGGATTTTAAAAAATTTTATTTTTTGTTGCGTTTATGAATATGATTCATTCTTCAAAACCCAATAATTATTATTTGGAAATTAAAAAGATTAGTGGTAGAATTAGAAAAAAATTCCTATGGACAAAATCGGTATTATGGAAATTGTTTGGGAAAAAAGTGTGAATATGAAATTTCTCAAAGTTTAAATGTTAATCAAGATTAATTAACTTAATGAACCAATAAGAATTAAGATTAATTTTAATGAGTGGGACCCACTCCTTAGTTTAGGTATAAAAGTCAAAAAGGAAGAAAGAAATTCTACATTCTTCCATAAGCCATTTTCTTCTTTTTTTCTCCCACCTTGTTGCCATCCATCTCCACTCCCATAAACCTCCATTTTTTTTTTCTTTTTTCATCATGCTAATAGTGAGAAAAAAATAGCTTTGAGAGATGAAAATTCTGAATTAAGGAGTTCTTACCATAAAAGGTACCAAATGAGCAAGAAGGAAGGAAGAAAAAAGAAGAAAAAGGGAGAAGAGTATGAGCAATTTCGGCCCACCTTGGAGAACATTTAAGGTTAGTTTATTCTTCTTAAACTCAACCTTTTTCCTTCCATTTGAGATCCATATTGATGATAGATATGATTAGGGTTGATAGATATAGGTTATGTTGCAAGATTGAACTTAGAAATTTAAGTTTGAGATTGGTTGATGAAAGTGTAATTAAACTTTGAATTAATGATAATTGAAGCTAGTTAATTATTTTATGGATTAAAAATTAAAGAAAATATGATGTTAAGGGATGAATGAGGGGTTGTCATAGTTAAGGAAATTAGGGAAAATTGAAATTAATATGGAAACACCACAATTGGTGATAAGGGAAATGTGGTTTGAGTGTTGAATTGAAGGAAATGAATTGGGAATTAGGATATAGTTTTTGGGCAGGCATGACATATGAAAAAGGAAGTTTAACATTAGTACATTTTAGTTCAATTAAGGTGTAAAACATATTAGGAGCATTAGAATAATATGTAGACATGAAAAGCATTGAAAATGGATATTGGAATTGAGATATGGTATGGTTGTGTAGAAAAAATAAATGAACAAGTGAGAGGCCCTCAAGAGGGTGATAAAGACAAGGAGAAAGCTAGCTAATAAGGGAAGAAAAATAAGGATTAAGGGAAGAGTCAAGATTGATTAGGTATGTGCTTCATTGATAAAAATCTTACATGATGTTCATATATGTGTAATTATGTGTTAAAGTTTAATATGATTGTGTGTTTGATGTGGTATGTAATTAGTTGTTGTTTTTTATATTTTATGTGGTAATGAGACCAAATGGTGTGAAATAATTGAGACATATGAATGTAGTTGTAATTCTGGAAATTTTAATATCAAGATGAATGCAAATGATGAATGTGGTTGAAAAATAGATTGATACCAACTGATGGCTCGGGTACAGAATTTCAGGAACAACTCTGACTATTTTGACGATAACTTGAGTTTTGGAACTCTTTTTTGTATGTTATTTGTTGGAAATGAAAGCTAAGACACATGACTTTAACTTGTATTTGGACCATAATATCTAATTATATCTAGATTTGCCCAGAAAAATGTATGAAGTTCAAATCTATAATCTGTCCAGAAAGTTCTGGGTAAGAATATTTGTGATGATGCAGTATTCAATTAACTATAACGTTTGATATAAAAATGGGATTTAAGTGATTATTAATGCATCTGAAAGCTAAGATAATAAGCTAAAAATGGTTAGAAGACCAGAACTCCCAATTCAAATTATAAATGGGCTAAAAATGAAGCCCAAAAATAGGTTTGAAATCTGTCATAGGTAAAAACATGGGTATTTGCATGTGTTGTGATTATTATATGTAATAATTAATGTGAATATTTACTTTATTGATAATTATAAATGTTTAAAAAATTATTTATTTGTGATATTTTAGTGTGATAATAATGGAAATAGAGAACAAAAATAAATAAGCATAAATATGATAATTGAATAATATTGACATTTTTGAAAATATTGGGAATTAAAACAAAAATAGTTAAGCCCAAAGACAATGAGGCTAGAACTAAAATAGAAAATAGTTTGACATGACAATCAAGGAAATTAGGCACTCGGTGCCAAATATGAAAGCTGGTAATGATAATTTATAAATGCGATCGGTGCAAAAATTAAGCCGGTAATGGAAATATAACAAAAGCCGATAATGACATTATTATAAAAGCGATCGGCGTTATATTATGAAAGCCGAGAATGACAACCCCATTATTCCTATTAGATAGTTCGGTTATAGGTGTTATGGGCACAAGAAAATAGTAATAGTGCTAATATCGAAGTATGTAATTTCGATTAATATTATATGAATTAAAGATATTAAATGTTGAATATTTGCTGGAATTTATTGAATTTCTATAATTCTTTATTTTATGCTTTATTTATTAAATGATTAATTAATATGAAATATATATATATATATATATATATATATATATATATGTAAAAGTTTTATCATTAAAACACCATTAAGCTATTAGCTTAGCGCGAGTGGTTTTCTCTCGCGCAGGTTTAGAAGGGTAGCCGTAAAAAATAGATTGTTAGAAAAATAAGGGTACCCGGAAGGAAGCAGCAAAAAAACTTTGTATTTTATTTTTGGTGTATTTAAAAAAAAGTTCTATAAATTAAATTATGGTTTTATTTCTTATAGTATGTATTATAAATATGAATTATAATGTAAATTAATGTAATTTATAAATAAATAAAATTTTGAATATTTGTACTTGTATTAATTTTTATTTTAGTGTCTGCAATATTTAATAAAAGAAAAAAAATGTTACTTCTTTTCATTAAATTAACAAAACAGTTAGACAGGTAATATTCATTTACCTTGCTGAACAAAAGTTGAGTAGGGGGGTATTACAATATCATCATCATGATTTTATCATTTTTTGTTTCATGCTCGTTATATGCTAAGAATTTCATTAAATGATATAAGATCGATATTAATTCATATGCAATGAATACTGTATAATAAAAATGCATTTTATTAATAATAGATGAGTATATCAAATGTTTAAAGTGATTGCTTTTAAGACACATTTCTAACACAATTGAAAAAAATAATGTTAGAGGTTTAATTGAAAACATGGTAAAATATTAGGGATATTTTTGAAGTTATCCCAAATAACTGTTATACATGTATAGTACCTTGTGATTGGTTTTTTTTAATCATGATATTAGGAAAAAAAATTCCCTTATACTTGCTACTAGTATTCAAGGAGATATATAAAATGAGAATAACCAAAAACTAATCATCAAAAACTATTTCAGACTTCTTTAACTACCCATATGAATATGTAAAATTTTGAAAATACTACTCACCGTTTTAACTCTAAATTTTCCAATTTGAATTTTGCTTATATTTGATCTTAACATATTCCATGAACAAGCTGATGCAGATTTTAAGTTTTCAACCCATCCCAGCTGTAACATAAACAGTCTAGACGAAAAACATTATCCATCAATCCCTTGGATCCATATTGGAGTTTACGCGTAAATGACCTTAAAATCTCAATTGACTTGCAAGTCGTAACCGAAATTTGAACCGCAGAAAGCAGATTCCCAGAAAACACTCCACCCCTCAAAGTCTGCGATTGATAGTGAAATTTCTTATGTAACAACTTAGTGGAAAAAACATAACCAAAGGTCTCCATTATTATCAATTCGAGTCCATTGTTTTGTGGAATTTCTTTTTGAAAAAAATACCCAACTATAATCATCTTCTCTAATCAAATTCTACACAACGTCAACTTCATTTTCTCACGCATGAATTGTTATCCTGGGTTTCATCTGTTTTCTCTGTTCTTGTAACATTTGATTCTTTATCCTCTGCTCTTTTTTTTTTTTTTTTTTGAAATGGGTCCTCTTGAATCATCGAAAATAGTAAGATCTGAAAAAAACTTGAATGCCTTTTGTTCTAGAGATTGTAACCCGTCTTTGAATCATGATGGAAAATGTAATGGTGCTTGTTTCCTAATCTGTCCTCGTGTTTGTAAGACCCTTTGTGTTGATGGAGCTATTGTTCCTCCTCTTCCAAAAGCCAAGCCATTTGTTCCACCCCAAGATCCGCCTCACCCGGCTAGTGAAACCGGAAACATAAGCCAAAACAATATAACTGCAACAAGTATGATAATCACGGCTGTTTCGATTGGTGCTGTAGTTCTTGGTTGTATATTATGTGCTTTTCTAACAGTTCACTATCTCAGGCAGAGAAGGGAAAGAAGGGAAAGAATTCCACCGATTTTTTTCGGAACCCAAGAAGACTTTCTTGATCAAGATCAAGAACCAGTAATCGACCTTCATATCTGGTACATCAATACTATCGGTCTTCAACAAGCAGTGATCGATTCTATAGCAGTATTTAAGTATAAAAAGCATGAAAGTTTGATAGAAGGAACAGATTGTTCTGTTTGCTTGAATGAGTTCCAAGAAGATGATAGTCTTAGACTCTTGCCAAAATGTAGCCACGCTTTTCACATTCCTTGTATTGATACTTGGTTAAAATCACAAAAGAATTGTCCTCTATGCCGAGCTCCTATAGTATCCAATAATTTTGATGTTCAGGTTGGTTTATCGGTGCCTACTTCGGGAGATTTGAGCTCAAGAAATGACTTTCAGATGGAGAATTCAGAGAATAACAATGGCGGACTAGGAGAAGATGGAGCTAATGAAGTAAGAAATGGGGATAACATTGAAGATGAAAGAATGAATGCAAATCTCAACTTGAGGAATCATTGTAGGGTGCAAAGTGATCTAGTTGAAAATCGAAAGACACAAGATGCAAAAATGCAACCGATGAGGCGGTCTGTGTCGTTGGATTCATCTTCGGCTATGGTTATTCGTGATGCCGTGGCTAACCATATTACGGCTAAAGGTCAAGAAAACCTGTCAATGAGGTACTCGAAATCCAAGAATGTTTCGAAGAGGTCAAGCAGTGGGAACTTAGGCTTTCGAAAACTTAAGAGAACTTCTTCAATAGGGCATGTGTTGCAGAAGGGGCCTATTTTAATGAAAAGATCGTTTTCATCTACTGTAAAATCTTCATCTTCATCTTTATCTAGGCGTAGCGGAAGCCAGGACTCAAATTTTCCCTTATAAGCATCAAGTTTCCTCATGTTTCAGCTTATTAGTTGACTGCACCAGTTGAAAATTAGCCTACAACATAAGAATATCAAGAACCCAGGGTATGTGTGGAAAGAAGATACAGTTTCAAAAAATAGATTTTTTTTTTATGTGCTATGTTGTGGATTTCTTTGTTGAACTTGTGTATGCTATTTACAAAATTATAAGTTTTATAATTAGCATTTGAAAGAATTTTATTCAGTTTTGGGTTAAATTAGATTTTCATAACTATTCAATTGAGTTTGAGCAGTACCAATGAACTCTGGATATCAAGTAACTGGATGCAGCCTTTATTTACTATTCTTATTTGATTAGAAAACTCCATTGAAGTCTACGGGGACCTGTCTTCAAGTTGATACAACAATAAATGCAATTGACTAATAACAATAAGTTTGATTAGACTTGTTGCTGGACCGAGGCTGCTGAAGGCCAACTTGTTCTATTTTTTTCTTTCCAATTACTTGTGTTGAATCATATATTTTTGCCGAATTATTATATTTTTAATATAGAATAAATTTTTCCCATGTCCATCTAAATATAATGTCAGATTAGTTTAATCTCAATAATTTATTCATAAATTCTCTTGGAGTTAAGTTGGTCTAATTTTAACTATTTATTCATAAGGAAGAGTTTAAATTAAAATTTATTAAATAACTACTACTTAATTTAATTTTTATAAAATTTAATTTTTAATCATGATCCGCAAAATTAAAATTAGATTTACAAACTTATCATTAATAAGATGATGAAAATATCCTAACTAATGTAGAAATATCCCCAATCTGGTGTCCAACCATTTTTCAACAACTACAAGTTTTAATCAGCTGGTTGTTCAACTTAGCTAAAATGTTAATTCAAGATAAAGATAAAAAGCAATCAGGATAAAGGGGGAAAGTTATTCTTTTTTCTTTGAACAAATAGGCATGTTCACATGATAAAGATTAAACCAATATTCAACTATAAATATTGTTTCACAGAATAATATTAAATTTATGATCAATCACTTTTTTTTATAACTATTTTATAGTAGTGTTGAATTTTTTTTGCTTTATAACTATTTTATAAAATAGTAGATGTTCTAATGGCTAAAATATTGTACTTATGATTGAAGGATTTTAAAAAAAAAAAAAAGCTTGATAAAGAAAGGTGTGCAACCCACAAAAAATAGAAACGGACTATTCACGTAATAGCCATTAAAAAAATCATAAATCATTAAGAGGGTGATCCAAGCATAATAAATCAAATACTGAATTATACAATAAAGCGGGATGTATCTTACAAGCCTGCAATCTATAACAATTAATGGTTTGCATGAGTGGCAATGGGAAAAATTAGAACAATAACCCTGAAAACATTTTATATTGACAAAGTATCCTTCTTATAAAATGCATCATTTTATATTTTAAAAATAAATATAGAAATGATGAAATTATCTAATTGTCTATGCTTTTATAAGTTTAAAATAGTCAAAACGATGTCGTTTGTCCCATTCGTTGACTCACACGTCAAAATGATCGATGTTATTTTGATATCAAATGTCCCTACTCATTAACTCACACTTCTTTCAGTTCAAAACACATCCCCACCTCTTCAACTTCAACTTTTCCACTCACTCTGAGTTCACTTATTCAGTTTGTATTTAAACTTCTATTGCAAGGCATTACTAGAACAACCGTTGTTGGCAAAATACTCAACCTACGATGACAATGACAGTGAAGAAAATGGAAACCAATGTCGCTTCTGTCTCAAACTTTCGTAAGTCATCTTTATCTTCCACTCTTATATATGAAGAAATATATTCAACTAGCTCTTTTTCAAACAAAAAGAAAAATGTGATCAAGGTATATATTGAAAATTTCTCGATAGTAGAATTTAATACTATACACTTTAAATTATTAGTTTAGGGTTGTATAATTGTACTCTAGACTATCGAGAGAGTTGAGTTTAGTAGTTTATGTTTGATGTATATTAAGGTTTGACCTATTGTCAATCCTAACATCAAAGGGTAGATTAAGGACATTGATGCCTTGGAGGATTTGAAGAAAGGGGTTATTTTAGGGTTTGATGTTCAATTTTGATATTTTATTATTTAGTGTCTTTAATGTGAATTATTGATTGTTCTTTTATCACTGATTCATCTTTTTGCCAATCTCAACCAAAGAGTTTAAAAAAATGTTTAGTCTAACTGTATAGGGTAGAGGTATGATCAAGCTTAGGCAAATTACCAAGTATATACATATGATTGATTGATATTTACTATGAATTATTGCACATCATTTTATGAATAATTTTCAATAATTACCATTGGATCTCTATTTTTCATTTGATAATGTCAATCCTAACTATAGAGTTTAGAGAAACATTTAGCTCGACCGTGGATGGGTAGAGATATGGTCAAGATTAAAAAAATAAAAACACACTTTCACAAGTATATATTTATGCCTAATTGATTTTAAATGTTAATTATTGCTTGATATTTAATGAATACTTTTTTAGAATTACCTTAGGATATTTATTTATTTATTTTGATAATGCCCATTCCAATCATAAATATAGTGAAATGTTCTTCTCGACCATAAAGGTCGAGATTACAAAACTTAGGATTGATATTCTTTCTTCTACTGACTAATTGCCTAAATCAATATATTATAGTGTTTCACACATTTTAAGAATAAGAAGTTTTAATTGACAAGTTGAGAAAGGATGGTGCACATAGGCTTTGAACCATATTGTAATATCCGCTAATTTAGGCCCCGAGTCGCACGTGTTGCGAAGTTGACGTGTTTGACCGATCAGAGTCTAAATTCTGATTTTTACAAAAATTGATTAAGTAATGGATAAATTAAATGATAAATGCCTAAATAAGTGATATTAAAGTTTAAAGAAGTTGATTTACGGTAAAGGACTAAATTGCAAAATTTGTTAAGTTTTGGGGTCAAATTGTAATTTATCAAAAATTGGAGGATTAATGGCTAATTAAAAATAGGAAATTTGGACACTTAAAATTTGTGTTGGCCGGCTATGACACTAAAGGAAGAGAATTAATATTTGATTAAGCGTAAAATTGGGAGAAAATGGTAAAATGGTGGGTCCCACATGGAGACTTTTTGGGTACCCTATTTAAGGCTTTCTTTTCTTCTTCTTCTTCTCTTCATTTTCTGCTCCTTTTCTCTGTTTTCTCTACCAGTCACGCCAGCCACAACTTTTCCTCCATAGCTCCTCTTGAATTCTAGAGAGAGAAAGGAAGAGAAGAAAAAGGGAAGAGCAAGACAAAGTGATATTCATGTTCTATAACTCTGAAGGAAGCTGGAAAGAGCAAGAAAGAGGAAGAAAAATCAAGTTTGGTAGAGAGAAAATCTCCAAAGTTGTGATTTGATGAAGAAAAGTGTAAGGTAAGAAGCATCTCTTCTTCTTCATCATCTTTTCTAAAGGAAGTTTGAATTTTGAACTCATTTAAGGCTTATGAAGAAGGAGAGAGAAACTAGGGTTTTGAGAGAGAAAGAGAGTTAGGGTTTTGAGAAAATCATATGGAAATAATGATTTATGATGTTGTAGGAGTTCCAAGTTACAAGGAACAAGCTCTAAGGAGCAAAGGAAAAGAGAAAGCTACCTAAAAGAGTGAAAGAGAAAGATTAAGGTTTGTGCATAACTTAAGACAATAGCTTATTTTGTTTGAAATAATGCATGCTGAATATGACTTTAGATAAATGCAATTTCAAGAATGATGATGATGATTATGGCATGAAACTATAGAATTAGACATGTATGAATGAGATCCTTGTGTGATAATGAATTAATGATGCATGTTAGAGAATATTGTATGATCAAAGGCATTTACATGTATTGAAAAGTAATAAGTTGAGTAAAAGAACCTTAAAAATGCATGAAATAAATTTTGGTATGATTTGGATGATGTTTGAATGAATGAAATGTGAATATGCAGATTTCCTGCTGAAAGTCACCGGTGTGACTATTGAGTCACGGGCGCGAACTTGAGGGTTCACGGTTGTGGCTGATTGTGTCACGGTTGTGAATTTCTGGGTGAAAGTGGTACTATTTATTCCAGAAGTGTTCATGGATTGGAATCACGGAGGTGAACTTATTCACGGGCGTGAATGAGTAATCACGACCGTGAATGCTTTTGGGCAATTCATTCCAGTAGCGTTCACGACTTGGGATTACGGGCGTGAACTAATTCACGGGTGTGAAATTAGTAATCACGGCCGTGAATGCTCTGTATTGTGATTATGAATGTGGTTATCAAATGAAGAATTCAGGTAAGTAAGTGAAAGTTATTGTCTATCCAGTGAAATGAGAATGATTGCATAGAATATATATATATATATATATATATATATATATTGATGTGAGAATGTGATATGTTGTGATATAGAAAAAGGAATTGATATAGAAAAATGAATTGTCATGAATGATATATGAATATTGATATTGGTGAAATCCATGAAATCCGATACGGATGATAAACATGAGATTATTGATGAATTTAGTAAATGAATGAAAAGATATATGATCATGACTATATGTTTGCAAAACAAGAAAATTGAGATGTGGATAAATATGAGATATTGATATGCGAAAATTTGAGAATGATGATTGATGTAAAAATATAAAGAAGCCCATTACTCTACTTGCGGACTAGAATCAGGATAGATGACATGTCATTAAGGTGGCGAACGGTACCGTACTATACCTCAACCAATGTGGCTAAAGCTTGTTGTGAGCGCCAATGGTTTGGGATGCTCAGTCAGTGTGGCTAAACCTTGTGTGAGCGCTACTGACTTAAGAAAGCTCCGATGAGAACATATAAATGAGGAGAAGGTGTCATAAGCTTGTGTGAACGGCCTTGATTCGGTTATTCATCTATGATAAAATTATACTCAATCAATGTGGCTAAAGCTTGTTGTGAGCGCCATTGATTTGAGAAGCTCTTATGAGCTAGATAGTGGACAGGGTGGCATAAGTTTGTTGTGAGCGCTCTTGATCCATAACCCGTATCCATTCAGTCCAAAAATTTAGAGTGATGTGGGTAAGATAATGAGGATATGTTGGAAAAATAAGAAAGGGAAAGAATTAGAAATGATGATGATATGAGATTGAAATGTAATGATAATGAGATTTACAGAATAATGACAAATGAAAATAACATTGTTTATATGAGCATGACATTTACACTTGTATGAAATAGGAATATGTTGTTAGTCATGCATGAAAATATTTTGATTCACAAAATGGTAATTGTTAATGCTCATTGCATGATATAGTATATTGCCTTATTTATATGCACCACTAAGCTTAGAGCTTAGCGTGAAGTTTAATTTCCACGTAGCTATAGAAAGGTAGCTTAAGACGTTAGATAAAGCAAACGGTGATTCCATTCAAGTAAAGCAGTCGAAATCTTGAGAAAGTGGGTTACAAGTTTTGAAACTTTTGTATTTGACTTTTATATTAAAAAAATGTTTGAGTTTGTAAAACTTACTTTTAAAGTTTGTTAAGAATTCCGCTGATGTTAAAAATTACTATTTTATGTAAATAAATTGTACCATGATTTTTGTTTATATCCATATATACATGAGTATTGACAAAAAAAATATACTTTCCTGAAGAAGTATGAGAAAGACAAACGAACATTAGTGCTCCCTCATCGGGGCACGTGCTGTTCGGGTGAGGGGGCGCTGTCACACATATAACAAAGTCCAGCTCAAGTTATTTCTACATTATTAATATTCGAATATAGGCATTATAACATATCAGAGTAAATCCTACTATTTGATGGAGTTTTGGACATGTTAATTAATATATTACTAAGTTGTAAAAAGTATCACATAGAGGAGACATTGCACTCAAAAGAATACTAACCTGATATATGATTCAACTTCTTCATAATTAAGTAAAACATAGGAACGAGCAGTTTTGTATTCTTGAGGACTCATATGTCTCATTCTAGAATGGCTAAGTGGCCTACCATTGTATTTGAAAATGGATAGGTTTAGAGAGTCATTTGTTAAAATATAATCACCACCACCTTTGTAAGTTTGAGGCATAGTTATTGCTTTTTATTTGTGTTGCCTAGATATTGAGGCAAGAAGGGGAGTTGAATTGGATATTAATAATTTTAACTTTTAGGTGCGGAAATAAAAATTAAGTTTAGTAGGGATAGAGAAATTTGACACAAGGATTTTTATAGAGGTTTGGGTGTTAACAAACCCTACTCCTCTTCCCAATCGCAATTGGGAGTTTCACTAACACACTAAGTTTTACAATGGAGTTTTACAAGCTCACTCCCAACTATGGTGTTTCTAACAATGGATCACACCTAACCCAAAAAATCTCTCGTGTTTTAATGGCTCACACAAATAACCAATTCCTTGTGTTTTTAAAGGCTCACATAAATAACCTTTACCTTGTATTTTAAAGGCTCACACAACTAACCCTTACAAGTGTTCTACTCTTAATCCTAAGATAACAAATAACTCACTTGAGTAGATGATTATAGAGAGAAGCACTTACAAATCTTTAATGCTCATAAAATAATGAGCAAAAATATTTTCACAGAGAATAAATATTTGTTTTGAAAGTATTAAATGCACAAATGGCTTACAACAAGATTTTGATTCTAAATGTTAGCTATTTTCTTTTTCTGGATTCATAAATGAATTGCATTTATACTTCCATGATAAATTCTAGTCGTTTGATTGCATTTAATGCAGAAATAGCCGTTGCACCAACCCTAATAATCGCACCTGACATGTTTCTCTTTCATGTTTCACGGACATGACTATGTGTGTCATAGTTGTGACTGTTTTTCCAAGTCGTAACTTAAGTAGTGACCTTGGCCGTGAAGCATTCTGGAAGGTTTTGAAGTATTTGTTCACGGGCGTGACATTTAATCTTCACGGGCGTGACAACCTTATAAGCCGTGGTCCAAATGGTGACTCTGGCCGTGAAGCTCTTTGAAAGAATTTGCCATGTCCTTTCACAGGCGTGACTGATATGATCATTCAAGGTTGCTATCTTCCTTCATGGCAGTGAGCTTTAAATTTTGGTTTGTTGGCACTAGGCATAATCACGGGCGTGACACGTAGGGTCACAGACGTGAACATGCTACTTCTTCATTTTTAGCTTTTGAAGTTCAATCTTCCATTCTCCATTCTTGCTAACATATATCATACCCTGTTCAATAAACTTCGAAAACAAGTATGGTAAATACAATATTGCTATTTTATTTGTTATCATCAAAATGATGGAAATACCCCTCAAGGTTCAATAATCTCCCCCTTTTTGATGGTGACAAATAATCTAGCAATATGTGCTTTTGAGAAGTCTCCCCCTCAAAAGATGCTTAGGATAGAAAATGATGAAGTGCAAGAATTGTATAGAATGATGAAGTGTAGCATTTAAAATATACTTTCTATTTTTAAGTATATGCAAGTTATATGCAAAGTATATCCAATATATACCAAAATTTTCATTAAATCATGAAGTATATGTAAGGTATATTTAGAGTATATCATGTTCATATTCATTTATGTAACTTGCATCAAAGTATATGAAAAGTATACTGATGATATATTTAAGGTGTATAAAGCTCAATTGCATACTTGCATATTCATTTTGAATTTAAAATTAAGCATTGATTGCACTTATCTTAATATATATTGCTAGTTTCTCCCCCTTTTGTCATCAACAAAGAGAATAAAGATTAACCATAATTGAAAAACAAAGCAATTATATTAATAGATGAAAAGTGAAATACAAAAAAAAGTAAATAACATTCAGAAAGGAAATTAAAATTTCCTAAACACAAACAAGCAAGAAACAAACATAGCAAGGCTAACATAAAGCCTAATTTCTATCCGGACATCCTATCCCTAAGACGAGCAACTTCTGCCTTGAGCCTGTCCATCCTAGACTCTATGAAGTCCTTGAGGTGCTCTAACCTCTCATCCATGAAAGCCTACAGCTGATCAAATCATGGTGCTAAGAGGTCAACCACTTGCTGAGCCAAATTTGGTGTGGAGGCAGAGGATTGTCCGATGTCCTGCTCAACCGCTGAAGGTGCCTCCTCAACCCGAGCCCTTTTCCTCTGTTGGATTCCTTGGAGGCTGGCTTTGAAGTCCTCCGAGTCATTGTCTTCCCATATGATCTTGCCAACAGTGTCAGTGAAGCGGTAGTAAATATTGTTCTCATGGACAATTCTAACAGCCGCTCCCATCTTAATGAAGGATTTGACATCCCATCGATCTCGAGGATGCCCTGGGATGAGATTAAAGTGATGGTCATCCAGCTTCAAATATCCAAGCTTCAAGACCATGTGGGTCACATATCCATCAATAATTATATCTCCGGAGGGCTTGGTGGCAATGGACAGGAGATGGTTCACAAACCATCGAGAAAGCGCCACTGTGAGGCCTATTTGGGCCATCTCAAAGAGAAAGAGCTCAGACTTTCAAATGGTTCCATTGTTGTCTCCTCAGCCAAATATGCTATAGGTTAGAAACCTATGCAGATATTTGTGCACTGGGGACATGAGATGAGTGCTCTTGGTCTTCTTTACATCCCAGCTGCAATCCGTACCAAAGTGAGTCCATGCTCGAGTTGTGAAGAACTCCACTTCGCTGTCGTTGAGGATGTCTTTCGGGGGTAGGTTAAATAATTCCCCAAATTCTATGGCAGTGAGAGTGTTTGGATTGTTGCAGAGTTGAAATTTCACTACTCCAGTGGGAGACACTTGCAAAGTGCTCAAGAATTCCAAGGTGGCTCCCTCAAGGTGGGCTGATGAATGTCCACAAACTCCTTCAAATAACAGGCCTACAGTAGCTCTATCATCATTGTCTCAAGCCTGAGAGTTTGTACAGTTTTCCACTCAAAAGATCTTGAGGAGATGAGAGGCCTTTTCTTTAGGGTTAAATATCTAGGATGGCAATGCTCCAAAATTCTGTTTATTAGGTAGTCTGAGTACCTCCTGGGAGCATGAGATTTCTTCCTAGTACCCTTTGATGAGCCGGTTTCCATATTGATTGAAGAAATAGACTTTGAAGAGTTTGGAAAAAGTTGACATAAATTGTGAGGAGACCCTAAGGAAATATGATTTTTGATGACGGAAGGGATTTTTGATGGTATATATAGTAGAAATTTGTGACTAGGGGACCAAAATCTTCAATGTACCATTCAATGTGTGTAAATGAGAGCAGTTTCAAGGAGTTGGAAGGTTGAAATGTGAAAAATAATTGGCAGAAATGTTATATAGCCGATACATTCACGGGCGTGAAGTGTCGTGTTCACGGTTTGCTAAAGGGGTGCTCTACCTGTGAGTAAAGACGGGAAATGGTTCATGGTTGTTACATTTGAATGTCACGAGCATGAATGATGAACTATCATGGTGGCAAAATTCAAGTCACGGGCGTGAAGGGTTGAATTTCTCTACTTATTCCTGTGAAACACAGCGTGAACGTCTCTGTGAGTTTTTAGTAGTCGTGAAAATGCGTCACGGACGTGAACAAGGATTTTCATGGGAGTGAGTAAAGTTGTGAACATAGGCTTCACTACTTGAAGTCGTGAACCATGTCGTGAATGAAGTCATGAAAGCTACTGGTTCTCTTGGCTATTTAATTCACGGGCGTGACCATATGTCACAGGCATGAATTGCCTAAAATTTTCATCAAATAAAATTAAGTCCTAAAACAAGACTAAATCCTCTCTATGAAAATTCTATCCCTTATAACATAAAATTTTCATCAAATTTACTACCTTATATCTAGTGATATTATACAAACACAAGATTATCACTTAAGATTTGACAATTTGGCAATCACAAGGTTAATCCATCAATCATACCAAGTTCTCTTCTAATGAAATTAAATCTTTTCTCATTTAGAGATTTAGTGAATATATCTACCAATTGATTTTCTGTGCTTATAAATTCCAATGCAACATCTCCATATTGAACATGATCTCTAATAAAATGGTGTCTGATGTCAATATGCTTACTTCTAGAATGTTGAATGGGATTCTTTCATAGATTTATAGCACTTGTATTGTTACATCTAATAGGTATATGGTTCATATCATGACCATAATCCTTAAGTTGTTGTTTCATCCAAAGGATTTGTGTACAACAACATCCTACTGCTACATACTCTGCTTCAGCAGTTGAAAGAGCAACTAAAACTTATTTCTTGCTAAACCAATAAACTAAGCACTCTCCAATAAAGTGACAAGTACCTGAAGTACTTTTTCTATCTAAAAGACTACCAACATAATCTGCATCTGAATATCCTACAATATAAAAGGATGAATTTCTAGGATACCACAAACCTAGATGCAATGATCCATGTAAATATCTTAGAATTCTTTTTACTGCATGTAAATGAGATTCTTTTGGACATGATTGAAATCGTGCACACAAGAAAACACTATACATTATGTTGGGTCTAGAAGCAGTAAGATATAAAAGTGATCCGATCATACATCTATAGAGCTTTTCATTAATGCTCTTACCCTTTTTATCCTTGTCTAATTTTGTTGATGTGTTCATTGGAGTCTTGGCATTCTTGCATCCTTCCATTCCAAATTTCTTGATTAAGTCTTTGGCATATTTGGATTGGTTGATGAATATGCCCTCATTGCCTTATTTTATTTGTAGACCAAGGCAATATTTAAGCTCTCCCATCGTGCTCATTTCAAATTCCCTAGTCATACACTTGGCAAGTAGAACCAAATATTATATCATCAACATAAATTTGAACAATTAGTATATCATGCTTATGCTTTTTAATGAATAATGCGGTGTCAACATTCCCCTTTGTAAAGTTATTTTCTAAGAGAAAAGAACTTAGTCTTTCATACCAAGGTCTTGGGGCTTGTTTCAAACCATATAAAGCTTTTGAAAGTTAAAATACATGATTTGGAAAATCATAGCTTTCAAAGCCTGGTGGTTGTTCTACATAAACTTCTTCTTCTATACAACCATTTAGAAAGGCACTTTTCACATCCGTTTGAAAGAGTTTGAAATTCATGTGACATGCAAATGCTAAAAGTATTCTTATGGCTTCTAATCTAGCTATAGGTGCATAGGTCTCATCATAATCTATTCCTTCTTCCTGATTATATCCTTTTGCAACTAATCTAACCTTATTTCTAGTTATTGAACCTTGTTCATCTAGTTTATTTCTAAATACCCATTTGCTACCTATAATTTGATGATTCTTGGGTCTAGGTACTAAGGTCCATACCTTACTTCACTCAAATTGGTTGAGTTCCTTTTGCATTGCAATGACCCAACTTTCATCATTAAGAGCCTCATCAACATTTTTAGGCTCAATATGATAAATAAAAGCAAGGTCAGTGGCTAAATGTTTGAAATGAGATCTAGTACTTACTCCCCTTGAGAGATCACCAATGATTTGCTCTTTTGGATGATCTTTTGTCATTCTCCTTTCTTTTGGGAGTTGTTGCCCATTATCTTCTTGAGCTTCAGGTAGAGAATCATCTTGATGTGAATTTTCTTGATCATTTTCTTCTCTTTCATTTCCAAGATCAAGTCTTTCCATGGTTCCTACAACATCATCACGAACTCTACCTCTCACAAGATCAAGTCTACTAGATTCATTAAAAAGAACATGCATTAATTCTTCAACAGTTAATGACCTTTTATTAAATACTCTATATGCTTTGCTAGATGTAGAGTATCCTAAAAAGATACCTTCATTAGATTTATAAGCAAATATTTCAAGGTTGTCTTTGGTATTCAATATGTAGCACTTGCATCCAAATACTCTAAAATATGATATCAAGGGCTTTCTTCTATTCCATAGCTCAAATGAGGTTTTGTTTAAAAGAGGTCTTTTGAAAACTCAATTTGAAATATAACAAGCTGTATTTGTGGCTTCTGCCCAAAAATAAGTTGGTAGATCATACTCATTGAGCATTGTTCTAGCCATTTCAATTAAGGTTCGAGTTTTCCTTTCAACTACCCCATTCTATTGAGGTGTCCTAGGAGATGAAAAATTCTGCGAAATGCCATGCTCAAGACAAAAAATTTCAATGTTTTCATTTTCAAATTCTTTGCCATGGTCACTTCTTATTTTTGAAATACCAAGCAAATATTTCAACTTCGTCTTGAGATTTTGAAGTAGAGGCTTTTAGTGCTAGAGGCTTTCTTTTTTCTGGCTCTGCTTCAAGCTCTCGATCTCTTTTTACTGCCATTTCATGAGAGAGAAGTTTGCCAATAAGCACATCAGTATTCATGGTGCTCATGTCTTCATTTGCCTCTTCTATACCGGTAACTGTTGAACCGTAATCTTTAAGAGGAAGAATTCTCAGGATTTTGTTGTTTACATCTTCCAAGCTCAGATGCTTTCCAAGTTTCCTCATTCTATTTATGATAGCTAGAAGACGGTTGGTCATGTCAGTGATTGACTCATTGGATTTCATTTTGAAAAGCTCATACTCTGAAGTAAGAAGTTGAATCTTCTTGGATTTGACTTGCTTAGTTCCTTCATGATAATTTTCCAATGTCTTTCCCATGCTGTAGGCTATTGGGCAGTGTTGTATTCTTCCACATTCTTAAATGGATAGTGAGCTTGAGAGAATTGTCATTGCCTTCTTATTTTTGAAGTTTGCTCTTCTTTGAGGCTCAGTCCAATCATCTCTTGATAAGATTTCTTCTTCACCATCAGCTTCTCTTTTGGTTGGTGGTGTCCATTCTTTTCGCACAATATCCCAGACTTTAATTCCTTCACTATCCAAATATGTCTCCATCTGAAACTTCCCATGGGCATAATTTGCTCCATCAAAGTAAGGCTTGAGACTTTGGAATCCTTCATTGGCCATATCCTGATCTTTACTAGTGTTGTTTAGGCTTCGGTGCTAGACAAAGCTCTGATACCAATTGTTGCCCAGATATTGAGCCATGAAGGGGGGTTGAATTGGATATTAATAATTTTAACTTTTAGGTGCAGAAATAAAAATTAAGTTTAGTAGGGATAGAGAAATTTGCACAAGGATTTTTATAGAGGTCCGGGTGTTAACAAACCCTACTCCTCTCCCCAATCGCAATTGGGAGTTTCACTAACACACTAAGTGTTACGATGGATTTTTACAAGCTCACTCCCAACTATGATGTTTCTAACAATGGATCACACCTAATCCAAAAAATCCCTTGTGTTTTAATGGCTCACACAAATAACCAATTCCTTATGCTTTTGAAGGCTCACACAAATAACCAATTCCTTATGCTTTTGAAGGCTCACACAAATGACCTTTACCTTGTGTTTTAAAGGCTCACACAACTAACCCTTACAAGTGTTCTACTCTTAATCCCAAGATACCCAATAACTCACTTGAGTAGATGATTACAAAGAGAAGCACTTACAAATCTTTAATGCTCAGAAAATAATGAACAAAAAGATTTTCACAGAGAATAAATATTTGTTTTGAAAGTATTAAATGCGCAAATGACTTACAACAAGATTTTGATTTGAAATTTAGCTATTTTCTTATTTTGGATTCATAAATGAATTGCATTTATACTTCCATGATGAATTCTAGCCGTTTGATTGCATTTAATGCGGAAATAGCCATTGCACCAACCCTAATAATCGCACCTGACATGTTCTCTTTCATGTTTCATGAGCGTGACTATGTGTGTCAAGTCGTGACTATTCTTCCAAGCCGTGACTTAAGTAGTGACCTTGGCCGTGAAACATTCTGGAAGGTTTTGAAGTATTTGTTCATGGGCGTGACATTTAATCTTCACGGGCGTGACAACCTTCCAAGCCGTGGTCCAAGTGGTGACTCTAGCCGTGAAGCTCTCTGGAAGAATATGCCATGTCTTTTCATAGGTGTGACTGATATGGTCATTCACAGTTGCTATCTTCCTTCATGGCCGTGAGCTTTAAATGTTGGTTTGTTGGTGCTAGGCATAATCACGGGCATGACACAAAGGTTCACGGATGTGAACATGCTACTTCTTTATTTTTAGCTTTTGAAGTTCAATCTTCCATTCTCCATTCTTGCTAACATATATCATACCCTGTTCAATAAACTTAGAAAACATGTTAAATACAATATTGCTATTTTATTTGCTATCATCAAAATGACAGAAATACCTCTAAAGGTTCAACAATTTGCACTTGATCCTCAAAATAGTGTTGTCACGTCCATCAATTTTGGTCATGACAGATACGTACATTTTGCGACTGAAAGCACTAGATCAATTAAAAACCAAGCACATTCATGATCGAAATTGAGCCAATATGACAGGAATCTAAATTCAGACCATTGTAAGTGAGAAAATTAATTTCGAATGTGTAACACTAAATTTATCATGAAAACTGAGAAAAATAGAGTTTAACCATAAAATGCATTATTTTTGCACTGTAAGCAAATCATAAATAGAGAACACTATGATGTAGAGAATATTGAGATAAACGTGCCAGTATAATTTTGTAATACCTCCTTAGCCCACTTTAGATCAGTAAGGTAAGTGAGCATTATCTAACTAACTATCTTATAAGATTCGTTAAAGGAAGTATATTTTTTTTTAGCAAAAATACTATAAACATTAATACTCAAAATTTTATTTATTTATAAATTATATTATTTTACATCTAAACTATATTCATTACATTAGTTTTGCATACCTCCAATACCTAAATGAGATAAAAGTATAAT
This sequence comes from Triadica sebifera, assembly GCA_023653625.1. NCBI lineage: Eukaryota > Viridiplantae > Streptophyta > Magnoliopsida > Malpighiales > Euphorbiaceae > Triadica > Triadica sebifera. Next base: position 11,405,044 of record CM042904.1, read on the forward strand.
TTAATTTATAAGGCTTTTAACAAAATATACTAAAAATAGTCCAAAACTTTAAGATACTTTCCATTCGGATACCCTTCTTCTTCCAACAACTATACTATCTACAACTATTCTTTAGAACCTGCGCCAGAGGAAAGCACCCGTGCTAAACTACTAGCTTAATGGTGTTTCAGGGATAAAAATATTATATGTTAGAGGAGTGCTCTAAAGGCAATCACCTTTAGCACTTATTGTACAAATTTATTAGATTAATAAAAGGCTTTTTCATTAATTTGATGTTCATTTGATATATGAATTGATAAGTGATCTTAAATCAATTAATGAAGTCCATGATACATAACATAGCATGAAGGAAATCATGATGAGATCATGATATTCAGATTCTTATCATGTGTAATTATGTTAGTATCAAAATTATCCCTAGTCATAGGATTAATGAGACTGGACATTATTAATCCAGATAGACTAGAACATGTTACACTTCTTGATTGTATCGAGTAGTAGATCTCATAATCTATAAACATTAGATGTTTAGAGTTAACATGTGGATGCTTTCTAAGTGTAGCTAAGTACATTGGATGACCAACTATGAGACAATCATATGGATAATCTATTCAAATGTCAATGATAGTCGCATCATAGCAATGATGCAAGTATCCTTAGACTTGAGGTACTCAAGGATATATTGAATATTGATTCTGTATTTTGACACTATTCCTTGTTGCCTCAGAGAGGTAGCTCATAGGGTGGTGATTGGACACAGCTTGAGGTATTCGAAGGTAATTGGGTAACCAACAAAGGATTCACCACTTTTGATAGAAGGAGTGCATACCCATATGGCCTCTTGTCATGGTCATTAATCAAGAATCTCTGGTCGGAGTGGAAATGTCATAAAGATAGTCTTGAATGACATATCTAATAGAGTAATGAGCCTCAAGGACAAGAACTAACATTACTTGGACTAGACGAGACATAGTCAGTTTAGGGAGAGTTGACACATGTCCATACTCTGAACCAAATGGGGTATAGAACGGTGAAAGGAATAATTGCACAGAAATTGTCTATGGAAAGGTTCATAGTCAAACCACTGACTTTTCGGTCAATTGGAGGTCATGATGTGTCGCTAGATACTGCTCATGACCTGCTTAAATTAATTGTTAATTTAAGTGGACAACATAACCGGGAACCTAATGGATCACACGCATTGAAGATACGAAGAATGAGTAAAATGGTTTTGGATAGGATCCAAAATATGAGAGAATTATTTTAGGATGGATCGTGATGAGATCGCATGAAAAATCGTTTGGGAGTGTCACGAGCCCGTACGGGCCCGCACGGGTTAGACAGGCTGCTGGCAACTTGGCAAAAGTATTAAAACACTTCGATCAGATCGAGGAGGTGAATACTTGAGCCAAGAGTTTCTAGATTATCTTAGGGATAATGGGATTTTATCTCAATGGACTCCACCTTACACTTCATAACACAATGGTGTGGCTGAAAGAAGAAACCGAACCTTGTTAGAAATGGTAAGGTCTATGATGAGTTTTGCAGAAGTGCCTAAATCCTTTTGGGGTTATGCACTAGAGATTTCCATTTATATATTAAATGGAGTTCCTTCAAAGTCAGTTGATGTTACTCCATATGAGATATGGTATAACAAGAGGCCCACATTTTCTTACATGAGAATTTGGGGTTGTCTTGCTTATGTGAAGCGGACAATGTCAGATAAGCTAGAAGCTAAGTTTGACCGATGTCTATTTGTGGGATATCCAAAAGCATCATATGGATATCAATTTTACCATCCCTTGGAACAAAAGGTTTTTGTTTCAAGACATGCTATCTTTTTAGAGAGAGAATTCCTTCTAAAATGAGATAGTGGGAGCAAAATTGAACTTGAGGAAGTTTAAGATGCTCAAACAGATGCTGATCAACTACCTAAACTCGAGCTTGTTACTCATACATATGATATAACAACTCAAGCTTCTGAAACACAAGAGCTTTGTAGGTCAAGTAGGATACGTACTATTCCAGAGAGATATGGATTTCTCATTAGTGAACAGAACAACGTGTTGCTCATAGAAAATGATGAGCCTACAACCTATGAAGATTTTCTGAATAGTTCAGAATCTGACAAATGGCTTGAAAATCTGACAAATGGCTTCAAGCCATGAAGTCAGAAATGGATTCCATGTATAAAAACCAAGTATGGACTTTGGTTGACCCACCCGAAGGAATAAAGCCTATAGGGTGCAAGTGGGTTTTCAAAAAGAAAACTGACATGGATGGTAATGTGATTACCTATAAAGCTATACTTGTTGCTAAAGGTTATCGTCAAAGACAAGGAATTGACTACGATGAAACTTTAGCCCAGTTGCTATGCTTAAATCCATAAGGATACTCCTAGCCATTGCTACTCATTATGATTATGAGTTATGGCAAATGGATGTGAAAACAGCTTTCCTTAATGGAAATCTGACTGAGGATGTGTACATGACACAACCAGAAGGTTTCATATCCAAAGATGGAAAAAAGGTATGTAAGCTCCAAAGATCCATTTATGGATTAAAGCAAGCATCCAGGAGTTGGAATATTCGATTTGATGAGATAATCAAATAGTTTGGTTTCTTACAAAATCCAGATGAACCTTGTGTTTACAAGAAGGTTAGTGGGAGTGCAATCGTATTTCTTGTGTTATATGTAGATTACATATTGTTAATGGGAAATGATGTCTCAACCTCACAATAAGTCAAAATTTGGTTATCCAAGAATTCCTCTATGAAAGACCTTGGAGAACTAGTATATATTTTAGGGATAAAGATCTATAGAGATAGATCTAAAAGATTGCTTGGTCTTTCACAGTTTACATACATAGATAAGATGCTAAAGAGGTTTAGCATGGAGCAGTCCGAGAGGGGATATATTCCCATGACCCATGGGATTACTCTCTCAAAGTCTTTGTGTCCAAAGACACAAGATGAGAGAACACACATGAGTTTGATTCCATATGCTTCACCGATAGGATCAATCATGTATGCTATGATATGTACAAGACCCGATGTATCATATGCTCCAAGTGTCACGAGTAGATACCAATCGGACCCAGGTGAGGGTCATTAGGTGGCTGTCAAGAATATCCTTAAGTACTTAAGAAGAACTAAGGATGTATTCTTGGTATATGGAGATGGAGATCTTACTGTGATCGGGTATACTGATGCCAGCTTCCAATCTGACAAGGATGAGTCAAAATCTCAGTCAGGTTATATATTCACACTAAATGGTGGATCAGTTAGTTGGAAGAGTTCCAAATAGGAAATGACTCCTGTTTTCACAACCGAAGCAGAGTACATTGTAGCTTCTGAAGCAGGAAAGGAAATAGTTTGGATAAAGAAATTCATCACAAAAATTGGAGTGGTTCCCATTATTATTGATCCAATATAATTATTATTGATCCAATACAATTGTATTGTGATAATAGTGGTTCCCATTATTATTGATCCAAACGTGTACTCAGGAGATACCATTTGATTAGAGAAATCATTGATAGGAATGATGTAAAGATAGAAAGAGTGCCCACTGATCATAATATTGCTAATCCTTTAACTAAGCCACTTCCCCAAAAGAAATATGATTCTCATATACTCGCCTATGGAATTAAATACAAAGGCGATTGGCTTTAGTGCAAGTGGGAGCTTGTTAGAGGAGTGATCTAAAGGCAATCACCTTTAGCATTTATTGTAAAAATTTGTTTGATTAGTAAAAGGCTTTTTCATTAATTTGATGTTCATTTGATATATGAATTGATAAGTGATCTTAAATCAATTAATGAAGTCCTTGATACATAACATAACATGAAGAAAATCATGATGAGATCATGAGATTGAGATTCATATCATGTGTAATTATGTTAGTATCATAATTATCCCTAGACATAGGATTAATGAGATGGGACATTATTAATCCAGATAGACTAGCACATGTTACACTCCTTGATTGGATCGAGTAGTAGATCTCATAATCTATAAACATGAGATGTTTAGAGTTAAAAAGTGGATGCTTGCTAAGTGTAGCTAAGTACATTGGATGACCAACTATGAGACAATCATATGGATAATCTATTCAAATGTCAATGATAGTCTCATCATAGCAATGGTGCAAGTATCCTTAGACTAGAGGTACTCAAGGATATCTTGAATATTGATTCTGTATTTTGACACTATTCCTTATTGCCTCAGAGAGGTAACACATAGTGTAGTGATTGGATACAACTTGAGGTATTCGAAGGTAATTGGGTAACCAAAAAAGGATTCACCATTCTTGATAGAAGGAGTGTATACCCATGGCCTCTTGTCGTGGTCATTACTCAGAAATCTCTCGTCGGAGTGGAAATGTCATAAAGATAGTCTTGAATGACATATCTAATAGAGTAATGAGCCTCAAGGACAAGAACTAACATTACTTGGACTACACGTGATGTAGTCAGTCTAGTGGGAGTTCACACATGTCCATACTTTGAACCAAGTGGGGTATAGAATGGTGAAAGGAATAATTGCACAGAAATTGTCTATAGAAAGGTTCGTAGTCAAACAACTGATTTTTCGGTCAATTGGGAGTCATGATGTGTTGCTAGATACCGCTCATGACCTGCTTAAATTAATTGTTAATTTAAATGGGCAACATAACCGGGAACCTAATGGGTCACACGCATTGAAGATATGGAGAATGAGTAAAATGGTCTTGGATAGGATCCAAAATATGAGAGAATTATTTTAGGATGGATCGCGATGAGATCGCAGGGAAAAATCGTTCGGGAGTGTTACAGGTTGGCACGGGCTAGACAGGCTATTGGCCTACCTTGCAAGCTAACTGGGCTGCCTAACAGCAGCCCGCAATAGGCCTAGTGCACCTGCAGCATCCCATCCATTGGCCAACGGTTGTTTTTGGCCGTAATTAGGCCAATTATGGCCAATTACTATTCATTTATTTCCATTTTCTCCATTTTTGACTTTTCATCTTATTTTTGAATTTGATTCAAATAGAAAAGACATCAAATGGCATAAAATAGACATGAAAATATTTTTTGTGAAAAAAAATATTTTTAAGACAACAAAAATTCTCTCAAGAACACTTTCAAAGCTAGCACTTTGAATTTGTTCAAACCATTTCTGTTGATAGTTTCTTCTTCATTCTTCGCATGGATTATCATTAGAGACATCCTAGTGTGGATTGTTGTGGTTTGCTACAACCAACAAAGTGAAGATTTGAAGAACAAATAAGAAATTACAAGGTATAATTTTAACATTTACATTTATATAAATTAGTTTTAATGGTACAAGTATGATATTTTGTTTTGGGTTTTGAAAAATTTTATTTTTCGCTGTGTTTATGAATATGATTCATTCTTCAAAACCCTACAATAGGCACATTATATATGAATTAAAATGAGTATATGTATAAACCTTAATAATGGATCCCTAAAACTCGTTTCTCTCACGTCTACTACCTCTAGTGGGGTTCTCCACCATCGGTCTTAGTTCTTAACGTGAAACAGAGACCATAATTGCATTTTATATCTACCGTTGTATATATTTATGCCATAAATAATCAAAACCTTAACTTCTCATTTATGTTAAGGCTATCAATCTAACTCTCCCATTAAACTGAGTCGGAACTATCAAAGATTAATGAAAATATCCTCCCTTACCTCTGTTTCAATGATTATAGATTAGCAATAGGGTTCAAAACATTTTCAAATCCTCATTAGGTTCTGACTTCAATTCTTATATTAATTTTTTTATCTGTTTTAAACTCATTTTGATGGTGGGGATTACGTGTTTAATCAATCAGAATCGAAAGGGAATACAAAAAATCTATTTTTGAGGTTTTAGAGTGTGGAGGCCAGGGTTTAGGAGTGATATTACATGATTTTTCTATCAAAACACAAAATTTCCATATATAAACTGCAAGGTTTCACGGGCATAAACTATAGTGTCACCGGTGTGAACCATAGTGTCATAGCCGTGAAGTTCTTTAGCTTTAGAAATTGAATTTCACGATATTCAAGGGCATGATTAACTCTATCATGGGTGTGGACACTGGAAACTTCACTTTTTCCTATATTTTTTCTTTATATTAAGATTTCTAACACTTATAACCACACATATGCTTCCCATATACCCTTTTTACACATTTAACTTTTAGGCCTTAACTTTCAAGCGTTACAATGTACATGTTGCATTATACAGGAAATTGTGATTATATATATATATATATATATATATATATATATATATATATGAGGATATATATTTACAGGTATATTTAATAATATCATGTAGATTTAACAAAACAAGTAGGCAGTGACATCATCATACTTGACTATTATGTAGGAGGGTAAGGGGGTGATATATTAAGTGGTATCAGAGCATGTTTTATGTGATTATAAGTTTAAAAAAAAGGTAAAGTCAGGAATGCATGTGCATGCATTTATATGTAAATAGATGTTTTATTTACATATAAGTTGTTGCTCTCTAATGTGGTCCAATGTCTTTGAAGTTGTAGGAAGGTGAGGAAACAAGCTCATAGTGGACCCCAACAAAGGCCACTGAGAGAAATCAACAATCTAATATTGAAATACCCTATCCTCTATGATGACAACGGACAATCAATGACAGTGCATCTTCCAATAGATGACATACAACTGCAAAATGAGATGAGGGATACTTATTACAGAATGTGGTTGAGTTGATATTGCAGGCATCTAGGTCAGCACCACCAGAACTAAAATTTGACAAACTACATAAGTTTGGGCCTATAGACTTTTGTAGCTGCAATGAAGACGATGCTACAATGACTGAATATTGGTTAAAATGAAATGAAAGGGTTTTTTAGCAGAAGGAGTGTACCTCTGAGCAGAAATATCAGTATATAGCCGTTTGGTTGATTCATAACATGGTGAATTATAGCTGTTTGGTTGCATTTAATGCAGAAATAGCCATTACACCAACTCTTATTTTTGTGCTTAACATGTTTCTCTTTCCTCTTTCACGGTCGTGAGTATGAGTGTCATGGTCATGACTGTTCTTTCAAGTCGTGACTTGAGTGGTGACTTTGGTCGTGAAGCATTCTGCAAAGATTTGGAGTGTTTGAACATGGGCGTGACATTATATATTCACAGCTGTGAACATCCTTCCTAGCTGTGGTCCAAGTAGTGACTCTAGTCGTGAAGCTCTCTGGAGGAATTAATCATGTCTTCTCACGAGCGTGACTTTCTTTCACGGTCGTGACTGATATGATCATTCAGGGTTGCTATTATTCTTCATGGCCATGAACTTTAAATGTTGAATAGTTAGCGCTAAGCTTTATCACGGGCGTGACATATAAGGTCACGGGCGTGAACATGCTATTTCTTCAGTTTTTTGTCTTTTTAAGATTAGTCTTCCATTCTCCATTCTTGCTATCACGTTCCATACCCTGTTCAATGAACTTAGAAAATAAGTATGTTCAATACATTATTGCTATTTTATTTGTTAGCATCAAAATGATAGAAATACCCCTCAAGGTTCAACAATCTCCCCCTTCTTTATGGTGACAAATAACCTAGTAATATGTGTTTTTGAGAAGTCTCCCCCTCAAAAGATGCTTAAGATTAAAAAATTACTGAAGTGCAAGAATTGTAAAGAATGATGAAGTGTAGCATCAAAATATGCTTTATAGTTTTAGGTATATGCAAGTTATATGCAAGGTATATCCAATGTATACCAAATTTTTACTTAAGACAGGTTAAGTATTTGCTAAATATATTTGAGGTATATTTAAAGTATATCAAGTGTATATTCATTCATGTAACCTGCATCAAGGTATATGCAAAATATACTTAAGGTATATTTAAGGTATATCAACTCATTTGCATACTTGCATATTCATTTGATTCAAAATAAGTATTGCATTTATCTTTAAATATAATATATTGCTAGGTTCTCCCCCTTTTGTCATCAACAAAAAGAATAACAAAAAGATAAATAATAATGGAAAACAAAAGCAATTATATTAATATAAAAAGACAAATACAAAGATTTGAAAAGAAATTGAAAGTCCTACATCAAACAAGCTAAAAAATAACATAGCTAACATCTAGTCTAGCTAGATTTTGAGTCGGACATCTCATCTCTAAGGTGAGATACTTCCGCCTCAAGGCTCTTCATGTGAGACTCCATGAAATCCTTGAGGTTCTCTAACCTCTCATCCATCGAAGCTTGCAATTGCTCAAATCATGGTGCCAAGAGATCAACCACTTGCTGAGCCAAGTTTGGTGTGGAGACAGAGGATTGTCCAATTTCATGCTCAACCTCTGGAGGCGCCATCTCAACTCGAACTCTCTTCCTCTGCTGGATTCCTTGAAGGCCAACTTTGAAGTTGTTCGAGTCATTGTGCTCCCAAATAATCTCACCAGTAGTGTTGGTGAAGCGGTAGTAGATGTTTTTCTCATGTACTATACGAACAGTCGCTCCCATTTTGATAAAGGACTCCACATCTAGTCGGTCTCAAGGATGTGTTGGTACAAGGTTGAAGTGGTGCTCCTCCAGCTTTAAATACCCCAGCTTCATAGCAAGGTGAGTCATGTACCCACAAATCAGAATGTCTCCAGAGGGCTTGGTGGAAATTGACAGAAGATGGTTTGCAAACCATCGAGATAAAGCCACTGTTAGGCCTCTTCGGGCCATCTCCAGGAAAAAGAGCTTGAACTTCTGAATCGATCCATTGCTGTCTCCTCTAGCAAAAATGCTATAGGTTAGAAACCTATGCAAGTACTTATGCTGAGGATCGAAGGTAGGTGATTTTTGTCTTTTTGACATCCCAGTTGCAGTCAAGCCTAAAGTGAGTCTATGCCTGAGTAGCATAAAACTCCACCTCACTCTCATTCAGGATACCGTTAGAGGGAAGGTTGAACATGTCATCAAACTCTGTGGCAGAAAGGGTGTTCTGATGCTTGCAAATTTGGAATTTCATTGTGCCGGTAGGAGAGACTTGCAGGGTGCTCAGAAACTCTAGAGTTGGTTCCCTTAGCGTTGGTTGATGGATATCGATGAAATCTTTCAGATGACAGCTCTAGAGTTGTTCCGTCATGCTTGTCTCAAGGCCAAATGTTCTGATAGTTTGCCACTCAAATGATCGAGAGGAAAGAAGTGGTCTTTTCTTAAGAATTGAGTATTTTGGATGACAGTGCTCTGGAATAATGTTTAAAAGGTAGTCCGTGTACCTTCTTGGAGCATGAGACTTCTTTTTGGTACCTTTGGAAGAGTTGGTTTCCATCTTTGATTGAGAAATGTACTTTTGAAGAGTGAAAAATTTGATGGAAATTTTGGAGTAAAACCTAAGGTGTTTTGATTTCTGAAGATGGAGAAAATTGTTGAAGATATTTATAGATGGAAGGAGTTGATAGGGGACCAGAATCTTCAAAATGGTATTCAATGATGATAAATGAGAGAAGTTGAGAGAATTTGGAGAGTTTGAAATGAGAGAAATAATAGCAGAAATGTTTTATAGCCGACATCTTCACGGGCGTTAAAACTAGGTCACGGGTGTGAAATGTCGTGTTCATGGTTTGCTGAAGAGACGCTCTACCCGTGAAGAGAGAGGTGAAACTTTTCACGGTCATGAAAATTAAAGGTAACGGGCATGAATGATGAACTATCACGGTTTGCATGAATAATGAAGTACAATCTTCACTACTTGTGATCATGAAACAGAGCGTGACACAAAGCGTGAATGCTTCTGTAAGTTTTTGGTAGAAATGTTCACGGTCATGAATAAGTGTCACAGGCATGAACAAAGGGTTTCACGGGGGTGATAGAAAAAGGTTATGGGCGTGAAACATAGTCTTCACTACCTTCATTCGTGAAACATGTCGTTAAGCAAGGCATGAAAGCTACTGAAGCTTTTGGCGATTTTGATCACGACCGTGAATAGCCTAAAATCCTCATTAAATAAAATAAAGTCTAAAACAAGACTAAAGCATTTATAAGGAGCTTTTGTCCCCTATAACATATATTTCTATCAAATTAGCTACCTCATATCTAAAAAGATGAGACAAAAAGCACAAGATTATCAATCAAGGTTCGACAATTTTGGCAATCACAAAGTTAATCCATGAATTATACCAAGCTCTCTTCTTATGAAATTAAATCTTTCCTCATTTAGAGACTTAGTGAAGACATCTGCCAATTGATTGTTTGTGCTTATAAATTCCAATACAACATCTCCATATTGAACATGATCTCTAATAAAATGATGTCTTATGTCAATATGCTTACTTCTAGAGTGTTGAATGGGATTCTTAGATAGATTTATAGCACCACTATTGTCACATCCAATAGGTATATGGTCCATACTATGACCATAATCCTTAAGTTGTTGTTTCATCTAAAGGGTTTGTGTACAACAACATCCTGCTGCCACATACTCCGCTTCAGCGGTAGAAAGAGCAACTGAAACTTGTCTCTTGCTAAACCAATAAACTAAGCATTCTCCAATAAAGTGACAAGTACCAGAAGTACTTTTTCTATCTAAAAGACTTCCAGCGTAATCAGCATCTGAATATCCTATAATGTGAAAGGATGAATTTCTAGGATACCATAAACCTAGATGCAATAAGCCATGTAAATATTTTAAAATTCTTTTTACTGCATTTAAATGATACTATTTAAGACATGATTGAAAGCGAGCACATAAGCATACATTATACATTATGTCGGGTCTAGAGGCAGTAAGATATAAAAGTGATCCGATCATACCTCTATAGAGCTTTTCATTAATGCTCTTACGCTTTTCATCCTTGTCCAATTTTGTTGATGTGCTCATTGGAGTCTTGGCATTCTTGCATCCTTCCATTCCAAATTTCTTAAGTAAGTCTTTGGCATATTTGGATTGGTTGATGAATATGTCCTCATTGCCTTGTTTTATTTGTAGACCAAGGAAGAATTTTAGCTCACCCATCATGCTCATTTCGAATTCCCTAGTCATACACTTAGCAAATTCTTGTCAAAGCAATTCATTAGTAGACCCAAATATGATATCATTAACATAAATTTGAACAATTAGAGTATCATGCTTTTGCTTTTTAAGGAATAATGTAGTGTCAACATTCCCCTTTGTAAAATTATTTTCTAAGAGAAAAGAACTTAGTCTTTCATACCAAGCTCTTGGGGCTTGTTTCAAACCATATAAAGCTTTTGAAAGTTTAAATACATGGTTGGGCAAATCATAGCTTTCAAAACCTGGTAGTTGTTCTACATAAACTTCTTCTTCTATAAAGCCATTTAAAAAGGCACTTTTTACATTCATTTGAAAGAGTTTGAAATTCATGTGGCATGCATATGCTAAAAAGTATTCTTATGGCTTCTAATCTAGCTACAGGAGCATAGGTCTCATCATAATCTATTCCTTCTTCCTGATTATATCCTTTTGCAACCATCCTAGTCTTATTCCAAGTTATTGAACCTTGTTCATCTAGTTTATTTCTAAATACCCATTTTCTTCCTATGATTTGATGCTCCATAGGTCTAGGTACTAAGGTCCATACCTTACTTCTCTCAAATTGGTTGAGTCCCTCTTGCATGGCAATCACCGAACTTTCATCATTAAGAGCCTCATCAATATTTTTAGCCTCAATTTGAGAAACAAAAGCAAGGTCAGAAACTAAATGTTTGAGATGAGATCTAGTACTTACTCCCTTTGTAGGATCACCAATGATTTGCTATTTGGGGTGATCTTTTATCAATCTCCATTCCTTTGGGAGCTCTTGCCTGTTTTCCTCTTGAGCTAGAGGTAGAGAATTATCTTGATGTGAATCTTCTTGATCATTTTCTTCTCTTTCATTTTCAAGATCAAGTCTTTCCATGGTACCTACAACATCATCAAGATACAAGATCAAGTCTACTATAGTCATCAAAAACAACATGCATAGATTCTTCAATAGTTAATGACTTTTTATTAAATACTCTATATGCTTTGCCAGTTGTAGAGTATCCTAAGAAGATATCCTCATCAGATTTATAGGCAAATTTTTCAAGGTTGTCCTTGGTATTCAATATGAAGCACTTGCATCCAAATACTCTAAAGTATGATATCAAGGGCTTTCTTCCATTCCATAGCTCAAATGAAGTTTTGTCTAAGAGAGGTCTTTTGAAAACTTGATTTGAAATATAACATGCAGTATTTGTGGCTTCGGCCTAGATGTAAGTTGGTAAACCATACTCATTGAGCATTGTTTGAGCCATTTCAATTAAAGTTCGATTTTTCCTTTCGACTACCCATTTTGTTGAGGTGTCTTACGAGATGAAAAATTATGTGAAATGCCATGTTTAAGAAAAAAATGTTCAAAGTTTTCATTTTCAAATTCTTTGCCATGGTCACTTCTTATTCTTGAAATACAATATCCTTTTTCATTTTGAACTCTTTTAGCAAAATTTCTGAAAGTTTCAAAGGCATCACTGTTTTGAACTAAGAAAATTGCCCAAGTAAATCTAGAGTAATCATCTACGATGACAAAGGCATAGTGTTTACCTCCTAAGCTTGCAATTCTAGTAGGTGTAAATAAATCTAGATGCAGTTGTAGAGGTTTTGAGGTAATTACAATGTTTTTGGATTTGAAGGATGACTTGTGTTGTTTTCCTTTTTGGCAAGGTTCACATATCTTGTCTTTTTCAAATTTGACTTTTGGTAGTTCCTTTACCAGCTCTCGTATGCTGAGGCTTTGAATTAAATCCATGCTTGCATGACCAAGCCTTCTATGCCATAGCCATGATTCATCACTAGTAGTCACAAGACACTTAGAGGAATGGCTAGATATTTTGTGTAAGTCTATTATGTATGTATTGCCATCTCTATTTCCATTAAATATCTCTTGGCCATTAAAAGAGGTTACAAAACATTCGTTGGAAGTAAATATTACTTTATTTCCCTAATCACATAATTGACTTACACTTAACAAGTTATGTTTCAAGCCATCAACAAGGAAGACATCTTTAATGAAATTAGTACCATTAATACCAATAGAGACAATGCCAATTACCTTACCCTTAGCATTGTTTCCAAAGGTAACTTTGCCTCCATCAATACTTTTGATTTCATTGAAAAGTTCTTTGTCTCCTGTCATATGCCTTGAGCATCCACTGTCTACTAGCTAAGCATTTTTGTTTATTGTGGACTTGAGGCACACCTATAGAATCACAATTCAAATATGATTTTTAGGTACCCAAACGAGCTTTGGTCCTTGGTGGTTAGCACATGAAGGTTCCCAATGAACATTCCTTATCCAACAATGTTTATTTATGTGATCAAATTTCATACAATAACGACATTGTTTAGGTCTAAATATGCTTTTTTGGTATTACAATGCTTTTGAATGCCATATTTCTATTAGATTGAATTTGAGAACAATGGCATGCACAATCATGATGAATTGATGCTTTTCTATGTGCATGCTTTTTATACATAAAGGCATGATTAGCCTTTTGAGGTCTCTTTCTTAGGCTTACCAATCCTTGATTATCCCTCTTATGTATAGAAGATTTAGTTTATTTTGTGCTCTTATCCCTTAGGGCTGTTACAGCAAATGTGGAGATGTGAGGTTCACTTGACTTAACAAAATTAGTCTTGTGAGAAGATGATGATGTACCCTTAAATCCTAGACCATGTCTAATTAAGGGTGGTCTTTGAGACACAATGAGAGTATCTAAACCCTCGTTTCCCTTGTGAAATTTTGAAATTGAGTTTCTAAGTTCCTCAACTTCATTTTTCAAAATATTGTTTTCTTTAAGCAAGAATTTAGTTCAGGGTCTTGAAGAGTATTCATCTAATGACTTTTGAAGAGATTCATTAGATGATTTAAGCTTAAAGTTCTCCTTCTCTAAAGCATCCATTTTGATTTTCAAATTAGAAATATTATTCTTATAAGTATTGAATATACTTCTATATTTCTCTAGTTTTAGATTCAATACTTCTATTAGGCTTTGCTCATCATCATCATCTTCACTATTACTATCATTATCACTACTATCATTATTGAAAGAGTATGAGTGAAGTGATCCTACCTTATCCGAGACGTGATCCTCTATAGCCATGAAGCATAGGTTGATCTCTTCACTTTCATTGTCATCTTTTTCACTTGAAGAGCTTTCATCATCCCATATGGCTTTGTGACCTTTCTCCCTATTGTCTCTTCGGTATTTGCTCTTGTGTTTCTTGAGCCTTGGACATTCCGGTTTAATATGCCCTTTCTTCCCACATTCATAGCACTTTACCTCCTATTTACGTCTTTGTGCATCATTAGAAGTCTATTTGAGGTTTCTTTGCCTGAATTTTCTAGAGTTGCTCTTTCTCTTCTCAATAATTCTTTTCAGCCTTTCATCACTCTTTTCTTCATCATCTTCAACTTCCTCTTGAGATTTTGAAGTAGAGGCTTTTAGTGCTAGAGGATTTTTTTTTCTGGCTCTGCTTCAAGTTCTCTATCTCTTTTCAATGCCATTTCATGTGTAAGAAGTTTGCCAATAAGCACATCAGTATTCATGATTCTCATGTCTTCATTTGCCTTTTCTATACCGATAACTCTTGAACCGTAATCTTTGAGAGGAAGACTTCTCAGGATTTTGTTATTAACATCTTCAAAGTTCAGGTGTTTCCCAAGTTTTCTCATGCCATATATGATGGCTAGAAGATGGTTGGTCATGTCAGTAATTGACTCATTGGGTTTCATCTTAAAGAGCTCATACTCTAAAGTAAGAAGTTAAAACTTTTTGGATTTAATTTGCTTTGTTCCTTCATGATAGTTTTCCAATGTTTTCCACATGCTGTAAGTAGTTAGGCAGTGTTGTATTCTGCCACATTCTTCAATGGATAATGAACTTGAGAGAATTGTCATTGCCTTCTTGTTTTTGAAATTTTCCCTTCTTTAAGGCTCTGTCCAATCATCTCTTGACAAGATTTCTTCTTCACCATCAACTCCTCTTAATGTTGGTGGTTTCCCTTCTTTCCGACCACTATCCCACACTTCAATTCCATCACTATCCAGATATGTCTCCATCCGAAACTTCCAATGAGCATAATTTGCTCCATCAAAGTAAGGCTTTAGACTTTGGAATCCTTCATTGGCCATTTCTTGATCTTTGCTAGCGCTATTTAGGCTTTGATACTAGACTTAGCTCTGATACCAATTGTTGCCCAGATATTGAACTAAAAAGGGGGGGTTGACTAGGGATAGGAAGATTTCACACAGGAATTTGTATAGAGGTTTGGGTGTTAACAAACCCTACTCCTCTCCCCAATCTCAATTAGGGGTTTCACTAACACACTAGGTGTTACAATGGATTTTTACATGATCACTCCCAACTATGATGTTTGTAACAATGGATCACACCTAATGTAATATCCTCTAATTTAGGCCCCGAGTCGCACGTGTCACGAAGTTGACACGTTTGACTGATCGAAGTCTAAATTTGGATTTTTACAAAAACAATTGATCAAGTAATGGCTAAATTAAATGATAAATGCCTAATTAAGTGATTATAAAGTTTAAAGAATTTGATTTACGGTAAAGGACTAAATTGCAAAATTTGATAAGTTTTGGAGTCAAATTGCAATTTACCAAAAATTGGAGGATTAATAAGATTAATTGCTAATCAACATATTAATTTTAGGGAAATTTTGATAGGTTTGGCCGGCCACTCAATGAGGAAGAATGAGATTAATGGATTCATTAAGCCTAATGTCAAGAAATGGTGAAAATGGTGGGTCCCACATGAAGACTTATGGGTACCCTATTTATTGCTTTCTT
This sequence comes from Triadica sebifera, assembly GCA_023653625.1. Lineage (NCBI taxonomy): Eukaryota > Viridiplantae > Streptophyta > Magnoliopsida > Malpighiales > Euphorbiaceae > Triadica > Triadica sebifera. The sequence continues at coordinate 11,420,870 of CM042904.1, forward strand.
TTCTTGTTCTATTTCTCTTCATTTTCTGCCTTCTTCTCTCTCTTTTATACCAGTCACGCCCGCCCCATCTCCTCCATAGCCAATCTTGAATTCTAGAGAGAGAAAGGAAGAGAAGAGAAGGGAAATAACAAGACAATGTGATCTCATGGTCTATAACTCTTAAAGAAGTTGGAAAGAGCAAGAAAGAGGAAGAATAATCAAGTTTGGCAGAGAGAGAAAATCTCCAAAGTTGTAATCAAGTGAAGAAAAGTGTAAGGTAAAAAGCATTTCTTCTTATTCTTCTTCTTCTTCTTCATCTTTTCTTAAAGGAAGTTCGAATTTTGAGCTCATCAAAGACTTATGTGGAAAGAGAGAGAAACTAGGGTTTTGAAAGAGAATAAGAGAGTTTAGGGTCTTGAGAAAATCAGATGATAATAACGATTTATGATGTTGTAGGAGTTACAAGTGACAACGAACAAGCTCTAAGGAGCAAAGGAAAAGAGAAAGCTACCTAGAAGAGTGAAGGAGAAAGATTAAGGTTTGTGCATAACTTAAGGCAATAACCTATTTTTGTTTGAAATTATGCATGCTGAACATGATTTTAGATAAATGCATTTCAAGAATAATGATGATTATGGCATAAAACCTTAGGTTTAGACATGTATGAATGAGATCCTTGTGTGACATGGAAATAATGATGCATGTTAGAAAATCTTGTATGATCAATACATTTACATGTATTAGAAAGTAATAAGTTGAATAAAGAACCTTAGAAATGCATGAAATAGAATTTGGTATGATTTGGATAATGTTAGAATTAATGAAAAGTGAATATGCAGATTTCCTGCTGAAAGTCACGGGCATGACTATTGAGTCACGGGTATGAACTTAAGGGTTCACGGTTGTGACTGATTCTATCACGGTTGTGACTTCTATGTGGAAATGTTACTATTCATTCTAGAAGCATTCACGGGTTGAAATCACGGAAGTGAATTTATTCACGGGCGTGAATGAGTAATCACAACCGTGAATGCTTTTGGGCGATTCATTCCATTAGCGTTCATGGCTTGGGATTATGGGTGTGAACTAATTCACGGGCATGAAATTAGTAATCACGGCCGTGAATGCTCTGTATCTGTAATGATGAATGTGGTTATTAAATGAGGAATTCAGGTAAATAAATGAAAGTTATTGTCTATCCAGGGAAATAAGAATAATTATATATATATGTATTGATGTGAAAATGTGTTGTATTATAATATGGATGTAATATGTGAATTGACACCTATGATATATGGAATATGATACGGATGAAATACGCGATCCAATACAGATAATAAACATGAATATTGATATGGTTGTGATTGGAAGTAAATAGAGATATACAAATTATATGATATTGAATAAGCCCTAGAACAACTACCTAAAACTATACTAAGGATAGTTTGGCATGCCAAGCAGGGGGGAGTATGATGAAAACCATTAATGGAACGATTTTCTATGTCGGTAATGCCACAGATTATGAATACTACGCCGGTAATGGCACGGATTATGGATAGTACGCCGGTAATGGCACAGATTATGAATACATGACATTTATATGCGCACATCATATTGTTGTGTGGCACTCCTAAGTGCCTGGATGGCAACTCTGTTATCCTAGTCTAGAGTTCATAGGTGTTGTGGGCTAATATATATATAGAAACGATGGAAAGTGGTATACATATTTAAATACATGATTGATGATGTAAAAGAGATGTTTATAATTAATGGAAATGAAAATGATATTTGTCATGGCTGCATAGAGTCATTATTGCATGAGATAGGATCATAAGGAATAGAATTGTATGGAAGAACATTATATGAAAAAAAAATGATACATGTTATTGCCTGTTGCATGACATAGTATATTGCCTTATTTATATGCCCCACTAAGTTTAGAGCTTAGCGTGGGAGTTTCTTTCCACGCAGATATAGAAAGGTAGCTGAAGGTGTTAGATAAAGCAAGCGGTGATCCTATTCAAGTAAAGCAGCCGAACCTTTAGAAAGTGGGTTACAAGCTTTGAAATTTTTATATTTGGCTTTTTATATTAAAGAATTTTAGAGTTTGTAAAACTTACTTTTGAATTTTGTTTAAAAATTAATTTGATGTTTAAAATTTCTATCTTATGTGAATAAATTATACCTGGTTTTTGTATATATCTATATGTACTTGAATGTTGAGAAAATAAAGGTAAAATAATAATAATAGCGATTTGAAGAAGTAAAGAAGACGAACATTAGCGCTCCCTTATCCGGGCACGTGTTGGTCGGGTGCGGGAGTGCTACATTTTGGTATAAGAGCTCGGTTGGGCGGTTTTGGGTTTTTAAAAGTGATTTTTGAAAATGTTTATTTCTTGAAATGTACCCACAATTGCATTTTTGGAGTTGCTGCTTTATTGATGAGGGTCGTTACCTTTATGTTATAGGTAGGATATGGTTTCAGGATCAAGACGAATAGTAGTAGAAGAAGTAAAGAGTAATGAGCCTTTAGGGGCAAGAGCTTCATCGCAACCAAGTCATCATCGAGCTGTGGCACCGAGATCTAGTGCCAGCTCACTTCGTGAACATTCAGCTATTAATATGGGTCAGACTGAGCTCATGAGAAATATGGTAGATTTGCTACAAAGAGCATCACGATCAACTTCTTCTGGATTACAGTTTGAGAGACCGAGGAAATTAGGGGCATCTAATTTCTATGGTAAATGAGAAGATGACCCCTCAGTGGCAGAATTTTGGTTGGAAGGAGCAGAGCGAGTATTTGATCAACTGCACTGCATAGATGAGCATAAATATGAATATGCAGTATCTCTGCTACAGGAGCATTCATACGATTGGTGGTGATCTGAATCACAGAGCATAGAGGCTCCTGATCCTATGACATGGGAATTCTTTCTAAAGAAGTTTAAGGAGCAGCATATTCCTTCTATTTACACATACGACAAAAAGAGAGAGTTTCTGATGCTAAAACAGAGGAATATGTCCGTAACAGAATATGAGAGAGAATTCACTCATCTTTGCAAGTATGCTGGTGGTATTGTGTCTATAGAGGCTGATAAATGTCGACAATTTAAAGATGGATTAAGGGATACGATCAAGTTACAAGTTTCAGCCCTACGTCTGATGAGCTTTCCCAGTTTACTAGCATCTGCTAGAACAGTTGAAAGAGTCTTGGCGACACAGTAGCCTGTGAAGGTTAGTGGGGTTAGTAGACCTGCACCACAGCTAAGTGGGGGACAGTCTAGTGGCAAGAGAGCCAGATCTTTTGGTGGCCAATTCTACGCTGGGAGTTCCAGCATACCTCATTCTAATAGACGGGGACAACCCATAAGATGTACTTCATCGGCAGCCAGTGGACCCACACAGGCGTTCAGCAGATCTACCACTCTATCGGTGTGTCAACATTGTGGTCATTCGCATCCAGGAGAGTGTTGGTGGATGATAGGAGCTTCCATAAGATGCGGCTCCAAGGACCATCTACAAATAAATTGTCCATTGCTACAGTTTAGCAGAGATTCAGGGATTGTTGAGTCAGTACCAATACAGACTATGGGATAAGGCAGAGGATGAGGCCGAGGGCAAGGAAGAAGAGGTCATGCAGGGCCAAGCCAGTTTAGATCAGTCACAGTAGAGAGACCTGAAGGTAGTAGAGCTACTCCAGCAAAAGCTTATGCCATGCGAGGCCGAGAGGAGCATGATGCACCTGACATCATAGCGGGTAAATTCCTTCTCTTTGGCTCTTGTATACATGCATTGATAGACCCTGGGTCAACACACTCATACATATGCACACCACCATCGGGTCGATAGGGTCTAAAACTAGAGACTCTAGAATATGAGATTCATGTGACTAACCCATTAGGACACAGTGTGCGGGTTAGTAAAGTGTTTAGGGGTTGCCCAGTTGAAATTCAAGGCAGGCAATTTCCAGCAGATTTAATAGAGCTACCATTCTGTGAGTTTGATGTGATATTGGGAATGGATTGGCTAAGTCGCCATGGGATGATAATAGATTGTGGAAAGAGGCAGATGAGAATTAAAGTTTCAGAACAAGAAGATATATTAGTGATGGGCGAGGATAGAGGATATCCAAATAATGTGATATCAGTGTTGGAAGCTCAAAAACTCATCAATAAGGAATGTGAGACTTACCTAGCATATGTGATTGATACCCGAAAGAAAAGTCCGAAGTTGGCTGACAACCCAACTATTAGTGAGTTTTCTAATGTGTTCCCTAAGGAGTTACCAGGACTAGCACCTGACCGATAGGTAGAGTTTGCTATTGAATTAGTACCTGACACTGCTCCTATATCTATCACACCATATACGATGGCACCCATATAATTGAAAGAGTTGAAGATACAGTTACAAGAAATGTTAGATAAAGGATTCATACGACCTAGTGTATCATCATGGAGTGCTCCAGTACTATTTGTAAGGAATAAAAATGGTACTTTACGCCTTTGCATTGACTACAGACAGCTTAATAGGGTTACTATTAAGAATAAATACCCACTGCCTAGGATTGATGATTTATTTGATCAGCTAAATGGTGCAAGTATATTTTCAATGATAGATCTTTGATCGGGGTATCATCAACTGAAGATCAAAGGGTCACATGTATCTAAGATGGCATTCAAGACTCGTTACGGTCATTATGAGTTCTTGGTGATGCCATTTGGATTGACAAATGCGTCAGCAGTTTTTATGGACCTGATGAACCGAGTGTTCAAGCCATATATTGATCAATTTGTGGTTGTATTCATTAATGACATTCTTGTTTACTCTAGAGATCGAGTAGAGCATGACCAACATCTCAGAAAAGTATTGCAGACCTTAAGGGAGAAATAATTGTATGCAAAGTTATCTAAGAGTGAGTTTTGGTTAGAAGCAGTTAGTTTTCTGGGTCATGTAATTTCAGTGGAAGGTATTCAAGTTGATCCTAGTAAAATCGAGGCTATTCTTAATTGGAAACCACCTCGAAATGTGACAGAAGTGAGAAGTTTTCTTAGATTAGTTGGATACTATAGGAGATTTGTGAAAGGATTTTCATCTATAGCGAATCATTTGACATGACTGCTGCGAAAAAGGTCTATTTTGAATGGACAGATAAGTGTCAAGCAAGCTTTGATCGATTGAATGCAATGTTGACTGAAGCACCAGTTTTGACTCAACCTACTCTAGGAAAAGACTATGTTGTGTACAGTGATGCAAGTCACAATGGGCTACGATGTGTTCTTATGCAAGAGGGAAAAATGATTGCATATGCCTCCAGACAGCTTAAGCCCCACGAGCTTAACTATCCGATGCACGATTTAGAGCTTGCAACGATAGTTTTTTCTCTTAAGATTTGGAGACATTATCTGTATGGAGAAAGATGCTACATTTATACGGACCACAAAAGTCTTAAGTATCCTCCTTCACAGAAAGAGTTGAACCTGAGGCAGCGAAGATGGTTGGAATTGATTAAAGACTATGATTGTGTGATAGACTACCATCTAGGAAAAGATAATGCGATTGCAGATGCACTAAGCAGGAAGATTTTAGCTGAGATGTGAGTGGAATCCACATTAATGCAGAGAATTAAAGATGTCCAAAAACAAGATGAGAAGCTAGTAAAGATGGTCGAAGCCTTGAAAAATGGAGAAAAGTCAGAATTTTCTTTAACAGAAGATGGGTGCCAAGTATAGAAGAGTTGAGGATAGAGATTTTAAAAGAAGCTCATGAAATGGTTTATACTATGCATCCAGGTGGGAACAAGATGTACCAAGATTTGAAAGCACAATACTGGTGGTCAGGGATGAAAAAGGATATCACTGAATATGTTGCTAAATGTCTAATATGTCAACAAGGAAAAGCTGAGCATCAATTACCCACAAGATTACTACAATCGATTCCCATACCAGAATGGAAGTGGGATAGGATCACGATGGATTTTGTGTCCGGTTTACTGATAACTCAGAGAAAGTATGATATAGTGTGGGTGATAGCGGATCGATTCACGATGTCAGCACATTTCCTACCAGTCTGAATGGACTATACTTTGAACAAGCTGGCTGAGATTTATGTGAATGAGATAGTGAGACTTTATGGAGTACCTGTATCTATCATCTCTGACAGGGATCCTAGATTTACGTCGCAGTTTTGGAATAGTCTACTGTAGGCTTTGGGAACTCGGCTAAATTTTAGCACGACATTTCATCTACAAACGGATGGACAATCAGAGTGAGTTACACAATTGCTAAAGGATATGATGAGATGTTGTGTGGTTGAATTTGAGGGAAGTTGGGATTGACATCTACCTCCTATGGAGTTTGCCTATAACAATAGTCATCAAACGAGTATAGGCATGGATCCTTATAAGGCTTTATATGGAAGAAAGTGTAGGACACCAGTATGTTGGACTGAGTTAAACAAGAAAAAGTTGATTGGGCCGGAAATATTTCAACAAACTGAGGAGAAAGTTAAAATGATCAAGGAAAGGCTAAAGGCAGCACAAAATCGACAGAAATCATATGCCGATATAAAGAGGCGAGATATAGAATATACAGTAGGAGACAAAGTATTCCTTAAAGTTTCGCCGTTGAAAAAAGTATTAAGGTTCGGTAGAAAAGGAAAGTTAAGTCCAAGGTTTATTGGTCCTTATGAAATTCTAGAAAGAATAGGACCAGTGGCTTATCGATTAGCTCTTCCTCCAGAGCTAGACAGAATACATAATGTGTTCCACGTTTCAATGTTAAGAGGATATCGTTTAGACCCAACCCACATCATACTGATTGAGCAAATAAAGGTACATAAAGACATGTCTTATGAGGAAGAACCAGTGGCTATAATAGCATATGAATAGAGAGTTCTCTGGAACAAGAGAGTCCCTCTAGTTAAAGTTTTGTGGCGGAATCATACGATTGAAGAAGCCACGTGGGAAAGTAAAGAAGTGATGAAGAAGCAGTATCCCCAGTTGTTTAACCCAGAATGAACAGGTAAATTTCAAGGACGAAATTATTTTAAGGGGGAGAGAATGTAATATCTGCTAATTTAGGCCCCGAGTTGCACGTGTCGCAAAGTTGATGGGTTTGTCCGATCGAAGTATAAATTCGAATTTTGACAAAAAAATTGATTAAGTAATGGCTAAATTAAATGATAAATGCCTAATTAAGTGATTATAAAGTTTAAAGAAGTTGATTTACGGTAAAAGACTAAATTGCAAAATTTGATAAGTTTTGGAGTCAAATTGCAATTTACCAAAAATTGGAGGATTAATGAGATTAATTGCTAATCAACATATTAATTTTGGGGACATTTTGATAGGTTTTTCCAGCCATTCAATGAGGAAGAATGAGATTAATGGGTTCATTAAGCCTAATGTCAAGAAATGGTCAAAATGGTGGGTCCCGCATGAAGACTTATGGGTACCCTATTTAATGCTTTCTTTTTTTCTTCTTCTTCTCTTAATTTTCTGCCTTCTTCTCTCTCTTTTATACCAGTCACTCCAGCCCCATCTCCTTCATAGCCAATCTTGAATTCTAGAGAGAAAAAGGAAGAGAAGAGAAGGGAAAGAGCAAGACAAGGTGATCTTCATGGTCCATAACTCTTAAAGGAGTTGGAAAGAGCAAGAAAGAGGAAGAAGAATCAAGTTTGGTAGAGAGAGAAAATCTCCAAAGTTGTAATCTAGTGAAAAAAAGTGTAAGGTAAAAAGCATTTCTTCTTCTTCTTCTACATCTTTTCTTAAAGGAAGTTCGAATTTTGAGCTCATCCAAGACTTATGTGGAAAGAGAGAGAAACTAGGGTTTTGAAAGAGAATAAGAGAGTTTAGGGTCTTGAGAAAATCATATGATAATAATGATTTTTGATGTTGTAGGAGTTCCAAGTGACAAGGAACATGTAACACCACATCTTATGCATTTAAGTATAACCTATCTCTGTATCAAATAATCACACATAGCATGCTGAAAAAAAGAAAATATCCTTTTAATGGTGATAGTAAAATTTTTTTTCATATCATATCCTGTAAAATCAACTAATGACTTTGCAAGTCTCATATCCTGTAATTTCATTCAATGACTTGCAAGTCTCTTATCCTGTAATATTATTCAATGACTTTGCTAAGTTAGCACTGAGGTTTTCACCACAACATAATATATATCACATATATCAAAACATAAACTTTACACATAAGTATTTTCAAGTTTCTTTCATTTATACATTTTTAAACTCATTCCAAAATAACTATACATATTCAATCACGTAAATACAAAACATAGATGACATATTTTCATGCTTGTGTGGAATGCAAGGAGAGAGAGAGTGATGAGGCTCGGCCAGTGACCTGTGCTCCATGTCTTTTATACGCTACTCAAAATGAGCTATCACTTTTCTTTACCTGAAAAATGATGCAAATTGATGAGTTGCAGCTCAGTGAGAATAACCTTCAAATGAGCTCTAAAGTACGAAACAACTCATAATAATAACTCACAAATCCAATGCATACTATGTATTCCATTCCATTCATCAGTATCATATAAATATCAATAAATTTGAAACATATAATCATTACTCCTTATGTATGAAAATGCTTTGCTTATTTCATTTTGTTGTGACTAAGTTAAAAAGACATTGCCCCGGGTTTCCATGTGAACATTTGCATTTGCTAGCTAGCTAGATCATTTGTTTCATTTGCACATTTGTTGGACCATAGGCCTCTTCTTTTGCTTTACAATATCGATTAACTAGTCACAATGCCTTTAAATTCCATATGCATATGCACTTGTATTTTAGAATTCATCAACCATTGCATCTTTATCATATACAACATACATATATTCCATATATACCTCCTATGTCACGCATATGCCTTGCATATACTATACATGTACCATGTATATATATCACATATGTCAAACATATACCTCAAATATACCACAAGTATACCATTTATATGTACAACAATGTCAAAAATTATCCATCGTTACATTATCAAGGACCAATCATGACAATCATATGAATCACATAGCAAGCAACATTCATTTGCACTAAAGAATTCAATTGATAATTAGACTCACCATTCTCTTTTGATTCCTACCTCTAACTTATTGTCTATCCGCTCCTTGTGGGTCTCCAATATGTTGCGAGCCTAATATAAAAATATAATCGATTAAATCATGATTAGGGAGACTTAATGTGGCTTAAACAAATTAATATGCATTGTTCATGTCAATAGTTAAGATTTTTCCTATGATGCAGTGTGACCTTATGAGACTATTTTGCCTATATATTTTTATATACTTGACCAATTAATCTGTTTCTTGTTCCTAATTAAAAATAACATTTAATTATATAAAATATTAAAATTTCAGACCAATTGGATCATTTTAAAATATTTGGTGGAATTTCTAAGTGTGTTCTATTTTCTGCCTTGTTTTCTGCCTTTAGGCAGTTTCAGGGTTCTCATTTTGGTTCATCATAACTTTTAATATATAAGTCATATTTTAATGAATATTTATAGACACTTATATGGGTTGATATGGAACATTTTTTATGTTTAAAAATTTATCAATTATTTCTCTAAGGGCTTCAAATTATAACAAGCATTTTACTGGTCCAGAATAGAATTGGTTTTCGGACCAGTAAGAATTCCAAAGGCCATAACTTAGTCTATACATAACATATTAAGCTGAAATGACTACCAAAATTTATGTAAGAAATATACCTATAACTCTTGTGTTTTGATCATTTACTGAATCTAGCTCTAACGAGCTCTAATTAGCCAAAAACTCTTCTGGCTCTTCCTAGGGCACTCAGTAGGCAGTTCAAACCATGGAACAGTCATGGTTCCATTCACCATAACTCAACATTTAAAAGACCTATGAATTTGAAATTTGGTATATCGATACATCACACATATATATACAAATTTTATGTTTTTAGGTACTTCAAATATTGGCTTTAAGATATCCAAAACAGACAAACACAGTAGCTAACTTACTTAGGGTTTGCATCCGGACCAGTTTCAGTACGAAGCAACTATCTCATTCTATACACCACATATTTCCAAAAAATTTACATATCCATAAATCTAAGACATAAGGAAACAACTTTTGTGTTTTAATATTTTTCAGATTTGATCTCTAAAATCATAAAAAATATGAAACAAAATACTGCCTATTAATGAACCCTAAATAGCAAAATCAAGCTTAACACAAAAATAAATGTTTACTCACCTATAATCACTCTTGGATAATCTTCTTGCTGCAATATTTGGACTAAAAGAGAGAAGAAATGGTGGCTGGAACTTGAGAGAAAATAGGTTGAAGAAATGAAGCAAGGAAGAGGAAGAAGGTGAGGATGGAAATGAATATGGTGGCTGCCTAATAAGTTAAAAAGCACCACCATTTCATTACCCGTCAACTTTCTTTTTTTTTTTTCTTTTTCTGAATTTTCATTATTTTATTTTATTTTATTTTATTTTTTCTAATTGTTCTTGTTATTATTACACAATTCAACACAATATGCAATTTAACCTTAATCTAGTCATTTTGCATACTTTAATTTGGTCACCTTATTTCATTTATTTTTAATACTTTTTATCTTCATTTAGATTATATATACACATGTATGACTCGATACAATTGCAATATACTAGGACATGTAACTAGTGCATGTCATGGACTTGTTCCTACGAAAATACGTATGAAATGCTTGTTTTCAATTTAATTATATGCAAGATGCATATGTTCAAATGAAATGCATGTGGGGATGGTTGAGGATGTTACAATTCTCCCCTCCTTTTAAAAATTTTGTCCTCGAAATTTAATACCTGGAAACAGGTGTGGATATTGCTTTTTCATATTTTCTTCTGTTTCCCATGTTGCCTTTTCTAGTAAATGGTTACGCCATAATACCTTAACTAGGGGTATTTCTCGGTTTCTTAGTTGTTTAGTCTTGTATCCAATGATTTTCACTAGTTCCTCAACATAACTCATGTCCTCTGCAATCTCATTGGTTAGATCTTTAAGTACATGTGTAGGATCTGACCTGTATCTTCTAAGCATGCTCACATGAAACACATTATGAATCTGAGCCACCTCTGGTGGTAATGCCAATTTCTATGCCAGTGGACCAACCTTCTCAAGAATTTCATAAGGCCCTATGTAACTTGTGCTCAATTTACCCTTCTTGCCAAATCGAATTATCCCTTTCCATGGAGATGCACAAAGAAATACCTTTTCACCCAACTTGTATTCCATTTCCCTTCTATCTTGATCAGCATAACTTTTTTGTCTGTCTTCTACTTCCTTTCGCTTATTCTTGACAATTTTGATTTTATCTACTGTATCTTGTATTATCTCTAGCCCTTCTAATGTACGTGCACCTTCTTAATCCCATCTGATAGGGCTTCGGCACTTTCTGCCATACAATGCTTCATATGGTGCCATCTGGATACTACTATGATACTGGTTGTTGTAAGAAAATTCAATCAATGCTATATATTCATCCCAAGCACCTTTGAATTCTATAAAACATGCCCTAAGAATTTCTTCCAATGTCTCTATAGTCCTTTCTGATTGTCCATCAGTCTGTCGTTGGAATACAGTGCTGAAATTCAATTTTGTTCCCAATGCATTTGTAAACTCACCCTAAAACATGAAGTAAACCGTGGATCTCTATCAGACACAATGTACACTAGAATGCCATGCAATCTGACTATCTCATTCACATATAATTTTGCCAAACTCTCAAGTGTACACCCCCATCTGATAGGTAGAAAATGTGCTAACTTGGTTAATCTGTCAACAATTACCCATACTGCATCATTTTTTCGAGGGGTTCTTGGAAATCCATAAACAAAATCCATCGTTATTCTTTCCCATTTCCATTCTGATATTGGCAATGGATGAAGTTTTCCAATTGGTGCCTGATGTTCAATTTTAATCTGCTGACATGTCAAACATTTGGAAACATATTCTGTTATGTCTTTCTTCATTCTTGGCCACCAGTAATGAGACCTTAAACTGTGATACATCATTGTCATCCCTGGGTGTATTGCATACAGTGCATTGTGTGCCTCTTCCATTATTTCCGGACACAAGTTCTTAGTGTCTGGAACACATATGCGTGATTTTAACATCAATGTATCATTATGCAAATTAAACTTTGTACTCTTTCCCTACCTTATCATATCAACATTCTCACATAATTGAGGATCTTTGTTTTGTGCTTCTTTGATCCTCTCCTTTAGTATAGGTCTGAGTTGAACAGTATCTATCAGTGATCCTTCATCATGTATATTTAATTCAATATTCATAAAACATAATTGAATCAAATATGGAAAATAGGATACTTGCAAGTGAGCTACACTGCTATTAATCTTCCTACTCAATGCATCTGCTACCACATTGGCTTTCCCTGGATGGTATTCAATTGTACAATCATAATCTTTCAATAGTTCTAACCACCGTCTCTGCCTCATGTTTAATTCTTTCTGTGTCAAAAAATAACCCAAGCTTTTATGGTCTGTGAAGATTTGGAATGTCTCAACATACAAATAATGCCTCCAAATCTTTAATGCAAATACAACTGCAGCCAATTCTAAATCATGGATTGGATATGAGATCTCATGTGGTCTTAGTTGTCTGTATGCATAAGCTATCACCTTACCATGTTGCATCAACACACATCCCAAGCCTTGGTGAGAAGCATCATTATATACTATAAACCCATTTGTACTTATAGGGATAGTTAAAACTGGTGCTGAGGTTAGTCTGTGTTTTAGTTCATCGAAACTCCTTTGAAATTCTGGAGTCCACTTGAAAGGCACATTCTTTCTCAACAATTTAGTCAAAGGGCTAGCAATTAATGAAAATCCATCAACAAATCTGCAATAGTATTCGGCTAAACCCAGAAAACTACGCATTTCTGAAATATTTTTAGGAGCTTCCCAATTTACCATGGCCTCAATTTTCTTTGGGTCAACCTCTATGCCCTTACACGACACCATATGTCCAAGAAATACCAAATGATCTAACCATAATTCACATTTACTCATTTTGGCATATAATTGTTTCTCCCTCAAAGTTTGTAACACAATTTTTAAATGTTGTTCATGTTCTCCCTTGTTCTTTGAGCATACCAATATGTCATCAATAAATACTATCACAAACCTATCCAGATATGGTTGAAACACTTTATTCATCAATTCCATAAATGCAACTAGAGCATTAGTTAACCCAAATGGCATTACTAAAAATTTATAATGTCCATATCTGGTTCGAAAGGCAGTTTTTGGAACATCCGTTTCTGCTACCTTCAGCTGGTAATAGCTTGATTTCAAATCAATCTTGGAGGATATTTGGGCTCCTGGCAACTGGTCAAACAAATCATCTATTCTGGGCAACGTATATCTGTTCTTCACTGTCATTTTATTCAGTTGCCTCTAATCGATACACAATCTCATTGTTTCATCTTTCTTTTTAACAAATAATACTGGAGCTCCCCAAGGTGATACACTAGGTCTAATATACCCTTTGTCAAGTAACTCCTGCAATTAGGCCTTCAGTTCTTTCAACTCAATTGGGGCCATTCTGTAGGGTGACCTTGATATTGGTGTTGTTCCTGGTACTAGTTCAATAGTGAATTCTATCTCTCTATCTGGTGGTAAACTAGGTAGATCATCTGGGAATACATCAACAAATTCCCTTACCACTGGTATATTTTCAAGTAAGCTATTGGTGGTTCTAGTATCAGTCACATATGCCAAATATGCTTCACATCTCCCTTTGATCATTTGAAATGCCTTTACAGCTAAGACTAGACATGTAGGCACAAGCTTTCTTTCACCTAGAAATACTACCCTTGGCTGGTTTGGTGATTCCAAAATTACTTCCTTAGTAAAGCAATTCATTATTGCATGATGTCTAGTTAACCAGTCCATTCCTAGTATCACATCAAATTCATATATTTGCAATAAAATTAGATCAGCTATTAACTCAGCTCTATCAATGCATATCAGGCAATCACGATAGACATTATTCACAACTACCACTGTTCCCAATGGAGTACTCATATTTATGTCAATTCCCAAAGGCTCATGCATTTGATGCAGTTTAGATGCCATATGTAATGATATAAATGAATGAGTGGAGCCTAGGTCAATCAATGCATATGCTAACATATCATAAATGTAAATATTACCGGTAACTACTTCAGAAGCATCCACCGCCTCTTGTCTAGTCATAGCAAACACCTGGCCTGAGTAGGGGGTCTAGAACTCTAACCTTTAGATCTAGTTACTCCTCTGCCCATTGTACCAGTCCTACCGCTGCCTCTTGCTCTGCCCTGTGTCCCACTAGTAGGGTAGACCCTTGGTGCCTCAACTGTAGTCTCAGATACTCCTCTGCCTCTGCTGGTCTCTGCTAGTTTGGCTCTATTTGGACAATCTCTATACATGTGCTCCATCGATCCACCGAAATAATATGCTTTTATGAGCCTTCTACATTCACCCGTATGTTGTCTACCATAATGACTACATGTGGGCCTCTGTTCAACATAGTGGCTCTGCCCTCTGCCTGGGTAAGAGAAGGTCATGCCTCGACCTCTAGAACTGGATACCCACTTCTATTACCAGATTGTGCAGGCATATATCTACCTCTTTTTCCCGACCTTCTGCTAGATTCACCAAAGAACTCACATGCTGCCCTTTTAATTTGTTGCTCCCCAGCTTCTTTCATTAACCGTTCAGCTCTGATTGCAGCAGCTCTGAGTCTGGCATAATTATCAAGATCATTAGTCATGATTTTTTTTCTGATCTCATATTTGAGGCCCTCCTCAAACTTCCTGTATTTGTCTCTTTCAGTAGAGACCATGAAGGTGGCATAGTGGGAAAGCTTGTTGAACTGTACTTCATACTCCGCAACAAACATGTTCCCCTATTTCAGATTCAAGAATTCCTTCCTCTTCTCATCTTTATATGCTTCAGGCATATAATTGTTATGAAATTCCAGGAGGAAATCATTCCATGTCAACATCGGTGGTTGTGCATCACTGTCAGGGACTGTCTCCCACCATTCATAAGCATTTCTTTGCAGCAAGGATACTGCATAATCGAATTTCTCATCCGGGGCACATCTCATCATATTCAGTACCCTCTGTGTCCTTTTCAGCCATGTCTCAGCTTCTGCTTGGTATGTTGTACCATTAAAATCAGTTGCACCATGTTTCCTCCGCTTGTCATAACAACTTTCCTTGTACATTTCAGGACCATATACTTCATGTTCTAGGTTTTCATGGGGTTCTTCTGCATGAGATGACTGTGATGCATGTGCTGGAGCTCTAGCTCCTAGTGCTAGTTGCTCTCTATGTAAATGAGGTGATGCCTCATGATAATGCATTTCGGCCAGCCCCTCTCTCCTTGGTGAATCATGTCTTATGATGGCCCTAAAATAAATGAAATTATATCACTACATAATGTTCAAAACATATTATGCATATCTTATCATGCTCTTATGCATATACATGTTCCCATGGAACCTATCCCTACTCTGATACCAAAAATGTAACACCACATCTTATGCATTTAAGTATAACCTATCTCTGTATCAAATAATCACACATAGCATGCTAAAATAACAAAATATCCTATTAATAGTGATAGTAAAATTTTTTTTCATATCATATCCTGTAAAATCAACTAATGACTTTGCAAGTCTTATATCCTGTAATTTCTTTCAATGACTTGCAAGTCTCATATCCTGTAATATTATTGAATGACTTTCCTAAGTTAACACTGGGTTTTCACCACAACATAATATATATCACATATATCAAAACATAAACTTTACACATAAGTATTTTCGATTTGCTTTCATTTATACATTTTTAAATTCATTCCAAAATGACCATACATATTCAAGCACGTAAATACAAAACATAGATGACATATTTTCATGCTCGTGTGGAATACAAGGAGAGAGAGAGTGATGAGGCTCGGCCAGTGACCTGTGCTCCATGTCTTTTATACGCTACTCAAAATGAGCCATCATTTTTCTTTACCTGAAAAATGATGCAAATTGATTAGTTGTGGCTCATTGAGAATAACCATCAAATGAGCTCTAAAGTACCAAAGAACTCATAATAATAACTCACAAATCCAATGCATACCATGTATTCCATTCCATTCATTAGTATCATATAAATATCAATAAAGTTGAAGCATATAATCATTACTCCTTATGTATGCAAATGCTTTGCTTATTTCATTTTGTTGTGACTAAGTTAAACAGACATTGCCCCGGGTTTCCATGTGAACATTTTCCACATGAACATTTACATTTGCTAGCTAGCTTGATCATTTGTTTCATTTGCACATTTGTTGAGCCATAGGCCTCTTCTTTTGCTTTACAATATCGATTAACTAGTCACAACGTCTTTTTAGTCCATATGCATATGCACTTGTATTTAAGCATTCATCAACCATTGCATCTTTATCATATACAACAAACATATATTCCATATATACCTCATATGTCACGCATATGCCTTGCTTATACTATACATATACCATGTATATATATCACATATGTCAAACATATACCTCAAATATACCACAAGTATACCATTTATATGTACCAAAATGCCACAAATTATCCATCATTACATTATCATGAACCAATCCTGACAATCATATGAATCACATAGCAAGCAACATTCATTTGCACTAAAGAATTCAATTGATAATTAGACTCACCGTTCTCTTTTGATTCCGACCTCTAATTTATTGTCTATTTGCTCCTTGTGGGTCTCCAATATGTTGCGAGCCTAATATGAAGACATAATCGATTAACTCATGATTAGGGAGACTTAATGTGGCTTACACAAATTAATATGCATTGTTCATGTCAATAGTTAAGATTTTTCCTATGACGCAGTGTGACCTTATGGGACTGTTTAGCCTATAACTTTTTATATACTTGACCAATTAATCTATTTCTTATTCTTAATTAAAAATAACATATAATTATATAAAATACTAAAATTTCAGACCAATTATATCATTTTAAAAAATTTGGTGGAACTTCTAAGTGTGTTGTGTTTTTTGCCATGTTTTCTGCCTTAAGGCAGTTTCAGGGTACTCATTTTGGTTCATCATAACTTATAATATATAATTCGTATTTTAATGAAAATCTACAGACACTTATATTGGTTCATATGGAACATTTTTCATGTTTACAAATTTTATCAATTATGCCTCTAAGGGCTTCAAATTATAACAAACATTTTACTGGTCCAGAATAGAATTGGCTTCCGGACCAGTATGACTTCGAAAGGCCATAACTTAGTCTATAAATAACATATTAAGCTGAAATGTATACCAAATGTTATCTAAGGCATATACCTATAACTTTCCTATTTTGATCATTTACAGAATCGAGCTCTAATGAGCTCAAATTAGCCAAAAATGTATCTGGCTTTGCCCAGGGCTCTCAGGAGGCAGTTCAAACCATGGAACAGTCATGGTTCCATTGACCATAACTCAAAATTTACAAGACCTATGAACCTGAAATTGGGTATACAGATACATCACACATATATCCAAAACTAACAAACACAGTAGCTAACTTACTTAGGGTTCGCATTTGGACCAGTTTCAGTACGAAAGAGAATATCTCATTCTATACACCACATCTTGCCACAATATTTACATATCCATAAATCTAAGATATAAAGGAACAAATTTTGTGTTTTAAGCTTTTCCAACTTCGATCTCTAAGATCATCAAAACTATGGAACAAAATACTGCCTATTATTGAACCCTAAACAGCAAAATCAAGCTTAACACAGAAATAAATGTGTACTCACTTATAATCACTCTTGACTAATCTTGTTGCTGCAATCTTTGGAGTGAAAGAGAGAAGAAATGGTGGCTGGAACTTGAGAGAAAATAGGTTGAAGAAATGAAGCAAGGAAGAAGAAGAAGGTGAGGATGGAAATGAATATGGTGGTTGCCTAATAAGTTAAAAGGCACCACCATTTCATTACCCGTCCACTTTCTCTTTTTTTTTTTTTCTTTTTTTGACTTTTTATTATTTTATTTTATTTTATTTTTCCTAATTATTCTTGTTATTATTACACAATTCAAAACAATATGTAATTTAACCTTAATCTAGTCATTTTGCATACTTTAATTTGGTCACCTTATTTCATTTATTTTTAATACTTTTTATCTTCATTTAGATTATAAATGCACATGTATGACTCGATACAATTGCAATATACTAGGACACATAGCTAGTGCGTGTCATGGACTTGTTCCTATGAAAATATGTATTAAATGCTTGTGTTCAATTTAATTATATGCAAGATGCATAAATGAAATGGATGTGGGGAAGGTTGAGGATGTTACAGAACAAGCTCTAAGGAGTAATGGAAAAGAGAAAGCTACCTAGAAGACTGAAGGAGAATGTGGTGGCACCACCTCCCCACCCGAACCGCAACACGTGCCCGGATAAGGCAGCGCTACTACCTGTCTTTCTTACTTCTTCAATTCGCTATATATATATATATATATATATATATATATTTATACTCATGTATATATATGGATATAAACAGAAATCATAGTACAATTTATTTACATAAAATAGTAATTTATAACATCATCGGAATTCTTAACAAACTTTAAAAGCAAGTTTTACAAACTCAAACATTTCTTTATTAAAAAGTCAAATACAAAAGTTTCAAAACTTGTAACCCACTTTCTCAAGGTCCGGCTACTTTTCTTGAATGGGATCACCGCTTGCTTTATCAAGTGTCTTCAGCTACCTTTCTATATCTGCGTGGAAATTAAACTCCACGCTAAGCTCTAAGCTTAGTGGTGCATATAAAGAAGGCAATATACTATATCGTGCAACAAGCATTAACAATTATCATTTTTGTGCATTAAAATGTTTGCATGCATGACTATCAACATATTCCTATTTCATACAAGTATGAATGTCATGCTCATATAGACAATGTTATTTTCATTTATCTTTAATGGTAATTTATTCTATTAATCTCTTTCTCATTGCATATCAATCTCAAATCATCATCATTTTCTTATTCTTTCCTTTTCTTATTTTTCCGACATATCCTCATTATCTTGCCCACATCACTCTAAATTTTTGGACTGACTGGATACGGGTTATGGATCAGGAGCGCTCTCCGAGCTTAAGCCACCCTGTCCACTATCTGGCTCATAAGAGCATCTCAAATTAATGGCGCTCTCCGAGCTTAAGCCACATTGATTGAGTATAATTTCATTATAGATGAATAACCGGATCAAGGCCGCTCACACAAGCTTATGACACCTTGTCCTCATTTATATGTGCTCATCAGAGCTTCTCAAGTCAGTAGCGTTCCCAGAGCTTAAGCCACACTGACCGAGCATCCCAAACCAATGGCGCTCTCCGAGCTTAAGCTACATTGGTTGAGGTATAGTACGGTACCGTTCGCCCCCTTAATGACATGTCATTTATCCTGATTCTAGTCCGCAAGTAAAGTAATGGGCTTCTTTATATTTTCACATCAATCATTATTCTCAAATTTCAACACATCCATTTTTTTTTCTCATATTTATCAACATCTCAATTTTTTTGTTTTACAAGCATATAGTCATACTCATACATCTTTTCGTTCATTTACTAGATTCGTCAATATTCTCATGTTTATCATCTGCATAGGATTTCATATACATCCATGACAATTCATTTTTCTACATCAATCCATTTTTCTATATCACAACATATCACATTCTCACATCAATATATATATATACATATATCTATATTCATATCATTCTTATTTCACTGGATAGACAATAACTTTCATTTACTTACTTGAATTCCTCATTTAATAACCATATTCATAATTTCAAATTCAGAGCATTCACGGCCGTGATCACTACTTTCACGCCCGTGATCCCAAGCCGTGAACGCTACTGGAATGAATCGCCCAAAAGCATTCACGGTCGTGATTACTCATTCACGCCCGTGAATAAGTTCACTGCCGTGATTTCAACCTGTGAACGCTTCTGGAATGAATAGTTCCATTTCCACCCAGAAATTCACAACCGTGACACAATCAGTCACAACCGTGAACCCTCAAGTTCACGCCCGTGACTCAATAGTCACACCCGTGACTTTCAGTAGGAAATCTGCATATTCACCTTTCATTCATTCTAACATCATCCAAAACATACCAAATTCTATTTCATGCATTTCTAAGGCTCTTTACTCAACTTATTACTTTTCAATACATTTACATGCCTTGATCATACAAGATTCTCTAACATGCATCCTTAATTCAATGTCACAATTATCTCATTCATATATGTCTAAACCTATGGTTTCATGTCATAATCATCATCATTCTTGAAATTGCATTTATCTAAAGTCATATTCAACAAGCATGATTTCAAACAAAATAGGCTATTGCCTTAAGTTATGCACAAACCTTAATCTTTCTCCTTCACTCTTTTAGGTAGCTTTCTCTTTTCCTTTGCTCCTTAGAGCTTGTTCCTTATCATTTGGAACTCCTACAACATCATAGATCATTTTACATCATTTAATTTCATTAAGACCCTAAACTCTCTTTCTCTCTTTCAAAACCCTAGTTTCTCTCTCATTCCATATAAGTCTTGGATGAGCTCAAAATTCGAACTTCCTTTAGAAAAGATGATGAAGAAGAAGAGATACTTCTTACCTTACACTTTTCTTCACTTGATCACCACTTTGGAGATTTTCCCTCTCTACCAAACTTGATTTTTCTTCCTCTTTCTTGCTCTTTCCAGCTTCCTTATGAGTTATAGAACATGAAAATCACTTTATCTTGCTCTTTCCCTTCTCTTCCCTTCCTTTCTCTCTCTAGAAGTCAAGATTGGCTATGGAGGAATGGATGAAGCTGGCGTGACTGGTAAAGAAAGAGAGAAGGATGCAGAAAATGAAGAGAAGAAGAAGGAAAGAGTCTTATATAGGGTACCCAAAAAGTCTTCATGTGGGACCCACCATTTTCTCCCAATTTCACATTTAATCAATATTGATCTTCTTCTTTTAGTGTCATGGCTGGCCAAACCTATCAAAATGTGCCCAAAATTAATATGTTGATTAGCAATTAATCTCATTAATCCTCCAATTTTTGATAAATTGCAACTTGACCCCAAAACTTATCAAATTTTGCAAATTAGTCCTTTACTATAAATTAACTTCTTTAAACTTTAATATCCCTTAATTAGGCATTCATCATTTAATTTAGTAATTTCTTAATAAATTTTGTGTAAAAATCCGAATTTAGACTCCAATCAGTCAAACGCGTCAACTTCACGACACGTGCGACTCAGGGCCTAAATTAGCGAATGTTACAGAGAAAGATTAAGTTTTGTTCATAACTTATGGCAATAGCCTATTTTTGTTTGAAATAATGCATGCTGAACATGATTTTAGATAATGCATTTCAAGAATGATGATGATTAAGGCATAAAACCTTAGGTTTAGACATGTATGAATGAGATCCTTGTGTGACATGGAATTAATGTTGTATGTTAGAAAATCTTGTATGATCAAGACATTTACATGTATTAGAAAGTAATAAGTTGAGTAAAGAACCTTAGAAATGCATGAAATAGAATTTGGTATGATTTGGATAATGTGAGAATAATTGAAAAGTGAATATACAGATTTCCTGCTAAAAGTCATGGGCGTGACTATTGAGTCACAGGCGTGAACTTGAGGGTTCACAGTTGTGACTGATTGTATCACGGTTGTGACTTCTGTGTGGAAATGGTACTATTCATTTCAGAAGCGTTCACGGATTGGATTCACGGAAGTGAATTTATTCACGGGCATGAATGAGTAATCACAACTGTGAATGCTTTTGGGCGATTCATTCCAGTAGTGTTCACGGCTTGGGATTATGGGTGTGAACTAATTCACAGGCGTGAAATTAGTAATCATAGCTGTGAATACTCTGTATCTGTAATGATGAATGTGGTTATTAAATGAGGAATTCAGGTAAATAAATGAAAGTTATTGTCTATCTAGGGAAATAAGAATAATTATATATATATATATATATATATATATATATATGTATTGATGTGAGAACGTGTTGTATTGTGATACGGATGAAATATGTGAATTGACACGAATGATATATGGAATATGATACAGATGAAATACGTGATCCAATACGGATAATAAACATTAATATTGATATGGTTGTGATTGGAAGTAAATAGAGATATATGAATTATATGATATTGAATAAGCTCTAGAACAACTAACTAGAACTATACTAATGATAGTTTGGCATGCCAAGTAGGGGGGAGTATGATGAAAACCATTAATGGAACGATTTTCTACGTCGGTAATGGCACGGATTATGAATACTATGTCGGTAATGGCACGAATTATGAATATTACATCGGTAATGGCATGGATTATGAATACTACATCGGTAAGGGCACGGATTATGAATACTACGCCGGTAATGGCACTTATATGCCATATTGCCGTGTGGCACTCCTAAGTGCCTAGATGGAAACTCCGTTATCATAGTTTGGAGTTCATAGGTGTTGTGGGCTAATATATATATAGAAATGATGGAAAGTGGTATACATATATAAATACATAATTGATGATGTAAAAGAGATGTTTATAATTAATGGAAATGAAAATGATATTTGTCATGTATGCATAGAGTCATTATTGTATGAGATAGGATCATAAGGAATAGAATTGTATGGAAGAACATTAATATGAAAAAAAAATGATACATGTTATTACCTATTGCATGACATAGTATATTGCCTTATTTATATGCACCACTAAGCTTAGAGCTTAGTGTGGGAGTTTCTTTCCACACAGATATAGAAAGGTAGCTGAAGGTGTTAGATAAAGCAAGCGGTGATCCTGTTTAAGTAAAGTAGCCGAACCTTGAGAAAGTGGGTTACAAGCTTTGAATTTTTTGTATTTGACTTTTCATGTTAAAGAATTTTAGAGTTTGTAAAACTTACTTTTAAAGTTTGTTTAAGAATTAATTTGATGTTTAAAATTTCTATCTTATGTGAATAAATTATACTTGGTTTTTGTATATATCTATATATACATGAATGTTGAGAAAATAAAGGTAAAATAATAATAATATCAATTTGAAGAAGTAAAGAAGACGGACATTAGGACTCCCTGGCCGTGAACTTTAAATGTTGCACAGTTGGCACTAAGCTTCATCACGGGCGTGACATATAAGGTCACGGGTGTGAACATGCTATTTCTTCATTTTTTTGTCTTTTTAAGATTAGTCTTCCATTCTCCATTCTTGCTATCACGTTCCATACCTTGTTCAATGAACTTAGAAAATAAGTATGTTGAATACATTATTGCTTTTTTATTTGTTAGCAACGGAAATACCCCTCAAGGTTCAACACAATGCTATATTGGGTATAGGTGGGTTGGACTGACATGGTGTAGTAGTAAATTGTTAGGGCATAAAGGTAATGTTTAGAAGGCTTGGACAAGATGATATGGAAATACAAGATGATAGGTAGAGATTATCAACAATGTGATTTTTTCCAAGAAGGCATGATGATTAATTTAGAAGGGGTGTGAGGCATCTATGGCACATGTGGTGGATACCAAAAAAAAAGTCAGAAACTCAAAGATATCATTATGGTATGTGAATTCCCATACATTTTTCCTAAAGACTTCCCGGGTTTACCACTAGATCGAAAGGTATAGTTTGTAATAAATTTGTTACCTAGCACAACTCTAATATCCATCACTCCTTATTGAATGGCTCTAGTCGAGCTAAAAGAGTTGAAGGTTTAGCTACAAGAATTGTTAGATAAGGGGTTCATTAGGCTCAACGTGTCACCTTAGGGTGCACTAGTATTGTTCGTAAAAAAGAAGAATGGTACTTTACAATTATGCATAGATTATAGGAAGCTGAAGAAAGTGATAATAAAGAATTAATATCCCTTACTTAGAATTGACAATTTGTTTGATCAGTTGAGGGGTGCAAGGGTATTTTTTTAAATAGATATCAAATCAGGGTATCACTGCTAAAGATCAAGAAGAATGATGTTTTCAAAACTCATTACGACCACTAAGAATTTTGAGTTAAGTCATTTAATTTGACAAATGCACCAACTAATTTTATGGATATGATGAATAGAATCTTCAAACCACATTTAAATCAGTTTATGGCAGCCTTCATCGATGACAGTTCTTCCCAAGCCGTGACTGAAGTGGTGACCTTGGTCGTGAAGCTCTCTGGAATGTTTTGACATATAGCGTCACGGGCGTGACATTAATTAGTCACGGGCATGACACTCTTCTCAGCCGTGAGACAACTGGTGACTCAGGTCGTGAAGCTCTCTGGATGAAATTGAATGAATCCTTCACGGGGGTGACACCTTCATTCACGGGGGTGACAATCTTCACAGCCGTGACCTAAGTGGTGACTCTGGTCGTGAAGCTCTTTGGTTGAAATTACACAACTCTTCACGGGGGTGACACCTTTAGTCACGGGGGTGACTAAAATGCTTACTTCACGGTTTGGTTTTCCTTCATGGCCGTGAACTTCAAATGTTGGTTTTGGTAACGGTTAGCTTTCTTCATGAGAGTGACTCCTAGAGTCACGACAGTGAACATGCTACTTCTTGCTCTTTGTTTCTCAAGGATTAATCTTCCAATTCTCCATTCTTGCTATTTTAATTCATGTCCTGTATAATATACTTACAAAAACAAGTATGTTAAATACAATATTGCTATATTATTTATTATCATCAAAATGACCGAAATACCTCTCAAGGTTAACAAGCTGGATGAGCATCATTTCAACCTCATCCCTAAGCATCCTTGAGATCGTTTGGATGTCGAGTCCTTCATAAAGATGGGAGCGGCTGTCAGAATTGTTCACGAGAACAATATTTCCTATCGCTTCACAGACACTGCTGGGGAGATCATTTGGGAAGACAATGATACAGAGGATTTCAAAGCCGGCCTCCAAGGGATCCAGCAGAAGAAAAGGGCTCGAGTGGAGGAAGCACCTCCGGCGGCTGAGCAGGATATCGGACAATCCTTGGCTTCCACACCAAGTCTGGCACATAAAGTGGTTGACCACTTGGCACCACGTTTTGAGTAGTTGCAGGCTTGGATGGACGAGAGGTTGGAAAAAATCAAAGACTTCATGGAGTATTGGATGGACAGTCTTGAGGCAGAGGTTGCTAGACTTCGAGATAGGATGTTCGGCTAGATGTTTAAGCTAGGTGTTAGGCTAGATGGTAGCCTAAATTTGTTTGGTTGCTTGTTTATTTTGTTGTTTTGTTGTTTTTTGTTTGATTGTATTTCCTTTATGAACTATAATTAACTTTGGTGTGTATTTTTATTTATCAAATATATTTGCTTTGTTTATCCTTTGGTATCTTTATATTTTTTTTGATTGATGACAAAGGGGGGAGAACCTTGCAATGTATTAAATGAATTATTTTGAATCAAAAATTAGAAATGAATTATGAATCAAAAATAAGAACCTACAAATACATTGACATTGAATTAGGTTAGGAGAAATTAGAAATACTCAAACTTTGATTCAAAATTAATATGCAAGTATGAAATTGAGAAATTGAGCTTTATACACATTAGATATACCTTAAGTATACTTTGCATATACCTTAATGCAAGTTATATAAATGAATATGCCATGATATACTTTAAGTATACCTTACATATACTTCATGTCTTAAAAGGAATTATGGTATATTTTGGATCTACTTCACATATAACTTGCATATACTTAAAAACTAGTAAGTTTATTTCAATGCTACATCATTCTTTACAATTCTTGCATTTTATCATTTTTTATCCTAAGTATCTTTTGAGGGGGAGGCTTCTCAAAAGCACATATTGCTAGATTATTTGTCACCATAAAAAAGGGGCAGATTGTTAAACCTTGAGAGGTATTTCCATCATTTTGATTATAACAAATAAAATAGCAATATTGTATTTAACATACTTGTTTTCTAAGTCTATTAAACAGGGTATGGAATAAAATAGCAATAATGGACATTGAAAGAATAATCCTTGAAAGACAAAATTAAGGAAGTACCATGTTCACGCCCGTGACCTTATGTGCCATGCATGTGAAAGAGCTAACCGTTACCAAAACCAACATTTGAAGTTCACGGCCATGAAGGAAGAACAAACCGTGAAATGGACATTTAAGTCATGCCCATGAATTAAATTGTCACGCCCGTGAATGTTCGTGGCATTTTCATCTAGAGAGCTTCATGACCAAAGTTACCACTTGGATCACGGCTGGAAAGTTTATCACGCCCGTGAATATATATGTCACACCCGTGACCCAATGTTTCAAAACTTTCCAGAGAGATTCACGACTAAGGTCACCACTTCAGTCACGACATGGGAAGAAATGTCACGCCCGTGAATGATGAAAGAGAAAAATATGAGGCGCGATTATTTGGTCGGTACAACGGCTAGTTTCATATTAAATGCACCCTAACGGCTATAATAAGCCAAGGGAGTATAAATAGAAGTCATTTATGCATTCAGTACAAGAGGATAGCAAATACTTTGAATCAAAATATTATTACAAGCTATTTGTACATTCAATACTTTGAGAACCAATATCTATTCTCTGTAAAAATCTTTTTGCTCTTCATTTATTGAGCAATAAAGATTTGTGAGTGTTTCTCTCTGTAATCATTTTTTACTCAAGTGTGTTTTTGGTATTTCTGGGTTAAGATTAGAACACTTGTAAAGGTTAGTTGTGTGAGCCTTTAAAACACAAAGTAAAGGTTATTTGTGTGAGCCTGTAAAACACAAAGTAAAGGTTGTTTGTGTGAGCCTGTAAAACACAAGATAAAAGGTTGTTTGTGTAAGCCTATAAAACACAAGGAATTGGTTATTGTGTGAACCATTAAAACACAAGGGATTTCTGGGTTAGGTATGAGCCATTGTGAGAAACACCATAGTTAGGAGTGAGCATGTAAAACTCCATTGTAACACTGAGTGTGTTAGTGAAACTCCCAATTGCGATTGGGGAGAGGAGTAGGGTTTGTTAACACCCGAACCTCTATAAAATCCTTGTGTGAAATTTCTCTATCCCTCCTAAAATTAATTTTCTATTTATGCACTTTAAAGTTTAATTTTTGAAACTCCAATTCAACCCCCCTTCTTGGCTTAATATCTGGGCAACAAAGCTAGAGGAACACCACTTCAACCTAACACTAGCACATCCTCGAGACCGACTAGACATCGAGTCCTTCATCAAAATGGAGCAGTTGTTCGTATAGTTTTTGAGAATAACATTTACTACTGCTTCACCAACACTGCTGGGGAGATCATTTGGGAGGACAATGACTCGAATGACTTCAAAGTTGGCCTCTAAGGAATCCAGCAGAGGAAGAGAGTTCGAGTTGAGGTGGCACCTCCAGAGGTTGAGCAGGAAATTGGACAATCCTCTACCTCCACACGAAACTTCCCTCAGCAAGTAGTTGTACGGTTTGAGCAATTGCAAGATTCGATGGATGAGAGGTTAGAGAACCTCAAGGATTTCATGGAGTCTCGCATGGAGAGCCTCGAGGTGGAAGTAGCTCGGCTTAGAGATAGGATGTCCAGCTAGTCTTTATGTTAGCCTTGTTATTTTTTTTAGCTTGTTTGCTGTAGGAATTTCATTTCCTTTTAGAATTTCAATTACTTTTGTATTTAGTTTTTCTACATTAATATATTTGCTTTTGTTTTCCATTATGTTTTATCTTTTTATTATTCTTTTTGTTGATGACAAAAGGGGGAGAACCTAGCAATGTATTGTTTAAAGCAATACTTATTTTAATCAAATGAATATGCAAGTATGCAAATGAGCTTCATATACCTTAAATATACCTTAAGTATACTCTGCATATACCTTGATGCAAGTTACATGAATGAATATGCACTTGATATACTTTTCATATACCTTAAATATACTTGGCATAACTATAACTTGTTTTAAGGAAAAATTTTGGTATGCATTGGATATACCTTGCATATAACTTGCGTATACTTAAAACTAGGAAGCATATTTTGATGCTACACTTCATCATTCTTTACAATTCTGGCACTTCAGTATTTTTTTTATCCTAAGCATCTTTTGAGGGGGAGACTTCTCAAAAGCACATATTGCTAGATTATTTGTCACCATCAAAAAGGGGGAGATTGTTGAACGTTGAGGGGTATTTCTGTCATTTTGATGCTAACAAATAAAATTGCAATAAAGTATTTAACATACTTGTTTTCTAAGGTTATTGAACAGGGTATGGAATATCATAGCAAGAATGGAGAGTGGAAGACTAATCTTAAAAAGACAAAAAATGAAGAAATAGCGTGTTCACGCCCGTGACCTTATATGTCATGCCCGTGATGAAGCTTAGCGCCAGCTATCCAATTTTTAAAGTTCACGGCCATGAAGAATGATGGCAATCGTGAATGATCATATCAGTCACGCCCGTCAAAAGACATGAAAAATTCTTCCAGAGAGCTTCACGGCCAGAGTCACCACTTAGACCACAGCTAGGAAAGTTGTTCAAGCTCGTGAAGATATAATGTCAAGTTCGTGATCAAACACTTCAAATCCTTCTACAATGCTTCACTACCAAAGTCACCACTCTTGTCATAGCTTGGAAGAACAGTCACGACCGAGACAACCATAATCACAAGCGTGAAAGAGGAAAAAGAAACATGTCAGGCGCAAAAATAAAAGTTGGTGCAATGGCTATTTCCGCAATAAATGCAATCAAACTTCTATAATTCGCCATGGAAGTATAAATGCAAGTCATTTATGAATCCAGAATAAGAGAAAAGGTAATACTTCGAATCAAAATCTTGTTGTAAGCCATTTGTACATTTAATACTTTCAAAACAAACATTTATTCTCGGTGAAAATCCTTTTGCTCATCCTTCTCAGAGCATTAAAGATTTGTAAGTGTTTCTCTCTGTAATCATCTACTCAAGTGAGTTTGGGTATTTTGGGGTTAAGAGTTGAAAACTTGTAAGGGTTATTTGTGTGAGCCTTTAAAACACAAGGAATTGGTTATTTGTGTGAGCCATTAAAACACAAGGGATTTTTGGGTTAGGTGTGATCCATTGTTAGAAACACCATAGTTGGGAGTGAGCTTGTGAAACTCCATTGTAACACTTAGAGTGTTGGTGAAACTCCCAATTGAGATTGGGGAGAGGAGTAGGGTTTGTTAACACCCGAACCTCTATAAAAATTATTGTATCTTATCTTTCTATCCTTACTCATCTTAACTTTTCTTTCTGCACTTAAAAGTTAGAGTTTTTAATATCCAATTCAACCCCCTTTCTTGGTTCAATATCTGGGCAACAAACTTTAACACTTATTGTACAATTTTATTTGATTAATAAAAGGCTTTTTCATTAATTTGATGTTCATTTCATATATGAATTGATAAATGATTTTAAATCAATTAATGAAGTCCTTGATACATAACATAGCATGAAGGAAATCATGATGAGATTATGATATTGAGATTCTTATCATGTGCAATTATGTTTGTATCAAAATTATCCCTAGTCATAGGATTAATGAGATGGGACATTATTAATCTAGACAGACTAGCACATGTCAAAACTCCTTGATTGGATCGAGTAGTAGATCTCATAATCTATAAACGTGAAATGTTTAGAGTTAACATGTGAATGCTTGCTAAGTATAGCTAAGTACATTGGATGACCAACTATGAGACAATCATATGGATAATCAAGTCAAATGTCAATGATAGTCTCATCATAGCAATGGTGCAAGTATCCTTAGGCTTGAGGTACTGAAGGATATCTTGAATATTGATTGTATATTTTGACACTATTCCTTGTTGCCTTAGAGAGGTAGCTCATAGGGTGGTGATTCGATATAGCTTGAGGTATTCGAAGGTATTTGGGTAACCAACAAAGGATTCACCACTCTTGATAGAAGAAGTGTATACCCATGGCCTCTTGTTATGGTCATTACTCAGGAATCTCTAGGCGGAGTGAAAATTTCGTAAATATATTCTTCAATGACATATCTAATAGCGTAATGAGGCTCGAGGACAAGAACTAACATTACTTGGAATAGACGTCACGTACTCAGTCTAGTGGGAGTTGAGATATGTCCATACTCTGAACCAAGTGGGGTATAAAATGGTGAAAGGAATAATTTCACGAAAATTGTCGATGGAAAGGTTCGTAGTCAAAGCACTGACTTTCCGATCAATTAGGGATCATGATGTGTTGCTAGATACCGCTCATGACCTGCTTAAATGAATTGTTAATTTAAGTGGCCAACATAACTGGGAACCTAATGGGTTGTGCACATTGAAGATATGAAGAATGAGTAAAATGGTCATGGATAAGATCCAAAATATGAGAGAATTATTTCGGGATGGATCGCAATGAGATCGTACGAAAAAATTGTTGGAAGGGGTCACGGCCCCGTACGAGCCCGCGCGGGCTAGACAGGCTGTTGGCCGGCCTAGCGGGCTAGCTGGGCTGCCCAGCAATAGCCAGTAGCAGGCCCAGCGCATTGCTGCCTCCCACCTGTTGGCCAACAACTGTTTTTGGCCTTAATTAGGCTAATTATGGCTAATGACTGTTCATTCATTTCCCTTTTCTCCATTTTTAACTTTTCATCTTTTCTTTGAATTTGATTCAAATAGAAAAGATATCAAATGGCAGAAAATAGACATGAAAATATTTTTTTGTGAAAAAAATAATTTTAAGACACTACAAAATTCTCTCAAGAATACTTTCGAAGCTAGCACTTTGAATTTGTTTAAACCATTTCTATTGATAGTTTCTTCTTCATTCTTCGCGTGGATTATCGTTAGAGACATCCTAGTGTGGATTCTTGTGATTTGCTACAACCCAACAAAGTGAAGATTTGAAGAACAAATAAGAAATTACAAGGTATAATTTTTAACATTTATATTTATATAAATTAGTTTTAGTGGTACAAGTATGATATTTTGTTTTGGGTTTTGAAATTTTTTTTTTCTGCTGCGTTTATGAATATGATTCATTCTTCAAAACCTAACAATTTCCTCCTTGCTCCTTTGTATTTTCATTCTATCCTCACTCTATGTAATCTAATTACATATTTAAATGTATAGATAATCTCAGTTTACATTTGATGAGAGTAAGGTAAGAAGAGAAATACATGAGAAAGATAGAGAAGTAGGAACACATTGACCCTTTTTACCATAAAACAAAATACTATCATGCATGCTCAATCGAATTATGTCTTTCCTTACACCCCTAATATGCATTCCCTAATGCATAAAATAAAATAATGACAATTTTGGATTTCAATTTGAAAATCGATTCAACGCTTGAACTAAAATTGCTTAGTTTTATTGTTTCAATTATTTTAATTTTGTATATTATTTCAATATGAAATTCAATATTTAATCAAATTAAAATAAATTTTATATTTCCAAAATTAATTTAAATTAATTCACATTAAAATCCAATTGCTATGATGTCAAAATTAAATTATTTAATTTTAATATAGATACCAATTTCTAGTCAAACTAGAATTACCATCACTCAACTTAAATTAATTTGGAATTAATTTTCAAAAACTTCAAAAATTTTTAGAACCTCAAATCATCATCCTAAACATCTTTAGATCAGCTCAAGTTCATTAAAATATTTTTTCCACAAGCCAAAATCACTAAGACAAATGAACCAACAAACCTAGAAGCTCAAAACGAAAAATTCAACATCTAAAATTTTTAAAAAATTTTAAATTCAATAAACTAATATTTTTATGTATCTACCATAAAAATAATATATTTTTAATCACATAAAAATTATTTTATGGTGCTGAAATAATCACATACAAAAAAAGTCAAACAAAAGAATTCCACCGGGTATGTCAAAACAGTCTCATTTTTATATTTGCTTGAAAAATTAATTAAAATATTCTCAATATATATGAATAATTTTTCCATAATTAAATTAAAAAAAATTATAAATAGCCCCAACAATTATTCCAAACAATACATATTCATAAAGAATGCAATTTTCATCATTTCCAAAATAAATTCCGATATTAATCATTTAAATCACATTCTAACCTTTTTTCGACCAAAATAATTATCCTTATTCATCCTATGATAAAATCAGAAAAAGAAAAATATATAAAATATATTTTATAAATTAATTTCAATTTTTCAAACTTATTTATGCAAAAACATCAAAACAGTGCAATCTCATTGCACTTTCAATTAAAAATAATTTTAATGGATACAAAGAGACTCTTATACTACTTTTGGGTTTTAAACATGAATCTTATTCAAAAATGCAGTGAAAAAAATAAATTATTTAAAGCCCAAAATAAATATCTTGCTTTTGCCATTAAGACTAAATTATCAAAATATAGAGGTTAAAAATTATAACTTATAATTTTTTTTTATTTTTTTATTCAAAAGTTTCAGCTTATTGGGTTGTAGTAAATCACAACAATCTACACTAGGACATCTCTAATGTTAATCCCCATTAAAATATGAAGAAAAAACTTGCAATAGAAATGGTTTGAATAAAATTTAAAGTGTCAGCTTTGAAAATATTCTTGAAAGAATTTTTCTTGTGTCTCAAAAAAATATTTTTCAATAAAAAGGTTTTGTTTGTCTATTTTCTGCCTTTTAATTTCTTTTTTTTTTATCTAAATGAAAACAAAAAGGGTAGATAAAAAATCACAAATGAAGAAAAGTGGAAAAAAATGATTAATGGCCTAATTAAGGCCAAAATTGGCCTAATAGTACTGTGTAGCGCGCATGTGGCAAGTTAGCCAATGGGCCTACACGGGTCCATGACTCCTCCTGAGCGATTTCTTTTGTGATCTCATCGCAATCTAATCTGAAATAATTCTCTTATAGTTTTGGAACATATTCAATACCATTTTACTCATTCTCCACAATTTCAATGCGTGTGACCTTTTAGGTGTTAGGTTCTGAACATACATCTTATATATAGCACATTGAAAAATTAAAAATTAATGGAACCCAAAAACCATGGAATGGCCTATGTACATAAAAAGCAAATTGAACCATTCATATGGAAGAAGTTGATTACCTTGTTTGTTTCTTTTGATCTTCCAAGTTTGTGAGTTTTTCCTTCAAGTTGCATTGTTGCAAACCACAAAGCTTCAAGGATGGATTGTTTCTAACAGTAGTCCACGCGAAAAAATGAGCAAAACAACTAGAATGGTGATGGGTTGTCGAAACACAAAGGTGCTAGCTATAGGATTTCAACTTGAAGGAGAAGAAGAAGAGAGAATAACTTTTATTCTTCATGGTGGCAGCTACAAATTTATCCTTTAAAGGGGTTATTTATATGTTCTCTAATTATATTAGGGTTGGACATAAGTTTTCAATGCATAGGAATTCCATTCGAAATAGAAAACCTTAAATCACAAATGATAATATTGGGGCCTTCATGGTAGTGAATAGTAGTGTAGCACTCCCTTATCCTACTAGTCATTAATTGATATGGAAGTGCTTTTAAGCTCATTTTTTGTAAAAACGAATGCTCAATTTATTGTATAATTTTTTTCTTTTCAGTTTTTTAGTTTATTATTAGCGGAATATATATATATATATATCATTTTCATATGTAACTAATGATGTAAATATTTTGATTTAAAAGAACTAATTCATAAAACCATAATATTGAGAAATACATTTACAAATAATACCAAATATATAAATTTCAAAATTCACTCCTTATAATTGCTACATGCCACACATTAATATCAAAAGAAATTCTTAAAATTTAATTTTTACAATACAATTTCCAAAACATAGAAAAATAAAATAAACTACTGCAATTTGATCTTGGGGATTCCCATTTCTTTGGTCGCCCTAATGTAATAGCTACATCTATTTATCAGCACGTAAAACACACGCACTAAGCTACTAGCTTAGTGGTACATTTGACAACTATCCAATAATTATATAAATATTTCTAAAATAGAATTTTAGAAACTACAATTAATTTACTAAGCATGCCAAAACATTCAAATAATATCATTACCATTTATGTCAAGCAAAAATAAACATTTCATCAATTGTAACTGTTGCCCAGATATTAAGCCAAGAAGGGGGGTTGAATTGGAGTTTCAAAAAATAAAACTTTAAGGTGCGGAATAAATAATTAATTTTAGAAGGGATAGAGAAAATTTGACACAAGAATTTTTATAGAGGTTCGGGTGTTAACAAACCCTACTCCTCTCCCCAATCGTAATTGGGAGTTTCACTAACACACTAAGTGTTACAATGGAGTTTTACAAGCTCACTCCCAACTATGGTGTTTCTCACAATGGCTCACACCTAACCCAGAAATCCCTTGTGTTTTAATGGCTCACACAATAACCAATTCCTTGTGTTTTAAAGGCTCACACAAACAATCTTCACTTTGTATTTTTACAGGCTCACACAAACAACCATTTAAATTTGTGTTTTAGAGGCTCACATAACAAACCCTTACAAGTGTTCTACTCTTAACCCAGAAATACCCAAAGCTCACTTGAGTAATGATTACAGAGAGAAACACTCACAAATCCTAATTGCTCAATAAATGAAGAGAAAAAAGATTTTTACAGAGAATATATTTTGGTTCTCAAAGTATTGAATGTACAAATAGCTTGTAATAAGATTTTGATTCAAAGTAATTGTTATCCTCTTGTACTGAATACATAAATGACTTCCATTTATATTCTCATGGCTGATCATAGCCGTTGGGGTGCATTAAATACGAAACTAGTCGTTGTACCATCCAAATAATCGCGCCTGACCTTTTTCTCTTTCATCATTCACGGGCGTGACTATGTTTGTCATGGGCGTGACATTTTTTCCCAAGCCGTTACTGAAGTGGTGACCTTGATCATGAAGCTTTCTGGAATGATTTGACACATTGTGTCACGGGCGTGACAAACTTCCCAGCCGTGATCCAAGTGGTGACTTTGGTCGTGAAGCTCTCTAGATGAAAATGACATGAACATTCACGGGCATGACTAAAATGTCCACTTCACGGTTTGTTCTTCCTTCATGGCCATGAACTTCAAATGTTGGTTTTGGTAACGGTTAGCTCTTTCACGGGTGTGACACATAGAGTCACGGGCATGAACATGTTACTTCCTTAATTTTGTCTTTCAAGGATTATTCTTCCAATCTCCATTCTTGCTATTTTATTCCATGTCCTGTTTAATAGACTTAAAAAAACAAGTATGTTAAATACAATATTGCTATTTTATTTGTTATCATCAAAATAATAGAAATACCCCTCAAGGTTTAACAGTAGCATTTCATTCATTTATCATACTTGAAATTCTTTAACAATGCAAGACATACAATTTAAAATATCAATTTAATAATTTATATTTTTTTCTATTTATTTGATAGCCCACAATATTTTAAGCCAGAACTAAGCACTGGATATAAGGTTTCTGTTCTCCGACAGTATACTAGGCGCCAACTTAATAAATTTATAGCTCGGCATTTAACGCCTACATTTTCAATAATAATTTAGCACCTTTTGCTGCCTGCATAATTTTGAATTCAATACTATTTCTTAATGCCTACATAATTTCAATTCAGCACTATTTCTTAGTGCATATGTAATTTAAATCACAGTACTATTTTATAGTGCCTACATTTCTACCAATTTATTAGCATGTCAACTTATCCTAATTTCTAGTTCTCAACTAGATGTTATAGGACTTAATTATATTTGTTATCTCTATTATTATTTACACAAATTATGTACATAACACTAATATAATTTCAAACTCCATTAAATATTTTATAACATCATACTTCCTCATTTAATCATTATAACTCTAAGAAAAGTCAAATAATATATTTTTTATCACAAAATTCCACAATCAATACATATATACAAGTTGTCCTATTCTAGACAGCACTTACACCTTGTATTGCCCTGTATTTTTCATCCATTTTTAGATGGAATTTGGAGAAGTACCAACTAACACAATGTAGGTACATGTCTTATCTTTAAACTATATTTTATAGC
The DNA here is from genome assembly GCA_023653625.1 of Triadica sebifera. Lineage (NCBI taxonomy): Eukaryota > Viridiplantae > Streptophyta > Magnoliopsida > Malpighiales > Euphorbiaceae > Triadica > Triadica sebifera. The sequence goes on from CM042904.1 coordinate 11,457,004, forward strand.
AGAAGTTATGAATTTTTCCCTAGGCGACGTTCATTCCATTGTGCCCAGAATTTTACTAGATAAATTTCTAGTTCGAACTTTGAGTCTATTTTACTCCTAATTCCATGCATATTCAGTTTCAATGATCTGAATGAAAGTTGAAGCCCTATGTATTAAATTACCAACCTAACAAGAATCAATCAAAAACCATTTCCAGAACTCATTTTATGACTAGAAAAGCAAACGCTGTTGATAAGATGAATTTTCTAGCACTTCAATTAATTCCTACAATTTCCATCTTCATGCATCAGCCTCATATTCAATTTTTTTTTTATTTTCACATTCATGGCATCATTTAATCACCAATTCATCACTCAATCAAAACATCAAGAATTATATACGCTATTACACATAATTTCACAAAATGAAAATTAATATTTTTCATATTGAGTTTTTGCCAAATGTACATACCTCAAAAAGTCTATTTCACTTTACTTTTCTCTTCCTCCTCATTAGCTTTCTCCTTGCCCTTACTTCTTATTTAATTTTTGGCCCAAAGATTGTTCACCTTTTTCACCTAGCACCAAATTTCACACTAATCAAGTACTAATCACACTAATGCACCCATAATCACCATTAACAAAATAATCACCCTAAATTACTAACTTTAATGGTCACTAACCCCAAAATCAAAGAAAAGAGAAGAAGAAAAATGAGAAGATGGAAGATCAAACCTCACTTTTGTAGATCTTCAAAATGACAAAAAATTTCCTTTTCTTTTTCTATTCCTTTCTTTTTTCCGCTACCTTAGTTTTGCTCACTTAGCTTTACTTTCTTATTGATCTTGTCTTAATCCAAATTTTTCCATCCAATGTTAGCTTTGATTGAAGGAAAAAAAAAAAGAAGAGTGGGGGGAAAGGAGGTCATGACTACAATGAAGAAAAAGATAGAAGTTTGTTTGTTTTAGATGAGGAAGAATAAGAAATAAATGACCAAAAAGTGAAATTTGACTTTTATAGTTGGATTAGGTGGGTGATTAAGATTAAGAGACAATCTTGTCCCCCATTGGTCCATTAATTTAAATCACTCTTACTTTTTTTAATCCAAATAATATTCCTTTCCTGAGATAAAGATTATTCCATTCTTTTACCTTCATATAACATCTATGTCAAAACACCGTATATTCCAATTTCTTTCAACAAAATATTATATTTTTTTCTAAATTTTAATTTTGAACTTCAAAATTCTCAATTAATAATATCCAAGATATTTTTCTCATTTTTATAATGATTTTAATTCTTTTCTTTCATGTCCAAATTTAGACCCTAATCAGTTCAGGGTTCAGGGTCCAGGATTTTGATAAATTGCGATCGTGACCTAAATTATCGGGCATTACAATTTTCCCCTCCTTAAAAATAAATTTCATCCTCGAAATTTACCTTTTTAAATGGAGTGGAACAATTATGGATACTAAGCCTTCATCACCTCTTCATTTTCCCAAGTCGCCTCTTCCAAATTATGATTTTTCCATAGAACCGTTACCAATTGTACCTTCTCGTTCGACATTCCATAGCTCCTTCATTTCTTGGGCTAGAATTTCCACTGGCTCTTCTTCATAAGTTAGATCTCATTGTATCACTATAGGTTCTACTGAAATGCTCTGAGATGGATCTGATCGATATCTTCTCAACATGGACACATGGAATATGTTGTGAATTTTATCTAACTCTAGTGGTAGAGCTAATTTGTACACCATGGGCCCTATGCATTCAAGTACCCCATATGGTCTACTGAACCTAGGACTCAAATTTCCCTTCTTTCCAAATCGGAAAAACCTTTTCCAAGGTGAGACTTTTAAACATATTATCACCAACTGTATACTTAATATCCCTCATTTTCAAATCTGCATATGATTTATATCTATCAACAACAACTTTCAACCTAAGAAGAAATGCATGAAGCCTAAGGGAGGAGTGGCCAAGAAAAAGGCCAAGGAGATTGCTCCAAAAGGGACATGCTTCCATTGTGGCAAGGATGGCCATTGGAAGAGAAATTGCAAGCCTTACATGGAGTCCTTGAAGAAGAAGGCGTCTGATGCCCCATCTACTTAAGGTATTTTTGTCATTGAAATTAATACTTTTTCCAATAATAATATATGGGTATTAGATACCGGTTGTGGCTCACACATATGCAATGATATGCAGGGCCTAAGGAACAGTAGACAGCTCAATAAGAGAGAGTCAGACCTACGTGTTGGAAATGGAGCAATAGTTGCTGCATTAGCTATAGGAACATATGTATTGACCCTCCCTAGTGGGCTTATATTAAATTTGGAGAATTGTTATTATGTACTTATTTTGACTAAAAACATTACTTCTGTTTCAAGTTTAAATAAAGATGGTTTCCTTTTAGCTTTTAGTAACAATTGTTGTTCTATTATGTTAAATGGAATTCTTCATGCTAATGGTACATTATGCAATGGAATATACATATTAGATATGTCAAATCCAATTTTAAACATCAATGATCATAAAAGGCAAAAACAAGATATGTTGAAATCATCTTATTTAGGGCATTGTCGTCTTGGTCATATAAGTGAGAAACGCATGGCTAAGCTACACAAAAGTGGTAGTTTAGGGTCATTTGATTATGAATCATATGACACATGTGAATCTTGTTTATTAGGCAAGATGACTAAATTACACTTTAAGGGAAATGGTGAATGTGCTAATGGACTTTTAGACTTAATACATTCAAATGTATGTGGTCCAATGTCTACACACACTACAGGTGGTTTCATCTACTTCATTACTTTTATCGATGACTACTCACGATATGGATACGTGTATCTTATGAGATACAAATGGTGTGGCTGAAAGAAGAAACCGAACCTTGTTAGATATGGTAAGGTCTATGATGAGTTTTGCGGAATTGCCTAAATCCTTTTGGGGTTATGCATTAGAGACCGCCATTTATATATTAAATGGAGTTCCTTCAAAGTCAGTTGATGTTACTCCATATGAGATATGGTATAACAAGAGGCCCACATTTTCTTACATGAGAATTTGGGGTTGTCCTACTTATGTGAAGCGGACAATGTCAGATAAGCTAGAAGCTAAGTATGACCGATATCTGTTTGTGGGATATCCAAAAGCATCATATGGATATCAATTTTACCACCCCTTGGAACAAATGGTTTTTGTTTCAAGACATGCTATCTTTTTAGAGAGAGAATTCCTTCTTAAAGGAGATAGTGGGAGCAAAATTGAACTTGAGGAAGTTCAAGATGCTCAACCAGATGTTGATCAACTACCTGAACCCGAGCTTGTTACTCATACAGATGATATAACAGCTCAACCTTCTGAAACACAAGATCTTCGTAGGTCAAGTAGGATATGTACTATTCTAGAGAGATATGGATTTCTCATTAGTGAACAGAACGACGTATTGCTCATAAAAAATGATGAGCCTACAACCTTTGAAGAGGTTCTGAATAGTTCAGAATCTAACAAATGGCTTCAAGTCGTGAAGTCATAAATGGATTCCATGTATGAAAAACCAAGTATGGACTTTGGTTCACCCACCCGAAGGAATAAAGCCTATAGGGTGCAAATGGGTTTTCAAAAAGAAAACTGACATGGATGGTAATGTGACTACCTATAAAGCTAGACTTGTTGCTAAAGGTTATCATCAAAGACAAGGAATTGACTACGATGAAACTTTTAGCCAGTAGCTATGCTTAAATCCATAAGGATACTCCTAGCCATTGCTACTCATTTTGATTATGAGATATGGAAAATGGATGTGAAAACAGTTTTTATTAATGGAAATCTGACTGAGGATGTGTACATGACACAACCAGAAGGTTTCATATCCAAAGATGGCAAAAAGATATGTAAGCTTCAAAGATCCATTTATGGATGAAAGCAAGCATCCAGGTGTTGGAATATTCGGTTTGATGAGACAATCAAACAGTTTAGTTTCTTACAAAATCCGGATGAACATTGTGTCTACAAGAAGGTTAATGGGACTACAATCGTATTTCTTATGTTATATGTAGATGACATATTGTTAATGGGATATGATGTCTCAGCCTTACAATCAGTCAAATTTTGGTTATCCAAGAATTTCTCTATGAAAGACCTTGGAGAAACAGTCTATATTTTAGGGATAAAGATCTATAGAGATAAATCTAAAAGATTACTAGGTTTTTCACAGTCTATATACATAGATAAAATGCTAAAGAGGTTTATCATGGAGCAGTCCAAGAGGGGATATATTCCCATGACCCATGGGATTACTCTCTCAAAGCCTTTGTGTCCAAAGACACAAGATGAGAGGACACACATGAGTTTGATTCCATTTGCTTCAGCTATAGCATCAATCATGTGTGCTATGATATGTACAAGACCCGATGTATCATATGCTCTGAGTGTCACAAGTAGATACAAATCGGACCCTACTGAGGGTCATTGGGTGGCTGTCAAGAATATCCTTAAGTACGTAAGAAGAACTAAGGATGTATTCTTGGTATATGGTGGTGGAGATATTACTGTGAGTGGGTATACCGATGACAGCTTCCAATCTGACAAGGATGACTCAAAATCTCAGTCAGGTGATATATTCACACTAAATGGTGGAGCAGTTAGTTGGAAGAGTTTCAAACAGAAAATGACTGCTGATTCCACAACTGAAGCAGAGTACATTGCCGATTTTGAAGCAGCAAAAGAAGCAGTTTGGATAAAAAAATTCATCACAGAACTTGGAGTGGTTCCCAGCATTATTGATCCAATACAATTGTATTGTGATAATACTGGAGCCATTGCACAAGCAAATGAGCCACAGTTTCATCAAAGATCCAAACATGTACTCAGAAGTTACCGTTTGATTAGAGAAATCATTGGTAGTAATGATGTAAAGATAGAAAGAGTGTCCACTGATCAGAATATTGTTGATCCTTTAACTAAGCCACTTCCCCAAAAGAAATATGATTCTCATGTACTCGCCTATGGAATTAAATACAAAGGAGATTGGCTTTAGTGCAAGTGAGAGCTTGTTAGAGGAGTGCTCTAAAGGCAATCGCCTTTAGCACTTATTGTACAAATTTATTTGACTAATACCCTATAGGCTTTATTCCTTCGAGTGGGTCAACCAAAGTCCATACTTGGTTTTCTTATATGGAATCCATTTCTGACTTCATGGCTTGAAGCCATTTGTCAGATTCTGAACTATTCAAAACTTCTTCATAGGTTGTAGGCTCATCAATTTCTATGAGTAATACGTCGTTCTATTCACTAATGAGAAATTCATATCTCTCTGGAACAGTACGTATCCTACTTGACCTATGAAGCTCTTGTGCTTCAGAAAGTTGAGCTATTATATCATCTGTATGAGTAACAAGCTCGGGTTCAGGCAATTGATCAACATCTGTTTGATCATATTGAATTTCCTCAAGTTCAATTTTGCCCCCACTATCTCATTTTAGAAGGAATTCTCTCTCTAAAAAGATAGCATGTCTTGAAACAAAAACCTTTTGTTCCAAGGGGTGGTAAAATTGATATCCATATGATGCTTTTGGATATCCCACAAACAGACATCGGTCAGACTTAGCTTATAGCTTATCTGACATTGTCCGCTTCACATAAGCAGGACAATCCCAAATTCTCATGTAAGAAAATGTTGGCCTCTTTTTATACCATATCTCATATGGAGTAACATCAACTGACTTTGAAGGAAATCTATTTAATATATAAATGGCAGTCTCTAGTGCATAACCCCAAAAGGATTTAGGCAATTCCACAAAACTCATCATAGACCTTACCATGTCTAACAAGGTTCGGTTTGTTCTTTCAGCCACATCATTATGTTGTGGCGTCTAAGGTGGAGTCCATTGAGATAAAATCCCATTATCCCTAAGATAATATAGAAACTTTTGGCTCAAGTATTCACCTCCTTGATCTGACCGAAGTGTTTTAATACTTTTGCCAAGTTTTTTCTTTACTTCATTTATCAATTCTTTGAACTTTTCAAAAGCTTTAAATTTGTATCTCATAAGATACACGTACCCATATCATGAGTAGTCATCGATAAAAGAAATGAAGTAGATGAACCAACATCTGGCATGTGTAGACATTAGACCACATACATCTGAATGTATTAAGTCTAAAAGTCCATTAGCACGTTCACCCTTTCCCTTAAAGGGTAATTTAGTCATCTTGCCTAATAAGCAAGATTCACATGTGTCATATGATTCACAATCAAATGAACCCAAACTACCACTTTTGTGTAGCTTAGCCATGTGTTTCTCACTTATATGACCAAGACGAGAATGCCATAAATTAGATGATTCCAACATATCTTGTTTTTGCCTTTTATTATCATTGATGTTTAAAATTTGATTTGACATATCTAATATGTATATTCCATTCAACATAATAGAACAACAATTGTTACTAAAAGTAAAAGGAAACCATCTTTATTTAGACTTGAAACAAAAATAATATTTTTAGTCAAAGTCATTGGTTTGGCTACGAACCTTTCCATAGACAATTTCCATGCAATTATTCCTTTCACCATTCTATACCCCACTTGGTTCAGAGTATGGACATGTGTCAACTCCTACTAGACTGACAACGTCATGTCTAGTCCAAGTAATGTTAGTTCTTGTCCTTGAGGCTCAGTACTCTATTAGATATGTCATTGAAGACTATCTTCATGACATTTCCAGTTCGACTAGAGATTCCTGAGCAATGACCATGACAAGAGGCCATGGGTATACACTCCTTCTATCAAGAGTTGTGAATCCTTTATTGGTTACCTAATTACCTTTAAATACCTCAAGCTGTATCCAATCACCACCCTATGAGCTACCTCTCTGAGGAAATAAGGAATAGTGTCAAAATACAGAATTCAAGATATCCTTGAGTACCTCAAGTCTAAGGATACTTGCACCATTGCTATGATGAGACTATCATTGACATTTGAATAGATTATCCATATGATTGTCTCATAGTTGGTCATATAATGTACTTAGCTACGCTTAGCAAGCATCCACAAGTTAACTCTAAACATCTCATGTTTATAGATTATGAGATCTACTACTCGATCCAGTCAAGAAGTGTAACATGTGCTAGTTTGTCTGGATTAATAATGTTCCTTCTCATTAATCCTATGACTAGGGATAATTTTGATACTAACATAATTACACATGATAAGAATCTCAATATCATGATCTCATCATGATTTCCTTCGTGCTATGTTATGTATCAAGGACTTCATTAATTGATTTAAGATCACTTATTAATTCATATATCAAATGAACATCAAATTAATGAAAAAGCCTTTTATTTATCAAATAAATTTGTACAATAAGTGCTAAAGGTGATTGCCTTTAGAGCACTCCTCTAACAAAAGCAAATGCACTTGTTTCTTGCTAAACCATGAAACTAAGCATTCTCCAATAAAGTGACAAGTACCTGAAGTACTTTTTCTATCTAAAAGACTTCCAGCATAATCAGCATCTGAATATCCTATTATGTGAAAGGATGAATTTCTAGGATACCATAAACCTAGATGCAATGAGCCATGTAAATATTTTAAATTTCTTTTTACTGTAATTAAATGTGACTCTTTAGGACATGATTGAAAGCGAGCACATAAGCATACACTATACGTCATATCGGGTCTAGAGGCAGTAAGATATAGAGCGATCTGATCATACCTCTATAGAGCTTTTCATTAATGCTCTTACCCTTTTCATCCTTGTCCAATTTTGTTATGTGCTCATTGGAGTCTTGGCATTTTTGCATCCTTCCATTTCAAATTTCTTAAGTAAGTCTTTGGCATATTTGGATTGGTTGATGAATATGCCCTCATTGCCTTATTTTATTTGTAGACCGAGGAAGAATTTTAGCTCACCCATCATGCTCATTTCGAATTCCCTAGTCATACACTTAGCAAATTCATGGCAAAGCAATTCATTAGTAGACCCAAATATGATTTCATCGACATAAATTTGAACAATTAGAATATCATGCTTATGCTTTTTAATAAATTAATTAGTGTCAACATTCCCTTTTGTAAAATTATTTTGCAAAATAAAAGAACTTAGTCTTTCATACCAAGCTCTTGGGGATTGTTTCAAACCATATAAAGCTTTTGAAAGTTTAAATACATGGTTGGGCAAATCATAGCTTTCAAAACCTGGTGGTTGTTCTACATAAACTTCTTCCTCTATAAAGCCATTTAAAAAAGTACTTTTTACATCCATTTGAAAGAGTTTAAAATTCATATGGCATGCATATGCTAAAAGTATTCTTATGGCTTCTAATCTAGCTACAGGACCATAGGTCTCATCATAGTCTATTCCTTCTTTCTGATTATATCCTTTTGCAACTAACCTAGCCTTATTCCTAATTATTGAACCTTGTTCATCTAGTTTATTTCTGTATACCCATTTGCTTCCAATGATTTGATGCTCCTTTGGTCTAGGTATTAAGGTCTATACCTTACTTCTCTCAAATTGGTTGAGTTTCTCTTACATAGCAATCACCCAACTTTCATCATTAAGTGCCTCATCAATATTTTTAGGCTTAATTTGAGAAACAAAGGCAAGATCAGAAACTAAATGTTTGAGATGGGATCTACTACTTACTCCCCCTATAGGATCACCAATGATTTGCTCTTTGAGGTGATCTTTTGTCAATCTCCATTCCTTTGGGAGCTCTTGCCTGCTTTCCTCTTGAGTTGGAGGTAGAGAGTCATCTTGATGTGAGTTTTCTTCATCATTTTCTTCTCTAACATCATGTCTTTCCATTGTACCTACAACATCATCAAGAACACTACCTTACATAAGATCAAGCTTACTAGATTCATCAAAAACAACATGCATAGATTCTTCAACAGCTAATGATTTTTTATTAAATACTCTATATGCTTTGCTAGTTATAGAGTATCCTAAAAATATACCCTCATCAGATTTAGAGGCAAATTTTTCAAGGTTGTCCTTGGTATTCAATATGAAACACTTTCGTCCAAATACTCTAAAGTATGATATCATGGGCTTTCTTCCATTCCATAGCTCAAAAGAAGTTTTGTTTAGGAATGGTCTTTTGAAAACTCGATTTGAAATATAACATGCAGTATTTGTGGCTTAAAGTAAGTTGGTAAACCATACTCATTGAGTATTGTTCGACCCATTTCAATTAAAGTTCAATTTTTTCTTTGGACTACCCCATGAACAAGCCTTTTATGCCATATCCAAGATTCATCACTAGTAGTCATAAGACACTTAGATGAAATGTTAGATATTTTGTGTAAGTCTATTATGTAGGCATTGACATCTCTGATTCCTTTAAATATCTCTTGGCCATTAATACAGGTTACAAGACATTCGTTGGAAGTAAAGATTGCTTTGTTTCTTTTATCACATAATTCACTTACACTTAACAAGTTATGTTTCAAACCCTCAACAAGTAAGACATCTTTAATGAAAGTAGTACCATTAATACCAATGGAGCCAATGCCAATTACCTTACCCTTAGCATTGTTTCCAAAGGTTACTTTACCTCCATCAATACTTTTGATTTCAATGAAAAGTTCTTTGTCTCCGGTCATATGCCTTGAACATCCACTATCTACTAGCCAAGCATTTTTGTTTATTGTGGACTTGATGCTTACCTATATTATCACAATTCAAGTATTGTTTTTAGGTACCCAAATGAGCATGGGTGCTTAGGGATTAGCACATGAAGGTTCCTAATGAGCCTTCCTTATGCAGCAATGCTTATTTATGTGACCAAATTTCATACAAAAGTTACATTGTTTGGTTCTAAATACGCTTTTTGGTCTTACAAAGCTTTTAAATGTCATGTTTCTATTGGGTAGAGTTTGAGAGCAACGGCATGCACAAACATGATGACTTGATGCTTTTCTTGTACATAAAAGCATGATTAACCTTTTGAGGTTTCCTTCTTAGGCTTACCAACCCTTGATCATTCCTCTTATGTATAAACAATTTAGTGTTTGTTGTGCACTTAGCCCTTGGGGCTGTTACAACAAATGTGGAGATGTGGGGTTCACTTGACTTAACAAAAGTAGTCTTGTGCGATGAAGATGATGTACCCTTAAATCCTAGAACATGTCTAATTAGTGGTATTTGAGACACAATGAGAGTATTTAAACTCTCATTTCCTTTGTGAAATTTTGAAATGGAGTTTCTAAGTTCCTCAACTTCATTTTTCAAAATATTGTTTTCTTTAAGCAAGGATTTAGTTGAGGGTCTTGAAAAGTACTCGTCTAATGATTTTTGAAGAGATTCATTAGATGATTTCAGCTCAAAGTTCTCCTTTTCTAAAACATCCATTCAAATTTGATTTTAAAGTAGAAATGTTGTTTTTATAAGTATTGAATTTACTTATATATTTCTCTAGTTCTACATTCAATACTTCTATTAGGCTTTGCTCATCATCATCTTCACTATTACAATCATTATCACTACTATCATTATTGAACGTATGAGTGAAGTGATCCTACCTTATCCGAAATGTGATCCTCTAAAGCCATGAAGCATAGGTTGACCTCTTCACTTTCATTGTCATTTTTTCACTTGAAGAGCTTTCATCATCCCATATAGCTTTTGTGGCCTTTCTCCACATTGTCTCTTTCGTATTTGCACTTGTACTTCTTGAGCCTTGGACATTCCAGTTTAATATGTCATTTTTTCCACATTCATAGCACTTTACTTCCTCTTTACTCCTTTGAGAGTCATTCGAGGCCTGTTTGAAATTTCTTTGCTTGAATTTTCTAGAGTTGCCCATTCTCTTCGCAATAATTCTTTTCAACCTTCTTGAGAGCATTGCAATGTACTCATTAGTATCATCGCTATTTTCTTCATCATCTTTAACTTCCTCTTGAGATTTTGAAGTAGAGGCTTTTCGTGCTAAAGACTTTCTTTTTTCTGGCTCTGCTTCAAGCTCTCTATCTCTTTTCACTGCCATTTCATGTGTAAGAAGTTTTCAAATAAGCACATCGGTATTCATGATGCTCATGTCTTCATTTGCCTTTTCTATACTAGTAACTCTTGAACTGTAATATTTGAGAAGGAGATTTCTCAGAATTTTTTTATTTACATCTTCCAAGCTCAGGTGTTTCCCAAGCTTTCTCATGCCATTTATGATGGCTAGAAGACAGTTTGTCATGTCAGTTATTGACTCATTGGATTTCATCTTGAAGAGTTCGTACTCTGAAGTAAGAAGTTGAATCTTTTTGGATTTAACTTGCTTTGTTCCTTCATGATAGTTTTCCAATGTTTTCCACAAGCTACATGCAGTTGGGCAGTGTTGTATCCTCCCACATTCTTCAATGGATAATGATCTTGAGAGAATTGTCATTGCTTTCATGTTTTTGAAATTTGCTCTTCTTTGAGGCTTTGTCCAATCATCTCTTTACAGGATTTCTTCTTCACCATCAACTCCTCTTCTAGTTGGTGGTGTCCATTCTTTCCAAACACTATCCCACACTTCAATTCCTTTACTATCCAGATATGTCCCCATCTGGAACTTCCAATGAGCATAATTTGGTCTATCAAAGTAAGGCTTGAGACTTTGAAATCCTCCATTGGCCATTTCTTGATCTTTGCTAGCACTGTTTAGGCTTCGATACTAGACTAAGCTATGATACCAATTGTTGCCCAGAAATTGAACCAAGAATGGGGGTTGAATTGTACATTAAAAATTCTTAACTTTTAAGTGCGAAAAGAAAAGTTAAGTAAAGTAGGGATTGGAAGATATCACACAGGAATTTATATAGAGGTTCGGGTGTTAACAAACCCCACTCCTCTCCCCAAACACAATTGGGAGTTTCACTAACACACTAAGTGTTACAATGGAGTTTTTACAAGTTCACTCCCAACTATGGTGTTTGTAATAATGGATCACACCTCACCCAGAAATCCCTTGTGTTTTAATGGCTCACACAATAAACCAATTCCTTGTGTTTTAAAGGCTCACAAAAATAACCCTTACAAGTGTTCTACTCTTAACCTAATATACCCAAACTCACTTCAATAGTAGATTAGAAAGAGAAACACTCACAAATCTATAATGCTCAGAAATTAATGAGCAAAAAGATTTTTTTACAGAGAATTAATGTTTGTTTCAAAGTTGTAAATGCACAAATGGCTACAACAAGATTTTGATTCGAATTATTTGTTATTCCCTTGTTCTAGATTCATAAATGACTTGCATTTATACTTCCATGGAAAATTATAGTCATTTGGTTGCATTTAATTCAAAAATAGCTGTTACACCAACTCTTAATTTTGCGCCTTACGTGTTTCTCTTTCCTCTTTCACAGTGGTGAATATGTGTGTCACAATCGTGACTATTCTTCCAAGCCCTAACTTGAGCGGTGACTTTGGCTCTAAAGCATTCTGGAAATATTTGAAGTGTTTGCTCATCGGCGTGACATTATTCTTTCACGAGCATGAACATCCTTCCTAGTTGTGGTCCAAGTGGTGACTCTGGTCGTGATGCTCTCTGGAGGAATTTGACATGTTTTCTCATGGGTGTGACTTTCTTTCACTGGCGTGACTGATATGATCATTCACGGTTGCTATGATTCTTCATGGTCGTGAACTTTAAAAGTTGGAATGTTGGAGCTAAGCTTCATCACGGGCATGACTTAAAATGTCACTGGCGTGAACATGCTATTTCTTCAATTTTGTCCTTTTAAGGTTCGTCTTCCATTCTCCATTCTTGCTATCATGTTCCATACCCTGTTCAATAAACTTAGAAAACAAGTATGTTAAATACATTATTGCTATTTTATTTGTTAGCATCAAAATGATGGAAATACCCCTCAAGGTTCAACAAGAGTATTTCAAAGATAGTTAATAGACCTGGATCTAGTAGAGCTCCAGCCAGAGCCTATGCCATGAAAGCTAAGGAAGATCAGACGACAACAAATGTTATTGCTGGTATGTTTTCATTATATGATTATGACATTTGTGCACTCATAGATCTGGGTTCCACACATTCCTATATTTACACTAGTACACCTAGCTAGCATAATATGATTAGAGAAAACCTAGAATATGAAATTGAAGTTAGGAATCCTTTGGGTCAAAGTGTAATAGTGAATAAAGTATTCAGCAATTGTCCTTTAGTTATACATGGGAAGGAGTTTTACGAAGATTTGAATGAGTTGCCTTTCCATGAGTATGATGCCATTTTAGGCATGAATTGGCTCTCACATCACAGAGCAGCGGTGGATTGCAAGTTTAAATTTGTGGTCTTTAAGATAGAAACTTAGGAAGAAATTATTGTGAAAGGTGAATTATTCTCACATCCTCAAGTCATATTTGTAATGAAAGCTCGGAGAATGATGAGAATAAGGTGTGAAGCTTATTTGGCCTATGTGATTAACACCAAAAATGGAGGTCCAAATCTTAAAGATATCTTGGTGGTAAATGAATTCCCAAATGCATTTCCTAATTAATTACCAGAACTACATCCAAAGAGAGAGTTTGAGTTTGTTGTTGATCTTATTCTAGGAACTATCCCTACATCAAAGACACCGTATAGAATGGCCTCATCAGAAATGAAAGAACTTAAGACACAATTGCAAAAACTCCTTGATAAGGGTTTTATAAGACCAAATACATCCCCATGGGGTGTGCCGATATTGTTTGTGAAAAATAAGGATGGATCTTTGAGGCTGTGTATTGATTATCGATAGTTGAATAAGGCGATCATCAAAAACAAGTACCCATTGCAGCAGATTGATGATCTCTTCAACTAACTTAAAGGTGCAGAAGTATTTTCCATGATAGACTTGATATCAGGTTATCACTAATTAAGAGTTAAGATGGAGGATATAGCTAAAACCACGTTTAGAACCAGATATGACCATTATGAATTTTTGGTTATGCTATTTGGGATGACCAATGCTCTGATAGCTTTCATGCATCTTATGAATAGTATCTTCAGGCTATATCTAGATCAATTTCTGGTTGTTTTTATTGATGATATTCTAGTATACTCTGAACGTTCAGAAGAACATAACCTCGACTTCCCACATGTGCATTATTACATTCATTTTATTTGGACATATGCTTTTGCATATAATTCAATTGAACACGTGCATTTCATGCGTATTTTCGTAAGGATAAGGTTATGACATGCAGTAACTATGTGCCCTAGTATTTGGCAATTGTATCGAGTCGCACTTGTGTACTTATAACCTAAATGAGGATAACAAAGTATTAGAAATAAATTGAATAAGGTGTCTCAATTAAATTAAGCAAAATGACTAGATTAAGATTAAATTACATATTGTGTTGATTTGTGTAATAATAATAAGAATAATTAAAAAATAAAAATAAAAATAAAAGTCAGAAAAATGAAAAAAAAAGGAAAAGAAAAAGGAACGGATGGAAAAAAGGGGAAGACAAAAGGTGGTGGTGGCCTTTAACTTATTAGGCTGTCATTATCTTCATTCCTTTTCTTCTTCTTCTTCTTCTTCTTCTTCTACTTCTTTGCTTCATTCCTTGAATCCATTTTTTATGAAATTCCAGCCACCTTTTCTTCTCTCTTTTACTCGAAAAATTGCAACAACAAGATTAGCCAAGAGTGATTATAGGTGAGTAAATATTTATTTTTGTGTTAATCTTGATTATAGTGTTTAGATTTCATAAACAGGCAGTGTTTTGTACCATGGTTTTGATGCTCCTAGAGATCGAATCTGGAAAAGCTAAAACATAAAAGTTTTTCCTTCATGTCTTAAATTTATGGATATGTAAACATTTTGGCAAGATTTGGTGTATAGGAAGAGATATCCTCTCTCTACTAAAACTAGTCAGGGCATGAACCCTAGCCAAGTTAGCTACTGTGTTATTTGATTTTAAATTTGTTAAAGCCAATACTTGAAGTATCGCAAAACATAAAAGTTGTAGATATATGTGTTATGTATTTTTATACCAAATTTAGGGTTCATATGTCTCGTAAATATTGAGTTATAGTGAATAGAGGCATGACTGTTCCATGGTTTGAACAGCCCGCTTAGTGCCCTAGGCAGATCTAGAAAATTGTTTGGCTACTTTCAGCCCCTTAGAGATTGATTCTATACATTATCAAAACAACATAGTTATATTTATATGTCTTATATAACTTTTGGTACTAATTTCAGCTTAATATGTTATGTATAGACTAACTTATGGCCTTTGTAAGTCATACTGGTATGGAAGCCAACTCTGCTCTGGACTAGGGAAATGTTTCTTATAATTTAAAGATCTTAGAAACAAAATTGATAAAAGTTTAAAATATGAAAAATGTTTCATTTGAACCCATATAAGTGTTGATAAATTTTCAATGAAATATGACTTATATATTATATTTTATGATGAACCAAAGTTGGTACCCTGAAACTGCCTAACAGCATAAAACATAACACAATTAGAAATTCCACTAAAAATTGTACAACGATCCAATTGGTATGAAATTTTAATAAGTTTCATAATTATATGTTAATTTGAATTAGGAACAAGAATCAAATTAATTAGTCAAGTATAGAGAAATTTATATGCTAAAAAGTCCCATAAGGTCACACTGCCTCATAGGAAAAATCTTAACTATTTATATGAACAATGCATATTAATTTGTTTAAGTCTCCCTAATCATGAGTTAATCAATTATATTTTCATATTAGTCTTACAAGATATTGGAGACCCATAAGGAGTGGATAGACAATAAGTTAGGGGTCCAAATCAAAGGAGAAATGTGAGTCTAATTATCAATTGAATTCCTTAGTGCATATGAATGTTGCTTGCTATGTGATTCATATGATTGTCATGATTTGCCTCTGATAATATGATAATGGATAATTTGTGACATTTTTTGTACACATAAGTGGTATACTTGTGGTATATTCGAGGTATATGTTTGATATATGTGATATATATACCTTGTATATGTATAGTATATGCATGGTATATGCATGGCATATGAGGCATATATGCGGTATATGTATGTTATATGTTATAAGATACAATGGTTGATGAATGTTTAAGTAGAAGTGCATATGCATATGGACTTAAAAGGCATTTTGACTAGTTAATCAATATTGTAAAGCAAAAGAAAAGGCCTAAGGCCCAACAAATGTGCAAATGAAACAAATGATCAAGCTAGCTAGCAAATGCAAATGTTCACATGGAAAGCCAGGTCAATGTTTTGTTTAACTTGGTCATAACTGTAACACCTCCTCTCCCCAGCAGCTCATGCCCGGATGAGGGTGTGCTACGCTGACTTCATTGATTAAAATATCATTTTTAAAAAATTGTATACATGAAAATCATTCATATATTTTTTTTCATTTACTACTTATTTACTTTGCATTTATAAAAGAAATATAACATAAAAGTTAGACTACATTTTTAAATAGTAACATGTTCTTTACAAAACATACAATTTACTTTACAAATACTACAAAATAAAATTTACAAGATAATATACAAAAGTTGTGTAACCCACGAGGTGTGCAACAGGCTGCTTTACTAGATTAGGTCACCACTGGCTTTGTCTACTATCTTTTATTTATTCTTTACTAAATTTGCTTGAGAAAACTCCTACGCTAAGCTCTTGGCTTATTAGTGCATATAGATAAGGCAATAAAATATTTTATGCAATCATGCATTATCATATATCAACTCATGCTTAATCATATTCTCATGCAAATATACATATCATGGTATTGTAGCATGTATACATATCAAATTATATTATTTTATCTCATACTTATTTATTTTATTACCATCTTATTGTATAACACTAAATCTTCTTTTTATCCATGCCACAATTCATAATTCCATTTTTATTATCCATGTCACAATTCATAATTCCAGTTTTATTTTCAATAATTCTTTTATGTTCCATAACTTCTTTATTTATGTTTTCATTTATGCCCAGTACACCTATGAACCACTGACTAGGATAACAGAGTTGCCATCCAGGCACTTAGGAGTGCCACACGAGCAATATGATGTGTGCATATAAGTGTCAAACCCGACGTAGATAACCATGCCAAACTCGGCGTAGATAATAATGTCATACCTGGCATAAATAACAATGCCAAACCCAGCATACATAACATTACCAAACCCAGCATATATAACATTGCCAAAACCGATGTAGATAACAATGTCAAACCCAGCATAGATAATTATACCATTAATGGTTTTCATTTTCATCATACTCCCCCCTTATTTGGCATGCCAAACTATCCTAAGTTGGTTCTAGTTAGGTGTTTTAGGGCTTATACAATTTCATTAAAATTCATAACAATTAATTTCATAATTTTCATGCTTGTAATATCTCAAAATAATCACATAATCACTCAATTAAAATATTATTTACATAATATAACAAAGTTCTCATCATTTTACTCATTTCATTCCTCAACTCACATGCTGCCCTGTCACTGGCAGATTCTGTACTCTGTTTTGGACCTTAATTTTAGTCCTATTTAGTTCTGAATTTAGTTACATTATCTTCACAAAAATTTTAGATATGAATATTAGATTTAATATGAAACTTGAATCACTTAATTTGGAGTTCTGTATCAAAAGATATGATAATATTAACACTAACTGGTCAGTAATAATTCTGCCCAAAATTTTGTGGACAGATTCTAAGTCCGAGATTTATGAATTTTTCTAGACAATTACAGACATATTCAACTTTTATGTTATTAATGAAAGTTATAGCCCTATGTATTATATTTCAAACCCAACAAACAACAAACAAAACCGAATTCCAGAAATGAAGTTATAACAGTTTAAGTACACACTGCTCATCAATTTCCAGCAAGGAATATACAAAATAATCACATTCAATTTTTGCCAAATTAAATCCTAAGTCTAGCAAACATGCATCCCCAAGATTTTCACCGTAAAATAATATTAATTCAGAATCATCAACATGCCAAATAATCAAAACATGCAAATAAAAAATAAAATAGGCTATTGCATTAGGTTATGCACAAACCTCTATTTTCTTTATCTTTACTTCTCTTTCTCTTTTCCTTTTCTCCTTTGATCTAGCTCCTTGTCAATTTGAGTTCCTAAAATTTATAATCAGATTATTAAAACTTCATAAACCCTATTTTATCTCTTTCTCCTTACTCTCTTAAGCTTCATTGAGCATGAAAATGGAATTTTTCCTTACTTTTTCTCTCTTTTCTCATTTTCTTTCACTAGGATCAAGCTTGGCTATGGAGGAAAATGGAGGAAATGTTGGCTGGCTCAGAGAATAGAGTGTTTTAGATGTTAGGATAAGGAATAAGGATGAGTAATTAAAAGGAAGAAGAAAAAATTAATCAATACTTTGACACATAAGCTATAAAAATCTAGATATTTTCCTTGGGTAATTAATATGTTCATCTTTCTTTGATGTATGATAAGAGGAACGTGGAAGATAATAATGGGAAATTCTAGATACAAAGGAATAAGAAAGAAGAAGAAATAATCAAGAAGAAAATGACAAAAGTTATTAGGATGGGAGGAACACCTAAGCATCAATCTAGAAACCTTCATTAATGTTAAATGGATGTATCTTAATTAGCTTATTAAACTCTGCCACTTGGTTAAGCTAGCCTCCACATGCTTAAAATGTCCCAATTCATGCATTTAATTTATTATTATCCCAATAAATCATCGAATTTTTAATAAATTACAAATGGACCCCTAAACATTTCAAAATTTGCAATTTAATCCTTTACCGAAATTTAACATCTTAAAATATTTTGAAAAAATTATTTGGTATTTTCCACACTTAGTTGCCATTATTTTAATTATTTTTTGATAAAAATTCAATTTTAGACTTCGGTTAAACCGACGAGTCGATTTAACAACTTGTGTGACATAGGTCTAAATTAGCGGATATGACAATAACAAAATAAAATAAGCAAAGCATTTGCATACGTAAAGTGTAATGATTATTCTCACTGAGCCGCAACTCATCAATTTGCATCATTTTTCAGGTAAATAAAAGTGATAGCTCATTTTGAGTAGTGTATACAAGACATGGAGCACAGGTCACTGGCCAAGCCCCATCACTCTCTCTCCTTGCATTCCACACAAGCATGAAAATATGTCATCTGTATTTTTTATTTACGTGTTTGAATATGTATAGTCATTTTGGAATGGGTTTTAAAAATGCATAAATGAAAGCAACTCGTAAATACTTATGTGCAAAGTTTATGTTTTAATATAGGTGATATATCATATTGTGGCGAAAGCCTCAAAGTTGACTTGCAAAGTCCTTGAATGATATTACAGGATATGCAAAAAAAAATACTACCATTGTTAACAGGGTATTTTGCCTTTCCAGTATGCTGTGTGATTATTTGATACAGGGATAGGTTGAACTCAAATGCATAAGATGTTGTGTTACATTTTTGGTATTAGAGTAGGGATAGGTTCCATGGGAACATGCATATGCATAAGAGCATGATAACATATGCATCCTAAATGTTGAACATTATGTAGTGACATAATTCTATATATATTTTAGGGACATCATAAGACATGATTCACTAAGGAGGGAGAGGTCGGCTGAAATGCATTCTCATGAGGCATCACCTCATTTACATAGAGATCAACCAGCATTAGGAGCTAGGGATCCAGTGCATGCATCCCGATCATCACATGCAGAGGTACCTTATGAAGGTCCTGAACAGAAAGTTCATGGTCCTGGAATGTACAGGGAAAGGCGATATGACAAGTTGAGGAAACAAGGTGCAGTTAATTTCAATGGCACTATAGATCCAATAAAAGCGGAGACATGACTAAAAAGAACACAGAGGGTACTTAATATGATGAGGTGCACTGTAGAGGAGAAATTTTATTGTGCAGTATCTTTGCTTCAAGGCAATGCCCATGAATGGTGGAAGACAATTCCAGATAATAATGCACAACCACAAGTCTTGACATGGAATGATTTCCTTCAGAAATTCTAGAATAATTACATGCCTAAGGCATATAAAAATGAGAATAGAAAGGAATTCCTGAATCTAAAATAGGGGAACATGTCCATTGCTGACTATGAGGTGCAGTTCAACAAACTTTCCCACTATGCCACCTTTATGGTCTCTATTGAAAAAGACAAATGCTGAAAGTTTGAGGAGGGCCTCAAATATGAGATCAAAAACAAAGTCACAACTACTGATCTTGATAGTTATGCTAGACTCAAAGCTACTGCAATTAGAGTTGAACGGTTAATGAAAGAAGCTAGGAACAACAAATCAAAAAGGCAGCACGTGAGTTCTTTAGTAGTCTAGCAAAAGGTCAGGAAAAAGAGGTAGATTTATGCCAGCACCATCTGGTAATAGAGGTGGATACTCGAGCTCTAGAGGTCACACTATGACTTCTTTTTACCCGGGCAGAGGGTAGAGCCAATATGTTGAACAGAGGCCTACATGTACTAATTGTGGTAGACAACATACGGGCAAATGTAAAAGGCTCACATGAGCATGTTATTTTTGTGGGTCGATGGATCACATGTATAGAGACTGTCCAGAAAGAGCCAAACTATTAGTAACCAGTAGAGGCAGAGTAGTATCTGAGACTACAGCTGAAGTACCGAAGGTTTACCATACCAGTGGGACACAGGGCAGAGGCAGAGGCAGAGGTAGGGGCAGAACTGGTACAGTAGGCATAGGAGTGACTAGATTTAAAGGTCAAAGTTCTAAACCCCCTACACAGGCTAGAGTATTTTCGATGACTAGGCAAAAGGCAGTTGATGCTCCCGAAGTAGTCACTAGTAATATTTATATTACTGAAATATTAGCATATGCCTTGATTGACCCTGGTTCCACACTCTCATTTATATCATTGCACATGACATCCAAATTGCATCAAAAGCATGAGCCTTTTGGGATTGAGATAAATGTGAGCACTCCACTAGGGACAGTAGTAGTTTTGGATAATGTCTGTCGTGATTGCTTGATATGCATTAATAAAGCTGAGTTAATAGTTGGTTTGATCTTATTACTGCTATATGAATTTGATGTGATATTGGAAATGGACTGGTTAACTAGACATTGTGCAATAGTAAATTGCTTTACTAAGGAAGTAATTTTGGAATCACCAAACTAGCCAAGGGTAGTACTTCTAAGTGAAAGAAAACTTGTGTCTACATGTTTAGTCTCAACTGTAAAGGCATTTTCGAATGATCAAAGGGGGATATGAGGCATATTTGGCATATGTTACTGATACTAGAACCACTGATAACTTGCTTGAAAACATAACAGTGTTAAGGAAATTTTCTGATGTATTCCCAGATGATCTACCTAGTTTACCACAAGATATAGTGATAGAATTCAGTATTGAACTAGTACAAGGAACAACACCAATATCAAGGTCACCCTATAGAATGGCCCCAGTCAAGTTGAAAGAGCTGAAGGCCCAATTGCAGGAGTTGCTTAATAAAGGGTATGTCAGACCTAGTGTATCACCATGGGGAGCTCCAATATTTTTTGTTAAAAAGAAAGATGGAACAATGAGATTGTGCATTGATTATAAGCAACTGAACAAAATGATGGTGAAGAAAAAATATCCATTGCCTAGAATAGATGATTTGTTTGATCAATTACAAGGAGTCCAAATATTCTGCAAGATTGATTTTAAAATCAGGCTATTACCAGTTAAAAGTCGTGGAAGCAGATATTCCAAAGATTGCCTTTCGAATCAGGTATGGACATTATGAATTTTTAGTAATGCCATTTGGATTGACTAATGCTCCAGTTGCATTTATAGAATTAATGAATAAGGTCTTTCACCCATATCTTGATAGGTTTGTGATAGTATTTATTGATTACATATTGGTGTACTCAAAGAATAGGGGATAAAATTGAGTAAATGCAAATTATGGTTAGATCATTTGGTTTTTCTTAGACATGTGGTATCAGGCAAGGGCATAGAAGTAGACCCAAAGAAAAAAGGCAATGGTAAATTGGGAAGCTCCTAAAAATGTTTCAGAAATGCATAGTTTTCTGGGTTTAGCAGGATACTATCACAGATTTGTTGATGGATTCTCCTTAATTGTTAGCCTTTTGACTAAATTGTTGAGAAATAATGTGTCTTTCAAGTGGACTACAGAATGTCAAAGGAGTTTTGATGAACTAAAACACAATCTAACCTCAGCACCAGTATTAACTATCCCTATAAGTACATGTGGGTTTACAGTATATAGTGATGCTTCTTACCAAGGCTTGGGATGTGTATTAATGCAACAAGGTAAGGTGATAGCTTATGCATCTAGGCAACTTAGACCACGTGAGATCTCTTATCGAGGGCACAATTTAGAATTGGCTGCAGTAATAATTGCATTGAAGATTTGGAGGCATTATCTGTATGGTGAGACATTCCAAATCTTCACACACCATAAAAGCTTGGGTTAGTTGCTAACACAGAAAGAATTAAACATGAGGCAGAGATGATGGTTAGAGCTATTGAAAAATTATGACTGTACAATT
The DNA here is from genome assembly GCA_023653625.1 of Triadica sebifera. Taxonomy (NCBI): domain Eukaryota; kingdom Viridiplantae; phylum Streptophyta; class Magnoliopsida; order Malpighiales; family Euphorbiaceae; genus Triadica; species Triadica sebifera. The sequence goes on from CM042904.1 coordinate 11,479,510, forward strand.
GAATACCATCTAGGGAAAGCCAATGTGGTAGCAGATGCATTGAGTAGGAAGTCTAGTGGCAGTATAGCTCACTTACATGCATCCTCTTTTACATATTTGATTCGAATGCAATCTACGAATGTTGAATTAAATATGCAGGATAGAGGGTCATTGGTTGCTACTTTTCAGGTCAGACCTATACTAAAGGATAGGATCAAGTTGCATAGAGTAAAGATCCTAAATTGTGTGAGAAAATTGAATCATTAAGGCAGGGAAACAATAAAGATTTTCATTTGCAGGATGATGTATTGATGTTAAAGTCACACATATGTGTTCTAGACACTGAAAACTTATGCCAAGAAATAATGGAAGAGGCACACAATGCACCCATGGATGACAGAGATGTATCACAGTTTAAGACCTCATTAGTGGTGGCCAAGAATGAAGAAAAACATAGTAGAATATGTTTCTAAATGCTTAACATGTTAGCAGATTCAGATTGAACATTTAGCACCAAGTGGTAAGTTACATCCATTGCCAGTGCCAGAATGGAAATGAGAGAAAATAACGATGGATTTTGCTTATGGATTGCCAAGAACTCCATGGAAAAATTATGCATTATGGGTAATTGTTGACCGATTAACGAAGTCAGCACATTTTTTACCTATCAGATGGGGGTGTACACTCGAGAGTTTGGCAAAATCATATGTGAATGAGATAGTCAGATTTCATGGTGTTCCATTGTTCATTGTGTTGGATAGAGATCCACGGTTTACTTCACATTTTTCAGTGAGTTTACAAGATGCATTGTGAACAAAATTGAACTTCAGCACTACATTCCACCCACAGACTGATGGACAATCTGAAAGGACTATACAAACATTGGAAGAAATGTTTAGGGCATGTTCTATGGAAGTCAGAGGTGTTTGGGATGAATATATAGCTTTGATTGAATTTGCTTACAATAACCAGTATCATAGCAGTATCCAGATCGCACCATATGAGGCATTGTATGGCAGAAAGTGCTGAAGCCCCATCATTTAGGATGAAGAAGGAGCACGTGCATTAGAAGGGCTAAAGATAGTACAAGACATAGTGGATAAAATCAAAGTTGTCAAGAACAATCTAAAAGCAGCACAGGACAGACAGAAAAGTTACGCTAATCAACATAGAAAGGAGATGGAATACGAGTTAGGTGAAAAGGTATTTCTTCGTGTATCTCCATGGAAAGGGATAATCCGATTTGGCAAGAAGGGTAAATTGAGCCCAAGGTACATAGGGCCTTATGAAATTCTTGAGAAGGTTAGTCCACTGGCTTATAGGTTGGGTTTACCACCCGAGATGGCTCAGATTCATAATGTATTTCATGTGAGCATGCTTAGAAGATACAGGTCAGATCCTACACATGTATTTAAAGATCAGGCCATTGAGATTGCAGAGGACATGAGTTATATTGAGGAACCAGTGGAAATCATTGGATACAAGACTAAACAGCTAAGAAACCAAGAAATACCTTTGGTTAAGGTATCATGGTGTAACCATTTCTAGAAGAGGCAACATGGGAAACAGAAGAAAATATGAAAAGGCACTTCAATTTCGAGGATGAAATTTTTAAAAAGAGGGGAGAATTGTAACATCCTCAACTCCCCACATATGCATTATTACATGAATTTTATTTTGACATATGCATTTGCATATAATTCAATTGAACACGTGCATTTCATACTTATATTTTGTAGGAACAAGTTTATGACACGCACTAGCTATGTGTCCTAGTTTTTGGCAATTGTATCGAGTCACATGTGTGTACTTATAACCTAAATGAGGATACCAAAGTATTAGAAATAAATTGAATAAGATGAATAAATTAAAGAATGATTAGATTAAGATTAAATTGCATATTGTGTTGATTTGTGTAATAATAATAAGAATAATTAAAAAAATAAAAGTTAGAAAAATAAAAAAAGGATAAAAAAAAAGAAAAAGGGACAGATAGAAAGAAAGGGAAGACAAAAGGTGGTTGTGGCCTTTAACTTATTAGGCTGTTATTATCTTCATTCCTTTTCTTCTTCTTCTTCTTCTTCTTCTTCTTCTTCTTCTTCTTCTTCTTCTTTGCTTCATTCCTTCAATCCATTTTCTTTGAAGTTCTAGCCACCTTTTCTTCTCTCTTTCACTCCAATAATTGCAGCAACAACATTAGCCAAAAGTGATTATAGGTGAGTGAACATTTATTTTTGGGTTAATCTTGATTATAGTGTTTAGGGTTCATAAATAGGTAGTGTTTTGTGCCATGGTTTTGGTGATTTAGCCATCGTATCTAGAAAATTTTAAAACATGAAAGTTGTTCCATTATGTCTTATATTTATGGATATGGAAATAGTTTTGCAGGATTTGGTGTATAGGAAGAGAGATCCTCTCTCTACTAAAAATGGTCATCATTTGAACCCTAGACAAGTTAGCTACTGTGTTATTTAGTTTTGAATATGTTCAAGCCATTATTTGAAGTATATCAAAATATAAAAGTTGTATATATATGTGTTACATATATGTATACCAAATTTTAGATTCATAGATCTTGTAAATTTTGAGTTATGGTGAATAGAACCATGACAATTCCACGGTTTGAACTGCCTGCTTAGTGCCTTGGGAAGATCCAGCAAATTGTTTACTACTTTAAGCTCCTTAGAGATCGATTCTATAAATTATCAAAACATAAATATTATAGCTATATGTCTTATCTAAATTTTGGTACGAATTTCAGCTTAATATGTTATGTATATACTAAGTTATTGCCTTTGTAAGTCATACTAGTCCGAAAGCCAACTCTGCCCTAGACCAGCGAAATGTTTCTTATAATTTGAAATTGATAGATACATAATTGATAAAAGTTGTAAACATAAAAAAATGTTTTTTTGAACCCATATAAGGTTCTACAAATTTTCATTGAAATATGACTTATATATAATATGTTATGAGGAATCAAAGTTGGTACCTTGAAACTACCTAAGGTCAGAAAACAGAATACATTTAGAAATTCCACCAAAAATTGTAAAATGATCCAATTAGTCTGAAATTTTGATATGTTACATAATTATATGTTAATTTGAATTAGGCGTAAGGATCAAATTAAGTAGTCAAGTATAGAGAAATTTATAGGTAAAACATTCCCATCAGGTGACACTACCTCATAGGAAAAATCATAACTATTGATATGAACAATGCATATTAATTTTTTTAAGCCACATTAAGTCTCCCTAATCATGAGTTAATTGATTATATTTTCATATTAGACAATAAGTTAGGGGTCGGAATCGAAGGAGAAAGGTGAGTCTAATTATCAATTGAATTTTTTAATGCTTATGAGTGTTGCTTGCTATGTGATTCATATGATTGTCATGATTTGCCCCTAATAATATGATGATGGATACTTTGTGACATTTGTGATACACATAAGTGGTATACTTGTGGTATATTTGAGGTATATGTCTGACATATGTGATATATATACCTAGTATATGTATAGTATATGCAAGGTATATGTGTGGCATATGAGGCATATAAGCGGTATATGTATGTTATATGTGATAAGATATAATGGTTGATGAGTGCTTAAGTACAAATGCATATGCATATGGACTTAAAAGGCGTTGTGACGAGTTAATCAATATTGTAAAGCAAAAAAAAAGAGGCCTAGGGCCCAAAAAATGTGCAAATGAAACAAATGATCAAGCTAGCTTGCAAATACGAATGTTCTGTAATATCCGCTAATTTAGGCCCCGAGTCGCACGTGTCATGAAGTTGACGCATTTGACCGATCAGAGTCCAAATTCGGATTTTTACAAAAAATTGATCAAATTAATGGCTAAATTAAATGATAAATGCCTAATGAAGTGATTTTAAAGTTTAAAGAAGTTGATTTACGATAAAGGACTAAATTGCGAAATTTAATAAGTTTTGGGGTCAAATTTCAATTTTCCAAAAATTGGAAGATTAATAAGATTAATTGCTAATCAACATATTAATTTTGGGCATATTTTGATAGGTTGGCCGACCATGATATTAAAGGAAGAAGGATTAATATTGATTAAGTGAAAAATTGGAAGAAGATGGTCAAATGGTGGGTCCCAATGGAGATTTTTTTTGGGTACCCTATTTAAGACTTTCTTTCTTCTTCCTCTTCTCTTCATTTTCTGCTTTCTTCTGTCTTTTCTCTACCAGTCATGCTAGCTGCATCATTTCCTCCATAGCTCACCTTGATTTCTAGAGAGAGAAAGGAAGGGAAGAGAAAGGAAAGAGCAAGACAAAGTGATATTCATGTTCCATAACTCTTAAGGAAGCTGGAAAGAACAAGAAAGAGGAAGAAAAAAATCAAGTTTGGTAGAGAGAGAAAATCTCCAAAGTTTTGATTAAGTGAAGAAAAGTGTAGGGTAAGAAGTATTTCTTCTTCTTCTTCATCTTTTCTGAAGGAAGTTTGAATTTTGAACTCATTCAAGACTTATGTGGAAGGAGAGAGAAACTAGGGTTTTGAGAGAGAAAAAGAGAGTTAGGATCTTAAGGAAATCAGATGATAATAATGATTTATGATGTTGTAGGAGTTCCAAGTGACAAGGAACAAGCTCTAAGGAGCAAAGGAAAAAAGAAAGCTACCTAGAAGAGTGAAGGAGAAAGATTTAAGGTTTGTGCATATCTTAAGGCAATAGCTTATTTTGTTTGAAATAATGCATGCTGAACATGATTGTAGATAAATACATTTTAAGAATGATAATGATTATGGCATGAAACCATAAAATTAGACATGTATGAATGAGATCCTTATGTGATATTGAATAAATGATGCATGTTAGAAAATCTTGTATGATCAAGGCATTTACATGTATTAAAGAGTAATAAGTTGAGTAAAGAACCTTAGAAATGCATGAAATAGAATTTGGTATGATTTGGATGATGTTAGAATGAATGAAATGTGAATATACAGATTTCCTACTGAAAGTCACAGGTGTGACTATTGAGTCACGGGCATGAACTTGAGGGTTCACGGTTGTGACCTCTAGGTGGAAATGGTACTATTCATTTCAGAAGCATTCACAGGTTGGAATCACGGAAGTGAACTTATTCACGGGTGTGAATGAGTAATCGCGACCGTGAATGCTTTTGGGCGATTCATTCCAGTAGCTTTCACGGCTTGGGATTACGAGCGTGAACTAATTCACAGGCATGAAATTAGTAATCATGGCCGTGAATGCTCTGTATTGTGATTATGAATGTGGTTATCAAATGAAGAATTCAGGTAAGTAAATGAAAGTCACTGTCTATCCAGTGAAATAAGAATGATATGGATATATGTATATGTATATATATATTGATGTGAGAATGTGATATGTCGTGATATAGAAAAAAAATGAATTGATATGGAAAAATGAATTGTCACGGATGAAATATGTGAATTTTCATGGATGTTGTATGAAATCTGATGCAGATGATAAACATGAGATTATTGATGAATCTAGTAAATGATTGAAAAGATGTATGAGTATGACTATATGTTGCAAAACAAGAAAATTGAGATGTTGATAAACATGAAAATATTGATATGTTGAAATTTGAGAAATTATGATTGATGTGAAAATATAAAGAAGCCCATTACTCTAGTTGCGGACTAGAAACAGGATAGATGACATGTCATTAAGGGGGCAAACGGTACCGTACTATACCTCAACCAATGTGGCATAAGCTTGTGTGAGCGCCATTGGTCTGGGAAGCTCAGTCAGTGTGGCTTAAGCTATGGGAGCTCTACTAACTTGAGAAGCTCTGATGAGCACATATAAATGAGGACAAGGTGGCTTAAGCTCGGAGAGTGCACTTGGTTCGGTTATTCATCTCTGATGAAATTATACTCAATCAATGTGGCCTAAGCTTGTGTGAGCACCATTGATTTGAGAATCTCTTATGATCCAGATAGTGGACAGGGTGGCATAAGCTTGTGTGAGCGCTCCTGATCCATAACACGTATCCAGTCAGTCCAAAAATTTAGAGTGATGTGGGCAAGATAATGAGGATATGTTGGAAAATAAGAAAAGAAAAGAATAAGAAAATGATGATGCTATGAGATTGAAATAAAATGATAAAGAGATGAATAGAGAAATTTACCATTAAAGATAAAAGAAAATAACATTGTCTATATGAGCATGACATTTATACTTGTATGAAATAGGAATATGTTGATTGTCATGCATGCAAATATTTTAATGCACAAATTGATAATTGTTAATGCTTGTTGCATGATATAGTATATTGCCTTATTTATATGCACCACTAAGCTTAGAGCTTAGCGTGGAGTTTAATTTCCAAGCAGATATAGAAAGGTAGCTGAAGACTCTAGATAAAGCAAGTGGTGATCCCATTCAAGTAAAGCAGCTGAATCTTGAGAAAGTGGGTTACAAGTTTTGAAACTTTTTTATTTGCCTTTTGTATTAAAGAAATGTTAGAGTTTGTAAAACTTACTTTTAAAGTTGTTAAGAATTACTTTGATGTTAAAATTACTATCTTATGTATATAAATTGTACTCTGGTTTTTGGTTATATTTATGTATAAAAAATTGGAAGAAGTAAGAAAGACAGGTAGCAGCGCTTCCCCCATCCGGGCGCGTGCGGTTCAGGTGGGGAAGCGGTGCCGCCACATGTTCACATGGAAACCTGGGTGAATGTCTATTTAACTTGGTCGCAACAAAATAAAACAAGTAAAGCATTTGCATACATAGAGAGTAATGATTATTCTCACTGAGCCGCAACTCATCAATTTGCATCATTTTTCAAGTAAAAAAAAGTGATAGCTCATTTTGAGTAGCGTATAGAAGACATGGGGCACAGGTCACTGGTCGTGCCTCAACACTCTCTCTCCTTGCATTCCACACAAGAATGAAAAGATGTCATTTGTATTTTGTATTTATGTGTTTGAATATGTATAGTCATTTTGGAATGGATTTTAAAAATGCATAAATGAAATCAACTCGTAAATACTTATGTGCATAGTTTATGTTTTAATATATGTGATATATCATATATTACAGGATATGCAAAAAAAAAAAATTTACTACCATTGTTAATAGGGTATTTTGCCTTTCCAGTATGCTATATGTGATTACTTGATATAGGGATAGGTTGAACTCAAATGTATAAGATGTGGTGTTACAATTTGAGAATAGTGTTATAGACTTTCAAAGAACATAAGCTCTATGCCAAACTCTCAAAATGTGATTTTTGGTTGAAGGAGGTGACATTTTTGGGACACATTGTCTCAGCAGAGGGCATTAAAGTGGATTCTAGCAAGGTGGAGGCAATTGTGAATTGGAAACCCCAACGGAATGTGTTCGAGCTCAGAAGTTACCTAGGTTTAGCTGGATATTATCAGAGATTTATCAAGGGTTTTTGAATGATTACTTCTCCGACAAGACTATTGAGAAATGTTGTTAATTTGAGCGGACATATAAGTGTTGTAACACTATATCTTATACATTTGAGTTCAACCTATCCCCGTATCAAATAATCATATATAGCATATTGGAAAGGAAAAATACCCTGTTAACAATGGTAGTAAAATTTTTTTTTCATATCCTATAATATCATTCATTGACTTTGCAAGTCAACTTTGAAGCTTTCGCCACAATATGGTATATCACATATATTAAAACATAAACTTTGCACATCAGTATTTATGAGTTGCTTTCATTTATACATTTTTAAAACTCATTCCAAAATGACTATACATATTCCAACACGTAAATACAAAATGCAGATGACATATTTTCATGCTCGTGTGGAATGTAAGGAGAGAGAATGATGACGCTCAGCCCGTGACCTATGCTCCATGTCTTCTATACGCTACTCAAAATGAGCAATCACTTTTCTTTACCTGAAAAATAATGCAAATTGATGAGTTGCGGCTCAGTGTGAATAATCATTCAAGGAGATCCAAAGTACCAAACAACTCATAGTAATAAATCACAAATCCAACACATACCATGTATTCCATTCCATTCATCTGAATCATATAAATATCAATAAAGTTGAAACATATAATCATTACTCTTTACATATGTAAATGCTTTGGTTATTTCATTTTATTGTGACCAAGTTAAATAGACATTGCCCTGGGTTTCCATGTGAACATTTGCCATGTGAACATTTCCATTTGCTAGCTAGCTTGATCATTTGTTTCATTTGATCATTTGTTGGGCCATAGGCCTCTTACTTTGCTTTACAATATTGATTAACTAGTCACAATGTCTTTTAAGTCCATATGCATATGCACTTGTACTTAACCATTCATCAACCATTGCATCTTATCACATATAACATACATATACCGCATATATGCCTCATATGTCACGCATATACCTCGCATATACTATACATATACCATATACATATATCACATATGCAAACACATACCTCAAATATATCACAAGTATACCACTTATATGTACCACAATGTCACAAATTATCCACCATCATATTATCAAGGGCAAATCATAACAATCATACGAATCACATAGCAAGCAACATTCATATGCACAAAAGAATCCAATCGATAATTAGACTCACCTTTCTCCTTTGATTCCGACCCCTAACGTATTGTCTATCCGCTTCTTATGGGTCTCCAATATGTTGTGAGCCTAATATGAAAATATAATCGATTAACTCATGATTAGGGAGACTTAATGTGGCTCAAACAAATTAATATGCATTATTCATATCAATAGTTAAGATTTTTCCTATGAGGCAGTGTGACCTTATGGGACTGTTTAGCCTATAACTTTTTCTATACTTGATCAATTAATTAGGTTCTTATTCCTAATTAAAAATAACATAAAAATATATAACATATTAAAATTTCAGACCAATTGGATCATTGTACAATATTTTGTAGAATTTCTAAATGTGTTCTTTTTTCTGCCCTATTTTCTGCCTTTAGGCAGTTTTAGGGTACCACCTTTGGTTCATCATAACTTATAATATATAAGTCATATTTTAATGAAAATTTACACAATCTTATATGGGTTCAAATGCAAAATTTTTTATGCTTATAACTTTTATCAATTATTTCTCTATGGTCTTCAAATTATAAGAAACATTTCACTGGTCCAGAATAGAATTGGCTTTCGGACCAGCATGACTTTCAAAGGCCATAACTTAGTCTATACATAATATATTAAGCTGAAATTAGTACCCAAATTTATACAACACATATAAATATAAATTATATATTTGTATAATTTACATAATCTATCTCTAAGGAGCTCAAAATAGCCAAAAATATTTTTGGATCTGCCCGGGGCACTAAGCAGGCAGTTCAAACCAAGGAACAGTCATGGTTCCATTGACCATAAATCAAAATATACAAGACATATGAACTTGAAATTTGGTATAGAGATATTAAGATGCATATATACAACTTTTATATTTTGAAATACTTCAAATAATGGCTTTATCATATTCAAAACTAACAAATAAAGTGGCTAACTCACTTAGGGTCCACATCCGGACCAGTTTCAGTAGAGAGAGGATATCTCATTCTATACACACATCTTGCAAACAATTTTATATATCCATAAATATAAGACATAAAGGAATAAATTTTGTGTTTTAATCTTTTCCAGAATCAATTTCTATTGATATCAACATCGGGGTGCAAGTCAGTGCTTATTAATGAACTTTAGCAACTCAAATCAACCTTATAGCAATAATAATTGATTACTTACCAAGAAAAAACTTGCAAGGGATCAATTTGCCTAAAAAATTAAATGAAACAATGAAGAATTGAGTTCTAGAATGGAGGTAGATGAAGAAGAAAACGGGGCTGAAGTGAAGAGGCATAAATGGGGGAGGAAGATAAAGTTAACTTTTTCTTTTTGTTCTTTTTATCTTTTCTCTTTTCTCTTCTCTTCTCTTCTATTTTTCTTTTGTTTCATTTTTATTTTATTTTATGTATATTATTATTATTATTTACATATATTTATAATTCCACTAATTCATACAATAATACAACTTAATCATTTTGCCCGATTTAACTAAATTAACAATGTAAATGTTTACTAATCTTAATCCAGTCATTTTGCATACTTTTATTTAGTCACCTTATTTGAATTTATTTCAAATACTTTGTTATCCTCATTGATGTTATAAGTACACATGTGCAACTCAATAAAATTGCAATGTACTAGGACACGTAGCTAATGCTTGTCATGGACTTGTTCCTATAAAAATATACATGGAATGCACGTGTTCAATTGAATTATATGAAAGATGCATATGTTAAAATAAAATGCATTTAATAATGCATATGTGGGATGTCAAGGATGTTACAAGTGTTAAGCCAGCTTTGACAGGCTAAAGAATATGCTCACTGAGTCCCCTGTTTTAACACAACCAATCCCTAATAAGGAGTATGTCATTTATAGTGACACTTCTCGTAATGGATTGGGTTGTGTATTAAAGCAAGATGGAAAGGTGGTTGCTTTAGCTTCTAAGCAGTTAAAGCCACATGAGAAGAATTATCCTACCCATGATCTAGAGCTGGCCGGTATAGTTTTTGCATTGAAGATTTGGTGCCACTATTTATATGGGGAGAAATGTTTTATATACACAGATCACAAGAGTTTGAAATATCTTCCCTTATAGAAAGAATTAAATTTGAGGAAAAGAAGATGGCTACAGTTGATAAAAGATTATAATTATGTGATTGACTACCATCCAGGCACGACTAATATAGTAGCAGATGCTTTATGTAGAAAGACTATGGCAGAGTTGCACATCCAGCCCACTCTTACTCAAGAAGTCAAGGATGCACAGAGACAAGATATTAATCTAATTGAACTACCTGAGTTGGTCTCCAATGAGGAGAGACCTGGGTTTGTTATGGAATCATACGGTGGACTATTCTACCAAAGCAGATTATGTGTGCCCAATGTAATGGATCTCAAACAGAGAATTCTTAGAGAGATCCATGAAAGCAAATATGCTATGCATTTAGGGAGTAATAAGATGTTTCAAGAGTTAAAGAGTAGATACTATTGGGCAGGTATGAAAAAGGACATCACATAGTACACTTCAAGATGTTTAACTTGTCAACAAGTCAAGGCTGAACATCAAGTGCCTTCAGGATTGCTACATCTAATCTTTATTTTGCAATGGAAGTGGGAACTAATCACTATGGATTTTGTGACTAGATTGCCATTGACATCAAAGAAGCATGATACTGTATGGGTCGTAGTGGACAGACTTACAAAATCAGTGCATTTCTTACCTATAAGGAAAGACTATACATGTGTCTCATATATTTTTGATATGGGCGTTCTTCTTGGCAACTTGTAGGATTGTAGGAAGATGTCTTCGAATGAATGGGATATGGTTGAGATTACCGGCTCTCCCAATATTGAGACTCCCCATCAGCCTAGTGTAGCGAGCGTGCAAGGGCAAAATGCTGTTCCAAATTCCCCACAGCAGGCAGCATAACATATTTGGTGCCCAGAAACTGAACCAAGAAGGGGAGTTGAATTATATATTAAAAATTCTTAACTTTTAAGTGTGGAAAGAAAAGTTAAGTAAAGTAGGGATTGGAAGATATCACACAGGAAGTTTTATAGAGGTTCGGGTGTTAACAAACCCTACTCCTCTCCCCAATCTCAATTGGGAGTTTCACTAACACACTAAGTGTTACAATGGAATTTTTACAAGCTCACACCCAACTATGGTGTTTGTAACAATGGATCACACCTAACCTAGAAATCCCTTATGTTTTAATGGCTTACACAATAAACCAATTCCTTGTGTTTTAAAGGCTCACACGAATAACCCTTACAAGTGTTCTACTTATAACCCAATATACCAAACTCACTTGAGTAGTAGATTACAAAGAGAAACACTCACAAATCTATAATGCTCAGAAAATAATGAGCAAAAAGATTTTTTACAGAGAATTAATGTTGGTTTGAAAGTGGTAAATGCACAAATGGCTACAACAAGATTTTGATTCGAAGCATTTGTTATTCTCTTGTTCTAGACTCATAAATGACTTGCATTTATACTTCCATGGTGAATTATAGCCATTTGGTTGCATTTAATGTTTAAATAGTCATTGCACCAACTCTTAATTTTGCAACTAACATGTTTCTCTTTCTTATTTCAGGGTCATGAATATGTTTGTCACGGCCGTGACTGTTCTTCCAAGCCATGATTTCAGCGGTGACTTTGGCCGTGAAGCATTCTGGACTGATTTGAAGTATTTGATCATAGGCGTGACATTATTCTTTCATGGGCATGAACATCCTTCCTAGCCATGGTTCAAGTGGTGACTCTGGCTGTGAAGCTCTCTGGAGGAATTTGACATGTTTTCTCACAAGCGTGACTTTCTTTCACGGGCGTGACTGATATGATCCTTCACAGTTGCTATGATTCTTTATGGACATGAACTTTAAATGTTGGCGCTAAGCTTCATCACATGCATGACTTAAAATGTCACGGGCGTGAACATGCTATTTCTTCAATTTTTGTCTTTTTGAGGTTAGTCTTCCATTCTCCATTCTTGCTATCATGTTCCATACCTTGTTCAATAAACTTAGAAAACAAATATGTTAAATACATTATTGCTATTTTATTTGTTAGCATCAAAATGATAGAAATACCCCTCAAGGTTCAACAATCTCCCCCTTTTTTATGGTGACAAATAATCTAGCAATATGTGCTTTTGAGAAATCTCCCCCTCAAAAGATGCTTAAGATAAAAAATTACTAAAGTGCAAGAATTGTAAAGAATGATTAAGTATATCATGGATGTAAGCTTCCTAGTTTAGGTATATGCAAGTTATATGCAAGGTATATCCAATGTATACCAAATTTTTACTAAAAACTAGTTAAGTATATGCAAAGTATATTTAAGGTATATGCAAAGTATATCAAGCATATTCATTTGTGTAACTTGCATCAAGGTATATGTAAAGTATACTTAAGGTAAAGTCAAGGTATATCAACTAATTTGCATACTTGCATATTAATTTAATTCAAATAAGTATTTCAAATATATTGCTTTTAAATTTAAATATAATATATTGCTAGGTTATCCCCCTTTTGTCATCAACAAAAAGAAAAAAAACATAAATCATAAGGGAAAACTAATGCAATTATATTAATATTAAAAGAAAAGTACAAGGTTTTGAAAAGTAATTTAAAGTCCTACATTAAAAATACTAGAAATTATCATAGCAAAAATATAGTCTTGCTAGATTTGGAGCTAGACATCCCATCTCTAAGGTGAGCTAGTTACGCCTCGAGGCTCTCCATACGAGACTCCATGAAATCCTTGAGGTTTTCTAACCTCTCATCAATAGAAGCATGCAATTGGTCAAAATGTGGTGCCAATAGATCAACCACTTGCTGAGCCAAGTTCGTCCAATTTCCTGCTCAACCTCTGGGGTCGCTGTCTCAACTCGAACTCTCTTCCTTTGCTGGATTCCTTGAAGGCTAGCTTTGAAGTCTTCCAAATCATTGTCTTCCCAAATAATCTCACCAACTGCGTTGGTGAAGCAGTAGTAGATGTTGTTCACATGAACTATGCGAACCACCGCTCCCATTTTGATAAACGATCAACGTCTAGTCAGTCTTGAGGATGTGCTGGTATAAGGCTGAAATGGTGCCCCTCTAGCTTCAAATACCCAAGCTTCAAAGCAAGGTGAGTCACGTACCCACCAATCAAAATGTCACCGGAAGGCTTCGTGGCAATAGACAATAGATGGTTTTCAAACCATTGAGATAAAACCACCATTAGGCCTCTTCGGACCATCTACAGGAGAAAGAGCTCAGATTTCCAAATCGATCCGTTGCTGTCTCCTCTAGCAAAAATGCTATATGTTAGAAACCTATGCAAGTACTTGTGCACTGGTGATTGAAGGTGGGTGTTTTTCATCTTCTTGACATCCTAGCTGCAGTCGAGCCCGAAATGAGTCCATGCCTGAGTTGCACAAAACTCCACCTCACTCTCATTAAGGATACGGTCAGAGGGAAGGTTGAACATGTCCCCAAACTCCGTGGCAGTGAGGTGTTCAGATGCTTGAAAAATTAAAATTTTACCGTGCCAGTGGGAGAGACTTGCAGGGTGCTAAGGAACTCGAGAGTTGGTTCCCTTAGTATCGGTTGATGGATATCAACAAAATCTTTTAGATGACAAACCTGGAGTTGTTCCATGATGCTTGTCTCGAGACCAAGAGTCCTGATAGTGTGCCACTCAAATGATCGAGAGGAAAGGAGTGGTCATTGCTTGAGAACCGAGTATCTTGAACGAAAATGCTCCAGAATAATGTTTAGAAGGTAGTTTGTGTACCTTCTTAGAGCATGAGACTTCTTTCTGGTACCTCTAGAAGAGCTGGGTTCCATTCTTTTTTTGTGAGAAAGATTTTTGAAAAGAGAAAATCTGATGGAATGTTTGACTACAACCTAGTGAGTTTTGATTTCTGATGATGGTATTGAATGGTGATAAATGAGAGAAGATGGAGAGTTGGAAATGAGAGAAATAATGGCAAAAACATTTTAAAGCCGACATATTCACGGTCATGAATGGTAAGTCACGGGCGTGAAATGTCGTGTTCACGGTTTACTGAAGAGGCTCTCTACCCATGATAAGGGATGTGAAATGATTCACAGTCATGACATTTAAGGTTCACGGGCGTCAATGATGAAATATCACGATCATGAAGTACAATCTCCACTACTTGTGACCGTGACACAGAGCGTGACACAAAGCGTGAACGCTTCTGTAAGTTTTTGGTGGAAATGTTCACGGCTGTGAATAAGTGTCACGGTCATGAACAAATGGTTTCACGGGGGTGATAGAAAAAGGTTATGGGCGTGAAACATAGCCTTCACTACCTTCAACCATGAAGCATGTTGTGAAGCAAGGCGTGAAACCTACTGGAGCTTTTGGCGATTATGATCACGGATGTGAATATATGTCGCGGACGTGAATAGCCTAAAATCCTCATTAAATAAAGCTAAGTTTAAAGCAAGACCAAAGGATTTCTAAGGTGCTTATTGTTGGGTTTTGAAGAATGAATCATATTCATAAATGCAGCGGAAAAAATAAAATTTTCAAAACCCAAAACAAAAGATCATACTTGTACCATTAAAACTAATTTATATAAATATAAATGTTAAAAATTATACCTTGTAATTTCTTATTTGTTCTTCAAATCTTCACTTTGTTGGGTTGTAGCAAACCACAACAATCCACACTAGGATGTCTCTAACGATAATCCATGTGAAGAATGAAGAAGAAACTATCAAGAGAAATGGTTTGAACAAATTCAAAGTGCTAGCTTTCAAAGTGTTCTTAATGTCTCTAACGATAATCCATGTGAAGAATGAAGAAGAAACTATCAAGAGAAATGGTTTGAACAAATTCAAAGTGCTAGCTTTCAAAGTGTTCTTAAGAGATTTTTGTTGTGTCTTAAAAATATTTTTTTCACAAAAAAGATATTTTTCATGTCTCTTTTATGCCATTTGATATCTTTTCTATTTCAATCAAATTCAAAGAAAATATGAAAAGTCAAAAATGGGGAAAAGGGAAATGAATGAATAGTAATTGGCCATAATTGGCCTAATTAAGGCCAAAAACTACCGTTGGCCAATGGGTGGGAGGCAGCAGCGCGCTGTGCCTGCTGAGGGCTCCTGTAGGGCAGCCCCGCGGGGGCCCGTGACCG
Organism: Triadica sebifera; assembly: GCA_023653625.1. NCBI lineage: Eukaryota > Viridiplantae > Streptophyta > Magnoliopsida > Malpighiales > Euphorbiaceae > Triadica > Triadica sebifera. The sequence goes on from CM042904.1 coordinate 11,495,233, forward strand.
GTCTTTGATAGGATCCAAAATATGAGAGAATTATATTGGGATGGATCGCGATGAGATTTCACAGAAAAATCATTCTCCGTATTTTCAATACGTGTGACCCATTAGGTTCCCGATTATGTTGGCCACTTAAATTAACAATTAATTTAAGCAGGTCATGAGCGTTATCTAGCAACACATTATGACCCCCAATTGACCGGAAAGTCAATTGTTTGACTATGAACTTTTCCTTAGACAATTTTCGTGCGATTATTCCTTTCACCATTCCATACCCCACTTGGTTCAGAGTATGGACATGTGTCAACTTCCACTAGACTGATTACATCACGTCTAGTCCAAGTAATGTTAGTTCTTGTCCTTAAGGCTCATTACTCTATAAGATATGTCATTGAAGACTATCTTTATGACATTTCCACTCCGGCTAGAGATTCCTGAGTAATGACCACGATAAGAGGCCATAGGTATACACTCCTTCTATAAAGAGTGGTGCATCCTTTGTTGGTTATCCAATTACCTTGAAATACCTCAAGTTGTATCCAATCACCATCCTATGAGCTACCTCTCTGAGGCAACAAGGAATAATGTCAAAATACATAATCAGTATTCAAGATATCCTTGAGTACCTCAAGTCTAAGGATACTTGCATCATTGCTACAATTAGACTATCATTGACATTTGAATAGATTATCCATATGATTGTCTCATAGTTGGTAATCTAATGTACTTAGCTACACTTAGCAAGCATCCACATGTTAACTCTAAAAATCTCATGTTTATAGATTATGAGATCTACAACTCGATACAATCAATGAGTGTAACATGTGGAAGTTTGTCTGGATTAATAATGTCTCATCTCATTAATCCTATGACTAGGGATAATTTTGATACTAACATAATTACACATGATAAGAATCTCAATATCATGATCTCATCATGATTTCCTTTATGTTATGTTATGTATCAAGGACTTCATTAATTGATTTAAGATCACTTATCAATTCATATATCAAATGAACATCAAATTAATGAAAAAGCCTTTTATTAATCAAATAAATGTGTACAATAAGTGCTAAAGGTGATTACCTTTAGAGCACTCCTCTAACAAGCTCCCACTTGAACTAAAGCCAATTTCCTTTGTATTTAATTCCATAGGCGAGTACATGAGAATCATATTTTTTTGGGAAAGTGGCTTAGTTAAAGGATCAACAATATTCTGATCAGTGGGCACTCTTTCTATTTTTACATCAGTCCTACCAATGATTTCCCTAATCAAATGGTATCTTCTGAGTACATGTTTGGATCTCTAATGAGACCGTGGCACCATTGCTTCCGCAATGGCTTTATTATTATCACAATACAATTGTATTGGATCAATAATGAGTTTTTGAGCTTTCAATGCTGATATCACATTGTCTGAATATCCTCTATTCTCGCTCATCACTACTATCCCTTCTTGTTATGAAACTTTAAGCCTCATCTCTCATTTTCTGCAATCTATTATCACTTCGTGTCAAGCTAGCCAATCCATTCCTAAGATCACATCGAACTCATGGAATGGTAGCTCTATTAGATGCACTGGGAATTGTTTATCTTGAATTTCAATTGGGCAACCCCAAAAGATTTTACTAACCCTCACACAGTGCCCTAATGGGTTAGTCACAAGAATCTCACATTCTAGATTCTCTAGTTTTAAACCCCTCAACCCGATGGTTGTATGCATATGTATGAATGTCTCAACCTCAGGTCTATCAATGCATTTATATAAGAGCCAAAGATAAGCAATTTATCCACTATGACGTCGGGTGCATCCTGCTTCTCTCAGCATCGCATGGCATAAGGTCTTGCTGGAGCAACTCTACTTCCTTCTAGCCTCTCCACTGTGTCTGACCTAAACTGGCTTGGCCCTGCACAACTTCCTCTTCCTTGTCCTCATCCTCGACCTCTGTCGTTTTCCATAGTCTGTATCGGTACCGACTTAATACTCCCTGAACCTTTGCCAAACTGTAGCAATGGACAATCTCTTCTTATATGGTCCTTGGAGCCGCATCTCAAGCACGCTCCTATCATCCACCAACACTCTCCTAGGTGAGGACAACCATAATGTTGACACACTAGTAGAGTTGTAGATCTACGAAATGCCTGTGTCGATGCACTAGCTATTGATGAAGTAGATGTTGTGGTTTGTCCCCGCCTATAAGACTGAGGTCTGCTGGAACCTCCAACTTGGATTCGGCCACCAAAAGATCTAGCTCTCTTGCCACTTGACTGTACTCCACTTGGTTGTCGTGCGGGTCTACTAACCCCACTAACCTATACGGGCTGCTGTGCCGCCAAGACTCTTTCAACTGTTCTAGCAGATGCTAGAAAATTGGGGAAGCTCATCAGACGTAGGGCTGAAAGTTGTAACTTGATCGCATCCCTCAATCCATCTTCAAAACATCGGCATTTATCAGTTTCTTTGGATATAATGCCCTCTGCATACTTGCATAAATGTGTGAATTCCCTCTCATATTCTGTTACAGACATATTTTCTTGTTTCAGAGTCAGAAATTCTCTCTTCTTGTCATCTATGTATATAGGAGGGATATACTGTTCCTTAAATTTCTCTAGAAAGAATTCCCATGTCATAGGGTCGGGTGCCTCTGTGCTTTGTGACTTAGATCGCCACCAATCATATGCATGTTACTATAACAACGATATTGCATACTCATATTTCTTCTTATCTGTACCGTGTAGTTGATCGAAGACTTACTCTATCCATTCCAACCAGAATTCTACTACAGAAGGATCATCCTCCATTTTTCCATAGAAATCAGGTGCCCCTAGCTTCTTCAATATCTCAAATTATAATCCAGATGAGGTTGGTTATGATGCTCTCTATAGCAATTCTATCATATTTCTCATGAGCTCCATCTGACCCGAATTAGTAGCTGACTGCTAACGGGATGAGTTAGCACCAGATCTCAGTGCTGCAGTTCGGTGATGACTTGGTCGCAATGAAACTCTTGCCTTTGAGGGCTCATTACTCTCGGCTTCTTGCACTACTATTCATCTTAATCTAGAAGCCATACCTTACCTATAACATAAAGGTAACGACCCTACTTATTAAAGCAGCGACTCCAAAAATTCAATTGTGGGTACTCTTCAAGAAATAAACATTTTCAAAATTTACTTTTTAAAAACCCAAAACTGCCCAAACCGGGCACTGATACCAAAAACTACTGTAACACCCCCTCACCCAAACTGCATGTGCCCGGATGCGGGGGCGCTACTGCCTATCTTCTTTACTTCTGTAAATTGCTATATATATTTGTTTCCTCTATTTAATAAATAATGTACATTTTCTTTACATAACATAGTATTTATAAATACCAATTTACTATTTAACAAACTTTGAAAACTAATTTACAACTTATAAGTATGTATAATGCGGAAAAACAAATTACAAGAGTTCAAAAGTTTGTGACCCACTATTTTGAGATCGGCTGCTTTAATTTGAATAGGATCACCACTTGCTTTATCTACCACCTTCGACTACCTTTCTATATCTGCGCGGAAGGAAACTCTCTCGCTAAGCTCTAAGCTTAATGGTGCATATAAATAAGGCAATATACTATATCATGGACCAAGCATTAACATGTATCATTTTAAGCATTAAAATGTTTGCATGCTATTTCTATCAACATATTCCTATTTCATACAAGTATAAATACCATGCTCACATATACAATGTTATTTTCATTCATCTTTAATGGTAAGATACTATGTTAATCTCTTTATTATTACATCTCAATCTCATATCATCATCATTTTCTTTTTCTTTTCTTTTCTTATTTTTTGACATATCTTCATTATCTTGCCCACATCACTCTATATTTGGACTGACTGGATACGAGTTATAGATCAGGAGCTCTCCCAGAGCTATAGACACCCTGTCCACTATTTGGCTCAATAGAGCTTCTCAAATCAAAGGCGCTCTCCAAGCTTAGGCCACATTTATTGAGTATAATTTCATCATAGATGAATAACCGGACCAAGGGCGCTCACCGAGCTCAAGCAACCTTGTCCTCAATTTTTATGTGCTCATCAGAGCTTCTCAAGTCAATGGCTGTCCCAGCTTAAGCCATATTGACCAAGCATCTCAGATAAATGGCACTCTATGACCTTAAGCCACATTGATCGAGGAATATCTCATATAGTACGGTACCATTCGCCCCCTTAATGACATGTCATCTATCCTGATTCTCGTCCGCAGGTGGAGTAATGGGCATCTTCGTATTTTCACATCAATCATATATCTTTATTTCATTTTTACTTTACATCCATTTCATCATCCTCATAATATACATCACATCATCATCATTCTCAATTTCGACACATCAATATTCTCATGTATCAACATCTCATTTTTCTTGTTTTGTAACATATCATCATGCTCATACATACTGGATAACATCTTTTCATCTGTGTAACTAGATACATCAATAGATAATCATATTCATAATTTATTTGAAAATAGAGCATTCACGGTCGTGACTACCAATTCATGCCCGTGAATTAGTTCATGCCCATAATCCCAAGCCGTGAACGCTACTTGAATGAATCGTGCCAAAAACACTCACAGTCGTGAATTCTCATTCATACTTGTGAATGAGTTCACACCCGTGATTCCCAACCGTGAACGCTTCTGGAATGAATAGTACCATTTCCACACCAAAATCACAACCGTGATACAAATCAGTCACAACCGTGAACCATCAAGTTCACGCCCGTGACTCGATAGTCACGCCCATGACTTTCAGCATAAAATCTGCATATTGACTTTTCATTCATTCTAATATCATCCAAATCATACCAAATTTCTATTTCATGCATTTCTAAGGTTCTTTATTCAACTTATTACTTTCTAGTACATGTAAATGTATTTATCATACAAGATTTTCTAGCATGCATCATTAATTCAATGTCTCACAAGGATGTCATCAATAAACCTATGGTTTCATGCCATAATCATCATTCTTGAAATTCATTTATCTAAAATCATGATCAGCATGCATTATTTCAAACAAATATAGGCTATTGCCTTAAGTTATGCACAAACCTTAATATTTCTCCATCACTCTTCTAGGTAGCTTTCTCTTTTCCTTTGCTCCTTAGTGTTTGTTCTTCGTCACTTAGAGCTCCTACAACATCATATATCACTAAAATCATCTGATTTTCTCAAGACCCTAAACTCTCTTATTCTCTCTCAAAACCCTAATTTCTCTCTCTTTCCATATGAGTCTTGGATGAGCTCAAAATTCAAACTTCTTTAAGAAAAGATGATGAAGAAGAAGAATCACTTCTTACCTTACTCTTTTCTTCACTAAATCACAACTTTGGAGATTTTCTCTCTCCACCAAACTTGACTTTTCTTCCTCTTTCTTGTCGTTTCCAGCTTCCTTAGGAGTTATGGACCATGAAGATCACTTGTTCTTTCTCTTTCCCCTCCCTTTTCTTCCTTTCTCTCTCTAAATTTTTGGTTTAGCTATAAAGGGAATGGGGCTGGCGTGACAGGTAGAATAGAGAGAGAAGAAAGCAGAAAATGAAGAGAAGAAGAAGAAGAAAAGAAAACATTAAATATGCTACCCAAAAGTCTTCATGTGGGACCCATCATCTTGACAATCTTCTTCCCATTTTATGTAGTCAACACTAACTTACTCCTTCTCATAGAGTAGCCGGCCAACCTATTAAAATGTCCCCAAAAGTAATATGTTGATTAGTAATTAATCTCATAAATCCTCAAACTTTTGGTAATTTGCAATTTGACCCCAAAACTTATCAAAATTTGCAATTTAGTCATCTATCGTAAATCAACTTCTTTAAATTTTATATTCACTTAATTAGGCATATATCATTTAATTTAGTCATTACGGGATTAATGCCGATCAAAAATTCGAATTTAAACTCTGATCGGTCATACGTGTCAATTTCGCAACACATGCGACTCAATGTCTAAATTAGCGGATATTACACATCATCATCTTCACTGTTACTATCATTATCACTACTATCATTATTGAATGAGTATGAGTGAAGTGATCCTACCTTATCCAAGATGTGATCCTCTATAGCCATGAAGCATAGGTTGACCTCTTGACTTTCATTGTCATCTTGTCCACTTGAAGAGCTTTCGTTGTCCCTGTTAGAGGAGTGCTCTAAAGGAAATCAACTTTAGCACTTATTGTACAAATTTATTTGATTAATAAAAGGCTTTTTCATTAATTTGATGTTCATTTAATATAAGAATTAATAAGTGATCTTAAATCAATTAATGAAGTCCTTGAAACATAACACAGCATGAAGGAAATCATGATGAGATCATGATATTGAGATTCTTATCATGTGTACTTATGTTAGTATCAAAATTATCCCTAGTCATAGGATTAATGAGACGGGACATTAATCCAGACAGACTAGCACATGTTACACTCCTTGATTGGATCAAGTAGTAGATCTCATAATTTATAAACATGAGATGTTTAGAGTTAACATGTTGATGCTTTCTAAGTGTAGCTATGTACATTGGATGACCAACTATTAGACAATCATATGGATAATCTATTCAAATGCCAATGATAGTCTCATCATAGCAATGGTGCAAGTATCCTTAGACTTGAGGTACTCAAAGATATCTTGAATATTGATTCTGTATTTTGACACTATTCCTTGTTGCCTCAGAGAGGTAGCTCATAGGGTGGTGATTGGATACAGGTTGAGGTATTCGAAGGTAATTGGGTAACTAACAAAGGATTCACCACTATTGATAGAAAGAGTGTATACCCATAGCCTCTTGTCATGGTCATTACTCAGGAACCTCTGGCCGGAGTGAAAATTTCATAAAGATAGTCTTCAACGATATATCTAATAGAGTAATGAGGCTCAATGACAAGAACTAACATTACTTGGACTAGATATGATGTAGTCAGTCAAGTGGAAGTTGACAGAAATTGTGAAAGGAATAATTGCACAGAAATTGTCTATGGAAAGGTTCGTAGTCAAACCACTGACTTTTCGGTCAATTGGGGCTGCTCATGATGTGTTGCTAGATACCACTCATGACCTATTTAAATTAATTATTAATTTAAGTGGCCAACTTAACTGGGAATCTAATGGGTCACACGCATTGAAGATATGGAGAATGAGTAAAACGGTCTTGGTTAGCATTCAAAATATGAGAGAATTATTTTAGGATGGATAGCGATAAGATCGCAAGAAAAAATCGTTTGGGAGTGTCATGGGCCCGCAGCAGGCCTAGCGCACCTGCAGCTTCCATCCGTTGGCCAACGGCTGTAATTGGCCATAATTAGGCCAATTATGGCCAATTACTATTCATTAGTTACCATTTTCTCCATTTTTGACTTTTAATCTTATTTTTGAATTTGATTCATATAGAAAAGACATCAAATGGTAGAAAATAGATATGAAAATATTTTTTGTGAAAAAAAAATATTTTTAAGACAACAAAAATTCTCTCAAGAACACTTTCAAAGCTAGCACTTTGAATTTGTTCAAACCATTTTCTCTTGATAGTTTCTTCTTCATTCTTCGCATGAATTATCATTAGAGACATCCTAGTGTGGATTGTTGTGGTTTGCTACAACCCAACAAAGTGAATATTTGAAGAACAAATAAAAATTACAAGGTATAATTTTTAACATTTAAATTTATATAAATTATTTTTAATGGTACAAGTATGATCTTTTGTTTTGGGTTTTGAAAAAAATTATTTTTTGCTGCATTTATGAATATGATTTATTCTTCAAAACCCAACATTGGTATCAGAGCCTCCTTGTATCCATTAAAATTAATTTTAATTGAAAGTGCAATGGGATTGCATGTTTTTGATGATTTTGGATCAATATGATTTGAAAAATTGAAATTAATTTGTAAAATATAATTTACATATTTTTCTTTCTTTAATCTGATCATGGGATGATTAATAATAATTATTTTGATTGAAAAATGATTTGAATGTGATTCAAATAATTCATTTCGGATTTATTTCAAAAATGCCTAAAATTGTCTTGTTTATGAACATGTGTTGTTGTTTGGATTAAATGATGGGGCTGGTTGCATTTTTCTTGTAATTTAATTATGAAAAAATTATTTAGACATATTAAGAATATATTATCCCTCTGGAAGTGTCCAATAATTAATTAAAATTATTTTAATTAATTTTTCAAACAAACACAAAAACGGGACTGTTTTAACTTACCCGGTGGGGCTGTTTTGTTTTTTTTTTTTGTATGTGTTTATTTTATTTCCATCTCCTTAAAATAATTTTTATGTGATTAAAAATATGTTATTTTGATGTTATATGCATTCCAAAATTATTTTGCAAGCATTTGAAATTTTAAAAATTCTAGATATTGAATTAGTCATTTTGAGCGTCTAAGTGTGTTGGTTCGTTTGTCTTAGTAATTTTGCCTTGTGCCAAAAATATTTTCATAAACTTGAGTTGACCTAAAGATAATTACAATGGTGATTTGATGTTCTGAAAATTTTTAGAATTTTTGGAAATTAATTTTGAATTAATTTAAGTTGTGCAATTGTAATTCTAGTATGACTAGAAATTGGCATATATATTAAAATTAAATTGTTTAATTTTAACATCATAATATTCTGATTTTAAGGAGAATTAATTTTGAATTATTTCTGGAAATATGGAATTTAATTTAATTTGATTAAATATTAAATTCCACTTTAAAATGACATACAAGAGAATGCATGTTAGGGGTGTATGAAAAGACATGATGGATGATTATGGACTTAGGCCCAACGTGTCCCTACCTCTCTTTCTTTCTTATGTATTTCTCTTCTCATCTTACGCCCCTCAAATGTAAATTGAGGTTTTCTATAATTTGAAATATGTAATTAGATTACATAGGATTAGGATAGAATGAAGATACAAAGGAGCACGAAGCAAAGGAGATGGTACCATAAACAATAAGACTTAGAAAGAGGAATTTGATTTCTATTTTGGGTTGTAAATTATTGCATATACCTAGGTAAGACCTAGTCAATCTCTCTTTGGCTCAAGAGATTGACTTTAGTATGTCCATAATCATGCCATATATGTAATATCCTTGACCTTCCCCACGTCCATTTCATTGAACATAAGCATCTTGCATACAATTCAATTGAACAAATGCATTTCATACGTATTTTCATAGGAACAAGTTTATGACACGTACTAGCTACGTGTCCTAGCATTTGGCACTTGTATCGAGTAGCACGTGTGTACTTATAACCTATATGAGGATTATGAAGTATTATAAATGAATTGAATAAGTGGCCAAATTAAAGTAAGCAAAATGATTAGATTAAGATTAGTAAACATTTTGCATTGTTAATTTAGTTAAACTGGGCCAAAAGATTAAGCGGTATTATTGTGTAGATTAGTCGAATTATATATATATTTAAATAATAATAATAATAATATAGATAAAATAAAATTAAAATGAAACAAAAGAGAAGTAGAAGAGAAGAGAAGATAAAAGAGAAGAGAAATGAGAAATGAGAAGAGAAATGAGATGAGAAAAAGATAAGAAGACAAAAACATAAATCTGCCTTTATCTTCATCTTCCCCATTTTTGCCTCCTCACTTCAGCCCCGAATTCTCCTTCATTTTCCTCCATTTTAGACTTCAAATCTTCCTTTTTTTACCTTGTTTTTGCACCAAATTGATCCCTTGTAAGTTCATCCTTGGTAAGTAATCAATTCTTATTGCTTTAGGATTGATTTGAGTTGCTTAGGTTCATTAATAGGCACTGCTTTGCAACCTGATTTTGATGCACATACAAATTTATTATTGAAAAGTGTAAAACAAAAGATTTTTTCCTTTATGTCTTATATTTATTTATATGTAAACTTTTTTTCATTATTTGGTGTATAGCATGAGATATTATCTTCTTACTAAAACTGGTCAGGGTGTGAACCCTAACCAAGTTAGCTACTGTGTCCTTTGATTTCGAATATGTTAAAGCCATTATTTGAAGTATCTCAAAACCTAAAAGTTGTAGATATATGTGTTATTTATATTTATACCATATTTCAGGTTCATAGGTCTTGTAAAAATTTAGTTATGGTGAATGGAACTATGACTGTTCCATGGTATGAACTGCCTACTGAGTGCCCTTGGCAGAGATAGAAACTTGTTTGGATAATTTGAGCTCGTTAGAGCTAGATTATGTAAATGGTAAAAAAATTAAATTTATAGGTATATGTCGTAGCTAAAATTTGGTACTAATTTCAGCTTAATTGGGTATGTATAGACTAAGTTATGGTCTTCATAAGTAATACTGGTCCGGAAGCCAATTCTGTTCTGGACCAGTGAAACTTTTCTTATGATTTGAAGACCATAGAGGCATAATTGATAAAAGGTTAAAACATGAAACATTTTCCATATTAACCCATATAAGTTTATGTAAAGTTTCATTAAAATATTACTAATATATTGTAAGTTATGATGAACCCAAATGAGTACCCTGAAACTGCCTAAAGGCAGAAAACAGAACACTCTTACAAATTCCACCAAATATTTTAAAATCATCCAATTTGTCTGATATTTTAATATGTTCTATAATTATATGTTATTTGTACTTAGGAATAAGAATCATATTAATTGGTCAAGTATAGAAAAAGTTATAAGCTAAACAGTCCCATAAGGTCACACTGCCTCATAGGAAAAATCTTAACTATTGACATGAACAATGCATATTAATTTGTTTAAGCCACATTAAGTCTCCCTAATCATGAGTTAATCGATTATGTTTTCATATTAGGCTTGCAACATATTGGAGACCCACATTGAGCGGATAGACAATAAGTTAGGGGTCGGAATCAAATGAGAACGGTTAGTCTAATTATCGATTGAATTCTTTAGTGCAAATGAATTTTGCTTGCTATGTGACTCATATGATTGTTATGATTGGTCCTTGATAATGTAGTGATGGATAATTTGTGACATTGTGGTACATATAAATGGTATACTTGTGGTATATTTGAAGTATATGTTTGACATATGTGATATATATACATGGTATATGTATAGTATATGCAAGGTATATGTGTGGCATATGAGGTACATATGTGGTATATGTATATTATATGTGATAAGATACAATGGTTGATGAATTCTTAAATACAAGTGCATATGCATAGGGACTAAAAAGGCATTGTGACTAGTTAATCGATATTGTAAACCAAAAGAAGAGGCCTATGGCCCAACAAATGTGCAAAGCAAAAGAAAAGGCCTATGGCCCAACAAATGTGCAAATGAAACAAATGATCAAGCTAGCTAGAAAATGCAAATGCAATTGTTCACATGGAAAATGTTCACATAGAAACCCAGGGCAATGTCTATTTAACTTAGTCACAACAAAATGAAATAAGCAAAGCATTTGCATACATAAAGAGTAATGATTATATGTTTCAACTTTATTGATACTTATATGATACTGATGAATGGAATGTAATACATGGTATATATTGGATTGGTGATTTATTACTATGAGTTGTTTGGTACTTTAGAGCTCATTGGATGGTTATTCTCACTGAGCCACAACTCATCAATTTGTATCATTTTTCAGGTAAAGAAAAGTGATAGCTCATTTTGAGTAGTGTATAGAAGAGATGGAGCACAGGTCATTAGCGGAGCCTCATCACTCTCTCTCCATGCATTCCACAGAAGCATGAAAGTATGTCATATGTGTTTTCTATTTACGTGCTTGAATATGTATAGTCATTTTGGAACGAGTCTAAAAATGTATAAATGAAATCAACTCGAAAATACTTATGTGTAAAGTTTATGTTTTGATATATGTGATATATTATATTGTGGTGAAAACCTCAGTGTTAACTTTGCAAAGTCAGTGAATAATATTATAGGATATGAGACTTGCAAGTCATTGAATGAACTTATAGGATATAAGACTTGTAAAGTCGTTAGTTGATTTTACAGGATATGATATGAAAAAAAAATTTACTACTATTGTTAACAGGGTATTTTTCCTTTTCAGTATGCAGTATATGACTATTTGATACAGGATAGGTTATACTTAAATGCATAAGGTGTGACGTTACATTTTTGGTATGAGAGTAGGGATAGGTTCCATGGGAACATGCATATGCATAAGAGCATGATAACATATGCATCCTATGTGTTGAACATTTTGTAGTGACATGATTTCATTTATTTTAGGGACATCATAAGACATAATTCACCAAGGAGGGAGAGGCCGGCCGAAATGCATTCTCATGAGGCATCTCCTCATTTACATAAAGAGCAACCAGCAATAAGAGCTAGAGCTCCAATACTTGCATCACAGTCATCTCATGTAGAAGTACCCCATGAAAACCTAGAACAAGAAGTATATGGTCCTGAAATGTACAAGGAAAGACATTATGACAAGCTGAGGAAACATGATGCAACTGATTTCAATGGCACAAAAGACCCAGCAGAAGCTGAAACATTGCTGAAAAGGACACAGAGGGTACTGAATATGATGAGATGTACCCCAGATGAGAAATTCGATTATGCAGTATCCTTACTGTAAGGAAATGCTTATGAATGGTGGGAGACAGTCCCCGACAGTGATGCACAACCACCGGTGTTGACATGGAATGATTTCCTCCTAGAATTATAAAACAATTATATGCCTGAAGCATATAAAGATGAGAAGAGGAAGGAATTCCTGAATTTGAAACAGGGGAATATGTCTATTGCGGAGTATGAAGTACAGTTTAATAAACTTTCCCATTATGCCCCCTTCATGGTCTTTACTGAAAGAGACAAATGCAGGAAGTTTGAGGAGGGCCTCAAATATGAGATCAGAAATAGAATCACGACTACTGATCTTGATAGTTAAGCCAGACTCACAGCTGCTGCAATCAGAGCTGAACGGTTAATGAAAGAAGCTGGGGAACAACAAATAAAAAGGCCATCACGTGAGTTCTTTGGTGAGTCTAACAGAAGGTCGGGAAAAAGAGGTAGATATATGCCTGCACAGTCTGGTAACAGAAGTGGATACTCCAGTTCTAGAGGTCGAGGCATGACTTTCTCTTACCTAGGTAGAGGGCAGAGCCAATATGTTGAACAGAGGCCCACATGTAGTCATTGTGGCAGACAACATACGGGCGAATGTAGAAGGCTCACAGGAGCATGTTATTTCTGTGGATCGATGGAGCACATGTATAGAGACTGTCCAAATAGAGCCAAACTAGCAGAGACCAGCACAGGTAGAGGAATATCTGAGACTACAGTTGAGGCTCCGAGGGTCTACCCTACTAGTGGAACACAGGGCAGAGGAAGAGGCAGGGGCAGGACTGGTACAATGGGCAGAGGAGTGACCAGATCTGAAGGTCAGAGTTTTAGACCCCCTACTCAGGCCAGAGTGTTTGCTATGACTAGACAGGAGGCGGTGGATGCTCCCGAAGTAGTCACTGGTAATATTTATATTTCTGAAATATTAGCATATGCATTGATTGACCCAGGCTCCACGCATTCATTTATATCATTGCATATGGCATCTAAACTGCATCAAATGCATGAGCCTTTGGGGATTGACATAAATGTGAGTACTCCATTGGGAACAGTAGTAGTTGTGAATAATGTCTGTCGTGATTGCTTGATATGCATTGACATAGCTGAGTTAATAGCTGATCTGATTTTATTGCCAATATATGAATTTGATGTGATACTGGGAATGGACTAGTTAACAAGACATCATGCAATAGTGAATTGCTTTCCTAAGGAAGTAATTTTGGAATCACCAAACCAGCAAAGGGTAGTATTTCTAGGTGAAAGAAAACTTATGCCTACATGTGTAGTTTCAGCTGTAAAGGCATTTCGAATGATCAAAGGGGGATGTGAAGCATATTTGGCATATTTGACTGATACTAGAACCACTGATAGGTTACTTGAAAATATACCAGTGGTAAGGGAATTTGTTGATGTATTCCCAGATGATCTACCTGGTTTACCACCAGATAGACAGATAGAATTCACTATTGAACTAGTACTAGGAACAGCACCAATATCAAGGTCACCCTACAGAATGGCCCCAATTGAGTTGAAAGAGCTGAAGGCCCAATTGCAGGAGTTGCTTGATAAAGGGTATATCAGACCCAGTGTATCGCCATGGGGAGCTCTAGTGTTATTTGTTAAAAAGAAAGATGGAACAATGAGATTGTGTATCGATTACAGACAACTGAATAAAATGACAGTGAAGAACAAATATCCATTGCCTAGAATAGATGATTTGTTTGATCAGTTGCAAGGAGCCCAAATATTCTCCAAGATTGATTTGAAATCAGGCTATTACCAGCTGAAGGTAGCAGAAGCGGATGTTCCTAAGACTGCCTTTCGAACCAGGTATGGACATTATGAATTTTTAGTAATGCCATTTGGATTGACTAATGCTCCAGCTGCATTTATGGCATTGATGAATAAAGTGTTTCAACCATATCTGGATAGGTTTGTGATAGTATTTATTGATGACATATTGGTATACTCAAAGAACAAGGGAGAACATGAACAACATTAGAAAGTTGTGTTGCAAACTTTGAGGGAGAAACAATTATATTCCAAATTGAGTAAATGTGAATTCTGGTTAGATCATTTGGTGTTTCTTGGACATGTGGTGTCGTGTAAGGGCATAGAGGTTGACCCAAAGAAAATTGATGCTATGGTAAATTGGGAAGCTCCTAAATATATTTCAGAAATGCATAGTTTTCTGGGATTAGCCGGATACTACCGCAGATTTGTTGATGGATTCTCCTTAATTGCTAGCCCTTTGACTAAGTTGTTGAGAAAGAATGTGCCTTTCAAGTGGACTCCAGAATGTTAGAGGAGTTTTGATGAACTAAAACAGAGACTAACCTCAGCACCAGTGTTAACTATCCCTATAGGTATAGGTGGGTTTACAGTATATAGTGATGCTTCTCACCAAGGCTTGGGATGTGTATTAATGCAACATGGTAAGGTGATAGCTTATGCATCTAGGCAATTGAGACCACATGAGATCTCATATCCAGTGCACGATTTAGAATTGGCTGCAGTTGCATTTGCATTGAAGATTTGGAGGCATTATCTGTATGGTGAGACATTCCAGATCTTCACATACCATAAAAGCTTGGGTTATTTGCTGACACAAAAAGAGTTAAACATGAGGCAAAGATGATGGTTAGAGTTGTTAAAAGATTATGATTGTACAATTGAAAACCATCTAGGGAAAGCCAATGTGGTAGCAGATGCATTGAGTAGGAAGGCTAGTAGCAGCGTAGCTCACTTACATGCATCATCTTTTCCATATTTGATTCAATTACGATCTATGAATGTTGAATTAAATATACATGATGAAGGATCACTGATTGCTACTCTTCAAGTCAGACCTATACTAAAGGATAGGATCAAAGAAGCACAAAGCAAAGATCCTGAATTATGTGAGAAAATTGATGTGGTAAGGCAGGGAAATAATACAGAGTTTCATTTGCAGAATAATACATTGATGTTAAAATCACACATATGTGTTCCAGACACTGAGAACTTGCGTCAGGAAATAATGGAAAAGGCACACAATGCACCGTATGCAATGCACCCATGGATAACAAAGATGTATCACAGTTTAAGGCCTCATTACTAGTTTCTAAGAAAGAAGAAAGACATAGCAGAATATGTCTCCAAATGCTTGACATGTCAGTAGATTAAAATTGAACATCAGGCACCAATTGGTAAGTTACATCCATTGTCAGTGCCAGAATGGAAATGGGGAAGAATAACGATGGATTTTGTTTATGGATTGCTAAGAACTCCATGGAAAAATGATGCAGTATGGGTAATTATTGACAGATTAACCAAGTCAGCACATTTTCTACCTGTCAGATGGGGCTGTACACTTGAGAGTTTGGCCAAATTATATGTGAATGAGATAGTCAGATTGCATGGAATTCCAGTGTCCATTGTGTCTGATAGAGATCCACAGTTTACTTCACATTTTTGGGTGAGTTTACAAAATGCATTGGGAACAAAATTGAACTTCAGTACTGCATTCCACCCATAAACTGACAGACAATCAGAGAGGACTATACAAACATTAGAAGAAATGCTCAGAGCATGTTCTATGGAATTCAGAGGTGCTTGGGATGAATATATAGCATTGGTTGAATTTGCTTACAATAACCAATATCATAGCAGTATTCAGGTGGCACCATATGAGGCATTGTATGGCAGAAAGTGCAGAAGCCCTATCATTTGGGATGAAGAAGGAGCACATGCATTAGAAGGGCTAGAGATAGAGCAAGACACAGTTGGTAAGATCAAGGTTATCAAGAACAAGCTAAAGGCCGCCCAAGATAGATAGAGAAGTTACGCTGATCAGCAGAGAAGGGAGATGGAATATGAGATAGGTGAAAAGGTATTTCTTCGTGTATCTCCATGGAAAGGGATAATCCGATTTGGCAAGAAGGGTAAATTGAGCCCAAGATACATAGGGCCTTATGAAATTCTTGAGAAGATTGGTCCATTGGCTTATAGGTTGGCTTTACCACTCGAGATGGCTCAGATACATAATGTGTTTCATGTGAGCATGCTTAGAAGATACAGGTCAGATCCTACACATGTACTTAAAGCCATTGAAATTGCAGAGAACATGAGTTATGTTGAGGAACCAGTGCAAATCATTGGATACAAGACTAAACAGCTAAGAAATCGAGAAATACCTTTGGTTAAGGTATTATGGCGTAACCATTTACAAGAAGAGGCAACATGGGAAACAGAAGAAAATATGAAAAAGCAATACCCACACCTGTTTTCAGGTATTAATTTCGAGGACGAAATTTTTAAAAGGAGGGGAGAATTGTAACATCTTTGACCTTCCCCACATGCATTTCATTGAACATAAGCATCTTGCATACAATTCAATTGAACAAATGCATTTCATACGTATTTTAGTAGGAACAAGTTTATGACACGCACTAGCTACGTGTCCTAGCATTGGGCACTTGTATCGAGTAGCACATGTGTACTTATAACTTATATGAGGATTATGAAGTATTAGAAATGAATTGAATAAGTGACCAAATTAAAGTAAGCAAAATGATTAGATTAAGATTAGTAAACATTTTTCATTGTTAATTTAGTTAAACCGGGCCAAAAGATTAAGCGGTATTATTGTGTAGATTAGTCGAATTATATATATATGCAAATAATAATAATAATATAGATAAAATAAAATTAAAATGAAAAAAAAAAGAGAAGTAGAAGAGAAGAGAATAGAAAAGAGAAGAGAAAAGAGAAATGAGATGAGAAAAAGATAAGAAGACAAAAACATAAATCTGCCTTTATCTTCATCTTCCCCATTTCTGCCTCCTCACTTCAGCCCCGAATTCTCCTTCATTTTCCTCCATTTAAGACTTCAAATCTTCCTCATTTTACCTTTTTTTTTCACCAAATTGATCCCTTGCAAGTTCTTCCTTGGTAACTAATCAATTCTTATTGCTTTAGGGTTGATTTGAGTTGCTTAGGATCATTAATAGGCACTGCTTTGTAACCCAATTTTGATGCACATAAAAATTTATTATGGAAAAGTGTAAAACACAAAGTTTGTTCCTTTATGTCTTATATATATTTATATGTAATCTTTTTTGCTTGATTTGTTGTATAGCATGAGATATTATCTTCGTACTAAAACTGGTCAGGGTGTGAACCCTAACCAAGTTAGCTACTGTGTGCTTTGATTTCGAATATGTTAAAGCCATTATTTGAAGTATCTCAAAACCTAAAAGTTGTATATATATGTATTATTTATATTTATACCAAATTTCAGGTTCATAGGTCTTGTAAATATTTAGTTATAGTGAATGGAACCATGACTGTTCCATGGTCTGAACTGCCTACTGAGTGCCCTGGGCAGAGACAGAACATTGTTTGGATAATTTGAGCTCGTTAGAGCTAGATTATGTAAATGGTCAACATATTAAATTTATAGGTATATGTCGTAGCTAAAATTGGGTACTAATTTCAGCTTAATTAGGTATGTATAGACTACGTTATGGCCTTTATAAGTAATACTGGTACGGAAGCCAATTCTGTTCTAGACCAGTGAAATGTTTCTTATGATTTGAAGACCTTAGAGGCATAATTGATAAAAGGTTAAAACATTACAAATGTTCCATATTAATCTGTATAACTTTCTGTAAAGTTTCATTAATATATGACTAATATATTGTAAGTTATGATAATCAAAATGAGTACCCTGAAACTGTCTAAAGGCAGAAAACAAGGCAGAAAACATAACACTATTAGAAATTCCACCAAATATTTTAAAATGATCCAATTGGTCTGAAATTATAATATGTTCTATAAGTATATGTTATTTGTACTTAGGAACAAGAATCAGATTAATTGGTCAAGTATAGAAAAAGTTATACGCTAAACAGTCCCATAAGGTCACACTGCCTTATAGGAAAAATCTTAACTATTGACATGAACAATGCATATTAATTTGTTTAAGCCACATTAAGTCTCCCTAATCATGAGTTAATCGATTATGTTTTCATATTAGGCTCGCAACATATTGGAGACCCACAATGAGCGGATAGACAATAAGTTAGGGGTTGGAATCAAAGGAGAACGGTTAGTCTAATTATCGATTGAATTCTTTAGTGCAAATGAATGTTGCTTGCTATGTGACTCATATGATTGTTATGATTGGTGCTTGATAATGTAGTGATGGATAATTTGTGACATTGTGGTACATATAAATGGTATACTTGTGGTATTTGAAGTATATGTTTGACATATGTGATATATATACATGGTATATGTATAGTATATGCAAGGTATATGTGTGGCATATGAGGTATATATGTGGTATATGTATATTATATGTGATAAGATACAATGGTTGATGAATTATTAAATATAAGTGCATATGCATAGGGACTAAAAAGGCGTTGTGACTAGTTAATCGATATTGTAAACCAAAAGAAGAGGCCTATGGCCCAACAAATGTGCAAATGAAACAAATGATCAAGCTAGCTAGCAAATGCAAATGCAAATGTTCACATGGAAACCCAGGGCAATGTCTATTTAACTTAGTCTCAACAAAATGAAATAAGCAAAGCATTTGCATACATAAAGAGTAATGATTATATGTTTCAACTTTATTCATACTTATATGATACTGATGAATGGAATGAAATACATGGTATATATTGGATTGGTGATTTATTACTATGAGTTGTTTGGTACTTTAGAGCTCATTCGATGGTTATTCTCGCTGAGCCACAACTCATCAATTTGCATCATTTTTCAGGTAAAGAAAAGTGATAGCTCATTTTGAGTAGTGTATAGAAGACATGGAGCACAGGTCATTGGCTGAGCCTCATCACTCTCTCTCCTTGCATTCCACAGAAGCATGAAAATATGTCATTTGTGTTTTTTATTTATGTGCTTGAATATGTATAGTCATTTTGGAACGAGTCTAAAAATGTATAAATGAAATCAACTCGAAAATACTTATGTGTAAAGTTTATGTTTTGATATATGTGATATATTATATTGTGGTGAAAACCTCAGTGTTAACTTTGCAAAGTCAGTGAATAATATTACTGGATATGAGACTTGCAAGTCATTGAATGAACTTATAGGATATAAGACTTGTAAAGTCATTAGTTGATTTTACAGGATATGATATGAAAAAAAAAATTACTACTATTGTTAACAGGGTATTTTTCCTTTTCAGTATGCAGTATATGACTATTTGATGCAGGGATAGGTTATACTTAAATGCATAAGGTGTGACGTTACAATATATTTAATGTAACTATCTTTATATATCAATGTGATGAATCTATGATATATAAAAGCATGAAATAATAACTTGATGAGACTTAACAAAGAAATCCCTCACTAAATAAACAATTAAGTCTTATGCCTTCCATTAATATGGGGAGAACCAGAGTTCTTCTAGAGTTAGGGTTGTTGAGTTGCCTCAAGCTCACTCTATAAGAATATGTTCAATCCATTGAAATTAGATTTCACGATTAATGGGTTATACTTAACCAATATTATTAACTTGTTGGATTTACGCCAAGGTTAATGTGTATTGGATGTGAAGTTGGGTTTGTATACATGAGATGTACACATATCAAGAGTCGATAGTCCAATGTATGTGCACACATCAATAAGTTGATAGCACAAGATTCGATAGTTGCATGAATAATGCAATTGGTATGGATTAGATACCTACCAACCAAACTAAGGACAGCTTGTTGAGTTGTCTCAAGGTTATTCTTAGCTAGTTGGATATCAACCCGGAACAGGCCCAGCGCGCCTGCAGCTTCCATCCGTTGGCCAACAGCTGTAATTTGTGATAATTAGGCCAATTATAGCCAATTACTATTCATTAGTTACAATTTTCTCCATTTTGGACTTTTCATCTTATTTTTGAATTTGATTCAAATAAAAAATACATCAAATGGTAGAAAATAAACATAAAAATATTTTTTGTGAAAAACAAATATTTTTAAGATAAGAAAAATTCTCTCAAGAACACTTTCAAAGCTAAAACTTTGAATTTGTTCAAACCATTTTCTCTTGATAGTTTCTTTTTCATTCTTCGGGTGGATTATCATTAGAGACACCTAGTGTGGATTGTTGTGGTTTGCTACAACCCAACAAAGTGAAGATTTGAAGAACAAATAAAAATTACAAGGTATAATTTTTAACATTTACATTTATATAAATTAGTTTTAATGGTACAAGTATGATCTTTTGTTTTGGGTTTTGAAAAATCATATTTATATAAATTAGTTTATGAATATGATTCATTCTTAAAAACTCAACAATGCCAACTTATCCGAATTTTTTGTTCTTGATTAGATGTTATAGGGTTTAATTATATTTGTTGCCTTTATTATTATTTACATAAATTATGTATGCAACACTAATATAATTTCACATAAATGCATTCATCCCCATTAAATATTTTATAACATCATACTTGTTCATTTAATCATTATAACTATAAGAAAATTCAAATAATATATTTTTGTATCACAAAATTCTACAATCAACACATATATACAAGCTGCCCTATTCTAGACAGCATTTATGCCTTATATTGTCTTGCATCTTTTGTCCATTTTTAGACAAAATTTGGACAAGTAATCAGCTAACAAAATGTAGTTACATGTCTTATATTTCATTTCCAACTAGAATTACATTAAACCAAAAATTTTAGCAAAAGTTATGAATTTTTCTCGAACCTGCGTTCATTCCAATCTATTCAGTATTTTATCGGATAGATTTATAATGAGCCCATTTTACTCCTGATTAAAGGCATATTCAGGTCTAAAGGTCTAAATTAAAGTTTAATCCCTTTCTTAAATTTTTAACCCAACAAGAATCACTCAAAAAGAATTTACAGAACTCAAGTTATGACTAGAAAAGTAGACAATGTTCATAAGACGAATTTTCTAGCACTTCAATTAATTCCTACAATTTCCATCTTCATGCATCAACCTCATATTCAAATTTTTATTTTCACATTCATAGCATCATTTAATCACCAATTCACCACTCAATAAAAATATCAAGAATTATATACACAATTACACATAATATCACAAAATCAAAATCAACATTTTCCATATTGAATTTTTGTCAAATGTACATACCTTAAAACTCTACTTCTCTTCACTATTCTCTTCCTCTTAGTTAGATTTCTCCTTGCCCTTACTTCCTTTTTTATTTTGGTTCAAAGATTTTTCACCTCCTTGACCTAACAACAATTTTCACACTAATCACACTAATCCACCCTTAATCACATTAACATAATAATAATCCAAAATTACTAACTTTAATGATAACTAACCCCAAAATCAAAGAAAATATAATAATAAAAATGAGAAGATTGAAAATCTAACCTCACCTTTGTAGATCTTCAAAATGACTAAAATCTTCCTTCTCTTTTTCTCTTCCTTTCTTCCTTCCTCTTCCTTAGTATTGCTCTCTTTGCTTCACTTCCTTATTATTGATCTTGCCTTAATCCAAAGTTTTTCTATCTAATCTTAGCTTTGATTGAAGAAAAAAAATAGAAGAACAATGGGGGGAAAGGAGGTCACGGCTCGAATGAAGAAAAAGATAGAAGTTTCTTTGTTTTAGATGAGGAAGAAGATGAAATAAATGACCAAAAAGTGGAATTTGACTTTTATAGTTGAATTAGGTGGGTGGTTAAGATTAATAGATAATTTTGTCCTCCATTGGTCTATTAACTTAAATCACTCTTACTTTATTTTAATCCAAACAATATTCCTTTCCTTAGATAAATAATATTCTATTTTTATGCCTTATTAAAATATTTGTGTCAAAAACACCATAAATTCCAATTTCATTCAGCGAAAAATTATTTTTTTCTAAATTTTAATTTCGAACTTAAAATTCTCAATTAATAATATCCAAAATATTTTTCTCATATTTTATTATTATTTTAATTTTTTTCTTTGATGTCCGAATTTAGACCCCGATCAATTTAGCGTGTCGAATTTCGGTCAACTGCGACCGTGGCCTAAATTATCGAGCGTTGCATACAAATTTCAATTTCAAGTTCCATTCTTGCCAAATAACCTAAATCTACCAATCCTAATCATACCTATAATCCTTATAGGTCTCAAATGAATGAAAAAATGTTGAATTTAAGAAGAATAAACTCACTTTAATGGTTCTCAAAGCCCGCGACCTCTGGATGTCAAAGGCGTCCTTGGGGTGATCTCGTAGTTCCTACGGGGTGGAGACGATGGGGTTGGTCCATGGATTTTCCTTCCTTTTGTTGCATTTCGCTAAAGGGTTGAAGGGAGATAGTGCATCAAGCTCCCTCATGTAGTTCTTCTGAATTTCGAATAGTATCCAAAATCCTTTGTTTTCGATTGGCGATTTATTAGCCAATTTATCATTATATATCATTATATAATAAACTAATAAACAAATAAACTATATTATAACTCTATAAAATAAATAAAATAACTAGAAACTATATAAAATATACTAATACTCTATATTAGAATAATACTCCCTTTTCTTTTCTTCTTTCTTCTTTCCTTCTTGCTCTTTAGCTCCCTTTATGGCAAGAACTCTTCAATTTTGAATTTGTCTCTCTCAAAACTAATTTTTTTCTCTATTTTTCAAGCTTGAAATGAAGCAAAATGGTGGCTTTTGGAAGGCTATGATGGATGAGTTAGATTTGTTTTAGGTGGAAGAATGTAGAACTTGTCATCTTTTTTACTTTTATACTAAAATTAAGGTGTGGGTCCCACTAATTAAAATTAATCATAATTTTCAATGGTGCATTAACTTAATTAATCTTGATTAACTTTTAAACTTTGAGAAATTCCTTATTTTTCACCAATTCCTCATCTTTACACTTTTCCCCCCAACAATTCCAATAATACCAATTTTATCCATAGGGTAATTTTTTTTTCCAATCTATCACTAATCTTTTTAATTTCCAAATAATAATTCCCTTATTATTAGTCATTTTTTAATGGATTAAAATTTAGACTTCGATTGAACCAGCGCACCCCACTACGGTCACGCACAATCAAGGCCTAAATCACTGGATGTTATAATTACAGTCCTTGATTGGATTGAGCAGTAGAACTCATAATCTGTAAATATGAAATGCTTAGAGTTTGCATGTGGATGCTTATTAAGTGTAGCTAAGTACATTGGATGACCTGCTATGAGACAATCATATAGATAATTTATTCAAATGGCAATGATAATCTTAACATATCAATGGTCCAAGTATCCTTAGACTTGAAATACTCAAGAATATCTTGGATACTAATTTTGTATTTTGATACTATTCCTTATTTCCTCGGGAAGGTTACTCATAGGTTAATGATTAGATACAGCTTGAGGTATTTGAAGGTAGTTGGGTAACCAATAAAGGATTCACCACTACTGATATAAGGAGTGTATACCGATGGACTCTTATCGAGGTCATTACTTGGGAATCTCTGACCATAGTGGAAATATCATGAAGATAGTCTTCGATGACATGTATAATAGAGTAATGAGCCTCAAGGACCAGAACTAACATTACTTGGACTAGACGTGGTGTTGTTAGTCTAGTGGGAGTTGACACATGTCCATACTCTGAACCAAGTGGGGTATAGAATGGTGAAAGGAATAATTGCATGGAAATTGTTTATGGAAATGTTTGTAGTCAAAGCACTGACTTTCTGATCAATTGGGGGTCATGATGTGTTGCTAGATACCTCTCATAACTTGCTTAAATTAATTATTAATTTAAATGGCCAGCATAAATGATAACCTAATGGATCACACACATTGAAGATATGCAGAATGAGTAAAATGGTATTGGATGGGATTCAAAAATATGAGAGAATTATTTTGAGATGGATTGCGATGAGATCACACGAAAGATTCATTCGAGAGAGTAACAAGCCAATGCAAGCAAAGCAAGGTTGTTGGCCTACTTAGCAAGCCCAGTGCCCATGCAGCACAGCAAGCAACAGTGGTCATTGGCTTTTTTTGGCCTTAATTAGGCCATAATTGGCATTCACTATTCATCAAGTTTCTTTTTCTCCATTTTTGACTTTTTTTTAATATGATTCATATCAAAAAGATATCAAATGATAGAAAATGGACATAAAAATATTTTTTTTGTGAAAAATATATTTTTGAGACATAAGAAGATTTCTCTCAAGAACACTTTCAAAGCTATCACTTTGACTTTGTTCAAACCATTTCTTTTGTTAGTTTCTTCATCATTATTCACGTGGATTATCATGAGAGACATGCTAGTATGGATTGTTGTGGTTTGCTACAATCTAACAAGGTGAAGATTTGAGTAACAAATAAAGAAATTGCAAGGTATAGTTTCTAACCTCTATGTTTGGTGAATTAGTTTTAATGGCAGAAACAAGATTCTTGTTTCAGGTTTTGAAAAATTTATTTTTCAGCTGCATTTTTTATTGAGATTTGTCTTCAAAATCCAATACTATCATCATTGAAAAAAGCTACTTTGACACCTGAAGAATTGTTTAGAGTTTAGCTTCAAGATTCAAGGACCAATTCGTATTGAGTTAGATTCGTTATCAATTTTTTGGGGAGCTACTTAGCCCTTTTATTTCTTTTATTGTTGTAACATGGTTACCATAGTATTTGATGTTTAGTAAGCCAATGTGACACCCTTAAAATAATTATTTTGTAAGTAATGCTAAAACTTTTATTTAGAACTTAAGTTCAAATTCTAATTGCAAATGGGCTAAAAATATGACAAAAAATCTCGGACCTGTAGGTACCCATAAAATACTGAGTAAAATTTATGGAACGCCCTTCAATAAAAGGGCCATAACTTTTGATAGAAAACTTGTATTTGAGCGATTTTCTGCACCTGAAAGCTAAGAAAATAAGCTACAAATTGTTAGAAGACCATAAGTTCAAATCCGAATGATAAATGGGCTAAAAATGAAGCCCAAAATCAGGGCCAAAATCTGCCATAGATAAAAACTTGAAATATTGGGCTTTGGCATATGGTGTAATGAGTATATGTATTAATTAATGTGAATTTTTACTTTAATGGTAATTATAAATGTTTAATAAATTATTTATGTGTGAGATTTTAATGCAATAATAATGGGAAAAAATAAAAATAAATAAGCATATAGGTGAAAATTTAGTAAAATTATCATTTTTGAAAATATTGTGAATAAATATAAAAGTAGTTAAGCCATAAGACACCTAATCTAGAACTAGAATAGAGAATAGTTTGGCATGCCAATCAGGGGATTTAAAGCACTCAGTTAGTTAGTTCAATTATAGGTGTTATGGGCACAAGAAAAATGAAAAATAACACTAATATAAAAGTATGTTATTTCGATAATGTTATGTTAAATTAAAATTTTTAAATATGAAATGTCTGATGAAATTTATTTGTGTTCATATAATTCTTTTATTTTTTTCCTTATTTATGAAATTATTAATTGACATGAAAAAGAATATATGTATGTAAGATTTTTATCCTTGAAGCACCACTAAGCTATTAGCTTAGCGCGGGTGGTTTCCTTGCGCGCAGGCTTTTAAGGATAGCCATAGATAGTATAGTTCTTAGAAGAAAAAGGATACTGGATGAAAGCAGCTAAAAACTTTGGATTTATTTTTGGTATATTTTATCAAAAGCTTTGTATATTAAATTATAGTTTTATTTCATCTAGTGTGTATTAGAGATGTGACTTGTAATGTAAGGAACATAGTTTGGATGTAAAATAATATATTTTATAAATAAATAAAATTTTGAATATTTGTGCTTGTAATAATTTTCTTTTGGTGTCTGTAATATTTAAGAAAAAAAAATTATTCTTCATTTAGCTAATTTTGTAAAATAGTTAGTTGGGTAATACTCACTTACCTTGTTAAAGTTTTTGGTATCAGAGCTATAGGTTAGACGATTCTTACTTAGTGGGTATGGTAGGATAAATGCATTCTTTCAGCATTTGTACTATTTTAAGCTGTTATATTCTGATAAGGGGCCCTTCTTCTGACCATATAGGTTTTCATGGATATGAATCAAGACAAAGTTACGAAGAACAAGAGGTTGATAATATGGCTAACTTGACTACTCATAGATAGTCAGCATCAATTAGAGCCTTGAAGCCCAGTGTGATAGCTCCACAGCATGCTGAAAAACAAATTGATCCGGTTTAGGTACCCCTTATGCAACAGATGGCTACTTCGTTACAACAGATAGCACAAGTTATGCCACCACTAGCTCTACCACCTACCCCACCTCAACCAAAACCCCAGATTGATAAACTAAGAAAATGTTGGGCTACAGATTTTACGGGCAAGAAAGAGGATGACCCAGCAGCAACTGAATTTTGGTTGGAAAAGACAGAATGGGTTTTTGAGAAGGTTCAATGTTTGGAGGAGTACAAGGTTAGATATGCAGTGTCCCTCCTTCAGGAGCATGCTTATGACTGGTGGAAGTTGGTGTTAGTGAAACCTCAGACTCCGAACCCTTAGACATGGGATTTCTTTGTGACAGAGTTTAAAAAGAAATATGTGCCAATAATTTATGTTGATGAGAAAAATGACAATTTCTAAATTTGAAGCTAAGAGGTATGATAGTAGCTGAGTGTGAAATGGAGTTCACCAGGCTGAGCAAGTATGCAATGGGGATTATTGGAGATGAAGTTGATAAATGTCGTAGATTTGAAGATGGCCTCGATGAGGAGATTGGATATTTAGTGGCTTCCCACTGGCATACATATTTTGCTACACTAATGTCTTCTGCCATTGGTGTTGAAAGAAGGAAAAAGCTAAAGACAAAAGAGCTCTCTAAGAAATCAATGGCTAGAGTGGCTCAAACATCTGGTAGGAAAGGGCGAATAGTGCCCAGACCATTTTAGTCACAGATTGCTAGGGAAACATTTTCTGGTAGGTGGGGATAGCATTTTAGACCTACAGTATCATCTGCTAGTTCACCAACATCATTTTCTAAGTGGTCAGCTCCTGCTATGTGTCAGCATTATGGTAGATCTCATATAAGAGAGTGTTGGTGGCTGACAGGGGCATGTTTGAGATGTGGAGCTACTGACCATATGAAGAGAGATTGTCCCAGACTTAGTACAAGCAGTATGGCACCGGTACAGAGCTATGGTTGAGGTCGAAGTCAATTTAGGGGTGGTTGTACTAGATAGAGTTAGGCGGTATCAAAGACAATGGACAGACCTGAGGTAGTAGAGCTCTAGCTCAGGCATATGTGATGAGAGCTTGTGAGGACCAGGATGCACCAGACGTCATAGTTGGTAAACTTTCTTTGTTTGACTTTGATTTACAAGCATTGATAAATCCTGATTCCACACATTCATACATAAGCACAACTACACTTAAACATGGGAACATGACACATGAGACCTTAGAATATGAGATAGTTGTGCCCAATCCATTAGGACATAGTGTGAAAGTGAATTAGATCTATAGAAAGAATTTAATAATAATTCAGGGTAGAGAATTTCCAGCCGACTTAATTGAATTACCTTTTCATGAATTTGATGCTATTCTAGGCATAGATTGGCTGATAAAGCATGGAGCTATAGTCGAATGTCAATCTAGAAAATTTGTACTTAAAATTCCTGGGCAGGATGACACTATCATTCAAGGTGAAGGTCAAACATGTTTGACCAGTGTTATTTCTGCATAAAAAGCTCGGAAATACATTAGGAAAGGGTGTGAGGAATATTTGGCGCATGTGATAGATATCAGGAAGGGGAGCCTGAAACTCAAGGACATCACCATAGTGTTTGAGTTCCATGATGTGTTTCCGAAAGATTTACTGTGGTTACCACCAAATTGAGAGATAGAATTTGCTATTGATGTGATTACTAGTATAGCCCCAATATCGATTACTCCTTATAGAATGACACCTATAGAATTGAGAGATTTAAAGGTTTAATTGCAGGAATTACTAGACAAAGGGTTCATAAGACCCAATGTGTCACCATGGGGTGCTCCAGTGTTATTTGTGAAAAAGAAAGATGTCACCCTTTGATTATGTATTGTTTACTGACAATTAAACAAGGTGACAATTAAAAATAAATACCCATTACCTAGAATTGATGATTTGTTTGATCGATTAAAGGGAGCAGGAATATTCTCTAAGATTGATCTCAGATATGGGTATCATTAATTGAAAATCAAAGAATCAAATGTGTCCAAAACAGCCTTCAAGGCTCGATATGGCCACTATGAGTTCCTGGTTATGCCTTTTGGCTTAACGAATGCACCAGTTGCCTTTATGGATATGATGAACAAGATTTTTAGGCCTTACCTTGATCAGTTTGTGGTAGCTTTTATAGATGATATCCTGGTGTATTCATGGGACAAAAAATAACATGACAAACATCTCAGAATAGTACTTCAGACTTTGAGGTAAAATAAATTGTATGAAAAGCTATCAAAATGTGAGTTTTGATTGGAAGAAGTAGGATTCTTAGGGCATGTTGTGTCAGTTAAAGGAATCCGTGTTGATCCTAGCAAAATATAAGTGATTATAAGTTGGAAGTCGCCTCACAATGTGACAGAAGTCCAAAGTTTTCTTGGATTAGCTAGTTACTACATAAGGTTTGTGAAGGGATTTTCAAGCATAGCAGCACCAATTACAAAGCTGCTCAGAAAAGAAACTAAGTTTGCATGGATAGATCGGTGTCAAGCAAGCTTTGAAAAATTAAAAGTCATGCTAATCGAAGCACCTGTTTTGACCCAACCTACTCCCGGGAAAGATTTTGTGATATAGAGTGATGCCTCTCATAATGGGCTCGGTTGTGTATTAATGCAAGAGGGTAAAGTAGTTGCTTATGCATCTAGGCAATTGAAGCCTCATGAGCTATATTACCCTACTCATGATTTGGAGTTGGCAGCAATAGTGTTTGCTTTAAAAATATGGTGATATTATTTGTATGGCGAGCGGTACTACATATATACAGATCACAAGAGCCTCAAATATTTGGCTACCCAAAAGGAGTTGAACTTAAGGTAAAGATATGATTGTATAATTGATTATCAGCCAAGCAAAGCCAATGTAGTAGCTGATGGCTTAAGTAGAAAAACACTAGCAGGTATAGTTTATAATTTTTTTATTATAATAAAATATATAGTAATTAATAATAAATTAAAAGGAGACTTGTATTTTATTTTGGTAGAGTTATGGGTTCAACCTACTTTAAGGCAACAAGTGAGAGAAGCTTAGAGGCAAGATCAAAAATTGATGTTAATTGCTGAGGCAGTTAAAAAGAGGGAGATACCTGAATTTAAAATTGAAAATGATGGAAGTATAAGTTATAAAGGAAGATTGTGTGTACCAAATGATAGCAAATTAAAGCAAATAATTCTAAAAGAGGTGCATAATACCACTTATTTCATTCATCTAGGGAGTAATAAAATGCATCAAGACCTAAAGATTCATTATTGGTGGCTAAGAATGAAGAAGGATATCGTGGAATACACTACAAGATGGACATGCCAACAAATGAAAGCAAAGGACCAGGTACCATATAGATTGTGGCAACCTATTGCTATTCCATAATGGAAGTGGGAAAGGTAACACCCCCTCACCCCAGTAGCTCGTGCCTGAATGAGGGTGTGTTACACTGAGTTCATCGATTAAAATATCATTATATAAGTTATATATAAAGCAAAATCACTCGTACATTTTTTTTCATTTCCAATATTCGCTATTTATTTACTTTGCATTTATAAAAGAAATATAACATAAAAGTTCAACTACCTTTTTATATAGTAACATGTTCTTTACAAAACATACTATTTATTTCACAAATACTACAAAATAAAGTTTACAAGATAATACACAAAAGTTGTGTAACCCATGATGTGTGCAACAGGCTGCTTTACTGGATTAGGTCACCGTTGGCTTTATCTACTATCTTCTATTTATTATTTTCTAAATCTGTGTGAGATGTTAAATCCACAGACAGCTTCTCATCATATCCTCTAGCAACTGAATAACTCTCTCCGATTGTCCATCCGTCTGCGGATAAAAGGCCATGCTGAAATTGAGTCAAGTTCCTAAATCTTGTTGTAGACTCTTCCAGAATTGTGAAGTAAATCTGGGATCTCTATTAGATATGATGGACATTGGCACTCCATGCAATCTCACTATCTCACTTACATAAATTTCGGCTAGCTTGTTCAATGAGTAGTCCATTCTAACTGGTAAGAAGTGTGCTGACTTCGTCTTTTTGCCACTGGACTTCCCAATCAAATTCGTAGTCGATCTACTATCACCCGCACTGCATCATGTTTTCTCTGAGTCATCGGTAACCCAGACACAAAATCCATCATGATTCTTTCCCATTTCCACTCTAGAATCGGTATTGGTTGCAGCAATCCTGTGGGCAACTGGTGTTCCACTTTCACTTGTTGACAAGTTAGACGTTTAGCAACATATTTAGTGATAACCTTATTCATCCTTGGCCACCAATATTGAGTTTTCAAATTTTGATACATCTTGTTCCCGCCTGGATGCATGGTATATACCGTTTCATGTGCTTCTTTTAAAATATCGGACTTCAGCTCTTCTACACCAGGCACACAAATCTTATTCTTGAAGTACACTGTGCCATCCTCTGTTAATGAAAAATCAGGGTTTTCTCCCTTTTTCACTGCCTCGACTATCTCTACTAACTTTTCATCTTGCTTCTGAGCATTTTTAATACTCTGCATCAAAGTAGATTGTATTTGCATCTCAGCTAAAATCTTCCTACTTAGTGCATCTGCAACCACATTAGCTTTTTTTGGCTGATAGTCGATCACACAATCATAATCTTTAATCAACACCAACCATCTTTGTTGTCTCAGATTCAACTCTTTATGTGAGGGAAGGTACTTAAGACTTTTGTGATCTGTATAGATATAACATCTTTCCCTATACAGATAATGTCTCCAGATCTTAAGAGCAAAAACTATCACAGCTAACTCCAAATCATGTGTCAAATAGTTAAGCTCATGAGGCTTAAGTTGTCTTGAGGCGTAAGCAATCACCTTTCATTCTTACATAAGAACACAGCCTAAACCATTATGACTAGCATCATTGTAGACAACAAAGTCTTTTCCTGGAGTAGGCTGAGTCAAAACTGGTGCTTTAGTCAGCATTACCTTCAATCGATCAAAACTTGCTTGACACTTGTCTGTCCACTCGAAACGAAACTCTTTTCATAGCATTCATGTCAAAGGATTCGCTAAGGATGAAAATCCTTTCACGAACCTCCTATAATATCCGGCTAATCCAAGGAAACTTCTCACTTCTATCACATTTCGTGGTGGTTTCCAATTAAGAATAACCTCAATTTTACTAGGATCAACCCGAATACCTTCTGCTGAAATTACATGACCTAGAAAATTGACTGCTTCAAGCCAAAACTCCCACTTAGATAGCTTTGCATACAACTGCTTCTCCCTCAATGTTTGCAACACTATTTTGAGATGTTGATCATGTTCTACTCGGTCTCTAAAGTAGACAAGAATGTCATCAATAAACACTACTACAAATTGATCAAGGTATGGCCTGAATACTCGGTTCATTAGGTCCATAAAAACTGCTGGTGCATTCGTCAATCCAGAGGGCATAACTAGGAACTCATAATGACCATAACGAGTCCTAAATGTCATCTTAGGTACATCTGACTCTTGTATCTTCAGTTGATGATACCCCGATTGAAGATCTATCTTCGAAAATATGGTTGCCCCTTTCAATTGGTCAAATAAGTCATCAATCCTAGGCAGTGGGTATTTATTCTTAACAGTCACCTTATTAAGTTGGTTGTAATTGATGCAAAGATAAAGAGTGCCATCTTTCTTCTTCATAAATAATACTGGAGCACACCATGGTGATACACTGGGTCTTATAAGACCCTTATCTAACAACTCCTGCAACTGTAACTTCAGCTCTTTCAACTCTACTGGTTCCATCCTATATGGCGTAATGGAAATAGGGGTGGTGTTGGGTACCAAATCGATAGAAAATTCAATTTCTCTATCCGGCGGTAACCCTAGCAACTCCTCTGAAAATACATCGGGAAATTCACTAACAGTAGGAATATCCACCAACTTCGGACTTGCTTTTTCCATATCAACCACATATGCTAAGTATGCTTTACATCCCTTATTGATGAGTTTATGGGCTTTCAACACTGATATCACATTGTCTGGGTATCTTCTATCCTCACCCATCACCACTATCTCATTTTGTTCTAGAATTCTGATGATCATCTATCTTCTTCCACAATCCACTACCACTCCATAACAAGCCAACCAATCCATTCCCAAGATCACATCGAACTCATGGAATGGTAGTTCTATCAAGTCTGCTGGGAATTGCCTTCCTTGAATATCAACTGGGCAACCCTTAAACACCTTGCTAACCCTCACACTGTTCTCTAATGGGTTAGTCAAAATAATCTCAAATTCTATAGTCTGTGGTTCTAAACCCTCTCGACCCGGTGGTGGTGTGCATATGTATGAATGCGTCGACCACGGATCTATCAATGCATGTATGTCAGCACCAAAGAGAAGGAATTTACCAATTAAGATATCTGGCACATCCTGCTCCTCTCGGCCTCACATGGCATATTCCCTGGCTGGGGCAGCTCTACTACCTTCTGTCCTCTCAACTGTCTCTGATTGGAACTGATTAGACCCTAATCAGCCTCCTCTACCTTGCCCTCGACCTCGGCCTCTACCTTGCCTAGAAGCCTGTGTCTACATCAGCTCAGTGCTCTCCAAACCTCTGCCACACTGTAACAAGGGATAATCTCTCCTCATATTGTCTTTAGAGCCACATCTAAAACATGCTCTGGGATGAGAACGGCCACAATGCTGGCATTCTGGTAGGGGTAGAGATCTATATGGTGTCTGTGCCAGTGCACTGGCTTCTGAAGAAACAGATCTCGCGAGTTGTCCCCGCTTGAAGGACGAAGGCCTATTGGAACCCCCAGCTTGAAATCGGCCATGGAAAGATCTAGCTCTTTTTCCACTTAACTGTACTCTACTCGGTTGTGATATAGGCCTCTTGAACCCTCTATCTTGTGTTGACTGTTGTGTGGCTAGAACTCTCTCAACTGTTCTGGCATATGCTAGCAAACTAGGAGAACTCATCAGATGTAGAGCTGAGACTTGTAGCTTGATTGAGTCTCTCAATCCATCTTCAAATCGTCGGCACTTATCTGCCTCAGTGGATACAATGCCTCCAGCATACTTGCAAAGATCTGTGAATTCTCTTTCATATTCTATTACAAATAAGTTTCCTTGTTTCAACATTAAAAACTCTATTTTCTTGTCATCTGTGTAGATAGAAGGAATATACTGCTCCTTAAACTTCTCTAGAAAGAACTCCCATGTCATAGGGTCAGGAGCCTATGTGCTATGTGATTCAAATCGCCACTAGTCATATGCATGCTCTTGTAGTAAAGATACTGCATACTCATATTTATGCTCATTTGTGCAATGCAGCTGATCAAAAACTCTCTCTGCCCGTTCTAGCCAAAACTCTGCCACTGAGGGGTCATCTTCCCGTTTACCACAGAAATCGAGTGCCCCTAACTTCCTCAGTCTATCAAATTCTAATCTTGATGAGGCTGGTTGTGATGCTTTTTGTAGCAAATCTATCATGTTCCTCATAAGCTATGTTTGTCCTATGCCAGCAATAGACTGCCCTCTTGATAGGCTAGCACTGGATCTAGATACAGTAGCTTGGCGACGAATGGGTCGCGATGAAGCCTATGTTTCAGTAGGCTCATTACATTCGGGTCCTTCGGCCACAATATGTCGTGACCCTAAGGCCATACTATACCTATATCATAAAATAATGACCCCAATCAGTAAGTAGCAACTTTAATAATTAATTGTGGGTACACACAAATTATAATTATATTTGAAAACCATTTTAAAATCCCAAAACCACCCAAACTAGGCTTTAATACCAAAATCCAGAAACACCAACCTTGCTCTGATACCAAAAATTGTAACACCCCCTCACCCCAGCAACTCATGCCCGAATGAGGGTGTGCTACACTGACTTCATTGATTAAAATATCATTATATAACTTATACATAAAGCAAAATCACTCGTACATTTTTTTTCATTTCCAATATTCGCTATTTATTTACTTTGCATTTATAAAAGAAATATAACATAAAAGTTCAACTATCTTTTTATATAGTAACATGTTCTTTACAAAATATACTATTTACTTTACAAATACTACAAAGTAAAGTTTACAAGATAATACACAAAAATTGTGTAACCCACGATGTGTGCAACAGGCTGCTTTACTGGATTAGGTCACCGTTGGCTTTGTCTACTATCTTCTATTTATTCTTTACTAAATCTGCGTGAGAAAAACTCTCACGCTAAGCTCTTGGCTTAGTGGTGCATATAGATAAGGCAATAAACTATTTTTAATGTCACATGCATTGTCATATAACAATTTATGATCAAATCATGCAAACATACATTTCATAATATTCTAGTATGCATAACATCAATTTATTGCATCTCATTTTGTTTAACATAATCAAATCATCATTCTCATGCAAATCATGGTATTCTACCATATATAGACATCAAATTATATTATTTTATCTCATACTTATTTATTTTATTACCACCTTATTGTATAACACTAAATCTTCTTTTTATCCATGCCACAATTCATAATTCCATTTTTATTATCCATGTCACAAATCATAATTCCCGTTTCACTTTCAATAATTCTTTTATGTCCCATAACTTTTTATTTATGTTTTCATTTATGCCCAGGACACCTATGAACGACTGAATAGGATAACGGAGTTGCCATCCAGGCACATAGGAGTACCACCTGGGCAATATGATATGCGCATATAAGTGCCAAACTCGGTGTAGATAACCATGCCAAACTCGGTGTAGATAACCATGCCAAACTCGGCGTAGATAACCGTGCCAAACTCGGCGTAGATAACTGTGCCAAACTCAGTGTAGATAACAGTGCCAAACCCAGCATAGATAACATTACCAAACCCGGCATAGATAACATTGCCAAACCCAGTGTAGATAATCGTACCATTAATGTTTTTCATTTTCATCATACTTCCCCCTATTTGGCATGTCAAACTATCCTAAGTTGGTTCTACTTAGGTGTTCTAGGGCTTATACAATTTCATTAAAATTCATAACAATTAATTTCATACTTTTCATGCATGTAATATCTCAAAATAATCACATAATCACTCAATTAAAATAATATTTACATGATATAAGAAATTTCTCATCATTTTACTCATTTCATTCCTCAATTCACATGCTGCCCTGTCACTAGCAGATTCTATTCTTTGTTTTAGACCTTAATTTGGGTCCTGTTACATTCTGAATTTAGTTACATGATCTTCATCAACATTTTAGATATGGATCTTAGATTTAATATGCATCTTCAATCACTTAATTCTGAGTTCTGTATCAAAAGATATTATAATATTAACACTAACTTGTCACTGATAATTCTGCCCAGAATTTTCTGGATAGATTCTAAGTCTGAACTTTATCAATTTTTCTGGACAATTACAAATATTATGGTCTAAATAAAAATTTTATCCCTATGTCTTATCTTTCAAACCGAACAAATAACACACAAATACAAGCTCCAGAACTCAATTTATAAAAGTTTAAGTACTCACTGCATATTACTAACAATTCTTCCCAGAATTTCTGGACAGATTCCATGTCCCAATTTTATGAATTTTTCTGGATAATTACAGAAATATTCAGATTTTATGGTCTAAATGAAAGTCATAGCCCTATATCTTATATTTCAAACCCAACAAACAATATTCAAAACTGAGTCCATAAATTAAGTTATAATAGTTTTAGTGAACACTACTCGTCAATTTCCAGCAAGGAACATACAAGACAATCACATTCAATTTTTACCAAATTAAATCCTAAGTCTAGCAAACATGCATCCCAAGATTTTCATCCCAAAATGATATCAATTCAGAATCATCAATTTTCCAAATAATTAAATCATGCAAATAAAAAAAATAAAATAGGCTATTGCCTTAGGTTATGCACAAACCTTTCTTTTTCTCTTTTCTTTCTCTTTACTTCTCTTTCTCCTTTCCTTTGCTCCCTTGATCTAGTTCCTTGTTAACTTGAATTTCTAAAATTTAAAATCAGATTATTAAAACTTCATAAACCCTATTTTTTTCTCTTTTTCCCTACTCTCCTAAGCTTCCTTAGGCATGAAAATGGAATTTCCCATGCCTTTCTCTCTCTTTTTCTCACTTTCTCTTCTTAGAACAAGGTTTGGTTATGGCTGTTCAAGGGATAAACATGGCTGGTTTAGAGAATAGAGTGTTATAGATGTTAGGATAAGGAAGAAGGATGAGTAATTAAGAGGAATAAGACAAAATTAATCAATACTTTGACACATAGGCTATAAAAATCTAGATATTTTCCTTAGGTAATTAATATGTTCATCTTCCTTTGATGTATGATAAGAGGAACATGGAAGACAATGATGGGAAATTCTAGATACAAAGGATTAAGAAAGAAGAAGAAATAATCAAGAAGAAAATGACAAAGGTTATTAAGATGGGAGGGAAACCTAAGCATCCATCTAGAAACCTTCATTAATGTTAAATGCATGTATCTTAATTAGCTTACTAAACTTTGCCATTTGGTGGGTTATGCTTCAAGAAACGTGGAAGACACTTAATGATGGGAAAATTCTAGATCAAGGGTGATAATTAAGAAAGGATAAGCACTTAAGAATAAAGTGACAAAATTACATAGTTAATGGAGACACCTAAGCATTTTCTAGAAACTTTTCATTAATTTCTAATTCATGTATGTCAATTGACTTCTTAAAATGTGCCACTTGGTGTGGCTGACCTCCATATGCATTTTATGTCCCAATTTATGCATTTAATTTATGATTATCCCATTTAATCCTTCAATTTTCGGTAAATTGCAAACTGACTCCTAAACTTTTCAAAATTTGCAATTTAGTCATTTACCGAAATTTAACATCATAAAATATTTTGAACACTTTATTAGATATTTTCCATACTTAATTGACATTATTTTCATTATTTTTCAATGAAAGTCTAAATTTAGATTTTGGTCAAACCGACGAGACAATTTAACATCTCGCGTGACTTTAGTCTAAATTAGCGGATATGACAATTACAATCAATTTTGTATCTGTTTGCCTTTAACACAAAAGAAGCATGATGCAGTATGGGAGATTGTTGACAGGCTTACCAAATCAACTCATTTTCTGCCAGTTCAGATGGATTATTCATTGAGTCGGTTAGCAGAAATATATGTTAATGAGATAATTCTACTAGATGGGGTGTTAGTATCTATTATTTCCGATTGAGACCCACGGTTCACATCAAAATTTTGGAAAACTCTACAACAAGCATTGGGGACCCAACTTACTATTAATACATCATTTCACCCACAAACCGATGGGCAATCTGAACGAATTATTCAATTACTAGAATACATGCTTAGAAGTTGTGTAATTGACTTTGAGGGTAGCTAGGATAAGTACTAACCGTTGATGGAATTTGCATATAACAATAGCTATCAAGCTAGTATCAGCATGGCTCCATATGAAGTTTTGTATGGAATAAGATGTCAAACACCATTATGCCAGAAAAAACTTGTTGAAAAGAAGCTAATAGGTCTAAAATTGGTGCGGTAGAGAGAGGAGAAGGAGAAATTAATTCGAGATCGATTAAAAGCTGCAACGGATCAACAAAAATCCTATGCTGATTTGAAAAGGAATGACATTGAATATGTGGTCAGAGACAAGGTATTTTTAAAAAAGTCTCACCTTGGAAGAAAGTACTTCGTTTTGGTAAAAGGGGGAAACTGAGTCCTAGATTTATTGGACCATACGAAATACTTGAACGTGTGGGTCTATTGGCTTACAGGTTGGCCTTACCACCAGAATTAGATAAGATCCACAATGTGCTTCATGTCTCAATGTTAAGAAGATACAGATCGAATCCAACACATGTAATACCTATGGAATCAATAGAGGTACAACTAGACTTGACCTATGCAGAAGAACCTGTAAAAATCTTAGGTCGAGAAGTCAAGGAACTACGGAACAAGAAGGTACCATTGGTAAAGGTACTATGGCGCAATCATGTTGTAAAAGAAGCCACTTGAAAGATTGAAGAAATGATGAGAACTCAGTATCCTCAGTTATTCAACTCAAGCTAATTAGGAAATTTTAAGGACGAAATTTTCTTAAATGGGAGAGAATTGTAATATCCAGTGATTTAGACCACGATTGCGCATGACCGTAGTGGGGTGTGTTGATTCAATCGAAATCTAAATTTGAACACATAAAAAAATGACTAATAATAAGAGAAAATAATTAAGGGTAATATCATTTGGGAATTAAAAATATTAGTGCTAGAATTGGAAAAAAAAAAAAAAAAAAAAGGAAATTTGTTATGGACAAAATCGATATTATGGAAATTGTTGGGGAAAAAGTTTGAAGATGGGGGAAGAACTGAAAAATAACGGATCTCTCAAAGTTTAAATGCTAATCAAGATTAATTAAGTTAATGAACCAATGAAGATTAGGATTAATTTTAATTAGTGGGGCCCACTCTTTAATCATAGTATAAAAGTCAAAAAATGGGAGGAATTCTACATTCTTCCACCTAAAAATCTAACTTATCTTCATCTTCTTTTCTTTCACTCTTGATCGTCCAACATAGCTCACCAAAACCTCCATTTTTTATTCAATCCAAGCTTGAAAAAGAGTGAAAAAATAGTTTTGAGAGAGGAAAATTCACATTTTAAGAGTTCTTGCCATAAAGAGAGTAAAGGAGCAAGAAGGAAGGAAGAAAAAAGAAAAGGAAAGGGAGCAACTTGGGACAAATTCGGTGCACTTTGGAGAACCATTATGGTGAGTTTATTCTTCTTAAATTCAACCTCTTTTCTTCCAATTGAGACACATAAGGATGATAGATATGATTAGGTTTGATATATTGAGGTTATGTTGCAATATTGGAACTAGAAATTTAAAGTTTGCAACTAGTTGAACAAAGTGTAGTTAAACTTTGAATTAATGATAAGTGATGTTAGTTAATTGTTTTGTGATTTAAAAACTAGAGAAAGGTAACTTTAATGGAGGAATGAGGGGCTTCCTTAGTTAAGTTTATTTGGGAAAAATTGAAATTAACATAGAAACAACACAAATGGGTGATAAATGAAGTGTGAATTGAGTGTTGATTTGAAGAAAATGAATTGGGAACTATGTAAGGTTTTTGGGCAGCCATGATATATCAAGAAGGAAGTTTAACCTTAGTACATTTTGGCTAAATTAAAGTATAAAACATCTTAGGAGCATTAGAATATTAGGTAGGCATGAAAAGCTTTGAAAATGGATATTAGGATTGAGATATGGTATGGTTGTGTAACAAAACCAAATGAACCAATGAGAAGCCATCAAGAGGGTGACAAAGGCAAGGAGAAAGCTATTTAGTAAGAGGAGGAAAAGAATAATTAAGGGAAGATCCAAGTCTGATTAGGTATATGTTTTATTGATAAAAATCTTACATGTTATTTAACGGTATTATATTATGTTTTAATATGTGATATGAATGTGGTTTGACATAAAATATGATTAATTGTTGCTTTTAATCCTTTATAAGGTAATGAGACCACATGGTATGAAATCATTAAGATATGTGAATCTAATTTTGATCTGGTAAGTTTGGTATTAAAATGAATGCATATGATGAATGTAAGTAGTATATAAATATATGCCAATTGATGA
Organism: Triadica sebifera; assembly: GCA_023653625.1. NCBI lineage: Eukaryota > Viridiplantae > Streptophyta > Magnoliopsida > Malpighiales > Euphorbiaceae > Triadica > Triadica sebifera. Next base: position 11,535,661 of record CM042904.1, read on the forward strand.
CCCTGTTGTAGAGATTTTGGAACACTTTTGACTATTTTGATCATAACTAATGCTCTGGTAATGATATTGAGATGAAATTAGTTGAAAATGAAAGTGGACTCATAATGCTAAAATGTTTATTCAGAACATGAGTTCAAATTCTAATTGCAAAAAGGTTAAAAATTTGACACACAATCTCGGACTTGTAGGTACCCAAAAAATACTGGGTAAAATTTATGGAATGCCCTTCAATAAAAAGGTCATAACTTTTGATAGAAAACTTGTGTTTGAGTGATTTGATGCATCTGAAAGCTAAAAAAATAAGCTACAAATTGTTAGAAGATCATAACTTCAAATTCGAATTATAAATGAGGTAAAAATGAAGCCCAAAATCAAGTCTGAAATCTGTCATAGATAAAAACTTAAAATATTGGGGTTTTGCATATGGTGTGTGTTAGGTTTTGAAGAATGAATCATATTCATAAATGCAGCGAAAAATAAAACTTTTCAAAACCCAAAACAAAAGATCATTCTTGTACCATTAAAACTAATTTATATAAATGTAAATGTTAAAAATTATACCTTCTAATTTTTATTTGTTCTTCAAATCTTCACTTTGTTGGGTTGTAGCAAACCACAACAATCCACACTAGGATGTCTCTAATGATAATCCACATGAAGAATGAAGAAGAAACCATCAAGAGAAAATGGTTTGAACAAATTCAAAGTGCTAGCTCTGAAAGTGTTCTTGAGAGAATTTTTGTTGTGTCTTAAAATATTTTTATTTCACAAAAAATATTTTCATGACTATTTTCTGTCATTTGATGTCTTTTCTATTTGAATCAAATTCAAAAATAAGATGAAAAGTCAAAAATGGAGAAAATGGCAACTAATGAATAGTAATTGGCCATAATTGGCCTAATTATGGCCAATTACAACCTGTTGGCCAATGGATGGAAGCTGCAGGCGCACTGGGCCTGCTGCGGGCTGTCGTTCGGTAGCCCAGCTGGCTAGCAAGGCAGGCCAGCAGCCTACTTAGCCTGCGCGGGCCCGTGACACTCCTGAACGATTTTTTCGTGCGATCTCATCGCGATCCATCCTCAAATAATTCTCTCATATTTTGGATCCTATCCAAGACCATTTTACTCATTCACCATATCTTCAATGCGTGTGACCCATTAGGTTCCCGGTTATGTTGGCCACTTAAATTAACAATTAATTTAAGCAAGTCATGAGTGGTATCTAGCAACACATCATGACCCCCAATTGACCGGAAAGTCAGTGGTTTGACTACAAACCTTTCCATAGACAATTTCTGTACAATTATTCATTTCACCATTCTATACCCCACTTGGTTCAGAGTATGGACATGTGTCAACTCCCACTAGACTGACTACATCACGTCTAGTCCAAGTAATGTTAGTTCTTGTCCTTGAGGCTCATTACTCTATTAGATATGTCATTGAAGACTATCTTTATGACATTTCCACTCCGACTAGAGATTCCTGAGTAATGACCACGACAAGAGGCCATGGGTATACACTCCTTCTATCAAGAGTGGTGAATCCTTTGTTGGTTACCCAATTACCTTCGAATACCTCAAGTTGTATCCAATCACTACCCTATGAGCTACCTCTCTGAGGCAACAAGGAATAGTGTTAAAATACATAATCAATATTCAAGATATCATTGAGTACCTCAAGTCTAAGGATACTTGCACCATTGCTATGATGCGACTATCATTGACATTTGAATAGATTACCCATATGATTGTCTCATAGTTGGTCATCCAATGTACTTAGCTACACTTAGCAAGCATCCACATGTTAACTCTAAACATCTCATGTTTATAGGTTATGAGATCTACTACTCGATCCAACCAAAGAGTGTAACATGTGCTAGTCTGTCTGGATTAATAATGTCCCGTCTCAATAATCCTATGACTAGGGATAATTTTGATACTAACATAATTACACATGATAATAATCTCCATATCATGATCTCATCATGATTTCATTCATACTATGTTATGTATCAAGGACTTCATTAATTGATTTAAGATCACTTATCAATTCATTTATCAAATGAACATCAAATTAATGAAAAGCCTTTTATTAATCAAATAAATTTGTACTATAAGTGCTAAAGGTGATTGCCTTTAGAGCACTACTCTAACAAGCTCTCACTTGCACTAAAGCCAGCCGCCTTTGTATTTAATTCCATAGGCGAGTACATGAGAATCATATTTCTTTTGGGGAATTGGCTTAGTTAAAGATCAACAATATTTTGATCAGTGGGCACTCTTTCTATCTTTACATCATTCCTACCAATGATTTCTCTAATCAAATGGTATCTTCTGAGTATATGTTTGGATCTCTAATGAGACCGTGGCTCATTTGCTTGTGCAATGGCTCCATTATTATCACAATACAATTGTATTGGATCAATAATGTTGGGAACCACTCCAAGTTTTGTGATGAATTTCTTTGTCCAAACTATTTCCTTTGCTGCTTAACTGAATGTTACAAAACTAGTTGTAATTTATATTTTTTCGATAATCAAATAAAATATTCTTTCACCCACGATCTATTTTTTACTCTTGGTATTCTGATCAATCTCAAAAACTATAATTTACGACTAACCTAGCATTTTATCCATTACGTCCTCTCATCTTATTTGGATTGGCCTCCTCAAGAACACAACCTTCCTCTTACATTTATCTCTCAAGAACTTGATAATTTTGATTTTTGATATTGGTTTAGGTGCTTAAGGTCTATGAATCAAAGAGAGCACAATATTGGGTCTCTGGTAGGAAGAAAATTCAAGTTATAGAGTTTACTTTTGGGTTTCTTCTGTGAGAGATAGAAAGAAAACTGTTAAAATTTTTATCTAACGATGTTAATGGGCTTATAAACATTGCCACGACCCAAAATCATCTTAAACCTATAATTTTATCTTGCAATAATTCATAGTTGTGAAAGCATTTGTCGTAGGTGTGAACCATATGACATTTCATTTTCTTGTTTTTTTTTCAACTCTCTCCATATACCCTAACACTAAAACACATACTTTACTTTCTTTAATCTCTCTTATTTACTAGACCCTAGTTACAAGCATACACTCTCACTTTTCTGTTATCCTTTAAGTCCCAAAAATGAAGGAGGAGTTTTTAGGAAAGAAAAGGATATCAGATGGCATGTTTGGTTAGTTTTCAAAAAGTAAGAGGCATTTTTTAAGGGATGATAGGAAGAAAATCGTGTCTGTCTTATTTGCTTATGAACTCCCAAAATTCATGGTCGTGACTTGCCATATGGTCATGATAAAATTTTCACAGTTTGTGAATTGAAACCTGACATTTACGGTTGTGACACCCCTTGTCACTAACATGAAAGTACTAACTTATCTACACTTTAACTTTATTTAAAACTCTACTCAACTTCTAACTCTTACAAACCGCAACATAACATAGACCCTATTTTATGGACATTACAATTACATATCATTTTCAAATAAGCTAACAAAATAAGCTTAAGATTTTTGAATACTCGTATCTCTAAGAGCAAACGTTTGTGATGCCAAAGTGGGGTTGCTAGAATTTTTAGTTGTTAGGCGTTGCAATTGCATCGCTAATGGCGTTGTTATGTTTACATTTTGAGTAGTTGTCACCATTGCATCGCTATGCCATTGAGATATAACATCGAATATTCTGACATCGCTAAATGACATCGCAATTTTTGCCTTTTCTTGTAGTATTTGAGTAGCTATAAGGCTATTCAGATTTTTTTTTTAAAAAAAAAATAACTGCCTAGAGTAAAAAAAAAATTGGTGAAAGACAATGATTCTAATAGAAAAATGAGTGATGATACACTACATCAATAGTAATGAATATAATCATGTTAAATCATAATTAATAAGAGATGATATGCTCCCTTCATAACTTTCTTATGTTCAAATAATTCAATTTATTGTATTAACAAACAATTTTATAGTATTGTAATTTAAGTATAATTTATCCATTTTTTTAATTTTTTAATTTTAATTTTAATTTATTTTTATGAAAATTTGACAGTATTTTTATTTATTTAAAAAGTAATCATAGCTTGCACTTATAGGATATCTTTGTAACCATCTTCCTTTGTCATTATCACATTTCTCCTTTCTCATTCAGAATTGATACAATTTGATAGTGATCCCACCATCGCCACTAATATTACTTAAAATTTCACTTTTATTTAACTCCCTAAAAGAATTCCTTTCCAAACCAAATTTATCAATTCCGCAGGATTCAATTTGACATTTTGAATCGGTTCAATTTTACACACACTGAATATCACTGTCCCTGACCAATCAAATTGGATAAAATTGAAACAAAACCTTAGAGCCTAAATAAAAGGATTTTTTTCTAGACTAAATTGTATATCTATATTTTGTTTTACGCTTTTTCATCCTTTGAAACTCTGGCAGCCACTCTAAAGATCAATATGGATGAAGCGGTAAATGCCTCTTCTGGTACTATTTGTTTGTGAATGGTCCTTCGTGATTACCATGGCCTTGGACTGTTTGCAAGTCTGACGTCGTTCCTGGTAATTGGAGCTCTTATGTTGCTGAAGATTTTTGTCTCAAAAAGGTACTTAGCTGGATTAAGGCTAAGCAATTAGAGAATATTATTATTGAATTTGATACCAAGAGTATTGTTGAGAGGTTTCACAACCATCGTGAAGACATATCTGAAACAAAGTGCTTAATTCATTCTTGTAAGACTTTGGCTCAGCCTTGTAAGAATGTAAAGTTGTTTTTGTTAGGCGTTAAGCCAATGAGGTTTCCCATGCCATTTGTCACGGGCTTGGTCTTTTGATGCCAATGATCGTGCGGCACTAGCAAACTTTCCTTAATTGGATGCTAGTCAGCCTCTCCTACGAATGCTAGATGAAACTAGCAAGTAAGCAAAGATGCAAAAGAACTTTAAGAAAGGAGAAAAACTTGGAGAATGCTAAAGAAAGCTTAGAATGCTTGTATTGCACAAAACTCTTGGATGGTTACAAATAAGCTCAACTAAGCTATTTATAGGCCCCCACCTCCCCAATGGATGGCCAAGATCGATTTGATCCTACGGTGTATATTAATCTTCTAGATTATTCTACTCAATTCTACATATATAAAGAAATATCTAGATTTATGTACACAATTCTACAAGGTTCTAGAAGAATTCTACAACAATCCACATGCTTCTTGATTTTGGTGGAGGATTGTAGAAGAACCTCTTGCGGTGCGTGACATTCTCCCCCACTCAATTTGGTGACGTCCTCATTGCGTCCCCCTTGTATGCTTCGATCACATCCTTGTAAGCCCAAAGTGAAAGTTCATGCTCCCAACTTGCCTCGCTATCGGGTAATCCCTTCCATTTAACAAAGTACTCAATGTAGCTTGGATGGGAGCCTCTTCTTGGAATAGCTTGATGGGCTAATATCTTCTCAACTTCACATTCGGGAGATGTTGTGATGGCTGTAGGCGCTCTCTTTGACTCGCTTCGGTTTGGTTCCTCCTTGTCAGAATGAAATGGCTTTAACAAGCTTACATGGAACACCGGATGCATTTCCAAATGTGAGGGCAAGGTCAAGCGATAGGCTAGCTTGCCAATACGCTTCTCGATTGGAAATGGGCGCTCGTAGCGCCTCACTAGGCCTTTATGGACCTTGGAAAATCTTCGATTTTGATGTGGAAAGAGCTTCACCATCACTAAGTCTCCTTCCTCGAACTCTAAGTGCCTTCTCTTCGCATCGGCCCACTTCTTCATTCTTTTTGAGGCCTTTGTTAGATAAGCACGTGCCATGTCGGCCTTCTCATGCCATCCTTTGGCAAACTTGAACGCGGATGGACTAGGACCCTTATAGCAAATGGCCAATGTATGAGGAGTCATTGGTTGTTGCCCCATTGCTATCTCAAATGGACTAGCCCCCGTCGACTCGCTCTTTTGTAAGTTGTACAAAAATTGGGCTATGTCAAGCAACTTTGCCCAACCTCTTTGCTTGGCGCTCACGTAATGCCTCAAATACAACTCCAATAAGGCATTCACCCTCTCCGTTTGTCCATCGGTTTGGGGATGAAAACTTATAGAGAAGTTAAGTTTGGACCCCATTAGCTTGAACAGCTCCATCCAAAATCTACCGGTGAAATGGGTGTCTCGATTACTCACAATTGTCTTTGGTATGCCCCAATACTTCACCACATGCTTGAAAAACAAGCGTGCAGCATCTTCGGCGGTGAACTTTGTAGGCACGGGGATGAACACCCCATACTTGCTAAATCGATCAACCACCACCATAATGTTGCTACAACCATCAGTCTTTGGCAAACATGTGATGAAATCCATGGAGATGCTTTTCCAAGGTTTCTCCGGAATGGGCAATGGCTCCAATAGACCCGCCGGTTGATGTTGATCCACCTTGTCTTATTGGCATACAAGACAAGTTTTCACATAGAGTTCGATGTCGTCCCTCATTTGGGGCCAATAATAGGCACGCTCCACAAGTGCCAACGTGCGCCTAACTCCAGGGTGTCCCGCCCATTGCGAATCATAGCACTCCTTAATGATTTGCTTCCTCAAGCCTTGCCACTTTGGCACATATACACGATCTCCTTTGGTGGTGAGCACCCCATCCCGTAGCCAAAATTGGCGTGTCTTCCCTTGACTTGCCAAATTCATCAAACTATTGGCTTGTGGGTCTTGCTCAAGTCCCTCCTTAATTCGGTCCACCAATGGAAATGTTGGACTTGTGATGGCAGCTACAATGGCCTTCCTACTAAGTGCGTCGGCCACCAAGTTTGCTTTGCCCGGCTTGTACTCCATCACGAAGTCAAATTCTGCCAAGAAAGCTTGCCACCTTACTTGCTTTGGCGTCAACTTCTTTTGCTTGAGGAAATAGCTTGTGGCAACATTGTCGGTTTTTACTACAAACTTGGACCCCAACAGATAATGCCTCCAGGTCCGTAAGCAATGCACTACTGCAGTCATCTCTTTCTCTTGGACTGTGTATCGTCTCTCGGCATCGTTTAGCTTTCGGCTCTCATAGGCAATTGGGTGGCCCTCTTGCATCAAAACTCCACCAAGTGCAAAGTCGGAAGCATCCGTGTGAATTTCATATGGCTTGGTGTGGTCGGGAAGGGCCAAGACGGGTTCCTTAGTCACTTTCGCCTTAAGCCTTTCAAATGCTCTTTGGCACTTCTCATCCCAATTCCATGCTTTATTCTTCTTTAACAAGTCGGTGAGGGGTGCGGCGATGGAAGAATAGCCAATGATGAATCTTCGGTAATAGTTGACAAGGCCAAGGAATGAGCGTAATTCAGTTACCTTCTTGGGTGGTTCCCAATCGATGATAGCTTGCACCTTGGACTTGTCCATACGCAATTTGCCTCCACCCACGATGTGCCCCAAGAACATAACTTCATGTTGCGCAAAGGCACATTTCTCCTTCTTGACATACAATTCATTCTCCTTTAGTACTTAGAAGACTTGTTGCAAATGATCCACGTGTTGCTTCAATGTCTTGCTATAAATGACTATGTCATCCAAGTATACCACCACAAACTTGTCCAAGAAGGGTTGGAAGACTCGGTTCATAAGTGTGCAAAATGTGGCGGGGGCGTTTGTGAGTCCAAAGGGCATGACTAGAAATTCAAAGGAGTCATACCTTGTAACACATGTTGTCTTTGGCTCATCGCCCTTGGCAATCCGCACTTGATAATAGCCCGATCTCAAATCAAGCTTTGAAAACCATCTCGCTTCACCAAGTTGATCGAACAAGTCCGCGATCAATGGAATGGGATACTTGTTCTTTATGGTGATCTTGTTAAGTGCCCTATAGTCGATGCATAAACGAAGTGACCCGTCGTGCTTCTTTTGGAATAGCACGGGTGCGCCATATGGGGCCTTTGAAGGTTGGATATATCCAGCATCCAACAACTCTTTCAATTGCCTCCTCAATTCTTCAAGCTCTGGAGGCGCCATTCTATAGGGAACTGCGACAGGTGGGCTTGCACCAGGGACCAACTCGATCTTGTGATCCACCTCTCTCTTGGGTGGAAGCTTATTTGGTAACTCGGGGGGCATGACATCCTTGAACTCTTCAAGGACATGAGAGACTTCCTTAGGCACATCATCTTTTGGCATGTCATCTTCCTCCTTTAATGTGGCTAGAAAGGTGGGTTGTGCCTTCTTTACTCCTTTGGATAGTTGCATGGCCGAAATTTGTTTGGCTTGTAGACTTGCTTCCCTCGCTAAAGGCACCATGCAAGCATTGCCTTCCTCCAATATGCACATTGTGTTGGCACAAGGAATGGGCAAGGCCTTGACTTGGTCCATGAACTCCATGCCCAACACAATGGCATAATCATCCATAGGAACAATAGAAAAGTCTACAAAGCCATGCCATTCTCCCAAACTTACCTCCACGCCATGTGAAACTCCGAAGGTAGACTTGGCTTCCGAATTAACTGCCTTAAGCCATCCTCTCTCCTTGGAGTACATGATGCCCAATCGATCAGCTTCTTTTACTTCAAGGAAGTTGTGGCTTGCTCCCGTGTCCACCAATGCTTTCACGGTATGCATGCCTACTTTGGCTTCCACAAATAGTTGGCCTTTCTTTTCGGATTTAGGCATTTCGACTTTAGCCTTGATGACATTAAGGAGTTGTAGGGATCCCACCCTCGTCTCCTCACGTTGATGATGTTCCTCCCTTTCTTCAACTAGGGCGGATAACTTGGCCTTCTTCGGGCATCCCTTGCCTTGTGCGACCCATCACAAAAGAAGCATTTGATTGTGAACTTGCTACCATCCTTGTCATCCTTGGTGCTCTTGCCTTTATCATGTTTATGGAAGCTCTCTTAGGGTTGGTGGTAGTCTCCCCCACTCTTTCCTTTGCCACCCTTGTCTTTGAAAGACTTTCGCTTCTCACTCTTTTTGAACTCTATTAGGGATTCGGCAATGGAAATTGCGGTGGTGAGTTCTTGTGCACCCCGCCTTTCAATCTCAAGCTTGGCCCAATGTTGTAGGCCATCCATAAAAGAAAATAGGGCTTCCTTATCGGGATAATCAGGAATTTCGAAAAGCACTTCGGAAAATTCCTTTACATATTCTCGTATGCTCCCCTTTTGTGTAAGACGCCTAAGCTTGCCTCTGGCTTCGTGTTCGACATGCTCGGGATAGAATTGCCGTTTGATTTCTTTCTTGAACTCATCCCACGTATCGATTGTGTAAGTCCCTTTCTCTATATCGCCGCATCGCCTCATCCACCATACCATTGCGGTGTCCACAAGGTATAGCGAGGCATGATCGACTTTCTTTCCCTCATCAAGGCTAAGTGCCTTGAAGTATTGCTCCAAGCTCCAGAAAAAGTTATCAATCTCCTTCGCGTTCCTTGAGCCATTATACGCCTTTGGCCTAGGAACATCGACCTTCGAAGGAGCGGTGACGACCATAGGATTGGCAACATTCCCGCTTTGAGCAACGACCTTTTTGCAAAGGGTTAAATCCTCCCTTGTCTCAACAAGTTCGGCTATCACCCTTGCAAGCTCCTCTTTGAGATTCACAATCTCGGCTCGGAGGGTTTCTTCCAAGGCCCTAACTTGGTCTTGACATGTCGTTAAGGCGATGTTCACAGCACCTTGCATTTCACCTTGGAGCTCATCTCTCCCCGTTTCAAGCTCCATGATGCGTTGGTCCGCCTCCTCGAACTTCTCTTGCCCTTCAACGATAGCAAGCTCCACTTTCGCAAGCCTTGCATTCATGTCGACCAAAACATCCCTCGACCTTGATCTCCCCCTTTTGGATTGGTTGCTCTCATCGGTTGCCACCTTCGTGATCTCGCTTGATCCCACCATCTTTGCTTGAACCTTAGGGCTCTGATACCAACTGTCACAGGCTTGGTCTTTTGATGCCAATGACCGTGCGGCACTAGCAAACTTTCCTCAATTGGATGCTAGTCAGCCTCTCCTACGAATGCTAGATGAAACTAGCAAGTAAGCAAAGATGCAAAAGAACTTTAAGAAAGGAGAAGAACTTGGAGAATGCTAAAGAAAGCTTAGAATGCTTGTATTGCACAAAACTCTTGGATGGTTACAAATGAGCTCAACTAAGCTATTTATAGGCCTCCACCTCCCCAATGGACGACCAAGATCGATTTGATCCTACGGTGTACATTAATCTTCTATATTATTCTACTCAATTCTACATATACAAAGAAATATCAAGATTTATGTACACAATTCTACAAGGTTCTAGAAGAATTCTAGAACAATCCACATGCTTCTTGATTTTGGTGGAGGATTGTAGAAGAACCTCTTGCGGTGCGTGACAAATTGCAAAGACTGCTCATTCTTTTGCAAGTCCTATGATTTGGGAAGATGTCACTCATTTTGTTAGGCCTCTGATTCTTAAAAATATATTTTCTTGCTAATATTTTATAATACAATGTTGTTTCCTAAAAAAAAGAAAGAAATGGAGGGAGTGTCCTTCGAAATAACAAATTGCTTATAACATGTTACTGTTATTCATGGCTTTCACAACAAACTTCAATTTCTAATAATTTTAATATTTTCATATATCTTGCATATGAAGTGTTTATTACCTTAAGCATATTATATTTTTTTTTTATTTTTTCTTTCTTTGAATAACATATTTTTTATTTTTTCTCATATGAATCTTATAATGTTAAAAGTAAGAATATTTATCAGAATGAAAAAGTAACATAAAATGTAATTAAAAAAAGTTGATATGTATTTCTTATCTTTTATATTTTTAAAATTTAAAATTTTAATTTTAGATTGTCAATGTACTCTTTTAAATAATAATAACAATAATTTCAATTTAATTTATATTAAAAATTAAATTTATTTTTTATTAATTTTTCAAATTGTGATTTATTAAAAATGGTTAATGTAAACAACTTAATGGAGGAAATAATGAGCTTTAAGCTGATTTCTTATATTGGACGTAGCAAATTAAATAATTAAAAATTACTATTCTTTTTTGAGTTTTCATTTAATACCCTCAATATTTAAAATTTATATGATTAGTTTTATCAATTTTATTTTTGTTGAACTATATAGTTATTCTATTAAATTTATTAAATTTTAAAATATTTACTGTTAGTAAAAAAAATATATCTTCACTTCCTCAAAAAATATTAATATAATAAAATATTAATACAATAAGTGAAATTTTAAAATATATTAATATAATAAATTAAATTTACAGGACAATATATCAAATTTATAGTAATTTTTCCAATTATTAATAACAAAAAACAGTTAGAGAAAACCATAAATGATGAAAAGCCTATCAGTCAAAAGGTGTCTCCATCACTCCTCGTTCGGGCTAAAAAAAAGGCAATCCTATTGTACGGTCCACCGCCACATTTCCCGTTGGACCATCGACGAAACAAATTCCTCTTTCCATTTCTCCTATCAAACCCCAAAATTACAAAAATCAAACACACAACAGGAGATAAAAATAAGAAGAAATTAAAATCCCGCTAGCGAAGCTAGTAATTCTCCCCACGCGCCACCGTGCTTCTTCTAGAATATGGAGCAACAGCCTAAGGCTGAGACGGACCCTAAGGCGGAATCCACAGGTCTGGAACCGGAACCGGAACCGAAGCCGAATTCGACACCTGAACCTGATCCAAAAAGCGGAGATAATAATCACTATACGCCGAATGGAAATGAGAAGAAGACCAGTGTCGAGACTGGATCGGATTCTCAGACGGTGGCTCAGGATGATCAGTTGCAAGGTCAGAATCGTATGGGTTCCACGAGAAAATCGGTTCATTGGAGCCCCGAATTGGTGGCTGAGTCTCACGGTTCTCAGAACATGCCCAATGAGAATAATAATGTTTATTTTGACGGATCCAATCCTTACATTTCTTCATCTCCTGCTCAATCCTCTCCTTCAATTTCTTTCAAAGGTAATATTATCTTGTGAATATGTAAATCTTACAAATGTGCGAAAGCTTCTTTCTATCTGTTAGGAATTTTTTTTTTCAATGTGCCTTTTGCTTTGGAACAGACACAATCGTAACAGTGCGAGATATACTAGGGAGATGGGGAAAAAGGGTGGGAGAAGCTACCAAGAAGGCTGAGGATCTCGCTGGCAACACTTGGCAGCACTGTAAGTTTTTTTTTGTTATTTTTTTCTCTATATTATGGGAATCTGATTCTAATCATATAATTTTATTAGCTCTCACTGGGAAATGATATCCTATAATTATTTGATCATCATTACTTGCATATTATGTAGATGTGGTTGATATGGTTAATGGCAATGTTTCATGATGGGAAATCTAACGAATCTTGATTGAAGTTTGAGTTTAATTGTGTTATATATAACTGTTTCATAATGGGTTCTACTTGTAGTGCTGGATGGTTTTTGCTTATGCCTGTCTGATTTGATTTTGAGTGTTGGTGTTATTTTTATGTTAGTATAATAAGTGCTAGCAGATGGAATTTCCTTTTAGGAAGTGTTTGGAATTACTGTTGTGTATTAAAAAAAAAGGTTTAGAATTTTTTTATTAAAAAATTGATTTTTTAAATTTTTTATAAACTGATTTTTTTAAATATGCTTACAGCAGAAATATCTATTTATCTACTTTTCTTTAAAAGTAATTTTTAAAACTCAAAAAATTAAAAATTAAAAATTAGAAGGAAAATTTATAGTAAGTTCTAGAACTTTAGTTCTTAAATGAAGGTCCTATTTCCCTCATATCAATCTAATTGTGTAGAATAGGAGCAAGTCCAGGTTGGTCACATCTTCTAAGTATTCTGTTTTTCTCATCTGTCATCTCTTTTTCCTGCATGATATGACATTCCATATGGAATATTTTAATGATGAATCGGGAAGAAGTAGAAGACAATGACAACGTGATAATATTTTACATGATTTAATGAGGATTTACTTTAGTTTCCTACAAGAAGATCGAGAATGGTGTTTGGAGTTTGCCACTATGATTTTCTTTTCTGCAGCTGATTATGGGTTGAAATTAACTAATGGATGTCGTTTTTGCTTTTATCTTATTTGTGCATGATTTATGCTGGACTAATCATGGTCATAAGCATGTTACTTCTCCACATTATGATTCGTAATATACCATATCCAGTCGGATTTTTTGGGAATATTAAAACAAGTGGTGAACTTTCTTTCTTTTTTTTTTTTTTTTTGCATGAAATATAAATCATGTGGGAAGTTGGATGGTTTAGATTCATTTTTTATTTATTCCAATTTACTTTTTTTTGTAACATTTTTTTTCCATTTTGCTACAATTTTTATTTTTACTTAGAAATGACTAATTATTTCTTTTCTTCTTTATCTTTTTGTTTGAATAAGTGAAAACAGCACCTAGCCTTACAGATGCTGCCCTGGGTAGAATTGCTCAAGGAACAAAACTTCTAGCAGAAGGAGGTTATGAAAAGATCTTTCAACAAACATTTGAAACAGTTCCTGAGGAGCAACTCCAAAATTCATATGCGTGCTACTTATCGACATCAGCTGGTCCGGTCATGGGGATTTTATTTGTATCCACGGCAAAGCTTGCATTTTCTAGTGACAATCCACTTTCATATAAATATGGTGGGCAAACTGAATGGAGCTATTATAAGGTATGTTCTTATTGGCCCCAATAAATCCATGCCATATTAGTAGGGGGAAGATCTTAAGTTTCATTCTAATCATAAGATAAGCATGCATGCAACATGCATTTTGATTGCTGCTGCTGGCAAATTCTTTTTCTTACACTTCAGCCTTGTTTAACGATTTCTTAATTCTTATTGCTGTTTATACTTTAAGTATTAGTTTACATTTGCATATAAAATTATGGTATAATGATGCTTGTAGTCCTTGGTTTGGATGGTAAAGGGGTGTGCCGAGGTCTGCACTGAACAAGAGAAGAGACAAGGCTAAAAGTTCAAATAATATTGTACCAATTAAAACTAGAAGTCAAAAAATTGTGTTTCTTAATGTGTATATATATATATATATATATAGAAATCACAGAAATAAAATAGATGAATATTAGTTCACAAATATGTAAAAGTGGTTGTGTTAATAATAATAAAAAGAAAAATTGCTGATGTAGCAAATAATTGTTTAAAAATGTGTTCGTTTATATGAAGACTTCAAAATCTTGCAAAATTATTTTACTTTTCTAGTTAATTTTCTTGCTGTTCAATTTACTATGTCATGAACAAAAGGAGATGTTGTAGAAAGTAGACGAATGAATAATTTTAATGTTTGGCTTTTAGAAAATGAATTTCCATCCTTCTTAATGTATAACTAATTTTATTATACTATATTTATTGTGCAAATATTTAAAATAAAGAATATTATGCTCAAAGGTAAATCTTTATTTTAGTATGATTCCAAGCAGTAATATATAACAATATTTTCACAGTCCAGATACCATGTTGGAGCTACCTCTCATTCATCATGGGGGGGTTTGAATTCCTGAGATAGTAAATCAGAGTAAAATTAATTTTTTTAAGAAGACTAGATGCCTATTCAACCATGGGTGGAGAAGCTGGTTCACTAACCTGTCTTAATTTGTAATAAGCAGAAAATGCGGATTTGAGAGCCAGAAAACATTCTGGCCATCGCTTGAGTTTGAAAACAATAATTTTCCGTAAATCTTAGGTCATAATGCTACCAACTCTGTAGTGATCACGTGTGTATCAGTTAATGACATCAAGGTTCAGTTTCCTTCCTATAATTTTTATTTCTTGGTTTAGCTTCAACTCTAGAGAAGAGATTGACCAACGCATAGATGAATAGCAAATAGTAACCCTTATAACTGCTTTTTGGACATAATGCCTGTTCTTTCTGAAGATACCCTTATATCCCAATCATTTGTGCTCTCATATTTAATTTATTACTGCAAAAGCATTGAACTTTGATTTATTTATCTATGTAGTCACTAATATCAAATTTCGGTTAGCCAATCACCAGAAATAGAGGTTGTGTCACCTTTTTAAATCTCATTCTGAAATGATAGTTGGGCGATGCTAGAAGACAGGCGAAACATTCTCTATGTATATATATGTATCTCCAGCTTCACTATAGGGAATTCACTTTCCAGCCAATCATCAAGCATTCCTTTGATTTCCTAAAAACTCATCCAGCGGGCTTTAGTAGATCAATAGCTAATAATTATTGTTAATGATTGAGCCTTTCTTTTAATTGACAGCATAGCAGGTTTCTGTCTTTTATGTTAATGCCTGCATCAATCAATTGCAAAGTCAAGAATATAAGATGTTACTTTGGCTGGTCTAGGGAGTAAAGAAAATGTTGTGAACTTGATTCGAAAGTTGTAACAGACATTTTTATGATATAAAATTTGATTGGGCTTACCTTTGATTTTTAGATATAAATAGCAAGAACTGCATCTAAATGATTCCATAGAGGCATTTCTTGTTCATGTGAGTGCCAAATGAATATAGCACACAAGGATGACTTACTAAATCTGCTCCAACCAAATGCTATGTTTACATTTTTCCTTTTCTCATATACCACTTGTATATATGTTATATTGGAGTAAAGATGAGGAATAAACTTTTGGATGGCCTAGGTTTTCTCTAGATGTTTATTGTGGAACTTGAATGTTGTTTTATCTACTACATAGTTACAGGATCAGAAGTAATACTTACTGCATGTCTTTTAATTATGGTATAATACTTGTATTATATTGATCACCCAAATTGGAGTTTAGCCTGAATATACAAATGCCTGAATATCAGCTGTTTGTTCTTATATCTTGAATTGTGAATGGTTGACACATGGTTATAGATCTTGCTATGTAAATCAGTTGTGTCTGTGCTGAAGACCTCTAGCTCAGATTTTCTCTTGCTTCTGCCTTCAGTATGAACTTTATCATCCTTCTTAGCTGTAACTCTATCCTAATGGGTCATAGCATTAATGTCTTTCTGTTTTTCATGATTTTACTACCGCATTTTGACTGTTCTTTTTTCTTTGGCTAAAATAGGCGGTCATCCCATTACATCAGCTAAAAGCCGTAAATCCTTCGTCTAGTAGAACAAATCCTGCTGAGAAATACATCCAGGTTATCTCAGTTGATAATCATGAATTTTGGTTCATGGGCTTCTTAAACTACGATGGAGCTGTGCAATGTCTACAGGAGGCTTCACAAGCCTATATTCTACAATCAGTGTAATACTTATTCTTTTGGGCCATACTTTTCCCATTGTATGATCTTCATCCTATAATATAATCACAGGTTTTCAACCTCTGCATAAACCGAAAGTTAATGTGATAACAGTATATGCTGCATTTCTTCTGAAATGTTTTCTTTTCCTTGGGAATGAAATTATGTGATTGTAGAGTGCATGAACTTTTTTGAAGGACATACAGAAAATAAAAAAGAGTTGTATATTAATTATATTCTTCTTTCAGCCCATGTGGTTAGCAAAATTGCATGGTACAACTCATTTGGAAACTCTATATTATGGGGATCTTTTGTGGGATTAGTTATTACTTTCACTTATTTTTACAAGACTCTCTCCGCCTTGGTCTTTATTGATATTTTCTTTATGGGGGGTGTTTTCACGTATTATCTATTTATTCTTGACAGCTTCAAACTGGAAGATAAAATATTTTTTTTTGCTAAAATCATTCACAACTTGTATGTATAAAAGTGTCATATGTATTTTACTAAAACTATGAACGCATTGGAGAACAAAATAGCAACACAGATGCAACAGAAACCGCACAAGTAGTTCATCTTCGTTAAGTTTCATGGCAGCGAATAAAAAAAAAATTTATTCAGCTAATTATCATTGATTAAGGGCTTAGTTTTTCTTTTTCGATCAGCTAGTAATTTTTTTTTTTATCAGCAATTAAAGGGTTAGTGTTTCATAAATAAACATTAAATGAAATTTTATTTAGTTAACTTCTTTAATTATCTACTAAATACTAGGTATTTTATAAGAACCGAAGTAGTTTTTCGTTTGGATGTATTGATAGCTGAAGTCGATTATAGTTATGATAAGTTGCTCATTTTAAAATTTTCATTTTAGAGTTTTTTTCATTGCCAGTAATTGATTTAATTTAATTTTATATTTACATCATATTACCCATTTAAAATTTATTAATTATAAAATATTTATGCCTCAAATTAATTTTTTTAATCAATAAATTATTTATAATTAGAAAATAATAATAAAGAAGCATAAAAAATTGTATATAATAATTAAACTAATAATTTTAATTTTTTTCTTATATGATAAAAATGTATACACTTAAAAATTAAATTTTAATAATTATATATGTTAATTCCTAAAAAAATTTGTTATTATATGTTAAGAAAAAATAGGGAACTTAAAAAAATATCAATATTTCATTCTTTTTTCAATTGAATATCTAAAAAAATGTCAGTCTTATATATGACAATGCACTCTTTTTTATTCCTTTTGTTTTTGGTTTTTTTAGACACTTAATGTTGTATTTGTTTTGCATATGAAAACCTACAAATTATTTGTCAATTATTAAAAGATTGTTGAAGTGTCTCGCTTAATGGGATCCACTTGATCTGATGTGGCAAACCTTCACCTGCCATTCATCTCAGTCAAATATAGCCATAAATATTTTTCTCTATAATCCATTTTAAACATTTTAATAATTTGAAAAATGTTTGAAAGGATTTTCCTCAGAGAATTAGTCGTAAGGCTTTTAGTAATTTAAAAAATTAATAAATTTTTCTTTTTAACTTCTCAATTGCAAGCGAACTACTTACTATAAGTTTATAAGATTATATGTATTTTTATAATTAAAAAAAAACCTAAATTTAGCCCCTATACTTTATGCTTTTCTAACTATGGATCTATTTTTGTTTTGACATATTGAGTCTTCTACTTTTTAAATTAGGTCTACGCACACTTTTCCCTCTGCCCTGTCAAAAGTGGAGCACAAGTGATATATATTTGAGGGCTTTTTATCTGATTGGCGTCATTTGCAAAGACAATTCCCAAATCGTTTAATAAGATCTATTTACAAATGTGGTGTTTTTGACCAAGAACCGAAACTGGGAATTTTGGCTCTTGGTTTTATTTTTTTTTTATTTAAAAAGATGCTGAGTATTCTGAAAAAGCTGAAAATATTGACTACATCCATTAACCAAAACTAAGATTTTCGGTTCCTGGCTCTTTTTTATAAATTTGCACAATTATTTTTTGGCAAATAATTTTTTTGGTTTTGTAAACAGGGATGCACACCCTTTAACCAGCCAAGAACTAAAAACAAGGATTTCAGTTTTCGGCTAGAATCTAGCTGGTACATTCAGCTAGGAATCGAAAATATGGCTTTCGGTTTTTGGCGGCCAATCTAACCTGTTACCTCTTAAAACATATATATATATATATATATATATATATATATAAGGAAGCAAATCGTTCAAATTGCAATCAAGTTATATTTTTTTTTCAATTTATGTTATAAATTACTCTTATAAATATTTTTATAATTTAGTTATTTTCATAATTTTGTGTATAATATAATATGTATTTAATTTTAATTTTATTATTTCTTTGTGAAGGATTTTGGAGCATTGCTACAAGGACATTAGAGAGAAGTACTATTCTAGAGAGTAATATATTATGCTATAACAAGTGTTTATGAATTCAAATCTTTGAATTATTTATAATTTATTTTTTTATAAAAATTTTAAAGAGTGTTAGTGGGATGAAATAAATTTTATTAACATTTTAACGTAATTAGTAAAAATTTTATTAATTTTTTAATTTAAACTAGAATAAATTAATTTTATTAATAAAACTAATTTTATTAATTAGAAATAATATTAAATTTTTATTGATATTATAAATTTGATAAATAAATTTAATTAATAATAAGGTAATAATTATAATTTATTTAGTTAATAATGATTAGAAATATTATGTTAATGCAATACCCTCTTACCCAACTTAATTACCAGCCAAGTAGGTGATGCCTCAAAACACCTCTCGCTTAGCCAATTATTATGAATAAAGAACCATAGTTTTTTTTTTCTTAAAAAAACATACAATTTATATCATAATCCAATCTAACGTCTGAATCCATGAAAACAAGTGATACTTTATTTACATAAGAGCTTTAATTTACAAAGTTCATCTTCTCAAAATATTTACATAGTTATCTTTGATATAAACACACAAAATGCAAAACGACAATAAAAAAGTTACAAGAGGTGAATTACCCACAAGTTGGGCTCTTGATTGCTTCATTGATGATGAAATCCACTTATTCGAACTACTCTATCTACAATCTACTTCTTATCAGCAACAACTATTTAAATTTATAAGAGAGAAAATAAATATTATCTCATGCTAAACAAATTGCTTAATAGTGCATGTTTTTTGACAATAAAAAATAAAAAATATAATAAGTATAATACATTACCTATCATTTAATCAAACAAAAAAATTCAAAATCCATGTGCTATCTCATATTTATCAGTAACTATGATATAAAATTTGTATCATAGAACATAACATTATGTGTACATAACAAGATCTCAATCTATGGTACATTAGCTTCTTACACTTTCTCCGTCACTTGTTTCTTTTCTAACTTGATATTTCATGTCATTATTCAACTTACCTTTTCTTTTTCTTGCCCTATATTGCCGAGACTAAACTCAGGGTAATGCAAGCTGGAAGCTAAACTCTTGTTTTCTCTCTCATTAATTAATTTTATTAATTTCTACTACAATCACTATTAGTTCACTGTTTCTAGTTTAATCAAATTATTGCAACTTGGTTATAGTGTTTAGAATTTTATTTTATTATTCATTAGTAATTTAACATTAATTAAGAGTTTAAATCAATAAGTTACTTGAAAGATCAACATCAAGAGTACACTTTAATCGTGCATTTGCGAGTACACTTTGAGTTCATCAAGTTTGTGGTGCAATTGAAATTGAAAAAATCATTAATTCATTAAAAAGATAAATAAGGATCATACAAATTGGGGTTGCTCACTAAGCACCCATTAAAATAGTTTAGGCTAGCATCATAATAATAATAGTTATGTCTATTTTGATAACTAAGTTAAATATAAGAGAAAATAAAATTGAAAGAAAAAAGCTCCCTAAAATTCAAATGAAGGAAACTGCTATGAGGAGTCTTTTCTGAGTATGTATGAAAAGAACCTAGTTAAAATGTAAAACAATCTTGAATTTGTAATATAAAAAGTCCTAATTAAGATCTAATTTTAAAGATATAAAATTTCCTCAACAAAAGATTATTTTCCACAAATTTGTTCTTTAAATCAACATTTATCTCCTAAGTGTAGGCCCCACTTGAGCAAAATAAGAGCTTGTGTGACGCCCTACTTATATATTAGGAATAATTTTCCATATATAAATAGGATGCCACAAGATTTACTATATATATTTGTTCGCATTAAAATTTTTTCATTTTAAATAACTTAATCCATTTATTTATATTGGTTTAGACAAGTCATTCCAATTAACAATATATATTTATTATCATATTTTATACACCTGTGGCACCTGATAATATTACATAATTATTTACATATAAAATATTAACATATGAGATATGTCTACCACAATCCATATGCATGGTCAAACTAAAAAAAAAACCTGATAAGTAACCAACCCTCTAACTACGTCTTTTGTACCTCTGCTGATATGGGCTTGGATTTTTTATTGACCAACTTTACTACTTACTATCTACGACTCCAATTCCTGCATGAGAAGAATCCACGCTAAGCTATCTCTAGCTTAGTGGTACATATAAGCATCAAAGTTTTCCTTAGGCAGTCACACAAATACATGTCTTAAATAAAATCATGGCACATTAAATTTTATTACATATTTGTCATATAAAATAAATAAATACATAACATAAAAGAATAAACATAATGACCTTATTCAATAATTAAATTTGCACCACCTCATATAAGCATTTCATACTTTGTTACTTACATCAATTAATAAGTTTTCATATTTCATTATATGGTTTATTAGCCTAAAATCTCGTTCACATACTATTCGGATACGAGGTGTGAAATAGAAGCGCTCACTAAGGTTAAGGCACCCTACTCACTAAAATCTCAAGTCAATGGTGCTCGCGGAGCTTTAGCCACCTTGACCTAGTATAATTATGTTATATGTGTGTAATTAGAATTAGGAGTGCTCTCGAAGCTATAGTCACCCTGTCATTGAATCATATCAATATCAGTACCATAATTCCCCCTTAATGGTGCACCATCTATCTTATGTTAGTCCTCAAGTAGAGAAATGGACAATTAAAACTATTAATTAATTGTTTTTATCATGTCATTGCTTGCCATAATCAATTCTCATTTTCCATCAACATAATTACAAGTTCACAATTTATTTCAAACCCATATAATAATAGGATATTCCATCAAATATTATCATAGCATTAAATTCCTAATTAATAACATTTTTATAATTTAAAAGAATGTAGTAATATATTATTTTATCATGATGACACATAATTTATGTCATGCACACACAAACATGTATCGGGGCAAATCATAATACATATATATACAAACCTTGATAGTTTTTTTTTTCTTTTCCAAATCTAGACTCAGAGTTTGTTCACTTTTGTTGTTCTTCCTCTTGTTGAGATCCTAATTCAAAAATATAAGGAATTAATACATTGATAAAATACTTATTCTTAATATAGTTTAAATAAATAACTACAACTTCTTTTACGCTATAACATGACCTTTAAGGACTATTGGATCCATAAATTTTTCTACACTTATCCAATTTATATGATTCTTATTTCTAATTAAATTTAACATGTAATACTATAGCATACTAAAATTTCAGAATTTTTTAACCATTACACAATTTTTAGTATAATTTTAAACGTTGCTTTGTTTTCTGCCCTTAGGCATTTTTGGGGTACTATATTTAAAAATTTATATCTTTCACCGTGTATATTAAATTATTATAAAAAATTTTAAACAGTTATATAACTGAATTTGGAAAATTTTTCATCTTTACCTCATTTTCAGATTCAACCTCTATGGTTCTCAAATACTAGAGGATCTATAATTGGTTTAGAATAGAATGACAACCCGACCAATTCATTTTTTAAGGTCATAAATCACAAAAGAAATAACATTTTATGGTAAGACTTTCACATAAACTTAGAAACGATATAGAAATAAAACTTTCATGTTTTAAACTTTGGCTAATTCGATGTAAAAATAGTTCAAATTTGAGGACGACATTACTTGAGCTGTATAGGTATGTGAAACTAACTTAATCAGGGAACAACCATAGTTCATTTCACTATAAATCAACCTACATAAGAGATATTTATACGAAATTTGGTAGAGATGTAGACCAACAAATAGGGATACAACTTTTATGTTTTAAGTCACCTTATATTTACTCTTAATATGATCAAATTAAGCAAAAATTGTGGAGTATCCTGTTGATACTCTTCTAGAGACCATTCTCACTCATATGACTATTTCTTTTCATATACTCAAAATCATTCAATAAAATTTGACTGTCAGATACACAAGACATAAATTAACAACTTTTATGTTTGATACTTCTCCAAAAATAGTTCATAAGGCAACCAAAAATAGAGTAAAATATGCTACAATAACATAACCCAAAAAGTTCTAATAACACAATAATAATGGGAAAGAGATTACTTACCAAGAATAGATTTATTTGAAGTGATTTTGATGCAAATCTAGAATGAGATCATGAAGAATTGGGACTATTATTGGGAGGAAGGAAATGGATGATGATGATAAGAAGATGAGTGTAGAAATTAGTATAAAATGGGACAAAGTCTTAATTGACTTTCCTCTCCCCCTCCTTTCTCCCGTTTTATTCTTTTATTCTTTTTTTTTCTTTCTGCTGTGTCTTTTTCTGCTTTTTTTTGCTGTGCACTTTTTTGTTTTTTATTTTTTTATTTTCACATATTTACTTATATCTAGTCCCTTTAAATTTTACCAAAATTACAATTTAATTATGTGGTATAATTTAATCAAATTTATTATGTCAATCAATTTAATTTATTTAATTTATAATCTAGTCAACTATTACATCTATTTTAATCTCTATTATCTATCATGTTTTTTCCTGTTTATACCACATACTTATTCTAATTAAATTCTAATTAGGGCTGTTCCTAGAATTCTATACCCAAGCCATCAATTAGCATCAATCCATATTTTAACCACATTCATCATTTGCATTCATTTTGATACTAAAATTTCCAAAATTACAACTACATTCATGTGTCTCAATTATGTCACACCACTTGGTCCCATTGCCATATAAAATATCAAAAGTCACAACATATTACAAACACAACATATCAAACCTTAATATATAATTCCATACATATTAACAACATGTAAGATTTTTATCAATGAAGCACATACTTAATCAGCCTTGGTTCTTCCCTTAAACCTTATTTTCCTTCCCTTCTTATCTAGTTTTCTCTTTGCATTTGTCATTTATTTTACCTACACAATCATACCATATCTCAATTCTCATATCCATTTTCAATGCTTTTCATGTCTACATAATATTCTAATGTTCCTAATATGTTTTACACCTTAATTGAGCTAAAATGTACTAAGGTTAAACTTCCTTCTTCACATGTCATGGCTGCCCAAAAACCACATCCTAGTTCTCAATTCATTTTCTTCAATTGAACACTTAATTCACCCTTAATCTATCACCAATTGTGGTGTTTCTATATTAATTTCAATTTCTCCCAAATTTCTTTAACTATGGAAGCCCCTCATTCATCCTTTAACATCATATTTTCTTTAGTTTTTAAGCCATAAAAAAATTAACTAACATCAAATATCATTAATTCAAAGTTTAACTACAACTTTCATCAACTAATCACAAACTAAAATTTCTACTTCCAATTTTACAACATAAGCTCAATCTGCCAAACCTAATCACATCTATCATCATTATAGGTCTCAAATAGAAGGAAAGAATTTGAATTCAAGAAGAATAAACTCACCTTAAGAGTTCCCAAAGTGGGCCGAAATTCCCCCTAACCAATCTTCCTTTTCTTGTCTTCCTTTTTCCTTTTTTCTTCTTTCTTGCTCCTTTTATAGCAAGAACACCTTAATTCCGAATTTTACTCTCTCAAAACTAATTTAATTCCTCACTTTTTCAAGCTTGATTTGAAGGAAAATGGTGGCTTATGGAAGGCTAGAGTGGATAGCAAAGAGAGGAGAAAAGAAGATGAAGAAGAGTTAGATATGTTGGTGGAAGAATGGAGAATTCCTCCCATTTTTGACTTTTATACTTTGATTAAGGTGTGGGTCCCACTAATTAAAATTAATCCTAATTCTTATTGGTTCATTAAGTTAATTAATCTTGATTAACATTTAAACTTTGAGAAATTCCATATTTACCACATCTCCCTCCATATTCACACTTCTTCTCCCAACAATTACCATATTACCAATTTTGTCCATAGAAAATTTTATTTTATTTTTTCTAATTCTAGCACTAATCTTTTTAATTCCCAAATAATAATACCCTTAATTATTTTTCCTTATTATTAGTCATTTTTTTATGAGTTCAAATTTAAACTCTGATTGAACCTGCGCGCCTCACTACGGTCACACATAATCGGGACCTAAATTGTTGGATGTTACATAATCAATACATAGCCTCAAAGATCCATCATTTTTTTCACAAACAATATTGGTGCACCTCATTGGGACGTACTTGGTCTAATGAAACCCTTATCAAAGAGTTCTTACAATTGTGTCTTAAGTTCTTTCATTTCTGATGGGGCCATTCTATATTGCATCTTTGATATAGGAATAGTTCTTGGAACAAGATCAATAACAAACTCTACCTCTCTCTCCGGAGGTAGCCCAGGTAAGTCATCAGGAAACACATCTAGGAATATCTTGAAGATTTGAACCTCCCTTTATGGTGTTAATCACATGGGCCAAATAAGTTTCACACCCTTTTCTTATCAATCTCTGAGCTTTCATTATGGATATGACTCGAGGATATTGTGAAAATAATTCACCTTTCACAATAATTTCCTCTTGATTTTCTATCTTAAGTACCAAAAATTTAGACTTGCAATCCACCACTTCTTCATGACGTGAAAGCCAATCCATGCCTAATATGACATCATACTCATGGAAAGGCAACTCAATCAAGTCTGCAGAAAACTCCTTCCCATGCATAACTAAAGGGAAATTCCTAACTATTTTATTCACTATTACATTGTGACCCAAGGGGTTCCCAACTTCAATTCCATATTCAAGGTTCTCTTTAATCATGTTATGTTGGCTAGGTGTACTTGTGCTAATATAGGAATGTGTGGAACCTAGATCTATGAGTGCACAAATGTCAAAATCATATAATGAAAAAATACCAATAATAACATTTGTTCTTGTCTGATCTTCTTTAGCTTTTATGGCATAGGCTCTGGCTGGAGCTCTACTAAATCTAAGTCTATTCACAATCTTTGAAATAGCCTGCCTTGGTCTGCCTAGTCCTCTTCTGAATTGAACTTCAGGCTGAGTTGGAGCTGATCTAGCAGTATGAGTAGGAGTACTACCTGTCAAAAGTGGGCAATCCTTCCATATATGTTCCTTGGACCCACATCTAAAGCAAGCACCTGTGACACGCCAACATTCCCCTTGATGGCTCCTATTGTAAATGCTACATGCTGGTATAGCTTCCTTGTCAAATTGAGGTTATGAACTTGTTGTAGTAGAATGTGCCTTAGAGGGCGGTCCCCTCCAAACAGACCATGTTTGTGAATAGCTAGGACCCTTTCCCTATCCTCTATTCTGTGAATGACTAGTAAGGAAATGACTTTTCTTCTCGGTGAATTGAGTCCCAGGAGTAGCTGACTTTTTAAGAGATTCTTCTATTTTTCTTTTTTTCCTTTTTTCCAAGGCTAAGTGCTGCAGAAACTAACTGAGAAAAATTGGTATGCTGGAGTGTAGTCATAATATCTCAAACCTCTTCATTAAGGCCATCTCCAAATCTTCTACATTTATTTCTTTCCTATGCAACTAATTTAGGGGCATACTTGCTTAGCCTAGTAAACTCTCGCTGATACTCAGTAACTGACATTTTACCTTACTTGAGATTCATGAACTCTTTCTTTCTCTCATTAATACAGATCAATGAGATATATTGCTCTTTGAATTCAGAGAGAAAGGAATCCCATGAGACCGGTTCCATCACATTTGACTTAGTAAGAACTGATTTCAACCAATCATATGCCTCCTCTTGGAGTAGAGAAGTAGCAAATCTACCTTTGTCATATGCTTCCACTTGTAACTCTTTAAAAATTCTTTTAGTCTTTTCCAACCAATGCTCAGTTGCAGCTAGATCTTCATCTTTCTTACCATATAAATCCGAAGACCTATATTTACAAAGCTTATCAATTGTTACTTTTGGTTTAGGTGTTGGCATTGGGGTAGGCTGAGGAATGGCTCGTACCATCTGTTGGAATAATCCAGTCATTTATTGTATAAATGGATTTTGACCAGGATCAATCTGTTATGTTGCTTGTTGTGGGAAATTTGGAGCAGCATTTTGCCCCTGCACGCTTGTTGCACTGGACTGATGAGAAGTCCTAATATTGGGAGAGCCAGTACTCTTAGCCATATCTCGTTCTTCCGAAGTCATCTTCTTATAATCCTACAAGTTGCCAAGAATCAAGCCCATATCAGAATTATATAAGACACATGTATCTATGCCTAATATCCATTTTTCCACCTAGGCTTAGAAATGCCTAAACCGGGCTCTAATACCACTTAATGTGACACCTTACTTATATATTAGGAATAATCTCCTATATATAAGTAGGATGCCATAAAATTTACTAAATAAATTTAAAACTGGAGATTTTTATAACATATTTTGAAGGCACTTGCAAAATAATGCTACTTAAATTAGAATAGAGAAAAGATAAAGTCAAATTTCTAGGTACACAACATCTTCTTTTATTTATCATTTATTTCAATATTCTAATAAAAAAAAAAGAATTGGAAAAAATTATAAATATGGAACATTTATTTTTAGTTATAGTGATAAAGTAGGTTTTATTAACTATTATCAAAATGCATCAAATCCATTTGTTAAACGTGTACCTAGAAATACCCTTAAACGTACTTTATATAATTTATATAAAGAAAATAAAACGAATTGCTCAAAATATTTGCTTCTTTGAATGAACATGTAAAAAAGTAGATTTTATTAACTATTATCAAAATGCATCAAATCCATTTGCTAAACATGTACCAAAAAATACCCTTAAATGTAATTTATATAATTTATATGAAGAAAATAAAAAGAATTGCTCAAAATATTTTCTTCCTTGAATGAACATGTTTGTATTTGAAGTGATATTTGGAGTTATCACTGATAATTGCATTCTTATATGAGTCTTATATATCATTTGATTAATGGTGAATAACAAAAAAAAAATTACATGCATTTAGATTTTTTTATGATCAATATACCACCAATAATAGTTTTTATTGATAAAATATATTTTGGAATAATATGGATTAGTTCATAAAAGTTTTTCAATTTCTTTTGATCATGTGACGACAAATATTGCTTCAATTAAAGACCTTTAAGCATTATACCAACCTAACATTTGAGGTAAATTTTTTCATGTTAAATGTGCATGTCATATGCTAAATTTATGTGTTCAAAATGGTTTGAAATCTTTGAGTGGTATAATTGCTCCAAATAAAGTAGCAATTTCATTTTTATGGTCACACCAACAAAAAATAAAATTATGGGCTTGATTTTATCATGAAAATGACAAAATATCTAAACACATTTCAAGGGATGTCATACTCGTTGGAATTCAACTTATGAATTACTCAATAAATCATATCGATAGAGAGAATTATTGTGGACATTTATTTCCAATAATGTGCCACAAATTAATCTATGTCCACAATATTGTGATATTTGTCAACAACTTTTTAGATATTTTAAAAGTTTTTATTGATGTAACCTATACTTTAAGTAGTGTTTATTATCCAACATGTCATTTATTATTGTGTGAATGTATTAATATTGTTGATGCATTTAAATATTATATTAATAATCCAATTTTGCATGATGAAAAAATAAATGGTTGAATTATTTTAAATTTATTCATTTGATTAATCTTGTATAATATATTTTTGATCCTAAATGTAAAATAGATAATTCATATGATTATTTGAGTCTTTATTATTCTTTGTTAGATTTAGGTGATCATATTAGTGTTGATCTATTATTAATGATGTAAAAAATTAACTTGTTATTTATTTTATGGAATTTAGGTCGATTTATAATATTCCTACAACTAGTAGTAGTAATAAACACTATTATTCAAGGTTCGGGTGAATCGATAAAAATTAGAGGAGTTGATTGTTTGATGATATAAAAATATATAAAATTAAAATCATCTTCCGGTTCACCCGAAAATTGACATTTATCTAACAATTATATATGAGTTTGGTGATCGTAGGATATATATAGATTTTTTAGTCCTTGATTGGTGGAGTCGACAACAAAATATTTTTCTGATACTCTCTCAAATTGCAAAACAAATATTTTCATGTCCAGTTTTATCTGTTACGGCTTAACAAATCTTTAGTGCTGGAGATAACATTTTTGATAAGACGTGATCTAGTTTAACTCTTGAATCGCTAGAAGCTCAAACATATGTTGATAATTGGATCAAAGCAATATTAAGACAACAAAAAATAGAGAAAGATAAAAATGAGGACACCACCGAAGAAACGACTGATACATAACAGTACTGATGATTCCGATTAAAAAAAGGTAAAATGAGTCAACAATTAAAATTTAAAAGGTAATACAACTACATGAGTTTTATTCCTCGTAGGCAACTTAATTAAAGGTAAAAAAATTAAGTTCAAGTTTAATTATTAATATTATAATTTTTAAAATATAAATTCAAGCTTTTATAATTAAAATATTTTTTAAAACAAAAACAAAAGTTGATTAGGTTTTTAGGCCATTTCTAATTTTATAATTTATTAATTTATCAAATAAAAATAATTATTTCTAAATTCCAACTTATAATTTCTCAAAATCAAATTTCTTTTTTTTATAATAACAATCTAACTTATTACACAAAATTACAAATTAATATTTAATATTATAAATTTTTTTCTCAAAGTTTTTATTTATTTTATTTATAATTTATTAGTTGTAAAAATTAATAATTTACACAAATTGATATTTATAACTTAATATTTCTTCTCAAAGTTCTCACTATTTCTAACTAACTTATTTCCCAATTTTTTTTTACTTATTTCTAACTTAATATTTTTTTTGCTTCATTTATAAATAAATTGATAAGTTGAATTACGTTTTCCTTCAAATTTACCCTACAATTAAGTTTTATTTCTAAACTTTCATAATTTTAATTGTATTTATTTGTTGTGTTAATTACATAATGGTATCATTTAAAAAAAAAATGTTCAAACAAGCATCGGTCCCAAACCACAGTCTCCTCGGTTTGGTCCATTCCTATATTTCTGGGATTGTGGAATCGACCGGTTTCAAACCATGGCTGGGGCTACATTATGTACTTGACATAAAATAGTGATATGGAAGCGATGCGCCTGCATCAAATCTGCACGTTCGTGACAGATGGAAATGCTTGAAAATCTTCACATCCATAAACAAAGTTTCGTGCCAACTCTACATGGAAGGAACCCTTCACTCTTGCAACGTAGTGGTTAGAGAGGTGTCCTAAAGGCAATCACCTTAGGCACTTGATGTACTCATTTATTGCTAATAAAATGCATTTTCATTATATGATATTTATTGTATATGAATTGATATAAATCTTAGAAAGTTTAATGAAGTCATTGGTATATAACACATCATGAAGGAAATCATGATGAGCTCATGAAGGTGGAATTTTGTTCATGTGTAATCATATTTATACCTAAATTATCCCAAGTAATAGGAATAACAAGATGAGACATTGTTAATCCGGAAAGACTAGCACATGTTATACTCCTTGATGAGGTCAAGCAGTTGATCTCATAAGCTGATGACATGAGATGCTTATAGTTAACATGTGGATGCTTGTTAGAGTAGCCAAGTATATTAGAATGCCTATTATGAGATAATCACATGGTTATCTATTCAATATTAGTTATAGTTTCATCATGGCAATAGTGTAGGTATCTTTTGACTTGAGATACTTAAGGTTATCTTTGATACTAAATCTTATACTTTGACTCTATTCCTTGTTGCCTCTTAAAGATCATTAATAGGGTGGTGATTGGATATATCATGAGGTAGTTTAGTAGTCAATAAAGGATTCACCACTCCCGATAGAAGAAGAGTATACTTATATCATCTTGTAAAGATCATTACTTAGAAATTCTTGGTCGAGATGGATAAGTCTCGAAGAAGGCCTTCAAGGACACATCTAATAGAGTAATGAGTCCCATAGACAAGAACTAATATCATTTTGACTATATGTCATGCAAACAATATAGTGGAAGGTAACACATAGTCCATGCTCTGAACCAAATGAGGTATAGTTTGGTGAAAGGATGAATTGCATAGTAATTGTCTATGGAAGGGTTAAAATTCAAATCACTGACTTTCTTATTAATTGGGAGGTCGTGATGTGTTTCTAGAAACTGCTCATGAGCTACTAAGTTAAGGAAAATTGATTAGAAATCAAATATGTGTTGGGTTCTGATACATGCTTCTCATACATAACACATAAAAAATTTAAAACTAATTGAACCCAAATAGCATGGAACGTCCTATGTACATTAAAATTGGATCATACCATTAATATAGAAGAAGTTGATTACCTTTTTTTGTAGCTTTTCAATCTTCCAAGTTGTGAGTCTTCCTTCTTAGTTGGTTTGTTACAAACCACAACAATCCAAGCCTAGATTGTCTCCAATAGTAATCCATGTGAAGAAGCGAAGAAAACAACCTCAAAGGAGATGGGTTGTCTATCATATCCGCTAATTTAGACTAAAGTCACGCGAGTTGTTAAATCAACTCGTTAGTTTGACCAGAGTCTAAATTTGGAATTTTATCAAAAAATAATGGTAATTAAGTATGGAAAATATCTAATAAAGTGTTGAAAATATTTTAAGATATTAAATTTCGGTAAAGGATTAAATTATAAATTTTGAAAAGTTTAGGGGTTAATTTTCAATTTACCGAAAATTTGAGGATTCATTGGGATAATCATAAATTAAATGCATGAATTGAGACATAAAATGAATATGGAGGCTGGCCACACCAAGTGGCAAATTTTAAGAGGACAATTGACATGCATGAATGAGATATTCAATGTATATAAGCTTAGGTGTCCCATAATTGATTAAGTTTGTCATTTTCTCTTAATTGCCTCTCTTCTTCCTTATCACTTAAACATCCAGAAGACTTTTATCTTCCCTCAAACCAATCCATGTTTCTTGAAGCATAACCCACCAAATGGCAAAGTTTAATAAGCTAGTTAAGATACATCTATTTAACCTTATTGAAGGTTTCTAGATTGAGCTTAGGTGTCCCCCCATCATAATGAGTTTTGCCATTTTGTTCTTGATTGTTTCTTCGTCTTCCTTATCCATTTTTCATTGAGGAAAATTATGTTCTCCACACCAGCCACGTTTATCCCTTGGACAGCCATAACCAAATCTTGTTCTAAGAAGACAAAGTGAGAAAAAGAGAGAGAAAGACATGAGAAATTTCATTTTCATGCTTAAGAAAGCTTAAAAGAGTAAGAAGAAAGAGAGAGATTAGGTTTATAAAGTTTTAATAATCTGTTTATGAACTTTAGGAACTCAAAGTGACAAGGATTTAGCTCAAAGGAGCAAAGGAAAGGAGAAAGAGAAGTAAAGAGAAAGAAAAGAGAAAAAAGAGGTTTGTACATAACCTAAGGCAATAGCCTATTTTATTTATTTTTATTTTTTATTTTTTTATTTGCATGATTTAATTATTTGGCATGTTGATGATTCTGAATTGATATTATTTTTTGATGAAAATCTTGGGGTTGCATGTTTGCTAGACTTAGGATTTAATTTGGTGAAAATTGAATGTGATTATCTTGTATGTTCCTTGCTGGAAATTGATGAGCAGTATTCACTTAAACTATTATAACTTAATTTCTGGAACTCGGTTTTGCATGTTTTTTTGTTGGGTTTGAAAGATATGAAATAGGGCTATAACTTTCATTTAGACCATAAAACCTGAGTATGTCTGTAATTGTCTAGAAAAATTCATAAAATTGGGACATGGAATTTGTCCAGAAATTATGGGCAGAATTATCAGTGACCAGTTAGTGTTAATATTATAATTATCATATCTTTTGATACAGAACTCAGAATTAAGTGATTAAAGTTTCATATTAAATCTAAGACCCATATCTAAAATTTGTATGAAGATCATGTAACTAAATTCAGAATAGAACAGGACCAAAATTAAGGTCCAAAACAGAGAACATAATCTGCTAGTGACAGGGCAGCATGTGAATTGAGGAATGAAATGAGTAAAATGATGAGAACTTTGTTATATTATGTAAATATTATTTTAATTGAGTGATTATGTGATTAGTTTGAGATATTACATGCATTAAAAGTATGAAATTAATTGTTATGAATTTTAATAAAATTGTATAAGCCCTAGAACACCTAACTAGAACCAACTTAGGATAGTTTGGCATGCCAAATAGGGGGGAGTATGATGAAAATGATTAATTCCATTAATGGTATGATTATCTACGCCAGGTTTGGTAATGTTATCTATGCCGGGTTTGACAATTTTATTTATGTCGAGTATGACATTATTATCTATGGTGAGTTTGACACGGTTATCTACGCCGAGTTTGGCACGATTATCTACTATGGGTTTGACACTTATATGCACATATCATATTGCCCGGATGACACTCCTAAGTGCCTGGATGGCAACTCCGTTATCCTATTTAGTGGTTCATAGGTGTCCTGGGCATAAATGAAAACATAAATAAAGAAGTTATGAAACATAAAAGAATTATTGGAAATAAAACCGGAATTATGAATTGTGACATGGATAATAAAAAATGGAATTTGAATTGTGGCATGGATAAAAAGAAGATTTAGTGTTATACAATACGATGGTAATAAAATAAATAAGTATGAGATAAAATAATATAATTTGATGTCTTTACATGCTAGAATACCATGATATGTATATTTCCATGAGAATATGATTAAGCATGAGTTGATATATGATAATGCATGATTGCATAAAATACTTTATTGCCTTATCTATATGCACCACTAAGGCAAGAGCTTAGCGTGAGAGTTTTTTCTTGCAGATTTAGTAAAGACTAAATAGAAGATAGTAGACAAACTTAGCGGTGACTTAATGCAGTAAAGCAGCCTGTTGCACATATCGTGGGTTACACAACTTTTGTATATTATTTTGTAAATTTTATTTTGTAGTATTTGTAAAATAAACAGTATGTTTTGTAAAGAACATGTTACTATATAAAAATGTAGTTTAACTTTTATGTTATATTTCTTTTATAAATGCAAAGTAAATAAATAGTAAATGGAAAAAAATATATATGAATGATTTTCATATATACAATTTTTAAAAATGATATTTTAATCAATGAAGTCAGCGTAGCATACCCTCATCCGGGCACGAGCAGCTGGGGTGAGGGGGTTACAATTTTTGGTATCAGAGCTTGGTTGGTGTTTCTGGATTTTGGTATTAAAGCCTGGTTTGGGTGGTTTTGGGATTTTAAAATTGTTTTCAAAAATAATTATAACATGTGTGTACCCACAATTAAGTATTAAAGTTGCTGCTTACTGATTGGGGCAGTTATTTTATGATATAGGTATAATATGGCTTCAGGGTCACGACATATTGTGGCTGAAGGAGGCAAAAGTAATGAGCCTACTGAAACACAGGCTTCATCATGACCCAGTCATCGCCAAGCTACTGTATCTAGATCCAGTGCCAGCCTATCAAGAGGGTAGTCTATTGCTGGCACAAGACAAACAAAGCTTATAAGGAACATGATAGATTTGCTACAAAAAGCATCACAACCAGCCTCATCAGGATTACAATTTGAGAGACTGAGGATGTTAGGGGCACCTGATTTCTACGGTAAATGGGAAGATGACCCCTCAGTGGCAGAGTTTTAGCTAGAATGGGCAGAGAGAGTTTTTGATCAGCTACATTGCACAAATGAGCATAAATATGAGTATGCAGTATCTTTACTATAGGAGCATGCATACAATTGGTGGCGATCTGAATCACAAAGCACAAAGGCTTCTGACCCTATGACATGGGAGTTTTTTCTAGAGAAGTTTAAGGAGCAGTATATTCCTCCTATCTACATAGATGACAAGAAAAGAGAGTTTTTGATGCTGAAACAAGGAAACTTATCGATAACAGAATATGAAAGAGAATTCACACATCTTTGCAAGTATGCTGGAGGCATTGTATCCACTGAGGCAAATAAGTGCTGACGATTTGAAGATGGATTGAGAGACTCAATCAAGCTAAAATCTCAGATCTGTGTCTGATGAGTTTTCCTAGTTTGGTAGCATCTACCAAAATAGTTGAGAGAGTTCTAGCCACACAACAATCAACACAAGATAGAGGGTTCAAGAGGCCCATATCACAACCGAGTAGAGTACAGTCAAGTGGCAAAAGAGCTAGATCTTTTAGTGGCCGATTTCAGGCTGGGGGTTCCAACATGCCTTATTCCTTCAGGCAGGGACAACCCACGAGATCTATTTCTTCGGCAGCCAGTGCACCGACACAGACACTATATAGATCTCTACCCCTACCAGAATGCCAACATTGTGGCCGTTCTCATCTCGGAGAGTGTTGGTGGATGATAGGAGCGTGTTTTAGATGTGGCTCTAAAGACCATATGAGGAGAGATTGTCCCTTGTTACAGTATGGCAGAGGTTCGAGAAGCACTGAGCTGATGAAGACATAGGCTTTTGGGCAAGGCAGAGGCCGTGGTCGAGGGCAAGGTAGAGAAGGCCGATCAAGGTCCAGTCAATTAAGATCAGAGACAATTGAGAGGCCAGAAGTTAGTAGAGTTGCCCAACCAGGGCATATGCCATACGAGGCCGAGAGGAGCAGGATGTACTGAATGTCTTAATTGGTAAATTCCTTCTATTTGGCTCTGACATACATGCATTGATAGATTCGGGGTTGACGCATTCATACATATGCACACCACTACTAGGTCGAGAGGGTTTAGAACCACAGACTCTAGAATTAGAGATTCTTGTTACTAACCCATTAGGGCACAGTGTGAGGGTTAGCAAGGTGTTTAAGGGTTGCCCAGTTGAAATTCAAGGAAGGAAATTCCCAGCAGACTTGATAGAATTACCATTCCATGAGTTCGATGTGATCTTGGGAATGGATTGGTTGGCTCGTTATGGAGTAGTAGTGGATTGTGGAAGAAGACAGATGATCATTAGAATTCTAGAACAAAATGAGATAGTGGTGATGGGTGAGAATAGAAGATACCCATACAATGTGATATCAGTGTTAAAAGCTCAGAAACTCATCAGTAAGGGATGCGAAACATACTTAGCGTATGTAGGTGATATGGAAAAAGCAAGTCTGAAGTTGGTGGATATTCCTACTGTTAATGAATTTCCCAATGTATTTCCAGAAGAGTTGCCAGGGTTACCGCCGGATCGAGAAATTGAATTTACTATCGATTTGGTACCCGACACCACCCCTATTTCCATTACACCATATAGGATGGCACCAGCAGAGTTGAAGGTACAGTTGTAGGAGTTGTTAGATAAAGGTTTCATACGACCCAATGTATCACCATGGGGTGCTCTAGTATTATTTTTCAAGAAGAAAGATGGCTCTCTTCGTCTTTGCATCGATTACAGGCAGCTTAAGAAGGTGACTATTAAAAATAAATACCCACTTCCTAGGATTGATGACTTATTTGACCAATAGAAAGGTGCAGCCATATTTTAAAAGATAGATCTTCGATCAGGGTATCATCAACTGAAGATAAAAGAGTGAGATGTACCTAAGACGACATTTAGGACTTGTTATGGTCATTATGAGTTCCTAGTTATGCCTTTTGGATTGACGAATGCACCAACAACTTTTATGGACCTGATGAACCAAGTATTCAGGCCATACCTTGATCAATTTGTAGTAGTGTTTATTGATGACATTCTTGTCTACTCTAGAGACCGAGTAGAACATGATCAACATCTCAGAATAGTACTGCAAACATTGAGGGAGAAGCAGTTGTATGCAAAGCTATCTACGTGCGAGTTTTGGCTTGAAGCAGTCAGTTTTCTAGGTCATGTAATTTCAGCAGAAGGTATCTGGGTTGATCCCAGTAAAATTGAAGCTATTCTTAATTGGAAACCACCATAAAATGTGACAGAAGTGAGAAGTTTCCTCGGAATAGCTGGATATTATAGGAGGTTTGTGAAGAGATTTTAATCCTTAGCGACTCCTTTGACACGACTGCTACGAAAAGAGGTTTGTTTTGAGTGGACAGACAAGTGTCAAGCAAGTTTTGATCGATTGAAGGCAATGTTGACTAAAGCACCAGTTTTGTCGCGACGCCCGCCCCACCCGAACGGCAACACGTGCCCGGATGAGGGAGCGCTGCTACCTGTCTTTCTTACTTCTTCAAATCGCTATATATTTTTTTAAACTCTCTTGTATATGTAGATATATAAAAAAACCAGAGTACAATTTATTTACATAAGATAGTAATTTTAACATCAGAGTAATTCTTAACAACTTTAAAAGTAAGTTTTACAAACTCTAACATTCTTTAATATAAAAGCCAAATACAAAATTTCAAAACTTGTAACCCACTTTCTAAAGGTTCGGCTGCTTTACTTGAATGGGATCACCACTTGCTTTATCTAGCATCTTCAGCTACCTTTCTATATCTGCGTGGAAATTAAACTCCACGCTAAGCTCTAAGCATAGTGGTGCATATAAATAAGGCAATATACTATATCATGCAACAAGCATTAACAAATATCATTTTGTGCATTAAAATGTTCGCATGCATGACTATCAACATATTCCTATTTCATACAAGTATAAATATCATGCTCATATATACAATGTTATTTTCATTTATCTTTAATGGTAAATTATTCTGTTAATCTTTTTATCATTACATCTCAATCTCATGTCATCATCATTTTCTTATTCTTTTCTTTTCTTATTTTCCAACATATCCTCATTTTCTTGCCCATATCACTCTAAATTTTTGGACTGACTGGATACGGGTTATGGATCAGGAGCGCTCACACAAGCTTATGCCACCCTGTCCACTATCTGGCTCATAAGAGCTTTTCAAATCAATGGTGCTCACACAAGCTTAGGCCACATTGATTGATTATAATTTTATCATAGATGAATAACTGGATCAAGGGCGCTCACACAAGCTTATGCCACCTTGTCGTCATTTATATGTGCTCATCGGAGCTTTCTCAAGTCAGTAGCGCTCTCCGAGCTTAAGCCACACTGATTGAGCATTCCAGACCAATGGCGCTCTCACAAGCTTAAGCCACATTGGTTGAGGTATAGTACGATACCATTCGCCCCCTTAATGACATGTCATCTATCCTGTTTCTAGTCCGCAAGTAGAGTAATGGGCTTCTTTATATTTTCACATCAATCATAATTTCTCAAATTTCAACATATCAATATTCTCATGTTTATCATCAGTATTAGATTTCATGTATTTCACCCATATTAGAATTCATATATCATTCATGACAATTCATTTTTCTATATCAATTCCTTTTTCTATATTACAACATATCACATTCTCACATCAATATATATATATATATCCACATCATTCTTATTTCACTGGATAGACAATGACTTTCATTTACTTACCTGAATTCCTCATTTGATAACCACATTCATAATCACAATACAAAGCATTCACGGCCGTGATTACTAATTTCACGCCCGTAATCCCAAACCGTGAATGCTACTGGAATGAATTGCCCAAAAGCATTCACGATCGTGATTACTCATTCATGCCCGTGAATAAGTTCACTTTCGTCATTCCAACCCGTGAACGCTTCTGGAATGAATAGTATCATTTCCACCCAGAAGTCACAACCGTGACACAATCAGCCACAACTGTGAACCCTCAAGTTCACACCTATGACTCAATAGTCACGCTCGTGACTTTCAGTAGAAAATCTGCATATTCACATTTCATTCATTCTAACATCATCCAAATCATACCAAATTCTATTTCATGCATTTCTAAGGTTCTTTACTCAACTTATCACTTTTCAATACATGTAAATGCTTTGATCATACAAGATTTTCTAACATGCATCATTAATTCAAAGTCACACAAATATCTCATTCATACTTGTCTAAACCTATGGTTTCATGCCATAATCATCATCATTCATGAAATGTATTTATCAAACATCATGTTCAACATGCATTATTTCAAACAAAAATAGGCTATTGCCTTAAGTTATGCACAAACCTTAATCTTTCTCCTTCACTCTTCTAGGTAGTTTTCGATTTTCCTTTGCTCCTTAGAGCTTGTTCCTTGTCACTTGGAACTCCTACAACATTATAGATCATTATTATCATTTGATTTCTTCAAAGCCCTAAACTCTTTTTTTCTCTCTCAAAACCCTAGTTTCTCTCTCTTTCCATATAAGTCTTGGATGAGCTCAAAATTCAAACTTCCTTTAAGAAAAGATGAAGAAGAAGAAGAGATGCTTCTTACCTTACACTTTTCTTCACTAAATCACCTATTTGGAGATTTTCTCTCTCTACCAAACCAGATTTTTCTTCCTCTTTCTTGTTCTTTCCAACTTCCTTAGGAGTTATGGAACATGAATATCACTTTGTCTTGCTATTTCCCTTCTCTTCCCTTCCTTTCTCTCTCTAGAAATCAAGATGAGCTATGGAGGAAATGATGTAGCTGGTGTGACTGATATTTTAAGAGAGAGAATAAGACAGAAAATGAAGAGAAAAAGAAGAAGAAAAGAGAGCCTTAAATAGGGGACCCAAAAAGTCTTCATGTGGGACCCACCATTTTACCATTTCTCCCAATTTTATACTTAATCAATATTAATCATTCTTCCTTTAATATCATGGTCGACCAACCTATCAAAATATGCCCAAAATTAATATGTTGATTAGCAATTAATCTCATTAATCCTCCAATTTTTTGATAAATTGCAATTTGACCCCAAAACTTATCAAATTTTGCAATTTAGTCATTTATCGTAAATCAACTTCTTTAAACTTTAATATCACTTCATTAGAAATTTATCATTTAATTTAGCCATTAGTTTGATCAATTTTTTGTAAAAATCCGAATTTAGACTCCGATCAGTCAAACGCATCAACTTCGCGACACGTGCGATCGGGGCCTAAATTAGCGGATATTACAAGTTTTGACTTAGCCTACTTGGGGAAAAGACTTAGTTGTGTACAGTGATGCTAGTCATAATGGTTTAGGCTGTGTTCTTATGCAAGAAGGAAAGATGATTGCTTACGCCTCAAGAGAACTTAAGCCTCACGAGCTTAACTATCCGACACATGATTTGGAGCCAGCTGCGATAGTTTTTGCTCTTAAGATCTGGAGACATTATTTGTATGGAGAAATATGTTATATCTATACAGATCACAAAAGGCTTAAGTACCTTCCCTTACAGAAAGAGTTGAATCTGAGACAACAAAGATGGTTGGAGTTGATTAAAGATTATGACTGTATGATTGACTACCAACCAGGAAAAGCTAATGTGGTTGCATATGCACTAAGTAGGAAGACTTTAGCTGAGATGCGAATACAATCTACTTTGATCCAGAGGATGAAAGATGCTCAGAAGCAAGATGAAAAGTTAGT
This sequence comes from Triadica sebifera, assembly GCA_023653625.1. NCBI lineage: Eukaryota > Viridiplantae > Streptophyta > Magnoliopsida > Malpighiales > Euphorbiaceae > Triadica > Triadica sebifera. The sequence goes on from CM042904.1 coordinate 11,575,615, forward strand.
ACAGATAGTCCAGGCAGTGAAAAAGGGAGAAAACCCTGATTTTTCATTAACAGAGGATGGCACAGTGTACTTCAAGAATAAGATTTGTGTGCCTAGTGTAGAAGAGTTGAAGTCCGATATTTTAAAAGAAGCAAATGAAATGGTATATACCATGCATCCAGGTGGGAACAAGATGTTTCAAGATTTGAAAACTCAATATTGGTGGCCAGGGATGAAGAAGGATATCACTAAATATGTTGCTAAATGTCTAACTTGTCAACAAGTGAAAGCGAAACACTAGTTGCCCACAGGATTGCTACAACCAATACCGATTCCAGAATGGAAATGAGAAAGAATCACGATGGATTTTGTGTCTGGGTTACCGATGACTCAGAGAAATCATGATGCAGTGTGGGTGATAGTAGATCGATTACGAATTTAATTGGGAAGTCCAGTGGCAAAAAGACGAAGTCAGCACACTTCTTACCAGTCAGAATGGACTACTCATTGAACAAGGTAGCCAAAATTTATGTAAGTGAGATAGTGAGATTGCATGGAGTGCCAATATCCATCATATCTGATAGAGATCTCAGATTTACTTCACAATTCTGGAAGAGTCTACAACAAGATTTGGGAACTCAACTCAATTTCAGCATGGCCTTTTATCCGCAGATGGATGGACAATCAGAGAGAGTTATTCAGTTGCTAGAGGATATGATGAGAAGCTGTTTGTGGATTTAACATCTCACGCAGATTTAGTAAATAATAAAGTGTTGAAAATATGGAAAACATCTAATAAAGTGTTGAAAATATTTTAAGATATTAAATTTCGGTAAAGGATTAAATTGCAAATTTTGAAAAGTTTAGAGGTCAATTTGCAATTTACCAAAAAATTGAGGATTAATTAGGATAATCATATATTAAATGCATGAATTAGGACATAAAATGAATATGGAGGCTGACCACACCAAGTGGAAAATTTTAAGAGGACAATTGACATGCATGAATGAGATATTCAATGTATATAAGCTTAGGTGTCCCATAATTGATTAAGTTTTTCATTTTCTCTTAATTGCCTCTCTTCTTCCTTATCACTTGAACATCTAGAAGACTTTTATCTTCCCTCAAACCAGCCCATGTTTCTTGAAGCATAACCCACCAAATGGCAAAGTTTAATAAGCAAATTAAGATACATGCATTTAACCTCAATGAAGGTTTCTAGATTGAGTTTAGGTGTCCCCCCATCTTAATGAGTTTTGTCATTTTGTTCTTGATTGTTTCTTCCTCTTCCTTATCCATTTTTCATTGAGGAAAATTATGTTCTCCACACCAGCCACGTTTATCCCTTGGATAGCCATAACCAAACCTTGTTCTAAGAAGACAAAGTGAGAAAAAGAGAGAGAAAGGCATGGGAAATTCCATTTTCATGCTTAAGAAAGCTTAAAAGAGTAAGAAGAAAGAGAGAGATTAGGTTTATAAAGATTTAATAATCTGTTTATGAACTTTAGGAACTCAAAGTGACAAGGATTTAGCTCAAAGGAGCAAAGGAAAGGAGAAAGAGAAGTAAAGAGAAAGAAAAGAGAAAAAAAGAGGTTTGTGCATAACCTAAGGCAATAGCCTATTTTATTTTATTTTTATTTTTTATTTTTTTATTTGCATGATTTAATTATTTGGCATGTTGATGATTCTGAATTGATATTATTTTGTGATAAAAATCATGGGGATGCATGTTTGGTAGACTTAAGATTCAATTTGGTGAAAATTGAATATGATTATCTTGTATGTTCCTTGCTGAAAATTGATGAGCAGTGTTTACTTAAACTATTATAACTTAATTTATGGAACTTGGGTTTGCATGTTTTTTATTGGGTTTGAAAGATAAGACAGAGGGCTATAACTTTCATTTAGACAATAAAATCTGAATATGTCTGTAATTATCCAGACAAATTCATAAAATTGGGACATGGAATCTGTCCAAAAATTCTGGGTAGAATTATCAGTGACCAGTTAGTGTTAATATTATCATTATCATATATTTTGATAAAGAACTCAGACTTAAGTGATTAAAGTTTCATATTAAAGCTAAGACCCATATCTAAAATTTGTATACAGATCATGTAACTAAATTCAGAACGAAACAAGACCAAAATTAAGGTCCAAAACAAAGAACAGAATCTGCCAGTGACAGGGCATCATGTGAATTGAGGAATGAAATGAGTAAAATGATGAGAACTTTGTTATATTATGTAAATATTATTTTAATTGAGTGATTATGTGATTATTTTGAGATATTACATGCATGTAATGTATGAAATTAATTGTTATGAATTTTAATGAAATTGTATAAGCCTTAGAACACCTAACTAGAACCAACTTAGGATAGTTTGGCATGCCAAATAGGGGAGAGTATGATGAAAATGATTAATTCCATAAATGGTATGATTATATATACCGGGTTTGGTAATGTTATCTACACCGGGTTTGGCACTGTTATTTATGTCAGGTATGACATTATTATCTACGCCGATTTTGGCACGGTTATCTATGCCAAGTTTTGCACGGTTATCTATGCCAGATTTGACACTTATATGCGCACATCATATTGCCCAGGTGGCACTCCTAAGTGCCTAGATGGAAACTCCATTATCCTATTTAGTGGTTCATTGGTGTCCTGGGCATAAATGAAAATATAAATAAAGAAGTTATGGAATATAAAAGAATTATTGGAAATAAAACTGGAATTATGAATTATGACATGGATAAAAAAAATGAAATTATGAATTGTGGCATGGATAAAAAGAAGATTTAGTGTTATACAATAAGATGGTAATAAAATAAATAAGTATGAGATAAAATAATATAATTTGAAGTCTATACATGCTAGAATACTGTTGGCCATTGAAAAATGACTTGAATGTGATTCAAATAATTAATTTCAGATTTATTTCAAAAATGCCTAAAATTGTCTTGTTTATGAACATGTGTTGTTGTTTGGCTTAATTGATGGGGCTGGTTGCATTTTTCTTGTAATTTAATTATGAAAAAAATTATTTAGACATATTGAAAATATTTTTATGCCTCTGGAAGTGTCCAATAATTAATTAAAAATTTTTTTAATTAATTTTTCAAACAAACACAAAAAGGGAATGTTTTAGCTTACCCGGTGGGGCTATTTTGTTTGATTTTTTTGTATGTGTTTATTTTATTTCCAGCACCTTGAAATAATTTTTATGTGATTAAAAATATGTTATTTTGATTTTAGATTCATGCCAAAATTATTTTACAAGCATTTGAAATTTTAAAAATTCTACATATCGAATTAGTCATTTTGAGCGTCTAAGTGTGTTGGTTCGTTTGTCTTAGTAATTTTGGCTTGTGCGAAAAATATTTTCATGAACTTGAGCTGACCTAAAGACAAATAGAATGGTGATTTGATGTTCTAGAAATTTTTAGAATTTTTAGAAATTAATGTTGAATTAATTTAAGTTGTGCAATTGTAATTCTAGTATGACTAGAAATTGGTATGTATATTAAAATTAAATTGTTTAATTTTAATATCATAATATTTTGATTTTAAGGAGAATTAATTTTGAATTATTTATGGAAATATGGAATTTAACTTAATTTGATTAAATATTAAATTCCACTTTAAAATGATATACAAAATTAAATTAACCGAAAGAATACATATAGGCAATTTCGATTCAAGTGTTGAATCGATTTACAAATTGAAATCTAAAATTGTCATTTTTATTTTGTGCATTAGAGAATACATGTTGGGGGTGTATGAAAAGGCATGATGGATGATTATGGACTTAGGCCCAATGTGATTGAGCATGCATCGAATTATTTTATTTTATGGTAAATAGGGCCTGCATGTCCCTACCTCTTTTTCTTTCTTATGTATTTCTCTTCTCATCTTACTCCCCTCAGATGTAAATTGAGGTTTTCTATAATTTGAAATATGTAATTAGATTACATAGGATTAGGATAGAATGAAGATACAAATGAGCAAGTAGCAAAGGAGATGGTACCATAAACAAGAAGACTTGGAAATAGGAATTTGATTTCTATTTTGGGTTGTAAATTCATGCATATACCTAGGTAAGACCTAGTCAATTTCTCTTTGGCTCAAGAGATTGAATTTAGTATGTCCATAATCATGCCATATAGTTAATGTAACTATCTTTATATATCAATGTAATGAATGTATGATATATAAAAGCATGAAATAATAACTTGATGAGACTTAACATAGAAATCCCTCACTAAATAAACAATTAAGTCTTACGTCTTCCATTAATATGGGGAGAACCAGAGTTCTTTTAGAGTTAGGGTTGTTGAGTTGCCTCAAGCTCACTCTATAAGAATATGTTCAATCCATTGAAATTAGATTTCACAATTAATAGGTTAGACTTAACCGATATTATTAACTTGTTGGATTTGCGCCAAGGTTAATGTGTATTGGAGGTGAAGTTGGGTTTATATACATGAGATGTACACATATCAAGAGTCGATAGCCCAATGTATGTGCACACATCAATAAGTTGATATCACAAGATTTGATAGTTGCATGAATAATGCAATTGGTATGGATTAGATACCTACCAACCAAACTAAGGATAGCTTGTTGAGTTGCCTCAAGGTTATTCTTAGCTAGTTGGATATCGACCCACTAGTTCTCTCAGGTTCATAGTGAGGGCTATGAATTCGCAATAAAATAGTGGGAGCCATAATGCTATTTATTAAAGACCTAATAAACATGCATTTTATGTACATTCTAACATGTTCTATTTTACATATAGGTTGCTAGAATCATCATCATGACAAGTGTGAATTTGCGATCGCTAATGGAATCAAATAAGTTGACTGGGCCCAATTTTTTGGATTGGCTAAGGAATCTGAGAATAGTTCTCAAATCCGAAAAGATTGGCTATGTCCTAGATGAGGCACTCCCTAATCCCCCTACTGCTAATGCTTCTGAAGATGTTCAGAAGGCATATCAAAAGCATCTCGATGATAATGAGATGGCAAGCTGCATTACGCTTGCTACTATGTCAGCTGAGTTGCAAAAGCAGCATGAGGCTATGGATGCTAATTCCATAGTATACCATCTAAGAGAGCTTTTTGATTAGCAAGCACGTTTTGAAAGTTTCGAAACTTGAAGGTTGCTATTCCGCACTAATATGGTTGAGGGGACATCTCTAGTGCAATATGCATTGAAGATGAATGACTATATTGAGAGGTTGGCCACCTTAGGATTTGTGATGGACCATGAATTAAGTATTGACTTAATTCTAACGGGTTTGTCTAATAGTTATTCACATTTTGTGCTTAACTATAGGATGAACCAAATCTCTACCACTATTCCTGAGCTGATTAACTTGCTTAAAACAGCTGACGCATCTGTCAAGCAGGACAGTAAGGCTGTGATGCTAGTGGACTCTTCAAGTTCTAAAAAGAAGAACCTTAAGAAGAAGAAGAAGTCCATGAAGCCTAAGGGAGGCGTGGCCAAGAAGAAGGCCAAGGAGATTGCTCCAAAAGGGACATGCTTCCATTGTGGCAAGGATGGCCATTGGAAGAGAAACTGCAAGGCTTACTTGGAGTCCTTGAAAAAGAAGGCATCTAATGCCCCATCTACTTCAGATATTTTTGTCATTGAAATTAATATTATTTCCAATAATAATATATGGGTATTAGATACCAGTTGTGGCTCACACATATGCACTAATATGCAGGGCCTAAGGAACAGTAGACAGCTCAATAAGGGAGAGTCAGACCTATGCGTTGGAAATGGAGCAAGGGTTGCTACATTAGCTATAGGAACATATTTATTGACCCTCCCTAGTGGGCTTATATTAAATTTGGAGAATTGCTATTATGTACTTGCTTTGACTAAAAACATTATTTCTGTTTCAAGTCTAAATAAAGATGGTTTCCTTTTAGCTTTTAGTAACAATTGTTGTTCTATTATGTTGAATGGAATTCTTTATGCTAATGGTACATTATGCAATGGAATATACATATTAGATATGTCAAATCCAATTTTAAACATCAATGATAATAGAAGACAAAAACAAGATATGTTGAAATCATCTTATTTATGGCATTGTCGTCTTGGTCATATAAGTGAGAAATGCATGGCTAAGCTACACAAAATTGGTAGTTTGGGGTCATTTGATTATGAATCATATGACACATGTGAATCTTGTTTGCTAGGCAAGATGACTAAATTACCCTTTAAGGGAAAGGGTGAACGTGCTAATGGACTTTTAGACTTAATACATTCAGATGTATGTGGTCCAATGTCTACACACGCTAGAGGTGGTTTCATCTACTTCATTACTTTTATCAATCACTACTCACGATATGGATACGTGTATCTTATGAGATACAAATCTGAAACTTTTGAAAAGTTCAAAGAATTCAGAAATGAAGTAGAGAAACAACTTGGAAAAAGTATTAAATCACTTCGATCAGATCGAGGAGGTGAATACTTGAGCCAAGACTTTCTAGATTATCTTAGGGATAATGGGATTTTATCTCAATGGACTCCACCTTACACACCACAACACAATGGTGTGGCTGAAAGAAGAAACTGAACCTTGTTAGACATGGTAAGGTCTATGATGAGTTTTGCGGAATTGCTTAAATTCTTTTGGGGTTATGCACTAGAGACTGCCATTTATATATTAAATGGAGTTCCTTCAAAGTCAGTTGATGTTACTCCATATGAGATATGGTATAACAAAAGGCCCACATTTTCTTACATGAGAATTTGGGGTTGTCCTGCTTATGTGAAGCGGACAATGTCAGATAAGCTAGAAGCTAAGTCTGACCGATGTCTATTTGTGGGATATCCAAAAGCATCATATGGATATCAATTTTACCACCCCTTAGAACAAAAGGTTTTTGTTTCAAGACATGCTATCTTTTTAGAGAGAGAATTCCTTCTAAAAGGAGATAGTGGGAGCAAAATTGAACTTGAGGAAGTTCAAGATGCTCAAACAGATGCTGATCAACTGCCTGAACCCGAGCTTGTTACTCATACAAATGATATAACAGCTCAACCTTCTGAAGCACAAGAGCTTCGTAGGTCAAGTAGGATACATACTCTTATAGAGAGATATGGATTTCTCATTATTGAACAAAATGATGTATTGCTCATAGAAAATGATGAGCCTACAACCTATGAAGAGGTTATGAATAGTTCAGAATCTGACAAATGGCTTCAAGCCATGAAGTCAGAAATGGATACCATGTATGAAAACCAAGTATGGACTTTGGTTGACCCACCCGAAGGAATAAAGCCTATAGGGTGCAAGTGGGTTTTCAAAAGAAAACTGACATAGATGGTAATGTGATTACCTATAAAGCTAGACTTGTTGCTAAAGGTTATCGTCAAAGACAAGGAATTGACTATGATGAAACTTTTAGCCCAGTAGCTATGCTTAAATCCATAAGGATACTCCTAGCCTTTGTTACTCATTATGATTATGAGATATGGAAAATGAATGTGAAAACAGCTTTCCTTAATGGAAATTTAACTGAGGATGTGTACATGACACAACCAGAAGGTTTCATATCCAAAGATGGAAAAAAGGTATGTAAGCTTCAAAGATCCATTTATGGATTAAAGCAAGCATCTAGGAGTTGGAATATTCGATTTGATGAGACAATCAAACAGTTTGGTTTCTTACAAAATCCGGATGAACCTTGTGTCTACAAGAAGGTTAGTGGGAGTGCAATCGTATTTCTTGTGTTATATGTAGATGACATATTATTAATGGGAAATGATGTATGTCTTACAATCAGTCAAATTTTGGTTATCCAATAATTTCTCTATGAAAGACCTTGGAGAAGCAGTCTATATTTTGGGGATAAAGATCTATAGAGATAGATCTAAAAGATTGCTTGGTCTTTCACAGTCTACATACATAGATAAAATGCTAAAGAGGTTTAGCATGGAGCAGTCCAAGAGGGGATATATTCCCATGACCCATGGGATTACTCTCTCAAAGTCTCTGTGTCCAAAGACACAAGATGAGAGGACACACATGAGTTTGATTCCATATGCTTCAGCTATAGGATCAATCATGTATGCTATGATATGTACAAGACCCGATGTATAATATGCTGTGAGTGTCATGAGTAGATACCAATCAGTCCCTGGTGAGGGTCATTGGGTGGCTGTCAAGAATATCCTCAAGTACTTAAAAAGAACTAAGGATGTATTCTTGGTATATGGAGCTGGAGATATTACTATGAGTGAGTATACCGATGCCAGCTTCCAATTTGACAAGGATGACTCAAAATCTCAGTCAGGTTATATATTCACACTAAATGGTGGAGCAGTTAGTTGGAAGAGTTCCAAACAGGAAACGACTGCTGATTCCACAATCGAAGCAGAGTACATTGCAGCTTCTGAAGTAGCAAAGGAAGCAGTTTGGATAAAGAAATTCATCATAGAACTTGGAGTGGTTCCCAGCATTATGCGATTGGCTTTAGTCCAAGTGGGAGCTTGTTAGAGGAGTGCTCTAAAGGCAATTACCTTTAGCACTTATTGTACAAATTTATTTGATTAATAAAATGTTTTTTTATTAATTTGATGTTCATTTGATATATGAATTGATAGTTATTTTAAATCAATTAATGAAGTTTTTGATACATAACATAGCATGAAGGAAATCATGATGAGATCATGATATTGAGATTCTTATCATGTGTAATTATGTCAGTATCAAAATTATCCTAGTCATACGATTAATAAGACAAGACATTGTTAATCCAAATAGAGTAGCACATGTTACACTCCTTGATTGGATCGAGTAGTAGATCTCATAATCTGTAAACATGAGATGTTTAGAGTTAACATGTGGATATTTGCTAAGTGTAGCTAAGTACATTAGATGACCAGTTATGAGAAAATAATATGGATAATCTTTTCAAATATCAATGATAATCTCATCATAGCAATGGTGTAAGTATCCTTAGACTTGAGGTACTCAAGGATATCTTGGATACTGATTCTGTCTTTTGACACTATTCCTAGTTGCCTTAGGGAGGTTGCTCATAGGGTGGTGATTGGATACAGCTTGAGGTATTATAAGGTAATTGGGTACCCAACAGAAGGATTCATCACTCCTGATAGAAGGAGTGTATGCCTATGGCCTCTTGTCATGGTCATTACTCGGGAATCTCTGGGCAGAGTGGAAATGTCATAAAGATAGTATTCAATGACATATATAATAGAGTAATGAGCCTCAGGGACAAGAACTAACATTACTTGGACTAAACGTGATGTAGTCAGTCTAGTGGGAGGTGACACATGTCCATACTCTTAACCAAGTGGGGTATAGAATGGTGAAAAGAATAATTGCATGAAAATTGTCTATGGAAAATTTTATAGTCAAACCACTGTCTTTTCGATCAATTGGGGGTCATGATGTGTTGCTAGATACTGCTCATGACTTGCATAAATTAATTATTAATTTAAGTGGCCAACATAACCAGGAACCTAATGGGTCACATGCATTGAAGATATGGAGAATGAGTGAAATGTTCTTGGATAAGATCCAAAATATCAGATAATTATTTTGGGATGGATCGTGATGAGATCACATGGAAAAATTGTTCGGGAGGGTCACAAGGCTGCACGGGCTAGGCAAGCTGCTGGCATGCCTAGCGGACCAGCTGGGCTGCTTAGCGGTAGCTCGCAGCAGACCCAGCACTTGGCTAGTGCCTCCCATTGGCCAACGGGTGAATTTTTCCTTAATTAGGCTAATTATAGCCATTAAGAACATTCATTATTCATTCAATTCCCTTTTCTCCATTTTTGACTTTTGATATTTTCTTTGAATTTGATTCAAATAGAAAATACATCAAATGGCCAAAAATAGACATGAAAATATTTTTTTGTGAAAAAAATATTTCTAAGATACAATAAAATTCTCTCAAGAACACTTTCAAAGCTAGCACTTTGAATTTTTTCAAACCATTTATTTTGATAGTTTCTTCTCAATTCTTCATGTGGAATATCATTAAAGACATCATATTGTCGATTGTTGTGGTTTGCTACAACCCAAAAAAGTGAAGATTTGAATAACAAATAAGAAATTACATGGTATAAGTTTTAGCCTCTATATTTATATAAATTACTTATAATGGCACAAGTATAATTTTTTGTTTCAGGTTTTGAAAATTTTATTTTTCCATTGCATTTATGAATGTGATTCATTCTTCAAAACCTCACAGGTTGAACCATTAGCAATTCTCTTTACCTTGATTGTCCCAGCTTTGGTGTAGAAAATAGTTAGTGAATCAATTTCTTCTAAATACTTAATCAATAACTAAAAGTTAACACGGTTAAAATCATCTTAGAAGTGTTTGGTTAAAAGGACATTATGAGAAAGAGTAGGAATATAGGTGAGAATGGCTCGGGTTGTTGAAGAATTCATGGAAGGAACAAATTTTAGCTTATGAAATGTTTTTCAAAAATGTGTGCCAAACCAAATACTATTTATATTTGGATTATAATATGCTTAATGTGCATGGCGTGCAAGTGTCACCATGCATGCTTAGTTTTAGGCTTAATCATGATTTGATTAATTTAATTAAAATTATTTTATTTAATTTTCTTTCCAAATTTCCTATTTAATTCCTTCAATTTTAACTTCTAAATGAATTAATCTCTTACAATTAAATATATCAATATTCACGAAATAATTTATTCTACATACTTGTATTTTTGGTTTCGCGACCAGGGCACCGGAGCAAAAATTGAGTTTCATAATATTTATGCAAAACTGAACCTTAAATTTTATTTTTTTGAATTCATACCCTAAATATTAGAGTTTTGATACCAAATTATATCGGCAAGTTCGTCTCTATATCCTCTATTCCTTGGCATCCTTAGTTTGCAATTCACTAATAGTGCAAAAATATCATATTTTATAGCTATACCTTTTTTCTAGGTTTTTGTAAAAAATTCAATGTCACATGTTCACGAACAAATTTTATCACTTGTTTAATGTCTGAATTAAGACTCTAATTATGTTGAAATCAATTTTGATAATGAACGCACTCGGTTTACGGTTTGTCCAATATGTCCTGTCGCAAAACATGTATAATCGGTCGGGTACTAAACTAGCAGGCATGACAAAGTCTCTCAATAATGAAAAGTTTTGCTTTATAAAAAGGAAGCTTGCTATGCTTAATGGAAGCACATTGGTTTGACAAGTGATTTTAAAGGCATGCATTGCTTTCATCATGCATATTTAATATTTTGGTTATGTATTGTATGTTATTGGATATTTATATGCTTCACATGTATCATAGTTGCCTTTATTATGGATCTTATTATGAACTTTAAGTATTATGACATGTGTCTTTATGATATTTTTTTAATGATGTGATACATGTTTGTATGACATGAGAGAGTATGTTTAATTTGCTCAAGAAGAAGTTTTGCACCTTAAAAATTTGTTTTAAAACATGTTTTCTATTATTATGTTTTAGGGTTTCACACCTGTGACTATAGAGTCATCGTCATGAAGGTTTTTAGCCCAAAATAGCATAATCGTTCACATTTTTGTTTACACCTTGCATCACGATTTAGCGCTCATGACAGTCAGTGTTCATGCCTATGAACTTATACCCCTTAACAAATAGAACTGTTCACACTCTTTGTCACGATTTGTGTCAAAGGCTTTATCTACCCGTGGACACTTAACTTCATGCCCATGAATATTTTATCACGACATTGAATCATGACTTTTAAAACCCTGGTTAATCATTTTTCTCTAATATTCTCTCTCTTCTATCATCGGCCATACCATTGTTCCTCCATTTTCGACCATTCTTGAACTTTTTTCTATTGTTTTACCTTAAAATTCTACCCATGTTCATTTTTATACTTCATTTTAAACCTTTTTCACCTAGTTTCCTTCATCCAATTGAGTTTTTAGGGAGAATCCACATCCCTTAACTCGCGGTTCATGTTCATTGCGGCAGAGCTCATCTTCTTTGACTCTTGTGTTTTTGAGTTTCTTTGACACCTAGTATGGCCATTGAAACTAGTTCATCCAAAAGGAAGGGAAAGCGCTTCAAGACTCCTACTAGAAGGGCTCCCTCAAACTTTGTGCTTTCTATTTTGCATAAGAACCATCATTTTAGGTACTTTTCACTAAAATGACATTTTATTCTACCTTTCAAACCATTTGATTAGAACTATGTCAAAACCCTATGCCTAGTAGAAGACATGACAACTTGGCTAAAGGACTTTGGCTTATATGAATTCGTTAATATCTACAAATCATCATTTAAAAAGTTAACCATGGAATTCTAAAGTTCTTTGAGTGTCCTTTCTTCTAGCACAATTGGTTTTTAGTTATGCAAGCAATCAAGCTTCCATATAAAAGGGTTGATGAATGAGGCTAATGTTAAACATTTTAGTCCTAACTGTAACACCCTTGTAACCATCATTCTATACATATGTTACGTTGCCTTAAGTAATTACCATGACCGTTTGGTATATCCTAAATTCACTTATAGCATATATGGGTAATTTGTTTTCCTTTAACTTATTAACCATAATGTCGATTGGGTTACAGGCGTAGTTCTTGCTGTATTGACAACATCTTTTGGTGTAACTGGTTATTCAACACTTTATCACATATTTAACTTGTTTATTTCTTTACTGGTTGACCTATAACTATTCCATTTTATTATTCTCTGTAACCAACAATTTTGGCAGTATAACGGCTATAAATCTAACTATCCTACTTGTATTACAAATAATTTGTAGCCCATGTTAGGTACAACAATTCAAATATAATATCAAACATTCAGCATTCAAAACAAAACTCATCATTTTACTCATTAAATATAATAATCCATAAAAGTTCTTTTACAAACCAGTTACATAATCCAAATCCATATATATATATATATATATATATATATATATATATATATATATAATTATGATAATTTTTTTTCTTCCAGCTGCTCCCAATTCAAGTATACTGGCTCCAATGTTTTCCTAACTAGTACATGTACTCAATTAAAATAACTACGTGCTGAGTTTTAAAAATGCACAATGGTGGTTACAAATCTAAAAATTTTCACTAGTCTGATTTAAACATGCACATACATAGAAAATTATATTCACTACACTATTCCAATTTATTCTCAATTTATAGATCAATATATTAACTAAGAATTTACTTAAAATCTTATACTTATTCCATAATTATAATTATCCTTTAATACCTTCATTAAATTAATAATTACACTTATTTACACTTTTCCCACTAGTTTTTTTTTATATTTCTTAATGAACACATAAATTTCATTCAATCCTAAACCCTTTTATTTTCTTTAAATTAAATCTAATTTCATTCCATTTTTTTATTTAACCTTTTTTTTTCATTTTATCAGTTTTACCAATTTGCCACTTGCCATTTTACCTTTTACCATTTTGCCATTTTTTTCCATATTTATCATATTTATCATATTTGTCCCTAGACTCAATCCAATAGAAAATCATCAAACTAAATACCTGGAATGTGAATCTCATAGGTCTACTATGCTGAAAAGTGACCCCAATAGATCATCCAAATATTGTACTATACACTAAATCAATATCACGGAAGTAGATTGTCATTGGCCTACCTAAGCGAGTCGTCATAACTCGCACCGCGGCTATAGTGTTCATGTGGTTAGCCAATTATATCATGAACTAGATTTAACCACTAGACCATCACTAAAGGCAATGAAATTATTCTTTTGATTTAATTCCCATTAAATTCATAAATTTTATTTATTTTATATTATTAATTACCTAGAATTTTATTCATCCATAACCAAATTTTACCTTTACAATATTAATTTTTTCCACACTTTTCATTCCAATATACCAAATATTCGACATTATTCTCAATTAAGTCATCAAACTTAACTAAATACACTTTATTCATTATGTTCCATTTCATCCAATAAGTAATCACTAACTAGAAAAATATTCAATAAATTTTAATAATTCTCAATTAATTCATATACACTAAATTTCATGTCTTCTTATATTTTATGGCTTAATTTTCATTAAATTAGCAAAGACTACACTAAATTCTTCATATTTACAATTCGGACTACAAACTTTTCTATCATTAAAATTTTCCTGTCACCTTCTAACCATTAATTTCACTAACTCATACTTCCATTAACTTGTATATTCCATAATATTACAGTAAATTATAATTATACCTATAAGAACAAACATACATCATATGCCCTTTTTTTTAAAGCTGCGCTATCTATTTTTTTAATTGAATTTAAACATTCTAATCCATTTTTTTTCCTTAATCATGTTTTATGGTTTAGTTTCAATTTAACATGTATAACACATACACATATACACATACCCAAAATCTATAATCCCAACTTAACAAAATCAATGAAAATAATTAGATTTTGTAACCACTAACCTTATTTCTTTGCTTTAGCCTTTCTAGGCTTCCTTTTCCTTGCCTTTTTTCTTTGAAATTCCTTCTCCTCCTTGAGTTCCTATCATGACCAAAATTATGCAAAAATAAAACCACCATTATTTTTCTTCCATAATTCAATCTAACTTCATAAATATAATCTACATACCTTAAACTTTCTATTAGAACCCTTAAATAAGTTTAAAACCCCCAAATTCTCTTATCTCAATTTTATACCCTTACTTGAATCCTTTTATTTCTTCCAGTTCTAGCCCTTCAATGGAAGATTGGAGACCTCAGCTAGTTAATAGAGGGGCTAAAACAACATTAGAATGCTTGATTTTGGTGTAAGAATTAGAAAAAAGAAGAGAAATTGGTGGAGAAGAATGGGAAACTTATTTGGCCAAAGGGGAAGCAAGAGAGGAAGAAGAAGATGCAGAATTCTCGAGAGAATTCTGATATTTTGAGCTTAAATAAGTGACTAAAATGGGCTAGGTGTGGTCAAGTCAAAGTCCAACACAATTAGGTCCGCTTGTAAAATTAAGGTTTATTTAGCAATTCTAAATTATTTCTCTCACTTTCCAAGCTCAATTTCTCCTAAATTTGATTTCATAATTCATAAAATATATAAATTAGCCTACATAAATTGGAGTCTGTTTCCTGTGTGGCTCGCTCAAATTAGTCTGATTAGTCAAATTATGGTGTTACTGTAAAATTCCTTTTCACTGTCAAATAATTTTAAATATTATTTAGAGTTTATCCATGTATTAAAATAAATTTTTAGATGTCATTTACTATTTCTAACAATCCGATCAAAGTACAGCTAAACCAAATTTATTAGTTAAACCATATCCCTTTTTTAGGACTTATTTGACCTTGTTTTCACTCCAAATTTTACCTTTGAACTAGTCGTGACCTATATTTTCCGATGATCAAATAAAATATTTTTTACCCATGGATATATTTTTGACTCAGGTACACTAATGAATCTCAAAAATTACAGTTTACGACTAATCCGGTATTTGGGTCATTACAATGCTCCCCTACCAATAAAAATTTCGTCCTTAAAATTTTACCTATATTGAACAGTTGTGGATATTGTTGTCTCATTGTCACTTCAAGTTCTCACGTGACTTCTTCCATATTGTGGTGATTTGCTTGTTTCTATGTTGTCTAACCTCTCTGGCTAAAATCTTCACTGGTTTCTCTTCATAAGTCATATCATATTGTATCAGAATTTCTTCTAGCTTGTTCACGTGATTATGGTCTTACCTATACTTTCATAACATTAACACATGAAACACATCGTGAATCTTTTCTAACTTTTGAGGCAACTTCAATCGATAAGCTATGGGTCCCACTCATTGTATAATCTCATAAAGGCCTATGAATCTTGGATTTAATTTTCACTTCTTGCCAAACCTTATAACCTTCTTTCAGGGAGATACCTTCAGAAATACTTTGCCTCCAATCTGGAACTCTTTGTCTTTTTTTTTTTAAATCTGCATATGATTGATGTTGGTCCATGGCTTCTTTTAATCTGTCTTTGATCACCTGTACTTTTTCTTCAGTTTTGTAAACCAAATTGAATCCCACTAGTTTCTTCTCACTTAGCTCTGTCCAGCATAAGAGAGTTCTACATTTTTTCAATAAAGTGCTTCATATGGCACCATTTTGATGTTGAACTGATAGTTGTTGTTGTAAGTGAACTCGGTCAGTGGGAAATACTTTTTCCAACTGCTTTCAAACTTAAGGACACAACTTCTCAACATGTCATTAAGTATCTGAATCACACATTCTAACTCCGCATCAGTCTAGGGATGAAAAGTAGTACTAAAATGGACCTTTGTCCCCAATGTTTCCTACAACTTTTTCCAAAACTGGAAAGTAAATCTTAGATTCCTGTATGAAATAATGGAGGATGGTACGTCATGGAGCCTCGCTATCTCAGTAATATAGATTTCTACCAACATGGTCAGTGGATAATCCATCCACATTGGTAAGAAAAAGGTTGATTTAGTGAGTCTATCAATGACTACCCATATAGCATCATGCTTTCTTCTAGTCAAATGAAGTCTAGTCACAAAATTTATGGTTACCCAATCCCATTTCCACCCTCGTATTGCAATAGGTTGAAGCAAACCTGATGGAACTTGGTGTTCTACTTTCACCTGCTGGCATATCAAGCATTTGCTCACGAATTTCGTCACATCATGTTTCATTTCTGGCCACCAATAGTATGCTTTCAAGTCATGATACATCTTGTTACCACCAGGATGCATCGCATAGCTGCTATGATAAGCTTTTGCGAGAATGTTCTTCCTCAATTCATCTTGATCCGGTACACATAATCTTTATTTGTAATAAAGGTTGCCATCTGCATCCAAAAAGTAGTCACCATCATTACCCTCTTTTATTCGGTTCACTATTCCATTCAAACGATCATCTAGTTTATATGATGCTTTCACTTATTGAAGAAAAGCCTATTTTTACTTCCATTTCAGCTATAATCACTCCATCTTGTGCCATACTCAATTTGACATTCATTGCTTGAAGGGCAGCCATAGATTTTCTACTAAGTTCATCAGCCACTACATTTGCCTTTTCTAAATGATAATCGATTAAGCAATCATAGTCTTTTATCAATTCAAGTCAATGTCTCAGTCTCATATTGAGTTCCTTCTGTGGAAGCAAATATTTCAAACTCTTATAATTTGTATAAATATAGCATTTTTCACCATAGAGGCAATGTCTCCAAATCTTTAAAGCGAGTACAATGGTGCGAGCTCAAGATCATTAGTAGGATAGTTCTTCTCATGAGTCTTGAGTTATCAGGAAGCATAAGCAATCACCTTGCTTTTCTGCATCAATACACAACTTAACCCATTCCTAGAGGCATCACTGTAAATCACAAAGTCTTTGCCAAGTTCTAGTTGAGTTAATACTGGAGCTTATGTCAGCATGTTTTTAAGTTCCTCAAAGCTTTCTTGACATTTATCCATCCACTCAAACTTAACATGCTTCTATAATAGTTGAGTGAGGGGCATTGCTATGGTGGAGAAACCTTTTATAAATCTCTTATAGTAACTAGCCAAACCTAGGAAATTTTTAACTTCTGTAACATTCTTAGGTATTATCCACTGTAAGATTTGCTTCAATCTTCTTTGGGTCCACTTTTATCCCTTCAGCTGAAACTATATGACCCAAGAAATATACTTCATTCAACCAGAAGTTACAATTGTTAAACTTTTCATATAGCTATTTTTCTCTCAATATTTGCAAGACAATCTGTAGGTGCTTATCATGTTCTTCTGGACTCTTTGAATACACTAGAATATCATCAATAAATACCACAACGAACTAGTCCAGATAAGGATGAAAGGTCATGCTCATTAGATCCATGAAAGCTGTTGGAGCATTTGTAAGCCCAAATGGCATGACTAAAAACTCATAGTGGTTATATCTAGTGCGAAAAGCAGTCTTGGGCACATTTGCTTCTTTTGCTTTCAATTGATGGTAGCCCGATCTCATATCAATCTTTGAAAATATACTTGTTCCCTTCAATTGATCAAATAAGTCTTCAATATATGGAAGGGGATACTTGTTCTTGATTGTCATTTTATTCAGCTGTTTGTAGTCAATGCATAACCTAAGTGACCCGTCATTCTTCTTTAAAAATTGCAATGGTGCTCTCCATGGTGAAACATTAGGTCTAATAAAGCCTTTATCAAGAAATTCTTGCAACTGAATCTTTAATTCCTTGATTTTTGTTGGTGCCATCCTATAAGGAGCAATAGAAATAGGTGCAGTGCATGGAGCTACATCAATAGTAAACTCAACTTCCCTGTCAGGTGGTAAGCCTGGTAATTCATTAGGGAAGACATCTAGAAAGTCTATCACTGTAGGCACATCTAACACCTTAAGATCTTATCTTTTAGCTTCCACTACATAACACAAGTAAATAAGGCACTCCTTCCTTATTAACCTTTTGGCAGCTGTAGCTGAAATCACCTCAGATAAAAAGTATGTTCGTTCACCCACAATAGTGACCTCCTTGTCATCTGAAGGTTTAAGTGTAACTCTCTTTCATTTACAATGAACTGTCGCTTGGTGGATAGATAACCAGTCCATCCCCAATATTACATCAAACTCGTGGAATGGGAGTTTAATTAGATTAGCTAGAAAAACATAGCCTTGTGCATTAATGGGACACTCTCTGTACACTCTGTTCACCACAATGTTATTTCCCAAAGGATTGCTCACTTGAATATCATGGTTTAATTGTAAATCTCTCAACCCTTTTCCTTGTGAAACTTCGGTATTTATGTAGGAATGTGTGGAACTAGGGTCAACAAGTGCACATACAAAATCATACATAAGCATAAATTTAACTACTATCACATTTGGTGCATCCTCCTTTTCTCTAGCTCTCACTGCATAAGCGCAGCCTGTAGCTCACCCCTGGCCTTGGGGTGGTTGTATAGAAGGTCTACATTTTGATGGATTGGAGATTGCTTCTCTACCTCGACCTATGAGGTGCTAAAGGTCCAGTACTCGGTGCTGGTGATGTACCTATAAAAGCTTAAGCCACTGGACAATCTCTGACCTAATGACCCTTTGAACCACACTTGAAACAGACATCATTCAAATATTTGCACTCTCCTAGCTACCACAATGACCACTGGTCGAGACCACACCTCCTCGATTACCACTCGGTGTACTACCCACAAAAGTAACTGGGCATGGCCACAAAATGTATTTCCTTGTCCACTGCCTAGTACAATTGATGTATGACTCTGTGATGGAGCTGGTCCTCTAAGCTTCTTACTCTGGGTACTTGTAGCACTAAACTATCCTGGCTTCCTTTTCTACTGGAACTGAGTTTATATATCAGCCTCATCCATCTGGATACTTTCCACATTAATAGTTGATTCTACCAATGTATACAAATTTGGATGCTTTTGAGCAACCACTATCTATCTAATTTTGTTATGGAGACCCCTCTCAAATCTCTAGCATAACTTTTCCTCAATCAACTGATAGTCATCAAGATAGGTGCTCAAACTCATGCTTATATTCCGCAACTATCTTATTTCCCTGCTTGAGTCTCTAAAAAGTATATTGCATCTCTGATTTATACTTTAACCTTATGTATTTCTTTTCAAACCCGGCAAAAAAGAATTCCCAATTCAACTGCTCATTAGGGGTATGCTTACAGATTGAGTCCCACCAAATAAATGCATGACCTTAGAGTAAAGCCACTATACCTTTAAACTTCCCTTTAGGTGGACTGTGAGTGATTTGAAACAATCTCTTGATCCTGAACAATCATTCTTCAGCTTTTACGGGTGTCAAGGGATCAAACCCATAGAAATCTTCAGCTCCAAATCTCTTTAACTACTCCAAAATTGGCTTCTTTTTAGGTGGGGCAGGAGATTGTGTCTGCACTGGCGACTGCTAGGCTTGTTCAGCCTGTATTCTGTGTTGAATATAATCAGCCATAAGATGGAGAAAGTCCAACTGTGGATATGGAGGTGGTGTGACTAGTGGAGTAACATGTTGTTGTGGGGCCTCAACTTTCCCAACACTAATTGACATTTCACTTTCACCATCCCCTTTCTATGACCTTCATCGGCTGACATCTTTCATTACAAAACAATAAGGAGCAAGCATACATTAGACTTATAACACTTTTCATTCAACAATTGACATGTATATACATATAATCTATTCACTTAATCCCCACTCCGATCTCAGAATAGCCTAAACCGCGCTCTGATACCGCAAAATGTAACACCCTTATAACTATCATTTTATACCTATGTTACGTTGTCTTAAGCAATTACTATGACCGTTTGGTATATCCTAAATTTGATTATAGCGTATGTGGGTAATTTTGTTTTCCTTTAACTTATTAACCATAATGCCAATAACACTTTATCACCTATTTAACTTGTTTATTTCTTTACCAGTTGACCTATAACTCTCCCATTTTACTATTCTCTTTAACCAAAAATTTTAGCAATATAACTATAAATCTAACTCTCCTACCTGTATTACAAATAATTTGCAGTCCATGTTGGGTACAACAATTCAAATATAATAGTAAACATTCAACATTTAAAACAAAACTCATCATTTCACTCATTAAATATAATAATCCATAAAAGTTCTCTTACAAACCAGTTACATAATCCAAATTCATATCTATATCCAACATCCTATATATATATAATATACATTTTTTTTTCTTCCAGCTGCTCCTAACTCGAGTATGCTTGCTCCAGCGTTTTCCTAGCTAGTACCTACATGCAGATAAAATAACTACATGTTAAGCATTAAAAATGCTTAGTGGTGGTTACAAATTTCAAAATTTTCACTCGTCTGATTTAAACATGCACATACATGCAAAATTATATTCACTGCACTATACCAATTTAATCTCAATTTACACATCAACATATTAACTAAGAATTTACTTAAAATCTTATACTTATCATTTAATATCTTCATTAAATTAACAATTACATTTATTCACACTTTTGCACTAGTTTTTTTCTATTTTATCATTTTTGCCAATTTGCCACTTGCCATTTTACCTTTTTACCATTCTTGTCATTCTTGCCATATTTATCATTTTTATCATATTTGCCCCTATAATCAATCTAGTAGAAAATCACTAGACTGGATACATGGGACATGAATCCTACAAGTCCACTATACTGGAGAGTGACCCTGAAGGACCACCCAAATATTGCACTGTATATTGAATCGATATCACTAAAGTAGACAGTCAATGGCCTACCTAAGTGAGTCGCTATGACCCACACTACGGCTATAGTGTCCCTATGACTAGTCAATTATATTCTTAATTAGATTTAACCACCAGACTTCACTAAGGGCAATGAAATTATTCTTTTGATTTAATTCTCATAAAATTTCATTTATTTTATATTATTAATTACCTAGAATTTTATTCATCCATAACTGAATTTCATCTTTAAAATATTTTTTTTCTGCACTTTTCTTTCCAATATACCAAATATTCGACTTATTTTCAATTAAGCCATCAAACTCAACTAAATGCACTTTATTCATTATATTCCATTTCATACATTAAGTAATCACTAACTAGAACAAATATTCAATAAATTCTAATAATTCTCAATTAATTCATATACACTAAATTTCATGTCTTCTTCTATTTTTTGGCTCAATTTTCATTAAATTAGCAAAGAATATACTAAATTATTCATATTTACAATTTGGACTACAAACTTTCCTATCATTAAAATTTTCCTTTACCTTCTAATCATTTATTTCACTAATTCATACTTCTATTAACATGTATATTCCATAATATTACACTAAATCATAATTATACCTATAAGTACAAACATACATCATATGGCCTTTTTTTTTAAAGTTCCACAATCAATTTTTTTAATTGAATTTAAACATTATAATCCACATTTTTTTCCTTAATCATGTTTTAAGTTTTACTTTCAATTTAACATGCATAACACATACACATACCCAAAATCCATAACCACAACTCACCAAAATCAATGAAAATTATTAGATTTTGTAACCACTAACCTTATTTCTTTACTTTAGCCTTTCTAGGCTTCCTTTTCCTTACCTTTTTCCTTTGAAGTTCCTTCTCCTCTTTGAGTTCCTACCATGGCCAAAATTATACAAAAATAAAACTACCAATATTTTGCTTCTATAATTCAATCTAACTTCATAAATATAATCTACATACCTTAAACTTCTTATTAGAACCCTTAAATAAGTTTAAAACCCCAAAATTCTCTTACCTCAATTTTATACCCTCACTTAAATCCTTTTATTTCATCCATTTCTAGCCCTTGAATGTAAGATTGGAGACCTCAACTAGCTAATAGATGGGCTGAAATAACATTAGAATGCTTGATTTTGGTGTAAGAATTAGAGAGAAAAAGAGAAATTTGGTAGAGAAGAATGGAAAACTCATTTGGCCAAGGGGGAAGCATGAGAGGAGGAAGATGCAGAATTTTCTCTACATAATTCTAATATTTTGAAATTAAATAAGTGGCTGGAATGGGCTGGGCTTGGTTAAGTCAAAGTCCAACCCAATTAGGTCCACATGTAAAATTAAAGCCCATTTAGTAATTCTAAATTATTTCTCTCACTTAACAAACTCAAATTATCCCAAATTTAATTCCATAATTCTTAAAATATATAAATTAGCCTACATAAATTTTTTTAACTCAATCAGAGTCAGTTTCTGGTGTGGCTCACTCAAACCAGTCTAATTAGTCAAATTTCGTTGCTACCACAAAATTTCTTTTTCACTGTTAAATAATTTTAAATATTATTTATAATATATCCATGTTTTAAAATAAATTTTTAGATGTCATTTACTATTTCTAACAATCCTGTTTAAGTACTATTAAATCAAATTTATTAGTTAAACCGTATCCTTTTTTTCTTATTTTTGACTTTTGAAAACTTATTTGACCTTATTTTCACTCCAAATTTTACCCTCGAACTAGTCTTGACCTATATTTTCTAATGATCAAATAAAATATTTTTCAAACACGGATATATTTTTGACCTCAAGTACACTGATAAATCCCTAAAATTACATTTTACGACTAACCTGGTATTTGGGTTATTACACTAACAGTGTTTGGAGTTATTTTGGGAGAAATTGCAGTTGGGATGTGAAAAAGATGAAAAACAGACCTCATTTCTCCAACTCAACAAGTACATTCATTATTTCCTCACTTATAACATCTTCACATGAGGAGACAACAATGGTGCAGTGAGGAAAACATAACTATTGTTGTTCAAATGGACTCAAAGAAAGCAGTCGATTGCTTTGTCCATGTGGTTTACATCTCACCTCTTTTCCATGGTGATGAAATTGGCAAATGACATTCTTAATGGCAGCTATGTCACCCATCTCATAGTTGAGTTCAATTTTCTAAATCTTGAGGATCACTCCCACACTCTAATTCCTACTTCTCCTTGAAATCGACTAGATGTCAATTACTTTGTCAAGATGGGAGTTACAGTTCAAATTCTTTATAAGGATGACGTCTTCTATCACTTCAAGACATCGGTAGATGAGATAAGATGGGTACATAGGGATTCAGATGAGTTTAAAGTTGGATTGTAAGGAAATAAACAGCAGAAGAGAGATAAAGCAAAACTCCGGAAGCCCCAACAATTGGTGAGGCCTCTTCCTCTTTTGCTCTAGACTTTATGCAGAAGCTGCTTGCACATTTTGGCGCTTTGACTTACTTCAATATGATCTCTATCAACATTTTGACATGAAAAAACAAGGTTTTGACTTGCTACAATAAGATTTTGATTCACTCCAATAGCATATCAAACAACAACTTAAAGATCTCAAGGAGAGCATCGACACTTGCATAGTTAGTCTTGAGTCTAAGATCATTTGCCTTTGAGTTCATCCTCCACTAGGTGACCATTAATGTCCTCATGTCTTTTATCTTTTATGTCTTAGAATTTTTTGCTATTTTGGACTATTTTAGCTTTTGATCTTTGTAATTAAAGCTTTTGAATAATTTTATCTTCTAGCTTTACATCTTTAAGTAATGAATTTGGTTTTTAAGCTTTTCATCTTTTGTGAATCTATTTAGTTTTTCATGCATTTGATTCCTTAATGGTTGTGCTTGATGTTTTTGCCATTTCTCCTCTTATGTTTGATTCCTTTTTATAGTGACAAAAGCGGAGAAATATGCAATATGGTTGTGACTAAGTGGTATCTATGAATTGATTAATTGATATCTTATGATGAATACTTGGCTTATGATTTTCTTTTGCATGACATATGACCTTCATTAGGCTAATTGAAGTCTTTTTGAACTTAATTGGATTTGATTGAACTAATTGTCTTTATCCTTTTAGATTGTTTTTGTGCCATGCTTGTACATTTCAATTTCAATCTTTTATAAGCATCTTTTGAGGAGGGAGAAAACTTTTTATCCTTAGCCATATATTGCACAATTATTTGTCACCCTAAAAAAATGAGAGATTGTTAAACCTTAAGTGTTATTTTTCATCATTTTGATAATAAAAAAATAATTGAACAATAAAAAATTTAACCACACTTTATATTTTAGGTGTTTAAACAAGTTAAATAATGATTAAACCATCAAAGCCAATCAAATCAGTTTAATTGAAGTTCAAACCTTAAAAATATAAGTAATTCATGCCCATAAAGAAAGCTAAGTGAACCCATGAAAAGAAGGGTCACACCTGTGAAAGCTTATAATTTGCTTTTGGCAGGACATATGATCTTCATTGGGCTAATTGAACTCTTATTGAACTTAATTGGATTTGATTGAACTTAATTGTCTTTATGCTTTTGGCTTGTTTTTTAGGCATGCTTGTACATTTCAATTTCAATCTTTTATAAGTATCTTTTAAGGAGAGAGAAAACTTTTTATCCTTAGCCACATATTACACAATTATTTGTCACCATAAAAAAAAAAAGAGATTGTTAAACCTTGAGGGTTATTTACATCATTTTGATGATAATAAATAATTGAGCAATAGAAAATTTAATCACACTTTATGTTTTAAGCGTTTAAACAGGTTAAATGATAATTGAACAATCAAAGCCAATCAAATTAGCTCAATCGAAGTTCATACTTTGAAAAATAGAAGCAATTCACGCCCGTGAAAAAAGCTATTCATGCCCATGAATAGAAGGGTCATGCCCATGAAAGTTTTGTGACACAAAAAAAATTCAAAATTCAATTATTCATGGCTTCAGTAGAGTGTCATGCCCATGAAGCATGGCAATCATGCCTATGAAAGTCGAGCCCTAAGAATGCTAAAAGTTACAGCTAGCAATTCATGTCTTACACATATAAACATGTCGTATTGTTATTCGTATCGATTTAAACGTGTCGTTCATGTTGTGTAATCATGTAATACATTTATAAATATATATACATACACGTATATAATTACAAACAACTAAAGTTAATATTTCATAACTAAAGATAATATTTTATAAGTATACGTTAATTTTTATGAAGTATTGATAATTTAGTATGATATTTATATATAAACATACGTGTATATAATGGTCACCTAGTGGAGGATGAACATAAGTGTATACATTAAATATATTTACATATTTGTTAATTTTTATTTACATATATTAATATAATTAGTTATAACAAAATATATTATAAATTTATTGATATATAAATTTATACATATATTTAAAAATATTAATATATAATTGAATAATTGAATAATTAGATATTTTACATATTTTAAACGTGTCTAATCATATCGTTAAAAGTCTGTATCGTATCGTGTCATGTCGTTTAATAGTATCGTGTTCAAAATTACTAGCCTTACCAAAAGTTTCAAATTCATTAATAGCTTGCTTCACAACCTGATTTATGATTAGTATCAAGTTTCATGCAAGTGACTCAACATTTCATGCCTGTAAAGACCCTAACACCGAAATATAAACAACTTTTAGAATCATTCACGACTAGTTTTACAACTTAGTTCACGACTTCAAAAAATTTGATGCTTGTGAAGCCATAATATTAAAGTTGTTAAGCATGAACAAAAAGTAGTTGAACAACTATTTTTGTAATAAATACACATCAAACAATTTTATTTCACAAAAAAAGTATAAATATTTATATTTATTACTTCTAAAGGTTAGTAACTAATTATCAAACACTCAATATTTGTATTTAATTTCAAGAGCCTTGTGCATTTAAAATGTTCAACTATCTTCTCTTTCATCTATTTTTCTATTGTAAACAATTATTACTTAAGTGTTGTTGAGTATTTCTAGTAGTTGAATGTATTCATTCTTATAATAAATTACTCAATAGTGAGATTGAGTGAGTTGATAGTGAGATACATTTTTAAAGGTTTTTGCGTAAGTCATCAAAATACAAAAAATCGATTGTTATGTTAGTTATTAAAATACAAGGGTTTTTGGTTAGGTGTTAGTTAACAATGAAAAATACTATAGTTGAGAGTGAGTTAAGTAAAATTTAATTATAACTCTTTTAAATTAGTGAAATACCCAATTACAATTAGGGGTATAATCGAGTCGAGTCAAGTCGATACAGTGTCATGCTCGATCTTGACTCGATTAAAATACTCGAAGCTCAAATTCAACTCGAACTCGATCGAGTTTTTTTTAAATGTTCGAAACTCGACTCGACAAAAATTCGAACGACTCGAACTCGACTCAATAAATCTCGAATCAATAAAAAAATTAATAAATAATATACTCGACTCGCAATTGACTCGACTCAATTAAACTCGAATATAAGGGTATAAATGTAATTTAATTGAGTTCGATTAATCTCGCGAATCTTACGAGCTGAGTATTATGATACTCGAACTCGACTCGACTAACTACTCGAGCTCGACTCGATTAACTCCGAGTCAAATTCGAATATTTTTCGAGTCGATCTCGAGTATCTCACGAGTAGCTTGATTCGTTTACACCCCTAATTACAATTGGGAGATGACGTAAGATTCATTAACACCCAAATCTATATAAATTTTGTGTCTCTCATTTATTCTTTTATCTCTCTATCATTTCATTATTATTGCCTTAACTAAAAATTTTGATTAGCCATAAATTCATTTCTCCCCCTTGTAATTGTTTGGACAATAAAATTTAATACAATTAAATTTGATTAAGTTTAATCTAATCAGTTTGAACTTTAATTTAAGTTCAAAGTCTTAATTATAAATTTAATTAATTAATTTAACCCAATTTAATCAATATAAATTCAATTAATAAGTTGAACCTCAAATTAATGTAGATGCATATATATTATTAATTTAATATTTAAAAAATAAATATATTTAATAATTCAATCAAAAACAGTTTAGTTTCACTGTTCTGAAATAACTTAATTCAATTAATTGAAAATAATTCGATCTAATTTAGGGAATATGAGTAATCCTGAAAATGACTCGAGAACAATCAGATGACTGAAATTAATTCAAAAGTTCTAATTCAAAATCAAAATGATACAAATCCAAATCATAATCTGCCTGAAGGCAATAAAAGGCTTGGCCTAAATCTGAAATTGATTTAAAAAGGATGGCCCCAAGATAATCTAAATCCGAAATGACTGTAACTCGAGACGACTTGAATCCAAATTCGTCATAAGTTCTTATTAGGTTTAGTTGGCCACATTAATAATAGAATTAAAAAAAACATACTATTCAAATCTAAAAGAAATGAAAATTGATAAATGTTATTAAATCTTATTATTATTCCGCCCCGTCTTGAATTAAATATTATTCAGCATAATGATGAAGCAAATCAATAATAACATTTTATTTAAATTCAAATTCAAATTCGAATGTATTAGAATTGAATGGAAAAAGAAAAATACTTGATGAAAAATCATTACCATTAAAAGGGGAGAAAAAAAAAAAAGCAATCGGCAAAAAAGCCAGAATAAATTAAAAGTATTTTTTTAAAAGAAAACATTTTAAAAAAATAACTATAATATTTTACACCCACTAAAAACCAACAAGCAGCTAATTAATTTTACATGATATATTTTCTTTCAATATAAATTCACAAAATAACTAAAATATATCATAAAGCAGATATCATAATTTTGACTAACGGTAAATCTGAAGCTGTACTAAAAAAGAACAAGAAAAGAAAAGCAAAAAAAAAAAGGGCTTAGCTGCACCACTCATCTGATTCCAATTGGCAATGCAAACTCATTCGATCCAAATCTTGCAGAAGAAAACCTAACCGAGTTACCATAACTCAGAACTCGGTCTCCAAACCGAGCCGACTCACTTCCACCACCACCAATCTTCCTGTCCACGGTGATCAACTGTTTCCCTTCCTCTCCACAAACTCCAACTTTATTCTTCATTTCGCTAATCAAACACCTAAAGCTTTCAACTAATGCTTTCTTTCTAGTAGACAAAGCTAAAAGCCTCTCTTCACAATTCTCTAATCTTTTCGAAACGCAAACCAACTCGACTGAGTCACCAAAACTCAAGCAACTCAGTCTTTCATTGAACTCGTCAATTCGGACTGCGATTTCGTTGATTGTTGATAAATAATCGTCGCCCACTAAAACCATGATGTGACTCAACAATTCATTCCCTTGCATATGCAAAGAATCAGGTCTTTTGCAAATTTCTTCCATCAAATTTGTTAAAGAATCGATTTCTTTCATCAGATCAATGTTTGTTAATGATGAAACTCTCTCTTCTTGATTATCTTTCTCTGTTGTGCTTGATGTTGAGCAAAGAAAAAAACCCAGAACCCTCGATGTAGATATCAATTGTTCAAGATATTGGGCATACCTGCAATTTTCCCAAGAAAAATGAATAAATTAATTACTAATTGGATTAATAATATGTAACCAGTTATCATACCATCTAACCCATGAAGATAGTTCCCATGTTATGGGAGTTGTGCTGTCTCTAAAACTCGATAGTTTAAGGTAATTTCTTCCGCCGTTGGAAGGGTAAACGGAGAGCTGGTCTTGGAGGATGAAACTACCACGCTTGATGATATGATGAACGATGACGAGGCACTTGATGGCAACGGAGGAATCGTGGGTTGACTGGAGGCGGTCCATCAGAGCCTCAATGGAGGCGGAGGCGGTGGCGCGTGAGCTGTGGCCATAAGAGATCAGGGTGGTTATATACTTGGAGGGTGGAGGTGTAAAGGGATGATGGGTTGTGGCTCTAAGGAGAGCTAAGTGGAGAGATAAGGTTTTGGGTTTAGAAACTATGGCTGCTTTGCTTTGAGAAGCTTTGTCTTTGATTATTCCTATTAGGTCTCTGAGATTAGCTGTGAGTTTCATGGGGGAAAATTTTCTTGAGTTTTGCAAAGGAAGAAAAAGTTGAAGAAAGAGTGGATTTTTTGGAGTAATTGCGGCCTTAATTACTTAGATATATTATTTTGTATTTACGTGTAAGCAATTAATTTTTCCTTTTTTAAAGGAATCCGACAAGTGTTTTAATTTTTTAATTGTTAGTTGGAAACTTGGATGGCATGGAATCCTTAGATAAAAAAAATAGAGTAGTATAATGAAAAGGAAATTAAGAAAAATCAAACTGGGAAATTACCCCCACAGATTACTGTTCCCAATTTGAGGGTAGGCGCGAATTGGTAAGCCGATTCTGTTTCCTATAACACTTTCATTAATGGTTTAGTACCCCGTTTGGCATAATTTTGCGCCATAAAGTCATTTATTTTCATTAAAAAAATTATAAGTACATTTATTTATATAATAATTAAAGTTTAATATCAACTAATTAAAGTAATAATTAAAATTTTCCTAAAAAAGAAATAATGACTAAAATTAATTAATATTAATACTTTATTTTAATCTTCATCCTAAAGAAATAATTTGTTGCGCTTAAAAATGCTTTAGCTTTTTAAATATGAGGTCCCAAAACAAATTTAATTAGCTCAACAAAACAAGGTCACATAAGTTAACGTATATTTGCAAGTTAATAATTACTTTTGATTAATCATAAGTCTATTTATATCCCAAGCTAAGTTCTTTGAGTACTGCATAAAAAATAAAAAAGACACATCCTGCATTACAAAGTATTGCATAAGTTAAATAAAGAATTTTGATTTCTCATTTTCTTTTTCACTTGTCAATCATGCATATACCTAGAAGTATTTATGGTTAAAATTGATTGATTTAGATATAAAAATTTATTAATAAACCAATAAAATCGGTTTTAAATATTTTAATTTTTAACCAAACTAAAAATTAATAAAAATATCTAAATTAATATTATTTAGATTCAGTTTAAATAATTAATATAGTAAGTTTGATAAATAAATAAAATTAAAAAATTAAAAAATCATAAAATCATAAAATTCAATAAATATTAACTTAAAACTATAATTAGAATAGCAACATAAACATTATCTAAAATATAAAATTTTAGTACACTATTTTAATATTTAAAAATTTAAAAAATAATATAGAGATTAATAAAGTAAATTCCTTCTCTATTATAATATTCCAAAAATTTCTTAAAAATATAGATAATTAAAAAATATATAATTTTAAGAAACTAAAAAATTATTAATATTAATATTAATACTATATATATATATATAAGTGTATACTATTGGCTTTTATTAGATTCATATTTTTTTAATTCAAAACAAAATTAAAAAAGGGTTTATAAAGGTAATATTTTATGTTAAAAGAAGGGTAAAATTGATATATGGTGGGAACACGTTAAAAGGCTACAACAGGAAGATACCAGAAACCTATAATGATGCTAGAAAAGAAGCTATTCCAATTGATAAGAAATTTTATTAATGGTTGAGAATGAAAATAAATTAATAACAAATTTTTATTAATGGTTCATTGTGGGTCCATATTACAAATTTGATATATGTCCTGTGAGCATCCATTTTTGAGTTTGTCTTAGTGGACACCGTAATGATCTTGATGAATCAACATCATGTAATACAAAAATATCTTATGGGGGACCAGCATTTATTATTTCAACACCCCGCCCCCCCCCCCCCCCAAAAAAAAAAAACCAACACAACAACATCCAAAGTAATTAATATTATTTATATTTCTTTAAAGTTTTAACAATGGATACGCATCTTTTTGTTTTTAATTTTTTTCCCTTAGTAGTTTTGAGATTAACGAGTCTCTAAACTCTTAAAATCCTATATTTTTGCTTTATTTTCTAGTTTTAATAAATTTGGATCTTTACAAATCCAATATATTTTTCCTTTTACGAAATTTTAGTTTTTCTCCGTAAGTACTTTCTTTATTTTTGCGGTTTTTATTTTTTTAATAAGATCTTTTGTTAATTTTTTTTAAGATTATATTTTATAAGTTGATACCAATTAATTTATGTTGTTCTTTGATTTATAATATAAAATAAAAAGTGATTTCTAAATAGATTCAAGTAATGTTTATGAGAGCTCTATTATTAAAATATACCGAGACATCAAAATCTTTATAAACCATACAGAATATGTCATTTGTAGTTCTTTTAGATTTTTAATTTATTTTATTGTTAAATTTTAACATCCTAGGTATCATATGACTATATTAATTTATTGATAATACATTCTCTTAAAAAAAAAGAGCTAAATATTATAGTTACATGTTAAAATTTGTTTCATTATTTTTCTCCTTTATTCTCCATTTATATTCAACAATTAATTTTTATTGCAAAAGTCAAAATTGTTGCTGACATTAATTAATATAAGATGAGAAATCTAAATTGCCACACTATAACAATTGTCACATACAACCACAGTTTCCTAGCTACTTGTGGCTAATTTGCTGCAGTAGCTACAAAAACTCTTTGTTTTAGTAATTTGCATAGTCATAAAAGTTAATGACATGTAGAAAATATTTTTATATTTGTTATGATATTTCAATATCGTGGTGATACTCTGTCATTTAATTATAATTTTTTAGCCACAATGGATAAATCATAATTTAATGATGTAATTAGTTACAAATACCAAAATATCATGGCAATAATAATTAAACAATTATGGCATTTCTAACGTAAATTAATTAAATGATTAAAATTAATGTAAAGCTACTATAATTTTTACTTGTGGCAAATCGAAAATTTTTTAAATCTAATTTTTCATGAATTATATTATGTGTAGCTATAGTTAATATTATATCTTATGTAGCCAAATGATTACAAACGCTATAGCCACAAGTAAAAATGAAAATGTGGCAAAATTACAAGCTTTTACAATTTTAGAACATTTTAGCTTCTTTTTTTTGGACATTTTTAGATCATTGATTTCTTCTTCTAAATGGTTAATTTATTATTTTTAAAAAAAAAAAAGAAGTTTGAGGAACTATCACGGAACAAAAGAGATACAAAAAAAAAATCAATTGAAGTATGACTACTTCAATTAATAAATTCAAAAAATAAAGCAATGAAAACATCATGGATTGAGTAATACAAATTATATTTTTTTTCTTTTCATGAATTTAATTTTGATGCCCAAAATTTATCTTGTCAAGTGTCATATATGCACTAGTTAACTTTCATAAAGTATTTATATCAACATTTAGTAACATACAACTGAATTTTAATTTGAATTAGTTTAAAATATAATAAATCTGAATTTAATTTACTTATCAAATCTAATACTTCCTCTATTAGGGCATGCAATCGCGACAAGTCAATCGATATATTGTTAGACTTAAACTCAATTCGATTAAAAATTTTGAAGCTTAAAGCTTGACCTGAACTCGATAGAGTCATTTTTTAACTTCGAATTTGACTTGATGATATACTTACCACACTTGAGCTTGACTCTACTCAATTACTACTCAGTCAAACCTCTTGTTTTAAGATAAAAAAATGGCTCAAATATACACTCGACCTCATTTTAATGTGACTCTACTAATATGTATAGAGTAAAATATGAAAATAACATAAGCTAAATTAAGCTCGTAATGTCGTTGAGTCGAGTAGTGTGAAGCTTGAATTGACTCATTAAACTATTCGAATATAAAATACAAATATTAATAATTTAAAATATTTACATTTTTATTAATATATATATATATATATATATATATTGTGAATTTATAATAATTTAATTTATAATATATATTTATTGAACTTGTTTAGACTCAATTAATTTTTTTTGAGCTAGCGAAATGTGAATATGATTTGGAGTCGATTCAATAAAACAACTCTTAAATCCAAACAGTTAAAACTAAGCTTAATTTGGTTGGATTACAATCTTAAGTTATTAAAATAAAAGCGTTATAAGGATTTTAAAAAGTAAATTTGTTTATTTTGCAATATCATATATATGAAATTTTCATTCCATCAAAATCTATAAGTTAGCGTACCAATTTTATTTGAAAAGCATAAGTTAGCATATTCATTTGGTTGATTTGTCAGGGTATGTCTTATAGTACTAATTATTTAATAATAAAATATTTCAAATTAAAGATCAATTTTTTATTTCATTCTATTTACCCATAGTTTTTTTTAATGATTCTATCTACAGTTAATATCAAAATAGGACTATAATTTAGTTAAACACTCAACAGTTCACAACAATAATTACCTCCCTCAAAAGTATATCCCTTTAAAACCCTGAAATAAAAAGAAAAAATATTTATTTGGAAGGAAAATCAAAAAGAAAAATAGCATGATTTCCTCCATAACTGAAAGTGTACTAATAAATGTACGAATCATTATAATTTGGCATAACCTTAATATTTTTAAATTAAACAACTGTTGACTAGCCAATCATTCACCTGAAATCATTAAGCACAATTAAAACTAAAAAATAAATAATTCCTTCGACAAAATAAAAAAAAGTTCATATAAGAATTGGGTAGCTAACTAAATACCTAATAAAAATTTAACATAGTATTGATATTACAATGATCATGTCAATATTAATAACTAAACTAATTATTACCATAGAAATAAAGATAAGAAAACTAAGTTGTTCCCTAGAAATAAGTAAAAATCTAACTTTTAGAAAGGTTGTGTAATACCCATCCATATAGTAGGCAAATTCCACTTTACAGACGAATTGTCAAATGACTGTATTTGTATAAATTGGTTCTAATTAAAATTTTCCCTATCTTATATCACATATCTATATAAAAATATTTTTCTGTATCTAAATCAAAATCCACATATATACTACAATCAAATTAAAAAATTAAAAAATTTATTATATCCTTATATTTGAAGTAAATTGGTTTAGGCATACAAAAGTCCTTATTAAAATATCAACCTTATTAGAATAGACCAATTCAATTACAAGTCCTTATTAGTAAAATATGAAATAAATATTTGTTTCTATCTCATCTCATGAGAAATAACCAATGAATGAAATAAATAAAATAAATAAATCTGATCCAAACATGAGTCTCAACTCTAACTGGCTTGAACTCCTCTTCACGTCAATTCAATTGTCTAACGACTCAAACTTAAATATAGAGAAACCTATACACTAAGCTACTGAAAGTTTAGTGGTACAAATAAACATAAAACTTCTAACATGCAATCATACATCGTCATAACATTCTTATCTGTATACATACTTGTGTGCTTTACAATGCTATCATATAACATTATACTTAATTCATATTGATTTACTCGAATTATAGTACATTAATGACATATATGATATAAATGTATTCATATCATATATTTATTTAGAAATTGTTGCCCAGAAATTGAACCAATAAGCGATGTTGAATTGGATATTAAAAATTCATAACTTTTAAGTGCGGAAAGAAAAGTTAAGTAAAGTAGGGATTGAAAGATATCACACAGGAATTTTTATAAAGGTTCGGGTGTTAACAAACCCTACTCCTCTCCTAAATCTCAATTGGGAGTTTCACTAACATACTAAGTGTTACAATGGAGTTTTACAAGCTCACTCCCAACTATGGTGTTTCTAACAATAGATCACACCTAACCCAGAAATCCATTGTGTTTTAATGGCTCACACAATAAACTAATTCCTTGTGTTTTAAAGGCTCACATAAATAACACTTATAAGTGTTCTACTCTTAACCCAATATATTCCAACTCACATGAGTAGTAGATTACAAAGAGAAACACTTACAAATCTATGATGCTCAGAAAATAATGAGCAACAAGATTTTTTACAGAGAATTAATGTTTGTTTGAAAGTGGTAAATGCACAAATGGCTACAACAAGATTTTAATTCGAAGTATTTGCTATTCTCTTTTTCTGGATTCATAAATGACTTGCATTTATACTTTCATGACGAATTATAGTCGTTTGGTTGCATTTAATGTGAAAATAGCCATTGCACTAACTTTTAATTTCACGCCTAACATGTTTCTCTTCCCTCTTTCACAGTCGTGAATATGTGTGTCACGGTCGTGACTGTTCTTCCAAGCCATGACTTGAGTGGTGACTTTGGCTGTGAAGCATTCTGGAAGGATTTGAAGTGTTTGATCACAGGTGTGACATTATTCTTTCATGGGCGTGAACATCCTTTCTAGTCGTGGTCCAAGTGGTGACTCTGGCAGTGAAGCTCTCTGAAGGAATTTGACATGTTTTCTCACAGGCGTGAATGATATGCTCATTCACGGTTGCTATGATTCTTCATGACCGTGAACTTTAAATGTTGGAAAGTTGGCGCTAAGCTTCATCATGGACGTGACTTAAAATGTCACGGGCGTGAACATGCTATTTCTTCAATTTTTGTCTTTTTAAGGTTAGTCTTCCATTCTCCATTCTTGCTATCATGTTCCATACCTTGTTCAATAAACTTAGAAAAGAAGTATGTTAAATACATTATTGCTATTTTATTTGTTAGCATAAAAATAATAGAAATACCCCTCAAGGTTCAATAATCTCCCCCTTTTTGATGGTGACAAATAATCTAGCAATATGTGCTTTTGAGAAGTCTCCCCCTCAAAAGATGCTTAAGATAAAAAATTACTGAAGTGCAAGAATTGTAAAGAATGATGAAGTATAGCATGGATGTATGCTTCCTAGTTTAGGTATATGCAAGTTATATGCAAGGTATATTTTTACTTAAAACTAGTTAAGTATATGCAAAGTATATTTAAGATATATTCAAAGTATATCAAGCATATTCATTCATGTAACTTGCATCAAGGTATATGCAAAGTATACTTAAGGTAAAGTCAACGTATATCAACTCATTTGCATACTTGCATATTCATTTAATTCAAATAAGTATTTCAAATATGTTGCATTTAAATTTAAATATAATATATTGCTAGGTTCTCCCCCTTTTGTCATCAACAAAAAGAATAACAAAAAGATAAATCATAAGGGAAAACTAATGTAATTTTATTAATATTAAAAGAAAAGTACAAGGTTTTGAAAAGTAATTTAAAGTCCTACATAAAAAATACTAGAAATTAACATAGAGAAAATATAGTCTAGCTAGATTTGGAGCCAGACATCCCATCTCTAAGGTGAGCTACTTCAGCCTCGAGGCTCTCTATGCGAGACTCCATGAAATCCTTGAGGTTCTCTAACCTCTCATCAATCGAAGCCTGCAATTGGTCAAAATGTGGTGTCAATAGATCAACCACTTGCCGATCTAAGTTCGGTGTGGAGGCCGAGGATTGTCCAATTTCCTGCTCAACCTCTGGGATCACCTTCTCAACTCAAACTCTCTTCCTCTACTGGATTCCTTAGAGGCCAGGTTTGAAGTCGTCTGAATTGTTGTCCTCCCAAATAATCTCACCAGTTGTGTTGGTGAAGTGGTAGTAGATGTTGTTCTCATGAACTATGCGAACCACTGCTCCCATTTTGATAAACGAGTTGATGTCTAGTTGGTCTCAAGGATGTGCTGGTATAAGATTGAAGTGGTGCTCCTCTAGCTTCAAATACCCAAGCTTTATAGCAAGGTGAGTCACGTACCCACCAATCAAAATGTCTCTAGAAGGCTTCGTGGC
This sequence comes from Triadica sebifera, assembly GCA_023653625.1. NCBI lineage: Eukaryota > Viridiplantae > Streptophyta > Magnoliopsida > Malpighiales > Euphorbiaceae > Triadica > Triadica sebifera. The sequence goes on from CM042904.1 coordinate 11,612,556, forward strand.
AATAAACAGTAGATAGTTTGCAAACCATCGAGATAAAGCTACTGTTAGGCCTCTTCGGGCCATCTCCAGGAGAAAGAGCTCAGATTTCCGAATCGATCCGTTGCTATCTCCTCTGGAAAAAATGCTATAGGTTAGAAACCTATGCAAGTACTTGTGCACTGGTGATCGAAGGTGGGTGTTTTTGATCTTCTTGATGTCATAGCTGCAGTCGAGCCCGAAATGAGTCCATGCTTGAGTAGCATAGAACTCCACCTCGCTCTCATTAAGGATACCATCAATAGGAAGGTTGAACATGTCACCAAACTCAACGGCAGTGAGGGTGTTCGGATGCTTGCAAAGTTGAAATTTTACCGTGTCGGTGGGAGAAACTTGCAGGGTGCTAAGGAACTCGAGAGTTGGTTCCCTCAGCGTCGGTTGATGGATATCAACAAAATCTTTTAGATGACAAGTCTGGAGTTGTTCCGTCATGCTTGTCTCGAGACCAAGAGTCCTGACAATGTTCCACTCAAATGATCGAGAGGAAATGAGTGGTTTTTTTTTAGAACTAAGTATCTTGGATGATAGTGCTCTGGAATAATGTTTAGAAGGTAGTCTATGTACCTTCTTGGAGAATGAGACTTCTTTCTAGTACCTCTAGAGGAGCCAAGTTCCATTTTTTTATTGTGAAAAAGATTTTTGAAGAGGGAAAATCTGATGGAATGTTTGAATAGAACTTAGTGAGTTTTGATTTCTGATGATGGAAATAGTTTTTGAAGGTATTTATAGATGGAGTGAGTTGCCAGGGGGCCGGAATCTATGAAATGGTATTGAATGGTGATAAATGAGAGAAGATGGAGAGTTGGAATGAGAGAAATAAAGACAAAAAATGTTTTATAGCCGAAATATTCACGGTCATGAATGGTAAGTCACAAGCGTGAAATGTCACGCTCACGTTTTACTGAAGAGGCGCTCTACCTGTGATGAGGGATGTGAAACGATTCACGGTCATGACATTTAAAGGTCATGACCTTTAAAGGTCACGGGCGTGAATGATGAAATATCACGGTGGTGAAAAATGAGTCACAGTTGTGAAGTACAATCTTCACTACTTGTGACCGTGAGATAGAGCGTGACACAAAGCGTGAACGCTTTTGTAAGTTTTTGGTGGAAATGTTCACGGTCATGAATAAGTGTCACGGTCATGAAAAAAGGATTTCACGGGGGTGATAGAAAAAGGTTATGGGCATGAAACATAGTCTTCACTACCTTCAATCGTGAAGCATGTCGTGAAGCAAGGCGTGAAAGCTACTGGAGCTTTTGGCGATTATGATCACAACCGTGAATAATGTCACGAGCGTGAATTGCCTAAAATCCTCAATAAATAAAACTAAGTTTAAAGCAAGACCAAAGGATTTCTAAGGTGCTTCTATCCCCTATAAAATGTATTTCTATCAATTTAGCTTCTTCATACCTGAAAAGATGAGACAATAACACTAGATTGTCAATCAAGGTTCGACAATTTTGGTAATCATAAAGTTAATCCATCAATCATACCAAGCTCTCTTCTTATAAAGTTAAATCTTTCTTCATTTAGAGACTTAGTGAAGATATCTGCCAATTGATTGTCTGTGCTTATAAATTCTAATACAACATCTCCATTGTTGCCCAAATTAAAAATTTAACTTTTAAGTGCGGAAATAAAAAGTTAAGTTTAGTAGAGATAGGAAGAAATAACACAGGAATTTTTATAGAGGTTCGGGTGTTAACAAACCCTACTCCTCTCCCTAATCTCAATTGGGAGTTTCACTAACACACTAAGTGTTACAATGGAGTTTTATAAGCTCACTCTCAACTATGGTGCTTCTAACAATGGATCACACCTAACCCAGAAATCCCTTTTGTTTTAATGGCTCACACAATAAACCAATTCCTTGTGTTTTAAAGGCTCACACAAATAACCCTTACAAGTGTTCGACTCTTACCCCAAATATCCAAACTCACTTGAGTAGTAGATTACAAAGAGAAACACTTACAAATCTATAATGCTCAAAGAATGATGAGCAAAAATATTTTCACAGAGAATAAATGTTTGTTTTGAAAATATTAAATGCATAAATGGCTTACAACAAGATTTTGATCTAAAGTATTAGTTATTCTCTTGTTCTGGATTCATAAATGACTAGCATTAATACTTCCATGGTGAATTATAGCCGTTTGGTTGCATTTAATATGGAAATAGCCGTTGCACCAACTCTTATTTTTGCGCCTGACATGTTTCTCTTTCCTCTTTCACGGTCGTGAGTGTGAGTGTCATGGTTGTGACTTTTCTTCTAAGCCGTGACTTGAGTGGTCACTTTGGACGTGAAGCATTCTGGAAGGATTTGAAGTGTTTGATCATGGGCATGACATTATATATTCACAGGCGTGAACATCCTTCCTAGCCGTGGTCCAAGTAGTGACTCTGGCCGTGAAGCTCTCTGGAAGAATTTGTCATATCTTCTCACTGGTGTGACTTTCTTTCACGGTCATGACTATTATAATCATTCACGGTTGCTATCATTCTTCATGGTCGTAAACTTTAAATGTTGGATAGTTGGTGCTAAGCTTCATCATGGGCGTGAGACACGGGCGTGACACATGCTATTTCTTTATTTTTTGTCTTTTTAAGATTAGTCTTCCATTCTCCATTCTTGCTATCATATTTCATACCATGTTCAATAAACTTAGAAAACAAGTATGTTAAATACATTATTTCTATTTTATTTATTAGCATCAAAATGATGGAAATATCCCTCAAGGTTCAACAATCTCCCCCTTTTTGATGGTGACAAATAATCTAGCAATATGTGCTTTTGAGAAGTCACCCCCTCAAAAGATGCTTAAGATAAAAAGTTACTGAAGTGCAAGAATTGTAAAGAATGATGAAGTGTAGCATCAAAATATGCTTCCTAGTTCTAGATATATGCAAGTTATATCCAATGTACACCAAAAATTTTCCTTAAAATAAGTTAAGTATATGCAAAGTATATTTAAGGTATATTCAAACTATATCAAGTGCATATTCATTCATGTAACTTGCATCAAGGTATATGCAAAGTATACTTAAGGTATAGTCAAAGTATATCAACTCATTTGCATACTTGCATATTCATTTGATTCAATTTTGTATTTCAAATATAATATATTGCTAGGTTCTCTCCCTTTTGTCATCAACAAAAAGAATATCAAAAAGATAAATCATAATGGAAAACAAAAGTAATTATATTAATATAAAAAGACAAATACAAGGATTTGAAAAGAAATTGAATGCCCTACATCAAACAAGCTAAATAAAAACATAGCTAACATCTAGTCTAGCTAGATTTTGAGTCGGACATCCCATCTCTAAGGTGAGCTACTTCCGACTTAAGGCTCTCCATGTGAGACTCTATGAAATCCTTGAGGTTCTCTAACCTCTCATCCATCGAAGCCTGCAATTGCTCAAATCATGGTGCCAAGAGATTAACCACTTACTGAACCAAGTTTGATGTGGAGGCAGAGGATTGTCCAATTTCCTGCTCAACCTCTAGAGGCGCCATCTCAATTCGAACTCTCTTCTTCTGCTAGATTCCTTGAAGGCCAGCTTTGAAGTCATCCGAGTCATTGTCCTCCCAAATAATCTCACCAATAGTGTTGGTGAAGCGGTAGTAGATGTTGTTCTCATGTACTATACGAACAGCCGCTCCCATTTTAATAAAGGACTCGACGTCTAGTTAGTCTTGAGGATGTGTTGGTATAAGGTTGAAGTGGTGCTCCTCTAGCTTTAAATACCCCAGCTTGATAGCAAGGTGAGTCATGTATCCACCAATCAGAATGTCTCCAGAGGGCTTGGTGGCAATTGATAGAAGATGGTTTGCAAACCATCGAGATAAAGCCATTGTTAGGCCTCTTCGGGCCATCTCCAGGAGAAAGAGCTCGGACTTCCAAATCAATCCATTGCTGTCTCTTCTAGAAAAAAATGCTATAGGTTAGAAACCTATGCAAGTACTTATGCAGTGGGGATTGAAGGTGGGTGTTTTTGTCTTTTTGACGTCCCTACTGCAGTCAAGCCCGAAGTGAGTCCATGCCTGAGTAGCATAGAACTCCACCTCACTCTCATTCAGGATACCGTTAGAGGGAAGGTTGAACATATCACCAAACTATGTGGCAGAGAGGGTGTTAAAATGCTTGCAAAGTTGGAATTTTACTGTGCCGGTAGGAGAGACTTGAAGGGTGCTCAGGAAATCTAGAGTTGGTTCCCTCAGTGTTGGTTCATGGATATCGATGAAATCTTTCAGATGATAAGCCTGGAGTATTTCCATCATGCTTGTCTCGAGTCCAAGTCATCTGATAGTTTTCCATTCAAATGATCGAGAGGAAAGGAGTGGTCTTTTCTTGAGAACCGAGTATCTTGGATGACAATGCTCCGAAATAATGTTTAGAAAGTAGTTTGTGTACCTTCTTAGAGCATGAGACTTCTTTCTAATACTTATGGAGGAGCTGGTTTCCATTTTTGATTGATGAATGTATTTTTGAAGAGTGAAAATTTGATGGATATTTTGGAGTTGAACCTAAGGTGTTTTGATTTCTGATGATGGAGAAAGTTTTTGAAGATATTTATAGATGGAATGAGTTGCTAGGGGGTCAGAATCTTCAAAATGTTATTCAATGGTGATAAATGAGAGAATTTGAGAAAAGTTGGAGAGTTTGAAATGAGAGAAATAACGGTAGAAACGTTTTTTAGCTGACATCTTCACGGTCGTTAAAACAAAGTCACGGGCATAAAATGTCATGTTTATGGTTTGCTGAAGAGACACTCTACCCATGAAGAGAGATGTGAAATGATTCATGGTCATGACAATTAAAGGTAACAGGCGTGAATGATGAACTATCACGGTGGTGACAAACGAGTCACGGGCGTGAAGTACAATATTCACTACTTGTGATCGTGAAACAGAGCGTGACATAAAATGTGAATGCTTTTGTAAGTTTTTGGTGGAAATGTTCACGGTCGTGAATAATCGTCACAGGCATGAACAAAGGGTTTCACGGGGCTGATAGAAAAAGATTATGGGTATGAAACATAGTTTTTACTACCTTCAGCCGTGAAGCATGTTGTGAAGCAAGGCATGAAAGCTACTGGAGCTTTTGGCGATTTTGATTACGGCCATGAATATATGTTATGGGCATGAATTGCCTAAAATCCTCATTAAATAAAATTAAGTCTAAAATAAGACTAAAGCATTTCTAAGGAGCTTTTATCCCCTATAACATATATTTCTATCAAATTAGCTACCTCATATCTAAAAAGATGAGACAAAAAACACAAGATTATCAATCAAGGTTCGACAATTTTGGCAATCATAAAGTTAATCCATCAATCATACCAAGCTCTCTTCTTATGAAATTAAATCTTTCCTCATTTAGAGACTTAGTGAAGATATCTGCCAATTGATTGTCTGTGCTTATAAATTCCAATACAACATCTCCATATTGAACATGATCTCTAATAAAATGATGTCTTATGTCAATATGTTTACTTCTAGAGTGTTGAATGGGATTCTTAGATAGATTTATAGCACTTGTATTGTCACATCTAATAGGTATATGGTCTATACTATGACCATAATCCTTAAGTTGTTGTTTCATCCAAAGGATTTGTGTACAACAACATCCTGCTGACACATACTCCGCTTTAGCTGTAGAAAGAGCAACTGAAACTTGTTTCTTGCTAAACCAAGAAACTAAGCATTCTCCAATAAAGTGACAAGTACCTAAAGTACTTTCTCTATCTAAAAGACTTCCAGCGTAATCAGCATATGAATATCCTATAATGTGAAAGGATGAATTTCTAGGATACCATAAACCTAAATGCAATGAACCATGTAAATATTTTAAAATTCTTTTTACTGCATTTAAATGAGACTCTTTAGGACATGATTGAAAGCGAGCACATAAGTATACACTATACATTATGTCGGGCCTAGAGGCAGTAAGATATAAAAGTGATCCGATCATACCTCTATAGAGCTTTTCATTAATGCTCTTACCCTTTTCATCCTTGTCCAATTTTGTTGATGTGCTCATTGGAATCTTGGCATTTTTGCATCCTTTCATTCCAAATTTCTTAAGTAAGTCTTTTGAATATTTGGATTGGTTGATGAATATGCCCTGATTGCCTTATTTTATTTGTAGACCGAGGAAGACTTTTAGCTCACCCATCATGCTCATTTCGAATTTCCTAGTCATACACTTAGCAAATTCTTGACAAAGCAATTCATTAGTAGACCCAAATATGATATCATCAAAATAAATTTGAACAATTAGAGTATTATGCTTATGCTTTTTAATGAATAATGTAGTGTCAACATTCCCCTTTGTAAAATTATTTTCTAAGAGAAAAGAACTTAGTCTTTCATACCAAGCTCTTGGGGCTTGTTTCAAACCATATAAAGCTTTTGAAAGTTTAAATACAAGGTTGGGCAAATCATAGCTTTCAAAACCTGGTGGTTGTTCTACATAAACTTCTTCTTATATAATGCCATTGAAAAATGCACTTTTTACATCCATTTGAAAGAGTTTGAAATTCATATGGCATGCATATGCTAAAAGTATTCTTATGGCTTCTAATCTAGCTACAGGAGCATAGGTCTTATTATAATCTATTCATTTTTCCTGATTATATCCTTTTGCAACCAACCTAGCCTTATTCCTAGTTATTGAACCTTGTTCATCTAGTTTATTTCTAAATACCCATTTGCTTCCTATGATTTGATGCTCCTTAGGTCTAGGTACTAAGGTCCATACCTTACTTTTCTCAAATTGGTTGAATTCCTCTTGCATGGCAATCACCCAACTTTCATCATTAAGAGCCTCATCAATATTTTTAGGCCCAATTTGAGAAACAAAGGAAATATCAGAAACTAAATGTTTGAGATGAGATCTAGTACTTACTCCCTTTGTAGGATCACTAATGATTTGCTCTTTGGGGTGATCTTTTGTTAATCTCCATTCCTTTGGGAGCTCTTGCCTATTTTCTTCTTGAGCTGGAGGTAGAGAGTCATCTTGATGTGAATTTTCTTGATCATTTTCTTCTCTAAGATCAAGTCTTTCCATTGTACCTACACCATCATCAAGAACCTTTCACAAGATCAAGCTTACTAGATTCATAAAAAACAACATGCATAGATTCTTCATTAGCTAATGATTTTTTATTAAATACTCTATATGCTTTGCTAGTGATAGAGTATCCTAAAAATATACCCTCATAAGATTTAGAGGCAAAATTTCCAAGATTGTTCTTGGTATTCAATATGAAACACTTGCATCCAAATACTCTAAAGTATGATATCATGGGCTTTAAGTTTTGTTTAAGAATGGTCTTTTGAAAACTTGATTTGAAATATAACATGCAGTATTTGTGGCTTCGGCCCAAAAGTAAGTTGGTAAACCATACTCATTGAGCATTGTTCGAGCCATTTCAATTAAAGTTTGATTTTTCCTTTCGACTACCCCATTTTGTTGAGGTGTCCTAGGAGATGAAAAATTCCGTGAAATGTCATGTTCTAGACAAAAATTTTCAAAGTTTTCATTTTCAAATTCTTTGCCATGATCACTTCTTATCTTTGAAATACAATATTCTTTTTCATTTTGAACTCTCTTAGCAAAGTTTCTGAAAGTTTCAAAGTCATCACTTTTTTAAGCTAAGAAAATTACCCAAGTGAATCTAGAGTAGTCATAACCTCCTAAGCTTGCAATCCTAGTAGGTCCAAAAAAATCTAGATGCAGGAGTTGTAGAGGTTTTGAGGTACTTACAATATTTATGGATTTGAAGGATGACTTGTGTTGTTTTCCTCTTTGGCAAGGTTCATATGTCTTGTCCTTTTCATATTTGACTTTTGGTAGCCCCTTTACCAGCTCTCCTTTGTTGAGGCTTTGAATTAAATCCATGCTTGCATGACCAAACCTTCTATGCCACAGCCAAGATTCATCACTAGTAGTCACAAGACACTTAGAGGAAAAGTTAGATATTTTGTGTAAGCCTATTATGTAGGTATTGACATCTCTGATTCCTTTAAATATCTCTTGGCCATTAATAAAGGTTACAAGACATTCATTGGAAGTAAAGATTACTTTGTTTCCTTTATCACATAATTGACTTACACTTAACAAGTTATGTTTCAAACCATCAACATGTAAGACATCTTTAATGAAAGTTGTACCATTAATACCAATGGAGCCATTGCCAATTACCATACCCTTAGCATTGTTTCCATAGGTTACTTTACCTCCATCAATACTTTTGATTTCATTGAAAAGTTCTTTGTCTCTGGTCATATGCCTTGAGCATCCACTATCTTCTAGCCAAGCATTTTTGTTTATTGTGGACTTGAGGCATACCTATAGAATCACAATTCAAGTATTCTTTTTAGGTACCCAAATGAGCTTGGGTCCTTGGGGGTTAGCACATAAAGGTTCCCAATGAGCCTTCCTTATCCAGCAATGCTTATTTATGTGACCAAATTTCATACAATAGTTACATTGTTTTTCTCTAAATATGCTTTTTGGTCTTACAAAGCTTTTAAATGTCATGTTTCTATTGGGTAGAGTTTGAGAGCAATGGCATGCACAATCATGATGACTTGATGCTTTTCTAGGTGCATGCTTCTTGTACATAAAAGCATGATTAGCCTTTTGAGGTTTCCTTTTTAGGATTACCAACCCTTGATCATTCCTCTTATGTATAGAGGATTTAATGTATGTTGTGCACTTAGCCCTTAGGGCTGTTACAGCAAGTGTGGAGATGTGGGGTTCACTTGACTTAACAAAAGTAGTCTTGTGAGATGAAGATGATGTATCTTTAAATCCTAGACCATGCCTAATTAATGGTGGTCTTTGAGACACAATGAGAGTATCTAAACTCTCATTTCCTTTGTGAAATTTTGAAATGGAGTTTCTAAGTTCCTCAACTTCATTTTTCAAAATATTGTTTTTTTAAGCAAGGATTTAGTTGAGGGTCTTGAAGAGTACTCATCTAATGATTTTTGAAAAGATTCATTATATGATTTAAACTCAAAGTTCTCATTTTCTAAAACATCAATTTTGATTTTTAAACTAGAAATGTTATTTTTATAAATATTGAATTTACTTCTATATTTCTCTAGTTCTAGATTCAATAATTCTAATAGGCTTTGCTTATCATCATCTTCACTATTACTATCATTATCACTACTATTATTATTGAACGAGTATGAGTGAAGTGATCCTACCTTATTCGATATGTGATCCTTTATAGCCATGAAGCATAGGTTGACCTCTTCACTTTCATTATCATCTTTTTCACTTGAAGAGCTTCCGGTAGCTTTATGGCCTTTCTCCACATTGTCTTTTTGGTATTTGCTCTTGTACTTCTTGAGCCTTGGACATTCCGGTTTAATATGTCATTTCTTTCCACATTCATAACACTTTACTTCCTCTTTCTCCTTTGAGAGTCATTCGAGGCCTGTTTGAAATTTTTTTGCTTGAATTTTCTAGAGTTGCCCATTCTCTTCTCAATAATTCTTTTCAACCTTATTGAGAGCATTGCAATGTCCTTATTAGCATCATCACTCTTTTCTTCATCATCTTCAACTTCATCTTGAGATTTTGAATAAAGGCTTTTAGTGCTAGAGGCTTTCTTTTTTTTTTTTGGCTCTGTTTCAAGCTCTCTATCTCTTTTCACTGCCATTTCATGTGTAAGAAGTTTGCTAATAAGCACATCGGTATTCATGATGCTCATGTCTTCATTTTCCTCTTCTATACCGAAAACTCTTGAACCATAATCTTTAAGAGGAAGACTTCTTAGAATTTTGTTATTTACATCTTCCAAGCTTAGGCTTTTCTTAAGCTTTCTCATGCCATTTATGATGGCTAGAAGATGGTTTGTCATATCAGTTATTGACTCATTGGACTTTATCTTGAAGAGTTTGTACTCTGAAGTAAGAAGTTGAATCTTCTTGGATTTAACTTACTTTGTTCATTCATGATAGTTTTCCAATGTTTTCCACATGCTATATGCAGTGGGGCAGTGTTGTATCATGCCACATTCTTCAATAAATAATAAGCTTGAGAGAATTGTCATTACCTTCTTGTTTTTGAAATTTACTCTTCTTTGAGGCTCTGTCCAATCATCTCTTGACAGGATTTCTTCTTCACCATGAACTCCTCTTCTAGTTGGTGGTGTCCATTCTTTCCGAACACTATCCCAGACTTCAATTCCTTCATTATCCAGATATGTCTCCATCCAAAACTTCCAATGAGCATAATTTTCTCCATCAAAGTAAGGCTTGAGACTTTAGAATCCTTCATTGGCCATTTCTTGATCTTGGGTAGCGCTATTTAGGCTTTGATGCTAGACTAAGCTCTGATACCAATTGTTGCCAAGAAATTGAACCAAGAAGGGGGGTTGAATTTGATATTAAAAATTCTTAACTTTTAAGTGCGAAAAGAAGAGTTAAGTAAAGTAGGGATTGGAAGATATCACACATGAATTTTTATAGAGGTTTGGGTGTTAACAAACCCTACTCTTCTCCTCAATCTCAATTGGGAGTTTCACTAACATACTAAGTGTTACAATGGAGCTTTACAAGCTCACTCCCAACTCTAGTGTTTCTAACAATAGATCATGCCTAACCCAGAAATTCCTTGTGTTTTAATGACTCCCACAATAAACCAATTCCTTGTGTTTTAAAGGCTCACACAAATCACCCTTACAAGTGTTCTACTCTTAACCCAATATACCCAAACTCACTTAAGTAGTAGATTACAAAGAGAAAGACTCACAAATTTATAATGCTCAGAACATAATGAGCAAAAGCATCTTTTACAAAGAATTAATGTTTGTTTGAAAGTGGTAAATGCACAAATGACTACAACAAGATTTTGATTCGATGTATTTGCTATTCTCTTTTTCTGGATTCATAAATGACTTGCATTTATACTTCCATGGCGAATTATAGTCGTTTGGTTGCATTTAATGCGAAAATAGCCATTGCACCAACTCTTAATTTTGCACCTGATATGTTTCTCTTTCCTCTTTCACGGTCGTGAATACGTGTGTCACGGTCGTGACTGTTCTTCCAAGCCGTGACTTGAGTGGTGACTTTGGCCGTGAATTATTATAGAAGGATTTGAAGTGTTTGATCACGGGCGTGACATTATCCTTTCACTGGCGTGAGCATCCTTTCTAGCCATGGTCCAAGTGGTGACTCTGGTTGTGAAGCTCTCTAGAGGAATTTGACATGTTTTCTCATGGGCATGACTTTCTTTCATGGGCCTGACTGATATGATCATTCATGGTTGCTATGATTTTTCATGGCCGTGAGCTTTAAATATTGGAAAGTTGGTGCTAAGCTTCATCACAAGTGTGACTTAAAATGTCATGAGCGTGAACATGCTATTTCTTCAATTTTTGTCTTCTTAAGGTTAGTCTTCCATTCTCCATTCTTGCTATCATGTTCCATACCCTATTCAATAAACTTAGAAAACAAGTATGTTAAATACATTATTGCTATTTTATTTGTTATCATCAAAATGACGAAAATACCCCTCAAGGTTCAACATAAATTCTATCATATAAGACAAGTATCTAACTTCTAGATCCATATATCTGATTATTGGTTTTCTATATTCCTTTTTACCATTATGTAACTATATTTGGATTCTATATTTCCGATTCACTTTATGTATTATTAGTTTTTCAGTTTCACTATATACTGGTTTATAGTTTAACATGTTATGCTTTACAAGTATTGTGTATTGCTCAACACTCTAGACCCGGACTAATCGGATTTAGATTGTGGAACAGAAGCACTCTAACCTGAGCTTAAGCAACCTTGCTCATTAACTTTATTTTTTTTTATAGTATCAATCTAGCTTTTCAAATTAGGAGTACTTTAAACGAAGCTTAAGCCACCTTGATGAGTAAATGTAATAACTACATGCATATGGGATCAAAGGCGCTCTAACCCAAGTTTGAGTCACCTTGTCCCTAAATAATTAGGTGCGCTCTAATACAAACTTAAGCCACCCTGTTTTAATATATAATAATATCCTACAGTACTGTAATCCCCTCAATGATATGCCACCTATCCTAAAATAGTCCTCAAATAGAGAATATACATTCATAATCATCAACTAATTATATGTATTACTTATAACTTATTCCATGATTTCACATGTTCATCACATGACACTATTCAATTTAGAGTACAAAAAGTATATTGATGTAATTCCTTGTGATTTGAAGCATACTAACCTAACTAGGCTCAGTATTAAGTTGCCATCTCATTTAATCATGGAAAGTATGCATGCATATGAATCTCATAGAATTCATTCATAGAATTCACATAACCAAATTCTAGATATAAGGCATTCACGCGCATGAATGGAAATTCACAGATGTGAAATCTTCTCTCACGGGGTGTCTATCCGGGACTAGTTTTATGACATTTATAGGCGTGAACGTCTTCTGTATATCAATTCACAGGTGTGAAACCTAACTTTACGGCCGTAAAACATCAGTCTGTGCCAAATTTCCAGCACTTTTTTAAGACAATTTCGCACACAACATGTCAAAGTTCTAAGGCTAACCAATGTTAGTCACTCCTATCAATACTCCCAAATATTTTTAGCATTCCATCAACTATAAACAAGCTATTTTCAATTCAACTCAATCAATTAAGAACTTGTCTACCATTACCCATGTAATAGCATAATCAATTGTCATATATCAATCTAAATTATGCATCTCAGAATTTGACATGCCAATTATCTCAATTCCAACATCTTATATATCAACCTATATACCAAATGCACATACCATTTGCACAATTCATCACACAAGTAATTAATTAATCGAATTTAGATGTGTATATGTACAAATATTAAAATGGAGCTTTAATCTCAATCTCTCATGTGCCTCCATCTTTTAGTGGTTGTAATCACCTTCAAGCTCAATTCCTAATACAAGACCAGAGACCTAAATATAATCTATTTTTCTCATTCTAGTTATTTAAATTATTAATAATGTAAAATCCTAACCTAAACCCCTTAACATCTCCCCCCTATAAAAACGAATTTAACCATTGAAAACATAATGGAAAACATAGTGTTGCCCATAAATTGAACCAAGAAGGGGAGTTGAATTGAATATAAAAAATTCTTAACTTTTAAGTGCAGAAATAAAAGTTAATTAAATTAGGGATTGGAAGATATCACACATGAATTTTTATAGAGGTTCGGGTGTTAACAAACCCCACTCCTCTCCCCAATCTCAATTGGGAGTTTCACTAACACACTAAGTGTTACAATGGAGTTTTACAAGCTCACTCCCAACTATGGTGTTTCTAACAATGGATCACACCTAACCTAGAAATCCCTTGTGTTTTAATGGCTCACACAATAAACCAATTCCTTGTGTTTTAAAGGCTCACACAAATAACCCTTACAAGTGTTTTACTCTTAACCCAATATACCCAAACTCACTTGAGTGGTAGATTACAAAGAGAAACACTCACAAATCTATAATGCTCAGAAAATAATGAGCAAAAAGATTTTTTTACAGAGAATTAATGTTTGTTTGAAAGTGGTAAGTGCACAAATGGCTACAACAAGATTTTGATTCGAAGTATTTGCTATTCTCTTGTTCTCTATTCATAAATGACTTGCATTTATACTTCCATGGAAATTTATAGTCGTTTGGTTGCATTTAATGTGAAAATAGCCATTGCACCAACTCTTAATTTCGCGCCTGACATGTTTCTCTTTCCTCTTTTACGGTCGTGAATATGTGTGTCACGATCGTGATTGTTCTTCCAAGCCGTGACTTGAGTGGTGACTTTGGCCGTGAATCATTCTGGAAGTATTTGAAGTGTTTGATCACGGGTGTGACATTATTATTTCACTGGCATGAACATCCTTCCTAGCCGTGGCCAAGTGGTGACTCTAGCCGTAAAGCTCTCTGGAGGAATTTGACATGTTTTCTCATGGGTGTGACTTTCTTTCACGGGCATGACTGATATGATCATTCACGATTGCTATGATTCTTCATGGCTGTGAACTTTAAATGTTGGATAGTTGGCACTAAGCTTCATCACGGGCGTGACATAAAAAGTCACGAGCATGAACATGTTATTTCTTCATTTTTTGTCTTTTTAAGGTTAGTCTTCCATTCTCCATTCTTGCTATCATGTTCCATACCCTATTCAATAAACTTAGAAAACAAGTATGTTAAATACATTATTGCTATTTTATTTGTTAGCATCAAAATGACGGAAATACCCCTCAAGGTTCAACACATAGTTCCTTACCTATGTATTGACGATTACATATTACTTCTAAGGTTTAAAATCATATTCTAATAAACTTACATATTACATGTTATTTCTCGGCCCTAACTTGTGAGCATTACTTTTCTCTTTCCCTTAAAGAATTTCATCCTTAAAATTACATGTTGTACTGTTTCTAAATAGTTGTGGATATTGGGTTTCCATAACTTTTTCACTTTCCCATGTAGCCTTTTCTGTTGCATAATTTCTCCATAAGACCTTGACTAATGGTATTTGTTTGTTCCTGAGTTTCTTGATCTCTTTAGCTAAGATCCATACAAGTTCTTCTTCATATGTCAAATTTGGTCTTACTTCAATACTCTCAATTGGAATAATGTGAGAGGGATCTAACTTGTATCTCCTCAATATAGAGATGTAGAACACATCATGAATCCAACTCAACTCTAGTGGTTGAGCAAGCCTATAAGCAACTGGTCCCACTTTCGGTAGAATCTCATAAGGCCCAATGAATTTTGAGCTTAACTTGCCTTTCTTCCCGAATCTTAAGACTTTCTTCCATGGAGAAATTCTAAGGAAAACCTTGTCTTCTACTACATATTCTATATCTCTTCTCTTGAGATCGACATATGATTTCTGTCTATCTGAAGATTTCTTCAACCTGTCCTAGATAAGCCATACCTTTCTCTCCATTTTTTGTACTAAGTCTAACCTACTAGCTTTCTCTCGTTGAGCTATGTCCAATATAGGGGTGTTCGACACTTCATATCATATAGAGCCTTATATGGAGTTATGTCAATGCTAGACTGATAGTTCTTATTGTAGGCAAACTTAATCAATGAAATATACCTATCCTAGTTTCCCTCGAACTTAATCACACAATTCCTCATCATATCCTTTAGGATCTATATAATTCTTTCTGATTGTCCATCTATCTAGGGGTGAAAAGTTGTATTGAAACTATGCTTGGTGCCTAAAGATTTCTATAGACTATCCCAAAACTGTGAAGTAAATCTAGGGTCTCTGTCTGAAACAGTGGAGACTGGTACTCTATGCAGCCATACTATCTCATTAACATACATCTCCACTAGCTTGTTCAAAGAGTAATCCTTCATGAGAAGCAATAAGTGAGCTGACTTTGTAAGCCTATCTGTAATAACCCATACAACATCATATTTCCTAGGTGTCATTGGCAACCTAATCACGAAGTCTATAATAATTAGCTCCATTTCCATTATGGTACTATGTTAGGCTATAGTAACCTTGATGATACCTGATGTCCTGTCTTAACCTGCTAACAAGTCAAGCATTTAGTTGTGTACTATGTGATATCTCTCTTCATGCTTACCAGTACTTACTTTTTAGAGCATGATACATCTTAGTTTTCCTAGTGCATCACATATATAGTCTCATGTGCTTCCTGTAGGATTCTTTATTTCAGCTCATTAACACTAGATACATATAAATGACCCTAGTAATATAGTCCATTATCTTGTTCAACTGTATACCTTAGCCTCTCCCCTTTAGAGACCAACTCAATCGTCTCAACCAATATACTGTCATGTCTCTGTGCAACTATAATCTTTTTATTAAGTGTAGGCCGGATGTGCGACTTTGCCATAATCTTCCTACTCAAAAGCATTAACCACTATATTGGCATTGCCTAAGTGGTAGTCAATAACACTGTCATAATCTTTTATCAGCTCTAACTATCATCTCCATCTTAGATTAAGATCTCTCTATGTGGAAAGATATTTTAGACTTTTATACTCTACATAGATGAAACATTTCTCCTCATAAAGATAATGACGCCATATCTTTAATGCAAAGACAATGGCTATCAACTCTAAGTCATGTGTGGGGTAATTTTTCTTGTGTATCTTCACTTGTCCAAATGCATGTGCTACAACTTTACCCTCTTGCATCAGTAGACACTCTCGTCAATTATGAGATGCATCACTATAGATGACATACTCTTTATTAGGAATTGGCTATTTCAGGACTAGAGTCTCTATTAACATCTTTTTCAAACTATCAAAACTATCCTAGAATTTGAATGTCCACTCAAATTTCACATCTTTCCTCGACACTCTAGTTAAAGGAGAAACAATCATTCAAAATGCATCACTATAGATGACATACTCTTTATTAGGAATTGGCTATTTCAGAACTAGAGTCTCTATTAACATCTTTTTCAAACTATCAAAACTATCCTAGAATTTGACTGTCCACTCAAATTTCACATCTTTCCTCGGTACTCTAGTTAAAGGAGAAACAATCATTCAAAACCCTTAAAAAATCTCATGTCATAATTAGCTAACCTAAGGAAACTCCTGACTTTAGTCATATTATAGGGAGGCTTCCAACTCATAATAGCTTTTACCTTGTTAGGATCAACCCTTATACCATCTGATAATACAATTTGTCCAAAAAAGCTACCCCATCAAGCCAAAATTCACATTTTGAGAACTTAGCATACAATTTCTACTTCCTAAGTGTCTATAACACTATTTTTAGGTGTTGATCATGCTGCTTAGGTGTCTTAGAATACACCAGAATGTCATCAATAAAGACCACAACACAGTAGTCCAGGTAATGCCCTATTCATCAAGTCCATAAAGACTACTGGAGCACTGGTCAACACAAAGCTATAACCACAAATTCATAATGCTCGAATATGTTTCGAACAATGTCTTGGCTATATCTTTTGCCCTAACTATCCAGATTTCAAGTCAATTTTTGAAAACACACCAGCACCCTTCAATTTATCAAATATGTCATCAATTCATAGTAATTAATATCTATTCTTGATTGTCACATTCTTTAGCAGCCTATAGTCTATACATAACCTCTTAGACATATATTTCTTTTTCATAAATAACACTAGTGTACCCCAAAAAGATACATTTGGCTTGATATAACCTTTATCCAATAATTCCTACAAGTGGGCTTTTAGTTCTTTCAATTTATATGGTACCATTTTGTATGAAGCTATTGATATGGGTGTTATGTCTGGAGTGAGCTCTATAGAGAACTCAACCTCTCTCTTAGGTGGTAACCTCAGTATATCTTCAGGAAACCTCAGTATATCCTTAAGATTTGGACCTCCCTTTATGGTGTCCATAACATGAGCCAAATGGACTTCTCATCTCTTCCTTATCATTCTTTCTACCTTCATCATTGAAATAACTCATGGAGGCTATGGAAACAACTCACCTTACACTTTCACATCTTCTTATTCGGGGGTTTTAAGTACCACAAAATTTTTCTAGCAGTCTATAACTGCCTTATGATGTGAAAGCCAATCCATGCCCAAAATGGCATCAAACTTATGAAAGGGTAACTTTATCAAAGGGTAACTTTATCAAGTATGTTGGAAATTCTTTCCTTTGAACAAACTAATGGACATCCTCGATGAGCCCGATTCACTATCATACTGTGCCCTAAGGGGTTGGTAACCTCAATCTCATATTATAGTTTTTCACTAACCATGTCATGTTGTCTAGGTGTGCTTGTGCATATATAAGAGTGTATGGAATCTGAATCAATTAATGCACAAATATCTAAGTCATAAAGAGAAAACATACCAACAATCAATTCAGTAGCCTTCTGGTCTTCTCTGATATTCATAACATAAGCTCTGGCTGGAACTCGGCCTGATCCTAGCCTATTTATAGTCTCTAAGATTGCCTAGTAGGTCTTGTATGACCTCCTTTAGTCTGTTATCTAGTTTGAGTTGGAGCTAACCTCGCAGTTTGAGCAGGTGCATTGCTTGTAATTAAAGGAAAATGGCTCTTCATGTGCTCTTTAGACCCACATCTAAAATAAATATTTGTGTTTTTGTAGCACTCTTCTTTATGACTCTTGTGTTAGGTGCCACAAACTAGAATACTCTCCCTGGTGATTTGAGTCTGAATAGTACCAATTGCAGATGTAGCTCTAGAGGGTTGCCCCCTTCTATGTGGTCCACCATGTGAGTGGCTTTTACTCTATCCCTGATTCTTGCCATAAGTCTGTCCTGGGTTGTATCACTTCTTGCTTGTAATTGGGCCACTGGAATTACTGTCTATCTGGAGGCTTTCTATGCTCTCTTTCTCTTCTTATTTTCCACACTAGTAGTAGATGAAATCAATTAAGTAAAGCTGACATGTTAGAGTGCAGTCATAAAATCACCAATCTTTGCATTCAGTCCATCCTTAAATCTCTACACTTGTCTCTCTCATATGTGATAAATTATGAAGCATACTTAGTCAACTAAGCTCTATCTAGTACTCTGTCATAGACATCTTGCCCAGCTTAAGGTTCAAAATCTATTCTTGTTTTTTCTCATTATTGTAAATTTGAGGGACATATTGCTCCTTAAACTAAGCAATAAAGAAGTCCCACGTCACTGGCTATGGAACCTCTGATTTCAGCAAAAATGACTTCTACCAGTCATAAGTGTCTTTATGCTATAGGGATATGGCATACTTGGCCTTTTGTTTAGTAGCCACCTCAAACTCATCACATACTCTCTCAGTCTTTTCTATCCAGTACTCTACAATACTAGGATCATCATCTAGGTTCCTAGAAAGTTTATGGCTCCAAGCTTTAGAGCTTGTCTAGCTCAACCTTAGGCTTCGATGGTGAAGGGGGATAAAGTTGTGCTGGTCGTGGCACAACCCTAGCAATCTACTACAACAAGCTTGCAATTTTCTAGATCAAAAGAATTTGGTCTTGTTCAGCCTATTTTGGAGGCTACTGGTTAGGGATTGGTACTGCACATGTGAAGAATCACATCTTATACATTTAAGTATAACCTATCCCTATGTCAAATAATCACATATGGCATACTATTAAGTCATAAGATCCTGTTATAATTGATAGCAAATTTTTTTCCATCACATCCCATAACATCATTCAATGAATCTACAATTCAACATTGAGGCTTTTACTGCAATATAATATATCACATATATTAAAATTAAACTTTACACCTATAGGTTTATGAGTTGCATCCATTTACATATCACTGTATAACTCTGTGTAACTATACAGATGCAAACATATAAGCCCCAAATTATAGATGAAATTATCTCATGTTTGTATGGATTGCAAGGAGAGAGAGTGGTGAGGCTTGATCGGGGACCTTTGTTCCATGTCTTCTATAGGTCAACCAAAATGAGCGATCACCTTTCTTTACCTAAAAAATGATGCAAATTGATGAGTTGCGGCTCAGTGAGAGTAATAATCAAACAAGCTCTAAAGTACCAAGCAACTCATAGTAACAAATCATGGTAACAAATCACAAATCCAATGCATACTATGTATTTCATTTCATTCATCAATATCATATAGTTACCTGTAAAATTAAAGCATATGATCACTATTTATTGCTTATGCTTTGCTCATTTTATTTTGTTGTGACCAAGTTAAGCAGACATTGTCCTAGGTTTCCATGTGAACATTTGTCATATGAACATTTACACTTGCTAGCTAGCTTGATCATTTATTTCATTCACACATTTGTTGGGCCATAAACCTCTTCTTTTTCCTTGCAATGTCGATTAACTAGTCACAACACCTTTTAAAGTCCTTATGCATATGTATTTGTACTAATCATTAATGAACCATTATGTCTTTATTACATATGCCACATATTTGCCACATATGCTACAAATACTATCACATCTAACAATTTGGACTCCAACCGATGAGCGTGTTTTGAGACCAGAATCATTGGACTAATAAAAAACCAAGCACATTTGAGATCAGAATAGTGTTGGTATGATTAGAGTCTAGTTTTGGACTTAATGGACTTAAGCAATTAAAATACGAACATTTAACACTAATTAATTTAGTAGAATCAAAAGACTGCATTAAACCTAAAAAAATGTGATTTATTGCTCCGATGCATGAATTGATGATACTTGATAAAGGATATTTTTTAATGTGAATATTGTTATATTTAATTGTTAAAATTCATTCGTTCGAGGCTTCAAATTGGAGAAATTAAAATTTAGGTGCAGATAATGAAGACATGAATGGCTACACATATTTAGGTGTAGATAATGAAGACATGAATGGCTACACATAAGGATATTATAATTAAGCATATAATGAAGACATGAATGGCTACACATATCTTTCATGCAATGAAACAAATGCTAATAATTAGTATAAAAGTCAAAAGAAGATGGGTACACTCTTTACACATTTTCTTTTAAACTATTCCTATACCATTTACAAGCCTTTCTTTCTTCCACACTTCTACAATGACACCAATTGTAACACCCCCTCAACCCAGCAGCTCGTGCCCGGATGAGGGAGTGCTACCTCTGACTTCATCGTTTAAAATATCTTTATTAAATTTTGAACACCTGAAAATCATTCATTTTTTTTATTTACCATTTATTTACTTTGCAGCATAAAAGAAAAGTCATAACATCAAAGATAAAAATACATTTTTTTAATAACATCTTCTTTACAAAGTGTACCGTTTATTTTACAAGTACTATAAAATAAAATTTAAAACATAAATACAACAGATGTGTGACCCACAGTGGTTGATATACGCTGTTTTACTGGTTTAGGTCACCGTTAGCTTTATCTACTATTGTCTACTTATTCTTTGCTATACCTGCGCGAGAGAAACTCCCACGCTAAGCTCTTGGCCTAGTGGTGCATATAAATAAGGTAATAAACTATTTTTAATGTCACATGCATTGTCATATAACAATTTATGATCAAATCATTCAAACATACATTTCATAATATTCTAGTATGCATAACATCAATTTATTGTATCTCATTTTGTTTAACATAATCAAATCATCATTCTCATGCAAATCATGGTATTTTAGCATGTATAGACATCAAATTATATTATATTATCTCATACTTATTTATTTTATTACCACCTTATTGTGTAACACTAAATCTTCTTTTTATTCATGCCACAATTCATGATTCCATTTTTATTTTCAATAATTCTTTTATGTTCCATAACTTCCTTAATTATGTTTTCATTTATGCCCAAGACACCTATGAACCACTGAATAGGATAACGGAGTTGCCATCCAGGCACTTAGGAGTGCCACCCGGGCAATATGATATGCGCATATAAGTGCCAAACCCAGTGTAGATAACCGTGCCAAACTCGGCGTAGATAATAATATCATACCCGGCATAAATAATAGTGCCAAACCCGGCGTAGATAATATTGCCAAACCCGGCATAGATAACATTTCCAAACCCAGTGTAGATAATCATACCATTAATGGATTTAATTATTTTCATCATACTCCCCCCTATTTGGTATGCCAAACTATCCTAAGTTGGTTCTAGTTAGGTGTTCTAGGGCTTATACAATTTTATTAAAATTCATAAAAATTAATTTAATACTTTTCATGCATGTATTATCTCAAAATAATCACATAATCACTCAATTAAAATAATATTTACATAATATAACAAATTTCTCATCATTTTACTCATTTCATTTCTCAATTCACATGCTGCCCTGTCACTGGCAGATTCTGTTCGCTGTATTGGACCTTAATTTTGGTCCTGTTCCGTTCTGAATATAGTTACATGGTCTTCATAAATTAGATATGGATCTTAGATTTAATATTCAACTTGAATCACTTAATTCTGAGTTCTGTATCAAAAGATATGATAATATTAACACTAACTGGTCACTGGTAATTCTGCCCAGAATTTTCTGGACAGATTCTAAGTCTAAACTTTATGAATTTTTCTGGATAATTACAGACATATTCAGATATTATGGTCTAAATAAATATTGTATCCCTATATCTTATATTTCATACAGAACAAAGAACACACAAATCCAAGCTCCATAACTCAAGTTATAACAATTTAAGTACTTACTGCTCATTATTAACAATTCTGCCCAGAATTTCTAGACAGATTCTATGTTCGAACTTTATGAAATTTTCTGGAACATTATAGACATATTTAGGTTTTATGATCTAAATGAAAGTTATATCCCTATGTCTTATCTTTCAAACCCAACAAATAACATGGAAAAAAGAGTTCCAGAAATTAAGTTATAACAGTTTAAGTGCACACTGCTCATCAATTTCCAGCAAAGAACATACCAACCAATCACATTCAATTTTTACCAAATTAAATCCTAAGTCTAGAAAACATGCATCCCCAAGATTTTTCATCACAAATAATATTAATTCAGAATCTTCAACATGCCAAATAATTAAATTATGCAATTAAAACAAAATTAAAATAGGCTATTGCCTTAGATTATGCACAAACCTGCTTTTTTCTCTCCTTTTCTTTCTCTTTACTTCTCTTTCTCCTTTCCTTTGTCCCTTTGATCTAACTCTTTGCCACTTTGAGTTCCTAAAATTTATAATCAGATTATTAAGACTCCATAAACCTTAATCTTTCTCTTTTTCCTTACTCTCCTAAGTTACCTTAAGCATGAAAATGAAAATTTCCATGCTTTTTCTCTCTTTTTCTCACTTTCTTTTACTAGAATCAAGGTTTAGCTATGGAGGAAGAAGGGAAAACGTGGCTGGTTTGAGAGAACAGAATTTTCCTCAATGAAAATGGATAAGGAAGAAAAATAATCAATCAAGAACAAAGTGGCAAAAGTCATTAAAATGGGGGGACACCTAAGCTTCACCTAGAAGCTTTAATTAATGCCTCATTCATGCACATCACTTGGCTAATTGTTGTATGCCATTTGGTGTGTTGGGATTCAAGAAACGTGGGCTGATTTGAGGAAAAGATAAAATTCTTCTAGATGTTTAAGTGATAAGGAAGAAGAGAGGCAATTAAGAGAAAATGACAAACTTAAATAAATTATGGGACACCTAAGCCAAATTCTAGAAACTTTAATTAATGTTAAATTCATGTATGTCAATTATCTTCTTAAAATGTGACACTTGGTGTGGCTGGCCTCCATATGCATTTTATGTCCCAATTCATGCATTTAATTTATGATTATCCCCTTTAATCCTTCAATTTCCGATAAATTGCAAACTGATCTCTAAACTTTTTAAAATTTATAATTTAGTCCTTTACCGAAATTTAACATCTTTAAATATTTTGAACACTTTATTAGATATTTTCCATACTTAATTACCATTATTTTCATTATTTTTCGATAAAAGTCCAAATTTAGATTTCGGTCAAATCGACAAGTCGATTTAACAACTTGCGTGACTTTAGTCTAAATTAGCGGATATGACACCCATAGCAACTCCTTCAATTCCTATTTGTCACTTGCATGGCTCCCACATAGAGAGAAAGTATCATTCCTTTCTAAACTAAAAGCTATCTTCTTCCATTTATTTCTTTATCACACCGCCCCTTTCTTCATTTCTTATTCAAACTGAGCCAATCTTTTCTCTAACCTTTATCATCTTCTCTTCAAATATTTATAATAAATCATTAAAACAAAGAAGCACGGGTTGATCGATTAAAGGCTATGGAGAGTTAAACTAAAGTATGAAATTTTGACATGATTTAAGGGTGAAGCCGAGGAGCATTTTAGAGAAGAAAAGTCTGTTTGAGCTCAACCATGGCACAAAATTGAAGGAGTAACTGCTGCATGTAAAGTTCAAGTTAAGGAGGTGTTTCAAGTGGTCTTGCATATTGATGTATGAGTAAGAAAAATGGGAAAATTAATCAAGGAGAGTATTGACTTTGTTAGGAAACCAATGGGTAAGCCAATTGTTGATTTTATTTTAACCAAACCCTATCCCTTTATTTATTCTCTCAATTTTATCTTTTTTTAGTTAAGACAATATGATTTTCATTCTTTTTCTTTATGTCCTTTTTGTTATTTAGAGGATAAATAGTATGTGTTAGATTATGGATTAACCGAAACTCATCAAGAGCAAGTGATGTGGATTTTTGAGATGTAAAGGTTGAAAATTCATGAAAATGAACTTGGGAAACTAAGATTTGAACTATGAAATTGGATTTTATTAATTAATTAATTATTTAATTAAATTGGAAAAGAATAATTTAGGTTAGAAAATTAAAGAGAACATAATTTAAAGTGGGCAAAACCTTAGTGTGTGAGGAAATGAAGTCCTTCACCAAAGTAAAGAAGTGAGGAATGAATAATCAAGATATAGTTCTTAAGCCAAGACACATAGGAAACAAACCTTAAAAAATTGGAAATTTAGTGAAACTTGTATGTAGACTGAGACGTATGGATTGTAAGATGAATTTGTATAGATAAACTTGTATGTAAACCTTAGATATTATTTTGAGTCATGTGGTTATCTTTGACCCTGGTCCTGTAATTATCTTGGACTTGAGATTTCTATCATTTGATGGTACCCCTTGGTTCCTTAGGAATAAGTCTATGGTGTGTTATATGGGCAAGGAAATAATGAAAATTTTAAGTGATATATGGATGTAATGTGTTATGAAATTGCCATGAAAGTTTTGTCATTATTAATGAGGTGATTGTTTTAGAAATGAGTTTTTATGTTTTAAATGATAAAGTGATGCATCAATTTACAATCAGTAAATTTTGTATTTTACAATAAAATATTTATTTATAATTCTTTAGGCTACTACATTTTTTTGACTCAAATAAATTATAGTTTTAAAGTTATATTTTAAATGATTGTTACTATAAAATTTGTATTACTAAATTAAAACTCATTGTGAGAGTTGTTTCTCTCATGCAGGTTTAGTGCTCGTAATGAAAATGGAGTATAGATAGACAATAGTTCACAAATCTAGTGATTCCACCAGAAGAGTGCATCAGTGGCAGTAACAATGGTAGTCATGTCGTGCATCATGTCTATTTAGAGAATATATGTCTGTAAATAATATTAGGTATAAATTTATGTATTGTAAAAAGTATAGTTCATGTATGTAAATAATATATATCTATTTTTATCATGAGATGTGAATTAGTTTATGTATGTTGTAGGTCTACAAGTCCTGCATAGGCATATCAGTTAGTCGAAGGCACCACTTTACCTGACTGAGGTACAGAAGGGTAAGTGGATGTTACACATATACCTCATATGTACTATATATATACTATGTATATATCATATATTCCATACATATACCTTAAATATACCATACATTTACCACTTATATATACCTCATATGTCACAAATTATCCACCATCTTATTATCAAGGTCAAATCAGGCAATCATATGAATCACATAATCATAAATCATTTCACATACCACATAGCAAGCAATATTTATGTGTACTAAATAAATCACTTGATAATTAAACTCACATTTTTCTTTTGATTCTGACCCTTAATGTAATGTCCTCAAGTTAGGGCCTGGAATTTATATGTTAATAAAGGTATATTAAGAGTATATGAGAGGTATATAGTGGTTAACGGTCTTGGTAATATGAAAATAATGAAAAAGATAAGAAAAAGTGAAATTCCCAGTCTTCACGCTTCTGATAGAGGTAATCACAGTCGTGAATATCGCGAATTTCAATTTCTGAAGCTAAGGATCTTTATGGCCATGACACTAGTGTTCATGCCCGTGAAGCTCTATAGTTTAAATAGAACAGTTTCTTGTTTTGATAGAACCTCATGAAAATTAATACTTAAACCCTGACCACTAATCCTTTGAAACCTAAAAAACAATTCCTTGTAAATCCTTGTCGATTTTAGTTGATCAAATATTAATCCCCACCATAAAAATAGATTGGAAAATGGATTAGAAATAAGGATTTCAATATAGAAATCAAAGTTAGAACCAAGGAGCATAAGAATACAATTTTGGAATGAAAATCCTTCTGAAATCATCAATACAGAGGTAAAGAATGATGATTATGTTAATCTTTGGTTTGGTTCAATTCGGATTAAATAGGGATTAAGGTTTATAGGCTTAAATCAATGAAAAGTTAAGATTTTTATAGTTTATGGCTTAAATAGATTGAATGGTTGTATTAGATGTTAATTTGGTCTATGATTTCAAGTAAGGAACTGATAAGAGGGTGGAGACAACCCTCAGAGATAGTATACATGAGAGAAATCAAGAGTTTGGCTCCAATTAATGAGGTTCATATATATATATATATGCATTTTAATTTGATTATTTTTTGTTGTGTTATGTGATATGAATTCTGAAATGTCATGTGACATGTAATTATTGATTTAGTATTGCTGGAATCGAAGTAATTGACTTGTTAACTTTTGAAAATGTATAATGATGTTGATATAATGATAAATGAGCATGTTTTGATGTTATGGTATTGGAAATTAAGGAATTGAGCATAGTTTATGTGATTGAGTATGATAGTGTGCATGTTTATGGTTGAAATATAATGTAAATTATTGAGAAGCATTGATAGCAGTGGCTAATATTGGTTAGTCTTAGAATCAATGTATGTTGTATGTGAAATTGGCCTAAAACAGAATTGAAAATTTTTTACAGACTGATATATCATGCTCATGAAGCCAACTTTGCACCCGTGAATATATGAAAACAAAATAGTCATGCTTGTGAACCAATGTTTCACGTCCGTGAATATACCATTCATGCCCATTCATGCCTTGTATCCAGAATTTGGTTAATTGAGTTTTATGATTGATTGACATGAGTACTATATACACACACACTTGATACATTTAAATGAGACTATAAATAGTATGATACCATGACTATGTAAAATAATTATGCACTCGAAACTCTAAATTACAAAATGACATGTGGTGTTTATGTGAAACTATGAATGCAACATAATTGGTAACGATATTCAGTATGTAAACAAATATGCCAATTCTCTATTCGAGGACTAGATAGGATAGGTGGCATGCCATTGAGGGGGTCATTGTACCGTAGTATATTATTATTGTGTTAATCAGAGTGGCTTAAGCTCAGGTTAGAGCTCTTCTAATTACTTAGGGAAAATATGGCTTAAGCTCGGGTTAGAATGCTTTTATACCCATATGTGTGTAAATATTATGATTACTCATTAGGATGACTTAATCTTGGGTTAGAGCGCTCCTGATTTGAGATGTAGAATTTGCAATATAGTCAGATACAGATAGTGAGCAGGGCAGCTTAAGCTCGGGTTATAACACTTATGTTTCACAACCTGCATCCGGATAGTTCGGGTCTAGAGTATTTGGATAAGAAACTAAAAATTTGCAATATAGTAAAAATAAATTTTAAGGCAGAATATTGTAACATTGTGTTACAGAAATTAGTAAATCAAAATACATCACAACCTAAAAAAGAAATGTGGAAACTAGAAATCAGATCTATGAAATTGGAAAATAGATAATTGCAATAGAAGATGATATTTGCTTTATATGCCATGGATGTATTGAAATCAAATCATTTCTGATTGAATGCAATTATTATGTGGATATATATAAATGTAAATGATGATATGATTAAGCATAAAGGTAAGTTTCTGAATATGAATGCTACGATACTGTTTGAATGCAAGCTAAAATTTCAATGCTTATATGTACCACTAAACTTTTAATAGCTTGGCGTGTGAGTTTTCTTGCATACAGGTTTGGAGCCAATAGATAATTGAGTTGGTAAAAAGATAAGACCAAGCTAGTCAGAGTTGACCCATGTGGGTTTGTTCTTTTATTTCATTTATTTTATTATTGATTATTCCACATGACATGGGATAGAGACAAATTTTTGGAACATGATTTTAATACATAAGTGTAATGGATTTTATTTTGTAGTTTAATAAGGTTGATTTTGTAATAAGGGCAGTAATTGTCCAAACCTATTATTGATTCAGTTTATGAATATTATCCAGATACAGAAAAAAAGTTTTATGCAGTATATTATAAATGGATTAATTGCATGTAATATACGAAGTTGTGAAGTAAGCTAAAAAGTTTTAATTCAGAACAATTTAGACCGTTTTAGTCATGTGATATCTGTCTGTATACTGTGGTTTGCCCTAGCGGTATGGATGGATGTTACATTTAATGGTATCAAAGCTTAGATTTTGGCGGTTCTAGACCTAAGTGGATTACAGGGTTATCATGCATATATATATGTGTCTTGTCAGACTTTGACTTGGGCTGTTCTCTATCAACTAATGTGATTAGAGTAAGATGACATTGGAATCTAATGATATGGTTGAAAGCCTAAACTCCCAACTTAATGGGGCACCAAATCAGTCTAGTGCAGCTAGTATTTAAGGTCCAAATGTAGTACCAGTCCCTAACCAATAGGCTCAAGAACAAGCTAATTAGGATTAGACTCCATTAATGCAGCAGATGACAGGATTACTATAGTAGATAGCTAGAGTTGTACCACTAGCACCAGCGCTAGCTCCTCCACCTTCACCACCAAGGCTAAGGGTATAGCTAAACAAGCTCCATAAGTTTGGAGCTACTAATTTTCTAGGAACAAAGGATTATGATGTTACTACTATAGAATATTGGATTAGGGGTGGCAATGGGTAGGGCACCCGCAAAAATTGCCCTACCAGAACCCGAACCCGATTATTTATATACATATCCAAACCCATCCCGAACTCATTTAAAATTATAATATTAATATCCGCACCTGTCCCAAATCTGATTAACATTACTCGATTAATACCCGAATCCGAATAATTACCCGTTTGTCATTAAAAAAATTTAAAATAAAATAAAATTCAAACTAATTTAATAATTAAAAATCTATAAATATATAAATAATCTACCATAAATCACTATAAAATCAAATAAAACATAAAATTTAATTCAACACATTCAAATTAAAATAATTTATCAAATTGTTCAAAAATAACAATAAAATTAAATATTGTTCATTATGACAAAAAAATTATATTTCACATTTTAAACTTCCATTACATTTGTAATTCATCAATCTATAAAAATATATGAAAAATAATTATATCATTATATTCAATAAATTAAAATAAAATAAATTGCATAATATATATAATCGGATTTATCGGGTAGTGGGTACTCGAAAGCCTATACCTGTACCCTACCCAAACCTGTGACGGGTTTAAATATTGCTACCCAAACCCATCCCAAAACCCTAATAGGGTTATCCATAAGGGTTTAACAGGTTTGGATTGATGCGGGTACCCGCAAAACCCATACCCGTTGCCACCCCTATATTGGATTGAGAAGATAGAGAGGGTTCATGATGAATTTGAGGTGGCCATTAATCAGAAGGTCAAATATGCTATCTTTTTACTGTGGAAAGATGCTCATGACTGGTGGAAAATAGTGTTGCTGAAACTAGAGGTTCCCCAACCAATGACATGGGATTTTTTCATAATAAAGTTCAAGGAGCAATATGTCCCTCCGATTTTTGTAAATGAGAAGCAGCAAAAATTCTTGAGCCTCAAATAGGGCAATATGACTGTGGCAGAGTACTAGAAAGAGTTTACAAGACTGAGTAAATATATCCTAGAGATGATCACGAGTGATAGAGATAAGTGCAAAAGGTTTGAATATGGCCGCAATACAGAGATAGGTGATTTTGTAACTGCACTTCAGTATGTGAAGTTTATTAAGCTAATTGCATCTACTATGAGTGTGGAATGTAGAAAGAGAAAGAGAGTGGAGGAAGCATCCGGACAGATAGTGACTCCAGTGACCCAGCTTTTAAGAAAAAAGGGTCATTTTACGTAGGACAGTCTCATGGAAAAAGTCAGGGATAAAGTAAAGGTTACACCCAGGGTGGACCACATAGGAAGAGACAACCCTTTAGAGCTACATCTGCAGTGGGTAGCACTCAGACAAGCTACTAGAGAGAGTATTCCAATTTGTGGCACCTGCCATAAGAATAATAAGGGAACTCGCTTTAGATGCATATCTAAGGAGCATATGAAGAGGGATTGTCCTCTAATGACTGGTAATACACTAGCATAAACTACATGATAAGCTCCAGCTCAGACTAAGAAGCATATCAGAGGTCGTATAGGACCTAACCAGGCAATCTTCGAGATTGTCAATAGTCCAGAAGCAGGATGAGCATTAGTTAGGGAGTATACTATGAGGGCTAGAGAGGACCAGGAATTTACTAATATGATAGTCAGTATGTTTTTTTTATATGATTCTAATATATGTACATTAATTGATCCGGGATCAACACTCTTATATATGCACAAGTACACCTAGACAACATATCATGGTCAGTGAAAATTTTGAATAAGAAATTAAGGTTACAAATCCATTAGGACACAATATAATAGTGAATAGGGTTTATAGAGGATGTCATTTGATTGTACATGGGAGAGAATTTTCGATAGACTTGATAGAGTTTCCATTTCATGGATTATGCCATTTTGGGCATATATTGGTTATTACAACATGGAAGGAATTGTATACTATAAGGAAAAATTTGCGATGCTAAAAACACTAGAGCAGGTGGATGTAAAGGTGGAAGGTGAGGTTTTTCCATAGCTTTCATGAGTCATTTCATTGATGAAAGTTGAGCAAATGGTGAGAAAAGGATGTGGAGCCTATTTGGTTCATGTGGTTTATACTTGGAAGAGAGGTTCAGATCTTCAGGATATCCTTACAATGAATGAATTTTCATATGTTTTTCCTGAGGATATACCAAGATTACCACCTAATAGAGAAGGTGAGTTCTCTATAGAGCTTACCCCAAGGACAACACCCATATCAATAGGGTCATATAGAATGACATCATCTAAATTGAAAGAGATTAAGGCTCAATTGTAGGAATTGTTAGATAAGGCTATATTAAGTCAAATGTATCTCTATGGGGTGCACCAATGTTGTTTGTGAAAAAGAAAGATGGGTCAATGAGATTATGTATAGACTACAGACAACTGAATAAGGTGATAATCAAGAATAGATATTTGTTACCATGAATTGATGACTTGTTTGATCAGTTGAAATGTGCAAGCATGTTTTTGAAGATTGATTTGAGGTCAGGGTATCACTAGTTGAGAGTTAAGGTAAAAGATATAGTCAAGACGATATTCAGAACCAGATACAGGCATTATGAATTTGTGGTTATGCCTTTTAGGGTATTTAGACCTTACCTAGACTAGTGTGTTGTAGTCTTTATCAATGATATTATGGTGTATTCTAAGACACCTGAAGAACATCATTATAACCTAAGAATAGTGTTACAGACACTTAGTGAACAAACATTGTATGCCAAGTTCTAGAAATGTGAATTTTGGTTGAACGAGGTAGCTTTTCATGGACACATTGTGTCTTCAGATGGTATACATGTTGATCCTAGTAAGTTAAAAGGTGTTATGACTGTAATATAACAAAATTTAGAAGTTTCCTTGGATTAGCGGGTTACTACAGGAGGTTTGTTAAGGGCATTTTGATGATTGCTTCTCCTTTAACTAGACTACTATGGAAAGATATGAAATATGAGTGGACAACCAAATGCTAAGAAAGTTTTGATAAATTGAAGAAGAAGTTAATAGAGGCTCATGTTTTGACATAGCCAGTCCTTGATAAGGAGTACATCATTTACAATGATGTTTCTCATAATGGACTGGGGTGTCTATTGATGCAAGAGGGTAAGGTAGTAGCATATGCATTTGTTGGGTTCTTAACATGCATCACATACATGAAACAATAGAAAATTAAAATTAATTGAACACAAAAACTATGTAATGCCCTATGAACATTAAATCAGATCATACGATCAATATGGGAGAAGTTTATTACCTTGTTTATTTCTTTTCAATCTTCCAAATTTGTGAGCCTTTCTTTCAAGTTGGGTTGTTGCAAACCATAAAAACCCAAGGCTAAGTTGTCTCTAATGGTAATCCACACGAACAAATGAAAGAAAGAACCTCAATGGGAGATGGGGTGTCAAAGCCCCAAAGTGCTAGCTATGGTGTTTCAACTTGAAAGAGAAGAAGAAGAGAGAATAAATTTTATTCCTCAAGGTTGTAGCTACGAATATGGCCCTTAAAAGGGTTATTTATAGGTCCTCTAATCATATTAGGATTGGACATATGTAACCCATGCGTAGGAGTTCCATTCAAAATAAAAAAATCGAAATTGCAAAAGCTGATATCGGGGCTTTTATGACTTTGAATAGTAGTGTCACAAGTGTGACAACCTTTGTCATGACTGTGACATATGGTGCATGGCCAAATCGTTTCTCTCTCTTATGTCTTGGATCCAATCCAAGACTCATTTCACATTTTCTTCATTCCTTCTATATGTGTGACCCATTAGGTTCCCAGTTATGTTGGCAGCTCAAATCATCATATGATTTCGAGCATATCACGAATGGTATCTAGCAGCACATCATGACCCCTAATTGACTGGAAAGTCAGTGGTCTGATTGTAAATCCTTCCATAGATAATTATTTTGCAATTTGTCCTTTCACCAAACTATACCTCATTTGGTTCAGAGCATGGTCTGTGTGTCAGCTTCCACCAAACTGACTACATCACATCTAGTCCAAATGATATTAATTCTTGTCTATGAGACTCATTACCCTGATCAAATATGTCCTTGAAGACCTTCTTCAAGACAGATTCACCTTGGCCAACGATTTCCGAGTAATCATCTCTATAAGAGGCCATAGGTATACTCTTCTTCTATCTGGAGTGATGAATCTTTTGTTGAATACTTAGCTACTTCAAATACCTCATGCTATATCCAATCACTACCCTGAGTGACCTCTTCAAAGCCTATAAGGAATAAAGTCAAAGTATAGGATTCAGCATCCAAGATAACCTTGAGTATCTCAAGTCTAAGGATACTTGCACCATTGCTATGATGAGACTATCACTGACATTGAATAGATATCCATGTGATTGTCTCATAGCAGGTCATCCAGTGTACTTATTACTCTTAGCAAGCATCCATATGTTAACTCTAAACATCTCATGCTTTTAGCTAATGAGATTAGTTGCTTGACCTAGTCAAGGAGTATAACATGTGCTAGTCTATTTGGATTAACAATGTACCATCTTGTTAATCCTATGACTAAGGATAATTTGGATATAAAAACAATTACACATGATTGGAATCTCATCATCATGATTTTATCATGAATTCCTTCATGTTGTGTTACATACCAAAGACTTCATTCAACAGTTTAAGATCTATATCAATTCATATGCAATGAATACCATATAATGAAAATGTCTTTTATTAATAACAAATGAGTACATGATGTGCCTATGGTGATTGCCTATAGGGAACCTCTCTAACAATCTCCCACTTGCATTAAAGCCAATCACCTTTGTTAAACCTTGAGGGGTATTTCCATCATTTGGATGATAACAAATATAATAGCAATATTGTATTTAACATACTTGTTTTCTAAGTCTATTATACAGGACATGGATTAAAATAGCAAGAATGGAGATTGAAAGAATAATCCTTGAAAGGCAAAATTCAAGAAGTAGCATGATCACTGCCGTGACTCTATGAGTCATGCCCGTGAAAGAGCTAACCGTTACCAAAACCAACTTTTGAAGTTCACGGCCATGAAGGAAGAACAAACCATGAAGTGGATATTTCAGTCACCCCTGTGAATAATTATGTCACCCCTGTGAATGTTCATGCATTTTCATCCAGAAAGCTTCACGACTAAAGTCACCACTTGAATCACGGCCGAGAATTTTGTCACGCCCGTGAATGTGTATGTCACGCCTGTGACCCAATGTGTCAAAACATTCCAGAGAGCTTCACGATCAAGGTCACCACTTCAGTCATGGCTTGGGAAGAAATGTCACGCCCGTGACAGATATAGTCATGCCCGTGAATAATGAATGAGAAAAATGTGAGGCGCGATTATTTGGTTGGTACAACGACTAGTTTTGTCTTTAATGCATCCCAACAACCATAATTAGCTATGGGAGTATAAATGGAAGTCATTTATGCATTAAAAACAAGAGAATAACAATAGAATAATAATTACTTTGAATCAAAATCATATTACAAGCTATTTGTACATTCATACTTTGAGAACAAAATCTATTCTCTGTAAAAATCTTTTTGTTCTTCATTTATTGAGCAATTAAGATTTGTAAGTGGTTTTCTCTGTAATCATTACTCAAGTGAGCTTTGGGTATTTCTGGGTTAAGAGTAGAACACTTGTAAGGGTTAGTTGTGTGAGCCTCTAAAACACAAATTAAAAGGTTGTTTGTGTCAGCCTGTAAAACACAAGGAATTGGTTATTGTGTGAGCCATTAAAACACAAGGGATTTATGGGTTAGGTGTGAGCCATTGTAAGAAACACCATAGTTGGGAGTGAGCTTGTAAAACTCCATTGTAACACTTAGCGTGTTAGTGAAACTCCCAATTGCGATTGGGGAGAGGAGTAGGGTTTGTTAACACCCGAACCTCTATAAATATTTATGTCAGATTTTCTCTATCCCTCTTAAAATTAATCATTTATTTTCGCACCTTAAAGTTTAATATTTTGAAACTCCAATTCAACCCCCCTTCTTGGCTTAATATCTGGGCAACAATTGGTATCAGAGCTTTGTCTAATATCGAACCCTAAAAAGTGCTAGTAAAGATTAAGATATGGCCAGTGAAGGATTCCAAAGTCTCAAAACTTACTTTGATGGAGCAAATTATTCCCATTGGAAGTTTCAGATGGAGACATACTTGGATAGTGAAGGAATTGAAGTCTGGGATAATGTACGAAAAGAATGGACACCACCAACCAGAAGAGGAGCTGATGGTGAAGAAGAAATCCTATCAAGAGATGATTGGACAAAGCCTCAAAGAAGAGAAAATTTCAAAAACAAAAAGGCAATGACAATCCTATCAAGCTCATTATCTATTGAAGAATGTGGGAGAATACAACATTGCCCAACAGCATACAATATGTGGAAGACATTGGAGAATTATCATGAAGGAACTAAACAAGTCAAATCCAAAAAGATTCAACTTCTGACCTCAGAATATGAGCTCTTCAAGATGAAATCAAATGAGTCAATCACTTACATGACCAACCGTCTTCTAGCCATTATAAATGGAATGAGGAAACTTGAGAAGCATCTGAGTTTGGAGGATGTAAACAACAAAATCCTGAGAAGTCTTCCTCTTAAAGACTGTGGCTCAAGAGTTTCTGGCATAGAAGAAGCAAATGAAGATATGAGCATCATGAATACTGATGTGCTGATTGGAAAACTCCTCACACATGAGATGACAGTGAAGAGAGATAGAGAGATTGAAGCAGAGCCAGAGAAGAGAAAGTCCTTAGCACTCAAAGCCTCTACTTCAAAATCTCAAGAAGAAAATGAAGATGATGAAGAAATGAGTGATGATGAAAATGAGGATATTGCTATGCTTTCAAGAAGATTAAAAAGAATCATTGAGAAGAAAATGAGCAACTCCAGAAAATTCAGGCAAAGAAACCTCAAACAAACTTCTAATGACACACATAGAAGTAAGAAAGAGGTAAAGTGCTATGAGTGTGGAAAGAAAGGACATATCAAACCAGAATGTCCAAGGCTCAAGAAACATAAGAGCAAATACCAAAGAGACAATGGGGAGAAAGGTCATAAAGCCACATGGGATGACGAAAGCTCTTCAAGTGAAAAAGATGATAATGAAAGTGAAGAGGTCAACCTATGTCTCATGGCTATCGAAGATCATGTCTCAAATAAGGTAAGATCACTACACTCATACTCTTTGAACAATGATAGTAGTGATAATGATGATGATAGTGATGATGATGATGATGATGATGAGCAAAGCCTAATAGAAGAATTAAATCTAGAATTAGAGAAATATATAACTAAATTTAGTACCTATAGAAATAATATCTCTATTTTAAAAAATAAGATAGATGGTTTAGAAAAGGAAAACATAAAGCTTAAATCATTTAATTAATCTCTCCAAAAGTCATTAGATGAATACTCATCAAGACCCTCAATAGCTTCCTTGCTAAAAGAAAATAATACTTCGAAAAATGAAGTTGAGGAACTTAGAAATTCCATTTCTAAATTTCTCAAAGGTAAAGAGAGCTTAGATATTCTCATTGTGTCTCAAAGATCACCCTTAATTAGACATGGTCTAGGATTTAAGGACACATCATCATCTTCTCACAAAACTATATTTGTTATGTCTAAAGAACATCACATCTCCACACATGTTAGAACAACACCAAGAAAAAAGCATGTTAAACCTTCTATACATAAAAAGAATAATCGTGCCTTTATATATAGGAAGCATGCATCTAGAAAATCTAAAATTAATCATAACTGTGCATGTCATCATTCTCAAAATAAATTTGATGGAAAAATGGTATTTAAAAATATTGTAGGACCAGAAAATAAATTTAGACCAAAACAATGTAATTATTGTATGAAAATGGGTCACATAAATAAATATTGTTGGATAAGGAAGGCTTATTGGGAACCTTCATGTGCTAACCCCAAAAGACCCAAACTCATTTGGGTACCTAAAAATCATACTTGAATTGTGATTCTATAGGTATGCCTCAAGTCCACAATAAACAAAAATGCTTGGCTAGTAGACAGTGGATGCTCAAGGCATATGACAGGAGACAAAGAACTTATCAATGAAATCAAAAGTATTGATGGAGGTAAAGTTACCTTTGGAAACAATGCAAAGGGTAAGGTTATTGGCATTGGTTATATTGGTATTAATGGTACTACTATTATTAAAGATGTCTTACCTGTTGATGGCTTGAAACATAACTTGTTAAGTGTAAGTCAATTATGTGATAAAGGAAACAAAGTAATCTTTACTTCAAATGAATGTCTTGTGATCTCTATCGACGGTCAAGAGATATTTAAAGGAAATAGAGATATCAATACATACATAATAAACTTACATGAACTATATAACCATTCCTCTAAGTGTCTTGTGACCACTAGTGATGAATCTTGGCTGTGGCATAGAAGACTTGGTCATGCTAACATGGACTTAATACAAAATCTCAGCACAGGAGAACTATTAAAAGGACTGCCAAGAGTTAAATATGAAAAAGGCAAGACATGTGATCCTTGCCAAACAGAAAAGCAACACAAGTCATCCTTCAAAACCAAAAACATAGTAAGTACTTCAAAACCTCTTCAACTTCTGCATTTAGATTTATTTGGACCTACTAGAATTGCTAGCTTAGGAGGAAAACATTATGCATTTGTCATCGTAGATGATTACTCTAGATTTACTTGGGTAATTTTCTTAGCTCAAAAGAGTGATGCTTTTGAAAACTTCAAAAACTTTGCTAAAAGAGTTCAAAATGAAAAAGGGTACTGTATTTCAAAAATAAGAAGTGATCATGGGAAAGAATTTGAAAATGAAAACTTTGAAAGCTTTTGTCTTGAACATGGCATTTCACATAATTTCTCATCTCCTAGGACACCTCAACAAAATGAGGTAGTTGAAAGGAAAAATCGAACTTTAATTGAAATGGCTAGAACAATGCTCAATGAATATGAATTACCAACTTATTTTTGGGCAGAAGCCACAAACACTGCATGTTATATTTCAAATGGAGTTTTCAAAAGACCCCTTTTAAACAAAACCTCATTTGAGCTATGGAATGGAAGAAAGCCCTTGATATCATACTTTAGAGTATTTGGATGCAAGTGTTTTATATTGAACACCAAGGACAATCTGGGAAAATTTTCCTCTAAGTTTGATGAAGGTATCTTTTTAGGGTACTCTACAACCAGCAAAGCATATAGACTATTTAATAAAAGATCACTAACGGTTGAAGAATCCATGCATGTTGTTTTTAATGAATCTAGTAGACTTGATCTTATAGTGTTCTTGATGATGTTGTAGGTAATATGGAAAGACTTGATATTGGAAATGGGAAAGAAGAAAATGATCAAAAAAATTTACAGCAAAATGATTCTCTACCTCAAAATCAAGAA
Source organism: Triadica sebifera (assembly GCA_023653625.1). Lineage (NCBI taxonomy): Eukaryota > Viridiplantae > Streptophyta > Magnoliopsida > Malpighiales > Euphorbiaceae > Triadica > Triadica sebifera. The sequence goes on from CM042904.1 coordinate 11,650,675, forward strand.
CAAAATGATCAAGAACTTCCAAAAGAATGGAGAATGATGAAAGATCATCCAAAAGAGCAAATCATTGGTGATCTATCAAGGGGAGTAAGTACTAGATTTCATTTCAAACATCTAGTCACTAACATTGCTTTTATTTTACAAATTGAGCCTAAAAATATTGATGAGACTCTTAATGATGAAAGTTGGGCAATTGTCATGCAAGAGGAACTCAACTGATTTGAGAGAAATAAGGTATGGACCCTAATACCTAGACCCAAGGATCATCAAATCATAGGTAGCAAATGGGTATTTAGAAACAAATTAGATGAACAAGGTTTAATAACCAGGAACAAGGCTAGATTAGTTGCAAAAGTATATAATCAGGAAGAAGGTATAGATTATGATGAAACATATGCACCTGTAGCTAGATTAGAAGCTATAAGAATACTTTTAGCATATGCATGTCACATGAATTTCAAACTTATTCAAATGGATGTGAAAAGTACATTTCTAAATGGTTATATAGATGAAAAAGTGTATGTAGAACAACCACCAGGTTTTGAAAGCTATAATTTTCCAAATCATGTTTTTAAACTCTCAAAAGCTTTGTATGGTTTAAAACAAGCTCCAAGAGCTTGGTATGAGTGGCTAAGTTCTTTTTTATTAGAAAAAAGCTTTACAAAGGGAAATGTTGACACTACATTATTCATCAAAAAGCTTAATCATGATATACTAATTGTTCAAATTTATGTTGATGATATAATATTTGGTTCTACTAATGAGTTGCTTTGTCAAGAATTTGCTAAGTGTATGACTAAGGAATTTGAAATGAGCATGATGGGAGAGCTTAAGTATTTCCTTGGTCTACAAATAAATCAAAGCAATGAGGGCATATTCATCAACCAATCCAAATATGCCAAAGATTTAATTAAGAAATTTGGTATGGAAGGATGCAAGAATGCCAAGACTCCTATGAGCACATCAACAAAATTGGACAAGGATGAAAAGGGTAAGAGCATTAATGAAAAGCTTTATAGAGGTATGATTGGATCACTTTTATATCTCACTACTTCTAAACCCGATATAATGTATAGTGTTTGCTTGTGTGCACGATTTCAATCATGTCCTAAAGAATCTCATTTAAATGCAGCAAAAAGAATTTTAAGATATTTACATGGATCTTTGCATCTAGGTTTATGGTATCCTAGGAATTCATCCTTTTATATTATAGGATATTCAGATGCAGACTATGCTAGTAGTCTTTTAGATAGGAAAAGTACTTCAGGTACTTGTCATTTCATTGGAGAATGCTTAATTTCTTGGTTTAGCAAGAAACAAGTTTCAGTTGCTCTCTCAACTGCTGAAGCAGAATATGTAGCAACTGGATGTTGTTGTACTCAAATTCTTTGGATGAAACAACAACTTAAGGACTATGGTCATGAAATGAATCATATACCTATTAAATGTGACAATACAAGTGCTATAAATCTATTAAAGAATCCTATTCAACACTCAAGAAGTAAGCATATTGACATTAGACACCATTTTATTAGAGATCATGTTCAATATGAAGATGTTGCATTATAATTTATAAGCACAGAAAATCAATTAGCAGATATTTTCACTAAGTCTCTAAATGAGGAAAGATTTAATTTCATTAGAAGAGAACTTGATATGATTGATGGATTAACCTTGTGATTGCTAAATTTTGAAATTCTAATTGATGATGTTAATTCATATCACAAGACATAAGATAGAAATTTTGATGAAAATTTATGTTTTAAGGAATAGAATCTTTATTGAAATGATTTAGTCTTTTTTTAGGACTTAATTTTATTTGATGAAAATTTTAGAGGAGTAACGCCCGTGACACATATTCATGCCCATGACTTAAATAGCCAAAAGAGTCAGTGTCGTTCACGACTTGGTTCATGACATGGTTCACGGCTAAAAGTGGTGAAGCTTATTTTCACGGCTTGCTTCACTCCCGTGAAAAGAGACTTTCACGCCCGTATTGAATTTTCACTCCCATGAAATTTTACACCCCAAAACTCACAGAAGCTTTCATGCCTTGAGTCACGGCTTGCTTCATGGGCATAAGTAGTGAAATTAAACATTTCACGCCCGTGACTATCTGTTCTCCCCCATGACCGTTTATCATTCACGGTCATGATGTTCAAAGGGCACGCTCGTGAACTTATTCACGCCTTCATTCACTAGTGGAACACACCTTCAGCCAACCGTGAACACGACCATTCACGCCTGTGAAAACCCACTTCACGCCCGTGAATGTATCGAGTATATAAAAGAACAACCAGTTATATTTTTCATTTCAACTCTCTAACTCCCAAAAATGCTCTCATTTACACACATTCATTGAGACATTGAAGATTCCGGCCCCTAAGACTCAAACTTTTCCTATAAATACCACTAAAAGTTAAAATCTTCATCAAAAATCATATATTTCTAGGGTTTTTCATAAAAATTTTCTTTTTGTTTTTTGTCAAAATTCTTCCAAATCCATCACAAACCAATTTCTTCAAAATAAATGGAGACTGCTTCATCCAAGGGAAAAAGAAAAAAGTCCCATGCTCCTAGGAGGTATGCAGATTACCTCATGAACTGCATTCCAGAGCAATGCCATCCTCAATACTTAACTTTGAAGAAGAGATCTCTACTGTCATCACGGTCCTTCGAATGGCAGACAGTCTGAAGTCTCAGGCTTAAGACGGCTATGACAGAGCAACTACAAGCCTGTCATCTGAAAGATTTTGTGGAAATTCACCAGCCAACCATGAGGGAGCCAACACTGGAATTCCTCAGCACCTTGCAGGTTTCACCTACTAGAGTGGTGAAATTCCAACTCTGCAACAATCCCAACACCCTCAGTGCCATCGAATTTGGGGAATTGTTCAATCTACCATTTGATGGCATCCTAAATGAAAGTGAGGTAGAATTCTCTGCCCCTCGAACTTGGACACATTTTGGATATGATTGTAGCTGGGATGTTAAGAAGACAAAGAGCATTCATCTCGTGTCCCCAGTGCAAAAGTATTTGCATAGGTTCCTGACCTATAACATATTCACTAGAGGAGAAAGCAACAGGACTATTAGGAAATCGGAGCTCTTCCTCTTTGAGATGGCTCGCAGAGGACTCACCATGGCACTCTCTAGATGGTTTGCAAACCATCTTTTATCCAATCCCACCAAGCCTACTGGTGATATCTTGATTGGTGCATATGCCACCCACATAGCAATGAAGCTTGAGTATCTGAAGCTGGATGAGCATCACTTCAACCTCATCCCTGGACATCCTCGAGATCGCTTGGATGTCGAGTCCTTCATCAAGATGGGAGAGGCTGTCAGAATCATTTTTCACAATGATATCTTCTATCGCTTCACTGACACTGCTGGGGAGATCATCTGGGAAGATAATGACACAGAGGACTTTAAAGCAGGCCTCCAGGGAATCCAGCAGAAGAAGAGGCCTCGCGTTGAGGAAGTACATCCAGTAGCTGAGCAGGACATCGGACAGTCCTCGGCTTCTACACCGACTTTAGCGCAGCAGGTGGTTGACCTATTGGCACCATGTTTTGAGCAGCTGCAGACTTCGATGGATGAGAGGTTGGAAAACCTCAAAGACTTCATGGAGTCTTGGATGGACAACCTTGAGGTTGAAGTAGCTAGGCTTCGTGATAGGATGTCCGGCTAGGAGTTAGGCTAGAGTATAGCCTAAATTTGCTTGTCTTTTGCTTATTTATTTTGTTTATGTTTGTTGGTGTGTAGGAAATTTGAAAATTTCCTTTGTAACCATTATTTAACTTTGTTAAACCTTGAGGGGTATTTCCGTCATTTTGATGATAACAAATATAATAACAATATTGTATTTAAAATACTTGTTTTCTAAGTCTATTATACAGGACATGGATTAAAATAGCAAGAATGGAGATTGGAAGAATAATCCTTGAAAGACAAAATTCAATAAGTAGCATGATCACTGCCGTGACTCAATGAGTCACGCCCGTGAAAGAGCTAACCGTTACCAAAACCAACTTTTGAAGTTCACAACCATGAAGGAAGAACAAACCGTGAAGTGGACATTTCAGTCACCCCTATGAATAATTATGTCACCCCCCGTGAATGTTCATGCATTTTCATCCAGAGAGCTTCACGACTAAAGTCACCACTTGAATCACGGCTGAAAAGTTTGTCACGCCCGTGAATGTGAATGTCACGCCCGTGACCCAATGTGTCAAAACATTCCAGAGAGCTTCACGATTAAGGTCACCACTTCAGTCACGACTTGGGAAGAGATGTCACGCCCATGACATACATAGTCACGCCCGTGAATAATGAAAGAGAAAAATGTCAAGAGCGATTAATTGGTTGGTACAACAGCTAGTTTCATCTTTAATGCACCCCAACGGCCATAATTAGCTATGGGAGTATAAATGGAAGTCATTTATGCATTAAAAACAAGAGAATAACAATAGAATAACAATTACTTTGAATCAAAATCATATTACAAGCTATTTGTACATTCATACTTTGAGAACAAAATCTATTCTCTGTAAAAATCTTTTTGCTCTTCATTTATTGAGCAATTAAGATTTGTAAGTGGTTTTCTCTGTAATCATTACTCAAGTGAGCTTTGGGTATTTCTGGGTTAAGAGTAGAACACTTGTAAGGGTTAGTTATGTGAGCCTCTAAAACACAAATTAAAAGGTTGTTTGTGTGAGCCTACAAAAACACAAAGTGAAGGTTATTTGTGTGAGCCTATAAAACACAAGGAATTGGTTATTGTGTGAGCCATTAAAACACAAGGGATTTCTGGGTTAGGTGTGAGCCATTGTGAGAAATACCATAGTTGGGAGTGAGTTTGTAAAACTCCCTTGTAACACTTAGTGTGTTAGTGAAACTCCCAATTGCGATTGGGGAGATGAGTAGGGTTTGTTAACACCCGAACCTCTATAAATCTTTGTGTCAAATTTTCTCTATCCCTCCTAAAATTAATCATTTATTTCCGCACCTTAAAGTTTAATTTTTTAAAACTCCAATTCAACCCCCCTTCTTAGCTTAATATCTGGGAACAACCTTTATACATTATACCATAGGCAAGTACATAAATATCATGTTTCTTTTGGAGAACTGGCTTAGTGAAATGATCAACTATTTTATGATTAGTGGGAACTCTCTCTATCTTTACATCATGTCTACCTATGATTTCCCAAATTAAATGGTAACGTTTGAGTGCATGCTTGGATCTTTGATGACACTGTGGCTCCTTTACTTGTGCAATGACTTCATTGCTATCATAATACAAGGGTATTGGATCAACAATGCTAGTAACCATATTGTATTTAATATACTTATTTTCTAAGAGCTTTCGTCATCCTATGTGTCTTTGTGACATTTCTCTCCATTGTCTTTTTGGTATTTGCTATTGTGTTTCTTGAGCCTTGGACATTCTGGTTTGATATGTCCCTTTTTCCCACACTCATGACATTTTACTCCTTTTTATTCATTTGAAAGTCATTTGAAGAGTGTTTGAGATTTCTTTGAGTGAAGTTTAGAGAGTTACCTATTCTCTTTTCAATTATTCTTTTCAGCCTTCTTGAGAGCATTGCAATGTCCTCATTGGCATCATCACTGTTTCCCAAGCTTTCTTATGTTGTTTATGATGGCTAGAAGACGGTTGATAATAAGAGTGATTGACTCATTGGATTTCATCTTGAAGAGTTCGTACTCTGAAGAGAGAAGTTGAATCTTCTTGGATTTAACTTGCTTTGTTCCTTCATGATAATTTTCCAATATTTTCCACATGCTATACGTGGTTGGACAGTGTTGTATTCTGCCACATTCTTTAATGGATAGTGAGCTTGAGAGAATTTTCATTGCATTTTTGTTTTTGAAATTTTCTCTATATTGAGGCTCTATCCAATCATTTCTTGATAGAATTTCTTCTTCACCATCAACTCTTCTTCTAGTTGGTGGTGTTCATTCTTTCCGAACGCTATCCCAGACTTCAATTCCCTCACTATCGAGATATGTCTCCATTCGGAACTTCCAATGAGCGTAATTTGCTCCATCAAAGTAAGGCTTGAGACTTTGGAATCCTTTATTAGCCATTTATTGATCTTTGCTAGCATTTTTTAGGTTTCGATGCTAGACTAAGCTCTGATACCAATTGTTGCCCAGACAATGAACCAAGAAGCGAGGTTGAATTGGATATTAAAAAATTCTTAGCTTTTAAGTGCGCAATAAAAAGTTAAATAGAGTAGGGATAGAAAGATATCACTCAAGAAATTTATAGAGGTTTTGGTATTAACAAACCCTACTCCTCTCCCCAATCTCAATTGGGAGTTTCACTCACACACTAAGTGTGACAATGGAGTTTTACAAGCTCACTCCCAACTATGGCCAGAAATTCCATTGTGTTTTAATGGCTCACACAATAAACCAATTTCTTGTGTTTTATGGCTCACACAAATAACCCTTACCAGTGTTTTACTCTTAACCCAATATACCCAAACTCACTTGAGTAGTAGATTACAAAGAGAAACACTCACCAACCTATAATGCTTAAAATTTATGAGCAAATAGATTTTTACAGAGAATAAGAGTTCTGTTGAAAATAACTCATGCACAATGGCTACAACAAGATTTTGATTCGAGGTAATTGTTGTTCTCTTGTTTAGGATTCATAAATGACTTGCATTTATACTTCTTTAGCGAATTATAGTCGTTTGGATGCATTTAATGCGAAAATAGCCATTGCACCAACTCTTAATTTCGCGCCTGACATGTTTCTCTTTCCTCATTCACAGTCATGAATATGTGTATCATGGTCGTGAATGTTCTTCCAAGTCGTGGCTCAAGTGGTGACTCTAGCCGTGAAGCATTCTGGAAGAATTTGAAGTGTTTGATCACAGGCGTGCCTTTATACTTTCATGGGCATGAATATCCTTCCAAGCCGTGGTCCAAGTGGTGTCTCTGGCCGTAAGGCTCTTTGGAGGAATTTGACATGTTATATCACGGGCATAACTGAATTTCATGGGTGTGATTCATTTGATTATTCACTGTTGTTATGATCCTTTATGGTCGTGAACTTTAAATGTTGGAGAGTTAGTGCTAAGCTATATCATGGGCATGACATAATCGGTCATAGGCATGAACATGCTATTTCTTCATATTTTGACTTTCAAAGGTAGTCTTCCATTCTTGCATCATATTCCATACCTTGTTCAACAAATTTAGAACACAAGTATTGTTAAATACATTATTGCTATTTTATTTGTTAGCATCAAAATGACGGAAATACCCCTCAAGGTTCAACATATTTTATACTCCATCTCATTTTTTTTGTAAACCCCTATATTCATTATTTATTTTCCTAAATAAGTGCATTTTATGCTCCATCTCACTTGGTACTCATTAAGCATAGTGTAATTAATATTCATCTATTGGTAACTCAACTAACTTACTAAAAACTATATCTCAAGACAATGTTATTCTCATAATGGAATGTTCTCAAAAAAAGAAGTCATTAATATTAAAATCGTCCCAAATTAAATCAATTGAATGTAATTTGAAACTAAGCATGTCTTAGCACTCATCACTGACTTTTATAGAGAAAAACATTGCAAATTCCAAGCACATACAAAAGTAAGCCAATTTTTTAAAAGAAAATAAACTTAACATGATTCACACCACCATAAAACCAAGAGCAAAAACTATAAAAACCACAACATATTCACCCATAAAGGAAAAACTCTCTTCCCCTATACTTAAATCTAACATTGTCCTTAATGTTAAAGCAAATAAAAACAAAATTGAACAATAAAGCTTAAAAGGAAAAAGGAATACTTTCTTGGGGTGGAGAAAATACCCTATGTTAATGGAGTTGATGGAAAATGAGAAGGCATTTGCTTGCTTGAGAGCTCAATATATTGTGTCAACTTGAAAGGAAGGAAAATTTGGGGAATTTTAGGAAATAAGAAAAGAAAGAGCGTATGGGATAAAAAATAAAAATAAGGAGAGAAAATCTACAACAACTCAATATACACCATGAGATAAAATAATAATAAACATATAAATATGAAATCTCACATGTGTTGTGCTTGTGACATAGTGTCATGATCACAATAGCTTCAATTCAATGAATGCAGACCAATCTTTGTCACACACGCAATATAGGCTTGTCCCCCTCCTAGGCACTACCTCACACATATGCTACACAATGGTGAATGCATGATAGGTCCTTCAAGATGCAAAATGATATTGCATGCAAGCCTAAAAAATTTGCTCCTAAGTTCTCTCAACTCCAATGTTCATGATCTCTATGCCCTGAGCAGTGATTTCATACTCAAATCTTCCTCTAAACATAAAAATAGATAAATAACAACTAGAATCTCAAACTAAAAAAAAAAAAGCTAAAGTAAAACTAAAACCTTGCAAAGATAAACTTAGGTTGCCTCCCAAAAAGTGCCACATTTATTGTTTAGGCAAGACACTACTGATTTTAGTTCTCAATGTGGGTAGGAAGCCACCTCAAATGGACCATTCACCTTTGCACCATTCAAAGTTCCTCCCATCTCATTTTCTAATTTCTATAAATTCAAACCATTAGTAGGTGCATTAGTAAAATTAGTATAAGAGTGATCATTCACAAAAGAACTAGAGGAACAAGCTAGAGGATCAAATATTTTAAACTCAGCATTCTCTCCTAAGACTGTTATGGTTAATTTTCCATATTTAACATCAATGATGGTGTCAATTGAAACAAAAAAATGGCCTACCAAGGAGGATTACCTAATTTTTATAACTCAAAAGAGAAATCTCTGTGTCAAGCACTACAAAGTCCATAGGAATAACCAACTTACCGATTTTGATCAAAAGGTCTTCCAATATACATTTAAGAGATCTCAATGGCATATCAGCTAACTAATGGCACATGATGGTCATTTTTAACTCCCCCAAATTTAGTTTTTTATAAACTAAGTAAGGAATTAAAATGATACTAGTGCCAAGGTGCAATATAGCCTTTCCTATTTTCCTATTTCCTAAAATGATATCCACAATAAAGCCTCTAGAATCCTTAATCTTTCAAAGTAGACACTATTCAAGAATTACACAAGCTATCTCTAGCATAATTATTTTCTTATTATCAGTATACTTTCTCTTGTTCGAGAGCAACTCCTTGAAGAACTTTGCATAAAAAGGTATTTTCTTGACAACGTCTAACAAAGGTAAACTAATATCAAATTTAGATAGCAATTTCAATATGTCAGATATTTTCTTATGATTTTCATGCTCTCTAAGTCTGTTAAGGAATGAAATTGGAGACCTATATGGTTTAACTGCCTTATGGAATTTAGATCTAGAAAATGTTTTCTTTCTCTCATCCTTCATGTCTTTAATAGTTTTTTTCTGGTTTTCTTTGCTATTCCTCCTCTTTTGGTAGTCCTTGTAACTCCCTTTCTTCCTCAGATGTACCTGCAAGGTAGGAACTACCAAATTAGTTTCCAAGTCATTTTTTCATCATAAACCTTACCATTGCTGAAAATGATGATTGATTTCACTCTTTCATCTAGCTTGGAAACTTTCCCTTCCTATTTTCTTGTACAACTTTAACTATTTGTCCTATTTGAATTTCCAATCTCCTAAGTAAAGCCTTAATGGAGTCAATTCTCTTATCAATTTTTTCATGTTTATCTTATATAGCCAACATGAAGTGTTGCACAATTTCTTCTAATGAGGGTTTCTTAGATGCATGTGAGGGTCCAATTTAGTTTTGAGTGGGGTATGGAGATGGATTATAAGGCTTTTTATAATGATATTGTGGGTTTAGGTTTTGGTTTCTGAGGAGTTGAGGTGGATTCTAGTTAATGTTTTTCCAAGAGAAATTGGAATGATTTCTCCAATGTTTGAATATGGGTTATCCCACTATTGTCTTGGCTGGAAAAAATTCATCATGTTGGATTGCTTATATCCACTACCTACATAAGAGTCAAAAGAAAAGTAAACACTAGCACTATGACCATAAATGCCACAAATACCATATACCTCATTGGTTGGTGCACTTATGTTGTTAGCCATAATCCTCACTTGCTTTGTAAGCTCAACTATTTGTGAAACTAACTCATTGCCACAAGATGCCTCATTAACCATGGCTTTCCTACTCCTCACACTCTTTTGTTATGAATTTGCTCTTAACTTCTCGAAGATCTCAAATACTTCCTCAGTAGTTTTCTCCTACATGGCTCTCCTTGTTACATTATCCACCATACATTGATACTGTTGGGCCAAGCCACCATAAATGGATTAGTTCATTACAGGGAGTGGCTACCTATGATGAGGACATTGTAGAAGAGCATTTTAAATCTATCTTATGCTTCATGGAATGTTTTTGAGTCCATTTGACAAAAATTTGTAATCTCAGCTCTCAATTCTTTAGTGTTCATATGAGAGTAGAACTTGCTTTTGAACTTGTGGTACATCTAATTCCCAGTAACGTAAAGAATTAGGGGCAATGTCATGAACAATGCTTTGGCCCTATGTTTTAGAGTGTAAGGGAAGCACCGCATCTTTAACTAATCCTCCTGAAGCACATTTAGAGGAATGGTACTGATGGTTGCATAGAATTCTTGGATGAAGGTGAAAGGATCCTCATTAAAGAGCCTATATAAAATGGGAGCATGTTCAGATATATGCTCTTGAGCTCATAATTTTGTATTGCTTCCCCCAAGATTATGCAAGAAGTGGTATTACCAACTATTAGTTTGGCATAATCCTTCATAGCCATTTGCCTCTCTACATCGTCCTCTCTAGGTAGATTAGTCATATCCTTATTTATTTGCTCAACTTCTTCTTCTATAAGCTTAGGATGTTGAGGCAATTCTTCTTTTTCCTTAAATGATTGCTCTTCAAGTCTTAAGGCTCTTGATCTAAGCTCATATGGTCTTTAAGTAGATGATTCTATGGACTTAGCCTTTTTATTTGTACCTTGCATGAAACTAAAATCAACAATCTAAAAAAAATTATAATGCAAAACTAAAATAAAATTAAAGCAAAACATGCATAGGACAATGTAAAAAAAAATTAAACAAACGTTGGCAACCTAAATTAACTAAGAATCTAATCAAGAATTCCTTGGCAACTATGCCAAAAAACTTAATGTAACTCAAAGTGTACTTGTAAGTACACGAACCATTGTAGTTTGGTAAGATACTCCCAAGGTCGATCTCTCAAGGAATTATTCGGATTAAATTCCTAATTAACTATAGATTACAAATAAACACAAGAAATTAAACCTAAACACTCTAATCCAATTTATGCGATTAATGATAAAGCTAATTAAATTAACGAAAAATCTAAAAATAACTAATGAAAGCTAGATTATTTTAATTAACCAATATGATGAAAGCAGATATTTAGCTTCACATCCCTGATTCCGTATTCTCCTTTGAACAATTAAGAACAAGGAATAATAATTCTTGAAGCTTTCGCTTTGATTCACTAATCAAACAGGCTAATGTATTAATTAGTATCCAATCTAATTTTATAGGTCAAATTATAGATGGTCAAACAGGCTAATATATTTTAAAATCAAACAACTGCTACCCAACCAATCATATGCTTGAAATCATTAAGTACAATTAAAATTAGAAAAGAAATCATTCATTCAATAAAATTAAAAAAGCTCATACAAGAATTGGGTAGCTAACTAAATACCCAATAAAAATTTAGCCTAGTATTGATACTACAATGATCATGTCAATATCAATAACTAAACTAATTATTACAATAGAAATAAAGAGAAGAAAACTAAGTTGCCCCCTAGAAATTAGCAAGAATCCAACTTTTTCAGACATATTGATCCATAAATTTATAAACTACACTTCAAACCAATCTTCATTTATCAAATAGCTCCTTCCAATAATAAAAAGTTTGCTAGAACATTGATAAGGGTTGCAAAAAAATAAAAGGTGGCTAATAAAAGATGATGATCCCGTAATTCTTCTTAAGTATGAATTTATACCTAACTAAGAGTCCTAATAGTAATCTAACTCTTAAATATATTATTTTTCAATTAAAAACATCATAAAATCTCCCAAATAATGACTCTCCTCCAATATAAATGCATTTCACAAGATCTAGGTACCACTTGCATGAAAATACGTCTTTTGTTGCATATTGGAGTCTGTAGCATCGTTAATCGTTGCATGCATGACAATGTAGCACGCACATGACAAATTGGTGCAACACAACAATGACATGCCTGCGATACTTCAGCACACTCACAGCAGCATATTAGAGTGATGACCTTGATATGCTCGCAGTGAATTTGCTCGCTAGCGATAGAATGTTAAGGTTTAAAATTGTCATGCCCGCATCAAATCCTCATGCCTACGTTGCATAGAAGCTAGACAACACACCTACCCTACGCCTGCATGTCCACGGCACCAGATTGATGCATGTGACCTCCTAATGGGTGTGAAAAGCTGTCACGCACGTAACAGTGCCCTCTCATGCCTGCGTAATTCTCATGCTTCCTCCAAACCCTATAAATACACAAAAAGAAACAACTAAGTACCTAAACCATGCTAAAAACCTTTAATTAAATATTAAAAATATGAATAAAAACAATACTAAAGAACACATCAATCATTCTAATTTCTTTCACAATGTTCAATATACCACTAAAATGCCTATCTCTTTTAATGTGGGTTATAAAATTCTAAATTCTCTTTATACATTAAAAGATTATTTTTACAACCTTCTTCTTTAGCCCATCCAGGCCACTTAAGGTATGTTAATTGTTCTAGGTTTTCTTAATTTCTATGAACTCAATCAATGTTTTTATTATTGATGTTATCACTTTTTTTTATTGTTTTTTTATAGTACTTGATGCAATTACGATTCTTTTTAATTGATATAGAGCCATTAAATTCCTTGCAATCTTTGACATTCTTAATTTTTAATATTGGATCGGTAGTAAAGGTCGAAGCTTGAACAATGGCGAGCAATTTAGATGAGAAGGCGAAAGAAGCAATCATTGATGATGATTTCACCCTGGTCGATGATTTGTATTCAAAAGCTACCAACTTGGAACCTACTGACGCCGATTACTCAAAACAAGCAATCATCCATTTCGCGGTTTGTTTCTTATTTATAAGATTTGCAAGTTCTCAAACACAGATTCACCGTATGATGTACAGACGGGTATTAGTGTATTACCTTTCCATTTGCTATAGTATTTTTTTAATTGAAAGATGTGGTTAACTCAAGTTAATTGATGTATAAATTGAGTAGAAGTTGTTGCTGATGCAAACAATGCAATTGAATTGGATCCTTTGATAGCCAAGGCATATTTGCGTAAAGGGCATGTGATACACAACTCTGTTCTTGTGACTTCTAAGCTTCTTCTGCTGATTATATAGTGCTTTTTGCGTTTGCTAGCTTTACTAGTAGCTTATACAGTCATTCAAAGTAACTCAGGTTAAGGAAAAGCTAGTTTTAGGTTTCTTAATATTAGACTTATATAACCCCTTAAACTTGTTTTGGGTTTTTGGTAAATTCCATAGTCAATTTATATCTTAATTATTTTTTAAATATTTAAAAATAACCGTCTTTGCCATCAAATAACATGGTAATTGCTCATATATTTTTCCTTTTTTTTTAAAAAAAAAAATATTGCCATGAGGATTAATTTTTTGTTTTACATTGTTATGGTACCTCCCCCCGCAATGAAATGGCTATTAATAGAGTTTAATTTCATGGAGTACTACCTATATTAAGCTTGAAGAATATCATACAACCAAAATCGGCCTTAAAATTGGTGCATCTTTAGCTCAAGGTGATTCCAGATTTGCCAAATTGATAAAAATGTGATCAGCTTATCGCAGGTATGAACATGTTAAGAGTAAACTTCAACATGTGGCTTTAATGAGAATATAAGAACTATTCTTTCCTAATGTTGTGGAATGGATCTTTTATTGTTGTGATGCTATAGTCTAGATTTAACAAATAAATATCATGACGATATTAGTTCAATTTTTACTGGTTTAATGGATTTTCTAGTTCTATTTCTATTTTTAATTCAATTTTTACAAAATATTATGTTGTGTTGATTCTATATTCATTTTTCTTTTTATCTGCCAACATTTTATGTATGCATGCATATTGATGGACTATAATGTGGGAGGAGCCAAGGAGGTACTCGAAAAGGGGCACTTGAGTGGGGCATGTATAAATTTTCATATTTATTTAGTATAGTCCATAAAAAAATGGCCTATCATTTTTTTCTTGAGCAGATAATTTATTTTGTGTCTTGTCCATCTCTCTAGAATTAGTTGATTTGGTTGGCTTAATTTTCATCAACAAAAAGTAAAAACACGGTTTGCCCAATAAAATAAGTTATTTTTACATGACTTTTAATCATAATTTTATTCTAGACATTGATGTGATAATGTCTGAGTTTCAGGAAAAAGATGAAAAGTTGGATGGCGTTGCAACCCTGAACAAACTCTTCAGGAACATTATAAAAGGCAGATGAAGACATGAGGAGGGCTATGATAGAATTTTTAGTAAGTTTCCAAATGATTTTTATTGCGAGAAGCATATGTGACCTAATTTTGTGCTAGTTCCTTTTAATTTCATGCCAACTGTTTCTTGTCGATTATATTCTTCCCTTGATTTGTTTTTTTTCAATCAAAAGACTGAATTATCCTGGTAAGTTAGTAGTTTATAGAAGCTACCAATTTCACTAGCGAGAGGAAAAATTATTATTTTAGGCTAAATTGAATTCTATTAAGTATTGGATGGTAGGGTATCGAAACTCACTGACGCAATGAATGAGTTGAAGGAATTAAAATTCAAATGGAAAAGTAACTGAATGAAAAAATTAGTTGGAAGAAAAATTTAAAATGATGTTTTCTAGCCAAGCTCATAATAGTTCAACAAAAAATCCAGTTCAATAAAGTTATCATTTATTGCTTTCTTTTATTAGTATAGTGAAATAGTTATAAAAAATATGTCCTTATAAAAGTCTTTTTTTTTCTTAGGTTATGAAGAGTTAAATGGACAAGAATACATATCATGGTACAAAATGCATTTTTAGTTTTTGATTTATATTTCATGTAGAAAATTAGCAAGTATGAGTTTTTCATTTTCAAATGATTGTGAAGAATATTTTTGTATTTTGTTTACTTGACAATTTGTAATATATTTAAGTTTCTTAATATTTATTCTCATCATATATTTTTGCATTTTATTATGGCTTCTTTCAATTTAATCTACTTTCATAATTATTTAATTGGTCATTCCTTTAGGTTCACATGCCACTATTTTAAATCTTTTGTCACATATCTTGTAGCGAATGCTAGTTTTTGCTACAAATTCATTATGTTGTGTGACTAAATATTAAAAGTTAAATATTGATTTTTGTCATAAATTTTATTTTATTCAAAGCTAAAAATGTTAATGTAGCCACAAATTTTTATTATTTGTAGTAAATAATATCAACAATTAGACAGAATTATTTCATGTGTGACTAAAGTTAAATTTAGTTGTTATGAATGTCTTTTATTTAGCGTTATGTAATAGTTATGGTAAGTAAATATAGTTTTTAGTCATGATTTTGTTAAATTTATAACTAAAATATGAACATTTTTGCTAATATATGGCAAATATATTAAATTTTTTGTTATAGATTTATTATATCATAAACAAAATATATAACATAGCTACGCATATTGATATATTGTAGCTAATAAAATTAAAAGTTTGTTGCAAACCTATAATTTTAAGCACAAAACTGATTAACTGTGGCTAACTTTTTGCCACGCCATTTCTTGTTATGATAATATGCACTGTAGCTAAAGTGTTTACTCACAAAATTTTTAATTTCTAGCTGCGATTGATCCCATGACTGTCTCTTCCAAGATTAGAAACCCATATTGATGCCAGAAAAGAAGCTAATCTAATTAATAATTTTTTTTATTAATGGTTGAGAATGAAAATAAATTAACCATGTTCGTTATGGGTCCATATTACACAATTAATATATTTCCTGTAAGCATCCATTTTTGAGTTTGTCTTAATGGACGCCGCGGGTTTCATTTCAAAATATGTTATCGAGATGAATCAACATCATGTAATTTAAAAATATCTTATAAGGGACCCATCTTCATTTATCATTTAAAATCCACCCACAACACAATCACATCCAAAGTCTATATTAATTGTTAAATATTATATTTAATTATTAAAATAATTAATATTATATGTTTTATAATTTCTTTAAACTTTTAACAATGCATACACATCTTATGCTTTTAATTTTATCGTAATTAATCGGAATATATAAAAAATAGTTTCACTTGTTTATTATTCAAATTAAGAAAAGCTAAATATTATAGTTACATGTTAAAATTTGTTTCATTATTTTTCTTCTGTATTCTTCATTTATATTAAACAATTAATTTTTATTGAAAAAGTCAAAATTGTAGCTGACATTAATTAATATATGATGAGAAATCTAAATTGCTGTCAACAAATTTGACATATGAGAAATATTAAACTAATTGTATTAAATATCACTTTTAATTTAAAAAATAAAAACAGAATTAAATTTCATTTTGATTTAAAATAGATTAAAAAAATAAAATAAATATTTATTGATTAAAAGCCCATTAAATTTGAGTATTAAAAATAATTAATTTACCATTTAACTGTAGTGCAAAAATAATAAATGTAATATATTTTGGAACAGATAAAAAAAATAGAACTATTCTTATAAAACGAAAAGATTATAATTTAATTGAATTCATCTATAAAAATTAAGAGTCTGATATAAAAATGGGAAATTTTACAGCTTTAGCAAGTTCGGATTGTCGGTGAGGCCTTATTCATTATTGAATAAGACTAGTTTACGCACGTATGAAAAAGAATTTCTTAATTTTCATTTTCTGAGCTTTTGGTTAAGGAATATTCTTCAATTGCAAAACCAATTTGGCTTTTTTTTTTAATACAGAATCTACATTGGTGACTATTTGTCCTATGATTTTTCTTTTTACAAAAAAAAAAAAGATTGGTTTCTTGTTAGACAAATATTATACAGAATATAGCCCGACGAATTGACTGATTTGAAGAAGCGGCAGCCAAGTATAGACAGTTTGAAAAAAAAAAGTACGTTGTTTTGAGCTAAATTGAGCGCCATTCTGTTCAACCTAAATCTTCAATTTGGCTAAATCATATCATAAATATTTTCTAAAATTATGTTATTAACATATGCGGAAGAGGAAGAGGGCTTTGCATTCCAACTGGATATGACCATTTCTGATTTGACTTCAATTTGATTCAAATACTGTTTCAATTTTAATGAACTTGAAATTACATCAAATTCAAATGGTTTTGGTAAGAATCTGTTGACCGGATTTTTTAAATGCATTTTATACATACTTTTTATTTTTTTAGATAAAATTATAATTTAATTATAGAGTACAATATAATAATATTCCAAAATAATAAAATTTAATTTAAAATTTAAAAATATTTGGTGGCAATAAAGATTATTTTTTAAATGGAATTATTATTTAATTAATTATTAGTAATTATTAATTAGCTCAAAATTAATAATCTAACAAAAAAATAATAAAAAAGATTTTAAATTTCAATGTATAAAAATTTATTCAACTTAAATTAAACTTCAATTAATTAATTAAACAAGTTGCCTTATCCTGAAAGAGCTATGAACGACAAACTTCATCATCAAGCTGCAAAATTTTTGAAAGCTTTTAAGAAGCTTCACATAAATAGTCCTTTTGCTGAAGCATTGGTTCAAATACCAAGCTATGCAAAGTTCTT
This sequence comes from Triadica sebifera, assembly GCA_023653625.1. NCBI lineage: Eukaryota > Viridiplantae > Streptophyta > Magnoliopsida > Malpighiales > Euphorbiaceae > Triadica > Triadica sebifera. Next base: position 11,668,522 of record CM042904.1, read on the forward strand.
GAAGGATATTGTAACACATAAAGGGAAGATTAATGACCATGGAACTGTCATGTTTACTGAAAATTACAGTGCTATTCTTCAAAACAAACTTCCTCCAATGCTTATATTCGTTGCATTTTAGGAAAGCTAGTTTAGATAAAGCTTTATGTGATCTTGGTGTGATCATTCATCTCATGCCTTTTTCTGTTCTCAGGAAGCATGGACTAAGTGAAAGCTACTCAAATGACTCTCCAATATACGGATAAATCTGTGAAAAGCTTAGAGGAATATTGGAGGATGTGCTTAAAAAGGTGGGCAAGTTCCTTTTTCTAGTGGACTCTGTAGTGCTTGATAATAAAGAAGATGAAGAAGTGCCATTTGTTCTTAGAAGACCACTCCTAGCTACCTCTAGAACTCCTATTGATGTGCAAGAAGGAAAGTTAATTTTTAGGCTCAATGATGAAATATCTTTCAAAGTTAACAACAAAAAAAAATGAGCAAAAGTAGATCATTATGTTAATGTTGCTTGTGTAATGATCGATGTTCAAAGGAAAGATAAACCAATTGAAAGTGGAATTGCAGAGGATCAATTTTGAAATGGAACTAAGAATGCCACAAAACAAAGTCTAGCTAGGAATTTAAAACCTAGAACTTTAATGCTGATATTTTTTTTTTAGCTTTTACATTTTAAATTGTTTTTTATTAATAAAATATTACTTAACAATTTTCAATGTTGGTCCATTTTCAAATCAAAATTAAAAGGAAAAATTGGACAAGAGTTTGTTCGAGCAAGATATAAGAGGAAGAGAGATTGGAGAAAGCATTCGAAAATGCAAAAAGAAAATTGCCGTGGACATCATGGTTCATTTCACGATTGTGGTTTTTCATGTGATTTGCATCTACCTTCTGTCTGAATTTGCACCACAAAAAATGCTACAAATAGCAACCATCAAATATAGACTTTAAGTGGTCATTAAACATATTTAGGAATCATATAATGATCATAGACAGTGGTTAATAAAAATCTAATCGCTGAGCATATTTGGTGACCACTTTGACTATTGGTTCATTTCACGATTGTGGTTTTTCACGTGATTTGCATATACCTTTTATTTGAATTTTTACCACAAAAATGATACAAATAACGAACATCAAATGTAGACTCTAAGTACCACACAATGACCATAGACGGTACTGGATAAAAATCTAGTTGCTAAGCATATTTAGTAACCACTTTGACTATATGATCACAAATAGCACCACAATGAATGGTGGTCGCTAAAAGTAGCAACCACATTATTGCGGTCGCAAAAACCATCTTTCCTTAATTGTTAGTTGTAGGAATGTGGAAGACCAAATTGCAACAATTTATTGTGGTCACTAAAAGTGGTCACTATATGGTCGTAATATGTAACACCTACCCATATTGTAGGATATAATCTCACTATACAAGTAAATGTCACATGATTGATTACTTTATAAACCCATTCCATTTAAAAACTTTTTCCATCTTTACATATATATATAAAATTCCTAATAATCTTTATAACATACATCATAAAAACATCCATATATCATATATTGTATAAAATCAATTTCTTATGTTTATAACAAAACCAAATATTTATTCTTAAAATAAACTAGTTTGGACATACTCTAATCTCTATAGATCTTAATCCCTAGTATATAGATCACTTCTTCAAGGTCTTTCATGGAAAATTTCTTGGAAAGCCAAATTTTGATTGATTGAAGAATTGAGACATCGTTTTCTATGAGTAATATGTCATAGGAATATGACTACACTCCCACTAACCTTCTTGTAAACACAAGGTTTATCCATATTTTTTGAAAAACCAAACTTTTTGATTGTCTCATCAAATCGGAAGTTCCAAGTCCTAGATGCTTACTTTAATCTATAAATAGATCTTTTGCAATTTGCATATATTTTTGCCATCATTAGATGTGAAACTCTCAGATTGAGTCATGTACACATCCTTAGTTATATTTCCACTAAGGAAGCTATTTTCACATTTATTTTCATAATCTTATAATCATAATGAATAACAATGACTAAGAGTATCCTGATGGATTTAAGCATAGTAACTGGATAAAATATTTTGTGTAACACCCCCTCAACCCAGCACGATATGTCCAGGTAAGGGAGTGCTACACTGTCTTCAATCAAATTCATCATTTAATAAACAATAGAAAATGAAACATTTTTTTTAACTATAAATAATATAAAAGAAATGATATTTATTTTCTATATAAAGATAATATTCACAAAACATTATCGTCAACACTATAAAAGAAAATTTAAAATAAAAGTACAAAAAGTCATGTAACTCATAATGTCTGAGATAGGCTGCTTTACTAGATTAGATCATCGCTAACTTTATCTATAAACCTTGGCTTACTCTTCTCTATATCTATGAGAAAGAAAATTTCATGCTAAGCTCTAGCCTTAGTAGTGCATATAAATAAGATAATAAACAATACTCATACAATATGAAACAATGTGTCATCATACATATATGTCAAGCTATATAATTTTTTTCCTCTTGCATATTCTTTATACATATATACATATAAAACTTTTATATGCAGATATTACATAATCATCTTATACAAATAAATTATTATTTTATATTCATATTTATGAACAACCAATTTAGATATAAATTTTTTTATACCAAATTAACATATTTATATCCATAATATGTAGGAACCAATAATCAAGATAACGGGATTGACCGTCCAAGTATAATAAAGTTGCCACCTAGGTATAATGGTATGCGCATACAAGTATCATCATCGACATTAATATATAAGTGTCATCACTGACATTAATATAAGTACCATCATCAATATTAAGATATGTGCTATCACTGACATTAAGATATGTGTCATCACTGACATTAATAAACCACTGATGGGCATGCCAAACTACTATCCATGATTCTAATTCTAGGGCTTAATTAATATCATTATAAAATTTATAACTCTTTTACTTCATATATTTCATGGGTTTAATGGCTCAATTAATCACATAATTACTCAATAAAAAATGTAATTTGCATAATATAATAAGGTCTATATTATCCTACAAAATAAATTCTTCAATTCCTATTATGCCCTATTACTGGCTGATATTATGCTTTATTTTGGATCTCAGTTTTAGATTTGTTAGCATCCAAATTCAATTATAAGTTTCTAAAACAATTATAGCTTTGAATGTTAGATTTAATATGCAATTAGAATCACTTAATTCTAAGCTCTGGAGAAAAAGTTATAGACATTTGAACACTAACTGCTCATTGAAATTCTACACAGAATATTCCGAGATAGATTTTAGGTCACACATTAATTCCAAAATTTAACATAACTATGATCAAAATTTGGCTTTGTGTTATTCATAAAAATTTCAGTCATATGTCATAAGTTTCAAACCCCACAAAGAGCATGCTAATCTGAGTTCCAAAACTCAAATTATAGAAATATTTATATAGAATGCTCCATAAATTCTAGCAAAAACACAACCAAAATAATTCAATTTTTACCAAATTTATGCAAAAAAAATCACAAAGACAAATTTATTCTAATTACAACTAACATGTCAAACATTTGAATCATGCAAATTCATAAATTTTATAGGCTATTGTCTTAATTTATGTACTTACCTAAAGCTTTACTTTTTTTTCCTTTCTCTTAACTTCTCTTTTTCTTTTTCTTTGCTCATTGAGTTTATTTCTTATCCACTTGAGTTCCTAAAATATATAAAAATATCATTAACAACCTCTCCATCACATGTCTCTAAACCCTATTTTCTCTCTCTTAAAATTCTAAACTCTCTCCTTTAAAACATGCTCCAAAAAAGTTCAAAATTTTATTTTTCTTTTAAGGAAATCTAAAGAAAAGATGAAGAATACTCTACCTCAAGCTTTTTCCTTCTATGGCTAAAACTTGGGGGTTTCTCTCTCCTATTTTCTTGCTTATTTTCCTTTCTTTTTACTCTCTCTAGCTTTCTCTTAATCAAATATGCATAAAACCTACTTTTTCATGGCTTTCTCACTCTTTTCCTCATTATAAGTAAGGTTTGGCTATGGAGGTTTGAAGGGGAATGTGGGGCTGGGTTTGGTGTGCATAAAATGGGCCAAAGAAATGAGATGAGGAAGAAGAAAAGAAGAAGGAAGAATAAATAAGCAAAAGTCTCAATGTGGGTCCCTCTATTTGACCAAAAATTTGGATATTTTAATTAATTATCATACTAATCTCTTAGATATTTTGGTGGCCAACCAACATTTGTTTTTTTGTGTCCAATTAATGTATTTAATCCATAATTTTCCCAATTAATCCTTTAATTTTGGTGAAATGCAAATTTATCCTGAAATTTTTCAAAATTTGCATTTTAGTCCTTTATCGTAATCTAACATATTTAAACATTTAAACACCTTATTAGGCATTTTCTATAATTATTTTCCATTATTTTATTTATTTTTGGTTAAAATCAAAATTTAAACTCCAATAGTTGCGACTTAGTGCCTAAATTAGTGAATATGACATTTTGTCATAGTTAACTCCTTGTCATTGACGATATCTTTTAGCTACCAATCTAGTTTTTTAGGTAATTATATTACCTTCCTTGTCGGTCTTCTTTTTGAAGATCCATTTACACCTTATAGGTTTTATACCTTCACGTGGGTCAACCAAAGTCCATACTTGGTTTTCATACATGGAATACATCTCTAACTTCATGACTTTTAGCCATTTGTCAGATTCTGAACTATTCATAGCTTCTTCATAGGCAGTAGGTTCATCATTGTTTATGAGCAATACGTCATTCTGTTCACTTATGAGAAATTCATATGTTTCAGGAATTGTGCATATCTTATTAGATCTACAAAGTTCTTGTTTTTCATAAGGTATAGCTATTACTTTATTGTTGCCCAGACAATAAACCAAGAACGGGGGTTGAATTGGTTAGAAAATAAAATTTACTTAATTAAAAGTCCGGAATAAATAAAATAGAGGAAGGAAGGAGAGATATCACATACATGATTTATAGAGGTTCGGGTAATAACAAACCCTACTCCTCTCCACAATCTCAATTGGGTGTTTCACTAACACACTAAGTATTACAATAAAGGTTTTCAAGCTCACTCCCTACTATTGTGGTTCTCTCAATGGCTAACACCTAACCTAGAAATTCCTTTGTGTTCTTCAATGGCTCACAAAAAAATCAATTCCTTGTGTTTTATGGCTCACACAATAAACCAATTTCTTGTGTTTTATGGCTCACACAATAAATCCTTACAAGTGCTTTACTCTTAACCCAATATACCTAAGCTCACATTGAGTAATTGATTACAATGAAAACACTCACTAACCTACAATGCTAAAAAATTATGAGCAAATAGGTTTTCAAAAAGAATAGAGTTTGTTGAGAAATAATTAATGCACAAGGCTACAACAAGATTAAATATGTAAAATAATTGTGTTTTTCTTGTTCTTCTTGTTCTACTTCTTATCCTTTTTGTTGGGATTCATTTATATTTCCTCTATGAATTATAGCCATTTAGGTGCATTTATTGTGAGAAAAATACCTCTCAAGGTTCAACAATCTCCCCTTTTTTGATGGTGACAAATAATCTAGCAATATGTGCTTTTGAGAAGTCTCCTCCTCAAAAGGTGCTTAAGATAAAATAATAAAGTGCAACATTTGAAAGAAATATAGCAAAGGTATTTGCAAACTAATAAGGTATAGGCAAGGTATATATTAAGTATATCTCATCACATAAAACAAGTAAACAAGTGTATTCAATGCACATGTGATATATGTTAAGTATATGTGAGGTTGATGTTGTTAGAGGAGTGCTCTAAAGGCAATCACGTGTATCACTTATTGTACAAATTTATTTCATTAATAAAAGGATTTTTTTATTAATTTGATGCTCATTTGATATATGAATTGATAGTGATTTTAAATCAATTAATGAAGTCCTTGATACATAACATAACATGAAGGAAATTATGATGAGATCATGATATTGAGATTCTTATCAAGTGTAATTATGTTAGTATCAAAATTATCCCTAGTCATAGGATTAATGAGATGGGACATTGTTAATCCTGACAGGCTAGCACATGTTACACTCCTTGATTGGATCGAGTAGTAGATCTCATAATCTGTAAACATGAGATGTTTAGAGTTAACATGTGGATGCTTGCTAAGTGTAGCTAAGTATATTGGATGACTAGCTATGAGACAATCATATGGATAATCTATTCAAATGTCAACAATAATCTCATTGTAGCAATGGTGCAAATATCCTTAGACTTGAGGTACTTAAGAATATCTTGGATACTAATTTTGTATTTTGACACCATTCCTTGTTGCCTCAGGGAGGTTGCTCATAGGGTGGTGATTGGATACAACTTGAGGTATTCAAAGGTAATTGGGTAACCAACAAAAGATTCACCGCTCCTAATAGAAGGAGTGTATAACCATGGCCTCTTGTCATGGTCATTACTCGGAAATCTCTGGCTGGAGTGGAAAGGTCATAAATATAGTCTTCAATGACATATCTAATAGAGTAATGAGCCTCAGGGACAAGAACTAACATTACTTGGACTAGATGTGACATAGTCAGTCTAGTGGGAGTTGACACATGTCCATACTTGAAATTGGTATGTATATTAACATTAAATTGTTTAATTTAATTTTGAATTAATTCTAGAAATATGGAATTTAATTTAATTTGATTAAATACTAAATTCCACTTTAAAATGACATACAAAATTAAATTAACTGAAAGAACACAAGTAGGCAATTTCGATTCAAGCGTTGAATTGATTTACAAATTGAAATCCAAAATTGTCATTTTTTATTTTATGCATTAGAGAATCCATGTTAGGGGTGTATGAAAAGGCATAATAGATGATTATGGACTTAGGCCCAATGTGATTGAGTATGCATGGAATTGTTTTGTTTATGGTAAATAGGGCCTGTGTGTCCCTACCTCTCTTTCTTTCTTATGTATTTCTCTTCTCATCTTAGTCCCCTCAAATGTAAATTGAGGTTTTTTATACTTTAAAATATATAATTAGATTATATAGGATTAAGATAGAATAAAGATACAAAGGAGCAAGACACAAAGGAGGTGGTACCATAAACTAGAAGACTTAGAAATAGGAATTTGATTTCTGTTTTGGATTGAAAATTCATGCATATACCTAGGTAAGACCGAGTCAATTTCTTTTTGGCTCAAGAGATTGACTTTAGTATGTCTATAATCATGCCATATAGTTAATGTAACTATCTTTATATATCCATGTGATGAATGTGTAATATATAAAAGCATGAAATAATAACTTGATGAGACTTAATAAAGAAATCCCCCGCTAAATAAACAATTAAGTCTTATGCCTTCCATTAATGTGGGAAGAACCATAGTTCTTCTAGAGTTAGGGTTGTTGAGTTGCCTCAAGCTCACTCTATAAGAATATGTTTAAACCATTGAAATTAGATTTCACAATTTATAGGTTAGACTTAATCGATATTATTAACTTGTTGGGTTTGCGCCAAGGTTAATGAGTATTGGAGGTGAAGTTGGGTTTGTATACATGAGATGTACACATATCAAGAGTTGTTAGCCCAATGTATGTGCACACATCAATAAGTTGATATCACAAGATTCGATAGTTTCATGAGTAATGCAATTGGTATGGATTAGATACCTACCAACCAAACTAAGGATAGCTTGTTGAGTTGCCTCAAGGTTATTCTTAGCTAGTTGGATATCGACCCATTCAGAGAACTTCCATATAAGTTCTCTCAGGTTCATAGTGAGGGCTACAGATTCGCAATAAAATAGTGGGAGTCATAATGCGATTTATTAAAGACCTAATAAACATGCATTTTATGTACATTCTAACATGTTCTATTTTACATCTAGGTTGCTAGAATCATCATCATGACAAATGTGAATTTGCGATCACTCTTGGAATCAAATAAGTTGTTTGGGCTAATTTTTTGGATTGGCTAAGGAATTTGAGAATAGTTCTTAAATCCAAAAACATTGGCTATGTCCTAGATGAGGCACTCCCTAATCCCCCTACTACTAATGCTTCTGAAGATGTTTAGAAGGCATATCAAAAGCATTTCGATGATAGTGAAATGGCAAGCTGCATTATGCTTGCTACTATGTCAGCTAAGTTACAAAAGTAGCATGAGGCTATGGATGCTAATTCAATAGTATACCATTTAAGAGAGCTTTTTGATGAGCAAGCGCATTCTGAAAGGTTTGAAACTTTGAAGTTCCTGTTCCGCACTAAGATAGTTAAGAGGACATCTTTAGTGCGATATGCATTGAAGATGAATGGCTATATTGAGAGTTTGGCCACCTTGGGATTTGTGATGGACCATGAATTGAGTATTGACTTAATTCTAACCAATTTGTCTAATAGATATTTACATTTTCTGCTTAACTATAGGATGAACCAAATCTCTGCCACTATTCTTGAGCTGATTAACTTGCTCAAAACAGGTGAGCCATATGTCAAAAAGGACAGTAAGGCTATGATGCTGGTGGATTCTTTAGGTTCTAAAAAGAAGAACCTTAAGAAGAAGAAGAAGTCCATAAAGCCTAAGGGAGGCGTGGCTAAGAAGAAGGCCAAAGAGATTGCTCCAAAGGGAACATGCTTCGATTGCGGCAAGGATGGCTATTGGAAGAGAAACTGCAAGGCTTACTTGGAGTCCTTAAAGAAGAAGGCATCTGATACCACTATTTCTGATAATAATATATGGGTATTAGATACCAATTGTGGCTCACACATATGCTCTGATATGCAAGGCCTAAGGAATAATAGGCAGCTCAATAAGGGAGAGTCAGGCCTACATGTTGGAAATGGAGCAAGAAGGGAGGTTGAATTGGTTAACAAATAAAATTTGCTTAGTTAAAAGTGCAAAATAAATAAAAAAGAGGAAGGAGGGAGAGATATCACATACAAGATTTATAGAGGTTCAACTATTAAGAAACCTTACTCCTCTCCCCAATCTCGATTGGGTGTTTCACTAATACACTAAGTGTTACAATGGAATTTTTGAAGCTCACTCCCAACTATGGTGTTTCTGTCAATGGCTAACCCCTAACACAGAAAATCCCTTGTATTTTTCAATGCCTCACACAAAAACCAATTCCTTGTGTTTTATGGCTCATACAATAAACCAATTTCTTGTATTTTATGGCTCACACAATAAATCCTTACAAGTGTTTCACTCTTAACCCAATATACCCAAGCTCACTTTTGAGTAATTGATTACAATGAAAACACTCACCAACCTACAATGCTCAGAAATTATGAGCAATTAGGTTTTCACAAAGAATAGAGGTTTGTTGAGAAATAATAAATGCATAAGGCCACAACAGGATTAAAGATGTAAAATAATTATGGTTTCCTTTTTCTTCTTGTTTTACTTCTTATCATTTTTGTTGGATTCATAAATGACTTACATTTATACTTCCTTTGTGATTATAGTCGTTTAGGTGAATTTATTATGAAAATATACGTTGAACCCACTTTTAAATTGTACTTGACATGTTTCTCTATCTTCGTTCACGGGCGTGAATGTTTTTTCAAGCCGTGGTCCAAATGGTGACTCTGGCTGTGAAGCTCTTTGGAAGATTTGGAAGTGTTTGATCACAGGTGTGACTAATACGTTCACGAGCGTGAATATTCTTCCAAGTTGTCGTCCAAGTGGTAATTCTGGCCGTGAAGCTCTCTAGAAGAATTGGACATTTGATCATGGGTGTGACTGTCTTTCACGGGCGTGACTTGTTTGATCATTCATGGTTAGTTTGATCCTTCATGACTGTGAACTTTGAATGGTGGAAAATTGGCACTTAGATATTTTCACGGGTGTGACATTAGTAGTCATGAGCGTGATACTTTGCTTTTTCTTTATTTTTCTCTTTAAAAGTTGTCTTTCAATCTTGTTTCATGTTCTAATCAAAGTATATCCTATTTAACACACTTAGAATACAAACATTATTAAATACATTATTGCTATTTTATTTGTTATCATCAAAATGACAGAAATACCCCTTAAGGTTCAACATTCATTTATATGATTGACATACTCGTATTTAGTCAATTGATTTGCATATGTTTGAGCTTTTTGAACTTCATCAAGTTCAATATTGCTCTTCTATCTTTTTTTAAAAGAAACTCTTTCTCTAAGAAGGTAACATGCTTTGAAATAAACACCTTTTGTTCTACAGGGTGGTAGAATTGATATTCCAGTGATTTTTTTAGATATCCCACAAATAAATATTTATCATACTTAACTTCTAGATTTTCTAACATTGTCCACTTCACATAAGCAGGAAAATTGAATACTTTAACTGAAGGGTTTTGAAGATGAATCTCATTTATAAATGCAACTAAAAAGTAGAATTTTAAAAAACTGAAACAAAGATCTTTCTTTTGTTATTAAAACTAATTCATCTAAACATAAAGAATAGAAATTATACCTTGTAATTTCTCAGTTTGTTCTTCAAATTTTTACCTTGTTGGGTTATATTAAACCATAACAATCTGGAGGCTAGCTTTTGGCCACTGACCAATGAACCTCTAGAGCGATTTTTCTATACAATCTCATCATGATCCGATCCAAAATAATTCTCTCATATTTTTGGATCCCATCGAAAACCATTTCACTCTTTCTTCATATCTCTAATGTGTGTGAACTATTAGGTTCTCGATTATGTTGGCCACTTAAAATAGCAATTAATATAAATGTTGGGTTTTGAAGAATGAATCATATTCATAAACGCAGTGAAAAAAAATAAAATTTTCAAACCAAAAACAAAAGATTATACTTGTACCATTAAAACTAATTTATATAAATATAAATGTTAAAAATTATACCTTGTAATTTCTTATTTGTTATTCAAATCTTCACTTTGTTGGGTTGTAGCAAACCACAACAATCCACACTAGGATGTCTCTAATGATAATCCACATGAAGAATGAAGAAGAAACTATCAAGAGAAATGGTTTGAACAAATTCAAAGTGCTAGCTTTGAAAGTATTCTTGAGAGAATTTGTTGTGTTTTAAAAATATTTTTTTCACAAAAAAAATATTTTCATGTCTATTTTCTGCCATTTAATGTCTTTTCTATTTGAATCAAATTCAAAGAAAAGATGAAAAGTCAAAAATGGAGAAAAGTGAAATGAATGAATAGTAATTGGCCATAATTGGCCTAATTAAGGCCAAAATCTGCTGTTGGCCAACGGGTGGGGGGCAGCAGCGCGTTGGGCCTGTTGCGAGCTGCTGCTGGGCATTCAGTACCTAATACCCATGTATTGTAATTAGAAATAGTATTAAACTCAATAACAAATAGGCTTAAAGTAAAAAGTGCATCTAAAATCTTAGTATTCTCTTTCTTGAAAGACTCTAGATAGGCCTTATAGTTCCTCTTGTAATGACAACTTTTGCCAAAATGGAAACAAGTTCCTTTTGAGCTCGTCTTGCTACCTTTCTTCTCCATCTTCAATGCATGTTGCACTAGCAATGTAAATTTAAAATTTAACGAAAACCAAAACCCATGGAACGCCCTATGTAATTTGAAATCGGATTGAGCCATTCAATGGGAGAAGTTAATTATCTTTGTTTGCAACTTTTGATCTTATAAGTTGTGAGCTTCTCCTTTGTTTGTTGGTTTGGAGAAAACCACAACAATCCAAAGTTAGGATTACCTCTAAGAGTATCCACATGAAGGAAAAAGAAAAAAAAACTCTAAGCAGATGGGGTGACAAAGGTCTAAAGTGTATGGAAAATTGTGTTATGAAAGAGAAAAAGGAGAGGAGAAAAATAACTTTTATTTTACTTGGGGTGACAAGCACGAAATTGACTCGTTAAGATGAGTATTTATACACTTTCTAATCCCTTATTGGGTTGGAGAAGAAAGCCTTCATGGGCCTTTTTCCCTAAGGTACGTGGCCCAATGTTGACCAAGTCAACAATCTTAATCCAAATACAATTTGATCTATTTTTATAACTGTTAAAAAAAATCCCAATTCTTTTTCTCTCACTTGGATCTTATCCGAAATCCATTTTACATTTCCTTCATGCCTTCTATTCATGTGACCTAATAGGTTTTCTAGCTATCTTGGCAGTAGATTCTATGAGTCAAACTCTTTTGACTCATAGGTTTTCTTGCCATGTTGGCAGCGGATTCTATAAGTCAAACTCTTTTGACCCATAATCGATTTCAAATCAATTTTTCTCGACTTAGCAGATCATGAGAGGTATCTAACAACACATCATGACCACCCAATAATAATTAGTCAGTTCCCCAAAATATACCTCATATGGCTCAAAGTATGGATTGTGTATCAGCTCCCGTTTGATTGATTACATCACATCTAGGACAAATGATATTAGTTTTTCTCTATAAGGCTCATTACTCTACTAGATATGTCCTTGAAGACCTTTTTCAAGACTTGCCCTCCTCGGCCAATGATTTATGAGTAATGATTTCTATAAGAGGCCATAGGTATACTCTCCCTATATCAGGAGTAGTGAATCCTTTATTGACTACTCAACTACCTTCAAATACCTCATGCTATACCTAATCATCACCTTATGAGCAACCTTTGAGAGGCAACAAGGAATTGAGTAAAAATATAGGATTAAGCATCCATGATAACCTTGAGCTTCTTAAGTCTAAGGATACTTGGACAATTGTTATGATAAGACTATCACTGACATTGAATAGATATATCCATGTGATTGTCTTATAGCAAGTCATTCAATGTATTTCGCTGTTTTATCAAGCATCCACATGTTAACTCTAAATATATTATATTTTTTAGTTTATGAGATCAGCAATTTGACCTAGTCAAAAAGTATAACATGTGGTAGTTTATTCAAATTATCAATATCTCGTTTTGTTAATCATATGACTAGGAATAATTTAGGTATAAATACAATTACATATGATACAATTACACATGGTACTTGTATGGTATATGACTAGTATGTGTTGGGTATATAGTTGGTATATATTTCATATGTGATTGGAATATATCCAAGAATATATGTTGTATATATATATATATATGGTTTATATGTATGACAGTTATGAGTATTGTTGAACCTTGAGGGGTATTTCTGTCATTTTGATGATAACAAATAAAATAACAATAATGTATTTAACATACTTGTTTTCTAAGTCTATTGAACAGGGTATGGAATATGATAGCAAGAATGGAGATTGGAAGATTAATCTTAAAAAGATAAAATTGAAGAAACATCTTGTTCACGCCCTTGACATTATGTGTCACGCCCTTGATGAAGCTTTGTGCCAACAGACCAACATTTAAAGTTCATGACAATGAAGAACGATAGCAATCATGAATGATCATATAGTCACGCCCTTGAAAAGACATGACAAATTCTTCCAGAGAGCTTCACGGCCATAGTCACCACTTAGACCACGGCTTGGAAGGATGTCACGCCCGTGAAGATTAAATGTCACGCCCGTGAACCAACACTAACAAAACCTTCCAAAATGCTTCACGGCCAAGGTCACCACTCAAGTCACGACTTGGAAGAATAGTCACGATCGTGACACACTTAGTCACGACCATGAAAGATGAAAGAGAAACATGTCAGGCGCGATTATAAGGGTTGGTGCAACGACTATTTTTGCATTAAATGCACTTCAAAGTTAATTTTTTTTAATATCCAATTCAACCCCCCTTCTTGGTTCAATATCTGGGCAACAATTGGTATCAGAGCTACTCTAGCATCGAAGCCTAATCAATGCTAGTAAAGATCAAGATATGGCCAATGAAGGATTCCAAAGTCTCAAGCCTTACTTTGATGGAGCAAATTGTGCTCATTGGAAGTTTCGGATGGAGACATATCTGGATAGTGAAGGAATTGAGGTGTGGGATAGTGTTTAAAAAGAATGGACACCACCAACTAGAAGAGGAGTTGATGGTGAAGAAGAAATCTTCTCAAGAGATGATTGGACAGAGCATCAAAGAAGAGCAAACTTCAAAAAGAAGATGACAATGACAATTCTCTCAAGCTCACTATCCATTGAAGAATGTGGTAGAATACAACACTGCCCAACAGCTTACAGTATATGGAAAACATTGGAAAACTATCATGAAGGAACTAAGCAAGCTAAATCCATGAAGATTCAACTTCTTACATCAGAATATGAGCTCTTCAAGATGAAATCCAATGAGTCAATTACTGACATGACCAACCGTCTTCTAGCCATCATAAATGGAATGAGAAAACTTGGGAAACACCTGAGTTTGGAAGATGCAAACAAAAAAATCCTGAGAAGTCTTCCACTCAAAGATTACGGTTCAAGAGTTGCCGGTATAGAAGAGGCAAATAAAGACATGAGCACCATGAATACAGATGTGCTTATTGGCAAACTTCTCACTCATGAAATGGTAGTAAAAAGAGATAGAGAGCTTGAAACAGAGCCAGAAAAAAAGAAAGCCTCTAGCACTAAAAGCCTCTACTTCAAAATCTCAAGAGGAAGTTGAAGATGATGAAGAAAAGAGTGATGATGCGAATGAGGACATTACTATGCTCTCAAGAAGGCTGAAAAGAATCATTGAGAAAATAATGAGCAAATCTAGAAAATTCAGGCAAAGAAACCTCAAATAGACCTCTAATGATAAACAAAGAAGTAAAGAAAAGGTAAAGTGCTATGAATATGGAAAGAAAGGTCATATTAAACCAGAATGTCCAAGGCTCAAGAAGCATAAGAGCAAATACCAAAGAGACAATGGGGAGAAAGGTCACAAAGCCATATGGAATGACAAAAGCTCTTCAAGTGAAAAAGATGACAATGAAAGCTTAGAGGTCAATCTATGCTTCATGGCTATAGAAGATCACGTCTCGGATAAGGTATGCCTCATGTCCACAATAAACAAAAATGCTTGGCTAGTATAAGTGGATGCTCAAGGTATATGATAGGAGACAAAGAACTCTTCAATGAAATCAAAAGTATTCATGGAGGTAAAGTTACCTTTGGAAACAATGTTAAGGGTAAGGTAATTGGCATTGGTTATATTGGTATTAATGGTACTTCTTTTATTAAAGATGTCTTACTTGTTGATGGCTTGAAACATAACTTGTTAAGTGTAAGTCAATTATGTGATAAAGGAAACAAAGTAACCTATACTTCCAATGAATGTCTTGTAACCTGTATTGATGGTCAAGAGATATTTAAAGGAAACAGAGATGTTAACACCTACATAATAGAATTACACGAAATATCTAATCATTCCTCTAAGTGTCTTATGACTACTAGTGATGAATCTTGGTTGTGGCATAGAAGGCTTAGTCATGCGAACATGAACTTAATTCAAAGCCTCAGCACAGGAGAGCTAGTAAAGGGACTGCTAAAATTCAAATTTGAAAAAGACAAGACATGTGAACCTTGCCAAAAAGGGAAGCAACACAAGTCATCTTGTAAAGCCAAAAACATAGAACCATGGAAAAACTTGATCTTGGAAATGAAAGAGAAGAAAATGATCAAGAAGATTCACATCAAGATGATTCTTTACTTCAAGCTCAAGAGGAAAATAGGAAAGAGCTCCCAAAGGATTGGAGATTGACAAAAGATCACCCCAAAAAGCAAATCATTGGTGATCCTTTAAGGGGAGTAAGTACTAGATCTCATCTCAAACATTTAGCTTCTGACCTTGCTTTTGTTTCTCAAATTGAGCCTAAAAATATTGATGAGGCTCTTAATGATGAAAGTTGGGTGATTGTCATGCAAGAGGAATTCAACCAATTTAAGAGAAGTAAGGTATGTACCGTAATACCTAGACCCAGGGATCATCAAATTATAGGTAGCTAATGGGTGTTTAGAAACAAACTAGATGAACAAGGTTCCATAACTAGGAATAAGGCTAGATTGGTTGCAAAAGGATATAATAAGGAAGAATGAATAGATTATGATGAGACTTATGCTCCTGTAGCTAGATTAGAATCCATAAGAATACTTTTAGCATATGCATGCCACATGAATTTCAAACTCTTTCAAATGGATGTGAAAAGTGCCTTTTAAATGGTTTTATAGAAGAAGTATATGTAGAACAACCACCGGGTTTTGAAAGCCATGATTTGCCTAATCATGTATTTAAACTTTCAAAAGCTTTATATGGTTTGAAACAAGCCCCAAGAGCTTGGTACGAAAGACTAAGTTCATTTCTCTTAGAAAATAACTTTACAAAGGGGAATGTTGACACTACATTATTCATTAAAAATCATAAGCATGATATTCTAATTGTTCAAATTTATGTTGACGATATCATATTTGGGTCTACTAATGAATTGCTTTGTCAAGAATTTGCTAAGTGTATAATTAGGGAATTCGAAATGAGCATGATGGGTGAGCTCAAATATTTCCTTGGTCTACAAATAAAACAAGTCAATGAGGGCATATTCATCAACCAATCCAAATATGGAAAAGACTTAAGAAATTTGGAATGGAAGAATGCAAGAATGCAAAGACTCCAATGAGCACATCAACAAAATTGGACAAGGATGAAAAGGGTAAGAGCATTAATGAAAATCTTTATAGAGGTATGATCGGATCACTTTTATATCTTACTGCTTCTAGACCCGACATAATGTATAGTGTATGCTTATGTGCATGATTTCAATCATGTCCAAAAAAGTCTCATTTAAATGTAGTAAAAAGAATTCTAAGATATTTTCATGGCTCATTGCATCTAGGTTTGTGGTATCCTAGAAATTGATCTTTTTACATTGTAGGATATTCACATGCTGATTATGCTGGTAGTCTTTTAGATAGAAAAAGTACTTCAGGTACTTGTCACTTTATTGGAGAGTGCTTAGTTTTTTGGTTTAGAAAGAAACAAGTTTCAGTTGCTCTTTCTACCGCTGAAGCGGAGTATGTAGCAGCAGGATGTTGTTGTACACAAATTCTTTGGATGAAACAACAACTTAAGGATTATGGTCATAGTATGAACCATATACCTATTAGATGTGACAATACAAGTGCACTGAATCACTCTAAGAATCCCATTCAACATTATAGAAGTAAGTACATTGATATTAGACACCATTTTATTAGAGATCATGTTCAGTATGAAGATGTTGTATTGGAATTTGTAAGCACAGAAAATCAATTGGCAGATATCTTCACTAAGTCTCTAAATGAGGAAAGATTTAATTCATAAGAAGAGAGCTTGGTATGATTGATGGATTAACTTTGTAATTGCCAAATTGTCAAACCTTAATTGATAATGTTATTTTTGTCTCATCTTACTAAATATAAGATAGTTAATTTGATGGAAATTTTTGTTATAAGTGTTAGGTTTTGAAGAATGAATCATATTCATAAACGCAGAGAAAAATAAAATTTTTCAAAACCCAAAACAAAAGATCATTCTTGTACCTTCAAAACTAATTTATATAAATGTAAATGTTAAAAATTATACCTTGTAATTTTTATTTGTTCTTCAAATCTTCACTTTGTTGGGTTGTAGCAAACAACAACAATCCACACTAGCATGTCTCTAATGATAATCCACGGGAAAAATGAAGAAGAAACTATCAAGAGAAAATGGTTTGAACAAATTCAAAGTGCTAGCTTTGAAAGGGTTATTGAGAAAATTTTTGTTGTCTTAAAAATATTTTTTTTCACAAAAAATATTTTCATGTCTATTTTCTGCCATTTGATGTATTTTCTATTTGAATCAAATTCAAAAATAAGATGAAAAGTCAAAAATGGAGAAAATGACAACTAATGAATAGTAATTGGCCATAATTGGCCTAATTATGGCCAATTACAGCCGTTGGCCAACGGATTGAAGCTGCAGGCATGTTGGGCCTGCTGCGGGCTACCGCAAGGCAGTCTAGCTGGCCTGCAAGGCTGGCCAGCAACCTGCCTAGCCTGCGCAGGCCCGCGCGGGCCTGTGACACTCCCGAACGATTTTTTTGTCCGATCTCATCGCGATCCATCCTAAAATAATTCTCTCATATTTTGGATCATATCCAAGACTATTTTACTCATTCTCCATATCTTCAATGCGTGTGACCCATTAGGTTCCCGGTTATGTTGGCCACTTAAATTAACAATTAATTTATGCAAGTCATGAGCGGTATCTAGCAACATATCATGACCCCCAATTGACCGGAAAGTCAGTGGTTTGACTACGAACCTTTCCATAGATAATTTATGTGCAATTATTCCTTTCACCATTCTATACCCCATTTGGTTCAGATATGGACATGTGTCAACTCCCACTAGACTGACTACGTCACGTCTAGTCCAAGTAATGTTAGTTCTTGTCCTTGAGGCTCATTACTCTATTAGATATGCCATTGAAGACTATTTTTATGACATTTCTACTCCGGCCAGAGATTCCTGAGTAATGACCACGACAAAAGGCCATGGGTATACACTCCTTCTACCAAGAGTGGTGAACCCTATATTGGTTACCCAATTACCTTTGAATACCTCAAGCTGTATCCAATCACTACCCTATGAGCTACCTCTCTGAGGCAACAAGGAATAGTGTCAAAATACAGAATCAATATTCAAGATATCCTTGAGTACCTCAAGTCTAAGGATGCTTGCACCATTGCTATGATGCGACTATCATTGACATTTGAATAGATTATCCATATTATTGTCTCATAGTTGGTCATCCAATGTACTTAGCTACACTTAGCAAGCATCCACATGTTAACTCTAAACATCTCATGTTTATAGATTATGAGATCTACTGAAGGACTGTAACATGTGCCAGTCTGTCTGGATTAATAATGTCTCATCTCATTAATCCTATGACTAGGGATAATTTTGATACTAACATAATTACACATGATAAGAATCTCAATATCATGATCTCATCATGATTTCCTTCTTGCTATGTTATGTATCAAGGACTTCATTAATTGATTTAAGATCACTTATCAATTCATATATCAAATGAACATCAAATTAATGAAAAAGCCTTTTATTAATCAAATAAATTTGTACAATAAGTGCTAAAGGTGATTGCCTTTAGAGCACTCGTCTAACAAGCTCCCACTTGCACTAAAGCCAATCACCTTTGTATTTAATTCCATCGGCGAGTACATGAGAATCATATTTCTTTTGTGGAATTGGCTTAGTTAAAAGATCAACAATATTCTGATCAGTGGGCACTCTTTCTATCTTTACATCATTCCTACCAATGATTTCTCTAATCAAATGGTATCTTCTGAGTACATGTTTGGATCTTTGATGAGACCGTGGCTCATTTGCTTGCGCAATGGCTCCATTTTTATCACAATACAATTGTATTAGATCAATAATGCTGGGAACCACTCCAAGTTCTGTGATGAATTTCTTTATCCAAACTGCTTCCTTTGCTGCTTCAGAAGCTGCAATGTACTCTGCTTCGATTGTGGAATCAGCAGTCGTTTCCTATTTGGAACTCTTCCAACTAACTACTCCACCATTTAGTGTGAATATATAACTTGACTGAGATTTTGAGTCATCCGTGTCAGATTAGAAGCTGACATCAGTATACTTGCTCACAATAATATCTCCATCTCCATATACCAAGAATACATCATTAGTTCTTTTTAAGTACTTGAGGATATTCTTGACAGCCACCTAATGACCCTCACTAGGGTCCGATTGGTATCTACTTGTGACACTCAGAGCAAATGATACATCAGGTCTTGTACATATCATAGCATACATGATTGATCCTATAGCTGAAGCATATGGAATCAAACTCATGTATGTCCTCTAATCTTGTGTCTTTGGACACAAAGACTTTGAGAGAGTAATCCCATGGGTCATAGGAATATATCCCCTCTTAGACTGCTCCATGCTAAACCTCTTTAGCATTTTATCTATGTATGTAGACTGTGACAGACCAAAAAATCTTTTAGATCTATCTCTATAGATCTTTAACCCTAAAATATAGACTGCTTCTCCAAGGTCTTTCACAGAGAAATTCTTGGATAACCAAATTTTGACTGATTGTAAGGCTGAGACATCATTTCCCATTAACAATATGTCATCTACCTATAACACAAGAAATACGATTGCACTCCCACTAACCTTCTTGTAGACACAAGGTTCGTCCGAATTTTGTAAGAAACCAAACTGTTTGATTGTCTCATCAAACCGAATATTCCAACTCCTGGATGCTTGCTTTAATCCATAAATGGATCTTTGAAGCTTACATACCTTTTTGCCATCTTTGGATATGAAACCTTCTGGTTGTGTCATGTACACATCCTCAATCAAATTTCCATTAAGGAAAGTTGTTTTCACATCCATTTGTCATATCTCATAATCATAATGAGTAGCAATGGCTAGGAGCATCCTTATGGATTTAAGCATAGCTACTGGGCTAAAAGTTTCATCATAGTCAATTCCTTGTCTTTGACGATAACCTTTAGCAATAAGCCTAGCTTTATAGGTAATCACATTACCATCCATGTCAGTTTTCTCTTTGAAAACCCACTTGCACCCTATAGGCTTTATTTATTCGGGTGGGTCAACCAAAGTCCATACTTGATTTTCATACATGGAATCCATTTCTGACTTCATGGCTTGAAGCCATTTGTCAGATTATCAACTATTTAGAACCTCTTCATAGGTTGTAGGCTCATCATTTTCTATGAGCAATACGTAGTTGGAAATTTGACTTTGAAGGAACTCTATTTAATATATAAATGGCGGTCTTTAGTGCATAACCCCAAAAAGGATTTAGGCAATTCCG
This sequence comes from Triadica sebifera, assembly GCA_023653625.1. NCBI lineage: Eukaryota > Viridiplantae > Streptophyta > Magnoliopsida > Malpighiales > Euphorbiaceae > Triadica > Triadica sebifera. Next base: position 11,689,303 of record CM042904.1, read on the forward strand.
CAAAAGTCATCATATACCTTACCATGTCTAACAAGGTTCAGTTTCTTCCTTCAGCCACACCATTGTGTTGTGATGTGTAAGGTGGAGTCCATTGAGATAAAATCCCATTATCCCTAAGATAATCTAGAAACTATTGGATCAAGTATTCACCTCATCGATCTGATCGAAGTGTTTTAATACTTTTGCCAAGTTGTTTCTCTACTTTATTTCTGAATTCTTTGAACTTTTCATTGATGTTTAAAATTGGATTTGACATATCTAATATGTATATTCCATTGCATAATGTACCATTAGCATAAAGAATTCCATTCAACATAATACAACAACAATTGTTACTAAAAGCTAAAAGGAAACCATCTTTATTTAGACTTGAAACATAAATAATGTTTTTAGTCAAAGCAGGTACATAATAGCAATTCACCAAATTGAATATAAGCCCACTAGGGAGGGTCAATACATATGTTCCTATAGCTAATGCAGCAACCCTTGCTCCATTTCCAACGCGTAGGTCTGACTCTCCCTTATTGAGTTGTCTACTGTTCCTTAGGCCCTGCATATCAATGCATATGTGTGAGCCACAACCGGTATCTAATACCTACCCATATATTATTATTGGAAACAACAGGAATTTCAATGACAAAAATACCTGAAGTAGATGGGGCATCAGATGCCTTCTTCTTCAAGGACTCCAAGTAAGCCTTGCAGTTTCTCTTCCAATGGCCATCCTTGCCACAATGGAAGCATGTCCCTTTTGGAGCAATCTCCTTAGCCTTCTTCTTGGCCACGCCACTCTTAGGCTTCATGGACTTCTTCTTCTTCTTAAGGTTCTTCTTTGTAGAACTTAAAGAGTCCACCAGCATCACAGCCTTACTGTCCTTCTTGACAAATAGCTCAGCTATTTTAAGCAACTTAATCAGCTCAGGAATAGTGGTAGAAATTTGGTTCATCCTATAGTTAAGCACAAAATGTGAATAACTATCAGACAAACCTGTTAGAATGAAGTGAATACTTAATTCATGGTCCATCACAAATCTTAAGGTGGCCAACCTCTCAATATAGCCATTCATCTTCAATGCATATTGCACTGTAGATGTCCCCTCAACCATCTTAGTGCGGAAGAGCAACCTTGTGTTTTGAACCTTCCAGAACGTGCTTGCTCATCAAAAAGCTCTATTAGGTGGTATACTATGGAATTAGCATCCATAGCCTCATGCTGCTTTTGCAACTCAGCTGACATAGTAGCAAGCATAATGCAGCTTGCCATCTCACTATCATCGAGATGCTTTTCATATGCCTTCTGAACATCTTCAGAAGCATTAGCAGTAGGGGGATTAGGGAGTGCCTCATCTAGGACATAGCCAATCTTTTCGGATTTGAGAACTATTTTCAGATTCCTTAGCCAATCCAAAAAATTTGGCCCAGTCAACTTATTTGATTCCATTAGCGATCGCAAATTCACACTTGTCATGATGATGATTCTAGCAACCTAGATGTAAAATAGAACATGTTAGAATGTACATAAAATGCATGTTTATTAGGTTTTTAATAAATCGCATTATGGCTCCCACTATTTTATTGCGAATCCATAGCCCTCACTATGAACCCTAGAGAACTTATATGGAAGTTCTCCTAGTGGATCGATATCCAACTAGCTAAGAATAAGCTTGAGGCAACTCAACAAGCTATCCTTAGTTTGGTTGGTAGGTATCTAATCCATACCAATTGCATTATTCATGCAACTATCGAATCTTGTGCTATCAACTTATTGATATGTGCACATACATTGGGCTATCGACTCTTGATATGTGTGCATATCATGTATACAAAACCAACTTCACCTCCAATACACATTAACCTTGGCACAAATCCAACATGTTAATAATATCGGCTAAGTCTAACCCATTAATCATGAAATCTAATTTCAATGGATTTAACATATTCTTATAGAATGAGCTTGAGGCAACTCAACAACCCTAACTCTAGAAGAACTCTGGTTCTCCCCATATTAATGGAAGGCGTAAGACTTAATTGTTTATTTAGTGAGAGATTTCTTTGTTAAGTCTCATCAAGTTATTATTTCATGCTTTAATATATCATACATTCATCACATTGATATATAAAGATAGTTACATTAACTATATGACATGATTATGGACATACTAAAGTCAATCTCTTGAGCGAAAGAAAAATTGACAAGGTCTTACCTAGGTATATGTATGAATTTACAACCTAAAATAGAAATCAAATTCCTATTTCTAAGTATTCTTGTTTATGGTACCATCTCCTTTGCTTCTTGCTCCTTTGTATCTTCATTCTATCATAATCCTATGTAATCTAATAACATATTTCAAATTATAGAAAACCTCAATTTACAGTTGAGGGGAGTAAGATGAGAAGAGAAATAAATAAGAAAGAAAAAGAGGTAGGGACATGCAGGCCCTATTTACCATAAAACAAAATAATTCCATTCATGCTCAATCCCATTGGGCCTAAGTCCATAATCATCCATCATGCCTTTTCATACACCCCTAACATGCATTCTCTAATGGACAAAATAAAAATGACAATTTTGGATTTCAATTTGTAAATCGATTCAACACTTGCATCGAAATTGCCTATATGTGTTCTTTCGGTTAATTTAATTTTGTATGTCATTTTAAAGTGGAATTTAATATTTAATCAAATTAAATATAATTCCATATTTCCAGAAATAATTCAAAATTAATTCTCTTTAAAATCAGAATATTATGATGTTAAAATTAAACAATTTAATTTTAATATACTTACCAATTTCTAGTCATACTAGAATTACAATTGAACAACTTAAATTAATTCAAAATTAATTTCTAAAAATTATAAAAATTTTCAGAACATCAAATCACTATTCTAATTATCTTTAGGTCAGCTCAAGTTCATCAAAATATTTTTTGCACAAGCCAGAATTACTAAGACAAACGAACCAACACACTTAGACGCTCAAAATGACTAATTCGATATCTAGAATTTTTAAAATTTAAAATGCTTGCAAAATAATTTTGGCATTCAAATAACATCAAAATAACATATTTTTAATCACATAAAAATTATTTCAAGGTGCTTTAAATAAAATAAACACATACAACAAAATCAAACAAAATAGCCCCACCGGGTAAGCTAAAACAGTCTCGTTTTTGTGTTTGTATGAAAAATTAATTAAATAATTTTTAATTAATTATTGGAAACTTCTAGAGGCATAAAAATATTATCAATATGTCTAAATAATTTTTTCATTATTAAATTACAAGAAAAATGCAACCAGCCCCATCAATTAAGCCAAACAACAACACATGTTCATAAACAAGTCAATTTTAGGCATTTTTGAAATAAATTCAAAATTAATTATTTGAATCACATTCAAATCATTTTTCAATCAAAATAATCATTCTTAATCATCCCATGATTAGATTAAAGAAAGAAAAATATGTAAATTATATTTTACAAATTAATTTCAATTTTTCAAAACCTATTGATCCAAAAACACCAAAAACATGCAATCCCATTGGACTTTCAATTAAAATTAATTTTAATGGATATAAGGAGGCTCTGATACCAATGTTAGGTTTTGAAGAATGAATCATATTCATAAACGCAGTGAAAAATAAAATTTTTCAAAACCTAAAACAAAAGATTATTCTTGTACCATTAAAACTAATTTATATAAATGTAAATGTTAAAAATTATACCTTGTAATTTTTATTTGTTCTTCAAATCTTCACTTTGTTGGGTTGTAGCAAACCACAACAATCCACACTAGGATGTCTCTAATGATAATCCACGCAAAGAATGAAGAAGAAACTATCAAGAGAAAATGGTTTGAACAAATTCAAAGTGCTAGCTTTGAAAATGTTTTCGAGAGAATTTTTGTTGTGTCTAAAAAATATTTTTTTCACAAAAAATATTTTCATGTCTATTTTCTGCCATTTGATGTCTTTTCTATGTGAATCAAATTCAAAAATAAGATGAAAAGTCAAAAATGGAGAAAATGACAACTAATGAATAGTAATTGGCCATAATTGGCCTAATTATGGCCAATTACAGCCGTTGGCCAACGGATGGAAGCTGCAGGTGCTCTGTGTAATATCTGCTAATTTAGGCCCCGAGACGCACGTGTCGCGAAGTTGACGCGTTTGACCGATCAGAGTTTAAATTCGGATTTTTACAAAAATTGATCAAGTAATGGCTAAATTAAATGATAAATGCCTAAGTGATTTTAAAGTTTAAAGAAGTTGATTTACGGTAAAGGACTAAATTGCAAAATTTGATAAGTTTTGGGGTCAAATTGCAATTTACCAAAAATTTGAGGATTAATGAGATTAATTGCTAATCAACAAATTAATTTTGGGCACATTTTGATAGTGTTGGCCGACCATGACACTAAAGGAAGAGAATTAATATTGATTAAGTGTAAAATTGGGAGAAAATGGTCAAATGGTGTGTCCCACATGAAGACTTTTGGGGTACCCTATTTAAGGCTTTCTTTTCCTCTTGTTTTTCTCTTCATTTTCTGCTTTCTTCTCTCTTTTCTTTACCAGTCATGCCAGCTACATCATTTCCTCCATAGCTCACCTTGATTCTAGAGAGAGAAAGGAAGAGAAGAGAAAGGAAAGAGCAAGACAAGGTGATCTTCATGGTCCATAACTCCTAAGGAAGCTGGAAAGAACAAGAAAGAGGAAGAAAAATCTGGTTTGGTTGAGAGAGAAAATCTCCAAAGTTGTGATCAAGTGAAGAAAAGTGTAAGGTAAGAAGTATCTCTTCTTTTTCATCATCTTTTCTAAAGGAAGTTTGAATTTTGAGCTCATTCAAGACTTATGTGCAAGGAGATAGAAACTACGGTTTTGAGAGAGAAAAAGAGAGTTAGGGACTTGAGAAAATCATATGGAAATAATGAATTATGATGCTGTAGGAGTTCCAAGTGACAAGGAATAAGCTCTAAGGAGCAAATGAAAAGAGAAAGCTACTTAGAAGAGTGAAGGAGAAAGATTTAAGGTTTGTGCATAACTTAAGGCAATAGCCTATTTTTGTTTCAAATTATGCATGCTGAACATGATTGTAGATAAATACATTTCAAGAATGATGATGATTATGGCATGAAACCATAGGATTAGACATGTATGAATATGATCCTTGTGTGACATTGAATTAATGATGCATGTTACATAATCTTGTATGATCAAGACATTTACATGTATTAGAGAGTAATAAGTTGAGTAAAGAACCTTATAAATGCATAAAATATAATTTGGTATGATTTGGATGATGTTAGAATGAATGAAATGTGAATATGCAGATTTCCTGCTGAAAGTCACGGGTGTGACTATTGAGTCACTGGCGTGAACTAATTCACGGGTGTGAAATTAGAAATCACGGTCGTGAATGCTCTATATTTATAATTATGAATGTGGTTATCAAATGAAGAATTCAGGTAAGTAAATGAAAGTCATTATCTATCAAGTGAAATAAGAATGATATGGATATATGTATATGTATATATATATATATGGATGTGAGAATGTTATATGTCGTGATATAGAAAAATGAATTGATATGGAAAAATGAATTGTCACGGATGAAATATGTGAATTGTCATGGATGTTATATGAAATCTGATGCGGATGATAAATATGATAATATTGATGAATCTAGTAAATGAATGAAAAGATGTATGAGTATGACTATATGTTTGCAAAACAAGAAAATTGAGATGCTGATAAATTTGAGAAATTATGATTGATGTGAAAATATAAAGAAGCCCATTACTCTACTTGCGGACTAGAAACAGGATAGATGACATGTCATTAAGGGGGTGAACGGTACCATACTATACCTCAACCAATATGGCTTAAGCTTGTGAGAGCACCATTGGTCTGGGATGCTCGGTCAGTGTGGCTTAAGCTTGTGAGAGCGCTACTGACTTGAGAAAGCTCCGATGAGCACATATAAATGAGGACAAGGTGGCATAAGCTTGTGTGAGCGACCTTGATCTGGTTATTCATCTATGATGAAATTATACTCAATCAATGTGGCCTAAGCTTCTGTGAGCGCCATTGATTTGAGAAGCTCTTATGAGCCAGATAGTGGACAGGGTGGCATAAGCTTGTGAGAGCGCTTTTGATCCATAACACGTATCCAGTCTGTCCAAAAATTTAGAGTGATGTGGGCAAGATAATGAGGATATGTTAGAGTGATCCATAACACGTATCCAGTCAGATAGAGAAAGATAGCTGAAGACGCTAGATAAAGCAAGCGGTGATCCCATTCAAGTAAAGCAGCTGAACCTTGAGAAAGTGGGTTACAAGTTTTGAAAACTTTTGTATTTGGCTTTTATATTAAAGAAATGTTTACTTTTAAAGTTTGTTAGGAATTACTCTGATGTTAAAATTACTATCTAATGTAAATAAATTGTACTCTGGTTTTTGTTTATATCTATATATATACATAAGTGTAAAAAAAATAGCAATTTCAAGAAGGAAGACAGACATAGTAGCGCTCCCTTCATTCGGGCACATGTGGTTCGGGTGGGGAAGTGCTACGACACGCTGGGCCTGTTGCGGGCTGCCGCTAGACAGCCCAGCTGGCCCACAAGGTGGGCCAGCAGCCTACCTAGCCTGCGCGGGCCCACGACACTCCCGAACGATTTTTTCATGCGATCTCATCGCGATCCATCATAAAATAATTCTCTCATATTTTGGATCTTATCCAATATCATTTTACTCATTCTCCATATCTTCAATGCTTGTGACCCATTAGGTTTCCGGTTATGTTGGCCACTTAAATTAACAATTAATTTAAGAAAGTCATGAGCGGTATCTAGCAACACATCATGACCCCTAATTGACCGGATAGTCAGTGGTTTGACTACGAACCTTTCCATAGACAATTTTTGTGTAATTATTCCTTTCACAATTCTATACCCCACTTGGTTCAGAGTATGGGCGTGTGTCAACTCCTACTAGACTGACTATGTCACGTCTAGTCCAAGTAATGTTAGTTCTTGTCCTTGAGGCTCATTACTCTATTAGATATGTCATTAAAGACTATCTTTATGACATTTCCACTCTGGCCAGAGATTCCTGAGTAATGACCACAACAAGAGGCCATGGGTATACGCTCCTTCTATCAAGAGTGGTGAATCCTTTGTTGGTTACCCAATTACCTTCGAATACCTTAAGTTGTATCCAATTACTACCCTATGAGCTACCTCTCTGAGGCAACAAGGAATAATGTCAAAATACAGAATCAATATTCAAGATATCCTTGAGTACCTCAAGTCTAAGGATACTTGCACCTTTGCTATGATGCGACTATCATTGACATTTGAATAGATTATCCATATGATTGTCTCATAGTTGGTCATCCAATGTACTTAGCTACACTTAGCAAGCATCCACATGTTAACTCTAAACATCTCATGTTTATAGATTATGAGATCTACTACTCGATCCAATCAAGGAGTCTAACATGTGCTAGTCTGTCTGGATTAATAATGTCCCGTCTCATTAATCCTATGACTGGGGATAATTTTGATACTAACATAATTACACATGATAAGAATCTCAATATCATGATCTCATCATGATTTCCTTCATGCTATGTTATGTATCAAGGACTTCATTAATTGATTTAAGATCATTTATCAATTCATATATCAAATGAACATCAAATTAATGAAAAAGCCTTTTATTAATCAAATAAATTTGTACAATAAGTGCTAAAGGTGATTTCCTTTAGAGCACTACTCTAACAATTTCCTCCTAGAATTTCAGAACAATTACATGCCTGAAGCATATAAAGATGAGAAGAGGAAGGAATTCTTGAATCTGAAACAGGGGAACATGTCTGTTGCGTAGTATGAAGTGCAGTTTAATAAACTTTCTTATTATGCCACCTTCATGGTCTCTACTGAAAGAGACAAATGCAGAAAGTTTGAGGAGGGCCTCAAATATGAGATCAGAATTAGAATCACGACTACTGATCTTGATAATTATGCCAGACTCAGAGCTGTTGCAATGAGAGCTGAACGGTTAATGAAAGAAGCTGGGGAGCAACAAATTAAAAGGGTAGCACGTGAGTTCTTTGGTGAGTCTAGCAGAAAGTCGGGAAAAAGAGGTAGATATATGCTCGCACAGTCTGGTAACAGAAGTGGGTACTCCAGTTCTAGAGGTCGAGGGACGAATTTCTCTTACCCAGGCAGAGGGCAGAGCCAATATGTTGAACAGAGGCCCACATGTAGTCATTGTGGTAAATAGCATACGGGTGAATGTAGAAGGCTCACAGGATCATGTTATTTTTGTGGGTCGATGGAGTACATGTATAGAGAGTGTCCAGAAATAGCTAAACTAATAGAGACTATTAGAGGTAGAGGAGTATCTGAGACTACAATTCAGGCACGAAGGGTCTACACTACTAGTGGGACACAGGGCAGAGGAAGAAGCAGGGGCAGAACTGGTACAATGGGCAGAGGAGTGACCAGATCTGAAGGTTAGAGTTCTAGACCCCCTACTCAGGCCAGGGTGTTTTCCATAACTAGACAGGAGGCAGTTGATGCTCCCGAAGAAGTCACCAGTAATATTTAATGATGAAACATATGCACCTGTAGCTAGATTAGAAGCTATAAGAATACTCCTAGCATATGCATGTCACATGAATTTCAAACTTTTTCAAATGGATGTGAAAAGTGCATTTCTAAATGGCTATATAGATGAAGAAGTGTATGTAGAACAACCACCAGGTTTTGAAAGCTATGATTCGCCAAATCATGTTTTTAAACTTTCAAAAGCTTTGTATGGTTTAAAGCAAGCTCCAAGAGCTTGGTATGAAAGACTAAGTTCTTTTTTATTAGAAAATAGCTTCACAAAGGGAAATGTTGACACTACACTGTTCATCAAAAAGCATAAGCATGATATACTAATTGTTCAAATTTATGTTGATGATATAATATTTGGTTCTACTAATGAGCTGCTTTGTCAAGAATTTGCTAAGTGCATGACTAGGGAATTTGAAATGAGCATGATGGGATAACTTAAGTATTTCCTTGGTCTACAAATCAAACAAAGCAATGAGGGCATATTCATCAACCAATCCAAATATGCCAAAGACTTAATCAAAAAATTTGGTATGGAAGGATGCAAAAATGCCAAGACTCCTATAAGCACATCAACAAAATTGGACAAAGATGAAAATGGTAAGAGCATTAATGAAAAGCTTTATAGAGGTATGATCGGATCACTTTTATGTCTCACTGCTTCTAGACCCGATATTATGTATAGTGTTTGCTTATGTGCATGATTTCAATCATGTCCTAAAGAATCTCATCTAAATGTTGTAAAAAGGATTTTAAGATATTTACATGGTACATTGCATCTAGGTTTATGGTATCCTAGGAATTCATCTTTTTATATTATAGGATATTCATATGCAAACTATGCTGGTAGTCTTTTGGATAGAAAAAGTACTTCAGGTACTTGTCACTTCATTTGAGAATTTTTGGTTTCTTGGTTTAGCAAGAAACAAGTTTCAGTTGCTCTCTCAACTGCTGAAGTTGAATATGTAGCAGTTGGATGTTGTTGTACACAAATTCTTTGGATGAAACAACAACTTAAGGACTATGGTCATGAGATGAACCGTATACCTATAAAATGTGACAACACCAGTGCTATAAATCTTTCAAAGAATCATATTCAACACTCTAGAAGTAAACAAATTGACATTAGACACCACTTTATTAGAGATCATGTTCAATATGGAGATGTTGAATTAGAATTTGTATGCACAGAAAATCAATTAGCAGATATTTTCACTAAGTCTCTAAATGAGAAAAGATTTAATTTCATTAGAAAAGAACTAAGTATGATTGATGGATTAACCTTGTGATTACAAGAATATGAAATTTTAGTTGTTGATTTTAAAACATATCACAAGTTATAAGATAAAAATTTCTTTTATGAGAATTCATGCTTTATGAAGTAAAATCTTTGTTGAAATGATTTAGACTTGTTGCAGAACTTAATCTCAATTTGATGAAAATTATAGGAGAGTCACGCCCGTGACTTAAGTGGCCCAAAGAGGCAGTGTCGTTCACGACTTTGGTTCACGACATTCTTCACGGTTCACTCCCGTGACATTTATTCACCCCCGTGACCTATGATCATTCACGCCCGTGATGTTCATCGATCACACCCGTGCACTTATTCACGTTTTCATTCACGGGTGGAACACTGCTTCAGCAAACCATGAACATGACAATTCATGCCCGTGAACAATTAAGGCACGCCCGTGAATGTATCGAATATATAAGAAAACAGTCGGTTACAACCTTCATTTCAACTCTCCATCTCCCAAAACTGCTCTCATTTACTCTCATTCATTAAGACATTGAAGATTCTGACCCCAAATCCTTGATATTTCATTATAAATTCCACCAAAAGTTCGAATCTTCAGCAGAAATCACACATTTCTATGGTTTTTCATCATATATTCCTTCAAAAATTTTTTCTTTAAATTCCATCAACAACTAAATCTTCAAATATAGAGTCTTCTTCATCAAAGGGAAAGAGAAAGAAGTCCCATGCACCGAAGAGGTATTCAGATTACCTCATGAACATCATTCCAGAAAGTTGCCATCCTCAGTATGCAACTTTGAAGAAGAGACCTATTTTATCATCAAGGTCCTTCGAATGGCAGGCAGTCCATAATCTTAGGCTCGAGATGGCTATGATAGCGCAACTTCAAGCCTGTCATCTAAAAGAATTTGTTTAAATTCATCTGCCAACTCTACGGGAGCCAACGCTGGAATTTCTCAGCACCTTGCAGGTTTCACCAACTCGAGTGGCGAAATTCCAACTCTGCAACCATGCAAACACCCTCAGCGCCATCGCATTTGGAAAATTGTTTAACCTACCATCTGATGGCGTTCTAAATGAGACTGAGGTAGAATTCTCTGCCCCTGCAGCCTAGACACATTTTGGCATGGATTGCAGTTGGGATGTCAAGAAAACTAAGAGCACACATCTCAGGACCCCAATACATAGGTATTTGCATAGGTTTCTAACCTATAGCATTTTTGCTCGGGGAGAAAGAAATGGAACTATTAGGAAGTCAGAACTCTTCCTATTCGAGATGGCTCGCTGGGGAGTCACAGTGGCACTTTCCAGATGATTTGCAAACCATCTTCTCTCCATAGCCACCAAGACCACAGGAGATATCTTGATTGGGGCATATGTCACTCATATGGAAGTGAAGCTCAATTACTTGAAGCTGTATAACCATCACTTCAACATCATTCCTGCACATCCACGAGATAGGCTGGATGTAGAGTCATTCATCAAGATGGGAGCAGCTGTCAGAATCATTTTTCAGAACGATATCTTCTACCGTTTCACTGATACTGCTAGAGAGATTATTTGGGAAGATAATGACATGGAGGATTTTAGAGCAGGCCTCCAGGGAGTCCAGCAGAAAAAGAGGGCTCGAATTGAGGAAGCAACTCCAGTAATCGAGCAGGACATTGGACAGTCCTCAGCCTCCACACCATCTTTAGCGCAGCAGGTGGTCGACCTCTTGGCACCACGTTTCGAGCAGCTACAGACTTCCATGGATGAGAGGTTGGAAAACCTCAAGGACTTCATGGAGTCTCAGATAGACAGCCTTGAGGCTGAAGTAGCTAGGCTTCGTGATAGGATGTCTGGCTAGGATATAGGCTAGAGTGTAGCCTAAAATTGTTATGTTTGATCATTTTTTTTTGTTGTTTGTTATGTTTGCTTATGTAGGAAATCTTAAATTTCCTTTCTTAGTTTGTATCCTTTCCTTTATAATATATATTTGCTTTTGTTTACTTCAATCTACATATTCTTTTTGATTGATGACAAAAGGGGGAGAAAACTAGCAATATATGATAGGTAATATATGATAAGGGAAAGTAGTATCAAACTAGCAATATAAGAATTGTGAATCAAAAAGTGAACAGACTTTGAATTGGTTTAGATTCAACATTTCAGATGCAAAGTATATAATTGAAAAACTGAGTTTTTTATATACTTTAATTATACTTTGCATATACCTTAAAAGAAAGTTACAAATAAAAACATGCCATGATATACCTTATATATACCTTACATATACTTTATGTCTTAAAAAAGAATTATGGTATGTATTGGATATACTTCTCATATAACTTGCATATACTTAAAATCTAGTTTAATGCTACTATTCTTGCACATTATAATTTTTATCCTAAGTATATTTTGAGGGGGAGACTTATCAAAATCACATATTGCTAGATTATTTGTCACCATCAAAAAGGGGGAGATTGTTAACCTTGAGGGGTATTTCCATCATTTTGATGATAATAAATAATATAGCAATATTGTATTTAACATACTTGTTTTTGTAAGTATATTATACAGGACATGAATTAAAATAGCAAGAATGGAGAATTGGAAGAATAATCCTTGAGAAACAAAAAGCAAGAAGTAGCATGTTCACTGCCATGACTCTAGGAGTCACTCCCGTGAAGGAAGCTAACCGTTACCAAAACCAGCATTTGAAGTTCACGGCCATGAAGGAAAAACAAACCGTGAAGTAAGCATTTAAGTCACCCCCGTGAAGAGTCATGTAATTTCATCCAGAGAGCTTCACAACCAGAGTCACCACTTGGGTCACGGCTGGGAAGATTGTCACCCCCGTGAATGAAAGTGTCACCCCCGTGAAGACTTCATTCAATTTCATCCAGAGAGCTTCACGACCAGAGTCACCACTTGTTTCACGGCTGGGAAGAGTGTCACGCCCGTGACGGATTAATGTCACGCCCGTGACTCTATATGTCAAAACATTCCAGAGAGCTTCACGACCAAGGTCACCACTTCAGTCACGGCTTGGGAACAACTGTCACCCCCGTGACAAGCATATTCACGCCCGTGACCAATGAAAGAGAAAAATGTCAGGCGCAACTTTTTGGTTGGTACAACGACTAGTTTCTTATTTAATGCACCCCAACGACTATATTCAGCCATGAGAGTATAAATGGAAGCCATTTGCGCATTAAGAAATAAGAGAATGATAAGAAAAACAAAATATTAGCATATACTTCAAATCACAAGCTATCTTGTACTTTTATACTTTGAGAACAAATCTATTCTCTGTAAAAATCTTTTTGCTCCTCATATTTGAGCAATAAAGATTTATAAGTGGTTCTCTCTGTAATCTTTACTCAAGTGAGCATTGGGTAGTTCTGGGTTAAGAGTAGAACACTTGTAAGGGTTAGTTATGTGAACCTCCAAAACACAAATTAAAAGGTTGTTTGTGTGAGCCTGTAAAACACAAGTGTAGGTTGTTTGTGTGAGCCTGTAAAACACAAAGTGTAGGTTATTTGTGTGAGCCTGTAAAATACAAAGGAATTTGTTATTGTGTGAGCCATTAAAACACAAGGGATTTCTGGGTTAGGTGTGAGCCATTGTGAGAAACACCATAGTTGGGAGTGAGTTTGTAAAACTCCATTGTAACACTTAGTGTGTTAGTGAAACTCCCAATTGCGATTGGGGAGAGGAGTAGGGTTTGTTAATACCCGAACCTGTATAAATCTTTGTGTCTGATTTTTTCTATCCTTTCTAAAATTAACAATTTTATTTCCGCACTTTAAAGTTTAATTTTTGAAACTCCAATTCAACCCCCCTTCTTGGTCTAATATCTAGGCAACAGTATATTTTGAGTTATGGTGAATGGAACCATGACTGTTCCATGACTTGAACTGCCAACTGAGTGCCCTGGGCAGATCCAGAAAATTGTTTGGCCCATTTGAGCTCGTTAGAGCTAGATGATGTAACTTTTTTAAAAAATAAAAGTTATAGGTATATGTCTTAGCTAAATTTGGGTACTAATTTCAGCTTAATTGGTTATTTATAGACTAAGTTATGTCCTTTTGAAGTCATACTGGTCCGGAAGCCAATTCTATTATGGACCAGTAAAATGTTTGTTATAATTTGAAGACCATAGAGACATAATTGAAAAAAGTTGAAAACATGAAAAATATTCCATATGAACCCATAAAGTTTCTGTAAATAGGACTTATAGATTATAAGTTATGATGAACCAAAGTTGGTACCCTGAAACTGCCTAAAGGCATAAAATAAGGCAGAAAATAGAACACACTTAGAAATTCCACCAAATATTGTACAATGATCCAATTGATCTAAAATTTTAATATGTTACATAATTATATGTTAATTTGAATTAGGAATAATAATCAAGTTTATTGGTTAAGTATAGAAAAAGTTATAGGATAAACAGTCCGACAAGGTCACACTACCTCATAGGAAAAATCTTAACTATTTATATGAACAATGCATATTAATTTGTTTAAGCCACATTAAGTCTCGCTAATCATGAGTTAATCAATTATGTTTTCATATTAGTCTCTCAACATATTGGAGACACACAAGGAGCAGATAGGCCATAAGTTAGGGGTCGGAATCAAAGGAGAACGGTGAGTCTAATTATCAATTGAATTCTTTAGTGCAAATGAATGTTGCTTGCTATGTGATGCATATGATTGTCATGATTTGTCCTTGATGATATGATGATGGATAATTTGTGACATTTGTGGTACATATAAATGGTATACATGTGTGTATCTGAGGTATATGTTGACATATGTAATATATATACATGGTATGTATATAGTATATGCAAGGTATATGTGTGGCATATGAGGCATATATGTGGTATATGTATGTTATATGTGATAAGATACAATGGTTGATGAATGCTTAAGTACAAGTGCATATGTATATGGACTTAAAAAGGCATTGTGACTAGTTAATCGATATTGTAAAGCAAAAGAAGAGGCTTATGGCCCAACAAATGTGCAAATGAAACAAATGATCAAGCTAGCTAGCAAATGCAAATGCAAATGTTCACATGGAAACCCAGGGCAATGTCTGTTTAACTTAGTCACAACAAAATGAAATAAGCAAAGCATTTGCATACATAAGGAGTAATGATTATATGTTTCAACTTTATTGATATTTATATGATACTGATGAATGGAATGGAATACATGGTATGTATTGGATTTGTGAGTTATTATTATGAGTTGTTCGGTACTTTAGAGCTCATTTGATGGTTATTCTCACTGAGCCGCAACTCATCAATTTGCATCATTTTTCAGATAAAGAAATGTGATGCCCCACTTATATAAGAGGGATGTCACAAGCTTAACTTGATAAATCTGCTCGGATTAATTTTTTTTTCATTTTAAATAACTTAATCTATTTATTTATTTATATTGGTTTAGGCAGGTCATTCTTATTAATAATATATATATCATTATATTGTTCACACATAGTGCACCCAATTATATTACTTAATTATTTACATACACAATATGAACATATGAGTCAAGTCCACCACAAACCATATACATAGTCAACCAAGAAAAGAAAAAAAAACTATTAAATAACCAACCCTCTAACTATCTCTCTTGTGTCTCTGTTGATATGGGCTTGGATTTCCTTCTTGACCACTTCACTTCCTACCGTCTATAGTTCCAATTCATGCGTGAGAAAAACCCACGCTAAGCTATCTCTAGCTTAGTGGTACATATAGGCATTAAGTTTTTCCCAAGCAGTCACACAAATGCATGTCTCAAATAATTCATGAAACACTGAATTTTTATAGCATATTTGTCATATAAAAGAATTAACCACATCACATAGCAGTATAAGCATAATAATCATATTCTATAATTAAGTTTTCAATACCTCATATAAACATTTCATTTCTTAATCACTTATGTCAATAATATAATTCCCACATTTCATTCCAAAGTCTTTAATTAGTATCAGCCCAAATCTCATTCCCGGACTGTCCGGATATGGGATGTGAAATAAGCGTGCTCGCAAAGCTTAAGCCACCCTACTCACCATAATCTCAAGTCAAGGGTGCTCGCGGAGCTTAAGCCACCTTGACCGAATATAATCATGTCATCTGTGTGTAATCAGGATCAGGGACGCTCCCAGAGCTTAAGCCACCCTGTCCCTAAATCATATCCATATCGGTACCGTAACTTCCCCATAATGATGCACCATCTATCCTATGTTAGTCCTCAGCTAGAGAAATGGGCAATTAACACCATTAATTTCTTGTTCTATAACCAATACTCAATTCACATTAACACAATCATATACTCACCATTTATTTCAAAACCAAGTGATAGCATGATATTTTATCAAATATTAGCATAATGTTAAGTTCATAGTCAATAACATTTCTATAATTTTAAAACATGTCATAATATACTATTTCATCATTGTGACAAATAATTCATGTCATGTACACACAATCATGCATAAGGGCAAAACATAATACATATACGTACAAACCTCGATAGTATTTTCCTTTTCCCAAATATAAGTTCAGAGCTTGTTCACTTTTATTGGTGTTCTTCTTGTTGAAATCCTAATTTAAAAATATAATTAATTAAGAGCTTGATAAAATATTTATTCTTAATATAATTTAAATAAATAACTATAATTTCTATTAAGCTAGAGCAAGACCTCAAAGGACTGTTGGATTAATAAATTTTTCTACACTTATCCAATTTATATGATTCTTAATCCTAATTAAATATAACATGTAAAACTAAAATATACTAAAATTTCAGAATTTTTGAACCTTTACATAATTTGTGGTATAATTTTAAATATTTCCCTGTTTTCTGCCCTTAGGCAGTTTCGAGGTACCCACTTTAAAAATTCATAGCTTTCAATTTTTAGCTTCAATTATTCTGAAAATGTTTATACAGTTATATAAGTTAATGTGGAATGTTTTTCATGTTTAACTCATTTCCAGATTCGGTCTATAAGATTCTTAAATATAGGAGGATCTATAACTGGTTCAACATAAAGCATCAACCCGACCAGTTTAATTGTTCAGCTCATAACTCACAAAATACATGATATTTTAAGGTGGAACTTTCACAAAAATTTAGATAAGACATAGGAGTCAATTTATGTTTTTAACTTTGGCTAATTCGATCTAAAAATAGGATAAAATATAAGGAAGAAGTTACTAGAACTGAGCAGGCATATGAAACCAGCTCAATAAAGGATTAGTCATAGTTCATTTCAGAATAACTCAACCTACACAAGAGAAATTTATACGAAATTTTTCAGAGACCTCAATAACATATATATCTACAACTTTAAGGTTTTACAAAACCTCGGATTAAGCCACTAAGATAATCAATTTGTACAAAAACCGTAGGTCATTTAGTTGATATGTCTCCCTGAACCAATTTCATTCCAATAACCATATCTCTTGATATACTCAAAATAATTCAATAAAATTTGGTAGAGATATACTAAAGACATATATGAACAACTTTTATGTTTTATACTTCTTCAGATTTGGTTGATAACTCACTCGAAAATCGAATGCCAAATACTGATGCTATACAGTCCTAATACTCTAAAAATACAAGAATAAGTGAAAGATGATCACTTACCAAGAACAAATCTATTTGGAGTGAACTTCTTGAAAATCATGGAGGCTGGTGGTTGGAGAGAAATGGAGGCTGGTGGTTGGAGGAAGAATAAGAGTGGAGATAAGATTGGTGTGGAGATAAGGTTGATGTTATTATGACTTTAGATGCAATTAACTCAAATACACTCCCCCTTCCACAAAACCACATTCGACCCCCCTATCCTCTTTCTTTTTTTTTTTTTAACTTGTTCTATTTTAATTAATTAATTAGTTTTTTTTATTTTTTTACATATATTAAATTCCACTAGCTTTTATTAAACTGTAATTTTACTACAATATGCCTAACCATATTAAATTTTATCAATCTATTTAATTCATTTTTATTTCTTATTTAATAATTTACTCAATTTATTTTAATATCTAATGTCAATCATATAGTTTCTATGCATATCAAATACTTATTCTAACTATATGCTAATTAGTGACCATTACAAGAAAAGTGATAGCTAATTTTGAGTAGCATATAAAAGACATGGAGCACAGGTCACTGGCCGAGCCTCATCACTCTCTCTCCTTGCATTCCACACGAGCATGAAAACATGTCATATGTATTTTGGACTTATATGTTTGAATATGTATTGTCACTCTAGATTAGTTTTGAAATGTATAAATGGAAGCAACCCGTAATCCTTCGGATGTAAAGTTTATGTTTTAATATATGTGATATATCGTATTGTGATTTTTAATGTTGACTTGAAAAGTCATTGAGTGATATTACAGGATATGAGACTTGCAAAGTCATTGACAAGTATTACAGGATATGAGACTTGTAAAGTCATTAGTTGATTTTACAGGATATGATATGAAAAAAATTTACTACCAATGTTAACAGGGTATTTTGCTTTTCCAGTATGTTATGCGTGACTACTTAATATAGGGATAGGTTTTACTGAATTGCATAAGGTGTGACGTTACAATAAATGCACTTGGCGCAAAATTTTTAAGCGGGTAATGACAATATTACAAAAGACAATAATGACATTATTATAAAAGCGCTCAATGCAATATTATGAAAGCTGATAACTGCAACTCCGTTATTCCTATTAGTTAGTTCGGTTATATGTATTATGGATACAAGAAAAATAAAAAATAACAATAATATAAAAGTATGTCATTTATAATGTTGTGATAACTAAAAATAGTTAAATATTAAATGTTTGGTGACATTTATTTGATTTTATATAATTCTTTTATTTTATACCTTATTTGTGAATGAAAAAATGATATGTAAGAACATTTAAACTTATAATTAAATGAATAAAAGAATGACATGTATCAAATTTCTATCCTTGAAGCACCACTAAGTTAGTAACTTAGCATGGGTGGTTTCCTCTCACGTAGATTTTAAAGGATAGCCGTAGATAGTAAAATTGTCAGAAAAAAAGGGTACTTGGATGAAAGCAGCTAAAAGCTTTGGACTTATTTTTGGTATATTTTATCAAAAGCTTTGTAAATTAAATTATAGTTCTATTTTATTTAGTGTGTATTAGAGATGTGACTTGTAATGTAATGGACATAGTTTGAATGTAAATTAATATATTTTATAAATAAATAAAATTTTGAATATCGGTGTTGGTAATAAATTTATTTTAGTGTTTGTAATATTTTTGCAAAAAAAAAATTATATTTCGTTTAGCTAAGCTTATAAGATAGTTAGTCAAGTAATGTTCACTTACCATGCTGAACTGAAGTGGGGTAAGAGGGTGTTACATATATATATATATATATATATATATATATTAAATAATCATAAACATTATTTATAACTTTTATATTTTTATTATACAAATATAATATAACTTAAACTTATAATTAAATATACTTTAATTTGTAAAATTAGATGTTAACTAAACCTACAACTTCCACCAATATTCAAGAAGAGTACAAGATTGAGTTTTCTTAGCTCATTCCTAATTAGATGTTTCTCTAAGTCTAACACCAAATCTCACTCCCAACCTAAGAGTTTTCATAAGGCTTATCAAAATCCTTTACAATTATTTTCACTTAAACTAACACCCAACCCTTACAATAACTTGAGTTTTTCTTAGGCTAACTCTCAACCTAAACCCTAAGTGTTTTATGGCTAATATTTACACCAATCCACTCTTAAAGACAATAAAAAGATTACAAAAGATGGAGAAATTAACTAGCAAAGCTTAGATACGAGAGGTCATTGTCCTCATATTCAATGACTTTTAAAAGGATATTTATAGTCTTAACCCTCCAAAAAACCATTACAAACAAATTCATTAAACCCTTTCTAATAGTTAGTTTGTGCAGCATTTACTGCACAATCAAAAACTGAATCACGGTCACAATTTCTCCCAAAGTGGTCGTAATTTTTCAAATTTTCAATCGCTACTTCTATTAGGCAGCTTTTGATTGGTTCATAACTCCAACAGTCAAATCCTTAGGAAGTTTGTGGTCACATTTTACTGTTGTGATCATGCTTCTGTTGTCATGGATTGTTATTACAGTCGCGCTTCTCGTTAAGAACCATTGTGTCTAATCTTGGATTTTGCTTGTAATACAATCATGATCACGATTCTCTATATTACAGTTGTGAACCTCATACTCCTTATAACATGTGTATGTGTGGCTTGTTATTTTTGGTCTTCCCTTCAAAGGTCTTGCCAATATGAATATCATAGTTGCAAACACCTTTTCATGACAAACTTCATGGTTATACTTCATGTCACAAATTGGACTCTTTCTTTATCACTTTTAGCTTTATGGTAGTCACAGTCATGAAGTCTAAGTGTGAAGCCAAAACATCTATTTCCCAGACAATGAACCAAAAAGGGGGTTGAATTGGTTCGCAAATAAAATTTTGCTTAATTGAAAGTGCAGAATAAATAAAATAGAAGAAGGAAGGAAGGAAGGAAGGAGAGATATCACACACAAGATTTATAAAGGTTCGATTATTAACAAACCTTACTCCTCTCCCCAATCTCGATTGGGTGTTTCACTAACACACTAAGTGTTACAATGGAGTTTTTTAAGCCCACTCCCAATTATGATGTTTCTCTCAATGGCCAACACCTAACCCAGAATTTCCCTTGTGTTTTTCAATGGCTCACAAAAAAACCAATTCCTTGTGTTTTATGGCTCACACAATAAACCTTTAAAAGTTTTTCACTTTTAACCCAATATACCCAAGCTTACTTTTGAGTAATTGATTACAATGAGAAACACTCACCAACCTATAATACTCAGAAGTTATGAGCAATTAGGTTTTCATAAAAAGTAGAGTATTGTTGAAAAACAATTAATGCACAAGACTACAACGAGACTAACGATGAAAAATAATTGTTGTTCTTCTTATTCTTGTCGTTGGGATTCATAAATGACTTGCATTTATACTCCCTCTGTGAATTATAGCCATTTGGGTGCATGTATTGTGAAAATAGTCGTTGAACCAACTCTTAAATCGCATCTGACATATTTCTTTATCCTCATTCACGGGCGTGACTATATGTGTCATGGGCGTGAATGTTTTTCTAAGCTGTCATCCAAGTGGTGACTCCGGTCGTGACACTCTCTAGAAGAATTGGAAATGTTTGGTCACGGGCGTGACTAAACCTTCACGGGCGTGACTTATTTAATCATTCACAATTGGTTTGATCCTTCAAGGCTGTGAACTTTAAATGGTAGAAAATTGGTGCTAAGCTATTTTTATGGGCGTGACATTAGTAGTAATGGGTGTGACACTTTGGTATTTCTTGATTTTTATCTTTAAAGATGTCTTTCAATCTTGCTTCAAGTTCTAATCAAAGTATATCATGTTTAACACACTTAGAGCATAAACATTGTTAAATACATTATTGTTATTTTATTTCTTATCATCAAATTGATGGAAATACCCCTCAAGGTTCAAAAATCTCCCCCTTTTTGATGGTAACAAAAAATCTAGCAATACGTGTTTTTGAGAAGTCTCTCCCTCAAAAGATGCTTAAGATTAAAATAATAAATTGCAAGATTTGAAAGAAATATAGCAAAGGTATTTGCAAACTAATAAGGTATATGCAAGGTATATCTTAAATATATCTTATCAAATAAAACATGTATAATCAAGTGTTTTCAAAAGTATATGTGAGATATATGTTAAATATATCTTATGCATTAAATAAGATGAGTTCAAATAAGTTCAAGTTGCAAGGTATGTGAGGTTGATGTGGGGTATAACTTATACATATCATCAATTTAAATAAATTTTGCATATTTCATTAACCATACATTTTAAATTGCATATTCATGCCATCATATATTGAACACATATATGCTTCTTTCTCCCCCTTTGTCACTAGCAAAAAGATTGAAATGTAAATAAGATAGTTGTATTAAAAATTAAAAGAAAATGATTACATTAAAATTAAAATGCATAAAGATAAAGTTGTTGAACCTTGAGGGGTATTTCTGTCATTTTAATGCTAACAAATAAAATAGCAATAATGCATTTAACATAGTTGTTTTCTAAGTTTATTGAACAGGGTATGGAACATGATAGCAAGAATGGAGAATGGAAGACTAAGCTTAAAAAGACAAAAATTGAAGAAATAGCATTATTGACACTCGTGACCTTTTATGTCACGCCCGTGATGAAGCTTAGCGCCAACTCCCAAACATTTAAAGTTCACGGCTATGAAAAATGATAGCAATTGTGAATGATCATATCAGTCACGCTTGTGAGAAAACATGTCAAATTCCTCTAGAGAGCTTCACAGTCAGAGTCACTACTTGGACCATGGCTAGGAAGGATGTTCACGCTCGCAAAAGAATAATGTCACACCTATGATAAATCATTTTCAAATCCTTCCAGAATGCTTCATGGTCGAAGTCATCACTCAATTCACAGCTTAGAAGAACATTCACGATCGTGGCACACTTATTCACGACCGTGAAAGAGGAAAGAGAAACATGTCACATGTGAAATTAAGAGTTGGTGCAATGACTATTTTCTCATTAAATGCAACCAAACAGCTATAATTCGCTATGAAAGTATAAATACAAGTCGTTTATGAATCCAGAACAAGAGAATAGCAAATACTTCGAATCTCAATCTTGTTGTAGCCATTTGTGCATTTACCACTTTAAAACAAACATTAATTCTCTGTAAAAAATCTTTTTGCTCATTGTTTTTTGAGCATTATAGATTTGTGAATGTTTCTCTTTGTAATCTACTACTCAAGTGAGTTTGGGTTTATTGGGTTAAGAGTAGAACACTTGTAAGGGTTATTTGTGTGAGCCTTTAAAACACAAGGAATTGGTTTATTGTGTGAGCCATTAAAACACAAGGGATTTCTGGGTAAGTTGTGATCATTGTTAAAAACACCATAGTTGGGAGTGAGCTTGTAAAACTCCATTGTAACACTTAGTGTGTTAGTGAAACTCCCAATTGAGATTGGGGAGAGGAGTGGGGTTTGTTAACACCCGAACCTCTATAAAAAATTTTGTGTGATATCTTCCTAACCCTACTCAACTTAATTTTTCTTTTCGCACTTAAAAGTTAAGAAATTTTAATATCCAATTCAACCCCCTTTCTTAGTACAATATTTGGGCAACAAAACTCATATAACAAAAAAGGTAACACCACCACATGATAACTAGGACTCTAACTAGGCTTAAGGCCTGACAAATCATCCCTAATGTGTGCAACTTATGCCTTGAGGAATTCCATAAGAGACTCCATAAAGTCTTTGAGGTTCTCAAACCTCTCATCGATGGAAACCTGCATCATGTCAAGGCGAGGTGCTAGAAGATTAGCAACCTGCTATGCCAAAGTGGGTGTGGAAGAGGCCGATGTCTAACCAACATCCTCAGCCACCACTGGTGTAAATGTCTCATCACGGGCTCACTTCCATTGCCGGACATGCTAGAGGCCAACTTTGAAAGCTTCAAAGTCATTATCCTCCCAATTAATTTCACCATATGGAGTGGTGAAATGGTAGTAGACTTCTCCTTCATAAAGAAAACGGACAACTGCTCCAATTTTTATACATGACTCGCCATCGAATCGGTCTCATGGATGTGCTGAAATTAGAGTGTAGATATGTTCGTTGAGATTCAAATAACCTAAGTCAATGGCAAAATGTGTCACATATCCTCTGATCAAAATGTCTCCTAACGGTTTCATTGCAGTGGAGAGGAGGTGATTTGCGAACCATCATGATAAGGCTACGATTAGTCTTCTACGTGCCATTTCCAGTAAAAAAAGCTCCGACTTCCTGATAGCACCATTGCTATCCCCATGAGCAAATATACTCTAAAGGAGAAACCTATGTATATAGTTGTGCACAGGAGTCTGAAGATGGGTGCTCTTCAACTTTTTCACATGTCCGTTGTATTCCATGCCAAAATGTGTCCAAGCTGGATGGGCATAAAACTCTACCTTGCTCTCGTTGAGGATGCCATCGGAAGGAAGCTTGAAAATGGTGCCAAACTCCACTGCAGAGAAAGTGCTAGTATGCTTGCATAGCTAGAATTTGACAGTTTCAGTGGGTGAGACCTGCAATGTGTTTAGGAACTCGAAAGTGGGTTCCTTTAGCATTAGACGATAGATTTCCACAAACTCTCAAAGATGATGAGCTTGTAGTTGTCCCATCATGCCCATTTCAAGACCAAGAGTCCTGATACAACTCCACTCAAAGGAACGTGATGAGAGCAGAGGTCATTTCTTGAGAGTGGCATAGCGCAGCTGGAAATGTTCTAGAATGACATGAGTAGGAAATTGGTGTAGCATTTAGGAGCGTGTTTTTTCTTTCTAGTGCCCTTGGAGGAACCAAAATCCATCTTTTTGATAGCTTGAACAAATGAAGAAAATAGATTTTTAAAAAATAGATTGAAACCTTTGAGAAACTAGTGATTCATTAATGAGAAAGGGGTTTGAGACGGTTTTATAGAGGGAAAAGTAAGTGAGGAGGCAGGATTTTGTGAGAAATATTGAATGGGTGTGTTAAATGCTAGAATATGGAGAGATGGAAATGAGAAAAGACAAAAAATTTCATTTTATAGTCAATAGGTTCACAGCCGTGAATAACCATTCACAGACGTGAACCATTGAGGTCACAGTTTGTTAAAGGGGCACTCTTGCCATGAAAAGAAAAGTGAAATGAGTCACGGTCGTGACATTAAAGAGTCAATGGCGTGAAAAAGGCTTTTCACGGGTGTGACAAATATAGTAATGGGCGTGAAGCTTAGTCTTCACTACCTCTTCCCGTGAGGCAAGTCATGAAGCAAAGTGTGAAAGCTTCTGGAACTATTTGCTAGCATTGTTCACATCCGTGAATATATGTCACGGCGTGAACCACCTCAAATCTTCAAAAAATAAAACTAAGCCTGAAACAAGACTAGAAGATTTCAAAAAAGTTTCTATGTCTTAAAACACATATTTCTATCATGTTAACCACTTCATACTACAAAATCAATCATGTAACATGCATCTTATTAATATTCAAGGTTCACATGACCTACAATTGGCAAAAAAAAGGACAATGTGTATCCATCAAGCATACCAAACTCTCTTCTTATAAAACAAAAACCTTCTTAATTAAGAGGTTTGGTAAAAATATCTGCTAATTAATTATTTATATCAATAAATTCTAACCCAACATCTCTATATAGAACATGATCTATAACATCCAGTAATTTAGGGCCCGATTGTGCGTGACCATAGTGGGGTGCGCAGGTTCAATCAGAGTCTAAATTTGAACCCATTAAAAAATAACTAATAATAAGGAAAAATAATTAAGGGCATTATTATTTGGAAATTAAAAAGATTAGTGCTAGAATTAGAAAAAAATAAAATTTCCTATGGACAAAACTGGTATCATGACAATTGTTGGGGGAAAAAGTGTGAATGTGGAGGAAGATGTGGCAAATAAGGAATTTCTCAAAGTTTAAATGTTAATCAAGATTATTTAAGTTAATTAACCAATGAGAATTAGGATTAATTTTAATTAGTGGGATCCACTCCTTAATCAAAGTATAAAAGTCAAAAAAGGGAGGAATTCTCCATTCTTCCAACAAAAATATCTAACTTACATTCTTCTACTTCTCTTCACCCATGTGCCATCCATCATAGGCCTCCAAAAGCTCCATTCTTGATTCAATCCAAGCTTGAAAAGGAAAGAAAAATTTAGTTTTGAGAAAGGAAATTTTAGAATTTAAGAGTTCTTACTACAAAGGGAATAAAGGAGCAAGAATGAAGGAAGAAAGAAGAAAGGAAAGGGAGATTTGTTAAAGGGAATTTCGGCCCACTTTGGGAACTCTTAAGGTGAGTTTATTCTTCTTAAATTTAACCTTTTTATTTTTATTTGAGACCCATAATGATGATATATGTGATTAGGTTTAGCAGATTGAGCTTATGTTGCAAGATTGAACTTAGAAATTTAAAGTTTGCAACTAATTGACCAAAGTGTAGTTAAACTTTGAATTAATGATAATTGATGTGTGTTAATTATTTAGTGACTTAAAAACTAGAGAAAGGTAACTTTAATGGATGAAGAAGGGGATGCCTTAGATAAGTTAATTTGGGGAAATTTTAAATTAACATATAAACACCACAATTGGTGATAAATGAAATGTGAATTGAGTGTTGATTTCAAGAAAATGAATTGGGAACTATGGTAAGGTTTTTGGGCAGCCATGACATATTAAGAGAAAAGTTTAACCTTAGTACATTTGGTCTAAATTAAGGTGTATAATATATTAGGAGCATTAGAATATTATGTAGACATGAAAAAACAATGAAAATGGATGATTGGATTGAGATATGGTAGGAAAATCAAATGAACAAATGAGAGGCCCTCAAGAGGGTGACAAAGGCAAGGAGAAAGCTAACTAGTAAGGGGAGAAAAAAGACTAATTAAGAGAAGATCCAAGGTTGATTATGTATGTGCTTTATTGATAAAAATCTTATATGTGATTTAATGGTATGAAATTATGTTTTAAAGTGTGTGATATGAATGTCGTTTGTCATAATGTGGCTAAGTGTTGGCTTTAAATGTTTTATATGATAATGAGACCAAATGTTGTGAAATCATTAAGATATGTGAATGCAATTGTGATATGGAAACTTTGACATAAAAATGAAGGCATATGATAAATGTAAGTAGTACATAGAGTGATGCCAATTGATGACCCTGCTGTAGGGATTCTGGAACAGTCTTCACTATTTTGATTATAACTTGAGTTATGGAATTTTGTTTTATGTGTTCATTATTGGAATTGAAAGATAAGACATAGGGATTTAACTATATAATCTAAATATATCTGAATTTGCCCAGAAAAATACATAAAGTTCAGACCTAAAATCTGTCCAGAAAATTCTGGGCAGAAATTGTAGTGACAATTCAGTGTTCATTTGGCCATAACATTTGATAGAAAACTGGAATTTGAGTGATTTTTTATGCATTTGAAATCTGAGACAATAAGATTCAAATTTTTATAAGATTATAACTTCAAATTCGAATTATAAATGGGTTAAAAATAAAGCCCAAAATTGTGGCCGAAATCTACCATAGGTAAACACTTAAAATATTGGGTTATGCATGTGGTGTGATAAGTTTATGTAATAATTAGTGTGAATTTTTACTTTAATGGTAATTACAAATGTTTAATAAATTATTTATGTGTGATATTTTGGTGCAATAATAATGGGAATAAAGAACAAAAAAATAAATAAGCATAATTGTGATAATTTAATTGTATTGTCATTTTTGGAAATAATGTGAATTAAAATAAAAATAGTTAAGTCCTATGACACCTAATCTAGAACTAGAATAGAGAATAGTTTGACATGTTAATCAGGGGATTTAAGACACTCGGTGCCAAATATAAAAGCCGGAAATGACAAATTTATAAATGCATTGGGCTCAAAATTATTAAGCCGGTAATGACAATATTATGAAAGCCGGTAATGACATTATTATGAAATGCTTGATGCAATATTCTAAAAACCGGTAATGACAACCCTATTATTCCTACTAGTTAGTTCGGTTATAAGTGTTCTGGGCACAAGAAAATGAAAAATAATAATAATATTAAAGTATGTCATTTTGATAATATTATATTAATTAAAATTGTTAAGTATTACATGTTTGATGAAATATAATTCTTTATTTTATGTCTTATTTGTTAAATTTATAAATGACAAGTAAGAAAATATATGTATGTAAAATTTTTTATCATTGAAGCACCACTAAGCTTGTAGCTTAGCGCAAGTGGTTTCCTCGCGCGTAGGTTTAAAAGGGTAGCAGTAGGTAGTAGAATTGTTAAAAAAAAAGGACACTCAGATGAAAGCAGCTAAAAGCTTTTGATTTATTTTGGTATATTTTTATCAAAAGTTTTGTAAATTAAATTATAGATTTTTGTTTCATCTAATGTGAATTAGAAATATGAACTTGTAATGTATTGAACAGTGTTTGAATGTAAATTAATATATTTTATAAATAAATAAAATTTTATTTCTGTGTTTGTAATATTTTTGTAAAAAAAAAAATTATACTTAATTTCATTAATTTTATAAAACAGTTATATGGGTAATGCTCACTTACCTTGTTGAATGGAAGTGGGGGAAGGGGGTGTTGCAATTTTTGGTATCAGAGCCATAGGTTTAGACAATTCTTATTTAGTGGGTATAGAAAAATATGTGCATGGTTTTAGCATTTGCATTGTTTTAAGCTGCTATATTCTAATAAGGGACCCTTCTTCTGATAATGTAGGTTTTAATGGATACGGAATCAAGAGAAAGTCACGAAGAATAGGAGGGTGATAATATAGCTAATTCAGCAACTCATAGTAGTCAACATCAATTAGAGCTTCGGAGCTTAGTGTGATAGCTCCACAACATGCTGAAGAACAAATTGATCCGGGTCAGGTACCCCTTATGCAATTGATGACTACCTTGTTATAGCAGATAGCACAAGTTGTGCCACCACTAGCTCCACCAGCTCCCCCATTGCAGCCAAAACCCCAGATTGATAAATTAAGAAAATATAGGGCTACATATTTTATGGGCAAGAAAGAGGATGACCTAGCAATAGCAGAATTTTGGTTGGAAAAGATATCGTGGGTTTTCGAGGAGCTGCAATGTCTAAAGGAGTACAAGGTTAGATATGCAGTGTCCCTCCTTTAGGAGCATGCCTATGACTGGTGGAAGTTGGTGTTAGCAAAACCCCAGACTCCAAACTCTTAGACATGGGATTTCTTTATGGTAGTGTTTAAAAAGAAATATGTGCCAAGAGTCTATGTTGATGAGAAAAAACGAGAATTTATGAATTTGAAGAAGAGGGATATGATAGTAGCTGAGTATGAGATGGAGTTCACCAAGCTAAGCAAGTATGCAATGGGAATTGTTGGCGATGAAACTGATAAATGTTATAAATTTGAAGATGGCCTCAATGAGGAGATTGGATATTTAGTGGCTTCCCACCAGCATACAAATTTTTCTACACTAGTGTTCTCTGCCATTAGTGTTAAAAGAAGGAAAAAGTTGAAGACAGAAGAGCACCATAAGAAATCAATAGCTAGTGTGGCTCAGACATCTAGTAGGAAAAGGTAGATAGTACCTACACCATTTCAGTCACAGGTTATTGGGCAAACATTTTCTGGTTAGCGAGGACAACATTTTAAACCTGCAGCATCATCTACTAGTTCACCAGCATCATTTTACAAGAGACCAGCTTTTGCTATGTGTCAGAATTGTGGTAGAGCTCATACAAGAGAGTGTTGGTGGTTGACTAGGGCATGTTTGAGATGTGAAGCTACTGACCATATGAATAGAGATTGTCCCAAACTTAATATAGGCAGTATGGCACCAGCACAGACTATGGCAGTAGTACAAAGCCGTAGTAGAGGTTGAGGCCAGTTTAGAAGTGGTCGTATCAGACAAGGTCAGGGGGTATCTGAGATAGTTAACAGACCCGGAGGTAGTAGAGCTCTAGCTCGGGCATATGTGATGAGAGCTCATGAGGACCAAGATGCACCGGATGTCATAGTTGGTAAACTATCTTTATTTGACTTTGATTTACATGCATTGATAGATCCAAGTTCCACTCTTTCATACATAAGCATAGTTGCACTTAAATAGGTGAACATGGTTCCAAAGACCTTAGAATATGAGATAGTTGTGACTAATCTGCTGGGACATAGTGGAAAGTGAATCAGATCTATAGAAACAGTTCAATAATAATTTAAGGTAGAGAATTTCCAACAGACCTAATAGAACTACCTTTTCATGAATTCAATGCTATTATGGGTATGGATTGGTTGACAAAGCATGGAGCTATAGTCGACTACCGATCTAGAAAAATTGTACTTAAAATTCTTGGGTAGGATGACACTATCATTCAGGGTGAAGGTCAAACATGTTTGATTAGTGTTGTTTCTGCATTAAAAGCTCAAAAATACATTAGGAAGGGATGTGATGCATATTTGGCCAATATGATAGATACCAGGAAGGGGAGCCTAGAACTCAAGGACATCCCCGCAGTGTGTGAGTTCCCAAATGTGTTTCCTGAAGACTTACAGAGGTTACCACTAGATAGAGAGATAGAGTTTGCTATTGATGTGATTCTTGGTGCAACCCTAATATCAATTACTCCTTATAGAATGGCACCTGTAGAATTGAGAGAGCTGAAGGTTCAATTGCAGAAATTGCTAGACAAGGAGTTCATAAGACCCACTGTGTCACCATGGGGTGTTCCAGTGTTGTTTGTGAAAAAGAAAGATGGCACCCTACGATTATGTATTGATTACTGACAATTGAACAAGGTGACAATTAAAAATAAATACCCACTACCTAAAATTGATGATTTGTTTGATCAATTGAAGGAAGCAGAAGTATTCTCTCAGATTGATCTCAGATTCGGGTATCATCAACTAAAAATCAAATGGTTAGATGTGTCGAAAACAACCTTCAGGACTCACTATGAGTTTTTGGTTATTCCTTTTGGTTAACCAATGCACCAACTACCTTTATGGATATGATGAACAGGATTTTAGGCCTTACCTTGATCAGTTTGTGGTAGTTTTTATAGGTGATATCCTGGTGTATTCGATGGACATGGGAGAACATGATAGACATATCAAAATAGTACTTCAAACATTGAGGGAAACTCAATGGTATGCAAAACTGTCAAAATGTGAGTTTTTGTTGGAAGAAGCGAGATTCTTAGGCATATTGTGTCAGTTGAAGGAATCCATGTGGATCCTAGAAAAATAAAAGCGAATCTAAGTTGGAAGCTGCCCTACAATGTAATAGAAGTCCGAAGACTACTACATAAGGTTTATGAAGGGATTTTCAAGCATAGCTGCACCAATTATCAAGTTGTTCAGAAAAGAAATTAAGTTTGAGTGGACAGATCGATGTTAGGCAAGCTTGAGAAGCTAAAAGTCATGCGAACTAAATGACCTATTTTGACCCAACCTATGCTAGGGAAATATTTGGTGATATATAGTGATGCCTGTTATAATAGGCTAGGTTGTGTGTTAATGCAAAAGGATAATGTAGTTGCTTATGCATCCAGGCAATTAAAGCCTCATGAACTAAATTACCCTACTCATGATTTGGAGTTGGTAGCAATAGTGTATGCTTTAAAAATATGGCGACATTATTTGTATGGTGAGCGGTGCTACATATATACAGATCATAAGAGCCCCAAATATTTTCCCACCTAAAAGGAGTTGAATTTAAGGCAAAGACGTTGGTTGGAGTTAATTAAGGATTATAATTGTATTATTGATTATCAGCTAGGCAAAGCCAATCTAGTAACGGATGCCTTAAGTAGAAAAACACTGGCAGGTATACCTTATAATTTTCTCAATTATAATATAATATATAATAATAAATTAAAAATTATACTCGTAATTTATTTTGGTAGAGTTACGGGTCCAACCTACTTTAAGGCAACAAGTGAGAGAAGCTCAGAGGCAAGATCAGAAATTGATGATAATTGCTGAGGTAGTTAAAAAGGGGGAGAGACCTAAATTTATGATTGAAGTTAATGGAAGCATAAGTTATAGAGGAAGATTGTGTGTGCCAAATGACAGTGGATTAAAGCAAATAATTCTAAAAGAGGCATATAATACAATTTATTCCATGCATCCAGGAAGCAATAAAATGTATCAAGACATGAAGACTCATCATTGGTGGCCAGGAATGAAGAAAGATATTGTGGAATACACTACAAGATGCTCGACATGCCAACAAGTGAAAGCAGAGCACCAGGTACCATCTGGATTGTTACAACCTATTACTATCCCAAAATGGAAATGGGAAAGGATTGCAATGGATTTTTTATCTGGGTTGCCTTTGACCCAAAAGAAGCATGATGCAGTATGGATAATTGTTCCCAAAAGAAGCATGATGCAGTATGTATAATTGTTGACAGGCTTACCAAATCAACTCATTTTTTGCTAGTTCGAATGGATTATTCGTTGAGCTAGTTAGCAGAATTATATGTTAATGAGATAATTCGACTGCATGGGGTGTCAGTATCCATTATTTCTGATCAAGATCCATGGTTCACATCAAAATTTTAGAAAAGTTTACAGCAAGCATTAGGGACCCGACTTACTTTTAGTACAACATTTCACCCAAAAACAGATGGGCAATCCGAACAAGTTATTCAATTGTTGGAAAATATTTTGAGAATCTATGTAATTGATTTTGAGGGTAGCTGGGATAAATATTTACCACTGATAGAATTTGCATACAATAATAGCTATCAAACTACTCTCGACATGGCACCATACAAAGCTTTGTATGAAAGGAGATGTAGGACACTATTATGTTGGACAAAACTTGGTGAAAAGAAGTTAATGGGCCCAGAATTGGTGCAACAGACAAAGGAGAAGGTAAAATTAATCCAAGATCGATTAAAAGCTGCAACTATCGACAAAAGTCCTATGCTAATTTGATGAGGAAAGACATTGAATATGCTGTCGAAGACGTGGTATTTTTGAAAGTTTCACCTTGGAAGAAAGTACTTCATTTTGCTAAAAAGGGGAAACTGAGTCCTAGATTTATTAGACCATACAAAATACTTGAATGTGTGGATACAGTGGCTTACAGGTTGGCCTCACCACCAGAATTGGATAAAATCCATAATGTGTTTCATGTCTCAATGTTGAGGAGATATAGATCGGAGCTGACACATATCATACCTATGGAATCAATAGAGGTACAAGTAGACTTAACCTATATAGAAGAGCTAGTGAAAATCTTAGTGCGAGAAGTCAAGTAACTACGAAACAAGAAAGTACCATTGGTTAAAGTCCTATGGGGGAATCATGCAGTAGAGAAGCCACTTGGGAAAGTGAAGAAATGATGAGAACTTAGCATCCTCAGTTATTCAGCGCCACCTAATCAGGTCAATTTCGAGGACAAAATTTTCATAAGGGGGAGAGAATTGTAACATCCTGTAATTTAGGTTCCGATTGTGCATGACCGTAGTGGGGTGAGCAAATTCAATCAGAGTCTAAACTTGAACCCATAAAAAATGACTAATAATAAGGGAAAATAATTAAGGGCATTATTATTTTGGAATTAAAAATATTAGTGCTAGAATTAGAAAAAAATAAAATTTTCTATGGACAAAATTGGTATTATGACAATTGTTGGGGGAAAAGTACGAATATGGAGGAAGATGTGGCAAATAAGAAATTTTTCAAAGTTTAAAAGTTAATCAAGATTATTTAAGTTAATGAACCAATGAGAATAAGGATTAATTTTAATTCGTTGAACCCATCCTTAATCAAAGTATAAAAGTAAAAAATGGGAGGAATTCTCCATTCTTCCACCAAAAATATCTAACTTACTTTCTTCTTCCTCTCTTCACCCATATGCCATCCACCATAGCCCTCCAAAAGCTCCATTCTTGATGCAATCCAAGCTTGAAAAAGAGAGAAAAATTTAGTTTGGAGAAAGGAAAATTCAAAATTTAAGAGTTCTTACTACAAAGGGAACAACGGAGCAAGAA
The DNA here is from genome assembly GCA_023653625.1 of Triadica sebifera. Classification (NCBI taxonomy): domain Eukaryota; kingdom Viridiplantae; phylum Streptophyta; class Magnoliopsida; order Malpighiales; family Euphorbiaceae; genus Triadica; species Triadica sebifera. Next base: position 11,722,857 of record CM042904.1, read on the forward strand.
AGAAGGAAGATAGAAGAAAGGAGAGGGACATTTGTTAGGGGGAATTTTGGCCCACTTTGGGATGTCTTAAGGTGCATTTATTCTTCTTAAATTTAACTTTTTCCTTTTATTTGAGACCCATAATGATGATAGATGTGATTAGGTTTGGTAGATTGAGCTTATGTTGCAAGATTGAACTTAAAATTTAAAGTTTGCAATTAGTTGATGAAAGTGTAGTTAAATTTTGAATTAATGATAATTGATGTGAGTTAATTATCTTATGACTTAAAAACTAGCGAAATGTAACTTTAATGGATGAAGAAGGGGCTGCCTTAGATAAGTTAATTTGGGGAAATTTTAAATTAACATATAAACACCACAAATGGTGATAAGTGAAATGTGAATTGAGTGTTGATTTGAAGAAAATGAATTGGGAACTATGGTAAGGTTTTTGGGCAGCCATGACATATTAGGAGAAAAGTTTAACCTTATAACATTTTGACTAAATTAAGGTGTAAAATATATTATGAGCATTAGAATATTATGTAGACATGAAAAAACAATGAAAATGGATGATAGGATTGAGATATGGTATTGGTTGTATAGGAAAATCGAATGACAAATGAGAGGCCCTCAAGAGGGTGAGAAAGGAAAGGAGAAAGCTAACTAGTAAGGGGAGAAAAATATTGATCAAGGGAAGATCCAAGGCTGATTAGGTATGTGCTTCATTGATAAAAATCTTACATGTGATTTAATGGTATGAAATTATGTTTTAATGTGTATGATTTGAATGTGGTTTGTCATAATGTGGCTAAGTGTTGGCTTTAAATGTTTTATATATTAATGAGACCAAATGGTGTGAAATCATTAAGATATGTGAATGTAATTGTGATATGGAAACTTTGACATAAAAATAAAGGCATATGATATATGTAAGTAGTATATGCAGTGATGCAATTGATGACCCTGCTGTAAGGATTCTGGAACAGTCTTGACTATTTTGATTATAACTTGAGTTATGGAATTCTGTTTTATGTGTTCTTTATTGGAATTGAAATCTAAGACATAGGGTTTTAACTTTTAGTTACACCATAAAATCTAAATATTTCTGAATTTGCCCAGAAAAATATTATATTTCTGAATTTGCCCAGAAAAATATTAAGTCGAGAATGAAAATATTATAAAAGCCGATAATGACATTATTATGAAGCGCTCGAAGCAATATTATGAAAGCCGATAATGACAAACCTATTGTTCCTATTAGTTGGTTCAGTTATAGGAATTATGGGCACAAGAAAAATGAAAAATAATAATAATATTAAAGAATGTCATTTTCATAATGTTATATTAATTAAAATTGTTAAATATTACATGTTTGATGAAATTTGTTGGATTTTATATGATTCTTTATTTTATGTCTTATTTGTTAAATTTATAAATGACAATTAAGAAATTATATGTATGTAAAATTTTTATCACTGAAGCATCACTAAGCTAGTAGTTTAGTGCGAGTGGTTTCCTTTCCCGCAGGTTTAGAAGGGTAGCAGTAAATAGTATAATTGTCAGAAGAAAAGGGCACCTAGATGAAAACGGTTAAAATATTTGGATTTATTCTGGTATATTTTTATCAAAAGTTTTGTAAATTAAATTATAGTTTTATTTCATCGAATGTGAATTAGAAATGTGAACTTGTAATCTACTGAACTTACTCTGAATGTAAATTAATATATTTTATAAATAAATAAAATTTTGAATATTTATGCTTGTAAAAAATTTTATTTCAGTATCTGTAATATTTTTACAAAAAAAATTTTACACTTCATTTCATTAATTTTATAAAACAGTTAGACGAGTAATGCTCACTTACCTTGCTGAACAGAAGTGGGGTAGGGGGTGTTACATGATCCCTAAGAAAATGATGTCTAATGTCGATATGCTTACTTTTAGAGTGTTGAATGAGATTCTTAGATAGATTGATGACACTAGTATTGTCACATTTGATGGGTTGATGCTCCAAACTATGACTATAATCCATAAGTTGGTGTCTCATCCATAGGATTTGAGTGCAACAACACTCTACTACCACATATTCAGCTTCATTGGTAGATAAGACAATTGAAACTTGTTTCTTACTAAACCAAAAACCTAGGCATTCACCAATAAAGTGATAGGTGTCTGAGGTACTCTTTCTATCCAAAAGACTACCGACATAATCTTCATCCGAATATCCTATGATATGGAAAGATGAATTTCTAGAATACCATAAGCCTAGATGCAATATGCCATTTAAGTATTTTAAAATCCTTTTTATAGTATTCAAATGTGATTGTTTAGGACAAGATTGAAATCTAGCATATAAGTATACACTATACATTATATTTGGCCTAGAGGCAGTAAAGTATAAAAGTGATCCAATCGTACCTCTATAGAGCTTTTCATTTATGTTCTTCCCCTTCTCATCTTTGTCTTTGTTGATGTGCTCATAGGAGTCTTAGCATTTTTGCATTCTTTCATTCCAAATTTCTTGATTAACTCTTTGGTGTACTAGGATTGGTTAATGAATATGCCCTCATGGCTTTGCTTGATTTATTGACCAAGGAATAACTTAAGTTCGCCCATCATGGTTAATGAAGGAAATGTTAACTGAAGCACCAGTTTTGACTCAGCCAACTCCAGGAAAAGACTATGTTATGTACAGTGATGCAATTCACAATGGGCTAGGATGTGTTCTTATGAAAGAGGAAAAAGTGATTGCATATGCCTTCAGACAGCTTAAACCTCACGAACTTAACTATCCAACACATGATTTAGAGCATGTAGCGATAGTTTTTGCTATTAAGATATGGAGACATTACATGTATGGAGAAAGATGCTACATTTATACTGACCACAAGAGTCTTAAGTATCTTCCTTCATAGAAAGAGTTGAACCTGAGACAACGAAGATGGTTGGAGTTGATTAAAGACTATGATTGTGTGATAGACTACCATTCAGGAAAAGCGAACGTGGTTGCAGATGGACTAAGCAGAAAGATTTTAGCCGAGATGCGAGTGGAATCCACATTGATGTAGAGAATTAAAGATGTCCAAAAACAAGATGAGAAGCTAGTAAAGATAGCCGAAATAGTGAAAAATAGAGAAAAGTCGGAATTTTCTTTAACAGAAGATGGTACTGTGTATTTCAAGAACCGGGTTTGTGTGCCAAGTATAGAAGAGCTGAGGTCAGAAATTTAAAAAGAAGCTCATGAAACGGTTTATACTATGCACCCAGGTGGGAACAAAATGTACCAAGATTTGAAAGCACAATACTGGTGGTCGGGAATGAAAAAGGATATCACTGAATATGTTGCTAAGTGTCTAATCTGTCAACAAGTGAAAGCTGAGCATCAATTACCCACAGGATTACTACAACCAATTCCCATGCCAGAATGCAAGTGGGAGAGGATCACGATGGATTTTGTGTCCGTCTTACCGGTAACCCAGAGAAAGCATGATACAGTGTGGGTGATAGTGGATCGATTGACGAAGTCAGCACATTTCCTACCAGTGAGAATGGACAATAATTTGAACAAGATGGCTGAAATTTATGTGAATGAGATAGTGAGACTTCTTGGAGTACCTGTGTCTATTATCTTCGACAGAGATCGCAGGTTTACGTCACAGTTCTGGCAGAGTCTACAGCAGGCTTTGGGAACTCAACTAAATTTTAGCACGACATTTCATCTGCAAATGGATGGACAGTGAGAGTGAGTTATACAGTTGCTAGAGGATATGATGAGATGTTGTGTACTTGAATTTGAGGGAAGCTGGGATCGACATCTACCTCTTATGGAGTTTGCCTATAACAACAGTCATCAAACGAGTATAGGCATGACTCCTTATGAGGCTTTATATGGAAGAAAGTGTAGGACACCAGTTTGTTGGACCGAGTTGAATGAGAAAAAGTTGATTAGGCCAGAGATAATTCAACAAACTGAGGAGAAAGTTAAAGTGATTAAGGAAAGGCTAAAGGCAGCACAAGATCGACAGAAATCATATGCCGATTTAAAAAGGCGAGATATAGAATATGCAGTAGGAGACAAAGTATTTCTTAGAGCTTCGCTGTGGAAAAAGTTATTAAGGTTCGATAGAAAAGGAAAGCTAAGCCTAAGATTTATTGGTCCTTATGAAATTCTGGAAAGAATAGGACCAGTGGCTTACCGATTAGCTCTTCCTTCGGAGCTAGACCGAATTCATAACGTGTTCCACTTTCAATGTTAAGGAGATACTGTTCAGATCTGAACCACATTATGCCGATTGAAGAAATAGAGGTACAGACAGACATGTCTTATGAGGAAGAACCAGTGGCTATAATAGCATATGAGGAGAAAGCTCTCTGGAACAAGAGAGTCCCTCTAGTTAAAGTTTGGTGGCGGAATCATACAGTTGAAGAAGCCACGTGGGAAAGTGAAGAAGCAGTATCCCCAGTTATTTAACCCCGAATGAACAGGTAAATTTCGAGGACAAAATTATTTTAACGGGGAGAGAATGTAATATCCGCTAATTTAGGCCCCGAGTCGCTCGTGACTAGATGTTGACGCGTTTGACCAATCGGAGTCTAAATTTGGATTTTTCCACAAAATTGACCAAGTAATGACTCAATTAAATGATATAAGCCTAATTAAGTGATTATAAAGTTCAAAGAAGTTGATTTACGGTAAAGGACTAAATTGCAAAATTTGATAAGTTTTTGGGTCAAATTGCAATTTACAAAAAATTGGAGGATTAATAAGATTAATTGCTAATCAACGTATTAATTTTGGCCACATTTTGATAGGTTTGGCAGGCCACTCAAGGAGAAAGAATGAGATTAATGGGTTCATTAAGCTTAATGTCAAGAAATGGTCAAAATAGTGGGTCCTACATGAAGACTTTTGGGTACCCTATTTAAGACTCTTTCTTCTTCTTCTTCTCTTCATTTTCTGCCTTCTTCTCTCTTTTCTTTACTAGTCACGCCAGCTACATCTTTTCCTCCATAGCTTACCTTGAATTCTGCACAGAGAAAGGAAGAGAAGAGAAGGGAAAGAACAAGACAAGGTGATCTTCGTGGTCCAGAACTTCTAAGGAAGCTGGAAAGAACAAGAAAGAGGATGAAAAATCAAGTTTGGTGGAGAGAGAAAATATCCAAAGTGGTGATTTAGTGAAGAAAAGTGTAAGGTAAGAAGCATTTCTTCTTCTTCTTCATATTTTCTTAAAGGAAGTTTGAATTTTGAGCTCATCCAAGACTCATGTAGAAAGAGAGAGAAATTAGGGTTTTGAGAGAGAAAAAGAGAGTTTGGGGTCTTGAAGAAATTAGTTGATAATAATGATTTATGATGTTGTAGGAGTTCCAAGTGACAAGGAACAAGATCTAAGGAGAAAAGGAAAAGAGAAAGCTACCTAGAAGAGTGAATGTGTCATATCCGCTAATTTAGACCTAAGTCACGCGAGTTGTTAAATCGACTCGTCGGTTTGACTAAAGTCTAAATTTAGATTTTTATCGAAAAATAATCAAAATAATGGAAATTAATTATGGAATATAATCAATAAAGTGTTTAAAATATGTAAAGATATTAAATTTCGGTAAGGGACTAAATTGCAAATTTTGAAAAGTTTAGGGGTCAATTTTCCATTTACCGAAAATTGAAGGATTTATTTGGGATAATCATAAATTAAATGCATGATTGGGACATTAAACACATGGAAAGGGGTTGGCCACACCAAGTGGCACAATTTAAGAAGACAATTGACATGCATGAATTGGAAATTAATGAAAGTTACTAGAATATGCTTAGGTGTCCCATAATTATGTATCTTGTCATTATTCTCTTAATTGTTCTTTCATATCTTCATATCTAGAATTTGCTATCTTTCAATTTTCCCCCATGTTTCTTGAAGCCCAATACACCAAATGGCAAATTTTAATAAGCTAATGAAGATACATGCATATGACATTAATTAAGGTTTCTAGAATATGGCTTATGTGTCCCCCATTTTAATGACTTTTGTCATTTTGTTCTTGATTGCTGCTTTCTCTTCCTTATCCATGTTTCATTGAGAAAAATTATGTTCTCTCAAACCAGCCACGTTTTCCCTTCTTCCTCTATAGCTAAACCTTGATTCTAGTAAAAGAAAGTGAGAAAAAGAGAGAAAAAACATGGAAACTTCCATTTTCATGCTCAAGGTAGCTTAAGAGAGTAAGGAGAAAGAGAGATTAGAGTTTATGAAGTGTTAATAATCTGTTTATAAACTTTAGGAACTCAAAGTGACAAGGATCTAGCTCAAAGGAGCAAAGAAAAGGAGAAAGAAAAATAAAGAGAAAGAAAAGAGAAAAGGAGAGGTTTGTGCATAATCTAAGGCAATAGCCTATTTTAATTTTGTTTTAATTGCATAATTTAATTATTTGGCATGTTGATGATTCTGAATTAATATTATTTGTGATGAAAAATCTTGGGGATGCATGTTTGCTAGACTTAAGATTTAATTTGGTAAAAATTGAATGTGATTGGTTGGTATGTTCTTTGCTGGAAATTGATGAGCAGTGTGCACTTAAACTGTTATAACATAATTTCTGGAACTCGGTTTTCCATGTTCTTTGTTGGGTTTGAAAGATAAGACATAGGGATATAACTTTCATTGAGATCATAAAACCTGAATATGTCTGTAATTTTCCAGAAAATTTCATAAAGTTCGAACATAGAATCTGTCCAGAAATTCTGGGCAGAATTGTTAATAATGAGCAGTAAGTACTTAAACTGTTATAACTTGAGTTATAGAGCTTGGATTTGTGTGTTTTTTGTTCTGTATGAAATCTAAGACATAGGGATACAATTTTTATTTAGACCATAATATCTGAATATGTCTGTAATTGTCCAGAAAAAATTCATAAAGTTTAGACTTAGAATCTGTGCAGAAAATTTTCGGCAGAATTATCAGTGACCATTTAGTGTTAATATTATCATATCTTTTGATACAGAACTCATAATTAAGTGATTCAAGTTGAATATTAAAGCTAAGATCCATATCGAAAATTTGTATGAAGATTATGTAACTATATTCATAATGGAAGAGGACCAAAATTAAGGTCCAAAACAGAGAACAGAATCTTCCAGTGAAAGGGCAGCATGTGAATTTAGAAATAAAATGAGTAAAATGATGATACATTTGTTATATTATGTAAATATTATTTTAATTGAGTGATTATGTGATTATTTTGAGATATTACATGCATGAAAAGTAGTAAATTAATTTTTATGAATTTTAATGAAATTGTATAAGCCCTAGAACACCTAACTAGAACCAACTTAGGATAGTTTGGCATGCCAAATAGGGGGGGAGTATGATGAAAATGATTAAATCCATTAATGGTACGATTATCTACACCGGTAATGGCATGGTTATCTATGCCGGTAATGGCACAGTTATCTATGCCGGTAATGACACTGTTATCTACGCCGGTAATGGCACTTATATGCGCACATCATATTGCCCGGGTGGCACTCCTAAGTGCCTGGATGGCAACTCCGTTATCCGAGTCAGTGGTTCATAGGTGTCCCGGGCATAAATGAAAACATAAATAAAGAAGTTATGGAACATAAAAGAATTATTGAAAGTAAAACGGGAATTATGATTTGTGACATGAATAATAAAAATGGAATTATGAATTGTGGCATGGATAAAAAGAAGTTTTAGTGTTATACAATAAGGTGATAATAAAACAAATAAGTATGAGATAGTATAATATAATTTGATGTCTATACATGCTAGAATACCATGATTTGCATGAGAATGATGATTTGATTATGTTAAACAAAATGAGATACAATAAATTGATGTTATGCATACTAGAATATTATGAAATGTATGTTTGCATGATTTGATCATAAATTTTTATATGACAATGCATGTGACATTAAAAATAGTTTATTGCCTTATCAATATGCACCACTAAGCCAAGAGCTTAGCGTGGGAGTTTCCTTCCGTGCAGATTTAAAGAGGTAGCTGAGGATTTTGAACAAAGACACGGTGATCCAAGTCCAGTAGAGCAACTCGTGTTAAGTACTGTGGGTCACACAAATTATGTAATTATGGTTTGAGTTTTATTTTGTAGTATTTGTAAAATAAACAACACGTTTTGTAAACAACATGTTATTATATAAAAATGTAGTTTATCTTTTATGTTATAATTTTTGTTATACTGCAAAGTAAACAAATAGTAAATAAAGAAAAAAAAATATATGAGTGATTTTCAGTTACATACAATTAAATAAAATGATCTTTTAACTGATGCAGTAAGAGGTAGCACTCCCTTATCCAGGCACGAGCTGCTGGGGTGAGGAGGTGTTACAGAATGAGAAAGATTAAGGTTTGTGCATAATTTAAGGCAATAGCCTATTTTTGTTTGAAATAATGCATGTTGAACATAATTTTAGATAAATGCATTTCAAGAATGATGATGATTATGGCATGAAACCATAGGTTTAGACATGTATGAATGAGATCCTTTTGTGACCTTTAATTAATGATGCATGTTAGAAAATCTTGTATGACTAAGACATTGACATGTATTAGAAAGTAATAAGTTGATTAAAGAACCTTTGAAATGCATGAAATAGGGTTTGGCATGATTTGGATAATGTTAGAATGAATGAAAAATGAATATGCAGATTTCCTGCTGAAAGTCATAGGGGTGACTATTGAGTCACGGGCGTGAACTTGAGGGTTCATGGTTGTGACTAATTGTATCACGGTTATGACTTCTGTGTGGAAATGGTACTATTCATTCCAGAAGCGTTCACGGGTTGGAATCACAGAAGTGAACTTATTCACGGGCGTGAATGAGTAATCACGACCGTGAATGCTTTTGGGCGACTCATTCCAGTAGCATTCACAGCTTGGGATTACAGGCGTAAACTAATTCACAGGCATGAAATTAGTAATCACGATCGTGAATGCTCTATATTTGTAATTATGAATGTGGCTATTAAATGAGGAATTCAGGTAAATAATTGAAAGTTATTGTCTATCCAGGGAAATAAGAATAAAATATATATATATATGTACTGATGTGAGAACGTGTAATGTTGTGATATATGTGAATTGACACGAATGATATATGAAATATGATACAGATGAAATATGTGAATTGACACGGATGACATATGGAAAATGATACGGATGAAATACGTGAGCTAATACAGGTACTGAACATTAGTATTGATATTGAATAAGCCCTAGAACAACTACCTAAAACTATACTAAGGATAGTTTGGCATGCCAAGCAGGGGGGAGTATGATGAAAACCATTAATGGAGTGATTTACTATGCCGGTAATGGCACGAATTATGAATACTATGCCGGTAATGGCACGAATTATGAATACTACGTAGAAAATGGCACCATTTTTTATGCCGATAATGGCACTTATATGCGCACATCATATTGTCATGTGGCACTCCTAAGTGCCTAGATGGCAACTCCGTTATCCTAGTCTGGAGTTCATAGGTGTTGTGGGGTAATATAATATATATATAGAATTGATGGAAAGTGGTATACATATATAAATACATGATTGATGATGTAACAGAGATTTATATAATTAATGGAAATGAGAATGACATTTATCCTGTATGCATGGAATTATAATTTAATGAGAAAGGATCATAAGGAATAGAATTGCATGAAAGAACATTAATATGAAAAATGATACATGTTGTTGCCTGTTGCATGACGTAGTATATTGCCTTATTTATATGCACCACTAAGCTTAGAGCTTAGCATGGAATTTTCCTTCCACAATTATATAAAAAGGTAGCTGAAGGTGATAGATAAAGCAAGCGGTGATCCTATTCAAGTAAAGCAGCTGAACCTTTAGAAAGTGGGTTACAAGTTTTGAAATTTTGTATTTGGTTTTTATATTAATGAATGTTAGAGTTTGTAAAACTTACTTTTAAAGTTTGTTAAGAATTAATTTGATGTTTAAAATTACTATCTTATGTAAATAAATTGTAACCTGGTTTTTGTACATATTTATATATGTATACATGAATGTTGAGAAAATAAAGGTAAAATAATAATAATAGCGATTTGAAGAGGTTAAGAAGATGGACGATTGATGTATCGCTCCCCTATCAGGGCACGTGCTGGTCGAGTGGGGGCGGCGCTATAGATTGGCTATGTCCTAGATAAGGCACTCCATAATCCTCATACTGCTAATGCTTCTAAAGATGTTTAGAAGGCATATCAAAAGCATCTCGATGATAGTGAGATGGCAAGCTGCATTATGCTTAGTACTATGTCAGCTAAGTTGCAAAAGCAGCATGAGGCTATGGATGCTAATTCCATAGTATACCATCTAAGAGAGCTTTTCGATGAGCAAGCATGTTCCGAAAGGTTCAAAACTTCGAGGTTTCTCTTCTGCACTAAGATAGTTGAGGGGACATCTCGAGTGAAATATTGAGAGGTTGGCCACCTTGGGATTTGTGAACCATGAATTAAGTATTGACTTAATTCTAACCAGTTTGTCTGATAGTTATTCACATTTTGTGCTTAACTATAAGATGAACCAAATCTCCACCATTATTCCCAAACTGATTAACTTGCTCAAAACAGCTGAGCCATCTATCAAGAAGGACAGTAAGGCTGTGATGCTGGTGGACTCTTCAAGTTATAAAAATAAGCACTTTAAAAAGAAGAAGAAGTCCATGAAGCCTAAGGGAGGTGTGGCCAAGAAGAAGGCCAAGGAGATTGCTCCAAAGGGGACATGCTTCCGTTATGGCAAGGATGGCCATTGGAAGAGAAACTGCAAGGCTTACTTAGAGTCCTTAAAGAAGAAGGCATCTGATGCCCCATCTACTTTAGGTATTTTTGTCATTGAAATTAATATTATTTTCGATAATAATATATGGGTATTAGATACTGATTGTGGCTCACACATATGCACTGATATGCAAGGCCTAAGGAACAGTAGATAGCTCAATAAGGGAGAATCAGACCTACTAGTTGGAAATGGAGCAAGGGTTGCTGCATTAGCTGTAGGAACATATGTATTGACCATCCCTAGTGGGCTTATATTAAATTTGGATAATTGTTATTATGTACCCGTTTTGACTAAAAATATTATTTTGTTTCAAGCCTAAATAAAGATGGTTTCCTTTTAGCTTTTAGTAACAATTGTTGTTCTATTATGTTGAATGGAATTTTTTACGCTAATGGTACATTATGCAATGGAATATACATATTAGATATGTCAAATCCAATTTTAAACATCAATGATAAGAAAAGTTAAAAATAAGATATGTTGAATTCATCATATTTATGGCATTGCCGCCTTGGTCATATGATTGAGAAATGCATGGCTAAGCTACACAAAAGTGGTAGTTTGGGGTCATTTGATTATGAATCATATGACACCAATGAATCTTGCCTATTAGGCAAGATGACTAAATTACCTTTTAAGAGAAAGGGTGAACGTGCTAATGGACTTTTAGACTTAATACATTCAGATGTATGTGGTTCAATGTCTACACATGCCAGAAGTGGTTTCATCTACTTCATTACTTTTATCAATGACTACTCATTATATGGGTACGTGTATCTTATGAGACACAAATCTGAAGCTTTTAAAAAGTTCAAAGAATTCAGAAATGAAGTAGAGAAACAACTTGGCAAAAGTATTAAAACACTTCGATCAAATCGAGGAGATGAATACTTGAGCCAAGAGTTTCTAGATTATCTTAGGGATAATGAGATTTTATCTCAATGGAATCCACCTTACATGCCACAACACAATGGTGTGGCTGAAAGAAGAAATCGAACCTTGTTAGACATGCTAAGGTCTATGATGAGTTTTGCAAAACTACTTAAATGCTTTTGGGGTTATGCACTTGAGACCGCCATTTATATATTAAATGGTGTTCCTTCAAAGTTAGTTGATGTTACTCCATATTAGATATGGTATAAAAAAAGGCCCACATTTTCTTCCATGAGAATTTGGGGTTGTGTAATATCCGCTAATTTAGGCCCCGAGTCGCACATGTCGCGAACTTGATGCGTTTGACCGATCGGAGTCTAAATTCAGATTATTACAAAAAAATTGACCAAGTAATAACTAAATTAAATGATATAAGCCTAATTAAGTGATTATAAAGTTTAAAGAAGTTGATTTACGATAAAGGAATAAATTGCAAAATTTGATAAGTTTTGGGATCAAATTGCATTTTACCCAAAATTGGAGGATTGATAAGATTAATTGCTAATCAACATATTAATTTTGGGTACATTTTGATAGGTTTGGCAGACCACTCAAGGATGAAGAATGAGATTAATGGGTTCATTAAGCCTAATGTCAAGAAATGGTCAAAATAGTGGGTCCCACATGAAGACTTATGGGTACCCTATTTAATGCTTTCTTTTCTTCTTCTTCTTCTCTTCATTTTCTGCCTTCTTCTCTCTCTTCTCTGCCAGGCATGCCAACCATCTCATCTCCTCCATAACCAATCTTGACTTCTAGAGAGAGAAAGGAAAGGAAGAGAAGGGAAAGAGCAAGACAAGGTGATCTTCATGGTTCATAACTCTTAAGGAAGCTGGAAAGAGCAAAAAATAGGAAGAAAACTCAAGTTTGGTAGAGAGAGATGTTGAAATTTGAGAAATATTATTAAAGTGGAAATATAAAAAAGCCCATTAGTCTACCTGTGGACTAGAATCAGGATAGATGACATGTCATTAAGGGGGCAAACGGTACCGTACTATTCCTCAACCAATGTGGCTTAAGCTCTGGGAATGCCATTGGTCTGAGTTGCTCGCTCAATGTGCCTTAAGCTCTGGGAGCGCTATTGACTTGAGAAGCTCTGATGACCACATATAAATGAGGACAAGGTGGCTTAAGCTCCGGGAGTGCCCTTGGTCCAGTTATTCATCTATGATGAAATTATACTCAATGAATGTGGCTTAAGCTTGGGGAGCGCCACTGATTTGAGATGCTCTTTTGAGCCAGATAGTGGACAGGGTGGCTTAAGCTCTGGGAGCGCTCCTGATCCATAACCCGTATCCAGTCAGTCCAAATTTAGAGTAATGTGGGCAAGATAATCAGGACATGTTAGAAAATAAGAAAAGAAAATGATGATGAGAAGAGATTGAGATATAATAATAAAGAGATTAACAGAGTAATTAACCATCAAAGATAAATGAGAATAACATCGTATATGTGAGCATGATATGTATACTTGTATGAAATAGTAATATGTTGATAGAAATGGCATGCAAACATTTTAATGCATAAAATGATACATGTTAATGCTTGTTGCATGATATAATATATTGCCTTATTTATATGCACCACTAAGCTTAGAGCTTAGCGTGGGAGTTTCCTTCCACGCAGATATAGAAAGGTAGCTGAAAGTGATAGATAAAGCAAGTGGTGATCCTATTCAAGTAAAGCATCCGAACCTTGAAAGAGTGGGTTACAATCTTTGAAATTTTGTATTTAGCTTTTAAATTAAAGAATGTTAGGGTTTGTAAAACTTACATTTAAAGTTTGTTAAGAATTAATTTCATGTTTGAAATTTCTATCTTATGTAAATAATCTGTTCCCTGTTTTTTGTATAAATCTATATATACATGAATGTTGAGAAAATAAAGGTAAAATAATAATAATAGCAATTTGAAGAAGTAAAGAAGTCAGAAAGACGGACATTAGCGTCCCTTGATCGGGCACGTGTTGGTCGGGTGGGGGCGACACTACATTTTGGTATCAGAGCTCAGTTGGGCGGTTTTGGGTTTTTAAAAGTGAATTTTGAAAATGTTTATTTCTTGAAATGTACCCACAATTGCATTTTTGGAGTTGTTGCTTTATTGATTAGGGTTGTTACCTTTATGTTATATGTAAGATATGGCTTCAGGATCAAGACAAATAGTAGTAGAAGAAGCTGAAAGTAATGAGCCCTCAGAGGCAAGAGCTTCATCGCAACCAAGTCATCGTCGAGCTGCGGCACTGAGATCTAGTGCCAGCTCACTTCATGAGCATTCCGCTATTAATATGGGTCAGAATGACCTCATGAGAAATATGATAGATTTGCTACACAGAGCATCACGATCAGATTCGTCTAGTTTACAGTTTGAGAGACTGAGGAAATTAGGGGCATCTGATTTCTATGGTAAACGAGAGGATGACCCCTTAGTGGTAGAATTTTGGTTGGAACGAGCATAATGAGTATTTGATCAACTACACCGCATAGATGAATAGAAATATGAATATTTAGTATCTCTGCTACTGGAGCATGCATACGATTGGTGGCGATCTGAATCACAGAGCATAGAGGCTCCTGACCCTATGACATGAGAATTCTTTCTAGAGAAGTTTAATGAGCAGTATATTCCTCCTTTTCACACAGACGAAAAAAAGAGAGAGTTTCTGATGCTAAAACAGATGGATATGTTATTAACAGAATATGAGAGAGAATTCACTCATCTTTGCAAGTATGCTGATGGTATTGTGTCTACAAAGGCTGATAAATGTCAATGATTTGAAGATAGATTGAGGGATACCATCAAGTTACAATTTTCAGCCCTATGTCTGATGAACATCCCAGTTCACTAGCATCTGCTAGAACAGTTGAAAGAGTCTTGGCGACACAACAACCAGTACAGGTTAGTGGGGTTAGTAGACCAGCACCACAACCAAGTGGAGTACAGTCTAGTGGAAAAAGAGCCAGATCTTTTGGTGGTCGATTCCAAGCTAGAGGTTCCAGCAGACCTCATTCTTATAGGCAGTGACAAACCGTAAGATCTATTTCATCGGCAGCTAGTGCACCAACACAGGCATCTCATAGGTCTACACCTCTATCGGTGTGTCAGCATTGTGGTCGTTTGCATCCAGGAGAGTGTTGGTGGATGACAGGAGCGTGCACAAGATGCGGCTCCAATAACCATCATAGAAGAAATTGAAATTTACTACAGTTTAGTAGAGATTCAGAGACTGTTGAGTCAGTATCGATACAGACTACGGAATAAGGCAGAGGATGAGGCCAAGGGCAAGGAAGAGGAGGTCGTGCAGGGCCAAGCTAGTTCAAATCAGACATAGTAGAGACACCTGAAGGCAGTAGAGCTGCTCCAGCTAGAGCTTATGCCATGCGAGGCCGAGAGGAGCAGGATGTACCTGATGTCATAGCGGGTAAATTCCTTCTCATAGGCTCTTGTATACATGCATTGATAGACCCTGGGTCAACACACTCATACATATGCACACCACCATCGGGTCAAGAGGGTCTAACAGTAGAGGCTCTAGAATACGAGATTCTTGTAACTAATCCGTTAGGACACAGTGTGCGGGTTAGTAAAGTGTTTAGGGGTTGCCCAATCAAAATTCAAGGCAGGCAATTTCCAACAGATCTAATAAAGCTAGAAAACTCATAAACAAAGGATGTGAGACTTACCTAGCGTATGTGATTGATACTCGAAAGAAAAGTCCAAAGTTGGCTGACATCCCAACTGTTAGTGAGTTTTCCGATGTATTTCCTGATGAGTTACTAGGACTACCACCTAACAGAGAGATACAGTTTGCTATTGAATTATTACCTGGCACTGCTCCTATATCTATTACACCATATAGGATGGCACCCATAGAATGGAAAGAGTTCAAGATACAGTTACAAGAAATGTTAGATAAAGGATTCATACGACCTAGTGTATCACCATGGGGTACTCCAGTATTATTTGTAAAGAAGAAAGACGGTACTTTACATCTTTGCATTGACTACAGGCAGCTTAATAGGGTTACTGTTAAGAATAAATACCACTGCCTAGGATTGATGATTTATTTGATCAGTTGAAGGGTGCAAGTATATTTTCAAAGATAGAACTTCGATCGGGGTATCATTAACTGAAGATCAAAAGGTCAGATGTATCTAAGACGACATTCAGGACTCGTTGTGGTCATTATGAGTTCTTGGTGATGTCATTTGGATTGACGAATGCGCCGACAGTTTTCATGGACCTGATGAACTGAGTGTTCAGGCCATATATTGATCAATTTGTGGTTGTATTCATTGATGACATTCTTGTTTACTCTAGAGATCGAGTAGAGCATGACCAACATCTCAGAAAAGTGTTACAGACTTTAAGGGAGAAACAATTGTATGCAAAGCTATCTAAGTGTGAGTTTTGGTTGGAAGCAGTTAGTTTTCTGGGTCATGTAATTTCAGCGGAAGGTATTCAAGTTGATCCTAGTAAAATCGAGGCTATTGTTAATTGGAAACCACCTCGAAATGTGATAGAAGTGAGAAGTTTTCTAGGATTAGCCGGATACTACAGGAGATTTGTGAGTGGATTTTCATCAATAGTGAATCCTTTGACACGACTGCTGCGGAAAGAGGTCCATTTTGAATGGACAGATAAGTGTCAAGCAAGCTGTGATCGATTGAAGGCAATGTTGACTGAAGCACCAGTTTTGACTCAGCCTACTCCATGAAAAGACTATGTTGTGTACAGTGATGCAAGTTATAATTGCCTAGGATGTGTTCTTATGCAAGAGAAAAAAGTGATTGCATATGCCTCCAGACAGCTTAAGCCTCATGAACTTAACTATCTGACGCATGATTTAGAGCTTGCAGCGATAGTTTTTGCTCTTAAGATTTGGAGACATTATCTGTTGCAGGATATCACTGAATATGTTGCTAAGTGTCTAATCTGTTAATAAGTGAAAGCTGAGCATCAATTACCCACAGGATTACTACAACCGATTCCCATACCAGAACGAAAGTGGGAATGGATCACGATGGATTTTGTGTCCAGTTTACCGGTAACTCAGAGAAAGCATGATGTAGTGTGGGTGATAGGGGATCGATTGACGAAGTCGACACATTTCCTACCAATGAGAATGGACTATACTTTGAACAAGCTGGCTGATATTTATGTGAATGAAATAGTGAGACTTCATGGAGTACCTGTGTCTATTATCTCCGACAGAGATCCCATGTTTACGTCGCAGTTCTGGAAGAGTCTACACCAGGCTTTGGGAACTCGACTAAATTTTAGCATGGCATTTCATCCTCAAACGGATGGACAATGCAAAGATTGGACACTTAGCAACATATTCAGTGATATCCTGCAACAGATAATGTCTACATATTTTAAGAGCAAAAACTATCGCTGGAAGCTCTAAATCATGCATCGAATAGTTAAGTTCGTGAGGCTTAAGCTGTCTGGAGGCATATGCAACCACTTTTTCCTCTTGCATAAGAACACATCCTAGCCCCTTGTGACTTGCATCACTATACACAACATAGTCTTTTACTGGAGTAGGCTGAGTCAAAACTGGTGCTTCGGTTAACATTGCCTTCAATCGATCAAAGCTTGCTTGACACTTATCTGTCCATTCGAACCACTTTTCGCAACACTCGTGTCAAAGGATTCACTATAGATGAAAATCCTTTCACAAATCTCCTGTAGTATCCAACTAATCCTGGAAAACTTCTCACTTATGTCACATTTCGAGGTGGTTTCCAATTAAGAATAGCCTCGATTTTTCTAGGATCATCTCAAATACCTTCCGCTGAAATTACATGACCCAAAAAACTAACTGCTTCCAACCAAAACTCACACTTAGATAGCTTTGCATATAATTGTTTCTCCGTTAAAGTCTGCAACACTTTTCTAAGATGTTGGTCATGCTCTAGAGTAAACAAGAATGTCATCAATGAATACATCCACAAATTGGTCAATATATAGCCTGAACACTCAGTTCATCAGATCCATGAAAACTGTCGGCGCATTCATGAATCCAAATGGCATCACCAAGAACTCATAATGACCATAACGAGTCCTGAATGTCGTCTTAGATACATCTGACCCTTTGATCTTCAGTTGATGATACCCCGATCGAAGTTCTATCTTTGAAAATATACTTGCACCCTTCAACTGATCAAATAAATCATCAATCCTAGGCAGTGGTATTTATTCTTAACAGTAACCCTATTAAGCTGCCTGTAGTCAATGCAAAGATGTAAAGTACCGTCTTTCTTCTTTACAAATAATACTGGAGCACCCTATGGTGATACACTAGGTCGTTTGAATCCTTTATCTAACATTTCTTGTAACTGTATCTTCAACTCTTTCAATTCTATGGGTGCCATCCTATATGGTGTAATAGATATAGGAGCGGTGCCAGGTACTAATTCAATGGCAAACTCTATCTCTCGGTCAGGTGGTAGTCCTGGTAACTCCTTAGGAAATACATCAGAAAACTCACTAACAGTTGGGATGTCAACTAACTTTGGACTTTTCTTTCGGGTATCAATTACATATGCTAGGTAAGTCTCACATCCCTTATAGATGAGTTTTCTAGCTTTCAATGTTGATATCACATTATCTGGATATCCTTTATCCTCGCCCATCACTACTATCTCTTCTTGTTCTGAAATTTTTATTCTCAGCTGCCTCTTTCTACAATCTATTATCACCTCATGGAGAGCTAGCCAATCCATTCCCAAGATCACATCGAACTCATGGAATGGTAGCTCTATTAGATCTGCTGGAAATTACCTGCCTTGAATTTCGACTGGCCAACCCCTAAACACTTTACTAACCCGCACACTGTGTCCTAACGGGTTAGTCACACAAATCTCATATTCTAGAGCCTCTGGTGTTTGACCCTCTCGACCCGATGGTGGTGTGCATATGTATGAGTGTGTTGAACTAGAGTCTATTAATGCATGTATACAAAAGCCAAAGAAAAGGAATTTACCCGCTATGATGTCAAGTGCATCCTGCTCCTCTCGGCCTCGTATGGCCTAAGCTCTTGCTGGAGCAGCTCTACTGCCTTCAGGTCTCTCTACTGTGACTGATCTAAACTGGCTTAGCCCTACACGATCTCCTCTTCCTTGCCCTCAGCCTCATCCTCTGCCTTGCCCAGAAGTCTATGTCTGCATCAGCTCAGTGCTCCCCAAACCTCTTTCATACTGTAACAAGGGACTATCTCTCCTCATTTGGTCTTTAGAGCTACATCTAAAACACGCTCCTGTCATCCACGGACACTCTCCTAGATGTGAACGACCACAATACTGACACACCAATAGAGGTGTAGACCTACAGGATGCCTATGTCGATGCACTGGTTGCCGATGAAATAGATCTTACGGGTTGTCCCCGTCTATAAGAATGAAGTCTGCTGGAACCTCCAGCTTGGAATTGGCCACCAAAAGATCTGGCTCTCTTGCTACTAGACTCTCCCCCACTTGGTTGTGGTGCAGGTCTACTAACCCCACTAACCTGTACGGGCTGTTGTATCGCCAAGACTCTTTCAATTGTTCTAGCAGATGCTAGTAAACTGGGGAAACTCATCAGACGTAGCACTAAAACTTGTAACTTGATAGTATCCCTCAATCCATCTTCAAATCGTCGACATTTATCAGCCTCTGTAGACACGATACCACCAGCATACTTGCAAAGATGAGTGAATTCTCTCTCATATTCTGTTACTGACATATCCCTCTGTTTTAGCATCAGAAACTCTCTCTTTTTATCATCTGCGTAAATAGGGGGAATATTCTGTTCCTTAAACTTCTCTAGAAAGAATTCCTATGTCATAGGGTCAGGAGCCTCTGTACTCTGTGATTCATATCGCCACCAATCATATGCATGCTCCTGTAGCAGAGATACTGCATATTCATATTTCTGCTCATCTATGCAGTGCAGTTGATCAAACACTCGCTCTGCTCTTTCCAACCAAAATTCTGCCACTGAGGGGTTATCCTCTCGTTTACCATAGAAATCAGATGCCCCTAATTTCCTCAGTCTCTCAAACTGTAATCTAGATGAATCCGATCGTGATGCTCTTTGTAGCAAATCTATCATATTTCTCATAAGCTCAATCTGACCCATATTAATAGCTGAATGCTCATGAAGTGAGCTGGCACTAGATCTCGGTGCCGCAGCTCGATGACGACTTGGTTGCGATGAAGCTCTTGCCTCTCAGGGCTTATTACTCTCAGCTTCTTCTACTACTATTCGTCTGGATCCTGAAGCCATATCGTACCTATAACATAAAGGTAACGACCCTAATCAATAAAGCAGCAACTCAAAAAATGCAATTGTGGGTACATTTTAAGAAATAAACATTTTCAAAATTCACTTTTAAAAACTAAAAACCGCCCAACCAGGCTTTAATACCAAAATCCAAAAACACCAACCTGGTGATCTGATACCAAATACTTGTAGCGCCACCCCCACCCGACCAGCACGTGCTCGGATGAGGGAGCACTATGTTTGTTCCGTCCGTCTTCCTTTCTTCTTCAAATCGCTATTATTATTATTATCTTACCTTTATATTTTTTTTTCAACACTCATGTATATAAAGGTATAAACAAAAACCATAGTACAATTTATTTACATAAGGTAGTAATTTTAAACATCAAATTAATTCTTAACAAACTTTAAAAGTAAGTTTTAGAAACTCTAACATTCTTTAATATAAAAGCCAAATACAAAATTTCAAAACTTGTAACCCACTTTCTAAAGAATCAGCTGCTTTACTTGAACAAGATCATCGTTTGCTTTATCTAACGCCTTTAGCTACCTTTCTATATCTACATGGAAAGAAAATTCCATGCTAAGCTTAAACCTTAGTGGTGCATATAATTAAGGCAATATACTATATCATGCAACAAACATTAACATGTTTCATTTTATGCATTAAAATGTTTATATGCCATGACTATTATCATATTTCTATTTCATACAAGTATAAATGTCATGCTCACATAGACAATGTTATTTTCATTTATCTTTGATTGTAAATTACTCGGTTAATCTCTTTATCATTATATCTCAATCTCATATCATCATCAGTTTCTTATTCTTTTCTTTTCTTATTTTTCCGACATATCCTCATTACCTTGCCCATGTCACTCTAAATTTGGACTGACTGGATACGGGTTATGGATCAGGAGCACTCTCCGAGCTTAAGCCACCCTGTCCACTATCTAGCTCAAAAGAGCTTCTCAAATTAATGGCGCTCTCCGAGCTTAAGCCATATTGATTGAGTATAATTTCATCATAGATGAATAACCGGACCAAGGGCACTCTCTGAGCTTAAGCCACCTTGTCCTCATTTATGTGTGCTCATTATAGCTTCTTAAGTCAATAGCGCTCTCCGAGCTTAAGCCACATTGACCGAGCATCTTAGACCAATTGCGCTCTTCGAGCTTAAGCCACATAATTTAAGGAATAGTACTGTACCATTCGCCCCCTTAATGACATGTCATCTATCCTGTTTCTAGTCCGCAACAAGATTAATGGGCTTCTTTATATTTTCACATCAATCAAAATTGTCAAATTTCAACATATCAATATTTTCATGTTTATCAACATCTGAATTTTCTTGTTTTGAAAACATATAGTCATACTCATACATACTGGATAACATCTTTTCATTTATTTAACTAGGTACATCAATATTCTCATGCTTATCATCTGTATCAGTTCATGTATTTCACCCATATCAGATTTCATTTATCATTCATGACAATTCACATATTTCATCCGTGACAATTCATTTTTCTATATCACAACATAACAAGTTCCCACATCAATATATATATATATATATATATATATATATATATATATATATATATATATATATCCACATCATTCTTATTTCACTGGATATACAATGACTTTCATTTACTTACCTGAATTCCTCATTTGATAACTACATTCATAATTACAAATACAGAGCATTCACAGTCGTGATTACTAATTTCATGCCCATAATCCCAAGCCATGAATGTTACTAGAATGAATCGCTCAAAAGCATTCATGGTCGTGATTACTCATTCACACCCGTGAATAAGCTCACGTCTGTGATTCCAACTCGTCAACGCTTCTGGAATGAATAGCACCATTTCCACACAGAAGTCACAACCGTGATACAATCAGTCACAACCGTGAACCTTCAAGTTCATGCCCGTGAATCAATAGTCATCCCTGTGACTTTCAGCAGGAAATCTGCATATTCACTTTTCATTCATTCTAACATTATCCAAATCATACCAAATTCTATTTCATGCATTTCTAAGGTTCTTTACTCAACTTATTACTTTCTAAAAGAGGTAAATGTCTTGATCATACAAGGTTTCCAACATGCATCATTAATTCAATGTCACATAAGGATTTCATTCATACATGTCTAAACCTATGGTTTCATGCCATAATCATCATCATTCTTGAAATGCATTTATCAAACATCATGTTCAGCATGCATTATTTCAAACAAAAATAGGCTATTGCCTTAAGTTATGCACAAACCTTCATCTTTCTCCTTCACTCTTCTAGGTAGCTTTCTCTTTTCCTTTGCTCATTAGAGCTTGCTCCTTGTCACTTGGAACACCTACAATATCATAAATCATTTTTATCATCTGATTTTCTCAAGACTTTAAACTCTCTTTTTCTCTCTCAAACCCTAATTTCTCTCTCTTTCACATAAGTCTTGGATGAGCTCAAAATTCAAACTTCCTTTAAGAAAAGATGAAGAAGAAGAAGAATCACTCATTACCTTACTATTTTCTTCACTTGATTATAACCTTGGAGACTTTCTCTCTCTACCCAACTTGACTTTTTTTCCACTTTCTTGTTCTTTCCAGCTTCCTTATGAGTTATGGACCATGATGATCACTTGTTCTTGTTCTTTCACCTCTTTTCTCTTCCTTTCTCTCTCTAGAATTCAAGATTAGTTATGGAGGATTTGAATATACAGATTTCCTACTGAAAGTCACAGGTGTGACTATTGATTAACGGGCATGAACTTGAGGGTTCACGGTTGTGACTCATTGTATCACGGTTGTGTCTTCTGTGTGGAAATGGTACTATTCATTCCAGAAGCGTTCACAGGTTCGAATCACGGACGTGAGCTTATTCACAGGCATGAATGAGTAATCACGATCGTGAATGCTTTTGGGCGATTCATTCCAATAGCGTTCACGGCTTGGGATTACGGGCGTGAAATTAGTAATCACGACCATGAATGCTCTGTATTTGTAATTATGAATGTGGTTATCAAATGAAGAATTCAGGTAAGTAAATGAAAGTCATTGTCTAATCCAGTGAAATAAGAATGATATGGATATATATATATATATATATATATATATATATATATATATATATATATATATATATATTGTATATATATATTGATGTGAGAACGTGTTATGTTGTGATATAGAAAATTGAATTTTCATGAATGATATATGAAATCTAATGCGGATGATAAGTATGAGAATATTGATGTACCTAGTGAAATAAATGAAAAGACGTTATCCAGTATGTATGAGCATGATTATATGTTTGCAAAACAAGAAAATTGAGATGTTGAAATTTGAGAAATATTATTAAAGTGGAAATATAAAGAAGCCCATTACTCTACCTGTGGACTAAAATCAGGATAGATGACATGTCATTAAGGGGGTGAACAGTACCGTACTATTCCTCAACCAATATGGCTTAAGCTCTGGGAGTGCCATTAGTCTGAGATGCTCGCTCAATGTGGCTTAAGCTCTGGGAGCGCTATTGACTTGAGAAGCTCTGATGAGTACATATAAATGAGGACAAGGTGGCTTAAGCTCCAGGAGCGCCCTTGGTCCGATTATTAATCTATGATGAAATTATACTCAATCAATGTGGCTTAAGCTCGGGGAGCGCCATTGATTTGAAAAGCTCTTTTGAGCCAGATAGTGGACAGGGTGGCTTAAGCTCTAGGAGTGCTCCTGATCCATAACCCGTATCCAGTCAGTCCAAATTTAGAGTGATGTGGGCAAGATAATGAGGACATATCGGAAAATATGAAAAGAAAATGATGATGAGAGGAGATTGAGATATAATAATAAAGAGATTAATAGAGTAATTTACCATTAAAGATAAATGAGAATAACATCATATATGTGAGCATGATATGTATAGTTGTATGAAATAGTAACATGTTGATAGAAATGGCATGCAAACATTTTAATGCATAAAATGATACATGTTAATGTTTGTTGCATGATATAGTATATTGCCTTATTTATATGCACCACTAAGCTTAGAGCTTAGCATGGGAGTTTTCTTCCACGCAGATATAGAAAGGTAGCTGAAAGTGATAGATAAAGCAAACGGTAATCCTTTTTAAGTAAAGCAGCTAAACCTTGAAAGAGTGGGTTACAAGCTTTGAAATTTTGTATTTGGCTTTTATATTAAAGAATGTTAGGGTTTGTAAAACTTACTTTTAATGTTTGTTAAGAATTAATTTCATGTTTAAAATTTCTATCTTATGTAAATAAACTATACCCTGGTTTTTGTATAAATCTATATATACATGAATGTTGAGAAAATAAAGGTAAAATAATAATAATAGCGATTTGAAGAAGTAAAAAAGTCAGGAAGACGGACATTAGTGCCCCCTCATCCGAGCACGTGTTGGTCGGATGGGGGCAGCGCTACAGGTTGTCCTGCTTATGTGAAGTGGACAATGTCAAATAAGCTAGAAGCTAAGTCTGACCGATGTCTGTTTGTGGGATATCCAAAAGCATCATATGGATATCAATTTTACCACCCCTTGGAACAAAAGGTTTTTGTTTCAAGACATGCTATCTTTTTAGAGAGAGAATTCGTTCTAAACAGACATAGTGGGAGAAAAATTGAACTTGAGGAAGTTCAAGATGCTCAAATAGATATTGGTCAACCATAACACCACATCATATGCATTTAAGTATAACCTATTTTTGTATCAAATAATCACATACTGCATGTTGAAAAGAGAAAATACCCTGATAACAGTGGTAGTAAATTTTTTTTCATATCATATCCTGTAAAATCAACTAATTCCTTTAGAAGTCTTATATCCTGTAATATCACTCAATGAATTTTCAAGTCAACATTAAAAACCACAATACGATATATCACATATATTAAAACATAAACTTCCCATCCGAAGGAATACAGGTTGTTTCCATTTATACATTTCAAAACTAATCTAGAGTGATAATACATATTCAAGCATATAAGTCCAAAATACAGATAACATGTTTTCATGCTTGTGTGGAATGCAATGAGAGAGAGTGATGAGGCTCAGCCAATGACCTGTGCTCCATATCTTCTATACACTACTCAAAATGAGCTATCACTTTTCTTTACCTGAAAAATGATGCAAATTGATGAGTTGCGGCTCGGTGAGAATAATCATCCAATGAGCTCTAAAGTATCAAACAACTCATAGTAATAAATCACAAATCCAATATATACCATATATTTCATTCCATTCATCAGTATCATATATGTATCAATAAAGTTGAAACATATAATCATTACTCTTTATGTATGCAAATGCTTTGCTTATTTCATTTTGTTGTGACCAAGTTAAACAGACATTGCCCCTGGTTTCCATGTGAACATTTCCATTTGCATTTGCGAAGCTAGCTTGATCATTTGTTTCATTTGCACATTTGTTGGGCCATAGGCCTCTTCGTTTCCTTTACAATATCGATTAACTAGTCACAACCCCTTTTTAGTCCATATGCATATGCACTTGTATTTAAGCATTCATCAACCATTGTATCTTATCACATATAATATACATATACCACATATATACCTCATATGCCACACATATACCTTGCATATACTATACATATACCATGTATATATATCACATATGTCAAACATATACTTCACATATACCACAAGTATACCATTTATATGTACCACAATATCACAAATTATCCATCATTACATTATCAAGGACCAATCATAACAATCATATGAATCACATATTAAGCAATGTTCATTTGCACTAAAGAATTCAATCGATAATTAGACTCACCGTTCTCCTTTGATTCCGACCCCAAACTTATTGTCTATCCACTCCTTGTGGGTCTCCAATATGTTGCGAGCCTAATATGAAAACATAATCGATTAACTCATGATTAGGGAGACTTAATGTGGCTTAAACAAATTAATATGCATTGCTCATGTCAATAGTTAAAATATTTCCTATGAGGCAGTGTGACCTTATGGGACTGTTTAGTCTATAAATTTTTCTACACTTGACCAAATAATCTGATTCTTCCTCCTAATTAACAATAACATATAATTATAGAACATATTAAAATTTAAGACCAATTGGATCATTTTACAATATTTGGTGGAATTTCTAAGAGTGTTCTATTTTCTGCCTTATTTACTGCCTTTAGGCAGTTTCATGGTACTCATTTCGGTTCATCATAAATTATAATATATAAGTCATATTTTAATGAAACTTTACAGAAACTTATATTGGTTCATATGGAACATGTTTTATGTTTACAACTTGTATCAATTATGTCTCTAAGGTCTTCGAATTATAACAAACATTTTACTGGTCCAGAATAGAATTGGCTTCTGGAACAGTGTATCTTCCAAAGGCCATAACTTAGTCCATACATAACCAATGAAGCTGAAATTAGTACCCCAATTTACCTAATACATATAAATATAAATTTAATATTTTGAAAATTTACAGAATCTAGCTCTAACAAGCTCACATTATCCAAACAAGTTAATGTATCTGCCCAGGGCACTCAGTTGGCAGTTCAAACCATGGAATAGTCATGGTTCCATTCCCAATAACTGAAAATTTACAAGACCTATGAACATTGAATTTGGTATAAAGATACCAAAAACATATATCTACAACTTTTATTTTTTGATATACTTCCAATAATGGCTTTAACATATTCTAAATCAAAGCACATAATAGCTAACTTGGTTCAGGTTCACACCCTGACTAGTTTCAGTACGAAGAGGATATCTCATTATATACACCACATCTTGCAACAATGTTTACATATCCATAAATTTAAGACATAAAGTAACAACGTTTTTATTTTAAGATTTTCCAGAATCAATTTCTATGGATATCAAAATCGGGGTGCCATTCAGTGCCTAATATTGAACCTAAGCAACTCAAATCAACCCTATAGCAATAAGAATTGATTACTTACCAAGAAAAACCTTGGAAGGGATCAATATGCTTCAAAAACTAGGTGAAACAAGGATGAATTGAAGTCTGAATTGGAGGAAATTGAAGAATTCGGGCTGGAGAAGAAGGCAGAAATGGGGAAGAAAGATGAAGATAAAGCCAACTTGTTTTTTGTCATTTTCTCTTCTTCTCTTCTCTTTTCTCTTCTCATTTCTCTTTTCTCTTCTCTTATATTTATCTTTTGTGTAATTTTCATTTTATTTTGTCTATATTATTATTATTATTTACATATATTTATAATTCCACTAATTCACACAATAATACAACTTAATCATTTAGCTCGATTTAACTAAATTAACAATGTAAATGTTTACTAATCTTAATCTAATCATTTTTTTTTACTTTAATTTATTCACCTTATTCAATTCATTTCTAATACTTTGTTATCCTCATTTAGGTTATAATTACACAAGTGCAATTCGATACAAGTGCCAAATACTAGGACACGTAGCTAGTGCATGCCATGAACTTGTTCCTACGAAAATACGTATGAAATGTATGTGTTCAATTGAATTGTATGCAAGATGCTTATGTTCAATGAAATGCATGTCGGGAAGGTCAAGGATGTTACATCAACTGCCTGAACCTGAGCTTGTTACACATACAGATGATGTAACAGCTCAACCTTCTGAAGCACAAGAGCTTCGTAGGTCAAGTAGGATACGTACTGTTCTAGAGAGATATAGATTTCTCATTAGTGAACAAAATGAAGTATTGCTCATAGAAAATGATGAGCCTACAAGCTATGAAGAAGTTCTAAATAGTTCAGAATCTAACAAATGGCTTCAAGCCATGAAGTCAGAAATGGATTCCATGTATGAAAACCAAGTATGGACTTTGGTTGACCCACTCGAAGGAATAAAGCCTATAGGGTGCAAGTGGGTTTTCAAAAAGAAAACTGACATGGATGGTAATGTGATTACCGATAAAGCTAGACTTGTTGCTAAAGGTTATCGTCAAAGACAAGGAATTGACTATGATTAAACTTTTAGCCTAGTAGCTATGCTTAAATCCATAAGGATACTTCTAGCCATTGCTACTAATTATGATTATGAGATATGATAAATGCATGTGAAGATAGCTTTCCTTAATGGAAATCTGACTGAGGATGTGTACATGACACAACTAGAAGGCTTCATATCTAAAGATGGCAAAAACGTATATAAGCTTCAAAGATCCATTTATGGATTAAAGCAAACATCCAGGAGTTGGAATATTCGGTTTGATGAGACAATCAAATAGTTTGGTTTCTTAAAAAATATAGATCAACCTTGTGTTTACAAGAAGGTCAGCGGGAGTGCAATTGTATTTCTTGTGTTATATGTAGATGACATATTGTTAATGGGAATATCGTCTCAGCCTTACAATCAGTCAAAATTTGGTTATCTAAGAATTTCTCTATGAAAGACCTTAGAGAAGCAGTCTATATTTTGGGGATAAAGATCTATAGAGATAGATCTCAAAGATTGCTTGGTCTTTCACATTCTACATACAGAGATAAGATGCTAAAGATGTTTAGCATGGAGCAATCTAAGAGGGGATATATTCCCATGACCCATGGGATTACTTTCTCAAAGTCTTTATGTCTAAAGACACAAGATGAAGGGACACACATGAGTTTGATTCCATATGCTTCAGCTATATGATCAATCATGTACCCTATGATATGTACAAGACCTGATGTATCATATGCTCTGAGTGTCACGAGCAGATACCAATCAGACCCTGGTGAGGGTCATTGGGTGGCTGTCAAGAATATCCTCAAGTACTTAAGCAGAACTAAGGATGTATTCTTGGTATATGGAGATGGAGATATTACTATGAGCGGGTATACTGATGCCAGCTTCCAATTTGACAAGGATGACTCAAAATCTCAGTCAGGTTATATATTCACACTAAATGGTGGAGCAGTTAGTTGGAAGAGATCCAAACAGGAAACGACTACTGATTCCACAACCGAAACAGAGTACATTGCAGCTTTTGAAGCAGCAAAGGAAGCAGTTTAGATAAAGAAATTCATCACAGAACTTGGAATGGTTCCTAGCATTATTGATCCAATACAATTGTATAGTGATAATAATAGGGGCATTGCACAAGCAAAGAAGCCATGGTCTCATCAATGATCCAAACATGTACTCAGAAGATACCATTTCATTAGAGAAATCATTAGTAGGAATAATGTAAAGATAGAAAGAGTGCCCACTGATAAGAATATTGATAATCCTTTAACTCAGCCACTTCTCCAAAAGAAATATGACTCTCATGTACTCACCTATGGAATTAAATACAAAGACGATTGGCTCTAAAGGCAATCACCTTTAGCACTTATTGTACAAATTTATTTGATTAATAAAAGGCTTTTTCATTAATTTGATGTTCATTTGATATATGAATTGATAAGTGATCTTAAATCAATTAATGAAGTCCTTGATACATAACATAGCATGAAGAAAATCATGATGAGATCATGATATTGAGATTCTTATCATGTGTAATTATGTTAGTATGAAAATTATTAATGAGATGGGACATTATTAATCCTGATAGGATTAATGAGATGGGACATTATTAATCCTGATAGACTAGCACATATTACACTCCTTGATTGGATCGAGTAGTAGATCTCATAATCTATAAATATGAGATGTTTAGAGTTAACATGTGGATGCATGCTCAGTGTAGCTAAGTACATTAGATGACCAACTAGGAGACAATCATATGGATAATCTATTCAAATGTGAATGATAGTCTCATCATAGCAATGGTGCAAGTATCCTTATACTTGAGGTACTCAAGGATATGTTGAATATTGATTATGTATTTTGACACTATTCCTTGTCGCCTCAAGGAGGTTGCTCATAGGGTGGCGATTGGATACAGCTTGAGGTATTCGAAGCTAATTGGGTGACCAACAAAGGATTCACCACTCTTGATAGAAGGAGTGTATACCCATGGCCTTTTTCCATGGTCATTACTCGTGAATCTCTGGACGGAGTGGAAATGTCATAAAAATAGTCTGCAATGACATATCTAATAGAATAATGAGCCTCAAGGAGAAGAACTAACATTACTTGGACTAGACGTGACATAAAAGTCTAGTGGGAGTTAACACACGTCCATACTCTGAACCAAGTGGGGTATAGAATGGTGAAAGGAATACTTGCACAGAATTTGTCTATAGAAAGGTTCGTAGTCAAACCACTGACTTTCCGGTCAATTGGGGGTCATGATGTGTTGCTAGATACCACTCATGACTTGCTTAAATTAATTGTTAATTTAAGTGACCAATGTAATCGGGAACCTAATGGGTCACATGCATTGAAGATATGGAGAATGAGTAAAATGGTATTGGATATGATCCAAAATATGAGAGAATTATTTCGGAATTGATGGTGATGAGATCGTATGAAAAAAATGGTTCGGGAGGGTCACGAGCCCATGCGGGCTAGGCAGGCTGCTGGCTTGCCTAGTGGGCCAGCTGGGCTACCGAGCAGTAGCCCTCAGCAGGCCCAGCGCGCAGCTGTCTCCCACCCATTAGCCAACGGCAGATTTTGTAATTAGGTCAATTATGGCTAATTACTATTCATTCATTTTCCTTTTCTCCATTTTTGACTTTTCATCTTTTCTTTGAATTTGATTCATATAGAAAAGACATCAAATGGCAGAAAATAGACATGAATATATTTTTTGTGAAAAAATATTTTTAAGACACAACAAAATTCTCTCAAGAACATTTTCAAAGCTAGCACTTTGAATTTGTTCAAACCATTTTCTTGATAGTTTATTCTTCATTCTTCGCGTGGATTATCATTAGAGACATCCTAGTGTAGATTATTGTGGTTTGCTACAACCCAACAAAGTGAAAATTTGAAAAACAAATAAGAAATTACAAGGTATAATTTCTAATATTTATATTTCTATAAATTAGTTTTAATGGCACAAGTATAATCTTTTGTTTCGGGTTTTGAAAATTTTATTTTTTCGCTGCATTTATGAATATGATTCATTCTTCAAAGCCCAACATTTTATGCATAGATAAATAGATGTAGCTGTTGCGTTAGGGTGACCGAAGATAAGGGGAACCCCAAGATCAAATTACAGCAGTTTATTTTCTTTTTGTATGTTTTGGAAATTGTATTGTAAAAATTAAATTTTTAGAATATATTTTGATGAAAATTGTGGCATGTAGGATTTATAAGGAGTGAATTTTGTAATTAATATATTTGGTATTATTTTAAATATATTTATAATATTATGGTTTAATGAATGAATTCTTTTAAATCAAAATATTTACATCACTTGTTCCATATTTAAATGATATGAAAAAAAAAGAAATATAGTAATAATTATTTCGCTAATAATAAACTCGAAGATTGAAAAAAAAATACAATAATTTCAGCATTGGTTTTTACAAAAAAATGAGCTTAGTATCACTTCCATACACTATTAACGACTAGTAGGATAAGGGAGCACTACAATAGACTCTTCCAAAATTGTGATATAAACCTCGAAACTCTATCCGATAATACAACCTCATTCACATATAATTCTTCTAGTCTATTCAACTAATGATCTCTCCTGATAGGTAAGAACTAAGCTAACTTTGTTAACCTATCTACTATGACCCATATGGTGTCATATTTTCTCGATGTCAGATGTAAACCAATTATAAAGTCCAATGTGATCCTTTCCCATTTCCATTTTGCAATAGTGATCGACTGTAGTAACCTTGATGGTACTTGATGTTATGCCTTTACTTGCTGAGATATCATGCATCTTGTAGCGAATTATATAATTTTCTTCTTCATTCCTAACCACCAATATCT
Organism: Triadica sebifera; assembly: GCA_023653625.1. Taxonomy (NCBI): domain Eukaryota; kingdom Viridiplantae; phylum Streptophyta; class Magnoliopsida; order Malpighiales; family Euphorbiaceae; genus Triadica; species Triadica sebifera. Next base: position 11,754,724 of record CM042904.1, read on the forward strand.
TATCTTCAAATCTTGATACATCTTGTTGCTTTCTGGATGCATCACATATCTAGTCTTATGTGAATCCTTCAATATCATATGTCTCAAATCTGGCACATTCGACACACATAACTATCCTGGATAGAATAACCCATTATCTGACTCAACTATAAACTCAAGTCTTTCCCCTTTGGTGACTAACTCAATCAACTCAACTAATCTAACATCATACCTCTATGCATCTCTAATCTCTTGGTTCAAAGTAGGTAGAACATGCAACTCTGCTATGACCTTTCTACTCAACACATTAGCTACAACATTAGCCTTGCCTGGATGATAATCGATTACACAATTGTAATCTTTGATCAAATCCAATCACCTTCTTTGTCTCAAATTCAACTCCCTTTAAGTAGGAAGATATTTGAAACTCTTGTGGTTAGTGTATATGAAACACTTTTCCCCATATAGATAATGATGTCAAATCTTTAATGCAATGACCATAGTTGCCAATTCTATATCATGGGTTAGATAATTATTCTCATGAGGTTTCAATTGCCTAGAACCATAGGCAACAAACTTTTTTTTTTTTTGCATCAAAACACATCCCAAACCGTTGTGAGAAGCATCTCTATAAATGACACATTCCTTATCCAAAACTGGTTGTGTCAGAACTAGAGCTTATGTTAACAAAGTCTTAAGCTAATAAAAACTATGTTGTCACTTGTCTGACCGTTCAAATTTCACATCCTTTCTCAATAATCTAGTTAACGGAGAAGCTATCATGGAGAATTCTTTAACAAATCTCTTATAGTAACCCGTTAAACTAAGAAAACTTATGATCTCTATCACATTCTATAGAGGCTTCCAATCTAATATTGCCTCAACCTTGTTAGGATCTACTTTAATTCCATCTACTGATACTACATGTCCAAGGAATACTACCTCATCTAGCCAAAACTCATATTTTGAAAGCATGACATACAACTTCTAATCTTTGAGGATCTGCAAAACTATTCTTAAGTGCTAATCATGTTCCTTTTTATCCTTGGAATAAACCAAGATGTCATCGATGAAAAGTACAACAAACTAATCTAAATATGGCTTAAAGAACCGATTCATCAGATCCTTGAAAGCTGCCGGAGCATTGGTGAACCCAAATGGCATAACTAAAAACTCATAGTGGCCATATGTAGTCCTGAAAGCTGCCTTTACCACATCATTTTCCTTAACTTTAAACTAATCATACCTTGACCTAAGTTCTATCTTGGAGAAAACTCTTGCACCCTTTAATTGATCAAACAAATCATCTATCCTTGGCAAAGGATTTTTGTTCTTGATAGTAACCTTATTCAATTTCCTGTAATCGATGCACAACCTCAATGATCCATCTTTCTTCTTAACAAATAGTAATGGTGCATTGCATGGAGATATACTTGGCCTGATAAAACCTTTATCTAATAACTCTTGCAACTATGCCTTTAACCTCGTTAAGTCCTTTAACTCTGAAGGTGCCATTCTGTAAGGTGTAGTTGATATCGGTGTTGTACTTGGTGCAAGTTCTATGGAAAACTCTATCTCCCTATTTTGAGGTAATCCTAGTAAGTCATAAGGAAATACCTTTAGATATTCTCTCACTATCGGGAAATCTTGTAGATTTAGTCCTTTCTTTCTTGTATCAATCATATGAGCTAAGTAAGCTTCACACCCTTTTCTAATCATCTTCTGAGCCTTCATCATGGAAATGACTTAGGCTGGCTGTGGAAATTTATCACCTTCCACTACTATTTCTTCTTCTTTTAGGGTTTTAAGAATCAATTTCATAGATTGGAAATTCACTATTGTCTCATGTCGAGAAAGCAAATCCATGCCTAAAATAGTATCAAATTCATGGAAAGGCAACTTAATCAAGTCTACGGGAAACTCTCTTTCGTGTACAATTAACAAACAACCCCTATACATCTAGTTCACAATCACACTGTGACTTCAATCTCATATGTTGAACCTTGATGGGTATTTCCATTATTTTGATGCTAACAAATAAAATATCAATAATGCATTTAACAATAATCATGTTCTAAGATTGTTGAACAGGGTATGGAATATGATGCAAGAATGGAAGACTACCTTTGAAAGTCAAAATATGAAGAAATAGCTTGTTCACGCCCGTGACTGATTATGTCACGCCTGTGATATAGCTTAGCGCCAACTCTCCAACATTTAAATTTCACAGCCATGAATGATCAAATCAGTCACACCCGTGAAAGATAGTCACGCCCGTAAGATAACATGTCAAATTCTTCCAAAGAGCTTCACGGCCAGAGTCACCACTTGGACCATTGCTTGGAAGGATATTCACACCCGTGAAAGTATAAAGTCAAGCATGTGATCAAACACCTCAAATTCTTCCAGAATGCTTCACGACTAGAGTCACCATTTGAGCCACAGCTTGGAAGAACATTCACGACCGTGATACACATATTCACGACCATGAATGAGGAAAGAGAAACATGTCAGGCATGAAATTAAGTGTTGTTGCAACGACTATTTTCGCATTAAATGCATCCAAATGGCTATAATTCATTAGGAAAGTGTAAATGCAAGTCATTTATGAATCCTAAACTAGAGAACAACAATTTATTTCGAATTAAAATCTTGTTGTAGCCGTTGTGCATTAATTACTTTCAACAAAACTCTTATTCTCTGTAAAAAATCTATTTACGCATAAATTCTAAGCATTATAGGTTGGTGAGTGTTTTTCTTTGTAATCAATTACTCAAGTGAGTTTGGGTATATTGAGTTGAGAGTGAAACCCTTGTAAGGGTTATATGTGTGAGCCATAAAATACAAGGAATTGGTTTATTGTGTGAGCCATTAAAGCACAAAGGAATTTCTAGGTTAGGTGTTAGCTATTGATAGAAACACCATAGTTGGGAGTGAGCTTGTAAAACTCCATTATAGCACTTAGTGTGTTAGTGAAACTCCCAATTGAGATTGGGGAGAGAAGTAGGGTTTGTTAGTACCCAAACCTCTATAAATTTTTGGTGTGATATCTCTCTATCCCTACTCTATTGAATTTTATTCTGCACTTAAAAGTTAAGAATTTTTTTTAATATCCAATTCAACACCCTTTCTTGGTTCATTATCTGGGAAACAATTTGTATCAGAGTTTAGTCTAGCATCAAAGCCTAAAAAGCACTAGCAAAGATCGAGAAATGGGCAATGAAGGATTCCAAAGTCTCAAGCCTTATTTTGATGGAGCAAACTACGCTCATTGGAAGTTTCGGATGGAGACAAATCTCGATAGTAAGGGAATTGAAGTCTGGGATAGCGTTTGAAAATAATGGTCACCACCAACAAGAAGAGGAGTTGATGGTGAAGAAGAAATCCTTTCAAGAGATGATTGGACAGAGCCTCAACGTGAAGCAAATTTCAAAAACAAAAAGGCAATGACAATTCTCTTAAGCTCACTATCAATTGAAGAATGTGGCAGAATACAACACTGCCCAACTGCGTATAGTACATAGAAAACATAGGAAAATTATCATGAAGGAACAAAGCAAGTTAATTCCAAGAAGATTCAACTTCTCACTTCAGAGTACGAACTCTTCAAGATAAAATCCAATGAGTCAATCACCGATATGATGAATCGTCTTCTAGCCATTATAAATAACATGAGAAAGCTTGGGAAACACTTGAGCTTGGAAGATGTAAACAACAAAATTCTAAAAAGCCTTCCTCTCAAAGATTATGGTTCAAGAGTTGCTAGTATAGAAGAAGCCAACGAAGACATAAGCATCATGAATATCGATGTGCTTATTGGCAAACTTTTAACACATGAAATGGCAGTAAAGAGAGATAGAGAACTTGAAGCCAAGCTAGAAAAAAGAAAGCCTCTAGCACTAAGAGCCTCTACTTCAAAATCTCAAGAAGAAGTTGAAGATGATGAAGAAAAGAGTGATGATGCAAATGAGGACATTGTGATGCTCTCAAGAAGATTGAAAAGAATAATTGAAAAGAGAATGGGCAACTCTCGAAACTTCAAGCAAAGAAATCCCAAACACTCCTCAAATGAGTCTCAAAGGAATAAAGAGGAGGTAAAATGTTATGAGTGTGGGAAGAAGGGACATATCAAACCAGAATGTCCAAGGCTCAAGAAACATAAGAACAAATACCAAACATACAATGGGGAGAAAGGTCACAAAGCCACATGGGATGATGAAAGCTCTTCAAGTGAAAAAGATGACAATGAAAGTGAAGAGGTCAACCTATGCTTCATGGCTATAGAGGATCACATCTCGGATAATGTAGGATCACTTTACTCATACTCATTCAATAATAATAGTAGTGATAGTAATAGTGATAGTGAAGATGATAATGAGCAAAGTTTAATAGAAGTATTGAACCTAGAACTAGAAAAATATAGATATAAATTCAATACTTATAAAAATAACATTTCAAGTTTGAAAAACAAAATGGAAGTTTTAGAAAAGGAAAATCTTGAGCTTAAATCTTCTAATGAATCTCTTCAAAAATCATTAGATGAGTACTCCTCAAGACCCTCAACTAAATCCTTGCTTAAAGAGAACAATGTCTTGAAAAATGAAGTTGAGGAACTTAGAAACTCCATTTCAAAATTTCATAAAGGCAAGGAGAGTTTAGATACTCTCATTGTATCTCAAAGACCACATCTCCACATTAGAAGTAACGACCCTAAGGGCTAAGTGCACAACATACACTAAATCTTCTATACGTAAAAGGAATGATCAAAGGTCAGTAAGCCTAAGAAGGAAACCTCAAAAGGCCAATCATGCTTTTATGTATAAGAAGCATGCACCTAGGAAAGTACCAAGTCATCATGCATGTGTATGTCTCTGCTCACAAAATCTACCTAATAGGAAAATGGTAGTTAAAAGCATGGTAAGACCGAAATCCATATTTAGAGCTAAACAATGTAATTATTGTATGAAATTTGGTCATATCAATAAACATTGTTGGATAAGGAAGGCTCATTGGGAACCTTTATGTGCTAACCCCCAAGGACCCAACCTCATTTGGGTACCTAAAAACAATACTTGAATTGTGATTTTATAGATATGCTTGAACTCCGCAATTAAAGAAAATGCTTAGCTAGTAGATAATGGATGCTCAAGGCATATGACCGAAGACAAAGAACTATTCAATGACAATAAAAGTATTGACGGAGGTAAAGTAACCTTTGGAAACAATGCTAAGGGTAAGGTAATTGACATTGGATCTATTGGTATTAATAATACTACTTTCATTGAAGATGTCTTACTTGTTGATGGTTTGAAACATAACTTGTTAAGTCTAAGTCAATTATGTGATAAGGGAAACCAAGTAATCTTTACTTCTAATGAGTGTTTTGTAACCTCTGTTAATGGCTAAGAGATATTTAAAGGAAGTAGAGATGTCAATACCTACATAATAGACTTACACAAAATGTCTAACCTTTACTCTAAGTGTCTTTGACTACTAGTGATGAATTTGTTAGGTTTTGAAGAATGAATCATATTCATAAACACAGTGAAAAATAAAATTTTTCAAAACCCAAAACAAAAGATCATTCTTGTACCATAAAAACTAATTTATATAAATGTAAATGTTAAAAATTATACCTTATAATTTTTATTTGTTCTTCAAATCTCCACTTTGTTGGGTTGTAGCAAACCACAACAATCCACACTAGGATGTCTCTAATGATAATCCACACGAAGAATGAAGAAGAAACTATCAAGAGAAAATGGTTTAAACAAATTCAAAGTGCTAGCTTTGAAAGTGTTCTTGAGAGAATTTTTGTTATCTTAAAAATATTTTTTTTTCACAAAAAAATATTTTCATGTCTATTTTATGTCTTTTCTATTTGAATCAAATTCAAAAATAAGATGAAAAGTCAAAAATGGAGAAAATGGCAACTAATGAATATCAATTGGCCATAATTGGCCTAATTATGGCCAATTACAGCCGTTGGCCAACGGATGGAAGATGCAAGCGCGCTGGGCCTAGGTAGCCAGCTGGCCCGCAAGGCAGGTCAGCAACCTGCCTACGCGTGGGCCCGTACAGGCCCGTGACACTCCCGAATGATTTTTACTCATCGCGATCCATCCTAAAATAATTTTCTCATATTTTGGATCCTATCCAAGACCATTTTACTCATTCTCCATATCTTCAATGCGTGTGACCCATTAGGTTCCCGGTTATGTTGGCCACTTAAATTATCAATTAATTTAAGGAAGTCATGAGCGGTATCTAGCAACACATCATGACCCCCAATTGACCAGAAAGTCAGTGGTTTGACTACGAACCTTTCCATAAACAATTTATGTGCAATTATTCCTTTCAGCATTCTATACCCCACTTGTTTCAGAGTATGGACATGTGTCAAATCCCACTAGACTGACTACATCACGTCTAGTCCAAGTAATGTTAGTTCTTATCCTTGAGGCTCATTACTCTATTAGATATGTCATTGAAGACTATCTTTATGACATTTCCACTCCGGCCAGAGATTCCTGAGTAATGACCACGACAAGAGGCCATGGGTATACACTCCTTCTATCAAGAGTGGTGAATCCTTTGTTGGTTACCCAATTACCTTCGAATACCTCAAGCTTTATCCAATCACTACCCTATGAGCTACCTCTCTGAGGCAACAAGTAATATTGTTAAAATACAGAATCAATATTCAAGATATCCTTGAGTACCTCATGTCTAAGGATACTTGCACCATTGCTATGATGCAACTATCATTGACATTTGAATAGATTATCCATAAGATTGTCTCATAGTTGGTCATCCAATGTACTTAGCTACACTTAGCAAGCATCCACATGTTAACTCTAAACATCTCATATTTATAGATTATGAGATCTACTACTCAATCCAATCAAGGAGTGTAACATGTGCTAGTCTGTCTAGATTAATAATGTCCCGTCTCATTAATCATATGACTGGGGATAATTTTGATACTAACATAATTACACATGATAAGAATCTCAATATCATGATCTCATCATGATTTCCTTCATGCTATGTTATGTATCAAGGACTTCATTAATTGATTTAAGATCACTTATCAATTCATATATCAAATGAACATCAAATTAATGAACAAGCCTTTTATTAATCAAATAAATTTGTGCAATAAGTGCTTAAGGTGATTGCCTTTAGAGCACCACTTTAACAAGCTCCCACTTGCACTAAAACTAATCGCCTTTGTATTTAATTCCATAGGCGAGTACATGAAAATCATATTTCTTTTAGGGAATTGGCTTAGTTAAAGGATCAGCAATATTTTGATCAGTGGGCACTCTTTCTATCTTTACATCATTCCTACCAATGATTTCTCTAATCAAATGGTATCTTCTGAGTACATGTTTGGATCTCTAATGAGACCGTGGCTCCTTTGCTTGCGCAATGGCTCCATTATTATCACAATACAATTGTATTGGATCAATAATGCTAGGAAACAGTCCAAGTTTTGTGATGAATTTCTTTATCCAAACTGCTTCCTTTGCTGCTTTAGAAGCTGCAATGTACTATGCTTCTGTTGTGGAATCAGTAGTCATTTCCTGTTTGGAGCTCTTCCAACTAACTGCTCCACCATTTAGTGTGAATATATAACCTAACTGAGATTTTGAATCATCATTGTCAGATTGGAAGCTGGCATCGGTATAACCGCTCACAGTAATATCTTCATCTTCATATACCAAGAATACATCGTTAGTTCTTCTTAAGTACTTGAGGATATTCTTGACAGCCACCCAATGACCCTCACCACGGTCCGATTGGTATCTATTCGTGACACTCAGAGCATATGATACATCAGGTCTTATACATATTATAGCATACATGATTGATCCTATAGCTGAAGCATATGGAATCAAACTCATGTGTGTCTTCGCATCTTGTGTCTTTGGACACAAAGACTTAGATAGAGTAATCCCATGGGTCATGGGAATATATCCCCTCTTGGACTGCTTTATGCTAAACCTCTTTAGCATTTTATCTATATATGTAGACTGTGAAAGACCAAGCAATCTTTTAGATCTATCTCTATAGATCTTTATCCCTAAAATAGAGACTGCTTCTCCAAGGTCTTTCATTGAGAAATTCTTGGATAACCAAATTTTGACTGATTGTAAGGCTCAAACATCATTTCCCATTAGCAATATGTCATCTACATATAACACAAGAAATACGATTACACTCCCACTAACTTTCTTGTAGACAAAAGGTTCATCCGGATTTTGTAAGAAATCAAATTGTTTGATTGTCTCATCAAACCAAATATTCCAACTCCTGGATGCTTGTTTTAATCCATAAATGGATCTTTGAAGCTTACATACCTTTTTTCCATGTTTGGATATGAAACCTTCTGGTTGTGTCATATACACATCCTTAGTCAAATTTCCATTAAGGAAAGCTGTTTTCACATCCATTTGCCATATCTCATAATCATAATGAGTAGCAATGGCTAGGAGTATCCTTATGGATTTAAGCATAGCTACCGGGCTAAAAGTTTCATCATAGTCAATTCCTTGTCTTTGATGATAACCTTTGGCAACAAGTCTAGCTTTATAGGCAATCACATTACCATCCATGACAGTTTTCTTTTTGAAAACCCACTTGTACCCTATAGGCATTATTTCTTCGGGTGGGTCAACCAAAGTCCATACTTGGTTTTCATACATGGAATCCATTTCTGACTTCATGGCTTGAAGCCATTTGTCAGATTCTAAACTATTTAGAACCTCTTCATAGGTTGTAGGCTCATCATTTTCTATGAGCAATACGTCATTTTGTTCACTAATGAGAAATCCATATCTCTCTGGAACAGTATGTATCCTACTTGACCTATGAAGCTCTTGTGCTTCAGAAGGTTGTTATATCATCTGTATGAGTAACAAGCTCGGTTCAGGCAGTTGATCAGCATCTGTTTGAGCATCTTGAACTTCCTCAAGTTCAATTTTGCTCCCACTATCTCCTTTTAGAAGGAATTCTCTCTCTAAAAAGATAGCATGTCTTGAAACAAAAACCTTTTATTCTAAGGGGTGGAAAAATTGATATCCATATGATGCTTTTGGATATCCTATAAATAGACATCGGTTAGACTTAGCTTCTAGCTTATCTGACATTGATCGTTTCACATAAGCAGGACAACCCCAAATTCTCATGTAAGAAAATGTGGGTCTCTTGTTATACCATATCTCATATGGAGTAAAATCAACTAACTTTGAAGGAACTCCATTTAATATATAAATGGCGGTCTCTAGTGCATAACCCCAAAATGATTTAGGCAATTATGCAAAACTCATCATAGACCTTACCATGTCTAACAAGGTTCGGTTTCTTCTTTCAGCCACACCATTGTGTTGCGGCATGTAAGGTGGAGTCCATTGAGATAAAATCCCATTATCCCTAAGATAATCTAGAAAATATTGGCTCAAGTATTCACCTCCTCAATCTAATCGAAGTGTTTTAATACTTTTGCCAATTTGTTTCTCTACTTCATTTATGAATTCTTTGAACTTTTCAAAAGCTTCAGATTTGTATCTCATAAGATACACGTATCCATATAGTGAGTAGTCATCGATAAAAGTAATGAAGTAGATGAAACCATCATGCCATTTCATACAACCCTAACATGCATTCTCTAATGCACAAAAAAAAATGACAATTTTGGATTTCAATTTGTAAATCGATTCAACACCTGAATCGAAATTGCCTATATGTGTTTTTTTGGTTAATTTAATTTTGTATGTCATTTTAAAGTGGAATTTAATATTTAATCAAATTAAATTAAATTCCATATTTCCGAAAATAATTCAAAATTAATTCTCCTTAAAATCATAATATTATGATGTTAAAATTAAACAATTTAATTTTAATATACATACCAATTTCTAGTCATACTAGAATTACAATTGCACAACTTAAATTAATTTCAAAATTAATTTCGAAAAATTATAAAAATTTCCAGAACATCAAATCACTATTCTAATTGTCTTTAGGTCAGCTCAAGTTCATCAAAATATTTTTGGCACAAGCCAAAATTACTAAGACAAACGAACCAACACACTTAGACGCTCAAAATGACTAATTCGATATCAAGAATTTTTAAAATTTCAAATGCTTGAAAAATAATTTTGGCATGCATCTAACATGAAAATAACATATTTTTAATCACATAAAAATTATTTCAAGGTTCTGAAAATAAAATAAACACATACAAAAAAATCAAACAAAACAGCCCCACCAGGTATGCTAAAACAGTCCCGTTTTTGTGTTTATTTGAAAAATTAATTAAAATAATTTTTAATTAATTATTAGCCACTTCCAGAGGCATAAAGATATTCTCAATATGTCTAAATAATGTTTTTTGTAATTAAATTACAAGAAAAATGCAACCATCCCCATCAATTAAGCCAAACAACAACATATGTTCATAAATAAGGCAATTTTAGGCATTTTTTAAATAAATCCGAAATTAATTATTTGAATCACATTCAAATCATTTTTCAATCAAAATAATCATTCTTAATCATCCCAAGATCATATTAAAGAAATAAAAATGCGTAAATTATATTTTATAAATTAATTTCAATTTTTCAAAACCTATTGATCCAAAATCACCAAAAACATGCAATCTCATTGCACTTTCAATTAAAATTAATTTTAATTGATACAAGGAGGTTCTGATACCAATGTAAGGTTTTGAAGAATGAATCATATTCATAAACACAGTGAAAAATAAAATTTTTCAAAACCCAAAACAAAAGATCATTCTTATACCATTAAAACTAATTTATATAAATGTAAATGTTAAAAATTATACCTTGTAATTTTTATTTGTTCTTCAAATCTTCACTTTGTTGGATTTTAGCAAACCACAAAAATCCACACTAGGATGTCTCTAATGATAATCCAAGCGAAGAAGAAGAAGAAACTATCAAGAGAAAATGGTTTGAACAAATTCAAAGTTCTAGCTTTGAATTTGTTCTTCAGAGAATTTTTGTTGTCTTAAAAATATTTGCTTTTCACAAAAAATATTTTCATGTCTATTTTCTACCATTTGATGTCTTTTCTATTTGGATCAAATTCAAAAATAAGATGAAAAGTCAAAAATGGAGAAAATGGCAACTAATGAATACTAATTGGCCATAATTGGCCTAATTATGGCCAATTACAGCCGTTGGCCAACGGATGGAAGCTGCAGGCGCGCTGGGCCTGCCCAGCTGGCCTGTAAGGCAGGTCAGTAGCCTGCCTAGCCCACGGGGGTCCGTGCGGGCCCGTACGGGCCTGTTACACTCCCGAACAATTTTTACTCATCGCGATCCATCCTAAAATAATTCTCTCATATTTTGGATCCTATCCAATACCATTTTACTCATTCTCTATATCTTCAATGTGTGTGACCCATTAGGTTCCCGGTTATGTTTGTAATATCCGCTAATTTAGGCCCCGAGTTGCACGTGTCGTGAAGTTGACGCGTTTGACCGATCGGAGTCTAAATTCGGATTTTTCCACAGAATTGATTAAGAAATGGCTAAATTAAATGATGAATGCCTAATTAAGTGATATTAAAGTTTAAAGAAGTTAATTTACAGTAAAGGACTAAATTCCAAAATTTGATAAGTTTTGGGGTCAAATTGCAATTTACCAAAAATTTGAGGATTTATGAGATTAATGGCTAATTAACTTAAGAAATTTGGACTTTTTGATAGTGTTGGCCGGCCATGATGTTAAAGAAAGATGATTAATATTGATTAATTGTAAAATTGGGAGAAAATGGTTAAAAAGGTGGGTCCCACATGAATATTTTTGGATACCCTATATAAGACTTTTCTTCTTCTTCTTCTTCTCTTCATTTTCTGCATCCTTCTCTCTTTCTTTACCAGTGACGCTAGCTTCACCCATTTCTCGATAGATCACCTTGACTTCTAGAGAGAGAAAGGAAGGGAAGAGAAGGGAAAGAGCAAGATAAAGTGATATTCATGTTCTATAACTCATAAGGAAGCTGGAAAGAACATGAAAGAGAAAGAAAAATCAAGTTTGGTAGAGAGAGAAAATCCCCAAAGTGGTGATCAAGTGAAGAAAAGTGTATGGTAAGAAGTATTTCTTCTTCTTCATCATCTTTTCTAAAGGAAGTTCGAATTTTGAGCTTTTCTAAGACTTATATGGAATGAGAGAGAAACTAGGGTTTTGAAAGAGAGAAAGAGAGTTTAGGGTCTTAATGAAATTAGATGATGATGAAAATGATTTATGATGTTGTAGGAGTTCCAAATGACAAGGAACAAGCTCTAAGGAGCAAAGGAAAAGAGAAAGCTACCTAAAAGAGTGAAGGAGAAAGATTAAGGTTTGTGCATAACTTAAGGCAATAGCCTATTTTGTTTGAAATAATGCATGCTGAATATGACTTTAGATAAATGCAATTTCAATAATGATGATGATTATGGCATGAAACCATAGGTTTAGACATATATGAATGAGATAATTGTGACATTGAATTAAGGATGCATGTTAGAGAATCTTGTATGATCAAGGCATGTAAATGTATTGAAAAGTAATAAGTTGAGTAAAGAGCCTTAAAAATGCATGAAATAGAATTTGGTATGTTTTGGATGATGTTAGAATGAATGAAAGGTGAATATGCAGATTTCCTGCTGAAAGTCATGGGTGTGACTATTGAGTCACGGGCGTGAACTTGAGGGTTCACGGTTGTGACTGATTGTGTCACGGTTGTGAATTTCTGGGTGGAAATGGTACTATTCATTCCAGAAGCGTTCACGGGTTGAAATCATGGGGGTGAACTTATTCACGGGCGTGAATCAGTAATCACGATCGTGAATGCTTTTGGGCAATTCATTCCAGTAGCGTTCACGGCTTGGGATTACGGGCGTGAACTAATTCACGGGCGTGAAAGTAGTAATCACGGCCGTGAATGCTCTGCATTTGAAATTATGAATGTGGTTATTAAATGAGGAATTCAAGTAGGTAAATGAAAGTTATTGTCTATCCAATGAAATAAGAATGATATGAATATGGATATATGTATATATATATATTGATGTGAGAATGTGATATGTTGTGATATAGAAAAATGAATTGATGTAGAAAAATGAATTGTCATGAATGTATATGAAATTCGATGCAGATAAACATGAGAATATTGATGAATCTAGTAAATGAATGAAAAGATATATGATTATGACTATATGATTCAAAACAAGAAAATTGAGATGTTGATTAATATGAGATATTGATGTGTGGAAAATTGAGAATAATGATTGATGTAAAAATATAAAGAAGCCCATTACTCTACTTGCGGACTAGAATCAGGATAGATGACATGTCATTAAGGGGGCAAACGGTACCGTACTATACCTCAACCAATGTAGCATAAGCTCGGAGAACGCCATTGGTCTGGGATGCTCAGTCAGTGTGGCTTAAGCTCTGGGAGCGCTACTGACTTGAGAAGCTCTAAGGAGCACATATAAATGAGGACAAGGTGTCATAAGCTTGTGTGAGCAGCCTTGGTCCGGTTATTCATCTATGATGAATTATACTCAATCAATGTAGCTTAAGCTCGTAAAGCGCCATTGATTTGAGAAGCTCTTATGAGCCAGATAGTGGACAGGGTGGCTTAAGCTCGGAGAGCGCTCCTGATCCATAACCCGTATCCAGTCAGTCCAAAAATTTAGAGTGATGTGGGCAAGATAATGAGGATATGTCGGAAAAATAAGAAAAGAAAAGAATAAGAAAATGATGATGATATGAGATTGATATGCAATGATAAAGAGAATAAAAAATGATGATGATATGAGATTGAAATGCAATGATAAAGAGATTTACAGAATACTTTGCTATGAAAAGATAAATGAAAATAACATTGTCTATATGAGCATGACATTCATACTTGTATGAAATAGATATATGTTGATAGTCTTGCATGCAAACATTTTAATGCACAAAAATGATAATTGTTAATGTTTGTTGCATGATATAGTATATTGCCTTCTTTATATGCACCACTAAGCTTAGAGCTTAGCGTGGAGTTTAATTTCCACACAGATATAGAAAGGTAGCTGAAAACACTAGATAAAGCAAGCGGTGATTCCCATTCAAGTAAAGCAGCCGAATCTTGAGAAAGTGGGTTACAAGTTTTGAAACTTTTGTATTTGATTTTTATATGAAAGAAATGTTTGAGTTTGTAAAACTTGCTTTTAAAGTTTGTTAAGAATTCCGCTGATGTTATAAATTACTATTTTATGTAAATGGATTGTACTATTATTTCTGTTTATATCCATATATATATACATGAGTATATATAAAATATATATATATATATATATATATAGCGAATTGAAGAAGTAAGAAAGTCAGGCGGCAGCGCTTCCTTCTCCGGGCACGTATTGCGGTTCGGGTGAGGAGGTGCGACTGCAACAATGTTGGCCACTTAAATTAACAATTAATTTAAGCAAGTCATGAGCGGTATCTAGCAACACATCATGACCCCCAATTGACCGGAAATTCAGTGGTTTGACTACGAACCTTTCCATAGACAATTTCTGTGCAATTATTCCTTTCACCATTCTATACCCCACTTAGTTCAGAGTATGGACATGTGTCAACTCCCACTAGACTGACTAGACTGACTACGTCACGTCTAGTCCAAGTAATGTTAGTTCTTGTCCTTGAGGCTCATTACTCTATTAGATATGTCATTGAGGACAATCTTTATGACATTTCCACTCCGGCCAGAGATTCCTGAGTAATGACCACGACAAGAGGCCATGGGTATACACTCCTTCTATCAAGTGTGGTGAATCCTTTGTTGGATACCCAATTACCTTCGAATACCTCAAGCTCTATCCAATCACTACCCTATGAGTTACCTTTCTGAGGCAACAAGGAATAGTATCAAAATACATAATCAATATTCAAGATATCCTTGAGTACCTCAAGTCTTAGGAAACTTACACCATTGCTATGATGCGACTATCATTGACATTTGAATAGATTATCCATATGATTGTCTCATAGTTGGTCATCTAATGTATTTAGCTACACTAAGCAAGCATCCACATGTTAACTCTAAACATCTCATGTTTATAGATTATGAGATCTACTACTCGATCCAATCAAGGAGTGTAACATGTGCTAGTCTGTCTAGATTAATAATGTCTCATCTCATTAATCCTATGACTAAGGATAATTTTGATACTAACATAATTACATAGGATCAGAATCTCAATATCATGATCTCATCATGATTTCCTTCATGCTATGTTATGTTTCAAGGACTTCATTAATTGATTTAAGATCACTTATCAATTCATATATCAAATGAACATCAAATTAATGAAAAAGCCTTTTATTAATTAAATAAATTTGTACAATAAGTGCTAAAGGTGATTGACTTTAGAGCACTACTCTAACGGAATCTTGGTTGTGGCATAGAAGGCTTGTCATGCAAGCATGGATTTAATTCAAAACCTCCCTATAGGAGGGCTGGTAAAAGGACTACCAAAAGTTAAATTTGAAAAAGGCAAGACATGTGAAACTTGCCAAAGAGGAAAACAACACAAGTCCTCCTTCAAATCCAAAACATTGTAAGTACCTCGAAACCTCTACAATTTTTGCATCTATATCTTTTTGGACCTACTAGAGCTGCAAGACTAGGAGGTAAACACTATGCTTTTGTCATCGTTGATGACTACTCTAGATTCAATTAGGTAATTTTCTTAGATGAAACGAGTGACGCCCGTAAACCTTCAAAAAGAGGGAGATTGTTGGACCTTGAGGGGTATTTCCATCATTTTGATGCTAACAAATAAAATAGCAATAATGTATTTAACAATACTTATGTTCTAAGTTTGTTGAATAGGGTATGGAATATGATGCAAGAATGAAAGACTACCTTTGAAAGTCAAAATATGAAAAAATAGCATGTTCACACCTATGACCAATTATGTCATGCCCATGATATAGCTTAGCGCCAAGTCTCCAACATTTAAAGTTCACGGCCATGAAGAATCATTGCAACTGTGAATGATCAAATCAGTCATGCCCGTAAAAGATAATTACGCTCATGAGATAACATGTCAAATTCTTCCAGAGAGCTTCACAGCTAGAGTCACCACTTGGACCACGACTTGGAAGGATATTCACACTCGTGAAAGTATAAAGTCACGCCCGTGATCAAACATCTGAAATTCTTCTAGAATGCTTCACGGCCAGAGTCACCACCTGAGCCATGACTTGGAAGAACATTCACGACTGTGATACACATATTCACGACTGTGAATGAGGAAGGAGAAACATGTCAAGTGCAAAATGAAGAGTTGGTGCAACGTTTATTTTCGCATTAAATGCATCCAAACGACCATAATTCGCTACGGAAGTATAAATGCAAGTCATTTATGAATCCTAAACAAGAGAACAACAATTACTTTCGAATCAAAATCTTGTTGTAGTCATTGTGCATTAATTACTTTCAACAAAACTCTTATTCTCTGTAAAAAATCTATTTGCTCATAAATTCTGAGCATTATAGGTTGGTGAGTATTTTTCTCTGTAATCTATTACTCAAGTGAGTTTGGGTAAATTGGGTTAAGAGTGAAACACTTGTAAGGGTTATTTGTGTGAGCCATAAAACACAAGGAATTGGTTTATTGTGTGAGCCATTAGAACACAAGGAAATTTCTGGGTTATGTGTTAGCCATTGATAGAAACACCATAGTTGGGAGTGAGCATGTAAAACTCCATTGTAACACTTAGTATGTTAGTGAAACTCCCAATTGAGATTGGGGAAAGGAGTAAGGTTTGTTAATACCCGAACCTCTATAAATTTCTTGTGTGATATATCTCTATCCATACTCTATTCAATTTTATTCCACACTTAAAAGTTAATAATTTTTTTTAATATCCAATTCAACCCCCCCTTCTTGGTTCATTATCTGGCCAACATCATATTCTAAGTTTTCTACTATCATACTATGCTGATTAGGTGTTCTTATGAAAACATATGAGTGTGTAGATCCAGGATCTATTAAAGCACATAAACATAAGCCATGGAGAGAAAATGTACCCATGATAACATCAATGGCCTTGTGATCCTCTCATGTCCTCATGGTATAAGCTATCGCCAGAGTCCTACTTGTTTCTGGTCTATTGACCGTCTCTTATACAGTCTGACTAGGTCCTAACCTACCTCTTCGATTTTATTATCGACTTTACACTGGGGCTGATCCAATCGTCTATGTAGGCTTTGTACTACCCAACAATGGACAATCCCTCCTTAAATGATCTCTGGACCAACATTTGTAACAGGCCTTCGCTGTTGCTCAACATTCACCCCAATGGTTCTTATGACATTTCCCATATACTGGTGCAACTGCTCCAAAAATATGCGGTTATAAACTAGCAATGGCAGAAATAGCTCTGGAGAATGGCCCTCTCCCATAAGAATTACGCTCTAAAAAGCCTTGACTGTGACTGCCTAGAGAAAAAGTGACCTTTCTTTCCTGAAGGTTGTGCCATGCTAGCTGATGGCTTTGTAGAAGACTTATCCATCTTTCTCCTCTTTTTTTTTTCTTAACATTGATGGCTATGGATACCAACTTCGCAAAGTCCTCTATTTGAAGAGTTGTAACTTGATAGCTAATATCCTCATGTAAACCATCCTCAAATCAACAACACTGATCTGTCTCATCCCCAAGAATCCTAGTTGCATACTTACTCAGCCTGACAAACTCTCGCTCATATTCTATAATGGTCAGATTTCCCTACTGCAGATCTTGAAATTCCCTATTCTTCTTGTGCACATAAACTTATGGTACATATTTTTTCTTAAATTCTGCCACAAAGAAACCCATGTCGGTGGCTATGGGGTTTTTGGCTTCAATAGAACTATTTTCTACTAATTATATGCATGATCTTGAAGCAAAGAAATTGCATACCTCACATTGTGCTCATCAACACACTCTATCTCTTCGAAGACTCTCTTGGTCTTCTCTAACAAAAACTTAGTAGTTGCCAGATCATCCTCGCTCTTACTAGTAAAATCAATAGCCACATACTTTTTGAGTTTATCTATTTGCATATGAGGATTCGGTGGAACTAAAGGTGGTTTTGGTTGTAGAGCTATTTGTGCATATTCTTTACAAACTGTTGCAGCAAGCTAGCTATCTGCTGCATAAACGGTATCTAGCCTAGCTCAGCCTATCCAACAGGGTGCTACAAAGGAACTGATGCAACACCCATAGCATGTATGCTAGCAACACTAGGCTAACCCTAACCACAAGTATTGCCAAGATTGTTGCATTTTTACAATGTCATGAGAATCTACCTTATCACCTTCCATAGCCTCTCACTTTCACCTATAAGTTGATAGAGAAGTAGCCCACATTAGAGTCAGATGAGGCACAATAAATGCATGATTAGAAACAAACCCCTTTGCCCCATTCAAGTTCAGAAATGGCTAAATGCTTTAATACTAATAAATGTAACTCCTGCTAACACAGCCGAAAAACCCTTACCAACTGCACCGATGGATGCAACGATGTTGTTTTGCTGAAAACTCATTAAATTAAAAATTTCACATTTAAGACCTATTTAAAACATTATGATATAAAAAAATTCCGATCCATCAATCGATATCACATCATATAACATATGTTTCTGGCTTTTCTTAGCCTTACATTACAAAAATCCATTATGAAATACCATTACATGTTCTTAAGTATCAAAGACATGTAAAGCATGATTCAAATCCCCTATAAAATAAACAAAAAAAAATACATGATGCCATGTAAGATAAGACACCCTAAATTGGGTACACTTTGTCTGATCTCTGGTGGCTCGTGACTCTTTCAGTCAACTCATATCTACCAGCTCCGAACCTAGGTGTAGGAAACCCACTCCCTAAGCAAAAAATGCTTTGTAGTACATATGTGCATAAAAATTCTACATTTAAAAATGTCATGCAATGTCATGACATTCACCTTATGATCATTCCTAAAATCATACATTCTAGTTGTTACATGCTTCGATGTCGTATCAACATGTCTATCTCACTATAGACATAACATAATAACCATGTATATTATACACATATGCATATTTTACATTTCCAACTGTCATATCATTTACTTGATATAAATATTACATTAATTTTACTTGGCCCAAGATTCTCTAAACAACAAACAGTAGGTCACATAACAACCATACAAAAGCTTCCTTTTTATACTCATTTAACTTTTTTTTATATCGCCCAAGACTCTCTAAGCTTTGACTATTCGGATGCGGGACATGAGACAAGGGTGCTCATGATCTCAGCTTAAACCACCTATCTCATAACATGTAATAGCTCATCTGAGCTCCTTAAGTCAATGGCATTTTTAAATTTGAGCTTAAGACACGTTAACTAAGATAACATAGCATGCTAGCAAATTAAGTATCAAGTGCATTTGGTTATTAAGCTTTAACCACTTATCCTTATATTATATCAAGTAACTCATATAGTACCATTCACCTCCCTTAATGGTATACCATCTATCCTATGTCAAGTCTAAGACTAGTGAACTAGGCTTATATCTTATAACCATTTATCTTTCAATTCATTTTATCACATGTTATTACCAGCATTATATCTCATTTATGCATTCTTATACCAACACAAAAATGTCAAATCATATATCCCACTTCTTATTTTCCATGTATACATACATCCCATAACATGTATATAACCAACCTATCACATAAAGTCATAAAACAAAATATACATATAATACATTCCTTCTAGTTAATGGTCGTGAACTACATATTCACAGTCGTGAAGATATACTTCCATAGTTACCTTACTTGTGAACCATCACATGAAAGAAATAGAGCTTTCACATGTGTGAATTATCTATTCATGGCCATGACACCATGTCATTTATGGCTTCCTAATCATGACACCAAATCCTGAAATTTTGGGTTCATACAAGTTCATTAGTCTCAACAATCAGGACCGTGACTATATGTTCGCGACTGTGATTGCTTAAATTTCACGACTTCCCCAGCTGTGAAACAAAGTGTGAACTCCATTGTTTGATTTGGACACCCCATTCATGGGCGTGACACCCTTGCCATGGGTGTGAATCATGCATTTCTAGCAAACTTAAAATAAAGCATTTCATACATTTCATGCAAAATCTCTATGATTAACCAGTGTTAATCACTCCAATCAACACTTTCATATGTATACCATGTCCACAACATGTTTAAACAACATTCAAGTCATTCTAACCTCATTTTAGGTCATTTAAAAACACAACATATCATATATGTCTTCTAACTTATTTATCCATGTTATTAATCATCCATAACATGCCATTTTCATCATTTTATAGTTCACAACATGTAAAACATATCAAGATGCATGGAAAGAAAATTTAAATGCCAATATGTAGTAATCTTTCACCAAAATGGAGCCTGAACTAACTTTACATGCCATTTACGGCCATGACTAATCCATTCACATACGTGAATTCCCTTTCTTCTCAAAACACTCCTGTTACATCCAAAATTCTATTGTTTGAACCATAGCATGACCTTCACAAGCATGAATAACCTATTCAAGGTTGTGAAAGCTTTTTTTTTCACAACACTTAAACTTTAAAACACTTTAAACCCCATTCTTTCCCTCTCTAAATACATATAACTCATAAGCCCTAATTTATGGGCATCACAATTTGTCTCAAGTCATTCTCATTTCATGTCCATTATCAATAAGTTACTTGTCTCAATTCATTCTCATTTCATGTCCACTATCAATAAGTTACTTGTCTCAATTTATTCTCATTTCATGTCCACTGTCCGATACTATTTTGTTCCATGTTCTATTCTCAATTTTTTTGGGTCATTAGTTTTCACTATTCTAGGTATGCCTTTTACCTCATAGTGTTTTCTAATGTTATAACTCAATGTCTTTATGATTGTATGATAATTCATGAGTTCCACTAAAATGGTCCAATATATAAGTTTAATGCCTCATTTCTTTTTAGGTAATGCTTCGCAGTTTTTAGTGAAGGTGCCCTTAAGTTCAAGCATTTGCTTCATCAATTTCTAAGGAAAAAATGGAAATTTTAGACCACTAATTTGGTTTGATCGAGATGTCTTTTATCAAGGTTCCAATTTCTTTCATTTATAATTACCTATTTAGTTTTAGGTCTCTATTCTCCCATTAGTATGGTCTCGATTTAGGTGGTCTACACCTTTAACTCTTCAACATGATTTGAGTCCTTGCTCATGGATGTACTATAAGAAAAATAGTCCCAAATTGTGTATTAATTCACCTCATCTTAATGTCAATGCAAAGATCAAGTCTCCAAGTGTCTCAGCCATAATAAAATTTTTATTTAGTCCCAATTGTTTTCTAACTTTTTTCCTTTTACTCAACCTCACTTTAATTAGGCAAATTAACATCTTAATTAAAATAGTTCTTAATTAAATTTTATTCCACTTTAGTGTTTTCTGCTATAGCCAATTCAAGTTCCTTAATTTTTGGTTTAAATCAACAATAACCTCAAAATATCTTTCTCAAATATCTCGGCCTTCCAACTACAAATCTTACCAATTTAGCTTAAATCAATAACCACACATTAATTCAATTCCCTTACATGTCTCAGTTTCATTCAAAACAACCAAAGCAATTCCTAGATTTAATCATTAAAGACAGAAAAAGGAACAAGGGAGAGAATTAAAATCCACACAACTTAAATAAGAGGAGAAGAATTAATTATAAAACAAATAAAATAAGGTCACGATCAATGAAGGATTTTGGTTCACCTTCTAAATTTCAAGCCCACCGAGATCTTCTTGACTCAATTCTCCTTTTCCTCACTTTAGATCTCGCATGCAACTCCCTATTGTCCACCATCAAGCCGTGGCCAACCTATTCGTTCCCTCCTTACTTCCTTGATTATCTCGACCACCACAATTTAACAAGATTGATGTTTGATTTCCGTTAATTCCTCATAAATCATACTCAAATTGTCTTATTTTATCCTTAAATTCATGTTTACTTAGAATTTGTTAAGTTCAAGAAGTAGTAGAGGGAGGTGGGATGGGTGATGAAGAAAGGAAGATTATTGAAAAAATTAAAATAACATTCCAAGTTTTTCTTACACAATTTGATGGACCAAATTAATGTTGCCATTTTTATATTGGCTAGCCTTCCTTAGATTGGATGTGTTCAACATGGGGCATATGCAAAGCTAATCAAATTAAATTAAAATTTGTTTAATTCTAATTAATAATAATTAACTTAATCATTTTTCAAACTTTTCCTTTACTCGTTCAACTTTTGTCTATTCAAATTAAGTTACACCCTAATTTTAATTTCTTCAATTTCAAACAAAAAATTAATTAATTTCTCATAATTAAATATGTCAATAATTATAGTCTAATTTATTTTATGTACTAATGTTCTCGGTTTGACGATTGATACACTAGAGTGAAAATTGTGTTTTATGATATTTTTGCGAAACCGCACCTTGAATTGCATTTCTTTAATTGTGTTCCCTAAACTTTGGAATTTTGACATAAAATTATATTGATAGATTCGTCTTAGTATTCTCTACATCTCGATGTTCTTTAGTTTGTGATTTGTTGATAGCACGAAAATTGCGTATTTTTACCTCAATCTTGTTTTCCTGCATTTTTTATGCAAAATTCAACTTCACACAATCAATTTTAGTTTTCTCACTCGTACACCACGTTGGTGGGTGGATGAAGAATGTTCTACTTTGATCCAATAACTTGTTAGGAGTAGGTTTTGGCTTTCCTCTTTCCCCAATAACAAAGTTGTGAAATCTCCTTCCTTCAGCTGGTGCGCAAGAGTCCACTTCCATTTTTCCTTTGTTATACAAGGGGGTGGAATGAATAGAGATATCCAAATGTAGTCTTTGATAGCATTGACACTATTTTCGATCACAAGCACGCTCGATTTTCAATCAGTCAGAGCATCCAGTTTCAGAATGTACATGTTGATTGGTATTGTAACACCCCTTCACACAACCAGGAACTATCTTCATTTTATGAAAGAATGTTACAAAGAATGAGATTGAAATTTTGGTTAATTTAAAATCCTTTTATGCACAATGGCTATGATGACTTTAATAAAACATGAAAAGATAATAATACTAAAATTTAAAATTTTAGATTCATACAAATAGGTCTAACACTTGCCCAAAGTTTAAAAAAATATTTCAATAATTAGTTACAAGATTATATGACCTCATAAATTAAACATATACATTAGTAACTAATCCAATTCCCAACAAAACAATAAATGCTATATCATTCACCCCCAAGTATTTGTCCTTTTGCTCTTTGTCAAGGGCATCTTCTCTATACTTGTTAGGCTTAGCTCCAAATTGCATGTGAGAGACAAAACACTTACACGCTATGCTTGCCTCACTTAGTAGTACATAATAAAATTTTAAATATTATAAATCGTGCATGCATGATCATCATTTTTTGCATACAAATATGTATTCATGAACATGTGAGTTTTCCACATACATTAATCATTTATCACAATGTATATACCATGCCACCATTTACCAATCAAATCAATTTAATCACAAGTCTTAACCAATTTACCTTTAAATCATTGCTCACTAACTCTTGATGTAGAGGTCCCTTACCCTAGTAATCATTAATAGTGTATGGAAGTGCTACTAATCTCTTTTTTTTTTTTTGTAAAAATAACAAATTCTCAAATTATTGTATTTTTTAAAATTTTTCAGTTTATTATCAACATAATATTTCTTACTATATTTCTCTTTTCTTATCATTTAAATATGTAACTAGTGATGTAAATATTTTGATTTAAAAGAACTCATTTAGTAAAGCATAAAATTTAGAAATACATTAACAAATAATATCAAATATATAAATTACAAAACTTACTCTTTATAAATCCTACATGCCACAAATTTACATCAAAAAAATTCTTAAAATTTAATTTTTACAATACAATTTCCAAAACATATAAAAAGAAAATATATTGCTGCAATCTGATATGAGAGTTTCTTTTATCTTCGATCGCCCTAATGCCAGAACTACGTCTATTTATCTACGCGTGAAACACACGCACTAAACTAGCTTAGTGGTACATTTGGCAACTATCCAATAATTATATAAATATTTCTAAAATAAAATTTTAGAAATTACAATTAATTTACTAAGTATGCCAAAACAATCAAATAATATCAATACCATTTACGTCAAGCAAGAATGAACATTTCATCAATTATAATATTTCATTCATTTATCATGCTTGAAATTCTTTATCAATACAAGACATTCAATTTAAAATATCAATTTAACAATTTCATTTTTTTATTTGATAGCCCACGACATCTTAGAACGGAACTAAACACTGAATACAGGGTTTCTGCTCTCCGGCAGTATACTCAGTGCCTACTTAATTATTTTATAACTTGGCCTTTAATGCCTACTTTATCAATAATAACTCAGCACCTTTTTGGTGCCTACATAATTTCGAACTCAACACTATTTCTTATTGCCTATGTAAATTAAATTTCAGCACTCTTTTCTAGTGCCAACATTTCTACGCTTTTATTGGCACGCTAACTTATCCTAATTTCTAGTTCTCAACTAGATGTTATAGGGCTTAATTATATTTGTTACCTTTATTATTATTTACATAAATTATGTAGGTAACACCAATATAAATTTCCTATAAATGCAATAGTTCCTATTAAATATTTTACAACCTCATACTTGCTTATTTAATCATTATAAATATAAAAAAAAATTCAAATAATATATTTTTCTATCACAAACTTCCACAATCAATACATATATGCAAGCTGCCCTATTCTAGACAACATTTCTGCCTTATATTCCCTATATTTTTCATCCATTTTTAGATGAAATTTGGACAAATGATCACCTAACAAAATGTAGGTACATGTTTATCTTTAATTTCCATCTAGAATTACATTAAACCGAAATTTGTAGCAAAAGTTATGAATTTTTCTCTAAGATATATTCATTCTAATCTCCCCAGTATTTTACTGGAAATATTTCTACTTCAAACTTTGTGTCCATTTTTCACTTAATTGAAGACATATTCATGTCTAATAGTCTGAATGAAAGTTGAATTCTTATGTCTTAACTTTCTAACCCAATAACTTTGATAGTGCATGAGAAAGAGTTTCCAGCAGATTTGATTGAATTGTCATTCCACAAGTTTAATGCTATCTTGGGCATGGATTGGCTTTCTAAACATGATCCAGTGGTGGACTATCGATCTAAGACAGTTGTTTTTAAAACTCCAAAACTAGAAAAGGTAGTAGTGGAAGGCAAAAGGTTTCCACCACCTGCTCAACTGATATCTATGATGAAATTATTTCAATATTCATGGCAAAAAATCAAAAATCACATTTTCCATATTGAATTTTCGCCAAATGTACATACCTCACAAAATCTACTTCTCTTCACTTTTCTCTTCTTCCTAGTTAGCTTTCTTCTTGCCCTTACTTCCTCTTTGATTATGGTTCAAAGATTGTTTACCTTCTTGTCCTAACAACAAATTTCAAACTAATCAAGCACTAATCACACTAATCCACCCTTAATCATCATTAACATAATAATCACCCTAAATTACTAACTTTAATGGTAACTAACCCCAAAATCAAAGAAAAGAGAAGAAGAAAAGTGAGAAGATGGAAGATCTAACCTCACTTTTGTAGAACTTCAAAATGGCCAAATTTTTTCTTCTTCTTTCTTTCTTCTTTCATCTTTCTAAGTTTTGCTCACTTAGTTTCACTTTCTTATTGATCTTACTAATCCAACCCTTTTTTCATCTAACTTTAGCTTTGATTGAAAGAAAAAAAAAAAATCAATGGAAGAGGGTCACAGCTACAATTTAACTTTTTATAGTCGGATTAGGTAGGTGGTTAAGATTAATAGATAATATTGTTCCCCATTGGTCCATTAACTTAAATTACTCTTACTTTATTTTAATACCAAGAATATTCATTTCCTTAGACAAAGAATATTCCATTTTTTTCCTTCTTAAAATATATGTGCCAAAAACACTGCAATTTCTAATTTCGTTTAGCGAAAAATTATTTTTTTCCAAATTTTAAGTCCGAACTTCAAAATTCTAAATTAATAATATCCAAAATATTTTTCTCATATTTTATAATCATTTTAATTTTTTTTTCTTTCATGTCTAAATTTAAACCCTGATCAATTGGGCAAGTAGGATTTCGGTCAATCACAACTGTGACATAAATTATTGGGCATTACAATTTTCCCCTCCTAAAAAAAATTTCTTCCTCTTCATTTTCACAAGTCGTCTATTTTGAATTATGATTTTTCACATAACCTTTACCACGGGACCTATGCGTTCAAATACCTCGTATGGTCCAATGAACCTAGGACTCAACTTTCCTTTCTTTCCAAATCGGAAAATCCTTTTCCAAGGTGAGACTTTTAAGAATACTTTGTCACCAACTGTATACTCAATATCCCTCCTTTTCAAATATGTGTAAGATTTATGTCTATTAGTAGCAGCTTTCAGCTTATATCTTATTACTCTCACTTTTTCCTTTGTCTGCTACACTAGATCTGGACCCTCTATGAACACCACCATGAACAGGTCCAAATAAGGCCCAAAGATTCTATTTATTAGATCCATAAATGATGTTGAGGCATTCATCAGGCCAAAAGGCATTACTAAGAACTCGTAATGACCATACCAAGTCCTAAATGTTGTTTTTGAAAAGTCTTATTATCTAATTCTCAATTGGTGATAACCTGATCTGAGGTCAATTTTAGAAAATACCCTTACTCTTTTCAACTGATCAAACAAGTCATCTATTATTGGTAAGGGATATCTATTCTTAATTGTCATCTTGTTCAACAGATGATAATCAATACACAAATGAAAAATGTCATCCTACATTTTCACAAAGAGAATCGGAGCACCCCAAGGTGAGACACTAGATCTGATAAACCCGTTCTCTAACAACTATTACAACTGCACTTTTAATTCCTTTAGCTCTATAGGTGCCATTCTATAAGGAGTGTTCAATATCGGGGTTGTACCTGGTAAAACATCTATGGAAAACTCTGTCTCCCTGATAGGTGGTAAGCCTGATAAGTCCTCAGGAACGATATCTGGATATTTGCAAAATGTAGGAATCTCCCTGAGACTAGACTCCCTTCCTTGGTATTTATCATATGTGCCAAAAATGCTTCACATCCCTTTTTGATAAGCTTACGTGCCTTTGTAACAGAAATGACATTACTCAAGTATGGTTGGTTCTCGCCCAAGACAATCGCATCATCCTGCCCTGAATTCTTGAAAGTCACTCTCCTATACTGACAATCAACCACTACCCTATGTTGAGCTAACCAATCCATCTCCAAGATTGCATCAAACTCATGGAATGACAACTCTATCAGGTCAGTTGGGAATTCTACATTCTGAGCTTTGATTGGATTGTTTTTATAGATTCGACTAACTTTCACTCTATGAACCAAAGGATTTGTCACTAATATATCATAATCTAATTCCTCTGCTGCCACATTACTCTGACTAGGTGGTGACATGCATAAATATGAATGTGTAGAACCCGAAGGTATAAGTGCAAATAAATCAGTATCATAAAGAGAAAATTTACCGATAATGACATCCGGGGCATCCTACTCCTCATGAGCTCTTATGGCATATGCTCGGGCTGGGGCATGACTACCTTCTGCTCTATTCAATGATTTTGATACACTCTACCCAATCCTGCCACTTCAAAACTGTCCATGTCCCCTATCTCTGCCTTGAGTGACATTAGGAACCTGAACTGATACTACACCACCTATACCTCTTCCTCTGGGGCAGTCCTTCTGTCTGTGTTTAGTAGATCCGCAATGTAACCATGCTCCAGTAATCAACTAACAATCACCTGTATGTGATCTTCCACAGTGCTGACATGTGATAGATATAAATCTTATGTTACCCAAAGTCGGTTCACTAGCTTTAAACCCTTATGGCCTCAACTATTGGCTTTGCCTAACTGAAAAGGTTGGTCTAAAACCCCTTGACTAGAAAAACCTAGGCACTGTTCATCCCTTTTTAACTTATGTCTGGACCATGCTAATTGTCGATCTCCGGGGTGGTTCTTTTATCCTCTTTCTCGTTGACCTTTTTCCACACTAATGGCTGAGGATACTAGTGTAATAAAATCCTCAAGCTGAAGGGCAGTAACTATATTTCCAGCATCATCACTAAGCCCATCCTCAAATCTATGATATATATCTGCCTCATCCGCAATGATTCCAATTGCATATTCACTCAGTCTAGTGAATTCCATCTCGTATTCTACCACTGACATGTTTCTTTGCTGCAAGCCTTGAAACTCCATTTTCTTTTCATTAACATAAACTCTAGGCACATATTTCTTACTAAATTCTACCTTGAAGAAATTCCCTTAATGTGGTTTCGATGTCTAGGGCTTCGATAAGATTGATGTCCACCAATCTTACGCATGATCTTTTAGAAGTGACACTGCATACTTGACTTTCTGTTCCTCTGGACACTCGAGTTCCTCAAACACCCTTTTTGTCGATTCCATCCAAAACTCTGATGTTGCTGGATCATCCTCTCTCCTTCCCATAAAATTTGTGGCCCTATATTTTCTCAGCTTATCAATCTGATGTTTTGGTTAAGGCAGAAGAGGAGGTGGAACTGGTTGTGGAACTGTTTGTGCTATCCGTTGCAACAAATTTGATATCTCCTCCTTAAGAGGTTCCTGTCCTAAATTAGTTTGTCCCTCGGCTCTAAGCAAGCTACTACACTCGGCCTGGAATCTCTCACTGATGGAGGTTGTCCAAGATCGGCTGAGTCTAAAAGACCGTTACTCAGTTCATCTTCTGAGAAATCTTGTTCCGATCTCGAACCCATACCTACCTTTAAACTCGAAGAAGGAACCCAACTCAAATAATTGCAACATTTTATGCATATGCATAAGACACACTTTCTATTTTACACCCACTGTTCAAGAATCAATTAGCCTAAGCTCTAATACCGCTAAATGTAGTACTCCCCTACCCTACTTATTTTTAATAGTGTATGGAAGTGCTACCAAACTCATTTTTTGTTAAAATAACAAATTCTCAAATTATTGTTTTTTTTTTTATTTTTCGAGTTTATTATTAAAGGAATATTTCTTACTATATTTCTTATTTTTATTATTTAAATATGTAACTAGTGATGTAAATATTTTGATTTAAAAGAACTCATTCAGTAAAGCATAATATTTAAAAATACATTTACAAATAATACCAAATATATAATTACAAAATTCACTCCATATAAATCTTATATGCCACAAATTTACGTCAAAAGAAATTCTTAAAATTTAATTTTTAGAATACAATTTTCAAAACATACAAAAAGAAAATAGACTGCGGCAATCTAATATTAGGGTTCCCCTTATCTTCGGTCGCCCTAATGCCACAATTATGTCAATTTATCTACAAGTGAAAACCATGGGCTAAGCTACTAGCTTAGTGGTACATTTGACAAATATCCAATAATTATATAAATATTTCTAAAATAAAATTTTAAAAACTACAATTAATTTACTAAGCATGCCAAAACATTTAAATAATATCAATATCATTTACATCAAGCAAAAATGAACATTTCATCAAATATAATATTTCATTCATTTATCATGCTTGAAATTCTTTATCAATACACGAAATACAAGACATTGATTTTAAAATATCAATTTAATATTTGCATTTTTTTATTTGATAACCCACGACATCTTAGACCGGAACTAAACAGTGGATACAGGGTTTCTGCTCTCCGGCAATATACTCGGTGCCTACTTAATTATTTTATAACTCGGTATTTAGCGCCTACTTTATGAATAATAACTCAGCATCTTTTTGGTACCTACATAATTCCGAACTCAGCATTATTTCTTAATGCCTACATAATATCAACTCAGCATTATATCTTAGTACCTACATAAATTAAATCTCAGCAGTATTTTCTAGTGCCTACATTTCTACCCATTTATTGGCATGCCAACTTATTCTAATTTCTATTTCTCGACTAGATTTTATTGGGTTTTATTATATTTGTTACCTTTATTATTATTTACATAAATTATGTAGGTAACACCAATATAAATTACCTATAAATGCAATAGCTCCCATTAAATATTTTACAACCTCATACTTGCTTATTTAATCATTAAAATATAAAAAAATTCAAATAATATTTTTTTTTATCACAAACTTTCACAATCAATACATATATGCAAGCTGCCCTATTTTGGACAGCATTTCTGCCTTATATTACCCTGTATTTTTCATCTATTTTTATATGGAATTTGGACAAGTGATCAACCAATAAAATGTAGGTATATGTCTTAATTTTAATTTTCAATTGGTCAAGATATTTCTACTTCGAAATTTGAGTTCATGTTTCATTTAATTTCAGATATATTTAGGTCTAGTGGTCTGAATGAAAATTGAATTCCTATGTCTTAACTTTCCAACCCAATAAGAATTCCTCAAAAATCATTTACAAAACTCAAGTTATGACCAAAAAAGTAGACACTATTCATAAGACGAATTTTCTAGCACTTTAATTAATTCCTACAATTTCCATCTTCATGCATCAACCTCATATTCAAATTTTTATTTCTACAATCATGGCATCATTTAATCAAAATATCATGAATTACATACACAATTACACATAATATCACAAAATCAAAAATCACATTTTCCATATTGAATTTTTGTCAAATGTACATACCTCACAAAATCTACTTCTCTTCGCTTTTCTCTTCTTCCTAGTTAGCTTTCTCCTTGCCCTTACTGTAGGGTTTTGAAGAATGAATCATATTCATAAACGTAGCAAAAAATAAAATTTTTCAAAACCCAAAACAATAGATCATACTTGTACCATTAAAACTAATTTATATAAATGTAAATGTTAAAAATTATACCTTGTAATTTTTATTTGTTCTTCAAATATTCACTTTTTTGGGTTGTAGCAAACCACAAAAATCCACACTAGGATGTCTCTAATGATAATCCACGCGAAGAATGAAGAAGAAACTATCAAGAGAAAATGGTTTGAACAAATTCAAAGTGTTAGCTTTGAAAGTGTTCTTGAGAGAATTTTTGTTGTGCTTTAAAATATATTTTTTTCACAAACAATATTTCCATGTCTATTTTCTACCATTTGATATCTTTTCTATTTGAATCAAATTCAAAATTAAGATGAAAAGTCAAAATGGAGAAAATGGAAATAAATGAATAGTAATTGGCCATAATTGGCCTAATTAAGGCCAAAAACAGCCATTGGCCAACGTATGCGAAGCTGCAGGTGTGCTGGGCCTGCTGCAGGCTACTGCTGGGCAGCCCAGCTGTCTCGCAAGGCCGGCTAGTAGCCTGCCTAGCCCGCATAGGCCCATGACACTCCCGAACAATTTTTTCGTGCAATCTCATCGCGATCCATCCTAAAATAATTCTCTCATATTTTGAATCCTATCCAAGAACATTTTACTCATTCTCCATATCTTCAACACGTGTGACTCATTAGGTTCCCGGTTATATTGGCCACTTAAATTAACAATTAATTTAAGCAGATCATGAGCGGTATCTAGCAACACATCATGACCCCCAATTGACCGGAAAGTCAGTGGTTTGACTACAAACCTTTCCATAGACAATTTCTGTGCAATTATTCCTTTCAACTTTCTATACCCCTCTTGGTTCAGAGTATGGACATGTGTCAACTCCCACTAGACTGACTACGTCACATCCAGTCCAAGTAATGTTAGTTCTTGTGCTTGAGGCTCACTACTCTATTGGATATATCATTGAAGACTATCTTTATGACATTTCCATTCCGGCCAGAGATTCTTGAGTAATGACCATGACAAGAGGCCATGGGTATACACTCAATCTATCAAGAGTGGTGAATCCTTTGTTGGTTACCCAATTACCTTCGAATACCTCAAGCTGTATCTAATCACCACCCTATGAGCTACCTCTCTAAAGCAACAAGGAATAGTGTCAAAATACATAATCAATATTCAAGATATCCTTGAGTATCTCAAGTCTAAGGATACTTGCACCATTACTATGATGAGACTGTCATTGACATTTGAATAGATTATCCATATGATTGTCTCATAGTTGGTCATCCAATGTACTTAGCTACACTTAGCAAGCATCCACTCTACTTAGCTACACTTAGCAAGCATCCACATGTTAACTCTAAATATCTCATGTTTATTGATTATGAGATCTACTACTCGATCCAATCAAGGAGTGTAACATGTGCTAGTCTATCTGGATTAGTAATGTTCCATCTTATTAATCCTATGACTAGGGATAATTTTGATACTAACATAATTACACATGATAAGAATCTCAACATCATGATTTCCTTCATGCTATGTTATGTATCAAGGACTTCATTAATTGATTTAAGATCACTTATCAATTCATATATCAAATGAACATCAAATTAATGAAAAAGTCTTTTATTAATCAAATAAATTTGTAGAATAAGTTCTAAAGGTGAATGCCTTTAGAGCACTCCTCTAACAAGCTCCCACTTGCACTAAAGCTAATAGCTTTTGTATTTAATTCCATAGGTGAGTACGTGAAAATCATATTTCTTTTGGGGAAGTGGCTTGGTTAAAGGATCAGAAATATTCTGATCAATGGGCACTCTTTCTATCTTTACATCATTCCTACCAATGATTTCTCTAATCAAATGGTATCTTCTGAGTACATATTTGGATCTATGATGAGACCGTGGCTCATTTTCTTGTGCAATGGCTCCATTATTATCACAATACAAATGTATTAGATCAATAATGTTGGGAACCACTCCAAGTTCTGTAATGAATTTCTTTATCCAAACTGCTTCCTTTGCTGCTTCAGAAGCTGCAATGTACTCTGCTTCGGTTGTGGAATCAGCAGTCATTTCCTGTTTGGAACTCTTCAAACTAACTGCTTCACCATTTAGTGTGAATATATAACTTGACTGAGATTTTGAGTCATCCTTGTCAGATTGGAAGCTGGCATTGGTATACCCACTTATATTAAGATCTCCAACTCCATATACCAAGAATACATCCTTAGTTCTTTTTAATTACTTAAAGATATTCTTGACAGCCACCTAATGACCCTCACCGGGGTGCGATTGGTATCTACTCATGACACTCAGAGCATATGATACATCGGGTCTTGTACATATCATAGCATACATGATTGATCCTATTGCTGAAGCATATGGAATCAAACTCATGTATGTCCTTTCATCTTGTGTCTTTGGACACAAAGACTTTGAGAGAGTAATCCCATAAGTCATGGGAATATATCCCCTCTTGGACTGCTCCATGCTAAACCTCTTTAGCATCTTATCTATGTATGTAGACTGTGAAAGACCAAGCAATCTTTTAAATCTATTTTTATAGATCTTTATCCCTAAAATATAGATTGCTTCTCCAAAATCTTTCACAAAAAAGTTGTTGGATAACCAAATTTTGACTGATTGTAAGGCTGAGACACCAATTCCCATTAACAATATGTCATCTACATATAACACAAGAAATACGATTGCACTCCCACTAACCTTCTTGTAAATACAAGGTTCATCCGGATTTTGTAAGAAACCAAACTGTTTGATTGTCTCATCAAACCGAATATTCCAAATCCTGGATGCTTGCTTTAATCCATAAATGGATCTTTGAAGCTTACATACCTTTTTGCCATCTTTGGCTATGAAACATTCTGGTTGTGTCATGTACACATCCTCAGTCAGATTTCCATTAAGGAAAGTTGTTTTCACATCCATTTGCCATATCTCATAATCATAATGAGTAGTAATGGCTAGGAGTATCCTTATGGATTTAAGCATAGCTACTGGGCTAAAAGTTTTATCGTAGTCAATTCCTTGTCTTTGATGATAACCTTTAGCAACAAGTCTAGCTTTATAGGTAACCACATTACCATCCATGTCAGTTTTCTTTTTGAAAACCCACTTGCAGCCTATAGGCTTTATTCCTTCAGGTGGGTCAACCAAAGTCCATACTTGGTTTTCATACATGGAATCCATTTATGACTTCATGGCTTGAAGCCATTTGTCAGATTCTATTCCAAGGGATGGTAAAATTGATATCCATATAATGTTTTTGGATATCCCATAAATATTGGTCAGACTTAGCTTCTAGCTTATCTGACATTGTCCGCTTCACATAAGCAGGACAACCCTAAATTTTCATATAAGAAAATGTGGGCCTCTTGTTATACCATATCTCATATGGAGTAACATCAACTGACTTTGAAGGTGTTAAACCTTGAGGGGTATTTTTGTCATTTTGATGATAACAAATAAAATGGT
Organism: Triadica sebifera; assembly: GCA_023653625.1. NCBI lineage: Eukaryota > Viridiplantae > Streptophyta > Magnoliopsida > Malpighiales > Euphorbiaceae > Triadica > Triadica sebifera. Next base: position 11,789,195 of record CM042904.1, read on the forward strand.
AATATTGTATTTAACATACTTATTTTCTAATTCTATTAAACAGGACATGGAATAAGATATCAAGAATGGAGATTGGAAGAATAATCCCTGAAAGACAAAATTAAGGAAGTAGCATGTTCATGCCCGTGACAATGTGTCATGCCCGTGAAAGAACTAACCGTTACCAAAACCAACATTTGAAGTTCACGGCCATGAAGGAAGAACAAACTGTGAAATGGATATTTTTAGTCATGCCCGTGAATCAAATTGTCGTACCCGTGAATGTTCATGTCATTTTCATCCAGAGAGCTTCACGACCAAAGTCACCACTTGGATCACGGCTGGGAAGTTTGTCACGCCCATGACTCAATGTGTCAAAGCATTCAAGAGAGCTTCACGACCAAGGTCACCACTTCAGTCAAGGCTTGGGAAGAAATGTCATGCCCATGACAAAAATAGTCACGCCCGTGAATAATGAAAGAGAAAAATATCAGGCATGATTATTTGGTTGGTACAACGGCTAGTTTCATCTTTAATGCACCCCAAGGGCTATAATCAGCCATGTGAGTATAAATGGAAGTCATTTATGCATTGAGAACAAGAGGATAACAAAAGGATAGCAATTACTTGGAATTAAAATCTTATTACAAGCTATTTGTACATTCAATACTTTGAGAACAAAATCTATTCTCTGTAAAAATCTTTTTGCTCTTCATTTATTGAGCAATTAAGATTTGTAAGTGTTTCTCTCTGTAATCATTACTCAAGTGAGCTTTGGGTATTTATGGGTTAAAAGTAGAACATTTGTAAGGGTTAGTTGTGTGAGCCTCTAAAACACAAATTAAAAGGTTGTTTGTGTGAGCCTGTAAAAACACAAAGTGAAGGTTGTTTGTGTGAGCCTGTAAAGCACAAGGAATTGGTTATTGTGTGAGCCATTAAAACACAAGGGATTTCTGGGTTAGGTGTGAGCCATTGTGAGAAACACCTTAGTTGGGAGTGAGCTTGTAAAACTCCATTGTAACACTTAGTGTGTTAGTGAAACTCCCAATTACGATTGGGGAGAGGAGAAGGGTTTGTTAACACCCGAACCTCTATAAAAATCTTTGTGTCAAATTTTCTCTATCCGTCATAAAATTAATTATTTATTTTCGCACCTTAAAGTTTAATTTTTTGAAACTCCAATTCAACCCCCCTTCTTGGCTTAATATCTGGGCAACAATTGGTATCAGAGCTTTATCTAGCATCGAAGCCTAAAAAGCACTAGTAAAGATTAAGATATGGCTAGTGAAGGATTCAAAAGTCTCAAACCTTACTTTGATGGAGCAAATTATGCCCATTGGAAGTTTTGGATGGAGACATATTTGGATAGTGAAGGAATTGAAGTCTGGGATAGTGTACGAAAAGAATGGACACCACCAACCAGAAGAGGAGCTAATGGTGAAGAAGAAATCCTATCAAGAGATGATTGGACAGAGCCTGAAAGAAGAGAAAATTTCAAAAATAAGAAGGCAATGACAATCCTATCAAGCTCATTATCTATTGAAGAATGTGGGACATACAACACTGCCCAATAGCATACAGCATGTGGAAGTCATTGGAGAATTATCATGAAGGAACTTAACAAGTCAAATCCAAGAAGATTCAACTTCTGACCTCAGAATCTTCAAGATGAAATCCAATGAGTCAATCACTGACATGACCAACCGTCTTCTAAAGGATGTAAACAACAAAATCCTGAGAAGTCTTCCTCTTAAAGACTATGGCTCAAGAGTTGCTGGCATAGAAGAAGCAAATGAAGATATGAGCATCATGAATACTGATGTGCTGATTGGAAAACTTCTCACACATGAGATGGCAGTGAAGAGAGATAGAGAGCTTGAAGCAGAGCCAGAGAAAAGAAAGCCCTTAGCACTCAAAGCCTCTACTTCAAAATCTCAAGAAGAAAGTGAAGATGATGAAGAAATGAGTGATGATGAAAATGAGAACATTGCTATGCTTTCAAGGAGATTAAAAAGAATAATTGAGAAGAAAATGAGCAACTCCAGAAAATTCAGGCAAAGAAACCTCAAACAAACTTCTAATGACACACATAGAAGTAAGGAAGAGGTAAAGTGCTATGAGTGTGGAAAGAAAGGACATATCAAACTAGAATGTCCAAGGCTCAAGAAGCATAAGAGCAAATACCAAAGAGACAATGGGGAGAAAGGTCACAAAGCCACATGGGATGACAAAAGCTCTTCAAGTGAAAAAGATGATAATGAAAGTGAAGAGGTCAACCTATGTTTCATGGCTATTGAAGATCATGTCTCAAATAAGGTAGGATCACTACACTCATACTCTTTGAACAATGATAGTAGTGATAATGATGATGATAGTGATGATGATGATGATGATGAGCAAAGCCTAATAGAAGAATTAAATATAGAATTAGAGAAATATAAAACTAAATTTAGTACCTATAGAAATAATATCTCTAATTTAAAAAATAAGATAGATGGTTTAGAAAAGCAAAACATAAAGCTTAAATCATCTAATGAATCTCTCCAAAAGTCATTAGATGAATACTCATCAAGACCCTCAACAGCTTCTTTGCTAAAAGAAAATAATACTTTGAAAAATGAAGTTGAGGAACTTAGAAATTCCATTTCTAAATTTCACAAAGGTAAAGAGAGCTTAGATACTATCATTGTGTCTCAAAGATCACCCTTAATTAGACATAGTATAGGATTTAAGGACACATCATCATCTTCTCACAAAAGCATATTTGTTAAGTCTAAAAAACATCACATCTCCACACCTGTTAGAAAAGCACTAAGAAATAAGCATGTTAAACCTTCTATTCATAAAAAGCCTTTATATATAGGAAGCATGCATCTAGAAAATCTAAAATTAATCATGATTGTGCATGCCATTGTTCTCAAATCAGTCTAATAGAATTATGGCATTCAAATACATTGTAAGACCAAAAAGCAAGTTTAGACCGAAATAATGTAATTATTGTATGAAAATGGGTCACATAAATAAACATTGCTGGATAAGGAAGGCTAATTAGGAACCTTCATGTGCTAACCCCCAAAGACCCAAACTCATTTGGGTACCTAAAAATCATACTTGAATTGTGATTTTATATGTATGCCTCAAGTCCATAATAAATAAAAATGCTTGGCTAGTAGACAGTGGAAGCTCAAGGCATATGACAGGAAACAAAGAACTTTTCAATGAAATCAAAAGTATTGATGGAGGTAAAGTTACCTTTGGAAACAATGCAAAGGGTAAGGTAATTTGCATTGGTTCTATTGGTATTAATGGTACTACTTTTATTAAAGATGTCTTACTTGTTGATGGCTTGAAACATAACTTGTTAAGTGTAAGTCAATTATGTGATAAAGGAAACAAAGTAATCTTTACTTCAAATGAATGTCTTTTGATCTCTATCGATGGTCAAGAGATATTTAAAGGAAATAGAGATATCAATACATACATAATAAACTTACATGAACTATCTAACCATTCCGCATGGACTTAATACAAAGTCTCAGCATAGGAGAACTAGTAAAAGGACTGCCAAGAGTTAAATATGAAAAAGGCAAGACATGTGAACCTTGCCAAAGAGGAAAACAACACAAGTCATCCTTCAAAGCCTAAAACATAGTAAGTACTTCAAAACCTCTTCAACTCCTGCATTTAGACTTATTTGGACCTACTAGAATTGCTAGCTTAGCAGGAAAACATTATGCATTTGTCATCGTAGATGATTACTCTAGATTTACTTGGGTAATTTTCTTAGTTCAAAAGAGTGATGCTTTTGAAAACTTCAAAAACTTTGCTAAAAGAGTTCAAAATGAAAAAAGGGTACTATATTTCAAAAATAAGAAGTGATCTTGGGAAAGAATTTGAAAATGAAAACTTTAAAAGCTTTTGTCTTGAACATGGCATTTCACATAATTTCTCATCTCCTAGGACACCTCAACAAAATGGGGTAGTTGAAAGGAAAAATCGAACTTTAATTGAAATGGCTAGAACAATGCTCAATGAATATGAATTACCAACTTATTTTTGGGCAGAAGCCACAAACACTGCATGTTATATTTCAAATCGAGTTTTCAAAATACCTCTTTTAAACAAAACCTCATTCGAGCTATGGAATGGAAGTACTTTATAGTATTTGGATGCAAGTGTTTTATATTGAACACCAAGGACAATCTTGGAAAATTTGCCTCTAAGTCTGATGAAGGTATCTTTTTAGGATACTCTACAACCAGCAAAGCATATAGAGTATTTAATAATAGATCACTAATGGTTGAAGAATCCATGCATGTTTTTAATGAATCTAGTAAACTTGATCTTTTGAAAGGTAGTGCTCTTGATGATGTTGTAGGTAATATGGAAAGACTTGATATTGGAAATGGGAAAGAAGAAAATGATCAAGAAGATTTACATCAAAATGATTCTCTACCTCAAAATCAAGAAGAAAATGAACAAGAACTTCCAAAAGAATGGAGAATGATGAAAGATCATCCAAAAGAACAAATCATTGGTGATCTCTCAAGGGGAGTAAGTACTAGATCTCATTTCAAACATCTAGTCACTGACATTGCTTTTATTTCACAAATTGAGCCTAAAAATATTGATGAGGCTCTTAATGATGAAAGTTGGGTAATTGCCATGCAAGAGGAACTCAACCAATTTGAGAGAAATAAGGTATGGACCCTAGTGCCTAGACCCAAGGATAATCAAATTATAGGTAGCAAATGGGTATTTAGAAACAAATTAGATGAACAAGGTTTAATAACCAGGAATAAGGCTAGATTAGTTGCAAAAGGATATAATCAGGAAGAATGTATAGATTATGATGAAACATATGCACCTGTAGCTAGATTAGAAGCCATAAGAATACTTTTAGCATATGCATGTCACATGAATTTCAAAATTTTCCAAATGGATGTGAAAAGTGCATTTCTTAATGGTTATATAGATGAAGAAGTGTATGTAGAACAACCACCAGGTATTGAAAGCTATGATTTGCCAAATCATGTTTTTAAACTTTCAAAAGCTTTGTATGGTTTAAAACAGGCCCCAAGAGCTTGGTATGAGAGTCTAAGTTCTTTTCTATTAAAAAATAGCTTTACAAAGGGAAATGTTGACACTACATTATTCATCAAAAATCATAAGCATGATATACTAATTGTTCAAATTTATGTTGATGATATAATATTTGGTTCTACTAATGAGTTGCTTTGTCAAGAATTTGCTAAGTGTATGACTAGGGAATTTGAAATTATCATGATGGGAGAGCTTAAGTATTTCCTTGATCGACAAATAAAGCAAAGCAATGAGGGCATATTCATCAACCAATCCAAATATGCCAAAGAATTAATTAAGAAATTTGGTATGGAAGGATGCAAGAATGCCAAGACTCCTATGAGCACATCAACAAAATTGGACAAGGATGAAAAGGGTAAGATCATTAATGAAAAGCTTTATAGAGGTATGATCGGATCACTTTTATATCTCACTGCTTCTAGACTCGATATATGTATAGTGTTTGCTTGTGTGCACGATTTCAATCATGTCCTAAAGAATCTCATTTAAATGCAGTAAAAAGAATTTTAAGATATTTACATGGATCCTTACATCGTGGTTTATGGTATCCTAGGAATTCATTCTTTTATATTATAGGATATTCAGATGCAAACTATGCTAGTAGTCTTTTAGATAGAAAAAGTACTTCAGGTACTTGTCACTTCATTAGAGAATGCTTAGTTTCTTGGTTTAGCAAGAAACAAGTTTCAGTTGCTCTCTCAACTGCTGAAGTAGAATATGTAGCAGCTGGATGTTGTTGTACTCAAATTCTTTGGATGAAACAACAACTTAAGGACTATGGTCATGAGATGAACCATATACCTATTAAATGTGACAATACAAGTGATATAAATCTTTCAAAGAATCCTATTCAACACTCAAGAAGTAAGCATATTGACATTAGACACCATTTTATTAGAGATCATGTTCAATATGGAGATGTTGCATTAGAATTTATAAGCACAGAAAAACAATTAGCAAACATTTTTACTAAGTCTTTAAATGACGAAAGATTTAATTTCATTAGAAGAGAACTTGGTATGATTGATGGATTAACCTTGTGATTGCTAAATTTTGATTGATGATGTTATTTTTGTATCATATCACTAGATATAAGATAGAAATTTTGATGAAAATTTATGTTTTAAGGGATAGAATCTTTATTGAAATGATTTAGTCTTGTTATTAGGACTTAATTTTATTTGATGAAAATTTTAGGGGAGTCACGACCGTGACATATATTCACACCCGTGACTTAAATAGCCAAAAAAGGCAGTGTCATTCACGACTTGATTCACGACATGGTTCACGGCTTCAAGTGGTGAAGCTTATTTTCACGGCTTCATTCATTCCCGTGAAATGAGCATTTCACGCCCGTGACAAATTTTCACTCCCGTGAACCTTAACACCCCAAAACTCACAGAGGTTATATTTCTCATTTCAACTCTCTAACTCCCAAAACTGCTCTCATTTACACACATTCATTGAGACATTGAAGATTTCGGCCCCCAAGTCTCAAACTTTTCCTATAAATACCACTAAAAGTTCAAATCTTCATTAAAAATCATACATTCTTAGGGTTTCCATAAAAATTTTTGTCAAAAATTTTTTCCAATCTATCATAAACCTATTTCTTCAAAATCAAATGGAGACTGCTTCATCCAAGGGAAAGAGAAAGAAGTCCCATGCTCCTAGGAGGTATGTAGATTACCTCATGAACCACATTCCGGAACAATGTCATCCTCGGTACTCCAGTTTGAAGAAGAGACCTCTATTGTCATCTAGGTCCTTCGAATGGCAGACAGTCCGAACCTTAGGGCTTGAAATGGCTATGATAGAGCAACTCCAGGCCTATCTTCTGAAAGAATTTGTGGAGATTCACCAGCCAACCTTGAGGGAGCCAACATTGGAATTCCTCAGCACCCTGCAGGTTTCACCTACTGGAGTGGTGAAATTCCAACTCTGCAACAATCCCAACACCCTCAGTGCCATTGAATTTGGGGAATTTTTCAATCTACCATCTGATGGCATCCTAAATGAAAGTGAGGTAGAATTCTCTGCCCCTCGAGCTTGGACACATTTTGGCTATGATTGTAGCTAGGATGTTAAGAAGACAAAGAGCACTCATCTCGTGTCCTCAGTGCACAAGTATTTGTATAGGTTCCTGACCTATAGCATATTCGCTAAAGGAGAAAGCAACGGGACTATCAAGAAGTCGGAGCTCTTCCTATTTGAGATGGCTTGCAGAGGACTTACCGTGGCACTCTCTAGATGGTTTGCAAACCATCTTTTATCCATTGCCACCAAGCCTACAGGAGATATACTGATTGGTGCATATGTCACTCACATAGCAGTAAAGCTTGAATATCTGAAGCTGGATGAGCTTCATTTCAACCTCATCCCCGGATATCCTCGAGATCACTTGGATGTTGAGTCCTTCATAAAAATGGGAGCGGCTATCAGAATTGTTTATGAGAATGATATTTTCTACCGCTTCACCGACACTGCTGGGGAGATCATCTGGGAAAATAATGACATGGAGGACTTTAAAGCAGGCCTCCAAGGAGTCCAGAAAAAGAAGAGGGCTTGGGTTGAAGAAGCACCTCCAGTAGCTGAGCAGGACATCAGACAGTCCTCGGCTTCCACACCATCTTTAGCGCAGCAGGTGGTTGACCTCTTGGCACCACATTTTGAGCAGCTGCAGACTTCAATGGATGAGAGGTTGGAGAACCTCAAAGACTTCATCGAGTCTCGAATGGACAACCTTGAGGCTGAAGTTGCTAGGCTTCGTGATAGGATGTCCGGCTAGGAGTTAGGCTAGATTGTAGCCTAAATTTGCTTGTTTGTGCTTGTTTATTTCTTTTATGTTTATTGTTGTGTAGGAAATTTTCAATTTCTTTTCTGAACTTAATTTATCTTTGTTTGTATTTCTCTTTATATAATCTATTTGCTTTGTTTATCGTTTTAATATCCTTTTTGATTGATGACAAAAGGGGGAGAAAACTAGCAATATATTATAAGGAAAATGGTATCAAACTAGCAATATAAGAAGAAACTAGCAATATATATTAAGGTAAATGAATTTTGAATCAAAAATTAAAATTGAATTATGAATTGACATTGAAATAGATTAAAAGGGATTAGAAACTTTGATTCAAAAATTCATATGCAAAGTATAAAATTGACAAATTGAGCTTTATACACATTAGATATACCTTAAGTATACTTTGCATATACCTTCATGCAAGTTACAAAAATAAATATGCCATGATATACCTTAAGTATACCTTACATATACTTCATGGCTTAAAAAGGAACTGCGGTATATATTGGATATACTTCTCATATAACTTGTATATACTTAAAATCTAGTAAGTTTATTTCAATGCTACATCATTCTTTACAATTCTTGCATCTTATAAATTTTTTATCCTAAGTATATTTTGAGGGGGAGACTTCTCAAAAGCACATATTGCTAGATTATTTGTCACCATCAAAAATGGGGAGATTGTTAAACCGAGAGGGGTATTTCCTTCATTTTGATGATAACAAATAAAATAACAATATTGTATTTAACATACTTGTTTTCTAAGTCTATTAAACAGGACATGGAATAAGATAGCAAGAATGGAGATTGGAAGAATAATCCCTGAAAGACAAAATTAAAGAAGTAGCATGTTCATGCCCGTGACTATATGTGTCACGCCCGTGAATATGTATGTCACGCCCATGACTCAATGTGTCAAAACATTCTAGAGAGCTTCATGACGAAGGTCACCACTTCAGTCACGGCTTGGGAACAAATGTCACGCCTGTGACAAAAATAGTCACGCCTGTGAATAATGAAAGAGAAAAATATCAAGGGCGATTATTTGGTTGGTACAACGGCTAGTTTCGTCTTTAATGCACCCCAACGGCTATAATCAGCCATGAGAGTATAAATGGAAGTCATTTATGCATTAAGAACAAGAGTAGAACAAAAGGATAGCAATTACTTTGAATCAAAATCTTATTACAAGCTATTTGTACATTCAATACTTTGAGAACAAAATATATTCTCTATAAAAATCTTTTTGCTCTTCATTTATTGAGCAATTAAGATTTGTAAGTGTTTCTCTCTGTAATCATTACTCAAGTGAGGTTTGGGTATTTCTGGGTTAAGAGTAGAACACTTGTAAGGGTTAGTTATGTGAGCCTCTAAAACACAAATTAAAAGGTTGTTTGTGTGAGCCTGTAAAAACACAAAGTGAAGGTTGTTTGTGTGAGCCTGTAAAACACAAGGAACTGGTTATTGTGTGAGTCATTAAAACACAAGGGATTTCTAGGTTAGGTGTGAGCCATTGTGAGAAACACCATAGTTGGGAGTGAGCATGTAAAACTCCATTGTAACACTTAGTGTGTTAGTGAAACTCCCAATTGCGATTGGGGAGAGGAGTAGGGTTTGTTAACACCTGAACCTCTATAAAAATCTTTGTGTCAAATTTTCTCTATCCCTCCTAAAATTAATTATTTATTTCCACACCTTAAAGTTTAATTTTTTGAATCTCCAATTCAACCCCTTCTTGGCTTAATATTTGGACAATAGAAGGAACTCCATTTAATTTATAAATGGCAGTCTCTAGTGCATAACCCCAAAAGGATTTAGGCAATTCTGCAAAACTCATCATAGACCTTACCATGTCTAACAAGGTTCGGTTTCTTCTTTCAGCCACACCATTGTATTGTGGCGTGTAAGGTGGAGTCCATTGAGATAAAATCCCATTATCCCTAAGACAATCTAGAAACTCTTGGCTCAAGTATTCACCTCCTCGATCTGATTGAAGTGTTTTAATACTTTTGCCAAGTTGTTTCTCTACTTCATTTCTGAATTCTTTGAACTTTTCAAAAGCTTCAAATTTGTATCTCATAAGATACACGTATCCATATCGTGAGTAGTCATCGATAAAAGTAATGAAGTAGATGAAACTACCTCTAGCGTGTGTAGACATTGGACCATAATCATCTGAATGTATTAAGTCTAAAAGTCCATTAGCATGTTCACCCTTTCCCTTAAAGGGTAATTTAGTCATCTTGCCTAGTAAACAAGATTCACATGTGTCATATGATTCATAATCAAATGACCCCAAACTACCACTTTTGTGTAGCTTAGCCATGTGTTTCTCACTTATATGACAAAGACGATAATGCCATAAATAAGATGATTTCAACATATCTTGCTTTTGCCTTTTATTATCATTGATGTTTAAAATTGGATTTGACATATCTAATATGTATATTCCATTGCATAATGTACCATTAGCATAAAGAATTTCATTCAACATAATAGAACAACAATTGTTACTAAAAGCTAAAAGGAAACCATCTTTATTTAGACTAGAAACAGAAATAATGTTTTTAGTCAAAGCAAGTACATAATAGCAATTGTCCAAATTTAATATAAGCCCACTAGGGATGGTCAATACATATGTTCCTATAGCTAATGCAGCAACCCTTGCTCCATTTACAACGCATAGGTCTGACTCTCCCATTAGGCCCTGCATATCAGTGCATATGTGTGAGCCACAACCGGTATCTAATACCCATATATTATTATTGGAAACAGTATTAATTTCAATGACAAAAATATCTGAAGTACATGGGGCATCAGATGCCTTCTTCTTCAAGGACTTCAAGTAAGCCTTGCAGTTTCTCTTCCAATGGTCATCCTTGCCACAATGGAAGCATGTCCCTTTTGGAGCAATCTCCTTGGCCTTCTTCTTTTCCACGCCTCCCTTAGGCTTCATGGACTTCTTCTTCTTCTTAAGGTTCTTCCTTTTAGAACTTGAAGAGTCCACCAGCATCACAGCCTTACTGTCCTTCTTGACAGATGACTCAGCTGTTTTAAGCAAGTTAATCAGCTCAGGAATAGTGGTAGAGATTTGGTTCATCCTATAGTTAAGCACAAAATGTGAATAACTATCAGAAAAACCGGTTAGAATTAAGTCAATACTTAATTCATGGTCCATCACAAATCCCAAGGTGACCAACCTCTCAATATAGCCATTCATCTTCAATGCATATTACACTAGAGATGTCCCCTCAACCATCTTAGTGCGGAAAAGCAACCTTGAAGTTTCGAACCTGTCGGAATGTGCTTGCTCATCAAAAATCTCTCTTAGATGGTATACTATGGAATTAGCGTCCATAGCCTCATGCTGCTTTTGCAACTCAGCTGACACAGTAGCAAGCATAATGCAGCTTGCCATCTCACTATCATTGAGATGCTTTTGATATGCCTTCTGATCATCTTCAGAAGCATTAGTAGCAGGGGGATTAGGGAGTGCCTCATCTAGGACATAGCCAATATTTTCGGATTTGAGAACTATTCTCAAATTCCTTAGCCAATCCAAAAAATTGGGCCCAGTCAACTTATTTGATTCCATTAGTGATCGCAAATTCAAACTTGTCATGATGATGATTCTAGCAACCTAGATGTAAAATAGAACATGTTAGAATGTACATAAAATGCATGTTTATTAGGTCTTTAATACATCGCATTATGGCTCGCACTATTTTAAGTCTCATCAAGTTATTATTTCATGCTTCTATATATCATACATTCATCACATTGATATAGAAAGATAGTTACATTAACTATATGACATGATTATGGACATACTAAAGTCAATCTCTTGAGCCAAAGAGAAATTGACTAGGTCTTACCTAGGTATATGCATGAATTTACAACCCAAAATAGAAATCAAATTCCTATTTCTAAGTCTTCTTGTTTATCATACCATCTCTTTTGCCTCTTGCTCCTCTGTATCTTCATTCTATCCTAATCCTATGTAATCTAATTACATATTTCAAATTATAGAAAATCTCAATTTACATTTGAGGGGAGCAAGATGAGAAGAGAAGTACAGAAGAAAGAAAAAGAGGTAAGGACACGCAGACCCTATTTACCATAAAACAAAATAATTCCATGCATGCTCAATCACATTGAGCCTAAGTCCATAATCATCCATCATGCATTTTCATACACCCCTAACATGCATTCTCTAATGCACAAAATAAAAATGACAATTTTGGATTTCAATTTGTAAATCGATTCAACACTTGAATCGAAATTGCTTATATGTGTTCTTTCGGTTATTTTAATTTTGTATGTCATTTTAAAGTGGAATTTAATATTTAATCAAATTAAATAAAATTTCATATTTCCAGAAATAATTCAAAATTAATTCTTCTTAAAATCAGAATATTATGATGTTAAAATTAAACAATTTAATTTTAATATATATACCAATTTCTAGTCATACTAGAATTACAATTGCACAACTTAAATTAATTCAAAATTAATTTCCAAAAATTCTAAAAATTTCCAAAACATCAAATCACCATCCTAATTATCTTTATGTCAGCTCAAGTTCATCAAAATATTTTTTGGCACAAGCCAAAATTACTAAGACAAACGAACCAACACACTTAGAAGCTCAAAATGACTAATTTGATATCTAGAATTTTTTAAAATTTCAAATGCTTGCAAAATAATTTTGGCATGCATCTAACATAAAAATAACATATTTTTAATCACACAAAAATTATTTCAAGGTGCTGGAAATAAAATAAACACATATAAAAAAAATCAAACAAAACAGTCCCACCGGGTATGCTAAAACAATCTCCTTTTTGTGTTTGTTTGAAAAATTAATTAAAATAATTTTAATTAATTATTGGACACTTCCAGAGGCATAAAAATATTCTCAATATATTTAAATAATTTTTCATAATTAAATTATAAGAAAAATGTAACCATCCCCATCAATTAAGCCAAACAACAACACATGTTTATAAACAAGGCAAATTTTAGGCATTTTTGAAATAAATCTGAAATTAATTATTTGAATCACATTCAAATAATTTTTCAATCACAATAATCATTCTTAATCATCCCATGATCACATTAAAGAAATAAAAATGTGTAAATTATATTTTACAAATTAATTTCAATTTTTCAAAACCTATTGATCCAAAATCATCAAAACATGCAATCCCATTGCACTTTCAATTAAAATTAATTTTAATAGATACAAGGAGGCTCTGATACAAATGTAGGGCTTTAAAGAATTAATCATATTCATAAACGCATCGAAAAATAAAATTTTTCAAAATCCAAAACAATACATCATACTTGTACCATTAAAACTAATTTATATAAATGTAAATGTTAAAAATTATACCTTGTAATTTTTATTTGTTCTTCAAATCTTCTTTTTGTTGGGTTGTAGCAAACCACAACAATCCATACTAGGATGTCTCTAATGATAATCCACATGAAGAATGAAGAAGAAACTATTAAGAGAAAATGGTTTGAACAAATTCAAAGTGCTAGCTTTGAAAGTGTTCGAGAGAATTTTTGTTGTGTTTTAAAATATTTTTTTTCACAAAAAATATTTTCATGTTTATTTTCTGCCATTTGACATATTTTCTATTTGAATCAAATTCAAAAATAAGATGAAAAGTCAAAAATGGAGAAAATGGAAACAAATGAATAGTAATTGGCCATAATTGGCCTAATTAAGGCAAAAAATAGTCGTTGGCCAACAGATGCGAAGCTATAGGCACGATGGCCTGCTGCAAGCTGCTGCTGGGCCACAAGGCTGGCCAGCAGCTTGCCTAATCCACACGGGCCCGTATGGGCCTGTGACACTCCCGAACGATTTTTCCGTGCAATCTCATCGCAATCCATCCTAAAATAATTCTCTCGTATTTTGGATCATATCCAATACCATTTTACTCATTCTCCATATCTTCAATGCGCGTGACCCATTAGGTTCCCGGTTATGTTGGCCACTTAAATTAATAATTAATTTAAATAGGGCATAAGCGGTATCTAGCAACACATGATGACCCCCAATTGGCCGGAAAGTCAGTGGTTTGACTACGAACCTTTCCATAGACAATTTCTGTGCAATTATTCCTTTCACCATTCTATACCCCTCTTGGTTCAGAGTATGGACATGTGTCAACTCCCACTAGACTGACTACATCACATCTAGTCCAAGTAATGTTAGTTCTTGTCCTTGAGGCTCATTACTCTATTGGATATGTCATTGAAGACTATCTTTATGACATTTCCACTCCGGCTAGAGATTCCTGAGTAATGACCACAACAAAAGGCCATGGGTATACACTCCTTCTATCAAGAGTGGTGAATCCTTTATTGGTTACCCAATTACCTTCGAATACCTCAAGTTGTATCCAATCACCACCATATGAGCTACCTCTTTGAGGCAACAAGGAATAGTGTCAAAATACATAATCAATATTCAAGATATTCTTGAGTACCGAAAGTCTAAGGATACTTGCACTATTGCTATGATGAGACTATCATTGACATTTGAATAGATTATCCATATGATTGTCTCATAGTTGGTCATCAAATGTACTTAGCTACACTTAGCAAGTATCCACATGTTAACTCTAAATATCTCATGTTTATAGATTATGAGATCTACTACTCGATCCAATCAAGGAGTGTAACATGTGCTAGTCTATCTGGATTAATAATGTCCCATCTTATTAATCCTATGACTGGGGATAATTTTGATACTAACATAATTACACATGATAAGAATCTCAACATCATGATCTCATCATGATTTCTTTCATGCTATGTTATGTATCAAGGAGTTCATTAATTGATTTAAGATCACTTATCAATTCATATATCAAATGAACATCAAATTAATGAAAAAGTCTTTTATTAATCAAATAAATTTGTACAATAAGTGCTAAAGGTGATTGCCATTAGAGCACTCCTCTAACACTTACTTCCTCTTTGATTATGGTTCAAAGATTATTCACCTTCTTGTCCTAACAACAAATTTCAAACTAATCAAGCACTAATCACACTAATCCACCCTTAATCATCATTAACATAATAATCACCCTAAATTAATAACTTTAATGGTAACTAACCCCAAAATCAAAGAAAATAGAAGAATAAAAGTGAGAAGATGGAAGATCTAACCTCACCTTTGTAGATCTTCAAAATGACCAAAATTTTTCTTATATTTTTCTCTTCCTTTCTTCTTTACTCTTCCTTAGCTTTGCTTACTGAGCTTCTCTTTCTTGTTGATCTTACTAATCCAACCCGTTTTCCATCTAACTTTAGCTTTGATTGAAGAAAGAAAAGAAGAAGATCAATAGAGGAGGGTCACAGCTACAAGGAGAAGAAAGGGAGAGAGTTTTCTTTGGTTAAGATGAGGAAGAAGAAAAATAATGACCAAAAAGTAGAGTTTGACTTTTTATAGTTGGATTAGGTGGGTGGTTAAGATTGATAGATAACTTTGTTTCCCATTGGTCCAATAACTTTAATCACTTTTACTTTATTTTAATCCAAAGAATATTCCTTTCCTTAAAGAAAATTCCATTTTTATGTCTTCTTAAAATATTTATGCCAAAAACACTGCAATTTCTAATTTCGTTTAGTGAAAAATTATTTTATTCCAAATTTTAATTTCGAACTTCAAAATTCTAAATTATTAATTTCCAAAATATTTTTTTCATATTTTATTATCATTTTAATTTTTTTCTTTCATGTCCAAATTTAGACCCCGATCAGTTCGATATGTAGGATTTTGATCAACCACAACCGTGGCCTAAATTATTGAGTATTACACTTGACATGACTAAAATAGATACGAGCATAAGACAACTCACTCCAAAGCTATTCAAGATAGCTTCTGAGGAAAAATAACAATATACTTACATATATCTCCAAAGGAGCTACTCTAAGCCTTACCCTTATATCATAACTTTGTCCTCCACTTGGCCTAGCCTAAGCCTATTTGTTCCATAAACCTCATTGGCATGCCATAATTCACATTTATAAAGTTTAGCATATAGCTTGTGTTCCCGAAGAGTCTATAACATAATTCTCAAGTGTTGATGTTTTTCCTCTCTACCTTTGGAATATACCAGTATATCATCAATAAAAACAACCATAAACTAATTTAAATATAGCAAAAAAAAACCCAATTCATTGAGTCCATAAACGTTGTAGGAACATTGGTTAGCCGAAAAGTCGTAACCAAAAACTTATAATGGTCATATCTAGTTCAAAAAGCAGACTTGGCAACATCCTCTTGCTTAATTCTCAACTAATGATATCGTTACCATAGATCAATCTTGGAGAACACTCCAGCTTCGTCAACTGATCAACGATATCATTTATCCTTGGCAATAAATACTTATTCTTTATCGTCACCTTATTCAATTATCAATAGTCTATGCATAACCTCATAGACCCATCTTTTTTCTTAATAAAAAGGACTAACATGCGCCAATGAGAAACACTCGGTCTAATAAAACCCTTGTTCAATAGTTCTCCCAACTGTTCTTTCAATTCTCTCATCTCAGTAGCAGCCATTCTATATAGTGCTGCCCAGATAGGAAGAGTACTTGGTAGGAGTTCTATGGAGAACTCTACTTCTCTTTCTAGTGACAACCCTATTAGTTCTTTCAAAAATACCTCTAGATATTCATTCACTGTCAAAATATTTTTCCAATCTTGGACTCTCTTTTCTCGAGCCAATCACATGAGCGAAGTAAGGCTCACATGTAACACCCCTTAACCCCAGCAGCTCGTGCCCGAATGAGGGAATGTTACACTAACTTCATCGGTTAAAATATCATTTTCAAATTTTATATATATGAAAATCATTCATTTAATTTTTTTCTTTATTTACTTTTTATTTACTTTGTAGTATAAAAGAAATATAACATGAAAGATAAACTACATTTTTATATAATAACATGTTCTTTACAAAATATATTGTTTATTTTACAAATACTACAAAATAAAATTCAAAAGATAATATACAAAGTTGTGTGACCCACAGTGGTTGAAATATGTTGCTCTATAGATCAGGTCACCGTTAGCTTTATCTACTACTGTCTACTTATTCTTTGTTATACTTGCGTGAGAGAAACTCCCACATTAAGCCCTTGGCTTAGTGGTGCATATAAATAAGGCAATAAACTATTTTAATGCCACATGCATTATCATATAACAATTTATTATTAAATCATGCAAACATATATGTCATAATATTCTAGTATGCATAACAACAATTTATTTTATTGTATATCATTTTTGTTTAACATAATGAAATCATCATTCTTATTTATTTTACAATTCATGATTCCCTTTTTATTTTCAATAATTTATTTATGTCCACAATACTCAATCATCTATTAATGCATGACACAAATCATACTCAATCATTTTTGTTCCATGCAACTTACATTTCATAAATTTTTATTCTTTTATATCTTCTATTTATGTTACTTTATCAATTCATTATTATTCATAGCTTTTCACTGCCTATAACACTAAATCTTCTTTTTATCCATGTCACAATTCATAATTCCATTTTTATTTTTTCAATAATTCATTCATGTTCCATAACTTCTTTATTTATGTTTTCATTAATACCCAAGACACCTATGAACCACTGACTAGGATGGAGTTGCCATCCAGGCACATAGGAGTGCCACTCGGGCAATATGATATGCGTATATAAATGTCATTACCAGCATAGATAACAATGTCATTATTGGCTTCAATAATCATACCATTAATGGTTTTCATTTCATCATATTCCCCTCTATTTGGCATGTCAAACTATCCTAAGTTAGTTCTACTTAGGTGTTCTAGGGCTTATACAATTTCATTAAAATTCATAACAATTAATTTCACACTTTTCATGCATGTAATGTCTCAAAATAATCACATAATCACACAATTAAAATAATATTTACATAATATAACAAATTTCTCATCATTTTACTCATTTCATTCCTCAACTCATATGCTGCCCTGTCACTAGCAGATTCTGTTCTCTATTTTGGACCTTAACTTTGGTCCTGTTACATTTTGAATTTAGTTACATGATCTTATTACCAATTTTAGGTCTGGATCTTAAATTTAATTTTCAACTTGAATCACTTAATTCTGAGATCTGTATCAAAAGATATGATAAAAGTAACACTGACTGATCACCAATAATTCTGCCCAGAATTTTTTGGACAGATTCTAAGTCCGAGTTTTATGAATTTTTCTTGATAATTACAGACATATTCAGGATTTATGGTATAAATGAAAGTTATAGACCTATGTCTTATCTTTCAAACCCAATAAACAACATGCAAAATAAAATTCCATAAATTAATCTATAACAGTTTGAGTGAACACTGCTCATCGATTTCCATCAAGGAACATACAAGTTAATCACATTCAATTTTTACCAAATTAAATCCTAAGTCTAGAAAACATGCATCTCCGAGATTTCAACACAAAATACTATTAATTTGAAATCATCATCATGGAAAATAATTAAATTATGCAAATAAAATAAAATAAAATAAAATAAGCTATTGCCTTAGGTTATGCACAAACCTCTCTTTTCCTCTTTTCTTTCTCTATACTTATCTTTCTCTTTTCCTTTACTCCTTTGAGCCAAATACTTGTCACTTTGAATTCCTAAAGTTCATAAACAGATCATTAAAAATTCATAAACCTAATTTCTCCCTTTCTCCTTACTCTCTTAAGCATGAAAAATGGAATTTCCCATGCATTTTCTCTCTTTTTCACACTTTATTTCACTAGAATCAAGCTTTGGTTATGGCAGATCAAGGGGGAAATGTGGGCTGGTGTAGAGAACATAATTTTCCTCAATGAAAATGGATAAGGAAGAACAAGAAACAAACAAGAAGAAGATGACAAAAGTCATTAAGATCGGGGACATCTAAGCCACATTCTAGAAACTCTCATTAATGTTTACTTCATTCACCTCACTTGGCTAATTATTGTATGCCATTTGGTGTGTGGTGCTTAAAGAAAATGTGGAAGACAATTAAAAGATAGCAAATTCTAAATCAAGAGTGATAATGAAGAAGGAAATACAATTAAGAGAAAGATGACAAACTTAATTGATTATGGGACACCTAAGCTTATATACATTAAATATCTCATTCATGCATGTTATATGGCCAATTAAGGGTTGCCACTTGGTGTGACTGGCTTCCACATGCATTTCATGTCCCAATTCATATGTTTAATTTATGATTATCCCAATAAATCCTCCAATTTTTGATAAATTACAAATTGACCCCTACACTTTTCAAAATTTGCAATTTAGTCCTTCACCAAAATTTAACATCTTAAAATATTTAGAACTCCTTATTAGCTATTTTCCATACTTAATTGCCATTATTTTCATTATTTTTTTATAAAAATCCAAATTAAACTTTGGTCAAATCGACAAGTCAATTTAACAACTCGCGTGATTAGGTCTAAATTAGCGGATATGACATCACATCCCATATGAATCATTCTATGTGCCTTTATCATAGAGATCATTATTGATTGTTGGGAGAAGCCCTCGTCTTGAACTACCATTGTCTCTCTAGTAGGAGTTTTCAAACTAATCATCTTTTTCTTGTAGTCAACCACTGCACTATATTGAGAGAGCCAACCCATACCCAGGATGTCATCATACTCATGCAAAGGAAATTCAATCAAGTATGCTAAAAACTCCTTTCTTTGGAATATAATAGGACAATCTCTATACACACGTTCTACTACTACACTATGCCCTAAAGGATTGGTGACCTCTATTGCAAAATCCAAATTTTCTACTAGAATGCTATACTATTTGGCTAGGTTGGTAATATGTATGAGTGGGTGGAACCTAGATCTATAAAAGTAAATAATTCAGAGTGAAAAAGTAGAAATGTACTAACAACCACATTCATGGCACTATGATCTTCACGTGTTCTCATAGCATAAGCTCTAGCTAATGTATGACTATATTCTGGTCAATTCACTATCTCAAAAGCTATCATTCTGTGTCTGCCTCTGCCATTCCTAATTTGACCTTGGCTTCTGCCTTGAGCTAATGCTAATGATTGTGTCTCAGTGGGGGCTTTATTAGTTTGAAAGGGGCAACCCCTTTTGCAATTGTCATTGGAACCACATTTGAAATAAGCCGTAAAATGTCCCTAACACTCCTCTCTATTCCTTCTACCAAATGATGAGAATTCTAGTGCCAACTCTCTCTAAGTCTGACTACTAGCAATAGTAGAGGAAGCTCCATAAGATGGTGTATGCCCAGAAGGTGCTAAATAGGGTCGATTCTAGCTTGGTCCCCTAGCCTAAAACTATTCAGAACTCGTGCAAGACTTCTTGCTCAAAGAATACATGGCAATGAAAGAGGACTTCTTCTGGTCCTTCCCTGATGGTTCACTGGGCCTCTTAAGGCTCTTTATCTTCTCCACACTGATTGCTAAATATACCAAATTGGAGAAATCTTGATATTGGTGGGAGACCACATGGAACCTTATTTCAGGATCAAGTCCTTTCTCAAAATGGTGGCATTTTTTCACTTCATCAGTAATCAAACCAGCTGCATACCTGTTTATCCTAGTACACTCATGCTCATACTCGGTCACTATTCGATCGACTCCTCTATCTTAGGTTCATAAATTTTTGCTTTTCCCATCCCTATAAACCCTCTGTACAAAATTAATTTTGAACTCTACCACAGAGAACTCCCAATGAGAGGTTCTAGTACATATGGATTTACTGCACCTGACTTTTATCAGTCATATGAATCTTTTTGAAGCAAATAGACTACAAATCTAGCCTGATGCACTTCTAAACACAAGAGCTAATATATCTGCTAATTTAGACCAAAGTCACATGAGTTGTTAAATTAACTTGTCGGTTTGATCGAAGTCAAAAATTGGATTTTTATTGAAAAATAATTAAAATTATGGCAATTAAGTATGGAAAATACCTAATAAAGTGTTCAAAATATTTTAAGATGTTAAATTTTTGTAAAGGACTAAATTACAAATTTTAAAAAGTTTAGGGGTCAATTAGCAATTTATCAAAAATTGGAAGATTTATTGGAATAACCATCAATTAAATGCATGATTGGGACATTAAACACATGGGAAAGAGCTGGGCATACCAAGTGGCTTACATTAAGTGGACAATTAACATGCATGAATCAATTAATTACACATTAAAATCATGTGAGCTTAGGTGTCCCATAATTAATTAAGTTTGTCTTCATTCTCTTAAGTGTTTCTTCATTCTTCCTTACCTTCAAATCTAGAATTTTCTAACATTAAGTTATACCCACGTTTTGTTAAAGCAACATACACCAAGTGACACATTTTAAGAAGCAAATTAACATACAAGAATTAAACATTAATGAGAGTTTCTAGAATGTGGCTTAGGTGTCCCCATCTTAATGACTTTTGTCATCTTCTTCTTGATTATTTCTTCCTATTCCTTATCGATTTTCATTGAGGAAAATCCTATTCTCTACACCAGTCCACGTTTCTTCCGTGATCAGCCATAACCAAAGCTTGATTCTAGTGAAAGAAAGTGTGAAAAAAAGAGAAAAGGCATGGGAAATTCCATTTTTCATGCTGAAGGAAGCTTAAGAGAGTAAGGAGAAAGGGAGAAATTAGGCTTATGAATTTTTAATGATCTGTTTATGAACCTTAGGAACTCAAAGTGACAAGGATTTTGCTCAAAGGAGCAAAGGAAAAGAGAAAGAGAAGGAAAAAGAAGGAAAAGAGGAAAAGAGAAGTTTGTGCATAACCTAAGGCAATAGCCTATTTTATTTTTTTTATTTGCATAATTTAATTATTTGGCATGCTGATGATTTTGACTTAAAATTATTTTGTGTTGAAAATCTTAGGGATGCATTTTTGCTAGACTTAGGATTTAATTTGGTAAAAATCGAATGTGATTAGCTTGTATGTTCCTTGCTGGAAATTGATGAGCAGAGTTCACTTATACTGTTATAACTTAATTTTTGGAATTCGGTTTTGCATGTTGTTTGTTGGGTTTGAAATCAAAGACATCAGGCTATAACTTTTATTTAGACCATAAAACCTTAATATGTCTGTAATTATCCAAAAAATTCACAAAGCTCGGGCTTAGAATCTGTCCAGAAAATTCTTGGCAGAATTATTAGTGACCAGTCAGTGTTTCTTTTATCATATCTTTTAATACAGATATCAGAATTAAGTGATTCAAGTTGAGTATTAAATTTAAGATCCAGACCTAAAATTGGTAACAAGGTCATGTTACTAAATTCCGAACTTAAGAGGACCAAAAGTAAGGTCCAAAATAGAGAACAGAATCTGCCAGTGACAGGATAACATATGAGTTGAGGAATGAAATAAGTAAAGTGATTAGAACTTTGTTATATTATGTTTGCATGATTTGATCATAAATTGTTATATGACAATGCATGTGGAATTAAAATAGTTTGTTGCCTTATTTATATACACCACTAAGCTAAGGGCTTAGCGTGGGAGTTTCTCTCATGCAAGTATAGCAAAGAATAAGTAGATAGTAGTAGATAAAGCTAACGGTGACCTGATCCGTAGAGCATCATATTTCAACCACTGTGGGTCACACAACTTTTGTATATTATCTTTTAAATTTTATTTTGTAGTATTTGTAAAATAAATAGTATGTTTTTGTAAAGAACATGTTATTATATAAAAATGTAGTTTATCTTTCATGTTAGGCTTTGATATACATGCATTGATAGATTCAGGGTCAATGCATTCATACATATCCACACCACCACCGGGTCAAGAGGGTTTAGAACCACAGTCTCTAGAATTTGAGATTCTTGTGACTAACCCGTTAGGGCACAGTGTGAGGGTTAGCAAAGTGTTTAGGGGTTGCCCCGTTGAAATTCAAGGTAAGCAATTCCCAGCAGACTTGATAGAGTTACCATTCCATGAGTTCAATGTGATCTCGGGAATGGATTGGTTGGCTCGTTATGGAGTGGTAGTGGATTGTGAAAGAAGATGAATGATCATCAGAATTCCAGAACAAGATGAGATAATGGTGATGGGTGAGAATAGAAGATACCCAGACAATGTGATATCAGTGTTGAAAGCTCATAAACTTATCAGCAAGGGATACGAAGCATACTTAGTGTATGTGGTTGATGTGGAAAAAACAAGTCCAAAGTTGGTGGATATTCCTATTGTTAGTGAGTTTCCCGATGTATTTTCAGAGGAGTTGCTAGGATTACCATCGTATAGGGAAATCGAATTTGTTATCAATTTGGTACCCGACACCACTCCTATTTCCATTACACCATATAGGATGGCACCAACGGAGTTAAAAGAGTTAAAGGTACAGTTGCAAGAGTTGTTAGATAAGGATTTTATATGACCCGGTGTATAACCATGGGGTGCTCCAGTATTATTTGTGAAGAAGAAAGATGGCACCTTATGTCTTTGCATTGACTACAGGCAGCTTAATAAGATGACTATTAAGAATAATTACCCATTGCCTAGAATTGATGACTTATTTGATCAGTTGAAGGGTGCAGCCATATTTTCAAAGATAGATCTTTGATCGGGGTATCACCAACCAAAGATAAAAGAGTTAGATGTACCTAAGACGACATTTAGGACTCGTTATGGTCATTATTAGTTCGTGGTTATGCCCTTTGGATTGACGAATGCACCGTCAACTTTTATGGACTTGATGAACCGAGTGTTTAGGCCATATCTTTATCAATTTTTTGTGGAGTTTATTGATGACATCCTTATGTACTCTAAAGACCGAGCAAAACATGATCAACATCTCAGAATAGTGCTACAAACATTAAGGGAGAAGCTGTTGTATGCAAAGCTATATGAGTGCGAGTTTTGGCTTGAAACAGTTAGTTTTCTAGGTCATGTAATTTCAACATAAGGTATTCGGGTTGATCCTAGTAAAATTGAGGCTATTCTTAATTGGAAATCACCATGAAATGTGACTAAAGTGAGGAGTTTCCTCGAATTAGCTGGATATTATAGGGGGTTCGTGAAGGGATTTTCATCCTTAGTGACTCCTTTGACATGACTACTAAGAAAAGAGGTCCATTTTGAGTGGAAAGATAAGTGTCATGCAAGATTTGATTGACTGAAGGCAATGTTGACTGAAGCACTAGTTTTGACTCAACCTCCTTCAGGAAAAGACTTTGTTGAGTACAGTGATGCTAGTCATAATGGTTTAGGCTGTGTTCTTATGCAAGAAGGCAAGGTGATTGCTTATGCCTCAAGATAACTTAAGCCTCACGAGCTTAACTATCCGACCCATGATTTGGAATTAGCAATGATAGTTTTTGCTCTTAAGATCTGGAGACATTATTTGTATGGGGAGAGATGTTATATCTATACAAATCACAAAAGTCATACCTTCCCTCATAGAAAGAGTTGAATCTGAGACAACAAAGATGGTTTGAGTTGATTAAAGATTATGACTGTGATCGACTACTAGCAAGGCAAAGCTAATGTGGTTGCAGATGTACTAAGCAGGAAGATTTTAGCTGAGATGCAATTACAATCTACTTTGATGTAGAGGATTAAGGATGCTCAGAAGCAAGATGGGAAGTTAGTAGAGATAGTAGAGGCAATGAAAAAGGGAGAAAATCCTGAGTTCTCATTGACAGAGGATGGCACAGTATACTTCAAGAATAGGATTTGCATTCCTAATGTAGAAGAGTTGAAGTCCAATATTTTAAAAGAAGCACATGAAACAATATATACCATGCATCTAAGCAGGAACAAAATGTATCAAGATTTTAAAACTCAATACTAGTAGCCAGGGATGAAGAAGGATATCACTGGATATGTTGCCAGGTGTCCAACCTGTCAGCAAGTGAAAGCAGAACACCAGCTACCCACTAAATTGTTACAACCAATACCGATTCTAGAATGGAAATGGGAAAGAATCATGATGGATTTTGTGTCTGGGTTATCAGTGACTCAAAGAAAGCATGATACAGTATGGGTGATAGTAGATTGATTAACAAAGTCGACACACTTCTTACGAGTCAGAATGAACTACTCATTGAACAAGCTAGCTGAAATTTATGTAAGTGAGATAGTGAGGTTGCATGGAGTGCCAATGTCCATCATATCTGATAGAGATCCCAAATTTACTTCACAATTCTGGAAGAGTCTACAACAAGCTTTGGGAACTCAACTCAATTTCAACACAGCCTTTCATCCGTAGATGGATGGACAATCGGAATGGATAATCCAATTATTAGAGGATACGATGAGAAGTTGTGTGCTTGAAT
This sequence comes from Triadica sebifera, assembly GCA_023653625.1. Classification (NCBI taxonomy): domain Eukaryota; kingdom Viridiplantae; phylum Streptophyta; class Magnoliopsida; order Malpighiales; family Euphorbiaceae; genus Triadica; species Triadica sebifera. Next base: position 11,814,424 of record CM042904.1, read on the forward strand.
TTGAGGGAAGTTGGGATCAATATCTACCTCTTATGGAGTTCGCCTACAACAATAGTTATCCAACAAGCATAGGCATGGCTCCGTATGAGGCATTGTATGGAAGAAAATGTAGGACACTAGTTTGTTGGACTGAATTGAGTGAAAAGAAGTTGATAAGGCCAGAGTTAGTGAAAAAAATAGCAGAAAAGCTTATAATTTTCCAAGAAAGATTGAAAGCAGCTCATGATCGACAGAAATCATATGTTGACCTTAAGAGGCGAGATATAGAGCATGCTGTGGGAGATAAAGTATTTCTCAAGGTTTCGCCTTGGAAGAAAGTATTGAGATTCTGTAAAAAGGGAAAGTTCAATCCGAGGTTCATTGGTCCTTATGAGATTTTGGAAAGAATCGGACCAGTGGCATCGGTTAGCACTTCCACCAAAGTTGGATAAAATCCATAATGTTTTTCATGTGTGATGCTAAGGAGATATAAGTTCGATCCAACTCATGTTATTCCAACTGAAGAGATATAAGTGCAGACTAACTTGACATACGAAGAGGAACCGATGGCTATATTAGCACGTGAAGAAAAACTTTTACGAAATAAGAAAGTTCTATTAGTTAAAGTACTAAGGCGGAATCATGCTACTGAAGAAGCCACATAATAGAACGAAGAAGTCATGAAGAGACAATATCCTCAGTTGTTCAACAAAGAATGAACAGGTAAAATTTCGGGGACGAATTTTATTTTAAGGGGGAGAGGATTTCATAACTGCTAATTTAGACCAAAGTCATGCGAATTGTTAAATCAACTCATTTGTTTGACTGAAGTCAAAAATTGGATTTTTAATGAAAAATAATTAAAATAATGGCAATTAAGTATGGAAAATACCTAATAAAGTGTTGAAAATATTTTAAGATGTTAAATTTCGATAAAGGACTAAATTGCAAATTTTGAAAAGTTTAGGGGTCAATTTGCAATTTATCAAAAATTGGAGGATTTATTGGAATAACGATCAATTAAATGCATGATTGGGATATTAAACACATGGGAAGGGGCTAGCCACACCAAGTGGAATACATTAAGTGGACAATTAACATGCATGAATCAATTAATTACACATTAAAATCATGTGAGCTTAGGTGTCCCATAATTAATTAAGTTTGTCTTCATTCTCTTAAATGTTCTTTCATTCTTCCTTACCTTCAAATCTATAATTTTCTAACATTAAGTTATACCCACATTTTCTTGAAGCAACATACACCAAGTGACACATTTTAAGAAGCCAATTAACATACATGAATTAAGCATTAATGAGAGTTTTTAGAATGTGGTTTAGGTGTCCCCCATCTTAATGACTTTTGTCATCTTGTTCTTGATTGTTTCTTCCTCTTCCTTATCCATTTTCATTAAGGAAAATTATGTTCTCTACACCAGCCCACGTTTCTCCCTTGATCAGCCATAACCAAAGCTTGATTCTAGTGAAAGAAAGTGTGAAAAAGAGAGAAAAGGCATGGGAAATTCCATTTTTCATGCTTAAGGAAGCTTAAAAGAGTAAGGAGAAAGGGAGAAATTAGGCTTATGAATTTTTAATGATATGTTTATGAAATTTAGGAACTCAAAGTGACACAGATTTGGCTCAAAGGAGCAAAGGAGAAGAGAAAGAGAAGTAAAGAGAAAGAAAAGAGAAAAAGAGAGGTTTGTGCATAACCTAAGGCAATAGCCTAATTTACTTTTTTTATTTTCGTGATTTAATTATTTGGCATGCTAATGATTTTGAATTAATAGTATTTTTTGTTGAAACTCTTAGGGATGCATGTTTGCTAAACTTAGGATTTAATTTGGTAAAAATTGTATGTGATTAGCTTGTATGTTCCTTGCTGGAAATTGATGAGCAGTGTGCACTTAAACTATTATAACTTAATTTCTAGACCTCATTTTTGCATATTTTTTACTGGGTTTGAAAGCTAAGACATAGGGCTTAAACTTTCATCCATATCATAAAACCTGAATATGTAATGCCAAATAATTTAGGTCACGGTCATGGTTGACCGACATCCGGTGCGCCGAACCCATCAGTCTAAATTTGGATATGAAAAAAATAAATTAAAATAATAATAAGATGTGAGAAAAATATTTTGGATATTATTAATTTAGAATTTTGAAGGTCGGAAGTAAAATTGAGAAAAAAATAATTTTTTGCTAAATGAAATTGGAAATTGCAGTGTTTTTGGCGCAAATATTTTAAGAAGACATAAAAATGGATTATTCTTTATCTAAGGAAAGGAATATTTTTTGATTAAAATCAAGTAAGAGTGATTTAAATTAATGGATCAATGGGAAGCAAGATTAGTAATTAATCCTAACCACCCACCTAATCCAACTACATAAAGTCAAACATTTCTTTTTTAGCCATTCTTCTTCTTCCTCACCTTAATCAAACCCATTTCTCTCCCTTTTTTCTCTCTTTTTTCGTGAGCTCCTCCTCCCCCATTTATTCTTCTTTTTCTTTCTTCAAATCAAGCTAAGATTAGATGAAAAAAAAAAGGGATTAAGGCAAGAACATCAAGGAAGTGAAGTAAAGTGCGCTAAACTAAGGAAGAGGAAGGAAAGAAAAAAAGAAAAAAAGAGAAAGAAGACTTCGATCATTTTGAAGATCATCAAAGGTGAGTTTAGATTTTCCATCTTCTCACTTTTCTTCTTCTTTTTTCTTTGATTTTGGGGTTAATTGCCATTAAAGTTAGTAATTTAGTGTTATTAATATGTTAATGGTGATTAAGGGTAGATTAGTGTGATTAGTGCTTGATTAGTGTAAAAAAATTATTGTTAGGCCAAGGAGGTGAACAATTCTTGAACTAAAATCAAAGAGGAGTTAAGGGCAAGGAGAAAGCAAGCTAGGAGGAAGAGAGAAGTGAAGAGAAATAGAATTGTGAGGTATGTACATTTGGCAAAATTTCAATATAGAAAAATGTTGATTTTGATTTTGTGATGTGTATGAAATTTTGGATATTTGATTGAGTAATGAATTAGTGATTAAATGATGCTATGAATTTGAAAATAAAAACTAGAATATGAGGTTAAAGCAAGAAAATGGAAATTTTATGAATTAATTGATGTGCTGGAAATTCGTCTTATAAACAGTGTCTAGTTTTCTAGTCATAACATGAGTTCTAGAAATTCTTTTTGAGTGATTCTTATTGGGTTGGAAATTTAAGCCATAGGGATTCAACTTTTATTCAGACCATTAGACTTGAATAGGCCTGGAATTAGGTGAAAAATGGACTCAATATTTGAACTAGATATCTTTCCAGAAAAAAAAATACTGGACAGATTGCAGTGAACATATGTTAGAAGAAAATTCATACATTTTGATAAACAATTCACTCTAATGTGATTCTAGTTGGAAATTAAAGATAAGATATGTACCTACATTTTATTAGCTGATCACTTGTCCAAATTCCATCTAAATATGGATGAAAAATATAGAGAAATATAAGGCAGAAATCTGTCTAGTAGAATACTGGGCAGATTATAGTGAACGTAGCTTAGGAGAAAATTCATAAAGTTTTCTAAAAAATTCTTTTTAATGTGATTTCAGTTGGAAATTAAAGATAAGACATTTACCTGTATTTTTTTAGGTTATCACTTGTCCAAATTCCATCTAAAAATGGACGAGAAATACAAGGAAACATAAGGAAGAAAAGCTGTCTAGAATAGGGCAGTTTGAACATATGTGTTGATTATGGAATTTTGTGATAGAAAATATATTATTTGATTTTTTTTGTAGTTATAATGATTAAATAAGAAAGTATGAGGTTGTAAAATATTTAATGGAAACTATTGTATTTATATGAAATTTATATTAATGTTACCTATATAATTTACGTAAATAATAATAAAGGTAACAAATATAATTAAGCCCTATAACATTTGGTCGAGATCTAGAAATTAGGATATGTTAGCATGCCAATAAAAGGGTAGAAAAGTAGGCATTAAAAATAATAGTGTTGAGATTTAATTTAAGTAGGCATTCAGAAATAGTGCTGAGTTCGAATTTATGTAGGCACCAAAAAGGTGCTGAGTTGTTATTAAAAATGTAAGTGTTAAATGTCAAGTTATAAACTAATTATGTAGGTGTAGAGTATACTGCCGGAGAGCAGAAACGCTGTATCCAATTTTTAGTACTGGTCTAAGATGTCGTGTGCTATTAAATAAATAATAGAAGTATATATATATATATATATATATGAATTATGAAATTGATATTGTAAATTTTATATCTTAAATTGTTAAGCAATTTCAAGCATGCTTAATGAATAGAATGTCATAATTAATGAATTAAATATTTTTTGCATGAAGAACATGATTTTATTATTAATTGAATATTTGGCATGCTTAATAAATTAATTGTAGTTTCTAAAATTTTATTTTAGAATATTTTATGAAATTATTGGATAGTTGCCAAACGTACCACTAAGCTAGTAGCTTAGCGAGTGTTTTACGCGCAGATCAATAGTTGTTCTGATAAGGCGACCGGAGAAGAGGTAACCCGAAGATCAGATTGCAGTAGTCTAATTCTTTTTTGTATGTTTTGGAATTTATGTTGTAAAAATTAAATTTTAAGAACTTCTTTTGATAAAAATTTGTGGCATATAGGATTTATAAGGAATGCATTTTGTAATTTTATATATCTAGTATTATTTGTAAATATATTTCTATATATTATGGTTTAATTGAATGAGGACATTTAAATCAAAATATTTTCATCACTAGTTATATATTTAAATGGGAAGAAAAGAAATATAGCAATAAATATTTCGCTAATAATAAACTCAAAAAAAATTCAATAATTTGAACATTGGTTTTAAGACAAATGAGTTTAGTAGCACCTCCATATCCTATTAACGACTAGTAGGATAAGGGAGTGATACATTTAGTGGTATCAGAGCTCAGGCCAATTGATTCTTAATCAGTGGGTGTAAAATAGAATATATGTCTCATGCATATGCATAAAATGCTGCAATTATCTGACTTGGGTCCCTTCTTCTGGTTTATAGGTAGATATGGATTCGGGATGGAAACAAGATTTCTCATAAGACAAATTGAGTAACAGTCTTTCAGACTCAGCCAATCTCAGAGAACCCTTATCAGTGAGAGATTTCGGGCTGAGTGTAGTATCTCCACCCAGAGCAGAGGTACAGACTAATTTAGGATAGGAGCCTCTTATGGAGCATATAGCAAATTTGTTGCAACGGATAGTACAAGCAGTTCCACAACCAGCTCCACCTCCTCCTCCACCTTAGCCAAAACCCCGAATTGATAAGCTGAGAAAATATGGGGCCACATATTTTATGGGAAGGAGGGAGGATGACCCAGCAACTTCAGAGTTTTGGATGGAGTCCACAGAAAGGGTGTTTGAGGAACTTGAGTGTCCAGAGGAATAGAAGGTCAGATATGCACTGTCCCTTCCAAACGATCATGCATATGACTGGTGGAAATCAATCTTATCAAAGCCCCAAACACCGAAACCACCTTCATGGAACTTCTTCAAGGCAGAATTTAGCAAGGAATATGTTCCTAGAGTTTATGTGAATGAAAAGAAAAGGGAAGTTCAAGACATGAAGCAATGAAGCATGTTAATGGCTGAATATGAGATGAAATTCACTAGACTAAGCAAATATGCAGCTGGAATCATTCCTGATGAGGCATATAGATGTCGTAGATTTAAGGATGGACTTAATGATGATATTGGGAATAGTGTTACTGCCCTTCAGCTTGAGGATTTTGATACACTAGTATCCTCAGCCATCAGTGTGGAAAAGAGGTCAAAGAAAAAAAGGATAGAAAAGCCACAACGGAGATCGACAATTAGCATGGCCTAGACATCAGGTAAAAGGGGGCAGACAGCGCCTAGTTTTTTCTAGTCACGGGGTTCTGGACCAACATTTTCAGCTAGGCAAAGCCAACAGTCGAGGCTAGAGAGGTCTACAGCTAGTGTACCAGCTTCGGGTAATCAAAGATTCATATCCGTCACATGTCAACATTGTGGGAGATCACATGCAGGTGATTGTTGGTGGATTACTAGAGCATGCTTATGATGCGGATCTACTGAGCACAAATAGAAAGATTGCCCTAGAGGAAGAGGTACAGGTGGTGTAGTATCAGTGCAGGTTCAGAATGTCACTCAAGGCAGAAGTAGGGGACATGGACAATCCAGAAGCGGCAAAATTGGGCAAAGTATATCAGAATCAATGAATAGAGCAGAAGGTAGTCGAGCCTTAGCTCGAGCATATGCCATGAGAGCTCGTGAGGAGTAGGATGCCTCAGATGTCATTATCGATAAATTTTCTCTTTATGATACTGATTTATTTGCACTGATCGATCCAGGTTCTACACATTCATATCTTCCCTGAGGACTTGCCAGGGTTACCACCTGTCAGGGAGATAGAGTTTGGCATAGATGTTTTGCCAGGCACAGCCCTGATATCGATCACTCCCTACAGAATGGCACCTACTGAACTAAAAGAATTAAAAGTGCAGTTGCAAGAGTTGTTAGAGAAAGGGTTTATCAGGCCTGATGTCTCACCTTGGGGTACTCCGATCCTATTTATGAAAAAGAAGGATGACACTTTTCGTTTGTGCATTGATTATTATCAGTTGAACAAGATGACAATTAAGAACAAATATCCATTGTCGAGGATAGATGACTTGTTTGATTAATTGAAAGGAGCAGGGGTATTTTCTAAAATTGACCTCAGATAAGGCTATCACCAACTAAGAATTAAAGAATCAAACATTTCAAAAACAGCATTTAGAACTTGGTATGGCCATTACAAGTTCTTCGTAATGCCTTTTTTCCTGACAACTTCCCCAGCAGCATTTTATGGATCTAATGAATAGATTTTCAGGCCTTATTTGGACTAGTTTGTGGTGGTGTTCATAGATGATATCTTGGTGTACTCTAGAAGCAGAGAAGAGCATAATCAACATCTTTGTATTGTCTTCCATACCTTGAGAGAGAATCAATTATATGTGAAGTTGTCAAAATGTGCATTCTGGTTAGATTGAGTGGCCTTTCTAGGGCATATTGTCTTAGTCGATGGGATCAGAGTCGACTCAAGCAAGGTAGAGGCAATCCTCAACTGGAAATCGCCTTGAAATGTGACAGAGGTGAGAAGTATTCTTGGTTTGGCTAGTTATTATCAGAGATTTGTGAAAGGATTTTCAATGATAGCCTCACCACGGATAAAATTTCTTAGAAAGGAGACCAGATTTGAATGGAAGGACAGATGCCAGACTATTTTTGATACGTTGAAGAAAATATTGACAGAAGCATCAGTGTTAACACAGCCTACTGCAGGAAAAGATTATGTAGTGTACAATGATGTTTCCCTTAATGGTTTAGGCTGTGTACTAATGCAAGAAGGCAAAGTGATCGCTTATGCTTCCAGACAACTGAAGCCTCATTAGAGAAATTATCCGACACATGATCTGGAACTAGCAGCCATTGTGTTTGCGTTGAAAATATGGCAACACTACTTGTATGGCAAGCAATGTTATATCTATACAGACCATAAAAGTTTGAAATGTTTGCCTTCACAAAAGGAACTCAATTTGAGATAGAGGCGAAGACTAGAATTAATCAAAGACTACAATTGTATCATTGATTATCAGCGGGGTAAGGCCAATGTGGTAGCAGACGCTCTGAGTAGAAAAACTCTAGCAGGTAAACGTTAAAACTTAAATTTATTAAGTGAACAAGATAAAAAAAATGAAATTATAAGTTCTTTATATATTATTTTGGCAGAATTGCGGATTCAACCCATATTGATCCAACAAGTTAAGAACAATCAGAAGCAGAACACGAAATTAAAGAAAATCTTTGAAATGGTGAAAAAGGGTGAAAAACCATAATTTACTATTGAATCATATGGGAGTTTAAGGAAAAAAGGCAGGTTATGTGTACCAGACATATCAGAATTGAAATAAGAGATTTTGAAGGAGGCTCACAATGTTATTTATGCAATGCACCCGGGAAGCAACAAAATGTATCATGACTTGAAGGCATATTACTAGTGGCCAGGGATGAAAAGAGATATCATAAAGTATACGACTAAATGCTTAACTTGTCAGCAAATGAAGGCTGAGCATCAAGTACCAAGTGGATTATCGCAGTCAATTTCAATTCCAGAGTGGAAATGGGAAAGAGTTACAATGGATTTTGTTTCTGGTTTGCCTTTGACACAAAAAAGGCATGATTCAATATGGGTAGTGGTGGACCGGCTCACTAAATCAACTCATTTTCTACCGATCAAGATGGATTATGCACTTAACTATTTGGTAGAGATCTATGTTAATGAGATAATCCATTTACATGGTGTGTTAGTTTCAATCATTTCAGATTGAGACTCGAGGTTCACTTCAAAATTTTGGAAAAGTTTGCATCAAGCCATGGGTACTTGACTCAATTTCAGCACATCTTTCCACCCACAAACAGATGGACAATCAGAGAGGGTCATACAGATATTGGAAGATATGTTCAGGAGTTGTGTGATGGAATTTGAAGGCAGTTGGGATAAACATCTTCCATTGATTGAATTTTCCTACAATAACAGTCACCAAGCTAGTGTTGGTATGGCACCATATGAAGCCTTGTGTGGGAGGAAATGTAGAACACCTCTTTGTTGGACCGAGCTTAGTGAAAAGAAAGTAGTGGGTCCAGATTTAGTGCAGTAAACAAAGAAAAAAGTGAGAGTAATAAGAGATAGGCTGAAAACTGCTACTGACGGATAGAAATCATATGCAGACTTAGAAGGGAGGGATATTGAGTATAAAATTGGCGATAAAGTATTCTTAAAAGTATCACCTTGGAAAAGGATATTCCAATATGGAAAGAAGGGAAAGTTGAGTCCTAGGTTCATAGGAACATACGATGTACTTCAACACATAGGTCCCATGGCGTACAGATTAGCTCTACCACCAGAGTTAAACAAGATTCATAATGTATTCCATGTGTCCATATTGAGAAGTTATCGATCGGACTCGTCTCATATCATATCAGCAGAACCTATAAAGATACAACTAGATCTAACTTATGAAGAGGAGCCAGTGGAAATTCTAGCTTGAGAAATGAAAGAGCTACGGAACAAGAAGGTACAATTGGTAAAGGCTTTGTGGAAAAATCATAATTCAGAAGAGGAGGCTTTGGAAAATGAAGAGGTGATGAAACCTCAGTATCCATAATTATTCCACTGCAGTTAAAAAGGTAAATTTTCAGGATGAAATTTTATTAAGTAGGAGAAAATTGTAATGCCCGATAATTTAGGCCATGGTCACGGTTGACCGAAATCCGATGCGCCGAACCGATCGGAGTCTAAATTTGGATATGAAAAAATAAATTAAAATAATAATAAGATGTGAGAAAAATATTTTGGATATTATTAATTTAGAATTTTGAAGTTCATAAGTAAAATTGAGAAAAAAATAATTTTTCGCTAAACGAAATTGGAAAGTGCAATGTTTTTGGCACAAATATTTTAAGAAGGCATAAAAATGGAATATTCTTTATCTAAGGAAAGGAATATTCTTTTAATTAAAATAAAGTAAGAGTGATTTAAATTAATGGACCAATGAGAAGTAAGATTAGTAATTAATCCTAACCACCCACTTAATCCAACTATAAAAAGTCAAACTTTCACTTTTTGTTCATTCCTCTTCTTCCTCACCTTAATCAAACCCTTTTTTCTCTCTTTTTCTATGAGCTCGTCCTACCCCATTTATTCTTCGTTTTCTTTCTTCAAATCAAGTTAAGATTAGATGAAAAAAAAGGGATTAAGGCAAGATCATGAAGGAAGTGAAGCAAAGTGATGCTATGAATGTGAAAATAAAAACTAGAATATGAAGTTGATGCATGAAAATAGAAAATTTATGAATTAATTAACGTGCTGGAAATTTTTCATATGAACAGTGTCTAGTTTTGTAGTCATAACTTGAGTTCTGGAAATTCTTTTTGAGTGATTCTTGTTGGACTGGAAAGCTAAGACATAGGGCTTAAATGTTTATTCAGACTATTAGACCTTAATAGTCCTGAAAATATTTGAAAATGAACTCAAAGTTTGAACTAGAAATCTGTCCAGAAAAAAAAAATACTGGACAGATTGCAGTGAACATAAGTTACAAGAAAATTCATACCTTTTGCTAAAAAATTAATTTTATTGTGATTCCAGGTGGAAATTAAATATAGGACATTTAACTATATTTTTTTAATTGATCACTTGGCCAAATTTCATCTAAATATGGATGAAACATATAGAGAAATATAAGGCAGAAATCTGTCCAGTAAAACATTGGGCAGATTGCAGTGAACGTATTGTAGAAGAAAATTCATAACTTTTGCTAAAAAATTTATTTTAATGTGATTCTAGTGGAAAATTAAAGATAAGTCATGTACCTACATTTTGTTAGTTAATCATTTGTCCAAAATCTATCTAAAACTATATGAAAAATACACGAAAACATAAGAAAGAAAAACTGACCAGAATAGGGCAGTTTGAACATATGTGTTAATTGTGGAATTTTGTGATAGAAAATATATTATTTAATTTTCTTGTAGTTATAATGATTAAATGAGCAAGTATGAGGTTGAAAATGTTTAATGGGAATTATTGTATTTATATAGAATTTATATTAATGTTACCTATATAATTTATGTAAATAATAATAAAGGTAACAAATATAATTAAGCCCTATAATATCTAGTCGAGAACTAGAAATTAGGATAAGTTGGCATGTCAATAAAAAGGTAGAAAAGTGGGCACTAAAAATAATAGTGCTGAGATTTAATTTAAGTTGGCATTAAGAAATAGTGCTGAGTTCGAATTTATGTAGGCACCAAAAAGGTGTTGAGTTGTTATTAACAATGTAGGCGTTAAATGCCGAGTTATAAAATAATTATGTAGGTGCTAAGTATACTGTCGGATAGCAAAAACCTGTATCCAGTGTTTAATTCTGGTCTAAGATTTCATGGGCTATTAAATAAATAATAGAAAAAAATATATGAATTATGAAATTGATATTGTAAATTTTATATCTTGAATTGTTAAGCAAGCTTAATGAATAGAATGTCATAATTGATGAATTATATATTTTTTACATGAAGAAAATGATTTTATTATTAATTGAATTTTTAGCATGCTTAATAAATTAATTGTAATTTTTAAAATTTTATTTTAGAATTATTTATGAAATTATTGGATAGTTGCCAAACATACCACTAAGCTAGTAGCTTAGTGCGTGTGTTTCACGCGCAGATAAATAGTTGTTCCGATAAGGCAACCGGAGAAGAGGTAACCCCAAAATTAGATTGCAGCAGTCTCATTCTATTCGTATGTTTTGGAAATTATGTTGTAAAAATTAAATTTTAGGAACTTCCTTTGATGTAAATTTGTGGCATGTAGGATTTATAGGGAATGCATTTTGTAATTTTATATATCTAGTATTATTTGTAAATATATTTCTATATATTATGGTTTAATTGAATGAGTTCTTTTAAATCAAAATATTTCCATCACTAGTTATATATTTAAATGGGAAGAAAAAGAAATATAACAATAAATATTTCGCTAATAATAAACTAGAAAAAAAAATTCAATAATTTGAATATTGGTTTTAAGACAGATGAGTTTAGTAGCACTTTCATATCCTATTAATGACTAGTAGGGTAAGGGAGTACTACATAATATGTCTATAATTGTTCAGAAAAATTCATGAAGTTCGTACTTAGAATCTGTCCAGAAAATTCTAGGCAGAATTGTTAGTAACCAGTCAGTGTTAATTTTATCACATCTTTTTGATACAGAACTCAGAATTAAGTGATTCAAGTTGCATATTAAAACTAAGATCCAGATCTAAAATTATTAAGAAATTCTTATAACTAAATTCAGAACGTAACAAGACCAAAAGTAAGGTCCAAAACAGAGAACATAATCTGTCAGTGACAGGGCAGCATATGTGTTGAGGAATGAAATGAGTAAAGTGATGAGAACTTTGTTATATTATGTAAATTTTATTTTAATTGAGTGATTATGTGATTACTTTGAGCCATTACATGCATGAAAAGTGTGAAATTAATTGTTATGAATTTTAATGAAATTGTATAAGCCCTAGAACACCTAACTAGAACCAACTTAGGATAGTTTGGCATGCCAAATAGGGGGGTATGATAAAAATGACAAAAATTAATGGTATGATTATTGAATCTGGTAATGGCACTGTTATCTATACCGGTAATGGAACGGTTATTTATGTCGATAATGGCACTGTTATCTACGCCGTTAATGGCACATATATGCGCACATCATGTTGCTCAAGTGGCACTCCTAAGTGCATGGATGGAAACTCCGTTATCCTAGTCAGTGGTTCATAGGTGTCTTAGGCATAAATGAAAAAATAAATAAAGAAGTTATGGAACATAAATGAATTATTGAAAATAAAAATAGAATTATGAATTGTGACATGGATAAAAAAGAAAATTTAGTGTTATAGGCAATGAAAGGCTATGGATAATAATGAGTTGATAAAGTAAAATAAAAATAAGATATAAAAGAATAAAATTTATGAAATGTAAGTTGCATGGAAAAAATGATTGAGTATGATTTGTGTAATGCATTAATAAATGATTAAGTGTTATGGACATAAACAAATTATTGAAAAAAAAAAAAAAGAAATCATGAATTGTAAAATGAATAAGAATGATGATTTGATTATGTTAAACAAAAATGAAATACAATAAATTGATGTTATGCATACTAGAATATTATGAAAAGCATGTTTGCATGATTTGATTATAAATTGTTATATGACAATGCATGTAGCATTAATATAGTTTATTGCCTTATTTATATGCACCACTAAGCCAAGGGCTTAGCATGGGAGTTTCTCTCGCGTAAGTATAGCAAAGAATAAGTAAATAGTAGTAGATAAAGTTAACGGTGACTTGATCCATAGAGCAGCATATTTCAACCACTGTGGGTCACACAACTTTTGTATATTGTCTTTTAAATTTTATTTTGTAGTATTTGTAAAATAAATAGTATGTTTTTGTAAATAACATGTTATTATATAAAAATGTAGTTTATCCTTCATGTTATGATTTCTTTTATGATGCAAAGTAAATAAATAGTAAATAAAGAAAGGGAAAAAATAATATATATGAATGATTTTCATGTATACAAAATTTAAAAAAAAACTGATATTTTAATCGATGAAGTCAGCATAGCACACCCTCATCTGGGCATGAGCTGCTGGGGTGAGGGGGTGTTGTAGGAGCTCCTCGAATACCCTTTTAGTTTTTTTAACCAATACTCCGTATGTGAGGGATCATCCTCACTGCTACCCAAGAAATTTGTAGCCTCAAAGTTTTGCACTTTGTCCATCTATACTATCAGCTGTGATGGAGGAGGAGATGGTATTGGTCCTTATGGAACTGCTTGTGTTATTCTCTATATGAGTGCAACCGATTGTTGCATTACTTGATCCTTAAACTAACCTGCCAACCTTACCATGGGTGTGGGTGAAGGAGGTGGTGGTAGAGAAGCAACACCTAGCCTTTGCACACTAGCCTAGCTTAGTGGATTTTAAGCCTCATTATCCACATGGCCGTTACTGTTGTTCCAATTATGATGATCACCTTCTATAGTCTTTACTTAAACCTATGCACTAATAAAGAAGAGCCCACATTAGAGTTATATAGGATAAAACCATTTTGCAAGATATACCCTTTTACTCTGCCTAGGTTTAGAATCGACTAAACCTAAGCTTTGATAGCAACTAAATGTAACACCCCTTCATATAACCAAGAACTTCCCTCATTATATGAAAGAATGTTACAAAGTTTGAAACTTCAAAATCGGTTAATTTAATATCCTTCCTATCCACCATGGCTATCATGACTTAATAAAACATAAAAAGATAATAATACTAAAATTTAGAATTTTAGATTTATATAAATAGGGCTAACACTAGCCCAAAGTTTACAAAAGAATATTTCAATAATCAATTACAAGATTACATGACCTTATAAATTAAAACCTGTACTCTAGTAACTATTCTCATTCCCAACAAAATAATAAGTGATATCATCAACCCCTAAGTATTTGTACTTTTTCTCTTCCTCATAGGCGTCTTCTCTACACTTGTTATGCTTTGCTTCAAACTGTGTGTGAGAGATAAAACACCCACATGCTAAGTTTACCTCACTTAATGGTACATAACAAAATATTAAACATAATAATACGTGTATGCATGGCATCATTTTTTGCATGCCAATATGTATGCAAGAACATGTGAGTTTTCCACATACATTAAGCATTTATCAAAAAGTATACACCATGCCACCATTTACTAATCATATCAATTTAATCTCAAGTCTCAACCCATTTTCATTTTCATCATTGCCCACTAATTCTAGATAGGATTAAATGGATATGGGCATAAAACAACTCACTCCAAAGCCATTTAGGACACTTACATGAGGAAAAGCAACAATATACTTACATAGATCTATAAGGGAGCTACTTCAAGCTAAATTCTTATATCACAATTTTGTTCTCTATTTGGCCCATCCTAGTCCTCTTGGTACCATAAAACCTTAATGGCATGCTATCTTTCCTAACTCTAGTCCTAGTCTGAGCATAAAATTCACATTTATAACTCAAGTTCTTAATCCCAATTATGCACCATACACGTATATCATCTCAATATGCATTCTTTTGGAATATTAACTCAAATGCATATTATTCTCATTGAAACATTTTGAGCATTTATTTAACATAAAATTTAAAATATTTCTTATAGGTCTTTCTTGCCTGTGAAACTTCTCTTTCATAGCTTCCCTAGCTGTGAACCATATGGTGACCCAATCCGTGAACATTTATGCCCAAATTCACCACATAATTCATGGCTATGAATAACTGGTTATGCCTATGAACATTGGAAAATTTCCATAATTTTCTACTTACATACTAATTTTCCATTTCACATGCATTTCCCTAAGTTTTACTGTTTCCCAAAATAATAACCAATAAAGGGGGTTGAATTGGTTAGCAACTATTTTTTTTTCTTTTAAGCAACTGAATAATAATAGATAGAGAAGAAGTAAAGAGATGGAGACACAAGATGTATAAAGGTTCGAGTGTTACAAACCCTACTTCTCTCCTCAATCTTAATTTTGTATTTCACTAACACTCAACGTGTTACAAATGAAGTTTTCCAAGCTCACTTGTAACTATGGTGTTTTACTCTTTTTGTTAATACCTAACCTAAAAATCATTATGTTTTAATGGTTAACACAATAACCAAATCCATATATTTTTAATGGCTCACACAAGTGTTTCACTCACTATCCAAATCATTCAAGTCCTTTATTGAGTATTTGATTATAGGAATGAAATCACTTACTAACCAAAAGAGCTTAACAAACTGAGCTAAAATTGTTTTCACAATAGAGATTATAAAAATCATATTTGAATAATTACACAAATGGCTTTACAAAGATTGAATGCATGATTTCTTGTTGTCTAATCCTTAGAAATTCATAAATGAGTTGTATTCATACTTCCTCTGAGATATAAAGTCGTTTTGGGTGCAATTAATGGAAACCTAGTTGATAAACCATTTTTTCATTTGCTCATGTCAACATTAAATATGCAGGTTCATGAGAGTGACTAATTCTTCACAGGTTGTTGGTGAAGCCGTAACTGAAGTGGTGAAGTTGGCCATCAATGTTTATGTCCACGAATGCACGATTTTTTACAACAGTGACTGTTCTAGCTTCACGGTTTGGCCATTGCTTCATAGCCGTGAACATTTGAAACTTAGAGAATTGGCACTAAGAATTTTCATAGACATGGTTTTATAAGTCACAAGCTTGAAACTGAAGTTTGACGATGGTGATGATTATTAACCATGAGTGTAACTTTATTTATGAGAGTGAGGAACTGTGTCACATGCATGAATCTTTGCTAGTTTTCAATCTTTTGAACTTTAATTGATTTGAATCAACTTGAATCATGGTCTTAGGAATATATAACCTATTTAAAACACATAGAACCCAATATAAGGTTAAATTCCTTATTGCTCAATTATTTGTTATCATCAAAATGATGGAAATACCCCTCAAGGTTTAAGAATCTCCCATTTTTTATGGTGATAAATAATCTTGCAATATGTGGCTAAGGAGAAATGAATTTCTCCCCCTCAAAATATGCTTATTAAAAAAATGATAGAATTAAAACACAATATTGTCACATTGTAAACCATAAGCACATAAAGGAAAAAGTTCAAAAAAGATTCAATCAAAGTATTGATCACAACATATGTCAAGTATATGGATGGTATATATGAAGTATATGTGAAGTATAAGTCAAGTATATGTTTTGTTTAGACACATTTCAAATTTGCACATATTAAGAATTTTTTATTATTTTTTCTCCCCCTTTATCATCATAAAAAATAAATAGGTAAAGAAAGAAGACAATAAACAAGATGAAAGAAAATATCATATCCATTACTTAAGCAAAAAAGAAATTACAAACAAGAGTTTGATTTTAAACAAAAGATGTTTTCCTATCCTAATGATCCTAAAAGAAAACTTAAAGCTAGGATAGTCATGGCTTAAAGCCAAATAACTGCTCGCGAAGACTAACGATCTCCTTCTCCAGACTATCAACTTTAGACTCATTGAAGTCTTTAAAGTCCTCTAACTTCTTATCAACTGATTACTCAAAGGAATCCATGCTTGCTTGAAGCATGTCGAATTGAGGAGTGATCAAAGCCATGAGTTGCTGAGCCAAGTCTACTTGAGAGGTGGAAAAAGTCACAGTAGCTGCTAGGGCATTAGGGGTATCTATCAAATCAGCAGGAGGATCAATTCAAACTCTCTTCCTATTAGAGAGGTGCCCTAAAGGAAATCATGTTAGGCACCTAATATACTCATTTATTATTAATAAAAAGGTATTTTCATTATATGGTATTCATTGCATGTGAATTGATATAGATATTAAATCGTTTAACAAAGTCCTTGGTATGTAACACAACATTAAGAAATTCATGATGAGGTCATAATGATGAGATTCCTATCATGTGTAATTGTGTTTATACCCAAATTATCCCTAGTCATAGGCTTAGTAAGACAAGATATTGGTAATCTGGATAGACTAGCACATGTTATACTTCTTGACTAGGTTAAGCAACTGATCTCATAAACTGATAGCATGAGATATTTAGAGTTAATATATGGATACTTGTTATGAGTAGCAAGTACATTGGATGACCTGCTATGAGATAATCACATGGATATATATTCAATGTCAGTGATAGTTTCATCATAGCAATGGTACAAGTGTCTTTAGACTTGAGATGCTCAAGATTATCTTGGACACTGAATCCTATACTTTGACTTTGTTCCTTGTTGCCTCTAAAGAGGTCGCTCATAGGGTGGTGATTGGGTATAGCATGAGGTATCAAAGGTAGTTGAGTAGTCAACAAAGGATTCACCAATCTTGATAGAAGAAGAGTATACCTATGGCCTCTTATAGAGATCATTACTCAGAAATCCTTGGCCAAGGTGGACATGTCTTGAATAAGGTCTTCAAGGACATATCTTATTCGAGTAATGAGACTCATAGACATGAACTAATATCATTTGTACTAGATGTGATATAGTCAGTTTAGTGGGAGTTTATAACATCCTGTGATGACAGCCCTAATTGTGCGTGACGGTAGTGAGGTGCGCTGGTTCAATCGGAGTCTAAATTTGAACCCATAATAAAATGACTAATAATAAGGGATAATAATTATGGGTATTATTATTTGGGAATTAAAAATATTAGTGCTAGAATTAGAAAAATAAAATAAAATTTCCTATGGACAAAATTGGTATTATGGCAATTGTTTGGGAAAAAAGTGTGAATATGGAGGAAGATGTGGTAAATATGGAATTCTCAAAGTTTAAATGTTAATTAAGATTAATTAATTTAATGAACCAATGAGAATTAGGATTAATTTTAATTAGTGGAACCCACACCTTAATCAAGGTATAAAAAGTCAAAAAGGAAGAAATTATACATTCTGCCACCTAAAAATCTAACTCATTTTCATCTTCTTTTCTCTCCTCTTGCCATCCACCATAGCTCCCCCAAAAGCCTCCATTTATCTTCAAAACAAGCTTGAAAAAGTGAGGAAAGAAATTAGTTTTGATAGAGGAAAAGTCAGAATTAAAGAGTTCTTACTACAAAGGGAACAAAGGAGCAAGAAGGAAGGAAGAAAAAAGAAGAAAAAGAAAGAGAAGAGTGGGACAGATTCGACTAGCCCTATAACTCCATTAAGGTAAATTTATTCTTCTTAATTTCAACCTTTTTTCTTCCATTTGAGATCTATATTTATGATAGATGTCATTAGATTTGGTAGATTTAGGTTATGTTGCAAGATTGAACTTAGAAAATGTAAGTTTGTGATTAGCTAGTAAAATAGTAGTTAAACTTTGAATTAATGATAATTAATGTTAGTTAATTGTTTTATGACTTAAAAACTAGAGAAATATGATGTTAATGGATGAATGAGGGGTTTCCATAGTTGGAGTAATTTGGGGTAAATTGAAATTTACATACAAACAACACAATTGGTGATAAGTGAAGTATGATTTGAGTGTTGAATTGAAGAAAATGAATTGGGAACTAGGATATGGTTTTTGGGTAGCCATGACATATGAAGAAGGAAGTTTAACCTTAGTATATTTTAGCTCAATTAAGGTGTAAAACATAATAAGAGCATTAGAATATTATGTAGACATGAAAAGCATTGAAAATGGATATTGGAATTGAGATATGGTATAGTTGCGTAGGTAAAATAAATGAACAAGTGAGAGGCCCTCAAGAAGGTGACAAAGGCAAGAAAAAAGATAGCTAATAAGAGAAGAAAAAGAATGATTAAGGGAAGAACCAAGGCTAATTAGGTATGTGTTTCATTGATAAAAATCTTGCATGTTGTTAATATGCATGGAATTATGTGTCAAGGTTTGATATGTTTGTGTTTGTGATTTCTTGTGGCTTTTGATATTTTATTTGGAAATAGGATCAAGTGATGTAAAATAATTGAGACATATGAATGTAGTTAAAATCTGGAAATTTTAGTATCAAAATGAATGCAAATGACGAATGTGGTTGAAAAGTGGATTAATGCTAATTGATGAGCCTGCAGTAGGGATTCTGGAACAGTCTTGACCATTTTGATTGTAACTTCAGTTCTGGAATTCCGTTTTGTAAGTTATTTATTGGAAATGAAAGCTAAGACACAAATTTAATTGTTATTTAGACCATAAAATCTAATTATGTCTAGATTTGTCCAGAAAAATGCATGAAGTTCAAACCTAGAATCTGTCCAGAAATTTCTGTGATGATGTAGTATTCAAATAGATTTGAGTGATGTTTGATTCGTTTGAAAGCTAAGCCAATAAGCTAAAAATTGTTAGAAGACTAGAACATCCAATTCGAATTATAAATGGGCCAAAAAATAAAGCCCAAAAATAGGTCTAAAATATGCCATAAGTAAAAACATAAAATATTGGGCTTTTGCATGTGTTGTGATAATTATATGTAATAATTCATGTGAATATTTACTTTGATAATAATTATAAATGTTTAACAAATTATTTATTTGTGAGATTTTAGTGCAATAATAATGGGAATAAAGAACAAATATAAATAAGCGTAATTATGATAATTGAATAATATTGTCATTTTTGAAAATATTGTGAATTAATATAAAAATAGTTAAGCCCTATGACACCTAATCTAGAACTAGAATAGAGAATAGTTTGGCATGCCAATCAGGAGATTTAAGGCATTCGGTGCCAAATGTGAAAGTCAATAATGGCAATTTATAAATGCACTCGGCGCAAAATTATTAAGCCGGTAATGAGATTCTTATAAAGCGCTCGGCACAATATTATGAAAGCCAAAAATGACAACCCCATTATTCTTATTAGTTAGTTCAATTATAGGTGTTATGGGCACAAGAAAAATGAAAAATAATAATAATGTTAAAGTATGTCATTTTGCTAATGTTATATGAATTAAATTTGTTAACTATTACATGTTGAATGAAATTTATTTGATTTTATGTAATTCTTTATTTTATGCCTTATTTATTAAAAGGTTAATTAATATGTTAGAAAATATGTGTATGTAAAATTTTTATCATTGAAGTACTACTAAGCTAGTAGCTTAGCACGGGTGGTTTCCTCTCGCGCAGGTTTAGAAGGGTAGCTATAGATATTAGAATTGTCAAAAGAAGAAGGGGACCCGGAGGGAAACAGCTTTGGTTTTTTTTTTGGTATATTTTGTTAAAAACTTTGTAAATTAAATTATCATTTTTATTTCATATAATGTGTATTAAAGATGTTAATTACAATGTAAAAGAACATAGTTTGGATGTAAATTAATATATTTTATAAATAAATAAAATTTTGAGTATTTATGCTTGTAATGATTTTTATTTCAATGTCTGCAATATTTTTGTAAAAAAAATTACTTCATTAATTTTATAAAACAGTAAGACGGGTAATGCCCACTTCCCTTACTGAACTACAGTGGGGTAAGGGGGTGTTATAGAGTTGACACACAGTTTATACTGTGAACCAAATCAGGTATAGTTTGGTGAAAGGATGAATTGCACGATAATTATCTATGGAAAAGTTAAAAGTCAAACTACTGACTTTTTGGTTAATTGGTTGGTCAAGGTGTATTGCTAGATACTACTCATGATCTACTAAGTCAAGGGAAATTAATTAAAAATTCATTACAAGTCAAAAGTGTTTGACTTGTAGAATCCTAATTGGATTAGGATTCCTCTTTAAAATTGAGTTGCCAACATGAGCAGAAAACCTATTAGGTCAAACATAGAGGGAATGAAGAAAATGTAAAATGGGTTTTTGAATAAGAACCAAATGAGAAAGAAAGAGAATCAAGTCTTTTATAAGAGTTATAAAAATGGGCCAAATTCAAATTGGATTGAGATTGTTGACTTGGTCAACATTGGGCCTTATACCTTAGGGAAATGGGCCCATTAGGGTTTTTCCTTTTCATACACTAAAATGGATTAGAAAGTGTATAAATACTCCTTTTAAGGAGTCAATTTCATGGCTTCCCTATTAAAAAAAATAAGAGTTATTTTTCTTCTCTCTTTTTTCTCTTTTATAAGACAATTTTTCATAACTAGCACCTTCGACCTTTGTTATCCCATCTCCTTAGAGGTTGTCTTCTTCTTCCTTCTTATGGATACTCTTAGAGGAAATCCTAGCTTTGGATTTTTGTGGTTTTCTATAACCCAACAAAGAAGGAAAAACTCACAATTTGGAAGATTAAGAGTTGCAAACAAAGGTAATCAACTTCTCCCATTATATGGTATGTTTCGATTTTAAATTATATAGAGCATTCCATGGGTTTTAGGTTCAATTAAAATTTTAAATTTCCATTGTGCTATGTATGAGATTTATATTAAAAACCCAAGGCATGAAAGCCACGTTATGTAAATTAAATTTGGATATAAATGAAGTTTCAATTAGATTAATTGAAAAGGAACAACTTGGATTCCCTCCTTTTGTTTGGCCTAAAATTTTAATTTTAATTCAATGTCATCTTAATATGATGATATTAAATGTTTTTTATGATAATTAAAAGGTTTGAATTTTATTTAAACATGAAATTCGAAGTTATGCATAATTGCTGAATTTCTAGGATTTATGAAACCTAGTTGTGCCAATTGAGTTATTTGAGGGGTTGTTCGAATTTTGTTTGTTAATTTGATTAATCAAACATTTTTATGACATATTTAGAATGTGTTTTAACTTCTGGACAACACCTATAATGATACAAAAGTTATTTTTGATCATAGAACAAACAAAATATGTAACTAGATTGAGAACCTTACCATATGATGGAACTGTTTTGTGTTGTTTAATTTAATAGCATGTTGTTAGAGAAGTGCTCTAAAGGCAATCACCTTTAGCACTTATTGTATAAATTTATTTTTCTAATAAAAATCTTTTTCATTAATTTGATGTTCATTTGATATATGAATTGATAGTGATCTTAAATCAATTAATGAAGTCTTTGATACATAACATAACATGAAGGAAATCATGATGCAATCATGATATTGAGATTCTTATCATATGTAATTATGTTAGTATCTAAATTATCCATAGTCATAGGATTAATGAGACGAGACGTTGTTAATCTGGACATACTAGCACATGTTACACTTCTTGATTGGATAGAGCAGTAGATCTCATAATCTATAAACATGAGATGTTTAAAGTTAACATGTGGATGCTTGTTAAGTGTAGCTAAGTACATTGGATGACTTGCTATGAGAGACTCATATGGATAATCTATTCAAATGCTAATGATAGTCTCGACATAGCAATGGTGCAAGTATCCTTAAACTTGAGGTATTCAAGGATATCTTGGATATTGATTTTATATTTTGACACTATTCTTTATTGCCTTAGGGAGGTTGCTCATAGGGTGGTGGGAGGGTGGTGGGTGGATACAATTTGAGGTATTCGAAGTTAATTGGGTAACCAAAAAAGGATTAACCACTCTTGATGGAAAGAGGGTATACATATGGCCTCTTGTCGGAGTCATTACTATACTGCCCGATAATTTAGGCCATGGTCGTGGGTGACCGAAATTCAGCGCATCGAACCAATTGAGGTCTAAATTCAGACATGAGAGAAAAAATTAAAATGATAATAAAATATGAAAAAAATAATTTGGATATTATTAATTTAAAATTTTGAGGTTCGGAGCTAAAACTTAGAAAATAATAATTTTTCACTTAAAAATTGAAATCCTTTTTGAGTTTTTTTTGTTGGGTTGGAAAGCTAAGAAATAGGACTTCAACTTTGATTTTGACCATTACACCTAAATATGCCTGAATTTAGGTATAAAAAGAACTCAAAAATGGAACTGGAAATCTATCCAGTAAAATACTGGGCAAAATGGAATAAACGTAGCTGAGTAAAAAATTCATAACTTTTGGTACAAAATTCGATTTGATATGATTCCAATTGATAATTATATATATATGTTGTTAGGTGATCACTTATCCAAAATCTATTCGAAAATGCTGTAAAGATAGAAAGAGTGCCCGTTGATCAGAATATTGATGATCCTTTAACTAAGCCAATTCCCCAAAAGAAATATGATTCTCATGTACTCGCCTACAAAGGCGATTGGCTTTAGTGCAAGTGGGAGCTTGTTAGAGTAGTGCTCTAAAGGCAATCACCTTTAGCACTTATTGTACAAATTTATTTGATTAATAAAAGGCTTTTTCATTAATTTGATGTTCATTTGATATATGAATTGATAAGTGATCTTAAATCAATTAATGAAGTCCTTGATACATAACATAACATGAAGGAAATCATGATGAGAACATGATATTGAGATTCTTATCATGTGTAATTATATTAGTATCAAAATTATATCTAGTCATAGGATTAATGAGATGGGACATTATTATTCCAGACAGACTAGCACATGTTACACTCCTTGATTGGATCGAGTAGTAGATCTCATAATCTATAAACATGAGATGTTTAGAGTTAACATGTGGATGCTTGCTAAGTATAGCTAAGTATATTGGATGACCAACTATGACAGAATCATATGGATAATCTATTCAAATGTCAATGATAGTCGCATCAGAGCAATGGTGCAAGTATCCTTAAACTTGAGGTACTCAAGGATATCTTGATTATTGATTCTGTATTTTGAAACTATTCCTTGTTGCCTCAGAGAGGTAGCTCATAGGGCAGTGATTGGATACAGCTTGAGGCATTCGAAGGTAATTGGGTAACCAACAAAGGATTCACCACTCTTGATAGAATGAGTGTATATCCATGGCCTCTTGTCGTGGTCATTACTCAGGAATCTCTGGCCGCAGTGGAAATGTCATAAAGATAGTCTTCAATGACATATCTAATAGAGTAATGAGCCTCAAAGGCAAGAACTAACATTACTTGGACTAGACGTGACGTAGTCAATCTAGTGGGAGTTGACACATGTCCATACTCTGAACTAAGTGGGGTATAGAATGGTGAAAGGAATAATTGCACAGAAATTGTCTAAAGAAAGGTTGTAGTCAAACCACTGACTTTCCGGTCAATTGGGGGTCATGATGTGTTGCTAGATACCGCTCATGACTTGCCTAAATTAATTGTTAATTTAAGTGGCCAACATAACCGGGAACCTAATGGGTCACACACATTGAAGATATGGAGAGAGAATTATTTTAGGATGGATCGCGATGAGATCGAATGAAAAAATCGTTCGGGAGTGTCACGGGCCCGTGTGGGCTAGGCAGGCTGCTGCCTTGTCCAGCGGCAGCTCGCAGCAAGCCCAGCATGCCTGCAGCTTCCATCCGTTGGCCAATGGTTGTAATTGCCATAATTAGGCCAATTATGGCCAATTACTATTCATTAGTTGTCATTTTCTCCATTTTTGACTTTTCATCTTATTTTTGAATTTGATTCAAATAGAAAAGACATCAAATGGTAGAAAATAGACATGAAAATATTTTTTTGTGAAAAAAAATATTTTTAAGTCACAACAAAAATTCTCTCAAGAACACTTTCAAAGCTAGCACTTTGAATTTGTTCAAACCATTTTCTCTTGATAGTTTCTTCTTCATTTTTCGCGTGGATTATCATTAGAGACATCCTAGTGTGAATTGTTGTAATTTGCTACAATCCAACAAAGTAAATATTTGAAGAACAAATAAAAATTACAAGGTATAATTTTTAACATTTACATTTATATAAATTAGTTTTAATGGTACAAGAATGATCTTTTGTTTTGGGTTTTGAAAAATTTTATTTTTTGCTACATTTATGAATATGATTTATTTTTCAAAAACCTAACATTGGTATCAGAGCCTCCTAGTATCTATTAAAATTAATTTTAATTGAAAGTGCAATGAGATTGCATGTTTATGGTGATTTTGGATCAATAGGTTTTGAAAAATTGAAATTAATTTGTAAAATATAATTTACACATTTTTCTTTCTTTAATCTGATCATGTGATGATTAAGAATGATTATTTTGATTGAAAAATGATTTGAATGTGATTCAAATAAATAATTTCGGATTTATTTCAAAAATGCCTAAAATTGCACTATTTATGAACATGCGTATAAGAATATGTTCAATCCATTGAAATTAGATTTCACGATTAATGGGTTAGACTTAACTGATATTATTAACTTGTTGGATTTGTGCCAAGGTTAATGCTTATTGGAGGTGAAGTTGGGTTTGTATACATGAGATGTACACATATCAAGAGTCGATAGCCCAATGTATATGCACACATCAATAAGTTAATAGCACAAGATTCGATAGTTGCATGAATAATGAAATTGGTATGGATTAGATACCTACCAACCAAACTAAGGATAGCTTGTTGAGTTGCCTCAAGGTTATTCTTAGCTAGTTGGATATCGACCCACTAGGAGAACTTCCATAAAAGTTCTCTCGGGTTCATAGTGAGGGCTATGGATTCGCAATAAAATAGTGGGAGCCATAATACGATTTATTAAAGACCTGATAAACATGCATTTTATGTACATTCTAACATGTTCTATTTTACATCTAGGTTGCTAGAATCATCATCATGACAAGTGTGAATTTGCGATCGCTAATGGAATCAAATAAGTTGACTGGGCCCAATTTTTTGGATTGGCTAAGGAATCTAAGAATAGTTCTCAAATCCGAAAAGATTGGCTATGTCCTAGATGAGGCACTCCCTAATCCCCCTAT
This sequence comes from Triadica sebifera, assembly GCA_023653625.1. Lineage (NCBI taxonomy): Eukaryota > Viridiplantae > Streptophyta > Magnoliopsida > Malpighiales > Euphorbiaceae > Triadica > Triadica sebifera. Next base: position 11,840,281 of record CM042904.1, read on the forward strand.
TGCTAATGCTTCTAAAGATGTTCAGAAGGTATATCAAAAGCATCTCGATGATAGTGAGATGGTAAGATGCATTATGCTTGCTACTATGTCAGCTGAGTTGCAAAAGCAGCATGAGGCTATGGATGCTAATTCCATAGTATACCATCTAAGAGAGCTTTTTGATGAGCAAGCACATTCCGAAAGGTTCGAAACTTCAAGGTTGCTCTTCCGCACTAAGATGGTTGAGGGGACATCTCCAGTGCAATATGCATTGAAGATGAATGGCTATATTGAGAGGTTGGCCACCTTAGGATTTGTGATGGACCATGAATTAAGTATTGACTTAATTCTAACGGGTTTGTCTGATAGTTATTCACATTTTGTGATTAACTATAGGATGAACCAAATCTCTACCATTATTCCTGAGCTGATTAACTTGCTTAAAACATCTGAGCCATCTGTCAAGAAGGACAGTAAGGCTATGATGCTGGTGGACTCTCCAAGTTCTTAAAGGAAGAACCTTAAGAAGAAGAAGAAGTCCATAAAGCCTAAGGGAGGCGTGGCCAAGAAGAAGGCCAAGGAGATTGCTCCAAAAGGGACATGCTTCCATTGTGGCAAGGGTGGCCATTGGAAGAGAAACTGCAAGGCTTACTTGGAGTCCTTAAAGAAGAAGGCATTTGATGCCCCATCTACTTCAGGTATTTTTGTCATTGAAATTAATATTGTTTCCAATAATAATATGTGGGTATTAGATACCGATTGTGGCTCATGCATATGCACTGATATGCAGAACCTAAGGAACAGTAGACATCTTAATAAGGGAGAGTCAGACCTACGCATTGGAAATGGAGCAAGGGTTGCTGCATTAGCTATAGGAACATATGTATAGACCCTGGCTTATATTAAATTTGGAGAATTGCTATTATGTACCTGCTTTGACTAAAAACATTATTTATGTTTCAAGTCTAAATAAAGATGGTTTCCTTTTAGCTTTTAGTAACAATTGTTGTTCTATTATGTTGAATGGAATTCTTTATGCTAATGGTACATTATGCAATGGAATATACATATTAGATATGGAAAATCCAATTTTAAACATCAATGATAATAAAAGGAAAAAACAGGATATGTTGAAATCATCTTATTTATTGCATTGTCGTCTTGGTCATATAAGTGAGAAACGCATGGCTAAGCTACACAAAAGTGGTAGTTTGGAGTCATTTGATTATGAATCATATGACACATATGAATCTTGTTTACTAGGCAAGATGACTAAATTTCCCTTTAAGGGAAAGGGTGAACGTGCTAATGGACTTTTAAACCTAATACATTCAGATGTATGTGGTCCAATGTCTACACACGCTAGAGGTGGTTTCATCTACTTCATTACTTTTATCGATGACTACTCAGGATATGGATACATGTATCTTATGAGATACAAATCTGAAGCTTTTGAAAAGTTCAAAGAATTCAGAAATAAATTACATAAACAACTTGGCAAAAGTATTAAAACACTTCGATCAGATCGAAGAGGTGAATACTTGAGCCAAGATTTTCTAGATTATCTTAGGGATAATGGGATTTTATCTCAATGGACTCCACCTTACACGCCATAACACAATGGTGTGGCTGAAAGAAGAAACTGAACCTTGTTAGACATGGTAAGGTCTATGATGAGTTTTGCAGAATTGCCTAAATCCTTTTGGGGTTATGCACTAGAGACCACCATTTATATATTAAATGGAGTTCTTTGAAAGTCAGTTGATATTACTCCATATGAGATATGGTATAACAAGAGGCCCAAATTTTCTTACATGAGAATTTGGGGTTGTCTTGCTTATGTGAAGCGGACAATGTCAGATAAGCTAGAAGCTAAGTCTGACCGATGTCTGTTTGTGGGATATCCAAAAGCGTCATATGGATATCAATTTTACCACCCCTTGGAACAAAAGGTTTTTGTTTCAAGACATGCTATCTTTTTAGAGAGAGAATTCCTTCTAAAAGGAGATAGTGGGAGCAAAATTGAACTTGAGCAAGTTCAAGATGCTCAAACAGATGCTGATCAACTGCCTAAACCCGAGCTTGCTACTCATACAGATGATATAACAGCTCAACCTTCTGAAGAACAAAAGCTTCGTAGGTCAAGTAGGATACGTACTGTTTTAGAGAGATATGGATTTCTCATTAGTGAACAAAATGACATATTGCTCATAGAAAATGATGAGCCTACAACCTATGAAGAGGTTCTGAATAGTTCAAAATCTGACAAATGGCTTCAAGCCATGAAGTCAGAAATGGATTCCATGTATGAAAACCAAGTATGGACTTTGGTTGACCCACCCGAAGGAATAAAGCCTATAGGGTGCAAATGGGTGTTCAAAAAGAAAACTGACATGGATGGTAATGTGATTACCTATAAAGCTAGACTTGTTGCTAAAGGTTATCGTCAATGACAAGGAATTGACTATGATGAAACTTTTAGCCCAGTAGCTATGCTTAAATCCATAAGGATACTCCTAGCCATTGCTACTCATTATGATTATGAGATATGGCAAATGGATGTGAAAACAGGTTTCCTTAATGGAAATTTGACTGAGGATGTGTACATGACACAACCAGAAGGTTTCATATCCAAAGATGGAAAAAAGGTATGTAAGCTTCAAAGATCCATTTGTGGATTAAAGCAAGCATCTAGGAGTTGGAATATTCGATTTGATAAGACAATCAAACAATTTGGTTTCTTACAAAATCCGGATGAACCTTGTGCCTACAAGAAGGTTAGTGGGAGTGCAATCGTATTTCTCGTGTTATATGTAGATGACATATTGTTAGTGGGAAATTATGTCTCGGCCTTACAATCAGTCAAAATTTGGTTATCCAAGAATTTCTCTATGAAAGACCTTGGAGAAGCAGTCTATATTTTAGGGATAAAGATCTATAAAGATAAATCTAAAAGATTGTTTGGTCTTAAACAGTCTACATACATAGATAAAATGCTAAAGAGGTTTAGCATGGAGCAGTCCAAGAGGGGATATATTCCCATGACCCATGGGATTACTCTCTCAAAGTATTTGTGTCCAAAGACACAAGATGAGAGGACATAAATGAGTTTGATTCCATATGCTTCAGCTATAGGATCAATCATGTATGTTATGATATGTACAAGACCCGATGTATCATATGCTCTAAGTGTCACGAGTATATACCAATCGGATCCTGGTGAGGGTCATTGGGTGGCTGTCAAGAATATCCTCAAGTACTTAAGAAGAACTAAGGATGTATTCTTGGTATATGGAGATGGAGATATTACTGTGAGTGGATATACCGATGCCAGCTTTCAATCTGACAAGGATGACTCAAAATCTCAGTCAGGTTATATATTCACACTAAATGGTGGAGCAGTTAGTTGGAAGAGTTCCAAACAGGAAACGACTGTTGATTCCACAACCGAAGCAGAGTACATTGCAGCTTCTGAAGCAGCAAAGGAATCAGTTTGGATAAAGAAATTCATCACAGAACTTGGAGTGGTTCCGAACATTATTGATCTAATACAATTGTATTGTGATAATAAATGGAGCCATTACGCAAGCAAATGAGTCACGGTCTCATCAGAGATCCAAACATGTACTCAGAAGATACCATTTGATTAGAGAAATCATTGGTGGGAATGATGTGAAGATAGAAAGAGTGCCCACTGATCAGAATATTGTTGATCCTTTAACTAAGCCAATTCCCCAAAAGAAATATGATTCTCATGTACTCGCCTACAAAGGCGATTGGCTTTAGTGCAAGTGGGAGCTTGTTAGAATAGTGCTCTAAAGGCAATCACCTTTAGCACTTATTGTACAAATTTATTTGATTAATAAAAGGCTTTTTCATTAATTTGATGTTCATTTGATATATGAATTGATAAGTGAACTTAAATCAATTAATGAAGTCCTTGATACATAACATAGCATGAAAGAAATCTTGATGAGATCATGATGAGATCATGATATTGAGATTCTTATCATATGTAATTATGTTAGTATCAAAATTATCCCTAGTCATAGGATTAATGAGACGGGACATTATTAATCCAGATAGACTAGCACATGTAACACTCCTTGATTGGATCGAGTAGTAGATCTCATAATCTATGAACATGAAATGTTTAGAGTTAACATGTGGATGCTTGCTAAGTGTAGCTAAGTACATTGGATGACCAACTATGAGACAATCATATGGATAATCTATTCAAATGTCAATGATAGTCGCATCATAGCAATGGTGCAAGTATCCTTAGACTTGAGGTACTCAAGGATATCTTGAATATTGATTCTGTATTTTGATAATATTCCTTATTGCCTCAGAGAGGTAGCTCATAGGGCAGTGATTGGATACAGCTTGAGGTATTCGAAGGTAATTGGGTAACCAACAAAGGATTCACCACTCTTTATAGAAGGAGTGTATACCCATGGCAGCTTGTTGTGGTCATTACTCAGGAATCTCTGGCCGGAGTGAAAATGTCATAAAGATGGTCTTCAATAACATATCTAATAGAGTAATGAGCCTCAAGGACAAGAACTAACATTACTTAGACTAGAGGTGACGTAGTCAGTCTAGTGGGAGTTGACACATGTTCATACTCTGAACCAAGTGGGGTATAGAATGGTGAAAGGTATAATTGCACAGAAATTTTCTATGGAAAGGTTCGTAGTCAAACCACTGACTTTTTCCGGTCAATTGGGGGTCATGATGTGTTACTAGATACTGCTCATGACTTGTTTAAATTAATTGTTAATTTAAGTAGCCAATATAACTAGGAACCTAATGGGTCACACGCATTGAAGATATGGAGAATGAGTAAAACGATCTTAGATAGGATCCAAAATATGAGAGAATTATTTTAGGATGGATCGCGATGAGATCGCACGAAAAAATCGTTCGGGAGTGTCACAGGCCCGCGCGGGCTAAGCAGGCTGCTGGCCAGCCTTGCGGGCCAGCTAGGCTGCCCAACGGTAGCCTGCAGCAGGCCCAGCGCGCCTACAGCTTCCATCCGTTGGCCAACGGCTGTAATTGGCCATAATTAGGCCAATTACTATTCATTAGTTGCCATTTTCTCCATTTTTGACTTTTCATCTTATTTCTGAATTTGATTCAAATAGAAAAGACATCAAATGGCAGAAAATAGAAATGAAAATATTTTTTTGTGAAACATCTCATGTTTATAGATTATGAGATCTACTACTCGATCCAATCATGATTTCCTTCATGCTATGTTATATATCAAGGACTTGATTTATTGATTTAAGATCACTATCAATTCATATATCAAATGAACATCAAATTAATGAAAAAATCTTTTATTAATCAAATAAATTTGTACAATAAGTGCTAAAGGTGATTGTCTTTAGAGCACTCCTCTAACAAGCTCCCACTTGCACTAAAGCCAATCGCCTTTGTATTTAATTCCATAGGTGAGTACATGAGAATCATATTTCTTTTGGGGAAGTGGCTTAGTTAGAGGATCAGCAATATTCTGATCAATGGGCACTCTTTCTATCTTTACATCATTCCTAACAATGATTTCTCTAATCTAATGATATCTTCTGAGTACATGTTTGAATCTCTGATGAGACCGTGGCTCCTTTGCTTACACAATGGCTCCATTATTATCACAATACAATTGTATTGGATCAATAATGCTGGGAACCACTCCAAGTTCTGTGATGAATTTCTTTTTCCAAACTCCTTCCTTTGCTACTTTAGAAGCTGCAATGTACTCTGCCTCGGTTGTGGAATTAGCAGTCGTTTTCTATTTGGAACTCTTCCAACTAACTGCTCCACCATTTTTTGCGAATATACAACCTGACTGAGATTTTGAGTCATCCTTGTCAGATTGGAAGCTGGCATCGGCATACCTGCTCTACTACGGGCACTGCTGCCTCTCGTTGGCCAACGGATGAATTGGCCATAATTGTGGCCAATTTACTATTCATTCATTTCCTTTTGCTCCATTTTTGACTTTTGATATTTTCTTTGAATTTGATTCAAATATAAAAGATATCAAATGGCATAAAATAGACATGAAATTTTTTTTTTGTGAAAATATTATTTATAAGACACAATAAAATTCTTTCAAGAACACTTTCAAAGCTAGCACCTTGAATTTGTTCAAAAAATTTCTTTTGATAGTTTCTTCTTCATTCTTTGCGTGGATTATCATTATAGACATCCTAGTGTAAATTATTGTGTCTTGCTACAACCCAACAAATTGAAGATTTGAATAACAAACAAGAAATTACAAGGTATAATTTCTAACCTCTATGTTTATATAAATTAGTTTTAATGGCACAATAAAGAAGTAAAATAATGTCCTTAGTTATTTTTCTAATAGTTAAATCTTGTCCAGGATATAATTGGCTAGCTTTAGGGATACTATTACCACGGTGCGAGTCATGACGACTCGCTTATGTAGGCCAATGATGGTCTACAATAGTGATAGTAATTTAGTGAACTGTGTACAATGCAGTGCTCAGGTGATCTTATGTATCTGGTCTGAAGATTTTCTATCGGATGGAAACTAGAGGCAAATTTGAATAAAAATAGTAATAGTGATAAATTTGAAAAATATAATAAAAATGATAAATGTGAAAAATATGATAAAAATGAATAAAGTGAAAAATATGAGAAAAATAATTAAAAAATGATAAAAATGACATAAGTGATAAATTTGATAAAAGTGATAAAGATAATAAAATGTTATAATAATAATAATGATAAAAGTGATAATTGTGACTAAAGAAAAAAATAGTAAAATTGAAAAATGAGAAATAAGTGGACGAAAATGAAATAAAATGTTAAATTATGTAGTTAAAAAGGTAAATAAATGAAAAATAAAATTTCTTAGTGGCAAAAGTGTAATTAAATATAGAGTAGTGGCATATCCGTAAATAAAAGGAAAATTTAAGAATTAAAGTGAATTTTGTAGCTAATTAAATGAAAAACTGAAAAAAAAAATGATTAATTAAAGAAGATAAGCCAAAAAATTATTAAATTGAGATGAATTGAAAAAAAAAACTAACTTAAAATGAGAAATACTTTTAATTGAATAAAGATATTAAATAGTGAATTAAGAGTAAAACATTTATAAAAGAATAATAAATATATGTTACATAGAAATTTTGAATGATTTATTAAAAATATTATTGCATGTATAAATGCATGAAAACATAGACATTAGAAATTTTTAGATTAGTAATCACCACTGGGCATATTAATGCAGCACGTAGTTATTTGACTGTGTGCATGTAGTAGCAGGGAAGGCAAGAGCAAGCGTACAAGTTTTGGAAGTTGGCGAAAGAATAAAATAATATATATATATATATATATATATATATATATATATATATATATATATATATATATATATATATATATATGGATATGGAGTTGTAGGAATGAAATATTGTATATATTATGATAAAGGATATTTGTGAATTATTATTATATATATGTAAATAATGAAATATGGATTTATGAATGAATGGAGAATATATGGTATTATATGTGTATTGTTGTGCCCAAAAATTGGCTGAGAATCGTCTGTTTTGCAAGTGGAGTAGTCAGTTTATAGTCATTATACTGCCAAAATTTTTGAAAAATAAAAAGGATCAATTAAGTGATAATAATAAAATGGTCATTAAAGTAAATTACATTAAAAAAATTGGCACACATCAGCTATAATCGTATTAGTGCTCGTAATGTACATATAGAATGATTATTATAAGGGTGTCACAAATGATGTATTCTTGGTATGTGGAGATGGAAATCTTGTTGTAAGTGGGTACACCAATGCCAGCTTCCAATCTGATAAGGATGACTCAAAATTCCTGTCGAGTTATATATTCACACTAAATGGTGGAGCAATCAGTTGGAAGAGTTCTAAATAGGAAATGACTACTGATTCTTTATCCAAAGTAGAGTACATTGCAGCTTTTGAAGCAGCAAAGGAATCAATTTGGATAAAGAAATTCATCATGGAAGTTGGCATGGTTCGTAGTATTGTTGATCTAATAAAACTGTATTACGATAATAATGAAACCATTGCACAAGAAAATGAGTCACGGTCTCATCAAAGTTCCAAACATGTACTCAGAAGATATGATTTAATTAGAGAAATAATTGGTAAAAATGATGTAAAGATAGAAAGAGTGTCCACTGATCAAAATATTGCCATTTCCCCAAAAGAAATATGATTCTTATGTACTCTCCTATGGAAGTAAATATAATAGAGTAATGAGAATCAGGGATAAGAATTAACATAAATTGGACTTGACATGAAGTAGTCAGTTTACCAGAAGTTGACAAATGTCTATAGTCTGAACCAAGTGCGGTGTAGAATGGTGAAAGGAATAATTGCATGAAAATTATATATGGAAAGGTTTGTAGTTAAACCACTAACTTTTTGGTCAATTGGGTGTTATAATGTGTTGCTAGATACTGCTCATGACTTGCTTAAATTAATTGTTAATTTAAGTGACAAACATAACCGGAAATCTAATGAGTCATACAGATTGAAGACATGGAGAATGAATAAAATGGTATTAGATGGGATCAAAAAATATGAGATAATTATTTCGAGATAGACCGCGATGAAATCGCACGAAAAATTCGTTTAGTAGGGTAACAAGGCTGCGTGAGCTACACAGGCTGCTGGCCTGCCTAGCATGCCACACACGCATTGTTGCCCACACGACACTATTGTCGTTGGCCTTAATTAGGCCATAATTGGCCTTAATGGTTTTTTACTATTCATTTGATCTTCATTTTCTTCTCTTTTGATTTTTGATTTTTGATTTTTTCTTTGAATATGATTCAAATAGAAAAGAATTTAAATGGCATAAAAGATACATGAAAATATTTTTTTGTGAAAAGAATATTTTTAAGACAAGAAAAAATCTCTAAAGAACACTTTCGAAACTAGCACTTTGAATTTGTTCAAATCATTTCTTTTGTTAGTTTATTTTTCACTCTTCTTGTAGATTATCATTAGAGACATCCTAGTGTGAATTATTGTGGCTTGCTACAACCTAACAAGGTGAATATTTGAATAACAAATCAAAAAATTACAATGTATAATTTCTAACCTCTATGTTTGATGAATTAGTTTTAATGGAATAAGCAAGATCTTATTTCAGATTTTGAATTTTTATTTTTCCACTGCATTTTATGAATGAGATTCATCTTCAAAACCCAGCAGCCTGCTCGGGCACTTGAACCCCCGTTGAATGATTTTTTCATGCAATCTCATCGCGATCCGTACTAAAATAATTCTCTCATATTGTTTTATCTCATCCAATACCTGTTTACTCATTCTTCACATCTCCAATGCGTATGAACCATTAGGTTCCCAATTATGTTGGCCACTTAAATTAACAATTAATTAAAGCAAGTCATGAGTGATATCTAGCAACATATCATGATCTCTAATTGACCAAAAAATCAGTGGTTTGACTACGAACTTTTTCATAAACAATTTTTGCACAATTAATCCTTTCACCATTCTTTACCCCATTTGATTCAGAGTATGGCATATGTCAACTCCCACTAGACTGACTATGTCATGTCTAGTCCAAGTAATGTTAGTTATTGTCAATTAGGCTCATTACTCTGTTAGACATGTCATTGGATACTATCTTCGTGACATTTCGACTCTCGCCAGTATGAGCAACCTCCCTAAGGCAACAAAGAACAATGTCAAAATACAGAATTAGTATCCAAGATATCCTTGAGTACCTCAAGTCTAAGGATACTTGTACCATTGCTATGTTGAGACAATCATTAACATTTGAATAGATTATCCATATGATTGCCTCATAGCAGGTCATCCAATGTACTTAACTACACCTAGCAAGCATGCACATGTTAACTTTAAACTTTCCATGTTTACAGATTATGAGATTGACTGTTTGATCCAATAAAGGAGTATAACTTATGTTAGTCTATCTAGATTAAAAAGGTCTCATCTCATTAATCCAATGACTATGGATAATTTTGATACTAACATAATTACACATGATAAAAATCTCAATATCATGATCTCATCCTGATTTCCTTCATGCTATGTTATGTATTAAGGACTTCATTAATTGATTTAAGATCACTATCAATTCATATATCAAATGAACATCAAATTAATGAAAAAGCCTTTTATTAATCAAATAAATTTGTTCAATAAATGCTAAAGGTGACTGCCTTTAGAGCACTTTTCTTACAGTTTGCTCATCAAAAAGCTCAATAATATGATACGCAATGGAATTAGAATTCATGTTGTCATGCTAATTTTGAAGCTCATAAAGCATAGAGGTGAGCATAATGCAACCCACTAATTCATTATCATCCACTTGCTTCTTGTATGCCAATTGTTCATTAAAAGATGCATCATCATTAGCATAAAGGGAGGGAAACAGCTCTTCCAAGACATAGACTATCTTTTCAGCTTTGAGAACTATTCTTAAATTCCTTAGCCAATCTAGGAAGTTTGGACTAATCAATTTGTTGGATTCATGAATTGAATGTAAGTTTACATTTGATGACATGATTCTAGCAACCTAGATGTAAAGAATGTTGGGTTCTTAACACATATCACACACATGAAAAAAAAAATTAAAATTAACTAAACCCAAAAACCATGGAACCCCTTATGAACATTAAAATCGGATCATACCATCAATATGGAGCAAGTTGATTAGCTTGTTTGTTTCTTTTCAATCTTCCAAGTTTGTGAACCTTTCCTTCAAGTTGGTTTGTTGCAATCCATAACAAACCAAGGCTAGATTGTCTCTAATAGTAATCCAAATGAAGGAACGGAGGAAACAACCTCAATAGGGAATGGGGTGTCAAAGCACCAAAGTGCTAGCTATGGTGTTTCAACTAGAAAGAGAAGAAAATGAGAGAATAACTTTTATTCCTCATGGTTGCAAATATGAATTTTGTTAGGTTTTGATGAATGAATCCATTCATAAATGCAGCGGAAAAATAAATTTTGAAAATCCGAAACAAAAGATCATACTTGTGCCGTTAAAACTAATTTATATAAATATAGAGGTCAGAAATTATATCTTGTAATTTCTTATTTGTTATTCAAACCTTCACTTTGCTGGGTTGTAGCAAACCACAACAATCCACACTAGGATATCTCAAATGATAATCCACACTAGGATATCTCTAATGATAATCCATATGAAGAATGAAAAAGAAATTATCAAAAGAAATGGTTTGAACAAATTCAAAGTGCTAGCTTTGAAAGTGTTTTTGAGAGATTTTTATTGTGTCTTAAAAATATTTTTTCCCAAAAAAATATTTTCATGTCTATTTTATACCATTTGATGACTTTTCTATTTGAATCAAATTCAAAGAAAAAATCAAAAGTCAAAAATGGAAAAAAGGGAATTGAATGAATAGTGAATGTGCTTAATGGCCATAATTGGCCTAATTAAGGCCAAATTCACCCATTGGCCAATGGAAGGCACTAGCGTGCACACTGGGCCTACTGCGGGCTGCCGCTAGGCTAGCAGCATCTTGCCTAGCCCACGCGAGCCCAAGACCCTCATGAATGATTTTCCCGTGCGATCTCATCGTGATCCATCCCGAAGTAATTTTCTCATATTTTGGATCCCATCCAAGACCATTTTACTCATTCTCCATATCTTCAATGCGTGTGACCCATTAGGTTCCCAGTTATGTTGGCCAAAATACAGAATCAGTATCTAAGAATCCTTAAGTACCTCAAGTCTAAGGATACTTGCACCATTTCTATGATGACATTATCATTGACATTTAAATAGATTATCCATATGATTGTCTCATAGTTGGTCATCCAATGTACTTAGCTACACTTAGCAAGCATCCACATGTCAACTCTAAACATCTCATATTTACAAATTATGAGATCTACTACTCGATCCAATCAATGAGTGTAACATGTGCTAGTCTATCCGGATTAACAATGGCCCATCTCATTAATCCTATGACTAGGGATAATTTTGATACAAACATAATTACACATGATAAAAATCTGAATATCATGATCTCATCATGATTTCCTTCATGCTATGTTATGTATCAAGGACTTCATTAATTGATTTAAGATCACTATCAATTCATACATCAAATGAATATCAAATTAATGAAAAATTATTTTATTAATCAAATAAATTTGTACAGTGCTAAAGGTGATTGCCTTTAGAGCACTCCTCTAACAAATTTGGCCTTTAAAGGGGTTATTTATAGGTCATCTAATCATATTAGGGTTGGACATATGTAACCCATGCATAGGAGTTCCATTCAAAATAGAAAAACCTAAATCGCAAGACAACCTTTGTAATGACCATGACACTTGGTGCATGGCCAAAGTCTTTCTCTCTCTTATGTCTTGGATCCAATCCAAGGCCCATTTCACATTTCCTTCATTCCTTGCTAGTGACCCATTAGGTTTCCAGTTATGTTGGAAATTTAAATCATAATATGATTTCAAGCAGACCATGAACGACATCTAGCAACACATCATGCCCTCTAATTAACTGAAAAGTTAGTGGTCTGACTGTAAACCCTTCCATAGAAAATTATCATGAATTTGTCCTTTCATTAAACTATACCTCATTTGGTTCAGAGCATTCAACTCCCACTAGACTGACCATGTTAAATATAGTCCAAATGATATTAGTTCTTATAAATGAGACTAATTATCTTGATCAAATATGTCCTTGAAGACCTTCTTCAAGACATGTCCACCTTGGCCAAGGATTTTTTAGTAATGAACTCTACAAGAGACCATAGATTACTCTTCTTCTATCAAGAGTGGTTAATTCTTTGTTGACTACTCAACTTTCTTCAAATACCTCATGCTATACCCAATCACCACCCTATGAGTGACCTTTTCAGAGGCAAAAGGAATGGAGTCAAAGTATTTGATTCAATATCCAAGATAACCTTGCTTGTCTCAAGTCTAAAGATACTTGCACCATTGTTATGATGAGACTATCACTGACATTGAATAAATATCATTTGATTGTCTCATAGCAGGTCATCCAATGTACTTGCTACTTTTAGTAGCATCCACATTTAACTCTAAACATCTCATGTCTTTATCTTATGAGATCAGTCGTTTAACCTAGTCAAAGTGTATAACATGTGCTAGCCTATCCGGATTAACAATGTCCCATCTTGTTAATCCTATGACTAGGGATAATTTGGGTATAAATACAATTACACATGATAGGAATCTCATCATGAATTCCTTCATGTTGTGTTACATACCAAGGACTTCATTAAACAGCTTCAAATCTATATCAATTCATATGTAATGAATATCATATAATCAAAATGCCTTTTTATTAATAAAAAATGAGTACATCAAGTGCCTAAGGTGATTGCCTTTAGGAAACCTACTGAATCATTGGGCTATCAACTCTTGATATGTGCACATCTCATGTACACTACCCAATACTTCCTCTAATCCACATTGACCTTTGGTGTGCCCAACAAGCCAATGTAACTAGTTCAAGCCAACCTATTAATCATGAAATCATTTTTCGATGGTTTGAACATATTCATGTAGAGGGGGCTTGGGTGTGCCCAACAACCTAAAATCTAAAAGAACTCTAGTTCTTGCCATATTAATGGAAGGTATTGGCCTTAATATTATTAATGAGGGATTTCTTTAATTTAAGTCTCATCATGGAATTTTGGCATGCATAATATATCCATTCATCACATATAAATATATAAGATAATTACACTAATTATATAGTTATGATTGTGGACATAATCTAACATCAATCCTTTGAGTCATGAAAGGATTGACTTGGTCTCACCTAGGTAGATGCATGAAATTACAACACCAAAATAGAAAACAATTTCCTATTCTAATGCATCTTTGATTTTGGCACCATCTCCTTGGCTTCTTGCTTCTTTGTACTTTAATTATATTATAATCCTATGCAACCTAATTACATAAATTCTTCATAAGAAATTCTCAAGTTTCATTTGAGGAGAGTAAGATGATAAGAGAAATACAATAGAAAGAATAGAGAAGGCAGGTACTTATAGGCCCTATTTACCAAAAACAAAATTCCATGCATGATCAATCACATTGGTTAAGTCCATGATCATACCATCATACCATTCCATACCCCCCTAGCATGCATTCTCTAATCCATAAATAAAGGTAATTTATTAGAGAACAATTTGGGATCCATTTGTTTCAACTCTCGAAACATTATTTTGATTGTTTGGCCTTAATGAAATTCATCATAAAATCATTATTTAGTATCATTAAATAATCATATGAACATTTAGAAACACTTTATAATAGGAAATCTCGCATTTAGGCATAGATTTGATCATATCAAAAGGTTCCTAAAATTGCCTAGTTTGCCAACTAGGTTATTTCCAATTTAATGCATTCAATATAAAATCTAAATTTAATAATTAAATCACATTAAATACTAAAATAAATATGAACAATAATTAATTCATAATTAAATTACCTTAATTAGTTATTATTTTGATACCAAATAGGATTAAACAATCCTAGTTAAAATTGCATACTTTGAATCCTAGTGAAACTAGGACTTTGAAAACCTTTTTCTAATTCAAATTAAATTCCATTTAAAAATTCCCAAAATTTTCAAAATTCACTCTAATCATTATAAGAAACTTATAATCAGTTTACACTAATTAAATTTATTCCTTAGACAAGCTAAATCATTCATCATTCAACTAGCAAACTAATCACACAAAAATTGGTCAAATTAAATCATACATGAATTAGGATTTTTTAGGAGCTTAACCGCGAATTTAATTTTATCATGAATTTGACATCAAAATAACCATCATGACTATCTCATAAAAATGAATTAAGGTTCTAGTCAAGAAGTTATATGCCATTAAATCAAACAATACAAAACAATCCCATCACATGGTAAGGTTTTTGACCTAGTTACTTGTTTTAGTTTGTTCCATGATCAAAAATGATTTTTGCATCATTATAGGAATTTTTTAGAAGTTAAAAGATATTCCAAATATATCATAAAAATTTTTGATTAATTAAATTAACAAACCAAATTCGAATAGCCCCTTAAACAACTCAATTCGCACAACTAGGTTTCGTAAAACCCTAAAAATTTTGCAACTATGCATAACTTTGAATTCCATATTTAAATCAATTAAAACCATTTAATTATCATCAAAAACATATAATATCATCATATTAACATGTCATTGAATTAAAATTAAAATTTAAGGCCAAACATAATCAAATTCGTTTTTAACAAAAGGAGGGAATCCAAGTTGTTCCTTTTCAATCAATCTCATTGATACTTCAATTAAATCCGAATTTAATTTACATAGGATGGCTTTGATACCACTATTGGGTTCTTAACATGCATCTCAAACATGGCATAGAAAAAATTTAAAAATTAATTGAACCAAAACCATGAATGCCCTATGAACATAAAAATCATATCATACCATCAATATGGAAAAAGTTGATTACCTTGTTTAGTTCTTTTCAATCTTCCAAGTTTGTGAGACTTTTCTTCAAGTTGGGTTGTTTCAAACCCCAAAAATCTATGGTTGGATTGTCTCCAATGGTAATCCATATAAAGGAACGAAACAAACAACCTCAAAGGGAGATGAGGTGTCAAAGCACCAAAATGTATGATGTTTCAACTTGAAGGAGAAAAAGATGAAAGAATAAACTATATTCCTCAAGGTTTATGCTATGAACTTGGCCCTTAAAATGGTTATTTATATATCCTCTAATCATATTAGGGTTGGACATACGTAACCCAAGCATAGGAGTTCCATTCAACTTAAATCACAAAAGTTGATATCTGGGCTTTCACGATCATGAATAGTAGTATCACAGTCGTGACCCTCTTTTGTCATAAGCATGACAACCTTTATCACGGCCATGATACATGATGCAAGGAAAAATCATTTTTCTCTCATGTTTTGGATCCAATCCAATTCCCATTTCACATTTCCTTCATTCTTTTTATGAGTGTGACCCATAGTTTCCCGATTACGGTGGTAGCTCAAATAATCACATTATTTTGACCAAATCATGAATGGTATCTAACAATAGATCATGACTCCCAATTGATGAGAAAGTCAGTCGTCTGACTGTAAAGCCTTCCTTAGATATTATCGTGCAATTCATCCTTTCACCAAATTATACCTCATTTGGTTCAAAGCATGGTCTGTGTGTTAGCTCCTACTAGACTGACTACATTACATCTCATCCAAATGATATTAGTTCTTATCTATGAGACTCATTACCCTAATTACATATGTCTTTGAAGACCTTCTTCTAGACATGTCCACCTCAGCCAAGGATTTCTAAGTAATGATCTCTACAAGAAGCCATAGGTATACTCTCCTTATATCAGTAGTGGTGAATCTTTTATTAACTAATCAACTACCTTTGAATACCTTATGTTATAACCAATCACCACCCTATGAGAAACCTCTTAGAGGCAACAAGGAATGGAGCCAATGTATAAGATTCAGTATCCAAGATAACCTTAAGTATCTCAAGTCTAAGGATACTTACATCATTGCTATGATGAGACCATCATTGACATTGAATAAATTCCCATGTGATTGCCTCATTAGTAAGTCACCCAATGTACTTGACTACTCTGGCAAGCATCCACATGTTAACTATAAACATCTCATGTCTTCACCTTATGAGATCAACTGTTTGACCTAGTCAATGAGTATAACATGTGCTAGTCTATCCGTATTAACAATGTCCTTTCTTGTTAATCCTATGACAAAGGATAATTTAGATATAAACACAATTGCACATGATAGAAATCTCACCATCATGATCTCATCATGATTTCCTTTATGCAGTGTTACATTCCAAGGACTTCATTAAATGGTTTAAAATCTATATCAATTCAATATGTATGAATGCCTATATAATAAAAATATCTTTTATTAATAATAAATGAGTACATGAAGTGCCTAAGGTGATTTTCATTAGGGCACATCTCTAACAAAGCATAATGTGAGCTTATACACATTGCATGTTGTTATGTGCCACTAAGTATTAAGTTGCTTAGTGTATGAGTGTTTCCCATGTGTATGGTTGGAGGTTAAAGATTGATCGACATAGAAGGATGCCCCAGTTTCAAAGTTCAAAGACAATCCTGAGGGGTTAGTAATACACCTAGTACTTTTTAGTTTTTGATTATTTCAGTTTTGGGTTGTTATAAGTGTACATGCTTTGTAATTAAAAGACATGTAGATAAGTAACATTCCAATTTTGTAAAATTTTTGGGCTAGTGATTGCCCATACATTAACATATTCAATTTCTATCGTGTTATAAGACAATTTTAATTAATCTAACATTTTATTTTCATAAGTTATTATGACCATGGTGCTTAAAAGTTTTTAATTTAACTTGGCCTAAATCATGTACATTGCAATATTCTTTGGTATAGTTAGGTTAACCAGAATTATATTGAAAGGTTTTACATTTAGTGGTATCAGATAGGTTTAGGAAGTTCTGAACCAAGGTGAGAAAGGGTTATATCGCATGTGTGAGTATTGTCCTATATGACTTTATTGTGGGCTACACTTTGTCAAGTTGTAAGTTAGAGAGAAAAAATGGAGATCGAACCCTGTGATGTGGTTAAGAGTAATAGCCCTCCAAATATAGAGGCTTAGAATCCACAAAGCCAGGCTAGTATTCATGGGCCAAGAGTTGTCCCTCACTTATAGCAACTGATGGCTAGTCAAGTGATATAACTCAAAATGTACTCACAAGTGCATGAGCCAACATTAATATTAGGTAGCTCACTCCTGAGGTTCATCTCTTTCGTAAATTATTGGCTTAAACACTTAATTAACTTTAAATTACCAATGAATTGCGAATTATAATTCTAAACAGTCTAACCAAGCATGATGAATTAATTAAGTTAAAAAAGGAGAATTGATAATAACTAAAATTGTAGTAGAAAGTAATAAAGGTAATTAATGAGGGAGAAAACAAAAACTTAGCTCACAATTCCCAACTTGCATGCCCCTCAACAAATTAAGTACTGATAATGTATATTTTATGGCTCTTGCCTTTAAGCCCCAATTAATCAGCTAATAAATTAACTTATATTCAGTCTAATTTTGAGGTTAAATTACAGATGGCGTGCCTAATAACTTAGTCTTAAAATTTCCATTTAAAGTTCAATAATTAGTGATCAAGCAACTATCAAGCTAAAAACTTATTAAGTATAATTGAAATTGAAGAAAATCATACATTTATTAAAAAGGTAAGTAAGATTCATACAAACTAGGGTTACTCGCTAAGAACCTATTAAAGAATTTAGCTTAGCATCTCAATAACAATGATTATGACAATTTTGATGACTAAATTAAACATTAAAAAAATAAAGATAAAAAAGAAAAGGTTTTTGAAATTCTCAATAAAGTTTGCTAAAAAGAGCTTTTAGAGTCTGCATCTGATTATCTCTCCCTTTATATGTTCTAAATATAAAACAAACTAGAATTTATTATCTAAAAATTTCTACTCAAAATCTAACTCTAGAGGTATAAAACTTTCAAAATTAAAGATGATCTCTACAAATGTAGTTCTTCAAATCAACATTAATCTTCAAAATCTAGGTCCACTTAATTAGAATAAGAGTTTAAATGTGCAGCAAAAAGAAAGTTTTAAAAACAAACTTAACTATAAGCCAAGCTACTTACAAAAACAAATTAGCTCAATGTCATTCCTTTTCCCTTTCTCTCCCCTTATTCCTTTCTGTTCAACATTAGATATGTCTGATTCCTTCTCCATTTATATTTTTTAAACCCTAAATCTCCATTCCCCATTTTTGTTTGGGGTTAGAGCTCGGTCTGTTTCCTTCAATCTATTTGCTGTTGGAAGTTGGCCTTTAAGCTTCTTTGACGTACAGAGATCTCACAAATGGCAATGTCCCTAACTAATTTGAGTCTCTAGTATCCTACTCATTCATTATTTGTATTCTTGGCATTATTTAGATTTTTCTCGAGTTATATCGATTGCCATAATCTCATATCTCTTAGCCATTTCAAGGATAGTGGCATTCTTGAGATCTCCACATTTTTCAAGATGAGTAAATTAGCATGCGTATGAAATTTTTTAGTTAGGTCATCTCCAATCCATTGTACCAAAATGGTATAACTTTTACATCAAAATGGTGTAACTATAGTAAATTTATCTCCAACCCATTACACCATTTTTTACACCAAAAAGAATATTATATATATATATATTCCTCTTTATACTTTATTTTATATTATTTTTTATTAATTTTAGACTACATAATTATTTTACAAAATAATTATTTTTTTAATATATTAATCCAATATTAAAAATTTTATTATTTAATAATATTATAAAATAAAAATTCAATTTAATATCAAATATTAATAAAATTTTTAATTAAATAAAACACATATTTATTAAAAACGCAATAAAAAAACTGGACATTGAATAATTAATAATACAATATTACAATAAAAATAATAATATTACTATTAATTCAATCATCTGAATAAGTATATTGCTCCCACAAATGCTCTATTAATGCATTACGAAGCGCAATATGAGCATCTTTATCTTTGATTTGTTTATGTCGAGCAAGAAATTGTTGAAATCGAAAATTTTCATCCACTGTCATTTCAACTATAGGATCGGGTGCATGCACTATTTCATTAATTGGTGCGTTTAGATCAGCTTCATCCTCAATTATCATATTATGCATGATAATGCATGCAGTTATTATATCATGCAACACTTCTTTTCTCCAAAATTGTGTTGGCCCTGCAATAATTGCAAATCATGATTGCAGAACTCCAAATGCACGCACAACATCTTTTCTACAAGCCTCCTGTCTCATTGCAAAATACCTTTTCTTCGGACCGCGTGGCTCATGAATTGTTTGCACAATGGTGGACCATTTTGGATATATATTATCGGCTAAATAATAACCCATATTATATTCTTTTCCTTAAATAACATAATGAGCGGGAGGAGCAATACCTTGAGTAAGATTAGAAAATAAATGTGATGACTCCAAGACATTAATGTCATTATTTGTGTCTAGCAAACCAAAATATGCATGTCATATTCATAGATCATAATCCGCTACAGCTTCAAGAATAATTGTTGGTGATCCACTTCAACCTGCATATTGTCCAGCTCATGCTGTTGTATAATTTT
Organism: Triadica sebifera; assembly: GCA_023653625.1. Taxonomy (NCBI): domain Eukaryota; kingdom Viridiplantae; phylum Streptophyta; class Magnoliopsida; order Malpighiales; family Euphorbiaceae; genus Triadica; species Triadica sebifera. The sequence goes on from CM042904.1 coordinate 11,860,521, forward strand.
TCCACTTCCAATGCATACAATCAAGGCTGCCTAACATTCCTGGAAAATCATGTTGACATATTTGCAAAGAGTGTTTGAAGTAGAGTTCGTAGTAGAGTAATGAAATACAAAATATAAGTTGGCCAAATAATATAAGATGTGTTTGAAGTAGAGTTTGTAAAGAGTGTTTGAAGTAAAGTTTGTAGTAGAGTAATGAAATACAAAATATAAGTTGGGCAAAAAATATAAGATGTATGCACATATATATAGCATGTGATACAAATAAAGTATCGATAATGAATATATAGTCAATAATTTTTATCCGTGTGATGGATTTCATGATAATCTTAGCCGTCAGATGAATTTCATCCTTATCTAAATCTTATCATGATTGTTGTCATAATCTTAGCCGTCGAATGAATTTCATCTTAATCTTAGCAATAAGATGAATTTCATCATAATCTTAGCTGTGTGATGGATTTCATCATAATCTTAACTATTGGATTAATTTATTCCTTATCTAAATCTTATCACAATTGCTGTCATAATCTTAGTCGTCGGATGGATTTCATCATAATCTTAGCCGTCAGATGGATTTCATCATAATCTTAGTCGTTGAATTAATTTATTCCTTATCTAAATCTTATCACAATTGCTGTAATAATCTTAGCTGTCGGATGAATTTCATCATAATTTTAGCTGTCGAATGGATTTCATCATAATCTTAGCCATTGGATTAATTTTTTCTAATTTTATCACAATTTCTGTCATAATCTTAGCCGTCAGATGGATTTCATCATAATCTTAGCCGTCAGATGGATTTCATCATAATCTTAGCCATCAGATGGATTTCATCATAATCTTAGATGTTGGATTAATTTATTCCTTATCTAAATCTTATCACAATTGTTGTCATAATCTTAGTCGTTTGATGGATTTCATCATAATTTTAGCCGTCGGATGAATTTCATCATAATCTTAGCCGTTGGATTAATTTATTCCTTATCTAAATTTTATCACAATTGTTGTCATAATCTTAGCAGTCAGATGGATTTCATCATAATCTTAGTCGTCAGATGGATTTTATCATAATCTTAGCCGTTGGATTAATTTATTCTTTATCTAACTCTTATCACAATTGTTGTCATAATCTTAGCAGTCGGATGGATTTCATCATAATCTTAGCCGTCAGATGAATTTCATCATAATTTTAGCCGTCATATGGATTTCATCATAATCTTAGCCGTCAGATTATATTTTTTAACCTTAAGATTTCATCAAATTTTTTCTATAAATAAAACCATTATTTATGAAATTTATTCATACTGATTATCATTTACATATCAAATATTTGTATTCATACTCTCCAAATCACTCAAACGATAATCTTTAAAGATGAACTTCAATATTAGAGGTCCATCAAATGTGCAATTCGAAAATTCATCTTCATCTTCAGATGACAATGAAGATATATCAGTAATGAGTAATTTTATTGCTGAACAAGAAGCAATTTGTCATGCAATTCACAATAACAAGATGATTTTGGAGTCTCACATCAATCAACAAAGCAATCAGAGTACTCATGGTGGCTCTATTCCAGGTCATATTGTGATCAATCGTGATCGTGAAGGTGCAGATCGTAATTTATTTAATGATGATTTTTCTGATCAGCCACGATCCAGTGAAGATATGTTTCGTCGCCGATATCGTATGTCTCGGAGTTTATTCTTACGTATCATTGATGCAGGTCGAAGTGGATCATCAACAATTATTCTTGAAGCTATAACGGATTATGATCTATGGATATGACATGCATATTTTGGTATATCAGGCACAAATAATGACATTAATGTCTTGGAGTCATCACGTTTATTTTCTAATCTTACTCAAGGTATTGCTCCTCCCGCTCATTATGTTATTCAAGGAAAAGAATATAATATGAGTTATTATTTAACCGATAATATATATCCCAAATGGTCCACCATTGTGCAAACAATTCATGAGCCACGCGGTCCGAAGAAAAGGTATTTTGCAATGAGACAGGAGGCTTGTAGAAAAGATGTTGTGCGTGCATTTGGAGTTCTGCAATCATGATTTGCAATTATTGCAGGGCCAACACAATTTTGGAGAAAAGAAGTGTTGTATGATATAATAACTACATGCATTATCATGCATAATATGATAATTGAGGAAGAAGCTGATCTAAACGCACCAATTAATGAAATAGTGCATGCATCCGATCCTATAGTTGAAATAGCAGTGGATGAAAATTTTCGATTTCAACAATTTCTTGCTCGACATAAACAAATCAAAGATAAAGATGTTCATATTGCGCTTCGTAATGCATTAATAGAGTATTTGTTGGAACAATATACTAATTCAGATGATTGAATCAATAGTAATATTATTATTTTTATTGTAATATTGTATTATTAATTATTCAATGTTAAGTTTTTTTACTGCGTTTTTAATAAATATGTGTTTTATTTAATTAAAAATTTTATTAATATTTGATATTAAATTGAATTTGTATTTTATAATATTATTAAATAATAAAATTTTTAATATTGGATGAATATATTTAAAAAATAATTATTTTGTAAAATAATTATGTAGTCTAAAATTAATATAAAATAAAGTATAAAGAGGAATATATATAGAATATTCTTTTTGGTGTAAAAAATGGCGTAATAGATTGGAGATAAATTTACTGTAATTATACCATTTAATGTAAAAATTATACTATTTTTACGTGAACAACTAAAATTTCTTGGTTTGCTAACTCTAAACGTGTCTCTTTGGCTTTTCCACTTATGGGTTTTGAAGAAAGAAATGAAGATCTCCATTTCTTTGGCTTTTCCGCTTATGGGTTTTCAACAACTGAAATTTCTTTGGTTTGGGATTCTTGAGATCACCAATTGGTTTTGGTTTTGGTTTTCTAGCTTTTGGGTTTGGACAAATCTTTGAGTGTTTTTTTCTACATAAATTCCAACTTTTTTTTCACCTCGATTATAAGGGGATAAGATTTTTTAGCTTTTTTTATTTTACTTTGTGATTATTGAAATCTATTTTGTTGGGCGAAGTCTGGGTGTGTCTTTGTTGGATGGGTTAATATATAGGTTGATAGGAAGAGTGTCTGCTTTACCCAGTTGGTCTGAAGGGTTACTGCGATTAGACTTTGTTTCGTGATTGATCGTCTTATTTGTTTTTTGCATTTTTATATTGATTCTTAAATTATTTCACTTTGAAAATCCCTTTTTGTTATTTGCTAATCTAAAAATATTGTAAATAGATTATTTCTATTTAGGGCGTTGGTCAAGATGGTTCCTGTGCTACTATGTTTTTCTTTTTCTTTTCTTTTTCTTTCATTCTTTATTGATACATGCCAAGATCAATGGCTGATCTAGATTCATTTATTTTGTGGGTTTTTGTAGATGAAATATGATATCCACATCATGTGGCTTAACCATTGCTTTTGGCTGCAAAATTCGATCGCCACTGATAGAAACTTGCAAACATGCCAATTTTAGGAAACTCGTAGGTATTTAAGTCTAGATCAGTTTTCCTTGAGTTTGGTCTCACTTTGCAAGTATGACATGCATATTTCAAGTGGTAGATGATTTTTCAAATAAGATAAGAGTGTTATAGAAATTTCTTGGTTATCATGGCTTATGAAGTCATTCAACAACTTAAATGATCTGGTTTGATTATAGTTTTAGTGGTGATTCAGTGCTTGTGCACTACTTCATTTTCACTTGCTATAGATGCTGTAAAAAGTTAAATGACCTAGTCTGATTATAGCTTTCATTTTCACTAACTATAGATGCAGTTTTCTTTTATATATTTTTTATTAGTGCTAGGGCACTTCAATCATTTTTTCAGTGGCCAATGTTCTGCAACCTTTTGTGCAGTTAGCTTCTCTTTCTTCACTGTAACTTTGAGTTACAACCTCTGTGTTGTACTTTACAACTATGATAGTTATAATATATTTACTATAGCTATGATAGTTATAATGCTGTAATTTTTTTTACCAGATTTTTAAATTTTCTCTATTACCTTTGCCTACATATTTATATGTTCTCCCTTTTTTTCTCTTTATGTCAGTTACTTGATTATTGGAGTTTCTTTTTAGTACTGGATTATCTGTGAGTTTGTAGATAACTGGTAATCAATAAGTTAGGTCTTCTATATCGTGTCTCATTTTGTAAATTTGGGATGGCTATGCATACTTATATGCCTCCAATTATCACATTGCCTAGATTATATTTAGATATTCCCTAGTTTGTACAACATACTTGTTGAACATTCAAAAAGCTCTATGTAATTCATCTACCATTGAAAATTAAAGTCTTTACATCTATTAACTTCAAATTCTATTGACATTATTCAAATGGATCAATGGACTACACATTCCTAGTGGCAACGAATTATCTAAATTGGTTGCAACCAAGCATTTATTCTATATCATTATTCTGGTTATGGATTATTATCTAAAGATTGATGAAGGCTTGTTTCTTTATTTTGTTTTAAACATGATAAATTTTAGTTTTATTTTGGTTTTGATAGAATGCAGAGCTTATTTCATTTAGCTTAGACTCTTGATTTGGAAACTATAGTTTGAAGGCTAATTAAAGTCATGAGCATAGCATTACTGAGTAGAAATATAACTAAGATTGGTAGTTTATTTTTTCTTTCTTCCAAATAAAGCATGCTGAGTTTAGCATTTACGCCATTTAGCATCATTTTTTTCCTATTATGTTTTTTAACTTATTCTTGGCATCATGTTGTTGATATGGTAATTTCTTTTGCTAAAGGATCAATGCATTTTTTAGGCTTATATATTATAATTTGTTAGCAAATAAAATTTATGGAACATTCAGTTTGCTTTAGAAACCTAAATAGAGTTTTCAAAATGGATGTTTTCAATTCAAAGATTTTCATTATGAACTCATTTTCTAGATGATTAATTACATTAGAGATTATTGTGAAAAGTTAATTTTATCCTCAATTTTCATTTTTTTTTTTGAAGAGAATCTTATCCTCACCTAAATATCAGCCATTCAACTATAGAATATTATGAAATGCTATATCTAATCCATCATATATTACGCAATCCATTTTCATGCTTTACACAATTAAATTTTGATGATGATGATTATTATTATTATTGCTGCTGTTGTTGTTGTTGTTGTTATTAGGGCCCTAATTGGAATTAGAATCTTATAATCATGAAGATGATTGGTAGTGAAATTGAAATAAGATACTCATTAAAGAAAATATAATGCAGATTTTCAAAAAGATGATAATCAAATGTTGTTAACCGTGGGAAAGATAGAAAATCATAAGGATGATTGACAAACAAATGGCCAATGGTGGGTGGGTTAGTGAATGGCATATTGTCATTATCTTAATACAATATCCTATTATTTCTTTAATTTGTATATAAATTCATGATAGACAGATTTAAACAAGTGTATATTTTCTTATGATCAATGTAAATGGTGAAACCCCAAAATATTCCATATATGAAATCATAACATGTATAGAAGTTGAAGGCAGAGGATACTTACACATGTTGACCTATATGGAGAGCAACTCTCTCTGTCATTAATTTTTTATTTGTAATCTTAATTATTCTTCGTATATTTCTTCGTTTGCTGCTCCTCATTGTTCTCTAGAAATTAGAGTTTGAGGTCCAATTTTGCCTAAGTTGAAGAGGAGGTAGGCTTGATTGGAACTAGTGAGTCTCTTATTTTGAAGATTCTATTAACAAATTTGATCCTTCTAGTTATTCTTTAGTTTAGTATTATGTGAAACTTAACTGATGAAGACAATGACTAAGAAATCCAAAGTGTTATTGATAGTCTCTTCTAAAATTTACCTTATAGAAACTACATTAATGTTTTGTAACATCCCACAATAATTATTCTATTATATAAGTGGAATGACACAGACAAGTTAAATAGCATGAGTTTAAAATTTTCATTTCATAACTTAATTGATATATATATATATTATATTTGAATATACACATGAATTCGATTATCCAAAATATATCATCCTGTTACATAAATATTATACTTCATTATAACTATTAAAATTAACGGCTTTTACCTCATATCTAACATATAGATATAATACCAAAATAAAAGACATGTTCTAAACTATATATCATATATGTTTATCAAACTCATATGCATGATAATGAACAAAATGTAAAAATCATATACATCCGACCCTGAATTAGTTTCGACGCGTCTCCTTTAATATGAACTTGTAACGGAAAAAATTCACGCTAAGACATTTCTAGTTTAGTAGTACATATAACCATTTAAATTTTTCCATACAGTTATACAAACATAAGTCATAAAAATCATAACATAATTTAAATAAATCATTGCAATAAAATTTAGAAAATATTATAATAAAATAAAATTTATGTTTCATTATATTATTATTATATTTGCCAAGACATGAAGTGCATATATTCAACTATATATAATATATAAAATAATAAATATTCTACCTCCTCTTATGTTTCCATATTTTATTACCTTTCTTACCATATCCTTTAAATTATTTATTAAATTTCAACATATAGACTTAATTTAAATACATTTATTTTACATATTATTTTAATTTAATTAGTTTCCATAACTTATTTTAATTTAATTTATTTCTCTAAAATTATTTTAGTTTAGTTAACTCAAATCTCAATTCATATAAGCCTAAATGTTTTAACATACAATTGCCAAAACTGCTTAGTAGATAATTTATAATGCAGTTCACAATAATTTAATATACATTATAAAAGAACAAACACATGACTATACAATATTACTAAATTCATTGATAATATATATATATATATATAACTCAATTATAAATTTAACTTACCTTAATAAATATTTATAATTCATGTTATCTCACATATTTATCCCTCAACGTGTACATTATGTCTTTTCATTAATTTATATATAATGTTTTAATATAAATAGCCCAAATCTTATTTTCGCACTGTCCAGATATAGAACGTGTAGTAGGGCCGCTCGCAGAGCTTAAGCACCCTAATCACTATAGTCTTAAGTCAAGAGCACTCTCGGATCTTAAGTCTCATGACTGAATATAATCACATCATATGTGTAGAATTAGGACATGGGTGCACTCGGGGCTATCATCATCCTGTTCCTAAACCATATCAATATCGGTACTGTAATGCCCCCGCAATGGTGCACCATGTACCCCTAATTAGTCCATAGGTTGAGAACTGGACAATTAAAGTTATTACTTATTTATTTGATTTCTATATTAATTTGCTGGAACCAATGTTCCCTTTACATTTATAATGAAAATATAATTATAAAACTTTAAAATCATATGATATGTCCTTATATATAACCATTTAAGTAATATTGGCATACTTTAATTAGTTTTTCATACAATCAAAATTAACAAATCTTTTAATACATAACCAAATTTTATAATATACTTATGAGTCCAAGTATGTCATATAACTTTTTTTTTCATATCAAATACATATATCATACACAACTTTGTAACTTCACTCTTTATTGTCATAATTATCCAATAATTACCATTAATAATTATCACATTTTTAATCAATCATATACTAATCTATATTGAAAAATATATTGTTACATATTTTACATTCACACCCTTTAACACACATTTACAATCCTATACCAAAATTTTCATATATTTTATCAATCAATTATTCAACTATATGTCTATACATGTATTAATACGAAATTTCATTAATTAAGGACTCAATTCATTTCATTTAATCCTCAACCTAAATTGCAGGTTATGATAATCACACAATATTTTATCAATAATTCAATGTTCATATATAGGTTTTACAAACTTTCTATCACAATAACCATATATATACATATATTCTTTATCATATTTTATATGTCACCTACATTTTTTTCCTCATTTATATTTTCTAGTAGGTCATCTTATCCCCTGTTAGTCATTTCACATTTACACATTTTAATACATTATTCAAATATGCAATTTATTCAATTAACACACAAGCATGCAATAAGACAAACTAAAATGCATATATGTACAAATCTCAATGAAACTTTTCTAAAATCTAAAATTTTGAGCTTCTCTACTTTTATTGCTCTTCCTCTTATTATGGCCTAATATAAAAATATAATTGATTAATATCTTTTTAAAATACTTATTTTTATAATAGTTTAAATAAATAACTAAAATTTCTCCTAAACAGTTAAATGACCTTTAAGGACTATTAGCTCTATAACTTTTTCTACATTTATCCAATTTATATGATTAGAGTTCCTAGTTAAATTTAACATGTAATAATAAAAAATATTAAAATTTTTGAATTTTTGAACCATTACATAATTTTTAGTATAATTTTAGATTGTACTCTATTTTCTGCCATTGGACAGTTTTGGGATACTATATTTAAAAATTTATATCTTTCACTGTGTACATTAAATTATTATGAAAATTTTCATAAAGTTAGATCAGTTAATTACATTTTTTTTTGTTTACCATATGTCTAGATTCTGCCTCTAAGGTTCTCAAATACTAGAGGATATATAACTAGTTTGAAATAGAATGACAACCTGACCAGTTTACTTGTTGAAGTCATAACTCACAAACTATGCAACATTTTTTGGTAATTCTTTCATATAAACTTAGATAAGATATAGAAATAAAAATTTTATGTCTTTAACTTTGGAAAATTCGACCTTTAAGAAGCTCAAAAAGGAATATGAATTTACCGAAACAACACAGGTACAAGAAAACAACTCAATTAAGGAACAACCATAATTAATTTTTTTATAACTCAGCTTAAACAAGAGATATTTGTATCAAATTTTATAAACACCTAAATGAGACATAAATCTACAAATTTTATGTTTTTCAAAACTTTAGATTCAGCCATTAAGATGATCAAATTAAGCAAAAACTGTAGGTCATTCTGTTGATGTCTCCCTGAACCAGTCTCACTCAAACAAATTTTTGTCTTTATATACAAAAATAATTTCATGAAATTTGACAAACATAATAAAAACACATATATGAAAAACTTTCATGTTTTATACTTCTTCAAATTAGGTTGATAACTCCCTCAAAACTAGAGTGCAAAAGACTGATACTACACAATCCTAATAACTCTAAAAAAGATAAGAACAATTGAGAGAGGATTGCTTACCAAGAACAAATCTATTTGGAGTGAATTTCTTGCAAATCATGAAGGAGAGGATGAAGAAATGGAGGTTGGTAGTTTGAGAAAGAAGAAGAATAGAGATAAGGTTAATAGAATTGTGTAGAAGTTGTAATTAATGTGATTAATCCAAATACATTCCTCCCTCCCAATATACCACATTCGGCCCCCTTATCTTTTTTTTTAACTTATTTAATTTTTTTAACTTATTTATTTATTTATTTTACATGTACCAAATTCCACTAGCTTTTATTAAACTGTAATTTCATTATGTGATATGTCTAATTTAATCAAATTTATCATGTCAATCAATTTATTTTATTTTAATTTCTAATTTAGTCATTTATTTAATTTATTTTAATTTCTATTATCTATCATGAGTTTCTCATGTATACCATATACTTATTCTAACTTAAATTAATTAGTGGGTGTTACAATTTTCTCCCCCTTAAGATGTTTTGTCCTCGAAACATACTTGATATATTGTAGTTGAACAAATGGGGAGTATTGAGTTCTAAACACCTATCCGCTTTTCAAGTAGCTCATTTCGTTGCATGGTTTGTTGCTAGTACGTTTACTAATGGTACATGCTTATTTCGGGATTTCTTAATCTCTCGTGTTAAGATGTGTACCGGTTTCCTATTTAGATGCCAAATACTGTTTCACTTGAATGCTTTCGTCTAGTACAATGTGAGAAGGATTTGATCTATATCGTCCTAACATAAAGACATATGACACATTGTACGTCTGACTCAATTCCAATGACTAGAACGAGTCTATTAGTCACCGCCATAACTATCTTTACAATTTCATAAGGTCTGATGAATCTTGGATTTTACTTGTTCTCCCTCTTTTTTTTTCCAAAATTCCAACACTTTCTTCCAAGGTGAAGTTTTAAGGAGAAAATTTATCCCCCCTACATACTTCATATCTCATCTCTTAATATCAGAATATGATTTCTATCTGATCATAGTTGACTTAAGCTTTTCTTGGGTAGTTCTCCTTCATAATACATCCTTTTAAGGATGAAAGGTTATACTAAAATTGAGCTTAGGTTCTAAAGTTCTCTGTATATTACTCCAAAATTGATATGTAAATAAAGCATCTCTATTTGACACAATAGAAAGAGGCATTCTAGTCGCAAAATTTATAGTAATCTATTTATATTTTTGTTTTGTAATAGAGATTAGATGTAACAATCCACCTAATAAACTCGAGTCTTTTGTCCTTAAAGACCAACTCAGCTAACTCAACAAGCTTATTATATTGTCTCTGAATATCCTAATTTTCTATGTAAAAGTAAGCTAAACATACAACCTTACCACAATCTCTATACTCACAATATCTATTCTATCTCAAAATCAACTCTTCCTAAAGGGGAAAATATTTCAAATTCTTGTTTTCCATATAGAGAAAAAATATCTCCAAGAAGATTATGGAGCAATTCAAAAACTATAGTTGTCAGCTCTAGATCATGCATAGAATAATTTTTTCCATACATTATTAGAGGCAATCTCTAACTACTTTACTTACCCACACATTGTGATCTAAAGAATTTATAACCTCAATCTCATACTCTAGCCCTCCCCCCCCAAAATCTTGCTCTGTTAACTAGATGTAGTTGTGCAAATATACATGAATGTGTGAAACCCATATATGAGTATATAAAGATTAGATTCATCCAATGTATACATACCAACAATAAAATTTGTTGCTGACTGATCTTCTTTAGCTTTCATGGCATAGGCTCTGGCTGAAACTCTGTTGGGTCCAGGTCTATTCACTGTCTTTGGAACAGCCTGCCTAGTTTGGCTTAGTCCTCCTCTAGTTTGAACTCTAGGCTGAGTAGGAACTGATTTTGTTGTTTGAGTAGGAGTTCTATTTGTCAAGAGTGCGCAATCCTTCCATTTGTGTTATTTGGACCCACATTTAATGCAAACACCTGTGACACGCCAACTTTCTAACTATGGTGTCTATTGCAACTATCACACTTCGGTATATACTTTTTCTTTCTTGTAAAATGGGTCTTTAGAATAACAAATTTCCTAGATGACTCCCCTATTCTTCTTTTCTTTCTGAGATATCAAGCCAAGAAGGGGGGTTGAATATGAGTTTTAAAAATTAAACTTTTAAGGTGCGGAAATAAACAATTAATTTGAAGAAGGATAGAAAAAATTTAACACACAGATTTATAGAGGTTCGGGTGTTAACAAACCCTAATCCTCTCCCCAATCGCAATTGGGAGTTTCACTAACACACTAAGTGTTACAATGGAGTTTTACAAGCTCACTCCCAACTATGGTATTTCTCACAATGGCTCACACCTAACCCAGAAATCCCTTGTGTTTTAATGGCTCACACAATAACCAATTCCTTGTGTTTTACAGGCTCACACAAACTACCTACTCTTTGTGTTTTACAGGCTGACACAAACAACCTACTCTTTGTGTTTTACAGGCTCACACAAATAACCTTTTAATTTGTGTTTTGGAGGTTCACACAACTAACCCTTACAAGTGTTCTACTCTTAACCCAAAATTACCCAAAGCTTACTTTAGTAAAGATTACAGAGAGAACCATTTATAAATCTTTATTGCTCAAATATGAGGAGCAAAAAGATTTTTATAGAGAATAGATTTGTTCTCAAAGTATCAAAGTACAAATAGCTTGTAATAAGAATTAAATTCGAAGTATATGCTATTCTTTTGTTTTTCTTATCATTCTCTTATTCCTTAATGCATAAATGACTTCCATTTATACTCCCATGACTGAATATAGCCATTGGGGTGCATTAAATAAGAAACTAGCCGTTGTACCAACCAAAAAATCGCGCCTGACATTTTTCTCTTTCATTGTTCACGGACGTGACTATGATTGTCACGGGGGTGACAGTTCTTCCCAAGCTGTGACTGAAGTGGTGACCTTGGTCATGAAGCTCTCTGGAATGTTTTGACATATTGAGTCACGGGCATGACATACTCATTCATGGGCGTGACAATCTTCCCAGCCGTGATCCAAGTGGTGACTCTAGTCATGAAGCTCTCTAGATGAAATTGCATGAATCTTCACGGGGGTGACACCTTTATTCACGGGGGTGACTAAAATGCTTACTTCACGGTTTGTGTTTCCTTCATGGTCGTGAACTTCAAATGTTGGTTTTGGTAACGGATAGCTTTCTTCACGGGAGTGACTCCTAGAGTCACGGCAATGAACATGCTACTACTTGAATTTTGTTTCTCAAGGATTATTCTTCCAATTCTCCATTCTTTCTATTTTACTTCCTATCCTGTATAATATACTTACAAAAACAAGTATGTTAAATACAATATTGCTATATTATTTGTTATCATCAAAATGACGAAAATACCCCTCAAGGTTAACAATCTCCCCCTTTTTGATGGTGACAAATAATCTAGCAATACGTGATTTTGAGAAGTCTCCCCCTCAAAATATACTTAGGATAAAAATTGTAATATGCAAGAATAGTAAATAATGATGTAGCATTAAACTAGACTTTAAGTATATGCAAGTTATATGAGAAGTATATCCAATACATACCATAATTCCTTTTTAAGACATGAAGTATATGTAAGGTATATTTAAGGTATATCATGGCATATTTTTATTTGTAACTTGCTTTAAGGTATATGCAAGGTATACTTAAGTTGTATCTAAGGTATATAAAGCTCAATTTATATACTTTGCATATTAATTCACTTTTGATGTCAATTCTTATATTACTAGTTTGATATCATTCTCCCTTATCATATATTGCTAGTTTTCTCCCCCTTTTGTCATCAATCAAAAAGGATATGAAGATTGAAGTGAACAAAGGCAAATATATATATCATAAAGGAAAGAATACAAACTAAGAAAGGAAAATTAAAATTTCCTACACAACCAAACATAAAAATGACAAACAAGCTAAAAATGATCAAATTTAGGCTACACTCTAGCCTATCTCCTAGCCAGACATTCTATCACGAAGCCTAGCTACTTCAGCCTCAAAGCTGTCCATCTGAGACTCCATGAAGTCCTTGAGGTTCTCCAACCTCTCATCCATGGAAGTCTGCAGCTGCTCAAAACGTGGTGCCAATAGGTCGACCACCTGTTGCGCTAAGGATGGTGTGGAAGCTGAGGACTGTCCAATGTCCTGCTCGACTGCTGGAGATGCTTCCTCAATCCGAGCCCTCTTTTTCTGCTGGACTCCCTGGAGGCCTGCTTTAAAATCCTCCGTGTCATTATCTTCCCAAATAATCTCTCCAGCAGTATCAGTGAAGCGGTAGAAAATATCGTTCTGAAAAACGATTCTGACAGCCGCTCCCATCTTGATGAATGACTCGACATCCAGCCTATCTCGAGGATGTGCAGGAATGATGTTGAAGTGATGGTTATCCAGCTTCAAATAATTGAGCTTCACTGCAATATGGGTGACATATGCCCCAATCAAAATATATCATGTGGGCTTGGTGGCAATGAAGAGAAGATGGTTTGCAAACCATCTGGAAAGTGCCACTTTGACTCCCCTGTGAGCCATCTCAAGGAGGAAGAGCTCTGACTTTCTGATTGTTCCATTACTTTCTCCCCAAGCAAAAATGCTATAGGTTAGGAACCTATGCAAATACCTGTGTACTGGGGCCACGAGATGAGTGCTCTTTGTCTTCTTAACATCCCAGCTGCATCCGGTGCCGAAATGTGTCTAGGCTGGAGGAGCAAAAAATTCTACCTCTGTCTCATTTAGAGTGCCATCAGATGGTAGATTGAACAATTCTCCAAATGCAATGGTGCTGAGGGTGATAGGATTATTGCAGAGTTGGAATTTCACCACTCCAGTTGGTGAAACCTGCAAGGTGCTGAGAAATTCCAGCGTTGGCTCCCTCAAAGTCGGCTGATGAATTTCAACAAATTCTTTGAGATGACAGGCTTGAAGTTGCTCTGTCATAGCCATCTCAAGCCCGAGACTACGAACTGCCTACCATTCGAAGGACCTTGATGATAAAATAGGTCTCTTCTTCAAAGTTGCATACCGAGGATGGCAACTTTCTGGAATGATGTTCATGAGGTAATCTGAATACCTCTTAGGTGCATGGGACTTCTTTCTCTTTCCCTTAGATGAAGCAGACTTCATATTTGAAGAAATTAGTTGTTGATGGAGTTGAAGAAAATTTTTGACAGAAAATTTGATGAAAAACCCTAGAAATGTATGATTTCTGCTGAAGATTCGAACTTTTGGTGGTATTTATAGTGAAATTTCAAGTCTTGGGATTGGAATCTTCAATGTCTCAATGAATGAGAGTAAATGAGAGCGTTTTTGGGAGATGGAGAGTTGAAATGAAGGTTGTAACCGGCTGTTTTCTTATATATTCGATACATTCACGGGCGTGACTTATGGTTTCATGGGCGTGAGTATTCGTGTTCACGGTTTTCTCAAGTAGTGTTCCACTCGAATGAAGGCGTGAATAATTTCACGGGCATGATCGATGAACATCACGGGTGTGAATGATCATAGGTCACGAGGGTGAATATAACGTCACGGGCGCGAACTGTTGAATTTCACTACTTATGCCTGTGAAGCAAGCCGTGACACAAGGTGTGAAAGCTTCTATGAGTTTTTGGGGTGTAATGCTTCACGGGAGTGAAAAATTGTCATGGTAGTGAAAGTCCATTGTCACGGGCGTGACTCAAGCCATGAAACTAAGTTTCACCACTTGAAGCCGTGAATCATGTCGTGAACCAAAGTCGTGAACGACACTGCCTCTTTGGGCCACTTAAGTCACGGGCATGAATATATGTCACGGGCGTGACTCCCTTATAATTTTCATCAAATTGAAATTAAGTTCTACAACAAGACTAAATCATTTCAACAAAGATTCTACTTCATAAAACATGAATTCTCATCAAAATTTCTATCTTATAACTTGTGATATGACTTAAGATCAACAATTAAGATTTCATATTCTTGCAATCACAAGGTTAATCCATCAATCATACCTAGTTCTCTTCTAATGAAATTGAATCTTTCCTCATTTAGAGACTTAGTGAAAATATCTGCTAATTGATTTTCTGTGCATGCAAATTCTAATTCAACATCTCCATATTGAACATGATCTCTAATAAAGTGGTGTCTAATGTCAATATGTTTACTTCTAGAGTGTTGAATAGGATTGTTTGAAAGATTTATAGCACTAGTGTTGTCACATTTTATAGGTATATGGTTCATCTCATGACCATAGTCCTTAAGTTGTTGTTTCATCCAAAGAATTTGTGTACAACAACATCCAACTGCTACATATTCAGCTTCAGCAGTTGAGAGAGCAACTAAAACTTGTTTCTTGCTAAACCAAGAAACCAAACATTCTCCAATGAAGTGACAAGTACCTGAAGTACTTTTCCTATCCAAAAGACTACCAGCATAATCTGCATCTGAATATCCTATAATATAAAAAGATGAATTCCTAGGATACCATAAACCTAGATGCAATGTTCCATGTAAATATCTTAAAATCCTTTTTACAGCATTTAGATGAGATTCTTTAGGACATGATTGAAATCGTGCACATAAGCAAACACTATACATAATATCGGGTCTAGAAGCATACCTCTATAAAGCTTTTCATTAATGCTCTTACCCTTTTCATCTTTGTCCAATTTTGTTGATGTGCTTATAGGAGTCTTGGCATTTTTGCATCCTTCCATACCAAATTTTTTGATTAAGTCTTTGGCATATTTGGATTGGTTGATGAATATGCCCTCATTGCTTTGCTTTATTTGTAGACCAAGGAAATACTTAAGTTCTCCCATCATGCTCATTTCAAATTCCCTAGTCATGCATTTAGCAAATTATTGACAAAGCAGCTCATTAGTAGAACCAAATATTATATCATCAACATAAATTTGAACAATAAGTATATCATGATTATGCTTTTTGATGAATAGTGTAGTGTCAACATTTCCCTTTGTGAAGCTATTTTCTAATAAAAAAGAACTTAGTCTCTCATACCAAGCTCTTGGAGCCTATTTTAAACCATACAAAGCTTTTGAAAGTTTAAAAACATGATTTGGAAAATCATAGCTTTCAAAACCTGGTGGTTGTTCTACATACACTTCTTCATCTATATAACCATTTAGGAATGCACTTTTCACATCCATTTGAAAAAGTTTGAAATTCATGTGACATGCATATGCTAAGAGTATTCTTATAGCTTCTAATCTAGCTACAGATGCATATGTTTCATCATAATCTATACCTTCTTCTTGATTATATCCTTTTGCAACTAGTCTTGCTTTATTCCTGGTTATTAACCCTTGTTCATCTAATTTATTTCTAAATACCCATTTGCTGCCTATGATTGGATGATTCTTGGGTCTAGGTACTAGGTTCCATACCTTATTTCTCTCAAATTGGTTGAGTTCCTCTTGCATGGCAATTACCCAACTTTCATCATTAAGAGCCTCATCAATGTTTTTAGGCTCAATTTGTGGAATAAAAGCAATGTCAGTGACTAAATGCTTGAAATGAGATCAAGTACTTACTCCCCTTGATAGATCACCAATTATTTGCTCTTTTGGATGATCTTTCGTCATTCTCCATTCTTTTGGAAGTTCTTGCTCCATTTGTTCTTGATTTTAAGGTAGTAAATTTTCTTGACCGTTTTCTTCTTTTCCATTTTCAATGACAAGTTTTTCCATATTATCTACAACATCTTCAAGAGCACTACCTTTCACAAGATCAAGTCTAATAGATTCATTAAAAATAACATGCATGGATTCTTCAACCGTTAATGATCTTTTATTAAATACTCTATATGCTTTGCTGGTTGTAGAGTATCCTAAAAACATACCTTCATCAGACTTAGAGGCAAATTTTCCAAAATTGTCCTTGGTGTTCAATATAAAACACTTGCATACAAATACTCTAAAGTATGATACCAAGGGCTTTCTTCCATTCCATAGCTCAAATGATGTTTTGTTTAAAAGAGGTCTTTTGAAAACTCGATTTGAAATATAACATGCAGTGTTTATGGCTTCTGCCCAAAAATAAGTTGGTAATTCATATTCATTAAGCATTGTTCTAGCCATTTCAATTAATGTTCGATTTTTCCTTTCAACTACCCCATTTTGTTGAGGTGTCTTAGGAGATGAGAAATTATGTGAAATGCCATGTTCAAGACAAAAGCTTTCAAAGTTTTCATTTTCAAAATCTTTCCCATGATCACTTCTTATTTTCGAAATGCAGTACTCTTTTTCATTTTGAACTCTTTTAGCAAAGTTTTGAAATTTTCAAAAGCATCACTCTTTTGAGCTAAGAAAATTACCCAAGTAAATCTAGAGTAATCATCTACGATGACAAGTGCATAATGTTTTCCTCCTAAGCTAGAAATTCTAGTAGGTCCAAACAAGTCTAAATGCAGGAGTTGAAGAGGTTTCGAAGTACTTACTATGTTTTTAGCTTTGAAAGATGACTTGTGTTGCTTTCCTCTATGACAAGGATCGCATGTCTTTCCTTTTTCATATTTAACTCTTGGTAATCCTTTTACTAGCTCTTCTGTGCTAAGACTTTGTATTAAGTCCATGTTAGCATGACCAAGTCTTCTATGCCACAACTAAGATTTATCACTAGTTGTCATAAGACACTTAGAGGAATGGTTAGATAGTTCATGTAAGTTTATTATGTACGTATTGATATCTCTATTTCCTTTAAATATTTCTTGACCATCAATAGAGATTACAAGACATTCATTTGAAGTGAAGATTACTTTGTTTCCTTTATCACATAATTGGCTTACACTCAACAAGTTATGTTTCAAGCCATCAACAAGTAAAACATCCTTAATAAAGTAGTACCATTAACACCAATAGAACCAATGCCAATTACCTTACCCTTTGCATTGTTTCCAAAGGTAACTTTACCTCCATCAATACTTTTGATTTCATTGAAGAGTTCTTTGTCTTCTGTCATATGCCTTGAGCATCCACTGTCTACTAGCCACGCATTTTTATTTATTGTGGACTTGAGGCATACCTATAGATTTCCAAATCAAGTATGATATTTAGGTACCCAAATGAGTTTAGGTCCTTGGGGGTTAGCACATGAAGGTTCCCAATGAGTCTTCCTTATCCAGCAATGTTTATTTATATGACCCATTTTCATACAGTAATTACATTGTTTGGGTATAAACTTTCTTTTTGGTCTTACAATGTATTTGAATGCCATAATTTGATTAGACTGATTTTGAGAACAATGGCATGCACAATCATGATTAATTTGCACTTTTCTAGATACATTCTTCCTATATATAAAGGCATGATTATTCTTTTTCTGTATAGAAGGTTTAACATTCTTATTTCTTGGTGCTTTCTTAACTGTTGTGGAGATGTTAGGTTCTCTACACTTAACAAATACAATTTTGTTAGAACATGATGATGTGTCCTTAAATCCTAGACCATGTCTAACTAAAGGTGGTCTTTGAGACACAATGAGAGTATCTAAGCTCTCTTTACCCTTGTGAAATTTAGAAATGGAATTTCTAAGTTCCTCAACTTCATTTTTCAAAGTATTATTTTCTTTTAACAGTGAAGCTGTTAAGGGTCTTGATGAGTATTCATCTAATGACTTTTGAAGAGATTTATTAGATGATTTAAGCTTTATGTTCTCTTTTTCTAAACCATCTATCTTATTTTTCAAATTAGAGATATTATTTCTATAGGTACTAAATTTAGTTCTATATTTCTATAATTCTGTATTTAATTCTTCTATTAGGCTTTGTTCATCATCATCATCATCACTATCACTATTACTATCATTATCACTACTATCATTATTAAAAGATTATGAGTGTAGTGATCTTACTTTGTCCGAGACGTGATCTTCAATAGCCTTGAAGCATAGGTTGACCTCTTCACTTTCATTATCATCTTTTTCACTTGAAGAGCTTTCTTCATCCCATGTGGCTTTATGACATTTCTCCCCATTGTCTCGTTGGTATTTGCTCTTATGCTTCTTGAGCCTTGGACATTCTGGTTTGATATGTCCTTTCTTTCCACATTCATAGCATTTTACCTCTTCCTTACTTCTATGTGTATCATTAGAAGTTTGTTTGAGGTTTCTTTGCCTGAATTTTTTGGAATTGCTCATTTTCTTCTCAATGATTCTTTTTAATCTCCTTGAAAGCATAGCGATGTCCTCATTTTCATCATCACTCATTTCTTCATCATCTTCACTTTCTTCTTGAGATTTTGAAGTAGAGGCTTTGAGTGCTAAGGGTTTTCTTTTCTCTGGCTCTGCGTTAAGCTCTCTATCTCTCTTTACTGCCATCTCATGTGTGATAAGCTTGCCAATCAGCACATCAGTATTCATGACGCTCATATCTTCATTTGCTTCTTCTATGCAAGCAACTCTTGAACCATAGTTTTTAAGAGGAAGACTTCTCAGGATTTTATTGTTTACATCTTCCAAACTCATTGTTTCCTAAGTTTCCTCATTCCATTTATAATGGATAGAAGACAGTTGGTCATGTCAGTGATTGACTCATTGGATTTCATCTTCAAGAGCTCATATTCTGAGGTTAGAAGTTGAATCTTCTTGGATTTGACTTGCTTAGTTCCCTTATGATAGTTTTCCAATGTCTTCCACATACTATATGCTGTTGAACAGTGTTGTATTCTCCCACATTCTTCAACAGATAATGAGCTTGATAGAATTGTCATTTCCTTCTTATTTTTGAAATTTGCTCTTCTTTGGGGCTCTGTCCAATCATCTCTTGATAGGATTTCCTCTTCACCATCAGTTCCTCTTCTGGTTGGTGGTGTCCATTCTTTTCGTACACTATCCCAGACTTTAATTCCTTCACTATCCAAGTATGTCTCCATCCTAAACTTCCAATGGGCATAATTTGCTCCATCAAAGTAAGGTTTGAGACTCTGGAATCCTTCACTAGCCATATCTTACTCTTTACTAGCGCTTTCTAGGCTTCGATGCTAGATAAAGCTCTGATACCAATTGTTGCCCAGATATCAAGCCAAGAAGGGGGGTTGAATTGGAGTTTTAAAAATTAAACTTTAAGGTGCGGAAATAAACAATTAATTTGAGGAAGGATAGAGAAAATTTGACACATAGATTTATAGAGGTTCGGGTGTTAACAAACCCTACTCCTCTCCCCAATCGCAATTGGGAGTTTCACTAACACACTAAGTGTTACAATGGAGTTTTACAAGTTCACTCCCAACTATGGTGTTTCTCACAATGGCTCACACCTAACCCAGAAATCCCTTGTGTTTTAATGGCTCACACAATAATCAATTCCTTGTGTTTTACAGGCTCACACAAACAACCTACTCTTTGTGTTTTACAGGCTGACACAAACAACCTACTCTTTGTGTTTTACAGGCTCACACAAATAACCTTTTAATTTGTGTTTTGGAGGTTCACACAACTAACCCTTACAAGTGTTCTACTCTTAACCCAAAATTACCCAAAGCTTACTTGAGTAAAGATTACAGAGAGAACCACTTATAAATCTTTATTGCTCAAATATGAGGAGCAAAAAGATTTTTACAGAGAATAGATTTGTTCTCAAAGTATCAAAGTACAACTAGCTTGTAATAAGAATTAAATTCGAAGTATATGCTATTCTTTTTTTTTCTTATCATTCTCTTATTCCTTAATGCATAAATGACTTCCATTTATACTCCCATGGCTGAATATAGCCATTGGGGTGCATTAAATAAGAAACTAGCCATTGTACCAACCAAAAAGTCGCGCTTGACATTTTTCTCTTTCATTGTTCACGGGCGTGACTATGATTGTCACGGGGGGTGACAACTCTTCCCAAGCCGTGACTGAAGTGGTGACCTTGGTCGTGAAGCTCTCTGGAATGTTTTTATACAATTAGATAAGTTACTGTGGAACATTTTTTATGTTTACTATATGTCCAAATTCTGCCTCTAAGGTTCTCAAATACTAGAGGATTTATAACTGGTTTGGAACAGAATGACAACCTGACCAGTTAACTTGTTAAGGTCATAAGTCACAAATTAAACAACATTTTTAGGTAATGCTTTCACATAAACTTAGATAAGATATATAAATAAAACTTAAAACTTTTGAACTTTGGAAAATTTGACCTTTAAGAATCTCAAAAAGGAACACGAATTTATCGGAACAACATAGGTACAAGAAAACAGCTCAATCAAGAAACAACCATAATTAATTTTTCTATAACTTAGCTTAAACAAAAGATATTATACAAAATTTTATAACACCTAAATAAGACATAGATATAAAACTTTTATTTTTTTACAAAACGTTAGATTCAGCCATTAAGATGATCAAATTAAGCAAAAACCGTAGATTATTCTGTTGACATATCTCCCTAATCCAATCTCACTCAAACAATTTTATCTCTTTATATACCCAAAATAATTTCCTAAAATTTGACAGACATATAAAAAATACATATATGAACAACTTTTATGTTTTACACTTCTTTAAATTTGGTTGATAACTCCCTCAAAACTAGAGTGCAAAAAACTGATATTACACAGTCCTAATAACTCTAAAAACACAAGAACAATTGAGAGATGATTACTTACCAAGAACAAATCTATTTGGAGTGAATTTCTTACAAATCATGAAGGAGAGGATGAAGAAATGGAGGCTGGTGGTTTGAGGAAGAAGAATAATAGAGATAAGATTGATAGAATTGTGTAAAAGTTGTAATTAATGTGATTAATCCAAATACATTCCCCCCTCCCAATATACCACATTCAGCCCCCTTATCTTTTTTTTTTTTTAACTTATTTACTTTTTTTAACTTATTTATTTATTTATTTATTTTACATGTACCAAATTCTACTAGCTTTTATTAAGTTGTAATTTCATTATGTGATAGTCTAATTTAATCAAATTTATCTTGTCAATCAATTTAATTTATTTCAATTTTTAATTTAGTCATTTATTCCATTTATTTTAATCACTATTATCTATAATGAGTTTCCTATGTATACCACATATTTATTATAACTTAGACTAATTAGTGGGCGTTACATGTTTATTCTAACTTAAATGGTTTATACAACTATATCCCTACTAAAGCATTTTCAATTCAAGGATAATTATTATTGCATGGTTGATTCTTTGATGTAAACTTGTTGGGGTTGCTTTATTCTCTTTCCTTTCTACTTCAATGTAAACTTGTTAGATATAAACAGATTTCTCTGCTTTTATTTATTTTTTCATACATTTCTCTTCATTTATTCTCAATATAAAATCTTAGTAAGTGGACAAGAATAATAGATTTTTAATCATATGTCATTACTAGGGGTAGGGAGATTTATTTAAAGGGTTATTAAGGCTTTTTCTGGTGATGTCTTTTAATATAGGATTATGTTGGATCTTGATTTGTTTTACATGACATTTAAAAAAAATATCTCGCTAATCTTTTAAACTTTAAAATTGATATTTACATTTGACTATGAATTTCATAGTTAGTTGGTATTTGGTTACTTTGTACTTAATTTATCCAGAATATTATATTTTGAGTTTCTATTTAATTTTGGTTGAAGAGTTGTGAGTGGAGTACCAATTAACAAATCTATTTCTAGAATTAGTAAAACTTTTAGGTACATAATCAATTAGGAAATAGTAGTTTTGGATTATTCTATTACTTTTGAATCCTAACATGTATATGGGAAGTAATATATTCAATTAGAAAAAAGCTCTCTAATACCATATTCTTCTATTATCTTTTCAATCCCAGCATGTGCATTGTTATGGGGAAAATCAAATGTTTTGTTGATATTGTATCTCTAATGATTTATTTAGTGGTTAGTTGTTACATCATACACTTGAGAATGTACATGAATGCAAGTGCAAGTTTGTAAACTCCTATTAAATTGGATTATAATCAATTTAAATTGTGAGGATTCCATTTCAGGTTGTTTTTCTCCTCTTTCAGTTTTTATTATGCTTTGTGATTACATGTGCAAAAGTAGACTTTCATAATGTGTAATGAGTTTCATTTACACATCAATTAAATGGTTTTGCATCTTAACAATTGTAGTGATGAGCATAATTTTTTTTAGGGTTTATGAAAGTTAAAAATTTAACCTTAGATTTGTCATTAAATTTAGTAAATCAATCTATTGATTTTGGATTTTTAATGATTCAAATTTTGGTAGTTCAAATAATTTTTATGTAATATTTTTGTGCCAAAAGGTTTTATAATAACTAGTTAGGATGTAAACAAATTTCCAAAATTTTAAACAAAATTTATAGAAAATACTTACTTACTATATGCCACTCTAATTTGACTATAGTTGTTATAGTGCATGCTTAAATTTTTTAAATCCAACTATGAAATTCTTAGAGTTTTAATAATTCCCACTACTGTGTTGAATAATCTATCAATCTAAATCCATTGTTTAATAAATTGCCATTTCATGTTGATTTCAAGTCTGTCTTTTTGGTAATTCATTTCATGTTGAATTTGTCTTTTTGGTATCTTGAGTTGTGTTTGTAAAATTTATATATATCAAATTACAATAAATTTGAAATACTAATTTCTACCAATGGAAATATATATATATATATATATATATATATATAATTCATTTTTGTTCATTTGGTGCTGACAATGAAAAACATAGTAGGGTTTTTGCTTATGTAAGGATGATAATGTTGGGTTTTGAAGAATGAATTAGATTCATAAATCCAATAGAAAAATAAAATTTTCAAAACCCGAAACAAAAGATCATACTTGTGTCATTAAAACTAATTTATATAAATATAGAGATTAGAAATTATACCATGTAATTTCTTATTTGTTCTTTAAATCTTCACTTTGTTGGGTTGTAGCAAACCACAAAAATCCACACTAGGATGTCTCTAATGATAATCCACACAAAGAATGAAAAAGAAACTATAAAAAGAAATAGTTTGAACAAATTCAAAGTGTTAGCTTTGAAAGTGTTCTTGAGATAATTTTTATTGTCTTAAAAATATTTTTTTCACAAAAATATTTTCATGTCTATTTTATACGATTTGATGTCTTTTCAATTTGAATCAAATATAATGAAAATATCAAAAGTCAAAAATGGAGAAAAAGGAAATGAATGAATAGTAATTGACCATAAGTGACCTAATTAGAGCTAAATTCTGTCGTTGGCCAATGGGAGGGAGGCAACAGTGTGCTGGGCTTGCTGCACTCTACCGCTGGGCAGCCCAACTGGCCCGCTAGGCAGCCCAACTGGCCCGCTAGGCAAGCTAGCAGCCTGCTTAGCTCGTGTGGGCCAATGACCCTCTCGAACGATTTTTCTCATGCGATCTCATTGCGATTCATCCCGAAATAATTTTCTTATATTTTGGATCCTATCCAATACCATTTTACTCATTCTCCATATCTTCAATGCTTGTGACCCATTTGGTTTTCGGTTATGTTGGCCACTTAAATTAACAATTAATTGAAGCAAGTCATGAGCGGTATCTAGCAACACATTATGACCCCTAATTGATTGGAAAGTCAGTGGTTTGACTACAAACCTTTCCATAGACAGTTTTCGTTCAATTATTCCTTTCACCATTCTATACCCACTTGGTACAGAGTATGGACATGTGTCAACTCCTACTAGACTGACTATGTCACGTCTAGTCCAAGTAATGTTAGTTCTTGTCCCTGTGGCTCATTACTTTATTAGATATGTCATTGAAGACTATCTTTATAACATTTCCACTCTGGCCAGAGATTCCCGAGTAATGACTATGACAAGAGGCCATGGGTATACACTTTCTATCAGGAGTGGTGATTCCTTTGTTGGTTACCTAATTATCTTCAAATACCTCAAGCTGTATCCAATCACCACCCTATGAGCAACCTCTCTGAGGCAACAAGGAATAGTATAAAAATACATAATCAATACTCAAGATATCCTTGAGTACCTCAAGTCTAAGGATACTTGCACCATTGTTATGATGAAACTATCATTGACATTTGAATAAATTATCCATATAATTGTCTCATAGCTGGTCATCCAATGTACTTAGCTACACTTAACAAACATCCATATCTTAACTCTAAATATCTTATGTTTATAGATTATAAGATCTACTACTCGATCCAATCAAGGTGTGTAACATATGCTAGTCTGTTCGGATTAATAATGTCCCATCTCATTAATCCTATGACTAGGAATAATTTTGATACTAATATAATTGCACATGATAAGAATCTCAATATCATGATCTCATTATGATTTCCTTCATGATATGTTATGTATTAAGGATTTCATTAATTGATTTAAGATCACTTATCAATTCATATATCAAATGAACATCAAATTAATGAAAAAGTCTTTTTATTAATCAAATAAATTTGTATAATAAGTGCTAAAGGTGATTGCCTTTAAAGCACTCATCTAACAAGCTCCCACTTGCACTAAAGTCTATCGCCTTTGTATTTAATTCCATAGGCGAGTACATGAGAATCATATTTGTTTTAGGAAATTGGCTTAGTTAAAGGATCGACAATATTCTGATCAGTAAGCACTTTTTCTATCTTTACATCATTCCTACCAATGATTTCTCTAATCAAATGGTATCTTTTGAGTACATGTTTGGATCTCTGATGAGACCATGGCTCCTTTGCTTATGCAATATCTCCATTATTATCACAATACAATTGTATTGGATCAATAATGCTGAGAACCACTCCAAGTTCTGTGATGAATTTTTTTTATCCAAACTGCTTCCTTTACTGTTTCAGAAGTTACAATGTACTCTACTTTGGTTGTGGAATCAGCAGTCGTTTCCTGTTTGGAACTCTTCCAACTAACTGTTCCACCATTTAGTGTGAATATATAACCTGACTGAGATTTTGAGTCATCCTTGTCAGATTGGAAGCTGGCATTGGTATACCCGCTCACAATAAGATATTCATCTCCATATACCAAGAATACATCCTTAGTCATTCTTAAGTATTTAAGGATATTCTTGACAGCCACCCAATGACCCTCACCAGGGTTTGATTGGTATATGCTCGTGACACTCAAAGCATATAATACATCGGGTCATGTACATATCATAGCGTACATGATTGATCCTATAGCTGAAGCATATGAATTAAACTCATGTGTGTCCTCTCATTTTGTGTCTTTGGACACTAAGAATTTGAGAGAGTAATCCCATAGGTCATGAGAATATATCCCCTCTTAGACTGCTCCATGCTAAACCTCTTTAGCATCTTATCTATGTGTATAAACTGTGAAAGACCGAACAATCTTTGAGATCTATCTCTATACATCTTTATCCCCAAAATATAGACTGCTTCTCCAAGGTCTTTCATAGAAAAATTCTTGGATAACCAAATTTTGACTGATTGTAAGGCCGAGACATCATTTTCCATTAACAATATGTCATCTACATATAACACAAGAAATACGATTGCACTCCCACTAACCTTCTTGTAAACACAAGATTCATTTCGGATTTTGTAAGAAACCAAATTGTTTGATTGTCTCATCAAACCAAATATTCCAACTCCTGAATGCTTGCTTTAATTCATAAATTGATCTTTAAAACTTACATACCTTTTTGCCATCTTTGGATATGAAGCTTTCTGGTTGTGTCATGTACACATCCTCAGTCAGATTTCTATTAAGGAAATCTGTCTTCACATCCATTTGTCATATCTCATAATTATAATGAGTAGTAATGGCTAGAAGCATCCTTATGGATTTAAGATTCTATAAACATCTATTATTGGGTCTATCATATATATTATGTTATGTACTAGACCCAATATTTCATATGTTCTAAGTGTCACATAGATATCAATTCCTAATGAAGGAAATTGGGTGGCCATCACGAACATCCTCGTGCTTAAAAAAGACTAAAATACATTTTTAGTAAAGAGATTAGCAATCATATTCCTAGGATCATGTAAATAATTTACATGATCTTAGGAATATGTTTGTTACAATATCTTAATTCTATAAGCAGTTTCTAGTCCAATAATTTATTTATTTGACTTTCAAAAAATTTGTAAATTTTTTTTGGGCAGACACTATCATCATCACTAACATCTCAAAGTTTTAATATTCATCTAAATTATATTCCTAAAAAAATTATAAATTAAATCAATACAATATATATATATATATATATATATATGCACAATAATATATATACACTTATATGGTAGGTTATTGTTGACTTGATTCATGAATTTTTTGTTTTTTGATATATAGATCAAGTGTAGAAAAAAAAAATTATAATATATAAAAAAGTTAGAAATTTTAGTACGCACGCTAGAAACCTTAATTAGGTTTCTAAGATAAGGCAAATTTTAGAAGTTATACAATTCTCACTTTCGACTCTAATTTTAACATATCATTCAAAGAGAAAAGTGATTTGCAATGTTATTGTGTTTGCAAATCACATGGAACTTTTGTATTTTTTTTTTCCATTTCATTTGAAATTTATGCTTATGGTACCTGAATACTTGATTCCAGATCCACCAACATTAATATATATGAAAAAAAATAAAAGACAAGTTTGACATCAGCCATGCATAAGAAATAATTTAAAAAGAATAACAAACATGTTTTATTAGATGTACACAATGCCCCATTTCTACAATAATCATCCACATCCCAATAATCAAATGATACACGTTTAATCACATAACTGATAATTAATCTCCCCCAACCAAATTCAATTTAGAATTAACAATCACAATAGATAAAAATAAAAATAAAAGAAGTATCAAAAAGAAAAATAGTCAACGAACAAATAAGAGAATAATATATCGCAAGCGATCTTCCGATCCATGAAACCAAGGATCTAAAATGAAGCCGAAGACGGAACTTTATAGGTATCTTTCTAAGCCAGTGAGAAGGCCAAGAAAGATCCAGCAAGAACAGTTCCAGCAAGAATGACTCTGTCAACTCTACCGGCGGCAAAGTTATCACTAGGTGGAGTTTGTCCATTATTAGGAGAAGGAGCAATGGAACCGGTGGGTGAAGCGGTGGTGCTTGGTGGTGGAGCCGGCGGAGGGGTGGTGGGGGAAGAAGTTGGGGCACTAGATGGAGGAGAAACCGGTGATGGTGTAGGAGATGGAGTTGTTGATGGAGAAGGAGCGGGTGTAGGAGTTGCAGTTGGTGAAGGAGTTGGAGCCGGAGTCGGTGCTGCTTTTGGTGACGGCGGTGTAGCTGCTGGCGACGGAGTTGGTGCTGCTTTTGGTGATGGAGTTGGCGAAGCGCCTGGTGCTTGTGCCATGCAAGAAGCAGCCATGAGACCCATGATCAAGAAAACTTTAATCATAGATGAACTCATCTTTATATTCTTTAAAGAAATTTTGAAAGAAAAAGAAAGAAAGACAGAAAAAAAAAAGATTTAGATTTTTGAACAGAGAGAGAAGAAAGAGAGTATGAGAGTGAAGAAAGCAATGAGGGTATAGGACAATATATATATAAAAAGGAGAGGAAAAAGGGAATGGGAATTTTGGTGGATGAACAGAGAGATTAATCAATAATTCTAGCTTTACTTTAGAGAGATTCAAGAACGTGTTAGTCTCATATATTTATAGTTAATAATATGTTGTGAGCTAGCTAAATAAATACCACTTTGAAGTATGAATAATTGGATTTTTTTTTCATTGACTAATGCTTTTGTTTTATTCTTCCTTGAACCTTCTTTTTGTTTGGTTGATTTAAGGGATTATTATTAGTATTCAAATTTACAATTATATAACGGTTAAAAAATCAATAATGTATAGAATATTAATTAGACAAGTAACTCGATGATCGCATCTCTAAGTCACAATACAACATGTCAATAATTCAAATCTTGACAATTTCAACCTAACAAAAAGTAAAAGGTCGAAAATATATATTATGAGGCAGAATTTTCATGTTTTTAGGAATAAATTTACTTGAATTACCACTGAAATTTTAAAAGCTTATCGTGTTTTTAGAGATAAATTTACGCTAATTACCAATGGAATTTGATAAGCTATAGGGTCAGTAAGATGTCTTTATCTTGATATAAACATTTTAAGAATATAGCCAAGAAAAATAATAATAAGAAAAAAATTAAAAAAATTGGTGACCTTCCATTCGCAGTCTGGCATCACTCCTCCGCGTTAAACCTTTTCAACAACTTTTTAGCGTGGTCGGTGATATTACCTAATTAACCTTCTTTCAATATAATAAGCAACACCACAAGTCACAAATTTCTTCATTTTACAATAACACGTGGCAAGAACCCATTTGGTAATAAAAATAGTTCAAATGTTAAGTAAAAAAAACGTTCAAATGCGCGTGTCGAATGATTATTGCTTTGATTGATGAAGGTGACCGTTTTGTTTCTTTGTATAAAATACAACAAGAATATGTCTTAATTAAATTAAATGTATAATTTTCTTTTTGGATTTAGATTATAAACTAGCTGTTTATAGCCGTTTAGTGGACATAATTGTGGAGAGAGAAAATTTTTAAAAAAATAGTAAAGTAACCGTTGCAAATGCGAAACAACTAACATACCCATGTTCATATCTACCAAAATATATATATATATATATATATATATATATATATATATATATATATATATATATGCCCTAAAACGTGCACGTCTGCCTGTCTTGGTCTGAACGTGGAGGAAATTGATAAAGAAAATTACTAATTTTTCTATGCTCTGCCCTAGTTTAGGTGAAATCAATGTATTTTGTTCGCTTGAAAAACACGTGGCTTTATAGAATTTTTGAGAGACACGTGTCTAACTGGAGAGGTTATTGTACAGAATATGTGTGACACTGAAGTTGTTGTAATTCTATTATTGGGGTAATTATGAGGGGATTTCTTTTGTGATTTAATTTAGTCAATCTTGTTGTAGCTAAGTTTCTTGAGTTGTGAATAGTAGCTGGCAAAAGCTGGCATGAATTTGATTCTGGTGAAAATATGAGAAAATGGGTCATTTGTGGAATTTTTTTAATTATATGGTGGTGATTATTGGTTAGGAATAGTTTTCTTAATAATTTCTATATATTTATATGTAGATTAAAATAATGTTTGTTAATATGTCAAAGAAAGTTACAGCACCAAAGCCATGGCGTTGTTGGACGATATCGTTTGAATTTTTCAAACAAAACGATGAAACTATCAAGTAATTTAGATGAACGAATAATCCAGCAAAAAAAAAAAAGGAAATGGGTAATTAGATTTAGTAGAAAGGTGGTAATTAAGCCTTCAAATGTTCCAAAAGAAATCAAATTAATTTTGACCAGAAAGAGTCCACCCGAAGTAAAGAAAAGGAAGGGAAGAAATAACGACAAAAGAAGTTGCCGTTTAATTTTATTTATTTATTTATTTATTGCTTTCCCATTTTCTTTAACAAGTCAGATAAGCATATGCTGAGTATTTGATTTGAAGAAAACCCAGTAAAAAGTTACCAGCTAAAAATAAAACGAGAGAGAGAGAGAGAGAGGAAAAGAAGGATTAGGAATTACCGAGTCAATATACATATATTTCAGAAAAAATGTCCTTTTTAGATCTCCTATTATTTTTCTATATTTCTGGTTTATGCTATTGGAGCCTGTCACATGCTAGCATGAATTTCAAGCAATATTATGAAAACCGGTTTAACCGAATACTAACGCCTGATCCGGTCCGTCTGTATGCAAAAACCGGTTGTCCATATTGATAAACTTGAAATTTATCATCCTTCTGAATTTGATTTTGATTGATAAAAAAAACTCTGTTTTGCTACTCACCCAAAAAAAAAACTCTGTTTTCTTATTTAAAACACACCCTTTAGCCATAGTTTTACTTGTATATCTCACAGGAAATTATTATTATTATTATTATTATTATTATTATTATTATTATTATTATTATTATTATTATTATGCATTGGTGCAATGGGCAGCACCAGTAATTAACTTTTTTTGGTAATTTGGCAATATTCCTATTTGGCCCTCCATCTTCTAAATTTCTATTAATTGATCCACTAAATTTTTTTCTTTTCAATTAGTCTATAACAATTTTTTTTTCCAATTCAAGCACCAAATTAAATATTTTTTTACAGTGACATATTCTATTAAATTTCTCATAAAATACTCTATTTTTTTACTACTTTAATTGCTTCCATTTCGCTCCAATTAATTTATGCATTTCTCCAATTTAATATAAATTTTCAATTACTAATCTAAATTAATCCCTAAATAAAATTTCTATTTTATTTTTTATTTTTATTTTTTTACGTTTGTATTTAGACTCTAATTGCATTGACACAATTTCAATTATGAACGGACTCTGTTACCGATCGGTCTGACGCATTAGGTCATGAAACGCATGTCTCATTTGGAGTCCAAACTAGCGAATGTGACAATTCTCTTTCTCTTAAGAAAATTTTATTCTTAAAATTTTATGCGACTAACTAGTGCTAAAAAATGGTATAATGTCTATCAATTTAAGTTTCAATTGGTGAACGCACCTTAAGGTTACAGTCATGGTTATCAGAGTTTAAATTCAGGTTAATAATATTTTGGGTAATTAAGTGATAATTTAATTATTGATGTGATTATTAACAAGGGAGAATTTTCTTAAAGGCATTTATGGGCTAATTGCACGAACAGAGGTATAGTTGTAATATTTCGCATGTACAGTTTTAAAATAATTGGTTGACCATAAATTTAAACATTATTGGCCAGAAATAATATGTGGTGGTGATTTACATATGTGTAGGTCCTAATACTTTTCTCCTCATTAAAACACTTTTTATTATTGTTTTCTTTTAACACAAATTTTTACTAAGCAAAAATGGATAATTTTCTATAACCGACTTCTATTTACAACTTTTAATACCAAAGTGAAACCTTTGTATCAAATCTGTAAAATATACTTAGTGATAATTTTAATGCAATTATATTAATTCAAAAAAATTCTTTTACTCGCAAATATCCTTTTTATTCTTCAAAATGTATATCACGGTTTTTCCACTTTTATAACTTAGAAGTTTTGTTTTTCATATAAATAACCAGATTCAGATTTGCAAAGAAATAAAAGCTATAAGACCAAGCAAGCAATCCATGCAATGCACAATCAATTTGTAGAGGTTCAACCTCTTTGTCTACTCATCTCCCTAAGCTATTTTTGCTTGAGAGTCCCTTTTTAAATGGACAAGAGGCGAATCAATTACAGTCCTAGTGATCTAATATCCTAGACACCTTCATTATAATCTTTGGTTTCAAAAGGCTTAGGAAGAACCTCTTCCTTTTTCAATACTAAAGGATAACCCTAAGTTTTCAAGGCTCACCTTTAATCTTTCCCTTTTTCATAGGTCAAGGATAACCCTATATTTTAATGGCTCACTTTTAACCAATTCCTTTTCACGGGATCAAGGATAACCTTAGATTTTTAAGGATCACCTATAACATCTTCCTTTTTACATGGCTAAAGGATAACCAACACTTCCCTTTTTTAAGGCAGTTGAACCTTGAGGGGTATTTTCGTCATTTTGATATTAACAAATAAAATAAGAATAATGCATTTAACAATATTTTTGTTCTCAAGTGTGTTAAACATGATATATCTTGATTAGAACATGAAGCAAGATTGAAAGAGAACTTATAAAGATTAAAATCAAAGAAATAGCAAAGTCACGCCCGTGAATATAGCTAAGCGCAAACTCTCCACCATTCAAAGTTTACGGCCATGAAGGATCATACCAACCATGAATGATCATACAATCATGCCTGTGAAATAGTATTCACGCCCGTGATGAAACATGTCAATTCTTTCAAAGAGCTTCACGGCCAGAGTCACCACTTGGACTACAACTTGGAAGAATATTCATGCCCGTGAAAATATCAATCACGCATGTGAGCAAACAGTTCAAATTCTTCCAGAGAGCTTCACAACCAGAGTCACCACTTGGACCACGGCTTGGAAGAACATTCATGACCGTGACACATATAATCACGCCCGTGAATAAGGACAGAGAAACATGTCAAACGCGAAGTTATGAGTTGGTTCAACGGTTATTTTAGCATTAAATGCACCAAAACAGCTATAATTCATAAAGGGAGTATAAATCCAAGCCATTTATGAATATCAGAAGAATAACAACAATTAATTTGAATCATTAATCTTGTTATAGCCTTATGCATTAATTATTTCTCTCAACGAACCTCTATTCTTTGTAAAAACCTAATTGCTCATAATTTTTGAGCATTGTTGGTTGGTGAGTGTTTTCACTGTAACCAATTACTCAAAAGTGAGTTTGGGTATTTCGGGTTAAGAGTGAAACATTTGTAAAAGTTTATAGTGTGAGCGATAAAATATAAGGAATTGGTTTTTGTGTGAGCCGTTGAAAAAACACAAGAGAATTTTCGGGTTAAGTGTTAGCCATTAAGAGAAACACCATAGTTGAGAGTGAGCTGGTAAAACTCCATTGTAACACTTAGAGTGTTAG
Source organism: Triadica sebifera (assembly GCA_023653625.1). Taxonomy (NCBI): domain Eukaryota; kingdom Viridiplantae; phylum Streptophyta; class Magnoliopsida; order Malpighiales; family Euphorbiaceae; genus Triadica; species Triadica sebifera. The sequence goes on from CM042904.1 coordinate 11,894,195, forward strand.
TAAAACACCCAATTGAGATTGGGGAAATGAGTAGAGTTTGTTAACACCCGAACCACTATAAATTTTGTGTGTTAGAACTCTCCTTCCTTACTCTATTTAATTTTATTCCACACCTTAAAGTTAAGAATTTTATTTACGAACCAATTCAACCCCCTTTTTGGTTCATTGTCTAGGCAACAATTGGTATCAGAGCTTATCTAGCAACAAAGCCTAAAAAGCGTTAGCAAATATTAAGAAATGACCAATGAAGGATTTCAAAGTCTCAAGTCTTACTTTGATGGAGCAAACTACGCTCATTGAAAATTTCGGATGGAGACATATCTCGATAGTGAGGGAATTGAAGTCTGGGATAGTGTTCGAAAAGAATGGACACCACCAAGTTGATGGTGAAGAAGAAGTTCTTTCAAGAGATGATTGGACAAAGCCTCAACAAAGAGTGAATTTCAAAAACAAAAAGGCGATGACAATCCTCGCAAGCTCTCTATCTATTGAAGAATGTGGCAGAATCCAACATTGTCCTATCACATATAGTATGTGGAAGACATTGAAGAATTATCATGAAGGAACCAAACAAGTTAAATCCAAGAAGATTCAACTTCTCACTTTAGAATATGAACTCTTTAAAATGAAATCCAATAAATCTATCACTGATATGACAAACCGTATTCTAGCCATCATCAATGGCATGAGAAATCCTGGAAAGTATTTAAGCTTGGAAGATGTGAACAACAAAATTATAATAAGCCTTCCTCTCAAAGACTATGGTTTAAGAGTTACGGGTATAGAAGAAGTCAATGAAAACATGAGCATCATGTCTATTGTTGTGCTTATTTGCAAATTTTTAACATATGAAATGACACTAAAAAGAGATAGAGAACTTGAAGTCGAACCAAAAAAAAGAAAGCCTCTAGCACTCAAAGCCTCTGCTGCAAAATCTCAAGAGGAAATTGGAGATGACGAAGAAAATAATGATGATGCAAATGAGGACATTTCCATGCTCTCAAGAAGATTAAAAAGAATAATTGAAAAGAGACTTGGAAATTCTCAAAACTTCAAACCAAAAACTCTAAGACACTCCTCAAATGGCTCTCAAAGAAATAAATAAGAGGTAAAATATTATGAATGTGGGAAGAAAGGACATATCAAACTAGAATGTCCAAACCTCAAGAAACACAAGAAAAAATTTCAAAAAGATAATGGGGAGAAATGTCACAAATCCACATGGGATAACGAAACCTCCTCAAGCAAAAAAAAATGATAATGAAGGAGAAGAGGTCAACCTATGCTTCATGTCTTTAGAGGATCACTTCAGGGAAGAGGTAGGTCCTTTTTACTCATATTCATTTAATAATGATAGTAATGATAATAATGATGATAGTGAAGATGATGATGATCAGAACTTAATAGAAGTATTGAACCTAGAATTAGAAAAATACAAAAGTAAATTCAATGCTTACAAAAAGAATATTTTAGATGTGAAAAAAAAATGGAAGTGTTACGAAAAGAAAATCTTGATCTTAAAAATTCAAATGAAACTCTTCAAAAATCATTAGATGAGTATTCCTCTAAACACTCAACTAAATCTCTTCTTAAAGAAAAAAAATATTTTGAAAAATGAAGTTGAGGAACTTAGAAACTCTATTTCAAGATTTCATAAAGGCAATGAGAGTTTAGATACTCTCATAGTTTCTCAAAGACTGCCTTTAATAAGACATGGTCTAGGATTTAATGGAACATCTTCTTCATCTCACAATACTACTTTTGTTAAGTCAAGTGCACCTCAAACCTCCACAATTGAGGTAATAGCCCCAAGGGCTAAGAGCCTCCACAATTGAGGTAATAGCCCCAAGGGCTAAGAGCACATCATACACAAAACCCTCTATTCATAAGAAGAATGGTCAAGGGTTGCATGGCTTAAGAGAAAAACCTCAAAAGGCCAATCATGCCTTCATGTATAAAAGACATGCACCTAGGAAAGCACCTGTTAATCATGCATGTGTATGTCACTACACATAAACACCTGCTAAAAGGATGTTGAGACCAAAAAATATGTTTAGAGCTAAGCAATGTAATTATTGTCTGAGATTCAGTCACATTAACAAACATTGTTGGATAAGAAAGGTTCATTGGGAACCTTCAAGTGCTAACCCTCAAGGACCCAAGTTCGTTTGGGTACCAAAAAACCAAAATTGAATTATGACTTTATAGGTATGCCTCAAGTCCACTATAATGGATAATGCTTAGCTTGTGGATAGTGGATGCTCAAGGCATATGACTAGAAACAAAGAATTATTCAATCAAATTAAAAGTATTGATAGTGATAAGGTAACCTTTGGAAACAATGCTAAGGGTAAGGTAATTGGCATTGACTTTATTGGTATTAATAATACTACTTTTATTGAAGATGTTTTACTTGTTTATGGTTTGAAACATAATTTGTTAAGTGTAAGTCAATTATGTGATAAGGGAAACCAAGTAATCTTTATCTCAAATGAATGTCTTGTAGCCTCTTTAAGTGGCTAAGAGATATTCAAAGAAGATAGAGATGTCAATACTTACATAATAGACTTACACAAAATATCTAATCTTTTCTCTAAGTGTCTTATGACTATTAGTGATGAATCTTGGTTATGGCATAGAAGGCTTGGTCATGCAAGTATGGATTTAATTCAAAGCCTTAGCAAAGGAGAGCTAGTAAGTGGACTTCCAAAAGTCAAATTTGAAAAAGATAAGACATGTGAACCTTGCCAAAGAGGAAAACAATACAAGTCATCCTTTAAATCCAAAAATATTGTAAGTACCTCAAAGCCTCTATAACTTTTGCATTTAGATCTTTTTGGACCTACTAGAATTGCTAGTTTATGAGGTAAACACTATGCTTTTGTCATTATTGATGATTACTCTAGATTCACTTGGGTAATTTTCTTAGCTCAAAAAAGTGATGATTTTGAATCTTTTAAAAATTTTGCTAAGAGAGTTCAAAATGAAAAAGGACATTTTATTTCAAAAATAAAAAGCGATTATGGGAAAGAATTTGAAAATGAAAACTTTGAAAACTTTTGTCTAGAACATGGTGTATCACACAATTTTCCAACTCCTAGGACACCTTAACAAAATGGGGTAGTCGAAAGGAAAAAATGAATTTTAATTGAAATGGCTAGAACAATGCTCAATAAGTATGGGTTACCAACCTACTTTTGGGCCGAAGCCATCAATACTGCATGTTATATTTGAAATTGAGTTTTCAAAAGACCAATTTTAAACAAAACTTCTTTTGAGCTATGGAATAGAAGAAAACCCATGATATCATACTTTAGAGTATTTGGATGCAAATTGTTGCCCAGATATTAAGCCAAGAAGGGGGGGTTGAATTGGAGTTTCAAAAATTAAACTTTAAAATGAGGAAATAAAAAATTAAACTTTAAAATGCGAAAATAAAAAATTAATTTTAGGAGGGATAGAGAAATTTGACACAAGGATTTTTATAGAGGTTCGGGTGTTAACAAACCCTACTCCTCTCCCCAATCACAATTGGGAGTTTCACTAACACACTAAGTGTTACAATAGAATTTTACAAGCTCACTCCCAACTATGGTGTTTCTCACAATGACTCATACCTAATCTAGAAATCCCTTGTGTTTTAATGGCTCACACAATAACCAATTCCTTGTGTTTTACAGGCTCACACAAATAACCTTTTATCTTGTGTTTTACAGGCTCACACAAACAACATTTACTTTGTGTTTTACAAGCTCACACAAATAACTTTACTTTGTGATTTAAAGGCTCACACAACTAACCCTTATAAGTGTTCTACTCTTAACCCAGAAATACCCAAAACTCAATTGAGTAATAAATGATTACAGAGAGAAACACTCACAAATATTTATTGCTCAATAAATGAAGAGCAAAAATATTTTTACAGAGAATAGATATTGGTTTTCAAAGTATTGAATGTACAAATAGCTTGTAATAATATTTTGATTCAAAGTATTTGTTATCCTCTTGTACTGAATGCATAAATGACTTCCATTTATACTCCGTTGGCTGATTATAGCCATTAGGGTGTATTTAATATGAAACTAGTTGTTGTACCAACCAAATAATTGTGCTTGACATTTTTCTCTTTCATCATTCACGGGCGTGACTATGTTTGTCACAGGCGTGACATTTCTTCCCAAGCCGTGACTGAAGTGGTGACCTTGGTCATGAAGCTCTCTGAATTTTTTTGAAACATTTGGTTATGATCGTGACATACATCTTCACGGGCGTGATAAACTTTCCAGCCGTGATCCAAGTGGTGACTTTGGTCGTGAAGCTCTCAGGATGAAAATGCCATGAACATTCATGAGCGTGACATTTCAATTCACGGGCATGACTTAAATGTCCATTTCACGGTTTGTTCTTCCTTCATGGTCGTGAACTTCAAATGTTGGTTTTGGTAACGGTTAGCTCTTTCACGGGCATGACACATAGGGTCATGGGCGTGAACATGCTACTTCCTTAATTTTGTCTTTCAAGGATTTTTCTTCCAATTTTCATTCTTGCTATTTTATTCCATACCCTATTTAATAGACTTAGAAAAAACAAGTATGTTAAATACAATATTGCTATTATATTTGTTATCATCAAAATGAAGGAAATACCCCTCAAGGTTTAACACAAATGTTTAATATTAAATACCAAGGACAACCTTGGAAATTTTGCCTCTAAGTTTGATGAGCGTATCTTCTTAGGATATTCTACAACTAGAAAAACTTTTAGAGTCTTTAATAAAAGATCTTTAATTGTTAAGGAGTTTATGCATGTTGTTTTTGTTGAATCTAGTAAACTTGATCTTGTGAAAGGTAGTGTTCTTCATGACATTGTAGGTACAATAGAGAAACTTAATCTTGATCATTAGAAAGATGATGATGATCAAGAGAAACAACAAGAAGATGTATCTCTACCTCAAGCTCAAGAGCAAGATAACCAGGAGCTTCCGAAGGAATGGAAAATGACAAAGAATCACCCAAAAGAACAAATCATTAGTGATCCTACAAATGGTGCAAGTACTATATCTCATCTCAAACTTTTAGATTCTAACCTTTCTTTTGTCTCTCAAATTAAGCCTAAAAATATTAATGAGGTTCTTAATGATGAAAGTTGGGTGATTGTTATGCAAAAGGAACTCAACCAATTCAAGAGAAGCAAAGTATGAACCTTGGTTCCTAGACCCAAAGACCATCAAATCATTGGTAGTAAATGGGTGTTTAGAAATAAGTTAGATGAACAAGGTTAAATAACTAGGAATAAAGTTAGGTTGGTTGCAAAGGGTTATAATCAAGATGAAGGTATAGATTATGATGAAACCTATGCTCCGGTAGCTAGATTAGAAGCCATAAGAATACTTTTACCATTTGCATGCCATATGAACTTTAAACTCTTTCAAATGGATGTCAAAAGTGCTTTCTTAAATGGCTTTATAGAAGAGGAAGTTTATGTAGAACAACCTTCAGGTTTGGAAAGTCATAATTTGCATAATCATGTTTTTAAACTTTCAAAAGCCTTGTATGGGTTAAAACAAGCTTTAAGAGCTTGGTATGAAAGACTAAGTTCTTTCCTTTTAGAAAATAATTTTTCAAAAGGACATGTTGACACAACCTTATTTATTAAATGGCATAAGCATGATATTTTAATTGTTCAAATTTATGTTGATGACATCATATTTAGGTTTACTAATGAATTGCTTTGCTAAGAATTTGCTAAGTGTATGACTAAGGAATTTGAAATAAGCATGAAGGGCGAACTTAAGTTCTTCCTTGGTCTACAAATCAAGCAAAGCAATGAGGGCATATTCATCAACCACTTCAAGTTCTCCAAAGAGTTAATCAAGAAATTTGCTCTATAAAGGTATGATAGGATCACTTTTATATCTTACTGCCTCTAGGCCCGATATAATGTATAGTGTATGCTTATGTGCTAGATTTCAGTCTTGTCCTAAGGAATCACATTTGAATGCTATAAAAATAATTTTAAAGCATTTACAAGGAACAATGCATCTAGGCTTTATGGTATCTTAGAAATTTATCTTTTAATATCATAGGATTTTCGGATGCTGATTATGTAGGTCGTCTTTTGGATAGAAAGAGTATTTCATGCACTTGTCACTTTATTGGTGAATGTCTAGTTTCTTGGTTTAGCAAGAAACAAGTTTCAGTTGCCTTATCTACCGCTGAACCAGAATATGTGGTAGCAGGATGTTGTTGCACTCAAATCCTATGGATAAGACAACAATTAAAGGATTATGGTCATAGTTTGGACCATGTATACATCAAATGTGACAACACAAGTGCCATCAACCTATTTAAGAATCTCATTCAATACATTAGAAGTAAACATATTGACATTAGACATCACTTTCTTAGGGATCATGTTCAAAATGGAGATGTTGTGTTAGAATTCATTGATGCAAATAATCAATTGGCAGACATTCTTACCAAACCTCTTAATGAGGAAAATTTTTGTTTCATAAGAAGAGAACTTGTATGCTTGATGGATCAACATTGTCTTGATTAATTTCTTTCCAATTGTATGATGAATCATTAATCTTGAATGTTATTTCCTTCATATGATGCTTTTTACTTAACTAATTTTACGATAGGAAGTGGTTAATATGATGGAAATATATGTTTAAGGGCATAAAAACTTCTTTAGAAAACTTCTAGTCTTGTTCAAGTTAAATCCAAGATTTTCTATCGGATTGAAACTAGGGGCAAATGTGAATAAAATGAGGACAAATGATTTAAATGGAAAAAAATGATAAAAAAAATAAGTGAAAAATGTGAGAAAAAATAATAAAAGTGAAACTACGAGAAAAATAATAAAAATAAAAAGTATAATAAATATGATAAAAGTGAGAAGTGTGAATAAAATGATGAAAGTAGCAAATGTGAATTAAATGATAAAAAAATGAAAAAAAAATAAAAATGATCAAAATGACAAAAGTGAATAAAAGTAGAAAAATATGATAAAAGGATAAATGTGTAAAATATGATAAAAATGATAAATGTGAATAAAAGTAGTAGAAATGAATACAATAAAAATTATAATAAAAATGAATAAAGTGAAAATTATGATAAAAATGAAATAAGTGAAAAAAAGATAAATGTAAAAAAGTGAGAAAGTTGATATAAGTGATAAATATAATAATTATGAAAAAGTGTTAAAAATGATAGGAATAGTATAATAATAATAATAATAATAATAATAATAATAATAATAATAATAATAATAATAATAATAATAATAATAAATGTAGTAAATGTGACAAAAATAGTAAAATTGAAAAAATAGATTTTAAGTGGAAGAAAAATGTTAAATTATGTAGTTAAAAAAATAAATGAAAAATAAAAATGTTAGAAACAAAAGTGTAAATAAATGTAAAGCAATGAAAAGATTTTAAATAAATGAAAATTTAGGAACTAAAGTGAAATTTGTAGCTAATTAAATAAATGATTGAAAAAAAAAGAAGAAGAAAGAAATGAATGGTTAATTAAAGAAATAAAATAAAAATTTACTAAATTGAAAGAAATTGACAGTTCATGAGTAAACTGAAAAAACTTAAAATTAATTGAGAAAAATTGTTAAAATTAATTAAAATATTAAATAATGAATTAATAGTAAATAAAAGTAAAGTATTGATAAAAAGAATAATATATTAAAGAGAATATTTGAATAGTGTAGTGAATAAAATGTTGTATGAATGCATGAAATTATAGGTCAATGAAAATTTTTAGATTAGTAATCACCACTGAATATATTCATGCTCAGTACGTAATTATTCGATTGCGTGCAGCTAGTAGCGAGAAAGACATGAGCAAGCGTACAAAATTTGGTAGCTGACAGAAGATCGGGATAATAGTAAATTATTGTATAGAATGACATGTATATATATGTCTAGAGATGGAGTGGTACGAATAAAATTACGTGTGAAGAAGGAAATGTTTAAATGTGGTTGAATGAAAAATATTTTGTATTATATGGGTATTGTGCCCAAACATGGGCTGTGAATTGTTTGCTTTACAGGTGAGGTAGTTAGTTTACCGCTGTTATGCTGCCTAAATTTTTGAAAAAATAAAAATGATTAATTAAATGTAAATAATACTTTGGTCATTAAATTAAATTAAGAATTTTTTTTGTACACATCGGCTATAAGCGTATAAGTACGTAACGTACGTATATAAATAAGTGTTATAAGGGTGTCACACATACTTTGAATATAATTGTTATGTATGTGTTAAGTGATGAGATATACTTATGATATACCTTACATATACCTAACTAGTTAGCAAATAACTTTGCTATACGTTTTCAAATCTTGCACTCCATTATTTTATCTTAAACACTTTTTGAGAGGGAGACTTCTTAAAAGCACATATTGCTAGATTATTTATCACCATCAAAATGGGGAAGATTATTAAACCTTGAGAGATATTTTCATCATTTTAATATTAACAAATAAAATAATAATAATGTATTTAACAATGTTTTTGTTCTAAAGTATGTTAAACATGATATATCTTGATTAGAACATGAAGTAATATTGAAAGAGAACTTATGAAGATTAAAATCAAAGAAATAACAAAGTTGTGCCCATGACTAATTATGTCATGCCCGTGATATAAACTCTCCACCATTTAAAATTCACGGTCATGAAAGATCATACCAACCATGAATAGTCATACATTCATGCTCGTAAAACAGTATTCATGCTCATGATGAAACATGTCAATTTTTCCAAAGAGCTTAACGGTCAGAGTCACCACTTGGATCACAACTTGGAAATATTCATGCCCGTGAAAATATCTATCACGCATGTGAGCAAACACTTCAAATTCTCCCAAAGAGTTTTACGGCCAAAGTCACCACTTGGATCACGGCTTGGAAGAACATTCACGACCTTGACATATATAATCACGCCCGTGAATAAGGACAGAGAAATATGTCAAGCGCGAAGTTAAGAGTTAGTTCAACAGCTATTTTTGCATTAAATATACTTAAACGACTACAATTCACAGAAGGAGTATAAATGCAAGTCATTTATGAATCTCAGAAGAACAACAATTACTTTGAATCATTAATCTTGTTATAGCCTTATACATTTATTATATCTCTTAACAAACATCTATTCTTTGTAAAAACCTAATTTCTCATAATTTCTGAGCATTGTAGGTTGGTGAGTGTTTTCAATGTAACCAATTACTCAAAAGTGAGTTTGGGTATTTTTGGGTTAAGAGTGAAACACTTGTAATGGTTTATAGTGTGAGGCATAAAACATTAGGAATTGGTATTTGTGTGAGCCATTGAAAAAATACAAGGAAATTTTTGGGTTAGGTGTTAGTCATTAAGAGAAACACCATAGTTGGGAATAAGCTTGTAAAAATCCATTGTAACAATTAAAGTGTTAGTAAAACACTCTAATTTCTTGTGTTGCCCAGATATTGAACCAAGAAGAGGGGTTGAATTGGATATTAAAATTTTAACTTTTAAGTGCGGAAAGAAAAGTTAAGATAAGTAGGGATAAAAAGATAAGACATAAGAATTTTTATAGAGGTTCGGGTGTTAACAAACCCTACTCCTCTCCCCAATCTCAATTAGGAGTTTCACTAACACTCTAAGTGTTACAATGGAGTTTTACAAGCTCACTCCCAACTATGGTGTTTCTAACAATGGATCACACCTAACCCATAAATCCCTTGTGTTTTAATGGCTCACACAATAAACCAATTCCTTGTGTTTTAAAGGCTCACACAAATAACCCTTACAAGTGTTCTACTCTTAACCCAATATACCCAAACTCACTTGAGTAGTAGATTACAAAGAAAAACACTCACAAATCTATAATGCTCAGAAAATAATGAGAAAAGATTTTTTACAGAGAATTAATGTTTGTTTGAAAGTGGTAAATGCACAAATGGCTACAACAAGATTTTGATTCAAAGTATTTGCTATTCTCTTATTCTGGACTCATAAATGACTTGCATTTATACTTCCATAGTGAATTATAGCCATTTGGTTGCATTTAATGTTAAAATAGTCGTTGCACCAACTCTTAATTTCGCGCTTGACATGTTTCTTTTTCCTATTTCACAGTCATGAATATGTGTGTCACGGTCATGAATGTTCTTCCAAGTCATGACTTGAGTGGTAACTTTGGTCGTGAAGCATTCTAGAAGGATTTGAAGTGTTTGATCATGGGCGTGATATTATATCTTCACGGGTGTGAACAACCTTCCTAGCCGCGGTCTAAGTGGTGACTCTGACCGTGAAGCTCTCTGGAAAAATTTGTGATGTCTTTTCACGGGCGTGAATTTTTTTCACGGGCATGACTGATATGATCATTCACGGTTGCTATCATTCTTCATGGCCGTGAACTTTAAATGTTGGATAGTTGACGCTAAGCTTCATCACAGGCGTGAACATGCTATTTCTTCATTTTTTTGTCTTTTTACGATTAGTCTTCCATTCTCCATTCTTGCTATCATATTCCATACCCTGTTCAATAAACTTAGAAAACAAGTATGTTAAATACATTATTGTTATTTTATTTGTTATCATCAAAATGACAAAAATACCCCTAAAGGTTCAACACAAAGTTTACAAACCTTTTATCTCAATAACCATATATATATTATTTAAAATCTTATTTATTATAATTTATATGCTACTTACATTTTCCACTCATTTATAATTCCTAGCATGCCATCTTATCCTTTGACAATCATTTCACATTTTAATACATTATTCAAATATATAATTTATTCAATTAACACACAAGCATGCAATAAAGGCAAACCAAAATATATATATATATAAACCTCAATGGAGCTTTTCCAAAATCTAAAATTTGTAGCTTGTCTACTTTTGTTGCTCTTCCTTTTGTTGAGGGGCTAATATAAAAATATAATTGATTAATACCTTGTTAAAATACTTATTTTTATTATAGTTTAAATAAATAACTAAATTTTTTTCTAAACAGTCATATGACTTTTGAGGACTCTTAACTCCATAAATTTTTCTACAATCATCCAATTTATATGATTCTTATTTATAATTAAATATAACACGTAGAACTATAGCATACTAAAATTTTAGAATTTTTGAACCATTACACAATTTTTAGTATAATTTAAATGTTACTTTGTTTTCTGCCCTTAGGCTGTTTTGGAGTGCTATATTTAAAGATTTATATCTTTCACTGTGACTATTAAATTATTATGAAAATTTTTATACAATTATTTAAATTAATTTGGAACATTTTTCATGTTTACCATATGTCTAGATTCGGCCTCTAAGGTTCTCAAATACTAGAGGATTTATAACAGGTTAGGAATAGAATGACAACCTGACCAGTTCACTTGTTAAGGTCATAACTTATAAAATAAATAATATTTTTAGGTAATTCTTTCACAAAAACTTAGATACGGTATAGAAATAAAATTTTTATATTTTGAACTTTGGCTAATTCGATCTAAAAATGGTTCAAATATAAGGAGGAAATTATCGAAGCTGTACAGGTATGTTGAACCAGCTCAATCAAGGAACATTCATAGTTCACTTTACTATAACTCAACCTACAGAAGAGAGATTTCTACAAAATTTTGCAGAGACCTATATCACACATAGGTCCATAACTTTTATTCATTACATAACCTTAGATGTCGCCATTAACATGATCAAATTAAGCAAAACCGTAAGTTATTCTGTTGACATATCTCCCGAAACCATTCTCCCTCATACAAGTTTATCTCTTTATGTACCCAAAATAATTTCATGAAATTTGACATACACAAAAATCACATATATGAATAACTTTTATATTTTACACTTCTTCAAATTCAGTTTTTAAAGTAATCAAAAATAGATTAAAATTTACTACTGTAACATACCCCTAAAAGCTCTAAGTAACACAATAACAATGGAAAAGAGATTACATACGAAGAACGATGAGTGATTTTGATGCAAATATTGAGTGAGATCATGAAGAATTGGGCTGTTATTGGGAGGAAGGAAAGGGAAGATGATGAAAAGAGGAAAAATGTAGAAGTTATGATGAAATGGGGCAAATGAAGTCTTAATTGACTTCAGCGCCCCCCCTTTCTCCTGATTTTTCTCCTTTTTTTTGCTATTCTTTTTTTTTTCTGTGCTTTTTTTTTTACTTTTTATTATTATTAATATTATTGTTCACACATATATTCATATCTAATCCCCTTAATTTTTTTTACCAAAAGTACAATTTAATTATGTGGTCTAATTTAATCAAATTTATTATGTTAATCAATTTAATTTATTTTAATTTCTAATTTAGTCATTTATTCCATCTATTTAAATTTTGATATCTATCATGTGTTTTCTATATATACCACATACTTATTCTAACTTGGACTAATTAGTAGAGGTTACATTGGATGACCTACTATGAGACAATTATATGGATAATCTATTCAGATGTCAATGATAGTCTCATTATAGCAATGATGCAAGTATCCTTAGACTTTAGGTACTCAAGGATATCTTGGATACTGATTCTGCACTTTGACACAATTCCTTGTGGCTTTATGAAGGTTGTTCATAAGGTGGTGATTGGGTGCAGCTTGAGGTATTCAAAGGTAATTGGATAACCAACAAAGGATTCAACACTCATAATGGAAGGAGTGTATACCCATGGTCATTTGTTGGAGTCATTACTCGATAATCTCTGGCTGGAATGGAAATGTCATGAAGATAATCTTTAATGACATGTCTAACAGAGTAATGAGTCTTAGGGATAGGAACTAATATTACTTAGGCTAGATGTCATGTAGTCAGTCTAGTGGGAGTTGACATATATCCATACTATGAACCAAGTAGGGTATAAAATGGTAAAAGAAATAATTGCATGGAAATTGTCTATAAAAAGATTTGTAGTCAAACCATTGACTTTCTAGTCAATTGGTAGTCATGATATGTTGCTAAATACCGTTCATGACTTGTTTAAATTAATTTTTAATTTAAGTGGCCAACATAACCGAGAATCTAATGGGTCACACCCATTGGAGATGTGGAGAATTAGTAAAATTGCCTTAGATATGATCCAAAAATATGAGAGAATTATTTCAAATCAAATTGCGATGAGATCGCGGAAAAAACAGGAGAGGTCACGGGCCCACTAACTAGGTAGGTTACTGGCCTGCTAGCAAGCCAGCTGGGCATGCCCAGTAGCAGACCCATGCAGGTTTAATTGCGCGCTAATGTGCGCAATGTCGTTAGGCCATAATTGGCCTTAATTAGGCCAATTATAGCCATTACTATTCATTCAAGTCATTTTTTTTCCTCTTTTGATTTTTGATCTTCTTTCTGAATTTGATTCAAATGAAAAAGACATTAAAAGGTAGAAAAGAGACATGAAAATTTTATTTTGGGAAAAAATATTTTTTGAGACAATAATTCTCTCAAGAACATATTCAAAACTGACACTTTGAATATTGTTCAAACCATATATTTTGATAGTTTCTTCTTCATATCTTAGCGTGGATTATCGTTAGAGACATCCTAATATGGATTGTTGTGGTTTACTACAACCCAACAAGTTGAAGATTTGAATAAAAATCAAGAAATTACATGGTATAATTTTCCAACCTCTATGTTTGATAAATTAGTTTTAATGACATAAGTATGATCTTTTGTTTCGGGTTTTGAAATTTATTTTTTTGATGCATTTATGATTGAGATTTGCCTTCAAAACCCAACATTAACTACTGAAAAATCCAGTTTCATGCCTATGACTAGGTGCTCAAGGTCATGAATCTTATATCACGAACAATGTCACACCTGTGACTACATTCTTCATGCCTATAAAGTAAGTGCACAAAAAGGACATAAGTTTTTACGGCTTAGTTCATTGTTTGGTTCATAGGCAGGGTTACCCGTGATTGAGGTGTTCATGACTGTGAATATATAGTTCACACCAATGAAGCCTGTTTAAAATGATATATGTTATTTTCTTAAATGGCTACAATACAATGGCTATATACATGCCTTCATAATAATATGGTTAAAGTAAGCTTTTATGTTTTCCATTACAAGAATGTTACATGATGAATTACAACATGAACAATGTCTATTTGTTATATGTTATGACTATTTTATTGAAGTATATAAAGATGACACATGAACAAGTAAAGCCCAGACTTGATACTGAGACTAGAAGTAAGATAAATAGTATTCCATTAAGGGAGTTTATAGTACTCTAGTTATATAATACATAGAGATTCTTAAGGACAATGTGGTTTAAGCTCGAATGAGTGCCCTTAATCCTATATTGCATGAAAAAATTATATGTTTACTCAATCAATGTGGCTTAAACTCAGAATGAGCACCATTAACTTGAAGAGCCTGGACTGACACACATGATTATAGATAATGGAAGGGTGGCATAAGCTCAATCAAGTGCCTCTGTTCATAACCCGTATCTGAATAGTCCATATTAATAGTTGTTGAGCAATAATTTTAAAGTGATTAAGGAACAACATGAAATGGAAAAATAGGTTTAAAGACATAGTATACATGATTACATCGTTAAGATTTATACGTTATGGTTATAGTATTATGTCTAATGACATTTTCCTGTCTCAGAAGGTAAGGTATTTCATATGATTTGATGTATTCACTACCATGCCATGATATTTTATATGATGCTATGATTATGTATGACATTTGAATTGCCTATTGAATTTCTATGCATATATATACCACTAAGCTTTTCAGTAGCTTAGTGTGTGGGTATTTTTCCCATTCAAGTTAAAGCCCAATAGATAAAGGTAAAATTTGATCAAAAGAAGCTAGCTCAACATTAGAGACAATAAATGAGACCATACGAGGGTCAATGATCTCACATGTCACACTTTTGTATTTTTGTACATGTCATTAAAGGGGTTGTGTATATATGTCTGCAAATGAAAGAATTACATAATCTATGTCAAAGGCATGTATTTTTGTAAACTCTTAGATAAGGGCTAGTCATACTTTTATGAAATTGTGGTTTTAAATGTTAAGTCAAATATTATCATTACTTTATGCTTTATCCAAGTCATCATGGCCATGATGCAAAAAAAGGTTTTTAATTTTCACAAGTTTTCTGCATACAATTTGTGTGGCACTCATTTATTTAGCTAGACTAATCTTGCTTAGGCGAGAGGGTGCTACATGCAAACCATGCAAACTAAGGAATCTAAGCCCAACTCCTTATTTTTACTAATTTAAAACAACCTCTTTTAGGATGAGATTTTCAAAAGCTCCTTTAATAATACAACCAATGTTATTTTCCTTTCCTAATCTACATAAGGTTTTTATTTATCTCTTACTATTCTTAACTAATTTTCGATGATCCTTGGCTTCTTTTGTACATATCTATTTCTCATTATTTTATGTTCATTTCTTCTTTTGTAAGTTCACACTTTTTCTATTCCAGGTTCTAATTATAACTCTATAAACTCCTTTTTCTCATTCATTATAATACTTATTCACTTAACAAGATTTGACTAGGGTATTAGTTCATTCACCTAATGTTATGTAATTCTAATAACTCTTATTTTCTCTTTATATGCCTGATTATACTAGTTTCTTATATTTTTTTTTATTATATAACATAAATCTTGCCTATACCTTTACAACATGAGAATAAAATGACTTACTACCTTCTATCAAACTTCTACAATAAATATTCTCATGTCATAAGCCTTACTCATTTTTACGTTTCATACCACCCTACAGGTTTACACCCCACTCCCTTTCTTGCTTCCAATTGATACTTTTCTTGGTCCTTGATAATTCCATCAATGTCTCTCTTTATGATTCTTAACCTACTCCCATTAATCTTTTCCTTCACTTCTATATGGCATACTAATTTTGAATCTCAACCTTTCCTTATTAATTGGAATTTGGTGAATAAGGTGCATAGAATTAACATCATGTAGCATATGTTTAGTTTCAATTCATATAAGGAGTAACGGATCTATATTCAATATTTTTATAACAAATGCAGGCACTTTGATGCACTTGCTATTTTTCCCCAAACCTTATTAACCATTAGGTATAACTTGGAATCTTATTACCAAATCCTTTTTGAAGTGAGCCTAATGTTCTTGGTATTTTTAATAAAATTTAATTATCCTTTTAATCAACTTCTACTTAATCATTATAGATTCATTAGGTCTCATTAACTTTCAAAGATTTCATTTATAATGAAGAACTTCCTCTTAAAATCTCCCACAATAGCTTATATATAGGGTCATTATTAAGTCTTTATCACTAATTTGCCATTTATTCTTGGAGTTTCTCTAATGTTTATAGCTATTAAAACATATCTTAGATATACTGACCTTTTCTTTGCTATTATGCTCTTCATAAATTATGCTCACTCACTCTCTATAGAGGGTTTAATCTTGTTTTCTCTTATTCATTTAAGAGGTTCGAACTTCCCACTTCTCAGGGTGATACCACTCTTGATTTTTCTTCATTACTTTTGCACCTACCTATTTCAAACCTATTTTCATTTGTTCATACTCACCTTTTACTTGTCATACTAAGTCAAGTTTTTAAATTCTTCATCGATATGAATATTAGGTTAGATGTATAAATTTGTGGCTCTAAATGTTATAAGGTATACCATTTACCTTCATGTTCAGACTCTATTTCTATATTATATTCACCTTAAGGAGAAAGTAAATATTCTTAACATTCAAACTTTCGACTGCATCCCACACTCCTCGATACCTAGGTAACATTAATTTATAATCAGTTGACTTATCACTTATAAGGTTTTGTTATCTTGTAATTATTAATATCTATTTCCTCTCAATTATTTCTTCAGGGTTCATATCTTATCTTATAATATTCTATTCTATCTTATAGGATATTTCCTTAAGATAGGTGATGATAGTCGATACCTCATAAAATTGTTCACCAATAATAGAGGTTTTTCTTACCATATTTCTTTAATGGTTAGACAAATATCTGGTATACTTTTCATTTCAGCTATCTCTTAGGTATCTCCTATTAGGGATTTATTTTTACTTAATTAAAGTTTATTCAATATTTTCTATGTTAGGGAAATATAGCTTTGGGTTTTATGCTTTCCTTTTTGGATATATTTTTTATAAGCCCAACAAAATTTACACTTATTTTAAATATATTTATAGACTTCCTTAGTTATTATAGCTTTGGCTAGACACTTTTATCTTTTACTTCAACATCAAAGATTACCTTTATCTAATACTCATTATTATTCATTTAATTTTATTGTTTTCTACCATCATATTCTTTACTAACCATCCTATGTCTAAAATGATATCTTGCCTATAGGAAAAAGATTTTGTCGAGTTCTATTACACATCATGTGCTCACACTCTTACCATATTATTTATTCATAGGATTTTTGCTGTAGACCATGTCCTTTAGGATCGATTGGTATTATGTACATTTTGAGATTTCAATTTTTTTTATGTCTATCATATTTTGAATATATTTCCTTAGCTAAGTGGGGTAATATAGTGGTATAGTGGACCAAAGATTTAAATTGTATTAATATGCATAGTTTTAATGCTAACTGTTAGAGAAGTGCTCTAAAGGCAATCACCTATAGCACTTATTGTACAAATTTATTTGATTAATAAATGACTTTTTCATTAATTTGATGTTCATTTGATATATGAATTGATAAGTGATCTTAAATCAATTAATGAAGTCATTGATACATAACATAGCATGAAGGAAATCATGATGAGATCATGATATTGAGATTCTTATCATGTGTAATTATGTTAGTATGAAAATTATCCCTAGTCATAGGATTAATGAGATGGGACATTATTAATCAAGATAGACTAGCACATGTTACACTCCTTGATTGGATCGAGTAGTAAATCTCATAATCTATAAACATGAGATGTTTAAAGTTAACATGTGGATGCTTGCTAAGTGTAGCTAAGTACATTGGATGACCAACTATGAGACAATCATATGGATAATCTATTCAAATGTCAATGATAGTCTCATCATAGCAATGGTGCAAGTATCCTTAGACTTGAGGTACTCAAGGATATCTTGAATATTGATTCTGTATTTTGACATTATTCCTTGTTGCCTTAGGGAGGTTGCTCATAGGGTGGTGATTGGATACAGCTTGAGGTATTCGAAGGTAATTGTGTAACCAACAAAGGATTCACCACTCCTAATAGAAGGAGTGTATACCTATGGCCTTTTGTCATGGTCATTACTCGGGAATCTCTGGCCGAGTGGAAATGTCAAAAAGGTAGTCTTCAATGACATATCTAATAGAGTAATGAGCCTCAAGGACAAAAACTAAAATTACTTGGACTAGACGTGATGTAGTCAGTCTAGTGGGAGTTGACACATGTCCATACTCTGAACCAACTGGGGTATAAAATGGCGAAAGGAATAATTGCACGAAAATTGTCTATGGAAAGGTTTGTAGTTAAACCACTAACTTTCCGGTCAATTGGAGGCCATGATGTGTTGCTAGATACCGCTCATGACTTGCTTAAATTAATTGTTAATTTAAGTGGCCAACATAACGAAAACCTAATGGGTTACACACATTAAAGATATGGAGAATGAGTAAAATGGTCTTGGATATGATCCAAAATATGAGAGAATTATTTCGGGATGGATCGTGATGAGATCGCACGGAAAAATTGTTCGGAAGGGTCATGGGCCTGTGCAGGCTAGATAGGCTACTGGCCTACCTAGCGGGCCAACTGGGCTGCCCAGCAGTAGCCCGCAGCAGGCCCAGCACACTGCTGCCTCCCACCTGTTGGCCAACGACAGATTTTGGCCTTAATTAGGCCAATTATGGTCAATTACTATTCATTCATTTCCCTTTTCTCCATTTTTGACTTTTCATCTTTTTTTTGAATTTGATTCAAATAGAAAAGATATCGAATGGTAGAAAATAGACATGAAAATATTTTTTTCACAAAAAATATTTTTAAGACAACAAAATTATCTCAAGAACACTTTCAAAGCTAGCACTTTGAATTTGTTCAAACCATTTCTCTTGATAGTTTCTTCTTTATTCTTTGCGTAGATTATCATTAGAGACATCCTAGTGTGGATTGTTGTGGTTTGCTACAACCCAATAAAGTGAATATTTGAAGAATAAATAAGAAATTACACGGTATAATTTCTAATCTTTATATTTGTATAAATTAGTTTTAATGGAACAAGTATGATCTTTTGTTTCAAGTTTTGAAAATTTTATTTTTTCCGCTACGTTTATGAATATGATTCATTTTTCAAAGCCCAACACTAGCAAGCATTGCTATCCAATTCCTCAGGGTACTTGTCCTTCCTTAGCATGACCAGCTTGCACCCCAACCTATCTCACCCCACTGATGTCTAGTTGGTATTGTCTCTAGCCCTACCTATCTAGGTTCTCCTTCGCCCCTTTTAGTTTGTATCATTCAATTGTTAATTTCTCTCTCGAATTATGTTAGCAAATCTATCCCTAAAGTGGTATCATGCTTAGAAAATGAAATTCGGGTCAAATATGTTGGGAATCACATGAGCTAAACCCACTATCACGTTTTATGCTTAACTACTTATGGGTTCACATACCATATTTCCTTTAATTGATCAATATATGTGTCTTGTTACACATGATTCTGTATTGTTCTATTAGCACTATCTCAGCTATCAGTCATGTACATTTTGCCTTATTTCAAAACAAGAGCTTGATTTTAAGTCACTAATTCTACTAGTAGTTGCAATAGGGATGCTATCATGCTTAGTTCAACCATTTTTTTCTTGTGATATTTATCTTAGTGATGTGCCCCAAAGGCAATTACCTTAAGCACATGATGTACTCTTTTATTATTAATAAAAGGCGTTTTCATTAAATGGTATTCATTGCATATGAATTGATATAGATCCTAGACTGTTTAATGAAGTCTTTGGTATGTAACATAGCATGAAGGAAATCAAAATACGATCATGATAATGAGAACATTGTCATGTGCAATTTTGTTTATTCCTAAACTATCTCTAGTCAAAGGATTAACTAGATGAGACAATGTTAATCCGAATAAACTGGCACATGTGATACTCCTTGACTAGGTCAAGCAACTGATCTCATAAGTTGTATACATGAGATGTTTAAATTTAACATGTTGATGCTTGCTAGAGTAGCCAAATATATTGGATGACCTTCTATGAGACAATCACATTGGATATCTATTCAATATTAGTGATGGTCTCATCATAGCAATAATACAAGTGTCCTTAGACTTGATATGCTCAAGGTTATCTTGTATACTAAATGCTATGCTTTGGCTCCATTCCTTGTTGCCTCTCAGAGGTTGCTCATAAGGCGGTGATTGGGTATAGGATGAGGTATTTAAAGGTAGTTGAGTAGTTAATAAAGGATTCACCACTCCTGATAGAAGGAGAGCATACCTATGGCCGCTTATAGAGATCATTACTCGAAAATCATTGGCCAAGGTGGACATATCTTGAAACAAATATTTAAGGACATATCTAATAAAGTAATGAGTCTCATAGACAAGAACTAATAATACTTGGATTATATGTGATGTAGTCAATATAATGGGAGTTGACACATTGTCCCTACTCTGAACTGAGTGAGGTATAGTATGGTAAAACGATGAATTGCATAGTAATTGTCTATGGAATGGTTTATAATCAAACCACTAACTTTTTGGTCAATTGGGGATCATGATGTGTTGCTAGATACCGCTCATGATATGCTCAAAGTCATGTGATGATTTGAGCTGCCAAATAAATAGGAACCTAATAGGTCACATGCATATAAGGAAAGAAGGAAATGTGAAATGGGATTTGGATTGGATCTAATACATGAGAGAGATAATTAAGCAAAAAAGCTTTGCATTTACGTGCAAAGCGTTGCACGTCGCGTGTATGACAACCACGGTGCACACGTGATAGACGCAAGTGACAATTAGGGTATAAGATGTTACACGTGTTATGACCTTGGTTTCCCACATGTGATGATTTGTCATATGTATGATGATTGACAACATGTTTGTCCTAGAGCCTATCACGCGTGCGATACTTGTGATGTATTCGGATCAATTTGAGATTATGCAGAATTTCACTCTGAATAGGATGCCAAATGTGGGGTTTTAAGTGTCTAACTCTAATTATGATTAGAGGACATATAAATACCCTCAAAAGGGCTTATAAAGGGTGAAACTAACTTAGAGAAATAAAAGTTATCTCTTTTCCTTCTCTCTTAAGAGATTATCCTCAATTGCTAGCACTTTGTTGGTTGATCACCCAATCACCCTTGTGGCTGTTTCTTTCATTCTTTCATATGGATTACTATTATAGACAATTCAACCTTGATTGTTGTAGTTTGCAACAACCCAACTTGAAAAAAAGGCTCACAAGCTTGGAAGAACAAAATATTAAAGAAAAGATAATAAGCTTTTCCCATATTGATGGCATGATTCGATTTTAATATACATAGGGCATTCCATGGGTTTTGGCATTGATTAATTTTTAAGTTTTCGTTGTGCCGTGTATGAGTTGCATGTTCGAAACCCAACAATTTAGGTATAAATAGGTATAAGGACAAGATCAATCCCCTTTTACCTCTTGTTGCCCAAATATTGAACCAAGAAGGGGGGTTGAATTTGATATTAAAAATTTTAACTTTTAAGTGCAGAATGAAAAGTTAAGTTGAGTAGGGATAGGAAGATTTCACACAGGAATTTTTATAGAGGTTCGGGTGTTAAAAAACCCTACTCCTCTCCCCAATCTCAATTGGGAGTTTCACTAACACACTAGGTGTTACAATTGAGTTTTACAAGCTCACTCCCAACTATGGTGTTTCTAACAATGGATCACACCTAACCCAAAAATCTCTTGTGTTTTAATGGCTCACACAATAAACCAATTCCTTGTATTTTAAAGGCTCGCACAAATAACCCTTACAAGTGTTCTACTCTTAAACCAAAATACCCAAACTCAATTGAGTAGTAGATTACAAAGAGAAACACTTACAAATCTATAATGCTCAGAGAATGATGAGCAAAAAGATCTTCATAGAGAATAAATGTTTGTTTTGAAAATATCAAATGCACAACAAGATTTTGATATGAAGTATTAGCTATTTTCTTGTTCTGTATTCATAAATGACTTGCATTTATACTTCCATGGTGAATTATAGTCGTTTGGTTGCATTTAATATAAAAATTGTTGTTGCACCAACTCTTATTTTCAAGCCTGACATGTTTCTCTTTCCTCTTTTACGATCGTGAGTATGAGTGTCATGATCGTGACTGTTCTTCCAAGCCATAACTTGAGTGGTGACTTTGGCCGTGAAGTATTCTGGAAGGATTCGAAGTGTTTGATCATGGGCGTGACATTATATATTCACGGTCGTGAACATCCTTCCTAGCCGTGGTCCAAGTAGTGACTCTGGTCGTGAAGCTCTCTAGAGGAATTAGTCATGTCTTCTCACAGGCGTGACTTTCTTTCACGGTCATGACTGATATGATCATTCACGATTGCTATCATTCTTCATGGTCGTGACCTTTAAATGTTGGACATTTGGATAGTTGGCGCTAAGCTTCATCACGGGCGTGACATATAAGGTCACGGTTGTGAACATGTTATTTCTTCATTTTTTGTTTTTTTTTAAGGTTAGTCTTCCATTCTCCATTCTTGCTATCTTGTTCCATACCCTATTCAATAAACTTAGAAAACAAGTATGTTAAATACATTATTGCTATTTTATTTGTTAGCATCAAAATGATGGAAATACCCCTTAAGGTTCAACAATCTCCCCCTTTTTGATGGTGACAAATATTCTAGCAATATGTTCTTTTGAAAAGTCTCCCCCTCAAAAAATGCTTAAGATAAAAAATTATTGAAGTGCAAGAATTGTAAATAATGATGAAGTGTAGCATCAAAATATGCTTCCTAGTTTTAGGTATATGCAAGTTATTTGCAAGGTATATCCAATGTTTACCAAATTTTTACTTAAGATAGGTTAAGTATATGCAAAGTATATTTAAGGTATATTTAAAGTATATCAAGTGCATATTCATTCATGTAACTTGCATCAAGGTATATGCAAAGTATACTTAAGGTATATTTAAGGTATATCAACTCATTTGCATACTTACATATGCATTTGATTCAAAATATGTATTGCATTTAACTTTAAATATAATATATTGCTAGGTTCTCCCCATTTTTTCATCAACAAAAAGAATAACTAAAAGATAAATCATAATGGAAAACAAAATAAATTATATTAATATAAAAAGGCAAATACAAAGATTTGAAAAGAAATTGAAAGTCCTACATGAAACAATCTAAAAAATAACATAGCTAACATCTAGTCCAGCTAGATTTTGAGTTGGACATCCCATCTCTAAGGCGAGCTACTTCCGCCTCGAGGCTCTCCATGCGAGACTCCATGAAATCCTTGAGGTTCTCTAACCTCTTATCCATCGAAGCCTGCAATTGCTCAAATAGTGGTACCAAGAGATCAACCACTTGCTAAGCCAAGTTTGGTGTGGAGACAGAGGATTGTCCAATTTTCTACTCAACCTCTAGAGGCACCATCTCAACTCGAACTCTCTTCCTCTACTGGATTCCTTGAAGGCCAGCTTTGAAGTCATCCGAGTCATTGTCCTCCCAAATAATCTCACTAGCAGTGTTGGTGAAGTGGTAGTAGATTTTGTTCTCATGTACTATACGAACAACCGCTTCCATTTTGATAAAGGACTCGACGTCTAGTCGATCTTGATGATGTGCTGGTACAAGGTTGAAGTGATGCTCCTCTAGCTTTAAATACCCCAGCTTGATAGCAAGGTGAGTCACGTACCCACCAATCAGAATGTCTTCGAAGGGCTTGGTGGCAATTGACAGAAGATGGTTTGCAAACCATCGAGATAAAGCCACTGTTAGGCCTCTTCGGGCCATCTCCAGGAGAAAGAGCTCGGACTTCTGAATCGATCCATTGTTGTCTCCTCTGGAAAAAATGCTATAGGTTAGAAGCTTATGCAAGTACTTATGCATTGGGGATCAAAGGTGGGTGTTTTTCTTCTTTTTGATGTCCCAGCTGCAGTCAAGCCCAAAGTGAGTCCATGCCTGAGTAACATAGAACTCCACCTCACTCTCATTTAGGATACTATCAGACGGAAGGTTGAACATGTCACCAAACTCTGTGGTAGAGAGGGTGTTTGGATGCTTGCAAAGTTGAAATTTCATTGTGCCGGTAGGAGAGACTTTTAGGGTGCTGAGGAACTCTATAGTTGGTTCCCTCAGCGTCAATTGATGAATATTGATGAAATCTTTCAAATGACAAGCCTGGATTTGTTCCATCATGCTTGTCTCGAGTCCAAGTGTTCTGATAGTTTTCCACTCAAATGATCGAGAGAAAAAGAGCGGTCTTTTCTTGAGAACCAAGTATTTTGGATGACAGTGCTCCAGAATAATGTTTAGAAGGTAGTCCATGTACCTTCTTAGAGCATGAGACTTATTTCTGGTACATTTGGAGGACCCGGTTTCCATTTTTTATTGAGAAATGTACTTTTGAAGAGTGAAAAATTTGATGAAAATTTTGGAGTAGAACCTAAGGTGTTTTGATTTCTGAAGATGGAGATAGTTTTTGAAGATATTTATAGATTGAATGAGTTGCTAGGGGGCCGGAATCTTCAAAATGGTATTCAATGGTGATAAATGAGAGAAGTTGGAGAGTTTGAAATGAGAGAAATAACAGCAGAATCGTTTTATAGCCGACATCTTCACGGGCGTGAAAACTAGGTCACGGGGGTGAAATGTCATATTCACGGTTTGCTGAAAAGACGCTCTACCCATGAAGAGAGAGGTGAAACTATTTACGATCATGATGGTGACAAACGAGTCATGGGTGTGAAGTACAATCTTCACTACTTGTGATCGTAAAACAGAGTGTTACACAAAGCGTGAATGCTTCTGTAAGTTTTTGGTGGAAATGTTCACGGTCGTGAATAAGCGTCACGGGGGTGAAAAAAGGGTTTCACAGGGGTGATAGAAAAAGGTTATGGGCGTGAAACATAGTCTTCACTACCTTCAGCCGTGAAGCATGTTGTGAAGCAAGTCGTGAAAGCTACTGGAGCTTTTGGGGATTTTGATCACGACCGTGAATATATGTCACTGGCGTGAATTGCCTAAAATACTCATTAAATAAAATTAAGTCTAAAACAAGACCAAAGCATTTCTAAGGCGCTTCTATCCCCTATAACATATATTTCTATCAAATTAGCTACCTCATATCTAAAAAGATGAGACAAAAAAGAAAAACAAGATTATCAATCAAAGTTCAACAATTTTAGCAATCATACAGTTAATCCATCAATCATACCAAACTCTCTTCTTATAAAATTAAATCTTTCCTCATTTAGAGACTTAGTGAAGATATTTTCCAATTGATGGTCTGTGCTTATAAATTCCAATACAACATCTCCATATTGAACATGATCTCTAATAAAATGATGTCTTATGTCAATATGCTTATTTATAAAGTGTTGAATCAGATTCTTAGATAGATTTATAGCACTACTATTGTCACATTTAATAGGTATATAGTCCATACTATGACCATAATCCTTAAGTTGTTGTTTCATCCAAAGGATTTGTGTACAACAACATCCTGCTGCCACATACTCCGCTTCAGCGGTAGAAAGAGCAACTGAAACTTGTTTCTTACTAAACCAAGAAACTAAAAATTCTCCAATAAAGTGACAAGTACCTGAAGTACTTTTTCTATCTAAAAGACTTCCAGCGTAATCAGCATCTGGATATCCTATAATGTGAAAGGATGAATTTCTAGGATACCATAAACCTAGATGCAATGAGCCATGTAAATATTTTAAAATTCTTTTTACTGCATTTAAATGAGACTCTTTAGGACATGATTAAAAGCGAGCACCTAAGCATACACTATACATTATGTCGGGTCTAGAGGGAGTAAGATATAAAAGTGATCTGATCATACCTCTATAGAGCTTTTCATTAATGCTCTTACCCTTTTCATCCTTGTCCAATTTTGTTGATGTGCTCATTGGAGTCTTGGCATTCTTGCATCCTTCCATTCCAAATTTCTTAAGTAAGTCTTTGGCATATTTGGATTGATTGATGAATATGCCTTCATTGCCTTGTTTTATTTGTAGATCGAGGAAGTATTTTAGCTCACCCATCATGCTCATTTCAAATTCCTAGTCATACACTTAGCAAATTCTTGATAAAGCAATTCATTAGTAGACCCAAATATGATATCATCAACATAAATTTGAACAATTAGAGTATCATGCTTATGCTTTTTAATGAATAATGTAGTGTCAACATTCCTTTTTGTAAAATTATTTTCTAAGAGAAAAGAACTTAATCTTTCATACCAAGCTCTTGGGGCTTGTTTCAAACCATATAAAGCTTTTGAAAGTTTAAATACATGGTTGGGCAAATCATAGCTTTCAAAAACTAGTGGTTGTTCTACATAAACTTCTTCTTCTATAAATCCATTTAAAAAGGCACTTTTTACATCCATTTGAAAGAGTTTGAAATTCATGTGGCATGCATATGCTAAAAGTATTCTTATGGCTTCTAATCTAGCTACATGAGCATAGGTCTCACCATAATCTATTCTTTCTTCCTGATTATATCCTTTTGCAACCAACCTAGCCTTATTCCTATTTATTGAACCTTTTTCATCTAGTTTATTTTTAAATACCCATTTGCTTCCTATGATTTGATGCTCTTTGGGTCTAGGTACTAAGGTCCATACCTTACTTCTCTCAAATTGGTTGAGTTCCTCTTGCATGGAAATCATCCAACTTTCATCATTAAGAGCCTCATCAATATTTTTAGGCTCAATTTGAGAAACAAAAGCAAGGTCAGAAACTAAATGTTTGAGATGAGATCTAGTACTTACTTCCCTTGTAGGATTAGCAATGATTTGCTCTTTGGGGTGATCTTTTGTCAATCTGCATTCCTTTGGGAGCTCTTGCCTATTTTCCTCTTGAGTTGGAGGTATAGAATCATCTTGATGTGAATCTTCTTGATCATTTTCTTCTCTTTCTTTTTCAAGATCAAGTCTTTCCATGGTGCCTACATCATCATAAAAAATACTACCTTTCACAAGATCAAGTCTACTATATTCATCAAAAACAACATGCATAGATTCTTCAACAGTTAATGACTTTTTATTATATACTGTATATGCTTTGCTAGTTTTAGAGTATCCTAAAAAGATACCCTCATCAGATTTAGAGGCAAAATTTCCAAGGTTGTCCTTGGTATTCAATATAAAGAACTTGAATCCAAATACTCTAAAGTATGATATCAAGGGCTTTCTTCCATTCCATAGCTCAAATGAAGTTTTGTTTAAGATAGGTCTTTTGAAAACTTGATTTGATATATAACATGCAGTATTTGTGGCTTCGGCCCAGAAGTAAGTTGGTAAACTATACTCATTGAGCATTGTTCGAGCCATTTCAATTAAAGTTCAATTTTTCCTTTCGACTACCCCATTTTGTTGAGGTGTCATAGGAGATGAAATATTCTGTGAAATGTCATGTTCAAGAAAAAAGCTTTCAAAGTTTTCATTTTCAAATTCTTTGCCATGGTCACTTCTTATTTTTGAAATACAATATCTTTTTTTCATTTTGAACTCTTTTAGCAAAATTTCTGAAAGTTTCAAAAGTATCACTCTTTTGATCTAAGAAAATTACCCAAGTAAATCTAGAGTAATCATCTATGATAACAAAGGCATAGTGTTTACTTCCTAAGCTTGCAATTCTAGTAGGTCCAAATAAATCTAGATGCAGGAGTTGTAGAAGTTTTGAGGTACTTACAATGTTTTTGGATTTGAAAGATGACTTGTATTGTTTTCCTCTTTGGCAAGGTTCACATGTCTTGTCTTTTTCAAATTTTACTTTTGACAGTCCCTTTACCAGCTCTCTTATGCTGAGGCTTTGAATTAAATCCATGCTTGCATGACCAAGCCTTCTATGCCACAACCAAGATTCATCATTAGTAGTCACAAGACATTTAAAGGAATGGTTAGATATTTTGTATAAGTCTATTATGTAGGTATTGACATATTGGGTCTAAATATGCTTTTTGGTCTTACAATGCTCTTGAATGCCATATTTCTATTAGATTGAATTTGAGAACAATGGCATGCATAATCATGATGAATTAGTGCTTTTCTAGGTGCATGCTTCTTATACATAAAGGCATGATTAGCCTTTTGAGGTCCATTTCTTAGGCTTACCAATCCTTGATTATCCCTCTTATGTATAGAAGATTTTGTGTATTTTGTGCTCCTAGCCCTTGGGGCTATTACAGCAAATGTGGAGATGTGAGGTTCACTTGACTTAACAAAAGTAGTACTGTGAGAAGATGATGATGTACCCTTAAATCCTAGAACATGTGTAGTTAAGGGTGGTCTTTGAGACACAATGAGAGTATCTAAACTCTCATTTCCCTTGTGAAATTTTGAAATAGAGTTTCTAAGTTCCTCAACTTCATTTTTCAAAGTATTGTTTTCTTTAAGAAAGGATTTCGTTTAGGATCTTGAAGAGTATTCATCTAATGACTTTTGAAGAGAATCATTAGATGATTTAAGCTTAAAGTTCTCCTTTTCTAAAGCTTCCATTTTAATTTTCAAATTAGAAATGTTATTCTTATAAGTATTGAATTTACTTCTATATTTCTCTAGTTCTAGATTTAATACTTATATTAGGCTTTGCTCATCATCATCTTCACTATTACTATCATTGTCACTACTATCATTATTGAAATAGTATGAGTGAAGTGATCCTACCTTATCCGAGATGTTTGATCCTCTATAGCCATGAAGCATAGGTTGACCTCTTCACTTTCATTGTCATCTTTTTCACTTGAAGAGCTTTCGTCATCCCATGTGGCTTTGTGACCTTTCTCCTCATTGTCTCTTTGGTATTTGCTCTTGTGATTCTTGAGCCTTGGACATTCAGGTTTAATATGTTATTTCTTCCCACATTCATAGCACTTTACCTCCTATTTACTTCTTTGTGCATCATTAGAAGTCTGTTTGAGGTTTCTTTGCTTGAATTTTCTAAAGTTGCTCATTCTCTTCTCAATAATTCTTTTCAGCCTTCTTGAGAGCATAACAATGTTCTCATTTGCATCATCACTCTTTTCTTCATCATCTTCAACTTCCTCTTAAGATTTTGAAGTAGAGGCTTTTAGTGCTAGAGACTTTCTTTTTTCTGGCTCTGCTTCAAGCTCTCTATCTCTTTTCACTGCCATTTCATGTGTAAGAAGTTTGCCAATAAGCACATTAGTATTCATGATGCTCATGTCTTCATTTGCCTCTTCTATACTGGTAACTCTTGAACTGTAATCTTTGAGAGGAAGACTTCTTAGGATTTTGTTATTAACATCTTCCAAGCTCAAGTGTTTCCCAAGTTTTCTCATGCCATTTATGATGGCTAGAAGACGGTTGGTCATGTCAGTAATTGACTCATTGGATTTCATCTTGAATAGCTCATACTCTGAAGTAAGAAGTTGAATCTTCTTGGATTTAACTTGCTTTATTCCTTCATGATAGTTTTCCAATGTTTTCCACATGCTGTAAGCAGTTGGACAGTGTTGTATTCTGCCAAATTCTTCAATGGATAATGAGCTTGAGAGAATTGTCATTGCCTTCTTGTTTTTGAAGTTTGCTCTTCTTTGAGGCTCTATCCAATCATCTCTTGACAAGATTTCTTCTTCACCATCAACTCTTCTTCTAGTTGGTGGTGTCTATTCTTTCCAAATACTATCCCAGACTTCAATTCCTTCACTATCCAGATATATCTCCATCCGAAACTTTCAATGATCATAATTTGATCCATCAAAGTAAGGCTTGAGACTTTGGAATCCTTCATTGGTCATATCTTGATCTTTGCTAGCGTTGTTTAGGCTTCGATGCTAGACTTAGCTCTGATACTAATTGTTGCCCATATATTGAACCAAGAAGAGGGGTTGAATTGGATATTAAAAATTTTAACTTTTAAGTGCGGAATAAAAAGTTAAGTTGAGTAGGGATAGGAAGATTTCACACAGGAATTTTTATAGAGGTTCGAGTGTTAACAAACCCTACTCCTCTTCCTAATCTCAATTGTGAGTTTCACTAACACACTAGATGTTACAATGGAGTTTTACAAGCTCACTCCCAACTATAGTGTTTCTAACAATGGATCACACCTAACTCAAAAATCTCTTGTGTTTTAATGGCTCACACAATAAACCAATTCCTTATGTTTTAAAGGCTCACACAAATAACACTTACAAGTATTCTACTCTTAACCCAAAATACTCAAACTCACTTGAGTAGTAGATTACAAAGAGAAACACTTACAAATTTATAATGCTCAGAGAATGATGAGCAAAAAGATTTTCACCGAGAATAAATGTTTTTTTTGAAAATATCTAATGCACAAATGGCTTACAACAAGATTTTGATCTGAAGTATTAGCTATTCTCTTATTCTAAATTCATAAATGACTTGCATTTATACTTTCATGGTGGATTATAATCGTTTGGTTGCATTTAATACGGAAATAGTCGTTGCACCAACTCTTATTTTCGCGTCTGACATGTTTCTCTTTCCTCTTTTACAATCATGAGTATGAGTGTCACGGTCGTGACTGTTCTTCCAAGCTGTGACTTGAGTGGTCACTTTGGCTGTGAAGCATTCTGGAAGGATTTGAAGTGTTTGATCACGAGCGTGATATTATATATTCACGGCCGTGAACATCCTTCCTAGTCGTGGTCCAAGTAGTGACTCTGGCCGTGAAGCTCTCTGGAGGAATTAGTCATGTCTTCTCACGGGCGTGACTTTCTTTCACAGTCGTGACTGATATGATCATTCAGGGTTGCTATCATTCTTCATGGTTATGAACTTTAAATGTTGGATAGTTGGTGCTAAGCTTTATCACTGGCGTGACATATATGGTCACGGGCGTGAACATGTTATTTCTTCATTTTTTGTCTTTTTTAAGGTTAGTCTTCCATTCTCCATTCTTGCTATCTTGTTCCATACCCTATTCAATGAACTTAGAAAACAAGTATGTTAAATACATTATTGCTATTTTATTTGTTAGCATCAAAATGACAGAAATACCCCTCAAGGTTCAACACCTCTCTTTTTGAAGAGTCTAGCACAATTCAAGGTCGTGCCTCTCATTTTGCTTAAAATAGTGATCCACTTTAAAGTGCAACAACTTATTAGTAACTTTTATGGCATGCTTATACTGACATGTATGCATGTGCATGTCTTATCCTTTACTGACTCAGAATTGCCTAAACCAGGCTCTGATACAATTAAATATAACATCCCCTTGTCCTCTTGTACTTTAGTCATGTAAAATGGTGTCTTCAATTGACTAACTGATTGCTTGCATAGGACTTATAGACATATAACACATATAAATCAATTTATAATTTATAATGAGAATAAATAATCTTTATAAATATATGTGAACAGTACTTTTATAAACTATAAACTGGTATTTGATTTTATTTGCAAATGTATTTATTTTAAAATATACAAAATGCATAAAAAGTAGAATTCCTTTATGAGCATGTTATTATTATCATTGTTTCTGTTACTGCAATACGTATATGGTGAAATCATTGAATCTGCAAACCATTGTCTATCCATACTCCGCCTTCGCTAGGCAACTCTAATCTTTCATAAGAGGTAACAAACTCTCACGCTGAATTTTAATTCAGTTATGCAAATCTTATAGTAATAGTCATTTAAAATATAATATTGGAAACTCTAATTTATTTCAAAAAAAATGTCGCAGCGAGAAATAATTATAAATAAATATTTTCTTTTAAAATATAAATTTTATTGATTATAAATGGATGCATCACATTATCGTTTAAACATAAAATTTCATCTTACATATACATAACATATAATCGTTTGTACTTAAAAGTTTTATTCCACTAGTGATATCGCAAATCATGAAAAATATTCGCCAAAAGAAACCGCATTCACTCACTTAACAAATTTTTTATCATACCCATATATTAAGATGTCATAGTCCTGCTCTTAGGGAATCATGGGGGTATCAAACAATAAATGCACCAATCATATGGTCAAAGACATTCACATGACCAAAGTCTATTTTACATGACCTAAGACCATCATATGACCAAAGATAATTTCACACGACCAAAGACCTATACATGGCCAAAAAATAATCACTCTATTGGTATGTCAATAAGATCCTAATCAAGTCTAGGCTAATATATGGACTAAAATTAGAAAAATCTCAAAAATCATTTTATTTCATTTCAAACAGTTATAAATTAACAATTTTTCAATAATTATTTCATAAATTCATTTCAATTCATATAATCATTTCTCAAAACAAAATTTCATTTCATAACACATTTTTATTTTATAACACAAATATATATAAATTTTGAAACTAATATAAATGCAATAAAGGTTATTTCATAAAACTTGGTCAAGCACATTTCATAATATAATACAAATTATTTTTAATATTATAATTAAATTAAGTACATATTTGATGATTACTATAAAAGTTTCCACAAATTTAGATATAGGCTTTTCTCATATCTACTAGGTCCTTGTCGTTGTCTCACACAAGTTTCCATGGCATTAACATGCGTGATATAAATTATTTAATAATTAACTAACTACATACACTCGTTTACCTTGCGATACGTACTGTTCACTCATAAGGACTTGATTGTCATATATTCCAAAATTAAATTATGTGTTTGCCATTACTCAACCTTGCTCCAATTTCACAATCTTGATCTAATTTAAATTACTATTCTACAATCCAAATATTTCTCTTAATACATTTGTATGTTAAGCTCACATTCACAAATTTTGGTTCACTTAAACTTCAATTTTCATAAGCTAATTTTCAAGGCTTTATCTCGGCCAAGTTTAGATTTAGGTACAATATTCAATATAATTAATCCAAATTCAAATTCCCAACTATGTGTCTCGGCATAATGGTTTCTCAACCAAAATCCTCTTATTTAAAATTCTAAACCAACCAATTTAATTATTGCTTCAATTTATTTTATTCTTATTAATTATATTTAGTTTTCGATCCCAAACATCATCCCCAAATTAATAGCCTATTCCAATTTAGGTCTCAAAATGAATTACAATCCTAAAATTACTTTTAGGCATATCAGTTTCTTATTACCAAATCAAACTTCTCAAATCTCTGAATCTTCTCCCATTTCTCAATTTCAGAGGTTTTAATTAATCAAATTTTCATATTAAAATCTATCTTAACATAAACATTAAGGTCTTAATTAGATGAATCTTTAACTTATCCAAGTTTTAAATTCATTCGTAATATTCTCGGCTTCACTAAGTTCGATCCCTTTTTGTGTTGACCCAAAAACAACTTAACAAATACCAATTTTTCTCTTCCTCTAATGTATCAACCAAGACCACAAACACCCTTCACCAAAACAAGCCTCCTTTATTCATGTAACATAATCACAAGATTTCTCCTTGCATGCTTTGGTCTAAGCAATTCCCTCATAATCCTGACATCAAACGCTCAAGAAGTTGGAGAAATACAAGAAAGGATTTAGAACGGATATCAAACTAAATGAGAAAAGTACAAGATTACGTAGCGTTTATCAATTTTTAAAGAGAAGAAAGAAGAAATTGAAAAGAGGGTCTCGGCCATACCTTCCTAAACTCAGTTCCATTAGGCTACCCGTGACCACTTAGCTTCAATCCTTCTCCTTAATGCTTAGAATCCCACAAGAAAATTCATCTTTAAGCTTTCTAGCCAAAACCGACCATCACCAGCTCCCTTCCTAGCCTTTTGTGCCTCGGCCTCAACTTAGAAAAGGATGAGGACTTGGTCTTTTTATTGTCTCAAAGCAAATCTACTCAAAGCCGCACCTTCCTAACTCACTACCTTGCTTGACCGTGGAGATTACATAGGAAAAATGCAAGAATTTGAAGGCGAGATAGGGAAAGAATAGTCTCAGGTTTGCAAGGGTGAACGGTAATATCACAAGAAATCAGAAATATTTGTACCCATCTCATTTTTTTTATACCTTTTATACCTTGATTTGAAAAGAACTTGGTGCATGGTTGACATGTGTCAATGTGAATGTCATGATTTATGTTAATTAATATTAGTTTAATGTAATTAATTATAATCATTAGTTAATTTTTACTTTTGATCCTCCAATGTTTGATTATTTATATTTTAACCACATCATATATTTCGTTTCTTTGATTTGGCGTCAAAAATAATTTAATATCCGCAAGTAAATATATCAAAGTTCACATAATAATTTATCGTATATATTGGTACTCTCAATTTGGCGATTGTGATATCAAAACAAAATCGTGTTTTTCTGCACTCTTGTAGAATTGTACTTTAAATTTTATTTTTCAATTTGATGCTCTAAATATTAGAATTTTGACACAAAATTATACAAACAGGTATGTCTTAATATTATCTACATCTCAGTATCCTTAGTTACAATTTACTGATAGGGCAAAAATCACATGATTTTCTATCTAGCTCCAATTCCTATACTTTCATGCAAAATTTAACATATCCTTTTCGTAATCAATTTTATCATTTTGTATACTGTCTGAATTTATACTCCGTTGTATCACCTCTTTGCAATTGTAAACACGCTAGATTTCTATTTAATCTGACGCATATAGTCATAAAACGTGCATGTTGGTCAAAGTCTAAACAGATGGACGTGACACTAACACTTGCCCAAAAGTTAACGAAGGAACATAGAAATGATTAGTTACAAGATTATTTGTCCCTACACATTAAAGCATGTACACAAGTAACTAATCTCATCCCAAACAAGATAAACAAAAAGTGTTATGTCACCAACCTTCAGATACTTGTCATTTAGCTCTTTCTCTTGGTCTTCTTTTCTATCTACTCTATCCTTGGCCTCAAACTGTATGTGAGAGATAAAATATCCACACTCTAAGCTTACCTCACTTAGCAGTACATAACAAAATATTAAATATAATAATAAGTATATGCATTATCATTTTCTTCTACATGCCAATATGTATGCATGAATATGTGATTTTTCACAAACATAAACATTTATCACTGCATATGAACCATCCACCACTTACCCAATGTTTCAGCCATTTACCTTCATCACTTTCTTTTTTTTTCTTTTTTTTTTCATTATTTCTTTATTCTATTATTTTACTATTTACCCATTAACTCTAGACATGACTAAAAATGGATGCGAGCATATATCGGCTCACTCCAGAGTCACTCAAGTCATTTGCCTTAGGAAAAACAATACTATGCTCATATACGACTTCAAGGGAGCTCCTCCGAGCTTTATCTTCAATTTCATAGGTCTCACTCCTGTATAGTCAATCCTAAGTCTTTATAACATATCATCTCTGCTAACTCTAGTCCTAGTCTGAGTATTAGACATTAAAATTCACATTTTAAAATCTTAAATTTATCAAACCCATATCTAATTCATGCAAGTATATCATCTCAATAATCATTGATCAAATTGAATCAAATTGGAGTTCATTTGATTAATTAAACATAAATTTAATAAATCATTATTAAATTCAACCATAATCGATTAAATTTTAATTAATTGGAGTTCAATTGATCAAATTGAATCATATTAGAGTTCATTTAATTAATTGAACTTAAATTTAATTATTAAATTCAACCTTAATTGATTAAATTGTACTTCAATAATGATTTCAATTGATCAAATTGAAGTTCAACATTAATTTAAAACTTTAATTGAACTTTAATATATTAAATTGAATATATTAATTATTTGATTAATCCAATGACAAAGGAAGTCTTAATTACTATTATACATTATATATATTAATTCAAAATATATTTTTTAATATTTATAATAATAATAATAAATCACTGTTTGTGGTCATTAAATTATGACCATATGTGGTTGCAAAATCTTGCGCCAACTTGTAGCACCAAGCATAGCGGCCAAATATTGTGGTCGCAATATGATTGTAAATTGATCGCTATGTAATCACTCTCTTAATTAATTTATATTGGTCTTTCATGATCATAATGTGATCTTAAATTGATCGCTATGTAGAGACTACATTTATGTGGTTACTAATTGTGGTCGTTATTTTTTTTTTCTGTATTTGATAAATTTTGCTTCAAATTTGGGCAGATTAAATTTGCATCATGCTCCAACTTGAGGGGGATGAAGGAAAGTACGCTTGTTATCGATTCACAACAACAATTCAACTCAACTCAACTCAGGCAATGTGTAATGAACATTCAGTGAAAGAGAAAGGAGGACCAATATTGCTACAGTGGAGCTCACAATAGCAGATTAATGTTTATTTATTTTAATACGCACCGTTTAGCTGTGGAGGGAATTTAAGTTAGTTTGTTAGTGTTGTCTCCTCCTTTTCTGTTCCAACTTGTATATAAGCAAAGATTAGCTTTGTATTATAAGTAATGAAATCATTTTCTTTAGTATAGTTTTCCTCTCTTGAATGAGCGGTTATTTTCTTGCTGATACTCGAATAAGAATGATTATATCAGTTAAATGATCATATAATATTTAATTTTGCAAAATTACATCATCTTAATTAGACTTATAATACACACCATAGTTTTTATTGATGAATCTCATTTTAGAATTATATATATATAGATATATATATATATATATATATATATATATATATATATATATATATATATATATATATATATATATATATATATATCTGCCTTCTATCATTGTTGAGGCATGATTTTGTTTGCTTAACGTATAATTTTATTTGAGCAATTTGATGTTTTTTTCACGCTCACATATATTTTTTAAATATTACTTTCAATTAATTATTTTTGTTACTCATTTTAAGCCTCATAATTTTTATATTGCTACCATTTTCAAAAGTAAAATGATGGAAATAAAAAAAAATAAAAAAAGGAAGAAAAAAATAATCATACAATATGTTGTAT
The DNA here is from genome assembly GCA_023653625.1 of Triadica sebifera. Taxonomy (NCBI): domain Eukaryota; kingdom Viridiplantae; phylum Streptophyta; class Magnoliopsida; order Malpighiales; family Euphorbiaceae; genus Triadica; species Triadica sebifera. The sequence continues at coordinate 11,931,307 of CM042904.1, forward strand.
CAACTAAATTTAATTTTCGTGAATAAATAGTTTGAAAGGATTATCTAATAAACTCATTATTTTTAAGAAAAAGAACTACTCAGAAATTCATGTGAGAGAACTTAAATTAATATAACTCAAAGGTAAGAATATTAATGATAATAATAAACTCAATATCGATCATAAGGAAGCTTCTACTACTTCTATTTAAGAGCCTATTATTGTATGATAGGGCCTACTCAACTAACATAATTACTCTGAATTCTAATTCTGAAATATATCTCATTTTCCTTTCTTTGAAACGCGCAGCTGAATTTCAATTTGTCAAAGCATCATTCTTCCTTCTTTTCTTTTCTTTTTTTTTTTTTTTTTGTATTTTACCTTCTTTTCTTAAGCAGTTTATTCCTCACATGTTATTGGTTTTCCTTGTACAAAACCAGAGATTTAAGTTGCAATATCCCTACTATGTTTTGGAAATTTTACGTACACAGAAAAACTATAAATGTTATTGTTTTCTTGCTTTTTGGATTTCTTTCTATAATTTCCAATAAAGAAAATTTTGATTTAAAGATCTGTTGATGTTGTAAATGTCTATGGAATTATAAATTTGTTGCATAATAAAGTATTGTCATTAGCTTCTGTTGATTTTTGAATGTTTTTAGCTATGTGATTCTATGACTATTTGATACCTTCCTTAAGTTGCCAAATTCAATTGATTGCATTGAATGTATTTTATGGGTATTTGCATGGCAATAAGCAGACAAGGTCCATTCTCCATGAGCTCGGGAACGTGACAAGGCTTCACTACTTGTATATCAGCTTTGCTATTATTTTTCTATAGCTATATATTTAACTGTTAATGCTGAAATGACATTCTTTTTAGATGTATATGGGTTTTAAAAATGGAGTCATCATTTTTTAGCAAAACAGTTTACAAGAATGGCTCAGGAGATTCTTAGCCATTTGTTTTTTTTGTAAATTTGTATTGTAGCAATTTTGATATTATTCATTAAGATTAGAAAGTAGAACAATAGTTATAAATATTCCATAAAGAATGTTGCCTTCCCTTTTCAACAATATTTGTTCCTTTGCATGACTACATTATTTTTTTGTAGCTATATTTTGGATGTAAATGCATTGACATTTTTAATAAATAAATTGATTTTTTAATAATTATAATATTTTATAATTATATAAAAAATATTTTAAAAAATACCAATATATTAGTGACCATACAAATTGTGGTCGCTACATTTAGCGACCAGAAATGCAATAGCTAAATAAAGAAATGTTTCATGCATTTTCTAACTATATTAGCGACCATTTCTTGTGGTCGCTAAATGGTTGCCCATGTCTCATCATGGTCAGGAATTACCGACTACAAGTGATCATTTTGCGACCACAAAGTTGGACATTGTTTTAGTGACCACATTCAATCTGAGCAGCTGTAAAGGTTTAGTGACGAATATTTTAGTGACTATCTTTTGCGGTCGCCCTGTGGTCATTGAACTGCTTTAGCGACCATTTTGAGTGGTTGCAAATTTGAGTTTTATTTTGTAGTGGAAAAAAAGAATAAATTTATGAACCAATAACACAAGTCATGCTGCAAAACATTTTCAGTCAACCTGCCACTTTATAGATTACCACTAACTAGGAATACATATTTGAACGTCTTCACCTATTCATAAAAAGACTCACCACCTATAATTTAACCTTATAAAAGGTCAAACACTAATAACTTACTAACACTGCTAGTTAATCAAAAGGTTTTTGTTCTTGCAACCCTTCACTTTCCAAGAAAAAACACAAAAATCATAGTGTTGATTTCATTACCGAGTTCTTAAATAAAAACCTAAAACAATTCACAATGAATGAATTAAATTATGAGCACAAAGGCCTTGGTTCTTGCATGCATTCTTTTGCCAGATAGAAAAACACAATAATCATAATGTGATTTCATTGTTTATACACCCCAATGTCATACATAAATTTGAAGTAATTCACACAGAACGCCTACTGAACAAAGATTAACAGGAACAGTCTGCCAAGTGCACAAAATTTGCAATCAACAATGTCCATATGAAGTAACAGATAAATATTGTTTTCACATATACGCATTTATATATGATACAAAAATAAATATTATATATTACCATAAAATACCAAATGTATTTAAAATTAAATAAAACTAAGATTAAGTAGTTCAAAAAATAAACTTGTTAATACTTTCCTATAAAATTGTTCTTTTTCTAACCTCATTCAAACGAAATGAAGGCTGCACAAAATTTGGATTCTCTTTCAAAGTTTCTTCTAATAATTTTTGGTACTTTGCCTAGGCAAAGAAATAATTATCCTCTAGAAATAATCACCAAGCAGTTCTTTCTCATCCTATAGAATTTAAAAAGTTAATGCTATTAAATTGCCAAAAAAATACTGACATTAATGTTTCTCTGCAATATATCTGCATAAAAAAAAAAGGCAAATGAAATTATGATACAAAAACGTGGTAAAGACTTTTCAGTTTAATTTTTTTTAATAAGGATAAAAGTTATCTTGAGAAAAATTTCAGGCAAGTGATGAAGTGAATATAGTTTTTAGTCATGATTTTGTTGAATTTGTAACTAAAATATGAATTTTTTTTGCCAATATTTTGTGATAAAATTAATTGTTCTGTGCATATTTATATATTGTAGCAAATAAAATTAATTGCTCTGCAAGCCTATAATTTTGTGATAAAATATTTTAAACCTTTAGCCACATAAAATAATTTTCATAGCGAGAATTCTTCATGCTTAGCCATATAACTAAGAGCATCTCAAATAATATTCTTTATTTTAAAAATATATTTAAAAGAATAAATAGCATTTTAGAGAATATTTAAATATAAAGAGTAAATTTTTTTTATAAGTCCAGTGAATTCTTTATATTTTACTTTATATTTTACTTTCTTTCATACAAATTAATATTTAATTAAAATAAAAAAATAAATGACTTTTATAATGAGAGAAAAAAATATTTTAGAGAAATACACCAATAAAAAGTAGAATATGTATAAAAACTGGATATATATTAATTATAATTAAAATAAAAAATAAATTTTGGTTTTCTGGATGTAGAGAACTAAACTCATTTTTTATTCTAAATTTTAAAAATAAAGAGTTCATTAAATATATTTTTTTATAAAATTACTTTTTAAAATAAAAGCATAGCCTAAATAAAAAAAATATTAGAGATGCTCTAATAAATTATGTGGTTAACTTCTTGCTATGCAATTTCTTGGTATAATAATATGTTAGCCACAAAATTTTTAATTTTTAGAGGCAAAATATTGCAGTGTGGCCTTTTATTGAAAAATTGAAATGACCTGGTCCGGAAGCAGAGACAGCAGCGGGTTGATTATGTTCTCCGTTCAGCCTTCACGAACCTTTTTTTTTTTTTAAATAAAGCGCCAAAAACACCCGGTTTAATTCTAGGTTCCAATAGAAATCGGTCTGGTTTATGTCTAAACCAAACCCCACAGAGAGGGAGAAGGTACGAACTGTTTTTTGAGTTCTGAGCAGCTGCACCTAACGGTCATTTGAAGTCTGGTAGTTGCAGTCTATAGAATCTGAGACAGAGAATTCCAAGCTAAGAATAGAAAAGGGGGAAAAATTGAATTTCTCATTGACGCAGAAATCAACCTAACTTAAAAATTTTTGATCTCTCTCCATTTTCTAGTATACCCCCTCTTCAAATCTTCAACTCCATTTCACAATGCTTTCTTTTATCCTTAACTTTTTTCATCTGTAACATTATCCAGCGATCTACCTACAGCACATATTTTCCCTTATTATGGGATTTCCTAATATCTTCTCCATTTTCGGTTTTAGAAACCAAAGCCAAGCTAGCAACAGTAGCCTTCCTTCTTATAGTCCCATTCACCAGAACCTTGTCAAAACTTCTGAAAACTCCACTACCAGTGATGGGTTCCCCAAATCTCTTGTTAATTACTTCCGCCGATTTATATCTTCAAGTGGGTCTCTTATTTAATTGTTATATATTAATTTTTGTTGCTGTTGTTAGGTTTGTTCGGATGGTTGTTTATGTTATTTTGCTGCAATGTGTAGAGAAAATTGATGGGGGATCAAGGACGGATGCTGAGGAGAAAGTTTATTCTTGGTTGTATGCATTGGCGCAATCGGATAAAGATTTAGTTTATGAGTATGTTCGGTCCACGGAAAGGGGTGAGTATATGTTATTTTTGGTGATTTTTAGTTTAGTAGTACTGCGAACTTTAAATGTTTAATGAAATGCCTGTCAAAAGAAACTTTCCTGCTTGTATCAGATATAACAGTAAAGAATGATGGATTATTTGTGAGTAGCAGACTTGGGTTAAATGTGGCGACAGCATCATAAATGCACGTATGCAGGCCTCGTTGAGCTTGAAAGACTAATAAATTTAAGTATCCAAAATGAACTAGTTTGACAGTTCTTAATTGACAAGCTCCGGTGTGCAATTAAATTTTTCTCATAGATATTCAAGGATGTAACAGAGAGCTTTGCAAATTCTTTCCACTGGTTTCATTTTCAACGGAGAAACATTTCTATGAAATAATGCTTGGCTCAACATCAACAGCCCTCCCTAAATAAAGATGTTTTTAATCCTTTGCCTTCTTATAAATCCACACTTAATTCTCTTGAAAGTCACTTGATTCTCTAATGAATTATGCTATTTGTTTTCTCATCTTGCAGTATGATATGAAATTAATTTTAGTCTAATGCGTTCAAGATGTGTTTACATACCAAATAACATTCAAAAAGGTCAGTATGTTGAAGAGAAACTATTACAAAAAGTGTCTTTATTTATTTAGAATAGTGAAGCACTCCAAAAGAACGGTTCTTATCTGCTTTTCTCATTTTCTTCCTTTGTTTTGATAGACTGTCCTTTATAATGTTGAATGTTGATATATATCTGATAGAGAAATAAGTTAGCAGTTGTTTCCATAAAATGTCTCAGATGCTTTGCCACTAAATGATCTTGTTACTTTTGAATAATCAGGAGATTATGGAAAAAAAAACCTATATGCGCAGTTAGCTACAGAAATCTACTAATAGCCTTTCTAATTTGCTTTCTATTCTTTAATTTAGTTAGAATGATTTTATTTTTTAAAATTTTCTCACTTTGTCATAATGCCATTTCGTCTTCTTTATAACCTATGTGAACAAATTGAATCATACACTGGATTGGCCTACATACGTAACATACCCTTTTCTATGATAAGGCAAGTATCCTTTTGCATTGTGCAGGTTTAAGCTTCACAGAAGCTGAGCGGAGATTGAAAGAAAATGGCCCAAATGTTCCTTTAGAATATACTTTTCCAAGCTGGTGGCACCTTCTGTGGAATGCCTTTTTCCATCCTTTCAATATTATTCTAGTTGTTCTTTCAACGATCTCATACATTACCAGTGACAATCCAAATGGATGTATCATGCTCATATTAGTTTTTATTAGTGTCAGCCTTAGATTCTACCAGGTAAATTTTGGTTTTACTTTGTTTAGTCAAACTATTTATGTCTCATACATGGCCTTTGCTATTAATTCATTAACATTTCAGGAATACAATAGTTCAAAAGCTGCCATGAAACTCTATGAGTTTGTAAGGTGTCCAGTAAAAGTACAAAGATGCGCTGGTAGAGTTGTTCAGACAGAGTTGATAGTTCAAGTTGATCAAAGAGATGTTGTTCCAGGGGATATTATAATTGTTGAACCAGGGGACCTTTTCCCAGGCGATGTGAGATTGTTATCTTCAAAGCACCTTGTTGTAAGGTATAGAATCTTCAAAACTCTGCCTCTTTTTGCTTGATCAGGGTGTTTAGTTTCCTTCATGTCATGCCTTCCTTTTCCTGCACAGCATATTATAGCACATATTATCACATCCTGCTTTTTGAACAGTCAGTCCTCATTAACAGGCGAGTCCTGGACAACCGAGAAAATAGCTGATACTAAAGAAAAACAGAGCACTCCTTTGCTAGAGCTCAAGAATATTTGTTTCATGGTATGTAACTATTCCCATAATTGCTCTGTTTCTAGTAAAAGTCCTAGCCTTAGAACTGAAGTCGGCATTTTTTGAAGAATCAGAGTTATTTGTTTTTGTTTGTACTTTATTAAATGAATATTCAATTTGTCTCAGGGAATATCATGACATCACTATGTCCATTTCCTATCCAAAATTGTGGTAAAAAATGTCATCCAAAAACAACAGATATCATCGAATATTGGAAATGATTTTGGCATTATTTTGATTGCTAGAACATTTATTTTGAAATTAAGGGTGAACCTTGGCTCATTTGTAAGGTTGCTTCATTGTAATTTGCAGGTCCATAGGTTAAAGTGACACAAACAACTTCTTAGAAATTAGAAATGACAATGGGACGGATTTGGGGTCTAGTTTCCCATCCCTGAAACTCCGCCGGGAAAAATTTTTGGATCTTTGACCAGACCTGATTGTAGATTTTTATTAAAATTTTTTATTTTATTTTAATATTAATTTTTTTATTTTAATTAATTAATTAATTATATAATTATATAAATTAAAAATATATTTTTTACTTTAAATGAACTATATTTTATTTTATTATATTTAAAAATATTAATTATGTTAAAATATAAATAATTATTTTATATATATATATATATATATATATATGTATATATAAAGTCAGGCTGGGCCCGTCCCTGTCACAAAAAATTTCGGAATCGGGGTAAAGAATAAAATCATAAAAAAAAACCACCCTTTTTGGGATGCAGTTGGGGGGAAGCGTGGTGGGTTCAACTGCCATCTCTACATGAAATATTAGCAAAAACTAGGTCTCATCCACAAAATATGTCAAGAAATAAAATGTGTCTAATCTAAATACATTAGGTAGAACCCTATATTTTATTAGGATAACTAACTTTAGTTAAATAGAGGATGGCATAAAGCCATTAAGTCAGATATTCATAAAATTAAAGAGTCGGCTTCATTGCTTAAAGAAAAGAAAAGCACATGATTATGACTTCTCTCTGCTTTATAGTGTATAGTCAGTAGGATTAAAGTCTTGCAAACAAAATGGTGGGTCAAAATATATCTTTCGTCCAAGGATTCAAGCTAAGAGCCAGCTATTTGTTATTAACTCATCAAGACCTTAAATTGCCATCACATGCTCTTGACGCGGCAGACTATCCAACTCATATGTAGAAAGACAAGTTGGCAGTAACTTGCTTTTATGTAAACAATCTTTTCAGTCAAATGATGCTTAAGCCCCAGATTGTACTTATAATTTTTCTTGCATGTGGAGTTTGCGACAAAATCTGAATTTACTCTTGAATTACATCACTCAGGAAAACCATTTCTGACGTTAGTATATAAACAATATTGTATTCCCTTTGGCACCCTCAATGGACACTTTTTATGTGACAAAATAAGAGAATATCTAAATAATGTATAAGAATACCAAAATTATATATGTTTCTTAAAGAATACACTCACGGTCTTCAAGAACTGAGATATCAATAGATATTTTGGGCATAACAGTCACCATGACGTTATTGTCATCCTTACTCTAACTTTTGTAGTAGGAATATATATAATTTTCCAGATATGTTTGTAACCTCTGTGGTTCTCTCAATAGCAGATAGTAATAGAGGCTTTATATATATTTCAGGGAACAAATGTGGTATCAGGTAGTGGGACTGGTCTGGTTATTTCTACTGGATCCCAGACTTATGTCAGCACCATCTTCTCAACATTAGGGAAGCAAAAACCACAAGATGGCTTTGAGACTGGCATTCGGCGGATATCCTATGTCCTTATATGTGTTATGCTAATAGTAATGACAATAATAATATTGACTTATTACATTAAGTCTCGTACTTTGAGCGAGAGTGTTCTTTTTGGACTATCAGTGGCATGTGCACTCACTCCTAATATGCTTCCTCTCATTATCAACACAAGCCTTGCAAAAGGAGCACTTGCTATGGCGAGAGATAGATGTATTGTCAAAAGCTTAGCTGCTATACGTGATATGGGATCCATGTAAGTTCAAAAATCTCTTCTTTCTTATATTTAGTAAATTTTCTATATGCATTTAAGTACTTTTTACTGAACTTATAAGCAGTAGTGAAAGTAGATTAACTCAAAACCTGAAGCACAAATATCTTTCTGCATCAGAGAAAGCCAATTTTTTTCAAAAATGCACAAAGTGACATGGAAAAAATGAAAGAAATGGAATGCTGAAATATATTTAGTCTCCTTGATACTATTGTATACTGTTATTTTATTAATCTTAATATGCTTCATTTTTCTTTTATGTGTTTCGTACAGGGATGTGCTATGCATGGACAAGACTGGTACACTCACCATGAATCGTGCAATCATGGTTAATCATCTTGACAGCTGGGGTTCACCAAAAGAAAAGGTTTTACGCTTTGCATTCCTTAATTCTTACTTCAAGACTGATCAAAAGTATCCTCTAGATGATGCAATTTTGGCATTTGTATACACAAATGGATACAGATTCCGGCCATCCAAGTATAAAAAAATAGATGAAATCCCTTTTGATTTTATACGACGAAGAGTATCTGTTATCTTGGAAAGTGAACCACAGGAAGGCAAAAATGATGGTGTCCCTGATAGTTTCATGGTAACCAAGGGTGCATTGGAAGAAATAATCAAAGTCTGCTCCTTTATTGAACATGTTGATAGGGGCACCCCGACAACTTTCTCCTCAGAATATTATCGCAGGATTCTAAATATGGCAGAAGAATTAAGCAATCAGGGGTTGAGGATTATAGGAGTTGCAACAAAAAAGCTGGAAATGGTATGTGCGAATCTAATTATGTTTTCTTCACTTTTCTTATATCTAAATCTGTTTTATAATTATCTATAAGTTTTATGAACCTGGTTAACTTTCTGAAAAATAATAATTTAAAAATCATTACCTTAAGAACTTTACATGTTTTACAGCAGTGTATGATTATACATTTGAGTTCAGTACAGCTGTGTGCTTACATGTTTTATTCGTAATGGTGTAGCAAAGAAGTGATCCAAGCATAGCTAATGATGAGGTCATTGAATCAGACATGGTCTTCCTTGGTGTTATTACATTCTTTGACCCCCCAAAAGACTCAGCAAAGCAAGCTCTCTGGAGGCTTGCTGAGAAGGGAGTAAAGGCGAAAGTCTTAACAGGTGATTCACTGTCTCTAGCAGTACGGATTTGTGAAGAACTTGGAATCAGAACCACCTATGTGACAACTGGACCAGAGCTTGAGCAACTCAATCAGGATGAATTTCATGAGGCTGTTAAAAGAGCAACAGTACTTGCTCGTCTTACCCCAACACAGAAACTACGTGTGGTGCAGTCCTTGCAAACAGTGGGTGACCATGTAGTTGGATTCCTGGGAGATGGTATTAATGATTCGCTAGCAATAGATGCCGCTAATGTAGGTATATCTGTTGACTCGGGAGCATCAGTTGCAAAAGATTTTGCGGACATCATTTTGCTAGAGAAAGATCTTAATGTCCTTGTTGCTGGGGTTGAGCATGGTCGTCTGACTTTTGGTAACACCATGAAGTATATTAAAATGTCGGTTGTTGCAAATGTGGGGAGTGTTCTTTCACTCCTGATTGCAACTATATTGCTAAACTTTGAGCCTTTGACACCAAGGCAGCTCCTTACACAAACCTTCATATACAGTGTTGGTCAAATTGCAATCCCATGGGACAAATTGGAGGAAGATTACGTTAAAATTCCACAGAAATGGTCAGAGAAAGGCTTAACCAAGTTCATATTATGGAATGGTCCTGTGTGTACTCTTTGTGATATATCAAATCTTCTATTCCTTTGCTTCTATTACGGCAGCAACTCAAAAGATTATGACAAGTTCTTCCATTCTGCTTGGTTCATTGAAGGGCTGTTGATGCAGACTCTAATTTATCACTTGATCCGAACAGAGAAAATCCCTTTCATACAAGAGATTGCTTCTTGGCCAGTGCTTTGCTCCACAATTGTGATTTCTGCCATTGGAATTGCAATTCCATTTACAATAGTCGGAGAATTCATGGGATTCGCTAGTTTACCACTGTCATATTTTGGATTTTTGGTTTTGCTTTTTCTTGGATACTTTACAGTTGGCCAAGTGGTCAAAAGAGTTTACATTTTTATTTACAAAAATTGGCTTTAGGGAAAAGTGTGGAATCTTATGTAAGAAATTATGAGCACCAAAGAAAATATTGAAAACTAGAGAAAAAAGAAAGAATAGAAAAAGCCGCTTTGTCATCCACTATATTATATGATGCAGAAAGAAGCAAGAAAATACTAATCCAAGCAATACACCACTTCTGAAGATTTGCTTGGGCAGTGAGTTACCTGTATCAACAAATCCCATATGCAATCAAGTTTGCAGATTGAAATGAGAGCAGCGTCTAAGATATATCGCAAATAAAAGGCTAAAAAAAGAAAAGGGACTGATTTCTCTTTTTATGTATCCTTAAAAACCAGTTTTAATTGCCTCTCTGTTGTTTGTGCATGTGGCTGAGGGTTGTTTTTTCTGATTTTCTGTAAAACAAGGAAAAAGTAGAACAAAAATAAATGAGGTTTAAAGTAATACCAAAATGTAGGTAATTGCTTTTAATGTTGAGTCCAATGCGCCCATCCAAAGGAAGTTGCATTATAAACCTCAAGTTGTGCCCTTCCAAAATTTTGATCATCCGTCTATGATCCACTTGTCACATTCCACTCTTTTGTCCATTCTACTGCTGTGATGCTCCACTTATATATTATGGATAATCTCATATATATAAGTAGGATGCCACCAGATTAACTAAATAAATATGGCTGAATTAAAACTTTTGAATTTAATAACTTAATCAATTTATTTATATTGGATTAGACATGTTGTTCTAATTATCAATATATCATCATGTTATACACATATGATACTTGATTATATTGCATAATTGGTTACTTGTGGCATACTAGCCTCATACATAATTGTTTATATATACAATATCAAAATAAAAGACATGTTCCTTAACTATACACAAGATATGTCAACCAAAACTTATATGCATGGTCAAATTCAAAAAGAAAAGTGATAAGTAATCAACATTCTAACTATGACTTTTTGCACCTCCTTTGATATGAGTTTGGATTTATTTTTGACCAATTTTGTAATATCCGATAATTTAGGGCACAGTCGCGGTTGATCAAAATCCAGTGCGCCGAACTAATCGAGGTCTAAATTCAGAAATGAAAGAAAAAAATTAAAATAATAATAAGGTATGAAAAAATATTTTGGATATTATCAATTGAGAATTTTGAAGTTCGGAATTAAAATTTGGAAAAAAATAATTTTTTTGTTGAACAAAATTGGAAATTGAAATGTTTTTGGCACAGATATTTTAAGAAGACATAAAAATGGAATATTCTTTATCTAAGGAAATGAATGTTCTTTTGATTAAAATAAAGTGAGAGTGATTTAAATTAATGGACTAATAAGGGATAAAATTATCTAATTAATCATAACCACTCACTTAATCTAACTATAAAAGTCAGCTTTCACTTTTTGCCTTTATTCTTCTTTTTCCTCATCTTAATCAAACCCATTTTTCTCCATTTTTCTTTCCATTTTCCGTGACCTTCCTCTTCCCCATCGTTCTTTTTTTTTGTTCTTCAATTAAAGCTAAGATTAGATGGAAAAATGGTGGAATTAAGGCAAGATCATCAAAGAAGTGAAGTTAAGTGAGCAAAACCAAGGAAGAGGAAGGAAGAAAAGAAGAGAAAAAGAGAAAGAAGACTTTGGTCATGTTGAAGATTATCAAATGTGAGTTTAGATTTTCTATCTTCTCACTTTTCTTCTTCTCTTTTCTTTGCGTTTGAGGTTAGTTGCCATTAAAGCTACTAATTTAGGGTTATTATTATGTTAATGGAGATTAAGGGTGGATTAGTGTAATTAGTGTTTGATTAGTGTAAAATTTATTGTTAGGACAAGAAAGTGAACAACATTTGAACCAAAATCAAAGAGGAAGTAAAGGCAAAGAGAAAGCTAGCTAGAAAGAATAAAATTTTGAGCTATGTACATTAGGCAAAAATTCAATATAGAATGTTGCCCAGATATTGAGCCAAGAAGGGGGGTTGAATTAGATATTAATAATTTTAACTTTTAGGTGCGGAAATAAAAATTAAGTTTAGTAGGGATAGAGAAATTTGACACAAAAATTTTTATAGAGGTTTGGGTGTTAACAAACCCTACTCCTCTCCCCAATCGCAATTGGAAGTTTCACTAACACACTAAGTATTATAATGGAGTTTTACAAGCTCACTTCCAACTATGGTGTTTCTAACAATGGATCACACCTAACCCAAAAAATCCCTTGTGTTTTAATGGCTCATACAAATAACTAATTCATTGTGTTTTTGAAGGCTCACACAAATAACCTTTACCTTGTGTTTTAAAGGCTCACACAACTAACCCTTATAAGTGTTCTACTCTTAATCCCAAGATACCCAATAACTCACTTGAGTATATGATTACAGAGAGAAATACTTACAAATCTTTAATACACAAAAAATAATGAGCAAAAAGATTTTTATAGAGAATAAATATTTGTTTTGAAAGTATTAAATGCACAAATGGCTTACAACAAGATTTTGATTTAAAATGTTAGTTATTCTCTTGTTATGGATTTATAAATGAATTGCATTTATACTTCCATGATGAATTCTAGCCGTTTGATTGCATTTATTGCTGAAATAGTCGTTGCACCAACCCTAATAATTGCGCCTGACATGTTTCTCTTTCATGTTTCAAGGGCATGACTATGTGTGTCACGGTCATGACTATTCTTCCAAGCCATGACTTAAGTAGTGACCTTGGCCGTGAAACATTCTGGAAGGTTTTGAAGTATTTATTCACGGGCGTGACAATCTTCCAAGCAGTAGTCCAAGTGGTGACTCTGGCTGTGAAGCTCTCTGGAAGAATTTGCCATGTCTTTTCATGGGCGTGACTGATATGATCATTCACGGTTGCTATCTTCCTTCATGGTCGTGAGCTTTAAATGTTGGTTTGTTGGCGCTAGGCATAATCACAGGCGTGACACATAGGTTCACGGGCGTGAACATGCTACTTCTTCATTTTTAGCTTTAAAAGTTCAATATTCCATTCTCCATTCTTGCTAACATATATCATACCCTGTTCAATAGACTTAGAAAACAAGTATGTTAAATACAATATTGCTATTTTATTTGTTATCATCAAAATGACAGAAAATACCTCTTAAGGTTCAACAATCTCCCCCTTTTTGATGGTGATAAATAATCTAGCAATATGTACTTTTGAGAAGTCTCCCCCTAAAAAATGCTTAGGATAGAAAATGATGAAGTGCAAGAATTGTAGAGAGTGATGAAGTGTAGCATTTAAAATATACTTTCTATTTTTAAGTATATGCAAGTTATATGCAAAGTATATCCAATATATACGAAAATTTTCTTTAAATCATGAAGTATATGTAAGGTATATTTAGAGTATATCATGTGCATATTCATTTATGTAACTTGCATCAAGGTATATGCAAAGTATACTGATGATATATTTAAGGTGTATAAAACTCAATTGCATACTTGTATATTCATTTTGAATTAAAATTAAGTATTGCTTGCACTTATCTTAATATATATTGCTAGTTTCTCCCCCTTTTGTCATCAACAAAAAGAATAAAGATTAACCATAATAGAAAAATAAAGCAATTATATTAATAGATGAAAAGTGAAATACAAACAAAAGAAAATAACATTCTGAAAGGAAATTAAAATTTCCTAAAAACAAACAAGCAAGACATGAACATGGCAAGGCTAACATAAAGCCTAATATCTATCTGGACATCCTATCCCTAAGACGAGCAACTTCTGCCTCGAGGCTGTCCATCCTAGACTCCATGAAGTCCTTGAGGTGCTCCAACCTCTCATCTATGGAAGCCTGCAGCTACTCAAATCGTGGTGCTAGGAGGTCAACCATTTGTTGAGCCAAATTTGGTGTGGAGGCAAAGAATTTTCTGATGTCCTACTCAACCGCTGGAGGTGCCTCCTCAACCCCAACCCTTTTCCTTTGCTGGATTCCTTAGAGGCCGGCTTTGAAGTCCTCTGAGTCATTGTCTTCCCATATGATCTCGCCAGCAATGTTAGTAAAGTGGTAGTAAATATTGTTCTCATGGACAATTCTAATAGCCGCTCCCATCTTAATGAAGGACTCGACATCCAATCGATCTCGAGGATGCCCTGGGATGAGATTAAAGTGATGGTCATCCAGCTTCAAATATCCAAGCTTCAAGGCCATGTGGGTCACATATCCACCAATAAGTATATCTCCGAAGGGCTTGGTGGCAATGGACAGGAGATGGTTGAGTGCTCTTGGTCCATCTCAAAGAGAAAGAGCTAAGACTTCTGAATGGTGCCATTGCTGTCTCCTCGGTCAAATATGTTATAGGTTAGAAACCTATGCAGACATTTGTGCACTGGGGACATGAGATGAGTGCTCTTGGTCTTCTTTACATCCAAGCTGCAATCGTACCAAAGTAAGTCCATGCTCGAGTTGCGAAGAACTCCACTTCGCTATCGTTGAGGATGCCTTCCGAGGGTAGGTTGAATAAGTCCCTGAATTCTATGGCAGTAAGAGTTTTTGGATTGCTATAGAGTTGAAATTTCACTACTCCAATGGGAGACACTTGCAAAGTGCTCAAAAATTCCAAGGTTGGCTCCCTCAAGGTGGGCTGATGAATGTCCACAAACTCCTTCAAATGACAGTCCTGGAGTAGCTCTGTCATCGCTGTCTCAAGCCCGAGAGTTTGTACGGTTTGCCACTCAAAAGATCTTGAGGAGATGAGAGGCCTTTTCTTCAGGGTTGAGTACCTAGGATGACAATGCTCTGGAATTCTGTTCATTAGTGTAGTTTGAGTACCTCCTAGGAGCATGAGATTTCTTCCTAGTACCCTTTGATGAGCCGTTTTCCATGTTGATTGAAGAAATGAACTTTGAAGAGTTTGGAAAAATTTTGACAGAAACTGTGAGGAGACCCTAAGGAAAATTGATTTTTGATGATGGAAGGGATTTTTGATGGTATATATAGCAGAAATTTGTGACTAGGGGACCGAAATCTTTAATGTACCATTCAATGTGTGTAAATGAGAACGGTTTCAAGGAGTTGGAAGGTTGAAATATGAAAAATAACCGGTAGAAATGTTATATAGCTGATACATTCACGGGCGTGAAATATTTAGTCACGGGCGTGAAATGTCGTGTTCATGGTTTGCTAAAGGGGTGCTCTACCCATGAGTAAAGACGTGAAATGGTTCATGATCGTGACATTTGAATGTCACGGGCGTGAATGATGAACTATCTCGGTGGTGAAATACAAGTCACAGTCGTGAGGGGTTGAATTTCACTACTTATTCCCATGAAACAAAGCGTGACTCAAAGCATGAACGTCTCTCTGAGTTTTTGGTGAAAATGTTCACGGTCCTGAAAATGTGTCATGGACATGAACAGGGATTTTCACGGGAGTGAGTGAAGTCGTGAACATAGGCTTCACTACTTGAAGCCGTGAACCATGTCGTGAATCAAGTCGTGAAAGTTACTGGTTCTTTTGGCTATTTAATTCACGGGTGTGAACATATGTCACGGGCGTGAATTGCCTAAAATTTTTATCAAATAAAATTAAGTCCTAAAACAAGACTAAATCCTTTCTATGAAGATTCTATCCCTTATAACATAAAAGTTTCATCAAATTTACTACCTTATATCTAGTGATATGATACAAAAACAAGATTATCACTTAAGATTTGACAATTTGGCAATCACAAGGTTAATCCATCAATCATACCAAGTTCTCTTCTAATGAAATTAAATCTTTCATCATTTAGAGACTTAGTGAATATATCTACCAATTGATTTTCCGTGCTTATAAATTCCAATGCAACATCTCCATATTGAACATGATCTCTAATAAAGTGGTGTCTGATGTCAATATGCTTACTTCTAGAATGTTGAATGGGATTCTTTGATAGATTTATAGCACTTGTATTGTCACATCTAATAGGTATATGGTTCATATCATGACCATAATCCTTAAGTTGTTGTTTCATCCAAAGGATTTGTGTACAACAACATCCTGCTGCTACATACTTTGCTTCAGCAGTTGAAAGAGCAACTGAAACTTGTTTCTTGCTAAACCAAGAAACTAAGAACTCTCCAATAAAGTGACAAGTACCTAAAGTACTTTTTCTATCTAAAAGACTACCAGCATAATCTGCATCTGAATATCCTACAATATAAAAGGATGAATTTCTAGAATACCACAAACCTAGATGCAATGATCCATGTAAATATCTTAGAATTCTTTTTACTGCATGTAAATAAGATTCTTTTGGACATGATTGAAATCGTGCACACATGCAAACACTATACATTATATCGGGTCTATAAGCATTAAGATATAAAAGTGATCCGATCATACCTCTATAGAGCTTTTCATTAATGCTCTTACCCTTTTCATCTTTGTCCAATTTTGTTAATGTGCTCATTGGAGTCTTGGCATTCTTGCATCCTTCCATTCCAAATTTCTTGATTAAGACTTTTGCATATTTGGATTGGTTGATGAATATGCCCTCATTGCCTTGTTTTATTTGTAGACTAAGGAAATATTTAAGCTCTTCCATCATTCTCATTTCAAATTCCCTAGTCATACACTTGACAAATTCTTGACAAAGAAATTCATTAGTGGAACCAAATATTATATCATCAACATAAATTTGATCAATTAGTATATCATGCTTATGCTTTTTAATGAATAATGTGATGTCAACATTCCCCTTTGTAAAGTTATTTTCTAAGAGAAAATAACTTAGTCTTTCATACCAAGCTGTTGGGGCTTGTTTCAAACCATATAAAGCTTTTGAAAGTTTAAAAACATGATTTGGCAAATCATAGCTTTCAAAGCCTGGTGGTTGTTATACATAAACTTCTTCTTCTATACAACCATTTAGAAAGGCACTTTTCACATCCATTTGAAAGAGTTTGAAATTCATGTGACATGCATATGCTAAAAGTATTCTTATGGCTTCTAATCTAGCTACATGTCCATAGGTCTCATCATAATCTATTCCTTATTCCTGATTATATCCTTTTGCAACTAAGCTAGCCTTATTTCTAGTTATTGAACCTTGTTCATCTAGTTTATTTCTAAGTACCCATTTGCTACCTATAATTGGATGATTCTTGGGTTTAGGTACTAAGGTCCATACCTTACTTCTCTCAAATTGGTTGAGTTCCTTTTGCATTGCAATGACCCAACTTTCATCATTAAGAGCCTCATCAGCATTTTTAGGCCCAATCTGAGAAATAAAAGCAAGATCAGTGGCTAAATGTTTGAAATGAGATCTAGTACTTACTCCCCTTGAGATATCACTAATGATTTGCTCTTTTGGATGATCTTTTGTCATTCTCCATTCTTTTAGGAGTTCTTGCCCGTTTTCTTCTTGAGCTCGAGGTAGAGAATCATCTTTATGTGAATTTTCTTGATCATTTTCTTCTCTTTCATTTCCAAGATCAAGTCTTTCCATGGTTCCTACAACATCATCAAGAACACTACCTTTCACAAGATCAAGTCTACTAGATTCATTAAAAACAACATGCATTGATTCTTCAACAGTTAATGACCTTTTATTAAATACTCTATATGCTTTGCTAGATGTAGAGTATTCTAAAAAGATACCTTCATCAGATTTAGAAGCAAATTTTCCAAGGTTGTCCTTGGTATTCAATATGAAGCACTTGCATCCAAATACTCTAAAATATGATATCAAAGGCTTTCTTCCATTCCATAGCTCAAATGAGGTTTTGTTTAAAAGAGGTCTTTTGAAAACTCGATTTGAAATATAACAAGCTGTATTTGTGGCTTCTGCCCAAAAATAAGTTGGTAGATCATACTCATTGAGCATTGTTCTAGCCATTTCGATTAAGGTTCGATTTTTCCTTTCAACTATCCCATTTTTTTGAGGTGTTATAGGAGATGAGAAATTCTGCGAAATGCCATGTTCAAGACAAAAACTTTCAAAGTTTTCATTTTCAAATTCTTTGCCATGGTCACTTCTTATTTTTGAAATACAATATCCTTTTTCATTTTGAACTCTTTTAGCAAAGTTTTTAAAATTTTCAAAAGCATCACTCTTTTGAGCTAAGAAAATTACCCAAGTAAATCTAGAGTAATCATCTACGATGACAAGGGCATAATGTTTACCTCCTAACCTTGCAATTCTAGTAGGTCCAAATAAATCGAGATGCAAGAGTTGTAGAGGTATTGAGGTACTTACTATGTTTTTGGCTTTGAAAGATGACTTATGTTGCTTTCCTCTTTGGCAAGATTCACATGTCTTGTCTTTATCAAATTTTACTTTTGGCAGTCCCTTTACCAGCTCTCCTGTGCTGAGGCTTTGAATTAAGTCCATGTTCGCATGACCTAGCCTTCTATGCCACAACCAAGATTCATCACTAGTAGTCACAAGACACTTAGAGAAATGGTTAGATATTTCATGTAATTCTATTATGTAGGCGTTTACATCTCTACTTCATTTAAATATCTCTTGACCATCAATAAAGGTTACAATACAATCGTTGGAAGTAAAGGTTACTTTGTTTCCTTTATCACATAATTAACTTACACTTAACAAGTTATGTTTCAAGTCATCAACAAGTAAGACATCTTTAATAAAAGAAGTACCATTAATACCAATAGAACCAATGCCAATTACCTTACCCTTAGCATTGTTTCCAAAGGTAACTTTACCTCTATCAATACTTTTGATTTCATTGATGAGTTCTTTGTCTTCTGTCATATGCCTTGAGCATCCACTATCTACTAGCCAAGCATTTTTGTTTATTGTGGACTTGAGGCATACCTATGGAATCACAATTCAAGTATGATTTTTAGGTACCTAAATAAGGTTGGGTCCTTGGGGGTTAGCACATGAAGGTTCCCAATGAGCCTTCTTTATCCAGTAATATTTATTTATGTGACCAAATTTCATGCAATAATTACACAATTTAGGTCTGAAAATGCTTTTTGGTCTCATAATGCTTTTGAATTCCATATTTCTATTAGACTGATTTTGAGAACAATGGCATGCACGATCATAATTAATTGGTACTTTTCTAGATGCATGCTTCTTATACAAAAAGGCATGATTATTCTTTTTTATGTATAGAAGGTTTAGTGTACTTATTCCTTGGTGTTGTTCCACCAAGTGTGGAGGTGTGAGGTTCACTTGACTTAACAAAAGTAGTCTTATGGAAAGATGATGATGTACCCTTATATCCTAGACCATGTCTAATTAAGGGAGGTCTTTGAGACACTATGAGAGTATCAAAACTCTCTTTTCCTTTTTGGAATTTTGAAATGAAATTTCTAAGTTCCTCAACCTCATTTTTCAAAGTATTATTTTCTTTAAGCAAAGATTTAGTTGAGGGTTTTGATGAGTATTCATCTAGTGACTTTTGAAGAGATTCATTAGATGATTTAAGCTTAAGGTTCTCCTTTTCTAAAGCATCCATTTTGTTTTTTAAATTAGAAATATTATTCTTATAAGTACAGAACTTAGTCCTATATTTTTCTAATTCTAGATTCAATTCTTCTATAAGGCTTTGCTCATCATCATCATCATCATCATCACTACTACTATTATTGTCACTACTATCATTATTGAATGAGTATGAGTGTAGTGATCTTACCTTATCCGAGACGTGATCCTCAATAGCCATGAAGCATAGGTTGACCTCTTCGCTTTCATTGTCATCTTTTTCGCTTAAATAGCTTTCGTCATCTCATGTGGCTTTGTGACCTTTCTCTCCATTGTCTCTTTCATATTTGATCTTATACTTCTTGAGCCTTGGACATTCTTGTTTAATATGCCCTTTCTTTCCACATTCATAGCACTTTACCTCTTTTTTACTTCTTTATGCATCATTAGAAATAGGTTTGAGGTTTCTTTGCCTGAATTTTCTAGAGTTGCTCATTTTCTTCTCAATGATTCTTTTTAGCCTTCTTGAGAGCATAGCAATATCCTCATTTGCATCATCACTCATTTTCTCATCATCTTCAACTTCTTCTTGAGATTTTGAAGTAGAGGCTTTTAGTACTAGAGGCTTTCTTTTTTTTTTGGCTCTGCTTCAAGCTCTCTATCTCTTTTTACTGCCATTTCGCGAGTGAGAAGTTTCCCAATAAGCACATCAGTATTCATGGTGCTCATATCTTCATTTGCCTCTTCTATACCGGCAACTCTTGAACTGTAATCTTTAAGAGGAAGATTTCTCAGGATTTTATTGTTTACGTCTTCCAAGCTCAGATGCTTCCCAAGTTTCTTCATTCCATTTATGATAGCTAGAAGACGGTTGGTCATGTCAGTGATTGACTCATTGGATTTCATTTTGAAGAGCTCATATTCTGAAGTAAGAAGTTGAATCTTCTTGGATTTGACTTGCTTAGTTCCTTCATGATAATTTTCCAATGTTGTCCACATGCTGTAGGTTGTTGGGCAGTGTTGTATTCTTCCACATTCTTCAATGGATAATGAGCTTGAGAGAATTGTCATTGCCTTCTTATTTTTGAAGTTCACTCTTCTTTGAGGCTCGGTCCAATCATCTCTTGATAAGATTTCTTCTTCACCATCAGCTCCTCTTTTGGTTGGTGGTGTCCATTCTTTTCGAACACTATCTCAGACTTCAATTCGTTCACTATCCAAATATGTCTCCATCCAAAACTTCCAATGGGTCCAACAAAGTAAGGCTTTAGAGTTTGGAATCCTTCATTGGCTATATCTTGATCTTTACTAGCGTTGTTTAGGCTTTGATGTTAGACAAGGCTCTGATACCAATTGTTGCCCAGATATTGAGGCAAGAAGGGGGGTTGAATTGGATATTAATAATTTTAACTTTTAGGTGCGGAAATAAAAATTAAGTTTAGTAGAGATAGAGAAATTTGACACAAGGATTTTTATAGAGGTTCTGGTGTTAACAAACCCTACTCCTCTCCCCAATTGCAATTGAGAGTTTCACTAACACATTAAGTGTTACAATGGAGTTTTACAAGCTCATTCCCAACTCTAGTGTTTCTAACAATGGATCACACCTAACCCAAAAAATCCTTTGTGTTTTAATGGCTCACACAAATAATCAATTTCTTGTGTTTTTGAAGGCTCACACAAATAACCTTTCCCTTGTATTTTAAAGGCTCACACAACTAACCCTTACAAGTGTTCTACTCTTAATCCCAAGATACCCAATAACTCACTTGAGTAGATGATTACAAAGAGAAGCATTTACAAATCTTTAATGCTCAGAAAATAATGAGCAAAAAGATTTTCACAGAGAATAAATATTTGTTTTGAAAGTATTAAAATGCACAAATGGCTTACAACAAGATTTTGATTCGAAAATGTTAGCTATTCTCTTGTTCTAGATTCATAAATGAATTGCATTTATACTTCCATGATAAATTCTAGATGTTTGATTGCATTTAATGCGGAAATAGCCGTTGCACCAACACTAATAATCGCGCCTGACATGTTTCTCTTTCATGTTTCACGGGCATGACTATGTGTGTCATGGTCGTGACTGTTCTTCCAAGCCATGACTTAAGTAGTGACCTTGGCCGTGAAGCATTCTGGAAGGTTTTGAAGTATTTGTTCACGAGCGTGACATTTAATCTTCACGGGCGTGACAACCTTCCAAGCCGTCGTCCAAGTGGTGACTCTAGCCGTGAAGCTCTCTGGAAGAATTTGCCATGTCTTTTCACGGGCGTGACTTTATTTCACGGGTGCTATCTTCCTTCATGGCCTTGAGCTTTAAATGTTGGTTTGTTGGCACTAGGCATAATCACGGGCATGACATATAGGGTCACGGGCGTGAACATGCTACTTCTTCATTTTTAGCTTTTGAAGTTCAATCTTCCATTCTCCATTCTTGCTAACATATATCATACCCTGTTCAATAGACTTAGAAAACAAGTATGTTAAATACAATATTGCTATTTTATTTGTTATCAATAAAATGATGGAAATACCCTTTAGGGTTCAACAAATTTGATATACTTTGAATATACCTTGCATATACATAACTAGTAAGCAAAGATCCATGCTATATGTCGCTCAATTCTTGCACTCTATTACTTTTTGTCTTAAGCATCTTTTGAGGGGGAGACTTGTCAAAAGCACATATTGCTAGATTATTTGTCATCATTAAAAAAGGGAAGATTGTTGAACCTCGAAAGGTATTTTCATCATTTTGATGCTAACAAATAAAATAGCAATAATGTATTTAACAATGCTTGTATTCTAAGTTTGTTGAATAGGGTATATCTTGAATAAAATATGATGCAAGAATGAAAGACAACTTTTGAAACTCAAAATAAGAAGAAATAGCTTGTTCACGCCCGTGACTGATTATGTCACTCCCATGATATAGCTTAGTGCCAACTCTCCAACATTTAAAGTTTTCGGCCATGAAGGATCATACCAACTTTGAATGATTAAATCAGTCACGCCAGTGAAATAAAATGTCAAATTCTTCCAGAGAGCTTAACGGCCAGAGTCACCACTTGGACCACGGCTTGGAAGAATATTCATGCCTGTGAAAGTATAAAGTCATGCCCGTGACAGTATAAAGTCAAGTCCGTGATCAAACACTTCAAGTTCTTCCAGAGAGCTTCACGGCCAGAGTCACCACTTGAGCCACGGCTTGGAAGAACATTCACGACCGTGACACATATATTCATGCCCGTGAATGAGGAAAGAGAAACATGTCAGGCGCGAAATTAAGAGTTGGTTCAATAACTATTTTCGCATTAAATGCATCCAAACAACTATAATTCGCTGAGGAAGTATAAATGCAAGTCATTTATGAATCCTAAACAAGAGAATAACAATAACTTTGAATATGAAATCTAGTTGTAGCCATTATGCATTAATTATTTTTCAACAAAACCTTTATTCTTTGTGAAAACCTAATTGCTCATAATTTCTAAGCATTATAGGTTGGTGAGTGTTTTCATTGAAATCTATTACTCAAGTGAGTTTGGGTATATTGGGATAAGATTGAAACACTTGTAAAGGTTAATTATGTGAGCCATAAAACACAAGGAATTGGATTATTGTGTGAGCCATTAAAATACAAGGGAATTTTATGGGTTAGGTGTTAGCCATTGAGAGAAACACCATAGTTGGGTGTGAGCTTGTAAAACTCCATTGTAACACTTAGTGTGTTAGAGAAACTCCCAATTGAGATTGGGGAGAGGAGTAGGGTTTGTTAATACCCGAACCTCTATAAATCTTATGTGTGATATCTCTTCATCCCTACTCTATTTAATTTTATTCCACATTTAAAGTTAAGAAATTTTTATTTAATATCCAATTCAACCCCTTTCTTGGTTCATTGTCTGGGAACACAAGTATATTATATGTTGAAAAGGCATTTTATGCTTTATATGCAAGGAATATGGAAAGTATATGTAACATATATTTCAAGGTATATTGACATAGCATAATTGTCATATATTGCATTCATCATCATATGCATATTGCATTCAACTTAACATTTGATTACTTATTATTCAACTTAATATTTTCTTACTTGTTCTCCCCCTTTGTCACAATCAAAAAGAGATATAAGACAATAGAGAATAAAAAAAACATTTGTCATTGCATTAAGAAAAAGATTTACAAGATATGAGTTGTAAATATAAAAGACACTTTCCTAAAAACTGTAATAACACGATCCTAAGGATCCTAAGACACAATAAGTAAAATGAAAGTAATGGATTAAAGATAGACATCTGCTCGCAAAGATGAGCAACCTCCTCTTTAAGGCTATCAATCCTAGACTCAACAAAGTTATTAAGGCCTTCCATCTTTACATCAATCGACTCTTCAAAGGTGTCCATGCTTTCCAGAAGCATATGAAAGCAAAGAGTTAAGAGTGCATCAATCTGCTGTACCAAGTCTGGTCAAGGTGCCAAAGAGGTCTCAGTGGTAAGAGGGGCATCTGGAACAGCTGTTGCGGGAGTCTCAACTCGGCTATCATCCTCTGTTGGGGCCTTTGAAGTCCCATTTTGAATTCCTCTAAGTCTTCAAACTCCCATGCCACCTCATCTGTTGGGGTGATGAAGCGGTAAGACACCTCATCTTTATAATGGACTTTCACTACTGCTTCTATTTTGATGAATGACTCAATGTTGAGTCAGTCTCTGGGAGAAGCGGGAACAATATTGTATACATGATTGTTGAGATCCAAATATCCAAAATCTACCCCCAAATGAATCACATAACCTCTGATAAGAATGTCTCCTGAAGGCTTGAAGGTAATGGACTGAAGGTGAGAAGCAAAGCACCAAGATAGTACCATGGGCTCACTCTTTTAAGCCATTTTAAACACAAAAAATTCAGACTTCTGAATTGAACCATTACTATCACCCCAAACAAATATGTTGTATGTTAGAAACCAGTGAATGTAGCAAAACGCTAGAGATATCAAATGTGTGCTCTCCGTATTCTTAACGTCCCAACTGCAATCACTGCTAAAGTTGGATCATGTCGTGAAGGTAAAATCCAGTTCATTGTCATGGATCAATCCTTTGTAGGAGCTTAAACATTTCTCTTAATTCAGTAAAGGTCAGGGTTTTCTCCTGCTTGTAGAGCTGGAATGAGACTTTCCCAACCAGAAAAATGTGCAATGTGCTAAGAAATTCCAAAATTAGCTCCCAAAAGGTGGGTTGATAAATATCAACAAACTCCAGCAGACGACACTTGCATAGCCAAACGTTCATGTCGAAGGTAAACCCTAGTGTCTTGACACACCCCTAATTGAAGGTCCTTGTTGATAAGAGAGGCCTTTTTTTGAGGCAAACATATTTTAGATGAAAATGTTGGGGTATCACATTGAGTAAAAAATATGTGTAGAGCTTTGGGGATGTACTCTTTTTCTTCCCTTTTGATTGACTGGATCCTGAGGCCATTGAAGAGTTTGAAGGTTTGAGAGAGAAAGAAGATGCAAGCTTGGGGTACTTTACTAGAAACTCCAATAGAACATTAGAAAAGGAGTGATTGAGGTGTTTGGTGATTGATTTCGACAATGATTTGTGGTAAAAAGGTGTTTGGTAGGCTGGATTTAGCCGGATAGAGTGAGGAGTCACGACTGTCACGAGAAGTGAGAGAAAACAGTGAATTTTAGTTTTATTTCAATCGATTCACTTCCGTGAATTAATGTTCACAAGCATGAATGAGATTGTCTAAGGAGGGCGGTATTTTCACGGTCATGACGCTAAACAGTCACATGTGTGAATAAAGGCTGTCATAGGATAAAACTGTGATCCAAGGTGTGAAACAAGTCGTGATTGAATATGTTGGTTTTGGCTACTATTTTCATGATCGTGAAGATTTATTCATAGACGTGAATACCTAAAATGTTATTAAAAAAAAAAACTAAGTCCCATTTAAAAATATGTGATACCTAAATATTTCTTAAACATTTTAAACATAAAAATAAACACTTTGTCATATAATATGATCATGAAAATCATCAAATAATCAAAATATTATTCAAGGTTCACAATATATGAATTATCAAAATATCAAAGTACACACATGACATAAGAATTATCATTTAAGACAATATGGTGTCATCAAGCATTGCAAGCTCTCTTTTTATAAAGTAAAATCTTTCATCATTGAGAGGCTTGGTAAAAATATTAGCCAATTGGTTGTTTATGTCAATGAATTCTAGCACTACATCTTCATTTTGGACATGATCTCTTAGGAAATGATGCTAATGTCTATATGTTTTCTCCTAGAGTGTTAAATAGGGTTCTTAGAAAGATTTATAGAACTAGTATTGTCACATTTGATGGGACTATGATCTATTATTTGACCATAATCTTTAAGTTGTTGTCTCATCCAAAGAACTTGAGTGCAACAATATCTTGTTGCCATATATTCCGTTTCAGCAGTTGATAAGGCAACTGAAACTTGTTTCTTGCTAAACCAAGAAACTAGGCATTCTCCAATGAAGTGACAAGTACCTTAAGTGATTTTTCTATCTAATAGACTACTGACATAATCAGTATCTAAAAAGTCAATGATATGAAAAAAGTATTCCTAGGATATTATAGACCTAGATGTAAAGTGCCATGTGAATATTTTAAGATTATTTTAACAGTATTCAAATGTGATTGTTTAGGACATGATTGAAATCTAACACATAAGCATACACTATATATAATGTTAGGTCTAAAAGTGGCAAGGTATGATAAAGATCTAATCATACTTCTATAAAGCTTTTCAACTATACTCTGACCCTTCTCATCTTTGTCCAATTTGGTTGATGTGCTCATTGAAGTCTTTGCAATCTTACACCCTTCCATTCCACCTTTCTTTAATAGCTTTTTGGTGTACTTGGATTGGTTGATAAAGATGCCATCATTGTTTGCTTGATTTGAAGACCAAGGAAGAACTTAAGCTCACCCATCATGCTCATTTCAAACTCCCTAGTCATACACTTAGCAAATTCTTGGCAAAACAATTCATTAGTGGACCCAAAAATGATATCATCAATATAAATTTGAATAAGTAATATGTCATGCTTGTGTCTTTCAATAAAAAGAGTTGTATCTACATGTCCTTTTAAAAAATTATTTCCTAATTGAAATGCATTAAGTCTTTCATACCAAGCTTTTGGAGCTTGTTTCAACCCATATAAGGCCTTAGTGAGCTTAAACACATGATTTGGCAAAGTATGACTTTTGAAACCAGGAGGTTGTTCAACACAGACTTCCTCTTCGATAAAGCCAATTAAAAAGGCACTTATGACATCCATTTGAAAAAGTTTAAAATTCATATGGCATGCAAAAGCTAAAAGTATTCTAATTGCTTCTAATCTAGCGACTAAAGCTTAGGTTTCATCATAATTTTTGCCTTCCTCTTGATTGTACCTTTTGGCAACTAATCTAGGTTTATTTCTAGTTATAAGACCTTGTTCATCTAACTTATTTCTAAACACCCACTTACTATCAATGATTGGATAGTCTTTAGGTCTAGGAACTAAGGTCCAAACCTTATTTCTCTCGAATTGGTTGAACTCCTCTTGTATAAAAATTACCCAATTTTCATCATTTAGAGCCTCATCAATATTCTTTGGATCAATTTGAGAGACAAAAGCAAGATTAGAATATAAAAGTTTAAGATTAGATCTAGTATTTATACCTTTGGTAGGATTACTAATGATTTGTTCCATGGGGTGGTTTCTTATGAATTTCCACTCTTTTGGAAGCTCTTAGGTTCCTTGCTCTTGAGCTTCAGGTAGTAAATTATCTTGTTGTTGCTCCTCTTGATCATCATCATCATCTTTCGTTAAGGTTTCATCATCCTTTTAATGATCAAGATCAATTTTTTCATTGTACCTACAATGTCATCAAGAGCACCACCTTTCACAAGATCAGGTTTACTAGAATAATAAAAAACAACATGCATAAAATCTTATACAACTAATGATCTTTTATTAAAGACTATAAGCTTTGCTATATGTGGAATATCCTTAGAAGATACCTTTATGAATTTAGAGGTAAATTTTCCATGGTTATCCTTAGTGTTTAACATAAAACACTTGCATCCAAATACTCTAAAATATGAGATCATAGGAATTCTTTTATTCCATATATCAAATGAGATTTTATTTAAAGAGGTCTTTTGAAAAGACAGTTAGAAATATAGCATGTGATTGAGTCGTATTTATTGGAGATCAATCTCTTGATTCTCTTTGAAAGTAAGGCTATTTGCTTATCTCTTTCATCAACTAATTCTTCATCACTAAAAAGATCTTCATCTATAGGCATGGAATTAGATGCTTTAAGTGCAATTGGATTTCTCTTCTCTTTTTCTCCTTCATTCTTTTTATCTCTCACTAGAGCCATCTCATGAGTGAGAAATTTACCAATTAGCATGTCGGTGGGGATCACACTTAGGTCTTCATTTGCTTCTTCTATGCTTGCAACTCTTGAGCCATAATTCTTCATTGGAAGACTCTTCAAAATTTTATTATTTATGTCTTCTAAGCTAAAGTGATTTCTGAGCTTCCTTATGCCATTGACAATGGTAAGAAGATGATTTGTCATTTCTATTATGGTCTTATTTGGCTTCATCTTAAAGAGCTCATATTTGGTGACAAGAAGTTGAACCTTCTTAGACTTATTATTTGGTGCCTTCATGGAAGTTCTCCAAAGTCTTCTAAATAGAGTAGATGGTAAGACAATATTGAATCCTACCACACTCTTTAAGCGATAAAGAGCTTATTAGGTGAGTCATGGCTTTCTTGTTCTTGTCATTTGCTCTTTTCTGAATTTATGTCCAATCATCCTTTGGAGTGAGTTCTTTTTCTCCTTCAGAATTCCTTCTTGTTGGTGGTGTCCATTCTTGTAGAACAAACTCCCAAACATCTATTCATTCACTATCAAGATAGATTTTCCATATTGAATTTCCAATTCGCATAGTTAGCTCCATCAAAGAAGGGCTTGAGACTATGAAATATTTCGTTGGCCATTATTTGATCTTTACTAGTGCCTTTTAGGCTTGATTGCTAGTCCTTGCTCTGATACCAACTGTTGCCCAAAACAATAACCAAGAAGGGGGGTTGAATTGGTTGGTAAATAAAAATTACTAGAAGAAAAAATAAGCTAAATAATAAATGGTGAAAGGAAGAGGGATATAGTGCACATAAGATTTATAGAGGTTCGGGTATTAACCAACCCTACATCTCCCCCCAATCTTGATTGGGTGTTTTACTACCACTTGAAGTGTTATAATAGAGTTTTATTTCTAGCTCACTCCCAACTATGGTATTGCTCTCTTGGTTAATACCTAACCCAAAAATAACCCTTTTGTTTTAATGGCTAACACAACAACCAAATCCTTGTGTTTTTTTATGGCTCACACAAAAACACTTACAAGTGTTTCACTCACAACCCAACTCACTCAAACTCACTTTTGAGTAATTGATTACAAGATGAAAACACTCATGAACCAAAATGCTCAGCAATTGTGAGCAATTATAGTTTTACAATCACAAATAATAGAGGTTATTAAATCAAAAATAAATGCACAAAGCTATACAAGAGTATAAGATTGAATGATTATTTTTCTAACATGTAGAAGTCATAAATGTGTTGTATTTGTACTTCCAGATCAAATATAGCCATTTGGGGTGCATTTAATGTGAAAATAGCCATTTAACTGCTTTTTCATTCATGCCTGACAAGTTTCTCTCTCCAGATTCACGGGTATGACTTAGTCTTCACGGGTGTAACTATTCTTCATAGCTACGAATGAAAGTGGTGACTCTAGTTGTGACTCATTGTTTGAAAATGAATGGTCATTCACGAGCATGACAAATTCTTCACGGGTGTGACTTGATCAATCTTCACAGTTGGGTCAATGTTTCATTGCCGTGAATATTTGAATGAATAGTCTTGGCGCTTACTAGTTTAACGAGCGTGACTAAGTCTTCATGGGTGTAAAGAACTATTTTCATAAGGGTGGTGATTTTTCACCACGAATGTGACTTTTTGATTCACGGGCGTGACTCTTTGCTTATTTTCAATAATTTGAACTTCAATTCTTGTCTTTCAACTTGTTTCAAGTTTTTAGGAATGCATAATTTGTCTAACACACTTAGAGCACAAATGTGGTTAAATTCCTTGTTGTTTAATTATTTATTGTCATCAAAATGGCAGAAATATCCCTCAAAGTTCAACAGATACCAACTCAGCTAATTTAATTAGCTTTCTATCTTGTCTCTGTGCATCCTTGATTTCCTGGGTAAGAGTGGGCTGAATGTGCAACTCTGCCACAATCTTTCTGCTTAAAGCATTTGCTACAACATTAGCCTTGCCTGGATGGTAGTCAATCACACAATTATAATCCTTTATCAACTCTATCCATCTTTCTATGAGGGAAGATATTTCAAACTCTTGTAATTTATGTAAATGAAACACTTCTCTGCATATAGATAATGGTGCCAAATCTTCAATGCAAAAACTATAGCTGCTAGCTTCAAATCACGGGTATGATAATTCTTCTTATGCAGCTTTAACTACCTAGAAGCATGAGCATCCACTTTTTCATCTTGCATCAATACACAACCCAATCTATTATGAGAAGTATCACTATAAATGGCATACTCCTTATTAGGAATCGACTGTGTCAAAATAGGTGCCTCAATGAGCATACTCTTAAACCTGTTAAAACTGGTCTGACACTTATCTGTATACTCAAATTTAACATTTTTTTCATAATAGTCTTGTCAAAGGAGAAGCAATCATTGAAAACTTTTGGCAAACCTCCGATAATAACTAGTTAAACCTAGGAAACTTTTGATCTCAGTCACATTCTGTGGGGGCTTCAAATTCATGATTGCTTCAGCCTTGCTAGGATCCACTTTAATGCCCTCTGTTGAGACAATGTGTCCCAGAAATGTCACTTGCTTCAACCAAAACTCATCTTTTGAGAGTTTGGCATAAAGCTTATATTCTCTAAGTGTCTACAACACTATTCTCAATTGGTTTTCATATTATTTTGGATCTTTAGAATATATCAAAATGTCATTAATGAAAATGACAAAAAATTGATCTAGATATGGCATGAAGAGTCTATTCATAAGATTTATAAATGTTGTTGATGCATTCGTAAGCCCAAATGGCATAACCAAAAACTTATAACAGCCATATCTAGTTCTAAATGTTGTTTTAGCTATACCCTCCATCTTCACCCTTAATTGGTGATAACCTAATCTCAAGTCTATCTTAGAAAATACTCCTGCACCTTAAAGTTGATTGAAAAGATCATCAATCTATGGTAATGGGTACTTGTTTTTTATGATCATCTTATTCAACTGTCAATAATCAATACATAATCTCAAAGATCCATCCTTCTTTTTCACAAATGATACTGGTGCACCCCATTGGGATGTACTCGGTTTAATGAAACCCTTATTAAGATGGTCTTGAAATTGTGTCTTAAGTTTTTTCATTTCTAATGGGGCCATTTTGTATGACATATTTAATATAGGCATAGTTCCTGGAACAAGATTAATAGCAAACTCTACCTCTCTCTCTGGTGGCAGTTTAGGTAAATCATTAAGAAATACATATGGGAATTCATTTACCACTAGGATATCTTTGAGATTTTGACCTACCATTTTAGTGTCATTCACATGGGCCAAATAAGCTTCACACCCTCTTCTCATCATTCTCCAAGCTTTCATTATAGATATGAGTTGGGGATGATGTGAAAATAATTCACCTTTCATAATAATTTCTTCCTGAATTGCTGTCTTAGTACCACCAATTTAGACTTGCAATCTATTACTGCTTTGTGGCATGAGAGTCAATCCATGCTTAAGATGGCATCATACTCATAGAAAGGAAACTCAATCAAATCTACAAGAAACTCCTTCCCATGCACAACTAGTGGACAATTCCTGAATACTTGATTCACTATTACACTATGACCCAAAGTGTAACACCACATCATATGCATTTAAGTATAACCTATTTCTGTATCAAATAATCACATACTACATGTTGGAAAGAGAAAATACCCTGATAACAGTGGTAGTAAATTTTTTTTTCATATCATATCCTGTAAAATCAACTAATGACTTTGCAAGTCTTGTATCCTGTAATACCATTTAATGACTTTTCAAGTCAATCTTAAAAACCACAATACGATATATCACATATATTAAAACATATACTTTACATCCAAAGGAATACGGGTTGCTTCCATTTATACATTTCAAAACTAATCTAGAGTGATAATACATATTCAAACATATAAGTCCAAAATGCAGATGACATGTTTTCATGCTCATGTGGAATGCAAGGAGAGAGAGTGATGAGGCTCGGCCAGTGACCTGTGCTCCATGTCTTCTATATGCTACTCAAAATGAGCTATCACTTTTCTTTACCTGAAAAATGATGCAAATTGATGAGTTGCAGCTCAGTGAGAATAATCATCCAATGAGCTCTAAAGTACCAAACAACTCATAGTAATAAATCACGAATCCAATATATACCATGTATTCCATTCTATTCATCTGAATCCTATAAATATCAATAAAGTTGAAACATATAATCATTACTCTTTACAGATAATGCTTTGTTTATTTCATTTTGTTGTGACTAAGTTAAATAGACATTGCCCCGGGTTTCCATGTGAACATTTGCCATGTGAACATTTGCATTTGCATTTGCTAGCTAGCTTGATCATTTGTTTCATTTGCACATTTGTTGGGCCATAGGCCTCTTCTTTTGCTTTACAATATCGATTAACTAGTCACAATGCCTTTTTAGTCCATATGCATATGCACTTGTATTTAAGCATTCATCAACCATTGCATCTTTATCATATACAACATACATATATTCCATATATACCTCATATGTCACGCATATACATTGCATATACTATACATATATCATGTATATATATCACATATGTCAAACATATACCTCAAATATATCACAATTATACCATTTATATGTATCACAATGTCACAATTATCCATCATTACATTATCAAGGACAAATCATGACAATCATATGAATCACATAGCAAGCAACAATCATTTGCACTAAAGAATTCAATCGATAATTAGACTCACCGTTCTCCTTTGATTCCGACCCCTAACTTATGGTCTATCCGCTCCTTGTGGGTCTCCAATATGTTGCGAGCCTAATATGAAAACATAATCGATTAACTCATGATTAGGGAGACTCAATGTGGCTTAAACAAATTAATATGCATTGTTCATGTCAATAGTTAAGATTTTTCCTATGATGTAGTGTGACCTTATGGGACTGTTTAGCCTATAACTTTTTCTATACTTGTCCAATTAATCTGATTCTTATTCCTAATTAACAATAACATATAACTATAGAACATATTAAAATTTTAGACCAATTTTACCATTGTACAATATTTGGTGGAATTTCTAAGTGTGTTCTTTGTTCTGCCTTGTTTTCTGCCTTTAGGCAGTTTCAGGGTACTCATTTGGTTTCATCATAACTTATAATATATAAGTCCTATTTTAATGAAAATTTACAGAATGGTATATGGGTTCATATATAACATTTTTCTTGTTTAAAACTTTTATCAATTATATCTCTAAGGTCTTCAAATTATAACAAATATTTTACTGGTCCAGAATAGAATTGGCTTCCGGACCAGTATTACTTCCAAAGGCCATAACTTAGTCTATACATAACCAATTAAGCTGAAATTAGTACCAAACTTTAGATAAGACATATACCTATAACTGTTAGTTTTTTATCATTTACATAATCTAGCTCTAAAAAGCTCAAATTAGCCAAAGAATTTACTGGATTTGCCCAGGGCACTCAGTAGGCAGTTCAAATCATGGAACAGTCATGGTTCCATTCCCTATAACTCTGCATTTACAAGACCTATTGACCTGAAATTTGGTATACATATACACAAACCATATATCTACAACTTTTATGTTTTGAGATACTTCAAATAATGGCTTTAAAATATTCTAAATCAAATCACACAGTAGCTAACTAGGTTAGGGTTCACACCCTGACCAGTTTCAGTACGAAGAGGATATCTCATTCTATACACCACATCTTTCAAAAATTTTACCTATACACAAATTTAAGACATAAAGGAACAACTTTTGTGTTTTACACTTTTCCAAAATCAATTTCTATTAATATCAAAATAGGGGTGTAATTCAGTGCCTAATATTGAACCTAAGCAACTCAAATCAACCCTATAGCAATAAGAATTGATTACTTACCAAGAACAACCTTGCAATGGATCAATATGCTTCAAAAACTAGGTGAAAAAAGGATTAATTGAAGTCTGAAATGGAGGAAATTGAAGAAGAAGTCGGGCTGGAGAAGAAGGCAAAAATGGGAAGATAAAGCTAACTTTTTGTTTTTGTCTTTTTATCTTTTTCTCATCTCTTTTCTCATCTCTTTTCTCCTTTCTCTTCTCCTTTCTCTTCTCTTCTCTTTTATTTCTCTTCTCTTTTATTTCTCTTTTGTGTCATTTTCATTTTATTTTGTTTATATTATTATTATTATTTATATATATTTATAATTCCACTAATTCACACAATAATCAACTTAATCATTTAGCCCGATTTAACTAAATTAACAATGTAAATATTCACTAATCTTAATCTAATCATTTTTCTTACTTTAATTTAGTCACCTTATTCAATTCATTTCTAATACTTTGTTATCATCATTTAGGTTATAAGGATACACGTGTGACTCGATACAATTGCCAAATACTAGGACACGTAGCTAGTGCGTGCCATGAACTTGTTCCTACGAAAATATGTGTGAAATGCACGTGTTCAATTGAATTGTATGCAAGATGCTTATGTTCAATGAAATGCATGTGGGGAAGGTCAAAGATGTTACAATTCTCCCCTCCTTTTAAAAATTTTATCCTCAAAATTAATACCTGAAAACAGGTGTGGATATTGCTTTTTCATATTTTCTTCTATTTCCCATGTTGTCTCTTCTTGTAAATGGTTACGCCATAATACCTTAACCAAAGGTATTTCTCAGTTTCTTAGCTGTTTAGTCTTGTATCCAATGATTTGCACTGGTTCCTCAACATAACTCATGTCATCTGCAATCTCAATGGCTTGATCTTTAAGTACATGTGTAGGATCTGACCTGTACCTTCTAAGCATGCTCACATGAAACACATTATGTATCTGAGCCATATCGGGTGGTAAGGCCAACCTATAAGCCAATGGACCAATCTTCTCAAGAATGTCATAAGGTCCTATGTATCTTGGGCTCAATTTACCCTTCTTTCCAAATCGGATTATCCCTTTCCATGGAGATACATAAAGAAATACCTTTTCACCTGACTCGTATTCCATCTCCCTTCTATGCTGATCAGCGTAACTTTTCTATCTATCTTGGGCTGCCTTTAGCTTGTTTTTGACAACCTTGATCTTATCCACTGTGTCTTGCACTATTTTTGGCCCTTCTAATGCACGTGCTTCTTCTTCATCCCAAATGATGGGGCTTCGGCACTTTCTGCCATACAATGCCTCATATGGTGCCATCTAGATACTGCTATGATACTGGTTGTTGTAAGGAAATTCAATCAATGCTATATATTCATCCCAAGCACCTCTGAATTCCATAGAACATGCTCTAAGCATTTCTTCTAATGTCTGTATAGTCCTCTCTGATTGTCCTTCAGTCTGTGGGTGGAATGCAGTGCTAAAGTTCAATTTTGTTCCCAATGCATTCTGTAAACTCACCCAAAAACGTGAAGTCAACCGTGGATCTCTATCAGACACAATGGACACTGGAATGTCATGCAATCTGACTATCTCATTCACATATAATTTGCCCAAACTCTCAAGTGTACAACCCCATCTAATAGGTAAAAAATGTGCTGACTTGGTTAATCTGTCAATAATTATCCATACTGCATCATTTTTCTGTGGAGTTCTTGGCAATCCATAGACAAAATCCATCGTTATTCTTTCCCATTTCCATTCTGGCACTGGCAATGGATGTAGTTTACCAACTGGTGCCTACTGTTCAATTTTAATCTGCTGACATGTCAAGCATTTGGAAACATATTCTGCTATGTCTTTCTTCATTCTTAGCCACCAGTAATGAGGCCTTTAACTGTGATACATCTTTGTCATCCCTGGGTGCATTTCATATGGTGCATTGTGTGCCTCTTCCATTATTTCCTGATGCAAGTTCTCAGTGTCTGGAACACATATGCGTGACTTTAACATCAGTGTATCATTCTGCAAATGAAACTCTGTATTATTTCCCTGCCTTACCACATCAATTTTCTCACATAATTCAAGATCTTTGCTTTGTGCTTCTTTAATTCTCTCCTTTAGCATAGGTCTGACTTTAAGAGTAGCAATCGGTGATCCTCTATCATGCATATTCAATTCAACATTCATGGACCGTAATTGAATCAAATACAAAAAAGATGATGCATGTAAGTGAGCTACGCTGCTACTGGACTTCCTACTCAACGCATCTGCTACCACATTGGCTTTCCCTGGATGGTATTCAATTGTACAGTCATAATCTTTCAATAGTTCTAACCATCGTCTCTGTCTCATGTTTAACTCTTTTTATGTCAGCAAATAACCCAAGCTTTTATGGTCTGTGAAGATTTGGAATATCTCACCATACAGATAATGCCTCCAAATCTTCAATGCAAATACAACAGCAGCCAATTCTAAATCATGCACTAGATATGAGATCTCATGTGGTCTCAGTTGCCTAGATGCATAAGCTATCACCTTACCATGTTGTATTAATATACATCCTAAGCCTTGGTGAGAAGCATCACTATACACTGTAAACCCACCTGTACCCGTAGGGATAGTTAACACTGGTGCTGAGGTTAGCTTGTGTTTTAGTTCCTCAAAACTCCTTTGGCATTCTAGAGTCCACTTGAAAGGCACATTCTTTCTTAACAATTTAGTCATAAGGCTAGCAATTAAAGAGAATCCATCAACAAATCTGCGGTAGTATCTAGCTAAACCCAAAAAACTACGCATTTCTGAAATATTTTTAGGAGCTTCCCAATTTACCATGGCCTCAATTTTCTTTGGGTCAACCTTTATGCCCTTACATGACACCACATGTCCAAGAAATACCAAATGATCTAACCAGAAATCACATTTACTCAATTTGGCATATAATTGTTTCTCCCTCAAAGTTTGCAACACAACTTTTAAATGTTGTTCATGTTCTCCCCTATTCTTTGAGTACACCAATATGTCATCAATAAATACTATCACAAACCTATCCAGATATGGTTGAAACACCTTATTCATTAAAGCCATAAATGCAGCTGGAGCATTAGTCAATCCAAATGGCATTACTAAAAATTCATAATGTCCATACCTGGTTCGAAAGGCAGTCTTTGGAACATCTGCTTCTGCTACCTTCAGCTGGTAATAGCCTGATTTCAAATCAATCTTGGACAATATTTGGGCTCCTTGCAACTGGTCAAACAAATCATCTATTCTGGGCAACAAATATTTGTTCTTCACTGTCATTTTATTCAGTTGCCTGTAATCGATGCACAATCTCATTGTTCCATCTTTCTTTTTAACAAATAATACTGGAGCTCCCCAAGGTGATACACTAGGTCTAATATACCATTTTTCAAGTAACTCATGCAATTGGGCCTTCAGTTCTTTCAACTCAACTGGGGCCATTCTGTAGGGTGACCTTGATATTGCTGTTGTTCCTGGTACTAGTTCAATAGTAAATTCTATCTCTCTATCTGGTGGTAAACCAGGTAGATCATCTGGGAATACATCAGCAAATTCCTATACCACTAGTATATTTTCAAACAAGCTATCAGTGGTTCCAGTATCAGTCACATATGCCAAATATGTTTCACATCCCCCCTTTGATCATTCAAAATGCCTTTACAGCTGAAAATTTACAGATAGGTATATGGGTTCATATAGAACATTTTTCATGTCTAAAACTTTTATCAATTATGTCTCTAAGGTCTTCAAATTATAACAAACGTTTTACTTGTCCAGAATAGAATTGGCTTCCGGACCAGTATTACTTCCAAAGGCCATAACTTAGTCTATACATAACCAATTAAGTTGAAATTAGTACCAAAATTTAGATAAGACATATACCTATAACTATTATGTTTTTATTATTTATAGAATCTAGATCTAACAAGCGCAAATTAGCCAAATAATTTACTGGATCTGCCCAGGGCACTCAATAGGCAGTTCAAACCATGGAACAGTCATGGTTCCATTCACCATAACTTAACATTTACAAGACCTATGGACCTGAAATTTGGTATACAGATACAAAAAACATTTATCTACAACTTTTATGTTTTGAGATTCTTCAAATAATGGCTTTAACATATTCTAAATCAAATCACACAGTAGCTAACTAGGTTAGGGTTCACACCCTGACCAGTTTCAGTACGAAGAGGATATCTCATTCTATACACTACATCTTGCAAATATTTTACCTATACGTAAATTTAAGACATAAAGGAACAAATTTTGTGTTTTACACTTTTCCAGAATCAATTTCTATTAATATCAAAATTGGGGTGCAATTTAGTGCCTAATATTGAACCTAAGCAACTCAAATCAACCCTATAGCAATAAGAATTGATTACTTACCAAGAACAACCTTGCAATGGATAAATATGCTTCAAAAAATAGGTGAAACAAGGATGAATTGAAGTCTGAAATGGAGGAAATTGAAGAAGAAGTCGGGCTGGAGAAGAAGGCAGAAATGGGAAGATAAAACTAACTTTTTGTTTTTGTCTTTTTATCTTTTTCTCATCTCTTTTCTCATCTCTTTTCTCCTTTCTCTTCTCCTTTCTCTTCTCTTTTATTTCTCTTTTGTGTCATTTTCATTTTATTTTGTCTATATTATTATTATTATTTACATATATTTATAATTCTACTAATTCACACAATAATACAGCTTAATCATTTAGCCCGATGTAACTAAATTAACAATGTAAATGTTCACTAATCTTAATCTAATCATTTTTCTTACTTTAATTTAGTCACCTTATTCAATTCATTTCTAATACTTTGTTATCATCATTTAGATTATAAGGATACACGTGTGACTCGATACAATTGCCAAATACTAGGACACGTAGCTAGTGCGTGCCATGAACTTGTTCCTACGAAAATATGTGTGAAATGCACATGTTCAATTGAATTGTATGCAAGATGCTTATGTTCAATGAAATGCACGTGGGGAAGGTCAAGGATGTTACACAAAGGGTTCCTAACTTCAATGTCATATTTTAGGTTCTATCTAATCATGTTATGGTTAGGTGTACTAGTGCAAATATGGGAATTTGTGGAATCTGAATCTATGTGTGCACAAATATCAGAATCATATAATGAAAACATACCAACAATAACATATGTTGCTGCCTAATTTTCTTTAGCTTTAATGGCATAGGCTCTAGTTGGAGCTTTGCTGGATTCAGATCTATTCACTGTCTCTAAAACAGCCAACCTAGGCTAGTCTGGTCCTCCTTTGGACTGAAATCTAAGCTAAGTTAGAGCTGATCTAGTCGTCTAAGTAGGAATACTACTTGTTAAGAATGGGCAATCCTTCCGTACGTGTTTTCTAGACCCACATATAAAGCAAACACTTATGACATGCCAACATTCCCTCTGGTGGATCTAGTGTAGATGTTACATACTGGTATAGCTTCCTTGCCAACTTGAGTCTGTGAACTGGCCATAATAGAAAGTACCTTAGGGGGTGGTCCCCTCCTAATAGACATTATCTATGAATAGCTAGGACCATTTTCTTATCCTCTATTCTGTGAATGGATAGCAAAGAAATGACTCTTCTTTCCAGTGGATCAAGTCTCGAGAGTAGCTAACTTTTTAAAAGATTATTCTATTTTTCTTTTTCTCCTTTTTCTTTAGGCTTAACACTACATAAACTAATTAAGCAAAATTGGTATGCTTGAGAGCAATCACAATATCTTCGATCTCTTCATTAAGGCCATCCTCAAATCTTTTGCATTTATTTCTTTCCTTTGTAACTAAATTAGGGGCATACTTGCTCAGTTTGGTAAACTCCCATTGATACTCAATCATTGACATATTACCCTGCTTAAGATTCATGAACTATTTCTTCTTTTCATCAATATAAATCAGTGAAATGTACTGATCTCTGAATTCAGAAAGAAAGAAGTCCCAAGAAAATATTCCACAACACCTAGCTTAATAAAGACCGATTTTCACCAATCATATTCCTCCTCTAAGAGCAGAGAATCAACAAATCTAGCTTTGTCCTCCACTTCCATTTGCAATTCTTTAAAAATTCTTTTAGTCTTTTCCAACCAATACTCAGCTGTAGTTGGATCCTCATCTTTCTTTCCATAGAAATCTAAAGTCCCATACTTATGAAGCTTATCAATTATTGCTTTTGGTTTAGTTTGTGGCACTAAGGTAGGCTGAGGAATGGCTCATACCATTTGTTAAAAAAATCCAATCATTTACTATATAAATGGATTTAGACTAGGATCAATTTGTTATGTTTCCTACTGTGGGGGATTTGGAGTAGCACCATGCCCCTGTATGCTCGCCGCATTAGGCTGATGAGGAGTCCCAGTATCAGGAGAGCTAGTACTCTCAACCATATCTCGTTCTTCTGAAGACATTTCCAATAATCCTACAAGATGTCAAGAAGAAAGCCCATATCAAAATTATATGACCACCTAGGCCTAGAAATGCCTAAACTAGGCTATAATACTACTAAATGTGATTCCTCACTTATATATTAGGGATAATCCCATATATATAAGTAGGATACCACAAGATTAACTAGATAAATATGTCTGAATTAAAACCTTTTTATTTAATAAATTAATCCATTTATTTATATTGGGTTAGGCATGTCATTCTAATTACCAATATATATCATCATGTTATATACACATATGCTACTTGATTATATTATATAATTGATCACTTGTGGCATACTAACCTTACACATAACTATTTATATATACAATATCAAAATATATGACATGCTTTTTAACTATACACAAGACATGTCTACCAAAACCCCTATGCATGGTCAAACTCAAAAAGAAAAGCGATAAGTAACCAACCCTCTAACTAAGTCTTTTGTGCCTCCTCTATTATGAGCTTGGATTTCTTCTTAACCAACTTCATGATCTACTATCTACAACTCCAATTCTTGTATTAGAAGAACCCACACTAAGCTATCTTTAGCTTAGTTGTACATATATGCATTAAAGTTTTCCCTAAGTAGTCACACAAATGCATGTCTCAAATAAATTATGTCACATTAAACTTTTTTACATATTTGACATATAAAAGAAATAAGTACATAACATAAAAGAATAAATATAATAACCTCATTTAAATAATTAAATTTTCACTACCTCGTGTAACCATTTCATACCTTGTTACTTATGTAAATAAATAAATTTTCATATTTCATTTCATAGTTCATTAGCCCAAAATCTTGTTCCTAGATTGTCCATATATCGGGTGTGGGATAGGAGTGCTTGCGGAGCTTAAGCTACCATACTCACCATAATCTCAAGTGAAAGGCACTTGCAGAGCTTTAGCCGCCTTGACTAAGTATAATCACGTCATCTGTGTGTAATTAGGATTAGGGGTACTCTTGGAGCTATAGCCACGTTGTTCCTAAATCATATCAATATTGATACCGTAATTTCTCACTTAATGGTGCACTATCTATCCTATGTTAGTCCTCAAGGTAGATAAATGGGCAATTAAAATCATTAATTAATTGTTTTTATCATGTCTTTATTTGCCATAACTAATACTCATTTCGTATTAACATAATTACATGTTTACAATTTATTTCAAAACTATGTAATAACATAATATTTCATAAGATATTACCATAACATTAAATTCCTAATTAATAATATTTATATAATTTTAAAGCATGTCATAATATATAATTTCATTATTTTGACACAAAATTTAAGTTATACACACACAATCATGTGTTAGAGCAAACAATAATACATATATGTATAAAACTTGATAGTGTTTTTCTTTTCCAAAATCTAAACTTTGATCTTGTTCACTTTTATTGCTCATTTTCTTGTTGAGAGCCAAATTTGAAAATATAAGTAATCAATACATTGTTAAAATACTTATTCTTAATATAGTTTAAATAAATAATACATTTGTTTCCCAGATATTGTACCAAGAAGGGGGGTTGAATTGGATATTAAAATTTCTTAACTTTTCAGTGCAGAAAGAAAAGTTAAGTTAAGTAGGGATAGGAAGATATCACACAAGAATTTTTATAGAGGTTCGGGTGTTAACAAACCCTAATCCTCTCTCCAATATCAATTGGGAGTTTCACTAACACACTGAGTGTTACAATGGAGTTTTATAAGCTCACTCCCAACTATGGTATTTCTAACAATAGATCACACCTAACCTAGAAATCCCTTGTGTTTTAATGGCTCACACAATAAACCAATTCCTTGTGTTTTAAAAGCTCACACAAATAACCTTTACAAGTGTTCTACTCTAAACCCAATATACCCAAACTCACTTAAGTGGTAGATTACAAAGAGAAACACTCACAAATCTATAATTGCTCAGAAAATAATGAGCAAAAAGATTTTTTACAGAGAATTAATGTTTGTTTTGAAAGTATTAAATGCACAAATAGCTACAACAAGATTTTGATTCGAAGTATTAGTTATTCTCTTGTTCTGGATTCATAAATGACTTGCATTTATACTTCCATGGTGGATTATAGCCGTTTGGTTGCATTTAATGCGAAAATAGTCATTACGCCAACTCTTAATTTTGCGCCCAACATGTTTCCCTTTCCTCTTTCACAGTCGTGAGTATAAGTGTCACGGTCGTGACTGTTCTTCCAAGCCATGACTTGAGTGGTGACTTTGGCCATGAAGCATTTTGGAAGGATTTGAAGTGTTTGATCAAGGGCGTGAACATCCTTCCTAGGCGTGGTCCAAGTGGTGACTCTGGTCGTGAAGCTCTCTGGAGGAATTTTACATGTTTTCTCACGAGCGTGACTAATATGATCATTCACGGTTGCTATGATCCTTCATGGCCATGAACTTTAAATGTTGGATAGTTGGCGCTGAGCTTCATCATAGACGTGACATACAAAGTCACAGGCATGAACATGCTATTTCTTCATTTTTTGTCTTTTTAAGGTTAGTCATCCATTCTCCATTCTTACTATCATGTTCCATACCCTATTCAATAAACTTAGAAAACAAGTATGTTAAATACATTATTACTATTTTATTTGTTAGCATCAAAATGACGGAAATACCCCTCAAGGTTCAATAATCTCCCCCTTTTTGATGGTGATAAATAATATAGCAATATGTGCTTTTGAGAAGTCTCCCCCTCAAAAGGTGCTTAAGATAAAAAGTTACTGAAGTGTGAGAATTGTAAAGAATGATGAAGTATAGCATCAAAATATACTTCCTAGTTTAGGTATATGCAAGTTATATGCAAGGTATATCCAATGTATACCAAACTTTTACTTAAAACAAGTTAAGTATGTGCGAAGTATATTCAAGGTATATTCAAAGTATAT
This sequence comes from Triadica sebifera, assembly GCA_023653625.1. Taxonomy (NCBI): domain Eukaryota; kingdom Viridiplantae; phylum Streptophyta; class Magnoliopsida; order Malpighiales; family Euphorbiaceae; genus Triadica; species Triadica sebifera. The sequence goes on from CM042904.1 coordinate 11,974,559, forward strand.
CAAGTGCATATTCATTCATGTAACTTGTATCAAGGTTTATGCAAAGTATACTTAAGGTATATTCAAGGTATATCAACTCATTTGCATACTTGCATATTCATTTGATTCAAATAAGTATTTCAAATATATTGCATTTAACTTTAAATATAATATATTGATAGGTTCTCCCCCTTTTTTCATCAACAAAAAGAATAACAAAAAGATAAATCATAATGGAAAACAAATGCAATTATATTATTGCCCAGATATTGAACGAAGAAGGGGGGTTGAATTGGATATTAAAAATTTTAACTTTTAAGTGCGGAAAGAAAAGTTAAGTTGAGTAGGGAAAGGAAGATTTCACACAGGAATTTTTATAGAGGTTCGGATGTTAACAAACCCTACTCCTCTCCCCAATCTCAATTGAGAGTTTCACTAATAGACTAAGTGTTACAATGAAGTTTTACAAGCTGACTCCCAACTATGATGTTTCTAACAATGGATCACACCTAACCCAGAAATCCCTTGTGTTTGAATGGCTCACACAATAAACCAATTCCTTGTGTTTTAATGGCTCACACAATAAACCAATTCCTTGTGTTTTAAAGGCTCACACAAATAACCCTTACAAGTGTTCTACTTTTAACCCAAAATACCCAAACTCACTTGAGTAGTAGATTACAAAGAGAAACACTTACAAATCTATAATGCTCAGAGAATAATGAGCAAAAAGATTTTTACAGAGAATAAATGTTTGTTTTGAATGTATTAAATGCACAAATGACTTACAACAAGATTTTGATTAGAAGTATTAGCAATTCTCTAGTTATGGATTCATAAATGACTTGCATTTATACTTCTATGGCGAATTATAGTCGTTTGGTTGTATTTAATGTGGAAATAGCCATTGCACCAACTCTTATTTTCGCGTCAGACATGTTTCTCTTTCCTCTTTCACGGTCGTGACTATTCTTCCAAGCCGTGACTTGAGTGGTGACTTTGGCTGTGAAGCATTCTGGAAGGATTTGAAGTGTTTAATCACGGGCGTGAACATCCTTCCTAGTCGTGGTCCAAGTAGTGACTCTGGCCGTGAAGCTCTCTGGAGGAATTAGTCATGTCTTCTCATGGGCGTGACTTTCTTTCACGGTCGTGACTGATATGATCATTCATGGTTGCTATCATTCTTCATGGCCGTGAACTTTAAATGTTGGATAGTTGGCACTAAGCTTCATCACGGGCGTGAACGTGCTATTTCTTCATTTTTTATCTTTTTAAGGTTAGTCTTCCATTCCTCATTATTGCTATCATGTTTCATACCCTATTCAATGAACGTAGAAAATAAGTGTGTTAAATACATTATTACTATTTTATTTTGTTAGCATCGAAATGATGGAAATACCCCTTAAGGTTCAACAATCTCCCCCTTTTTGATGGTGACAAATAATCTAGTAATATGTGCTTTTGAGAAGTCTCCCCCTCAAAAGATGCTAAAGATAAAAAATTACTGAAGTGGAAGAATTGTAAAGAATGATGAAGTGTAGCATCAAAATATGCTTCCTAGTTTTAGGTATATGCAAGTTATATGCAAGGTATATCCAATGTATACCAAAATTTTTCCTTAAAACAAGTTAAGTATATGCAAAGTATATTTCAGGTATATTCAAAGTATATCAAGTGCATATTCATTCATGTTACTTGCATCAAGGTATATGCGAAGTATACTTAAGGTATATTCAAAGTATATTAGCTCATTTGCATACTTTCATTGCATTTAAGTTTAAATATAATATATTGCTAGGTTCTTCCCCTTTTTTCATGAACAAAAAGAATAACAAAAAGATAAATCATAATGGAAAACAAAAGCAATTATATTAATATAAAAAGACAAATACAAAGATTTGAAAAGAAATTGAAAGTCCTACATCAAACAAGCTAAAAAAAATAACATAGCTAACATCTAGTCTAGCTAGATTTTGAGCCGGACATCCCATCTCTAAGGTGAGCTACTTCGGCCTCGAGGCTCTCCATGCGAGACTCCATGAAATCCTTGAGGTTCTCTAACCTCTCATCCATCGAAGCTTGCAATTGCTCAAACCGTGGTGCCAAGAGGTCAGCCACTTGCTAAGCCAAGTTTGGTGTGGAGGCAAAGGATTGTCCAATTTCCTGCTCAACCTCTAGAGGCGCCATCTCAACTCGAACTTTCTTCCTCTGCTGGATTCCTTGGATGCCAACTTTGAAGTCATCCTAGTCATTGTCCTCCCAAATAATCTCACCAGCAGTGTTGGTGAAGCAATAGTAGATGTTGTTCTCATAAACTATACAAACAACCGCTCCCATTTTGATAAAGGACTCGACGTCTAATCGGTCTCGAGGATGTGTTGGTATAAGCTTGAAGTGGTGCTCCTCTAGCTTTAAATACCCTAGCTTGATAGCAAGGTGAGTCACATACCCACCAATCAAAATGTCTCCGAAGGGCTTGGTGGCAATTAACAAAAGATGTTTGCAAACCATCGAGATAAAGCCACTGTTAGGCCTCTTCAGGCCATCTCTAGGAGAAATAACTCGGACTTCCGAATCAATCCATTGTTGTCTCCTCTGGAAAAAATGCTATAGGTTAGAAACCTATGCAAGTACTTATTGTCACGGGCTTGGTCTTTTGATGCCAATGACCGTGCGACACTAGCAAACTTTTCTCAATTGGATGCTAGTCAGCCTCTCCTATGAATGTTAGATGAAAATAGCAAGTAAGCAAAGATGCTAAAGAACTTTAAGAAAAGAGGAGAACTTGGAGAATGCTTTAAGAAAGCTTAGAATGCTTGTATTGCACAAAACTCTTAGATGGTTACAAATGAACTCAACTAAGCTATTTATAGGCTTCCACCTCCTCAATGGACTACCAAGATCAATTTGATCTAACGGTGTACATTGATCTTCTAGATTATTCTACTCAATTCTACATAATTAAAGAAATATCTAGATTTATGTACACATCTCTACAAGGTTCTAAAAGAATTCTAGAACATTCCACATGCTTCTTGATTTTGGTAGAGAATTGTAGAAGAACCTCTTGCGGTGCGTGACACTCTCCCCCACTCAATTTAGTGACACCCTCGTGGCGTCCCCCTTGTATGCTTCGATTACGTCCTTGTAAGCCCAAAGTGAAAGTTCATGCTCCCAACTCGCCTCGCTATCGGGTAATCCCTTCCATTTGATAAAGTACTCTATGTAGCTTGGATGGGAGCCTCTTCTTAGAATAGCTCGATGGGCCAATATCTCCTCAACTTCACGTTCGGGAGATATTGTGATGGTCGTAGGTGCTCTTTTTGACTCGCTTCGGCTTGGTTCCTCCTTGTCGGAATGGAATGGCCTTAACAAATTGGGCTATGTCAAGTAGCTTTGCCCAATCTCTTTGGTTGGCACTCTCATAATGCCTCAAATACAACTCCAACAAGGCATTCACCCTTTTCGTTTGTCCATCGGTTTGGGGATGAAAAATTATGGAGAAGTTAAGCTCGAACCCCATTAGCTTGAATAGCTCCATCCAAAATCTACTGGTGAAGCGGATGTCTCGATCTCTCATAATTGTCTTTGGTATGCCCCAATACTTCACCACATGCTTGAAAAAAAATTTTGCAGCATCTTCAGCGGTGAACTTTGTGGGCACGGGGATGAACACCCCATATTTGTTAAATCGATCAACCACTACCATAATGTTGCTACAACCATCGAACTTTGGCAAACATGTGATGAAATCCATAGAGATGTTTTCCCAAGGCCTCTCTGGAATGGGCAATGGCTCCAATAGACCCATCGATTGATGTTGATCCACTTTGTCTTGTTGGCATACAAGACAAGTTTTTTCATAGAGCTCGATGTCATCTCTCATTTGGGGCCAATAGTAGGCACGCTCCACAAGTGCCAACGTGCACCTAACTCCAGGGTGTCTTTCCCATTGCTAATCATGACACTCCTTAATGATTTGTTTCCTCAAGCCTTGCCACTTTGGCACATACACACAGTCTCTTTTGGTGGTGAGCACCCCATCTCGTAGCTAAAATTGGCGTGTCTTCCCTTGACTTGCCAAATTCACCAAACTCTTATCTTGTGGGTCTTGCTCAAGTCCCTCTTTGATTCGGTCAACCAATAGAAATGTTGGACTTGTGATGGCAGCTACAATGGCCTTTTTACTAAGTGCATCGGCCACCAAGTTTGCTTTGCCCGACTTGTACTCCATCACAAAGTCAAATTCCGCCAAGAAAGCTTGCCACCTTACTTGCTTTGGCATCAACTTCTTTTGCTTGAGGAAATAGATTGTGGCAACATTTTCGGTTTTTACTATGAACTTGGACCCCAACAAATAATGACTCCAAGTCTATAAGCAATGCACTACTGCAGTCATCTCTTTCTCTTGGATTGTGTAGCGTCTCTCAGCATCGTTTAGCTTTCGGCTCTCATAGGCAATTGGATGGCCCTCTTGCATCAAAACTCCACCAAGTGCAAAGTTGGAAGCATCTGTATGAATTTCATATGGCTTGGTGTGGTCGGGAAGGGCCAACATGGGTTCTTCGGTCAGTTTCGCCTTAAGCATTTTTGTTAAACCTTAAGGGGTATTTCCGTCATTTTGATGACAACAAATAAAATAGCAATATTGTATTTAACATACTTGTCTTCTAAGTCTTTTATACAGGGCATAGATCAAAATAGCAAGAATGGAGAATTGGAAGAATAAACCTTGAAAGACAAAATTCAAGTAGTAGCATGTTCACTGCCGTGACTCTATGAGTCACTCTCGTGAAAGAAGCTAACCGTTACCAAAACCAACTTTTGAAGTTCACGGCCATGAAGGAAAAACAAACCGTGAAGTGGACATGTCAGTCACCCCCGTGAATAAAGGTGTCACTCCCGTGAAGATTCATGAAATTTCATCCAGAGAGCTTCATGACCAGAGTCACCACTTGGATCACGGTTGGGAAGATTGTCACGCCCGTGAATGAGTATGTCACGCCCGTGACTCAATATGTCAAAACATTCCAGAGAGCTTCATGACCAAGATCACCACTTCAGTCACGGCTTGGGAAGAACTGTCACTCTCGTGACAAGCATAGTCACGCCCGTGAATAATGAAAGAGAAAAATGTTATGCGCGATTTTTTTGTTGGTACAACGGCTAGTTTCTTACATAATGCACCCTAACGGCTATATTCATCCATGGGAGTATAAATGGAAGTCATTTATGCATTAAGGGATAAGAGAATGAGAAGAAAAACAAAAGATTAGCATATACTTCAAATCACAAGCTATCTTGTACTTACATACTTTGAGAACAAATCTATTCTCTGTAAAAATCTTTTTGCTCCTCATATTTGAGCAATTAAGATTTATAAGTGGTTCTCTCTGTAATCTTTACTCAAGTGAGCTTTGGGTATTTCTGGGTTAAGAGCAGAACACTTGTAAGGGTTAGTTGTGTGAGCCTCCAAAACACAAATTAAAAGGTTATTTGTGTGATCCTGTAAAACACAAGGAAGGTTGTTTGTGTGATCCTGTAAAACACAAGGAATGTTGTTTGTGTGAGCCTGTAAAATACAAGGAATTGGTTATTGTGTGAGTCATTAAAACACAAGGGATTTCTGGGTTAGGTGTGAGCCATTGTGAGAAACACCATAGTTGGGAGTGAGCATGTAAAACTCCATTGTAACACTTAGTGTGTTAGTGAAACTCCCAATTGCGATTGGGGAGAGGAGTAGGGTTTGTTAACACCCGAACCTCTATAAATCTTTGTGTCTGATTTTCTCTATCCCTCCCAAAATTAATTATTTATTTCCGCACTTTAAAGTTTAATTTTTTGAAACTCCAATTCAACCCCCCCCTTTTGGTCTAATATCTGGGCAACAATTGGTATCAGAGCTCTGTCTAGCATCAAAGCCTAAAAAGCACTAGTAAAGAGTAAGAGATGGCCAGTGAAGGATTCCAAAGTCTCAAACCTTACTTTGATGGAGCAAATTATGGCCATCGGAAGTTTAGGATGGAGACATACTTGGATAGTGAAGGAATTGAAGTTTGGGATAGTGTATGAAAAGAATGGACACCACCAACCAGAAGAGGAGCTGATGGTGAAGAAGAAATCATATCAAGAGATGATTGGACAGAGCCTCAAAGAAGAGCAAATTTCAAAAACAAGAAGGCAATGACAATCCTATCAAGCTCATTATCTATTGAAGAATGTGGGAGAATACAACACTGCTCAACAGTATACAGCATGTGGAAGACATTGGAGAACTATCATGAGGGAACTAAGCAAGTCAAATCCAAGAAGATTCAACTTCTAACCTCAGAATATGAGCTCTTCAAGATGAAATCCAATGAGTCAATCACTGACATGACCAACCGTCTTCTATCCATTTTAAATGGAATGAGGAAACTTGGGAAGCATATGAGCTTGGAAGATGTAAACAATAAAATCCTGAGAAGTCTTCCTCTTAAAGACTATGGTTCAAGAGTTGCTGGCATAGAAGAAGCAAATGAAGATATGAGCATCATGAATACTGATGTGCTGATTGGCAAGCTTCTCACACATGAGATGGAAGTGAAGAGAGATAGAGAGCTTGAAGCAGAGCCAGAGAAAAGAAAACCCTTAGCACTCAAAGCCTCTACCTCAAAATCTCAAGAAGAAAGTGAAGATGATGAAGAGATGAGTGATGATGAAAATGAGGACATTGCTATGCTTTCAAGGAGATTAAAAAGAATCATTGAGAAGAAAATGAGCAATTCCAGAAAATTCAGGCAAAGAAACCTCAAACAAACTTCTAATGATACACATAGAAGTAAGGAAGAGGTAAAATGTTATGAATGTGGAAAGAAAGGACATATCAAACCAAAATGTCCAAGGCTCAAGAAGCATAAGAGCAAATACCAAAGAGACAATGGGGAGAAAGGTCATAAAGCCACATGGGATGACGAAAGCTCTTCAAGTGAAAAAGATGATAATGAAAGTGAAGAGGTCAACCTATGCTTCATGGCTATTGAGGATCACGTCTCGGACAAAGTAAGATTACTACACTCATACTCTTTCAATAATAATAGTAGTGACAATGATAGTAATAGTGATGATGATGATGATGAGCAAAGCCTTATAGAAGAATTAAATATAGAATTAGAGAAATATAGAACTAAATTTAGTACCTATAGAAATAATGTCTCTAATTTGAAAAATAAGATAGATGGATTAGAAAAGGAGAACATAAAACTTAAATCATCTAATGAATCTCTTCAAAATTCATTAGATGAATATTCATCAAGACCCTCAATATCTTCATTGTTAAAAGAAAATAATACTTTGAAAAATGAAGTTGAGGAACTTAGAAATTCCATTTCTAAATTTCACAAAGGTAAAGAAAGCTTAGATATTCTCATTGTGTCTCAGAGATCACCCTTAATTAGACATGGTCTAGAATTTAAGGACACATCATCATCTTCTCACAAAACTATATTTGTTAAATCTAAAGAATCTCACATCTCCACACCTGTTAGAACTGCACCAAGAAATAAGAATGTTAAACCCTCTATACAGAAAAAGAATAATCATGCCTTTATGTATAAGAAGCAAGCATCTAGAAGAATGCAAATTAATCATTATTGTGCATGCCATTGCTCTCAAAATCAGTCTAATAGAATTATGGCATTTAAATACAGTGTAAGACCAAAAAGCAAGTTTAGACCTAAACAATGTAATTATTGTATGAAAATGGGTCACATAAATAAACATTGTTGGATAAGGAAGGCTCATTGGGAACCTTCATGTGCTAACCCCCAAGGACCCAAACTCATTTGGGTACCTAAAAATCATACTTGATTTGTGATTCTATAGGTATGCCTCAAGTCCACAATAAACAAAAATGCTTGGCTAGTAGACAGTGGATGCTCAAGGCATATGACATGAGACAAAGAACGTTTCAATGAAATCAAAAGTATTGATGGAGGTAAAGTTACCTTTGGAAATAATGCTAAAGGTAAGGTAATTGGCATTGGTTCTATTGGTGTTAATAGTACTACTTTTATTAAGGATGTCTTACATGTTGATGGCTTGAAACATAACTTGTTAAGTGTAAGTCAATTATGTGATAAAGGAAATAGAGTAATCTTTACTTCAAACGAATGTCTTGTAATCTCTATCGATGGTCAAGAAATATTTAAAGGGAATAGAGATATCAATACATACATAATAAACTTACATGAACTATCTAACCATTCCTCTAAGTGTCTTATGTCTACTAGTGATGAATCTTGGCTGTGGCATAGAAGACTTGGTCATGCTAACATGGACTTAATACAAAGTCTCAGCACAGGAGAGCTAGAAAAAGGTTTGCCAAAAGTTAAATATGTTAAAGACAAGATATGTGATCCTTGTCAGAAAGGAAAGCAACACAAGTCATCTTTCAAAGCCAAAAACATAGTGAGTACTTAAAAACCTCTCCAACTCCTGCATTTAGACTTGTTTGGACCTACTAGAATTACTAGCTTAGGATGAAAATATTATGCATTTGTCATCGTAGATGATTACTCTAGATTTACTTGGGTAATTTTCTTAGCTCAAAAGAGTTATGCTTTTGAAAACTTCAAAAACCTTGCTAGAAGAATTCAAAATGAAAAAGGGTACTGCATTTCAAAAATAAGGAGTGATCATGGGAAAGAATTTGAAAATGAAAACTTTGAAAGTTTTTCTCTTGAACATGGCATTTCACATAATTTCTCATCTCTTAGGACACCTCAACAAAATGGGGTAGTTGAAAGGAAAAATCGTACTTTAATTGAAATGGCTAGAACAATGCTTAATGAATATGATTTACCAACTTATTTTTGGGCAGAAGCCACAAACACTGCATGTTATATTTCAAATTGGTCTTCAAAAGACCTCTTTTAAACAAAACCTCATTTGAGCTATGGAATGGAAGAAAACCCTTGATATCATACTTTAGAGTATTTGGATGCAAGTGTTTTATATTGAACACCAAGGACAATCTTGGAAAATTTGCCTCTAAGTTTGATGAAGGTATCTTTTTAGGATACTCTACAACCAGCAAAGCATATAGAGTATTTAATAAAAGATCATTAACGGTTGAAGAATCCATGCATGTTGTTTTTAATGAATCTAGTAGACTTGATCTTGTGAAAGGTAGTGTTTTTGATGATGTTGTAGGTAATATGGAACAACTTGATATTGGAAATGAAAAAGAAGAAAATGATCAAGAAAATTTACTGAAAAATGACACTCTACCTCAAAATCAAGAACAAATGGATCAAGAACTTCCAAAAGAATTGAGAATGACGAAAGATCATCCAAAAAAGCAAATAATTGGTGATCTATTAAGGGGAGTAAGTTCTAGATCTCATTTCAAGCATTTGGTTACTGACATTGCTTTTATTTCACAAATTGAGCCTAAAAATATTAATAAGGCTCTTAATGATGAAAGTTGGGTAATTTCCATGCAAGAGGAACTCAACCAATTTGAGGGAAATAAGGTATGGATGGAATGAGTTGCTAAAGGGCTGAAATCTTCAAAATGGTATTCAATGGTGATAAATGAGAGAAGTTGAGAGAAGTTGGAGAGTTGGAAATGAGATAAATAATGACATAAACGTTTTATAGCCGACATCTTCACGAGCATGAAAAGTAAGTCACGGGCATGAAATGTCGTGTTCACAGTTTGTTGAAGAGATGCTCTACCCGTGAAGAGAGATGTGAAACTATTCACGGTCGTGAAAATTAAAGGTAACGGGCGTGAATGATGAAATATCATGGGGGTGATAAACAAGTCACAGGCGTGAAGTACAATCTTCACTACTTGTGACCATGAAATAGAGCATGACACAAAGCGTGAACGCTTATGTAAGTTTTTGGTGGAAATGTTCATGGTAAGCGTCAAGGGTGTGAATAGAGGGTTATACAGGGGTGATAGAAAAAGGTTATGGGCTTGAAACGTAGTCTTCACTACCTTCAACTGTGAAGCATGTCGTGAAGCAAGGCGTGAAAGCTACCAGAGCTTTTGGTGATTATGATCATGGTTGTGAATATATGTCACGGGCAAGAATTGCCTAAAATCCTCATTAAATAAAATTAAGTCTAAAACATGACTAAAGCATTTCTGAGGAGCTTCTATCCCCTATAACATATATTTCTATCAATTCAGCTACTTCATATCTAAAAAGATGAGACAAAAAACACAAGATTATCAATCAAGGTTCGACAATTTTGGCAATCATAAAGTTAATCCGTCAATCATACCAAACTCTCTTCTTATAAAATTAAATCTTTCCTCATTTAGAGACTTAGTGAAGATATCTGCCAATTGATTGTCTGTGCTTATAAATTACAATACAACATCTCCATATTGAACATGATCTATAATAAAATGATGTCTTAAGTCAATATGCTTACTTCTAGAGTGTTGAATGGGATTCTTAGATAGATTTATAACACTTGTATTGTCACATCTAATAGGTATATGGTTCATACTATGACCATAATCCTTAAGTTGTTGTTTCATCCAAAGGATTTGTGTACAACAACATTCTGCTGCCACATACTCTGCTTCAGCGGTAGAGAGAGCAACTGAAACTTGTTTCTTGCTAAACCAAGAAACTAAGCATTCTCCAATAAAGTGACAAGTACCTGAAGTACTTTTTTTTATCTAAAAGACTTCCAGCGTAATCAGCATCTGAATATCCTATAATGTGAAAGGATGAATTTCTAGGATACCATAAACCTAGATGCAATGAGTCATGTAAATATTTTAAAATTCTTTTTATTGCATTTAAATGAGACTCTTTCGGACATGATTGAAAGTGAGCACATAAGCATACATTATACATTATGCCGAGTCTAGAGGCAGTAAGATATAAAAGTGATCTGATCCTACCTCTATAGAGCTTTTCATTAATGCTCTTACCCTTTTCATCCTTGTCCAATTTTGTTGATGTGCTCATTGGAGTCTTGGCATTTTTACATCCTTCCATTCCAAATTTCTTAAGTAAGTCTTTGGCATATTTGGATTGGTTAATGAATATACCCTCATTGCCTTGTTTTATTTGTAGACCGAGGAAGAATTTTAGCTCACTCATCATGCTCATTTCGAATTCCCTAGTTATACACTTAGCAAATTCTTGACAAAGCAATTCATTAGTAGACCCAAATATGATATCATCAACATAAATTTGAACAATTAGAGTATCATGCTTATGTTTTTTAATGAATAATGTAGTGTCAACATTCCCCTTTGTAAAGTTATTTTCTAAGAGAAAAGAACTTAGTCTTTCATACCAAGCTCTTGGGGCTTGTTTCAAACCATATAAAGCTTTTGAAAGTTTAAATACATGGTTGGGCAAATCATAGCTTTCAAAACCTGGTGGTTGTTCTACATAAACTTCTTCTTCTATAAAGCCATTTAAAAAAACACTTTTTACATCCATTTGAAAGAGTTTGAAATTCATGTGGCATGTATATGCTAAAAGTATTATTATGGCTTCTAATCTAGCTACATGAGCATAGGTCTCATCATAATCTATTCCCTCTTCTTGATTATATCCTTTTGCAACTAACCTAGCCTTATTCCTAGTTATTGAACCTTGTTCATCTAGTTTATTTCTAAATATCCATTTGCTTCCTATGATTTAATGCTCATTGGGTCTAGGTACTAAGGTCCATACCTTACTTCTCTCAAATTGGTTGAGTTCCTCTTGCATAGCAATCACCCAACTTTCATCATTAAGAGCCTCATCAATATTTTTAGGCTCAATTTGAGAAACAAAAGTAAGTTCAGAAACTAAATGTTTGAGATGAGATCTAGTACTTACTCCCCTTGTAGGATCACCAATGATTTGCTCTTTGGGGTGATCTTTTGTCAATCTCCATTCCTTTGGGAGCTCTTGCCTATTTTCCTCTTAAGCTGGAGGTAGAGAATCATCTTGATCATTTTCCTCTCTTTCATTTTCAACATCAAGTCTTTACATTGTACCTACAAAATCATCAAGAACACTACATTTCACAAGATCAAGCCTACTAGATTCATTAAAAATAACATGCATAGATTCTTCAACAGTTAATGACTTTTTATTAAATACTCTATATGCTTTGCTAATTGTAGAGTATCCTAAAAAGATACACTCATCATATTTAGAGGCAAATTTTTCAAGGTTGTCATTGGTATTCAATATGAAGCACTTGCATCCAAATACTCTAAAGTATGATATCAAGGGCTTTCTTCCATTCCATAGCTCAAATGAAGTTTTGTTTAAGAGAGGTCTTTTGAAAAATCAATTTGAAATATAACATGCAGTATTTGTGGCTTTGGCCTAGAAGTAAGTTGGTAAACCATACTTATTGAGCATTGTTCGAGCCATTTGAATTAAAGTTCGATTTTTCCTTTTGACTACCCCATTTTGTTGAGGTGTCCTAGGAGATGAAAAATTCTACGAAATACCATGTTCAAGACAGAAATTCTCAAATTTTTCATTTTCAAATTCTTTACCATGATCACTTCTTATTTTTGAAATACAATATTCTTTTTCATTTTGAACTCTTTTAGCAAAATTTCTAAAAGTTTCAAAAGCATCAGTCTTTTGAGCTAAGAAAATTACCCAAGTAAATCTAGAGTAATCATCTATGATGACAAAGGCATATTGTTTACCTCCTAAGCTTGCAATTCTAGTAGTTCCAAATAAATCTAGATGTAGGAGTTGTAGAGGTTTTGAGGTACTTACAATGTTTTTGGATTTGAAAGATGACTTGTGTTGTTTTCCTCTTTGACAAGGTTCACGTGTCTTATCTTTTTCAAATTTGACTTTTGGCAGTCCCTTTACCAGCTCTCCTATGCTGAGGCATTGAATTAAATCCATACTTGCATGACCAAGTCTTCTATGCCACAACCAAGATTCATCACTAGTAGTCACAAGACACTTAGAGGAATGGTTAGATATTTTGTGTAAGTCTATTATGTAGGTATTGACATCTCTATTTCCTTTAAATTTCTCTAGGCCATTAAAAGAGGTTACAAGACATTCATTGGAAGTAAAGATTACTTTGTTTCCTTTATCACATAATTGACTTGCACTTAACATGTTATGTTTCAAGCCATCAACAAGCAAGACATCTTTAATGAAATTAGTACCATCAATACCAATAGAGCCAATGCCAATTACCTTACCCTTAGCATTATTTCCAAAGGTAACTTTACCTCCATCAATACTTTTGATTTCATTGAAAAGTTCTTTGTCTCCTGTCATATGCCTGGAGCATCCACTGTCTACTAGCCAAGCATTTTTGTTTATTGTGAACTTGAGGCATACCTATAGAATCACAATTCAAGTATGATTTTAAAGTACCCAAATGAGCTTTGGTCCTTGGGGGTTAGCACATGAAGGTTCCCAATGAGCCTTCCTTATCCAGCAATGTTTATTTATGTGACCAAATTTCATACAATAATTACATTGTTTAGGTCTAAAAATGCTTTTTGGTCTTACAATGCTTTTGAATGCCATATTTCTATTAGACTGAGTTTGAGAGCAATGGCATGTACAATCATGATGAATTGGTGCTTTTTTAGTTGCATGCTTCTTATATGTAAAGGTGTGATTAGCCTTTGGAGGTTTCTTTCTTAGGCTTACCAATCCTTGATCATCCCTCTTATGTATAGAAGATTTAGTGTATTTTGTGCACTAAGCCTTTGGGGCTGTTACAACAAATATGGAGATGTGAGGTTCACTTGACTTAACAAAAGTAGTCTTGTGAGAAGATGATGATGTACCTTTAAATCCTAGACCATGTCTCATTAAGGGTGGTCTTTGAGACACAATAAGAGTATCTAAACTCTCATTTCCCTTGTGAAATTTTGAAATGGAGTTTCTAAGTTCCTCAACTTCATTTTTCAAAGTATTTATTCTTTAAGCAAGGATTTGGTTGAGGGTCTTGAAGAGTATTCATCTAATGACTTTTGAAGAGATTCATTAGATGATTTAAGCTTAAAGTTCTCCTTTTCTAAAGCATCCATTTTGATTTTCAAATTAGAAATGTTATTCTTATAAGTATTGAATTTACTTTTATATTTCTCTAGTTCTAGATTTAATACTTCTATTAGGCTTTGCTCATCATCATCATCTTCACTATTACTATCAATTTCACTACTATCATTATTAAAAGAGTATGAGTGAAGTGATCCTACCTTATCCGAGACGTAATCCTCTATAGCCATGAAGCATAGGTTGACCTCTTTACTTTCATTGTCATCTTTTCACTTGAAGGGCTTTCGTCATCCCATGTGGCTTTATGACCTTTCTCCCCATTGTCTCTTTGGTATTTTCTCTTATGCTTCTTGAGCCTTAGACATTCTAGTTTAATATGCCCTTTCTTCCCACATGTATAGCATTTTACCTCCTCTTTACTTCTTTATGCATCATTAGAAGTCTGTTTGAGGTTTATTTGCCTGAATTTTCTAGAGTTGCTTATTCTCTTCTCAATAATTCTTTTCAGCCTTCTTGAGAGCATAACAATGTCCTCATTTGCATCATCACTCTTTTCTTCATCATCTTCAACTTCCTCTTGAGATTTTTGAAGTAAAGGCTTGAGATTTTGAAGTAGAGGCTTTTAGTGCTAGAGGCTTTCTTTTTTCTGGCTCTGCTTCAAGCTCTCTATCTTTTTTCACTGCCATTTCATGTGTAAGAAGTTTGCCAATAAGCACATTGGTATTCATGATACTCATGTCTTCATTTGCCTCTTCTATACCAGCAACTCTTGAATCGTAATCTTTGAGAGAAAGACTTCTCAGAATTTTGTTATTTACATCTTCCAAGCTCAGGTGTTTTCCAAGTTTTCTTATGCCATTTATGATGGCTAGAATACTGTTGGTCATGTTAGTAATTGACTCATTGGATTTCATTTTGAATAGCTCATACTCTGAAGTAAGAAGTTGAATCTTCTTGGATTTAACTTGCTTTGTTCCTTCATGATAGTTTTCCAATGTTTTCCACATGCTATAAGCAGTTGGGCAGTGTTGTATTCTGCCACATTCTTCAATGGATAATAAGCTTGAGAGAATAGTCATTGCCTTCTTATTTTTGAAGTTTGCTCTTCTTTGAGGCTTTTTCCAATCATCTCTTGACATAATTTCTTCTTCACCATCCAATCCTTTTCTAGTTGGTGGTGTCCATTCTTTCCAAACACTATCTCAGACTTCAATTCCTTCACTATCCCAGACTTCAATTCTTTCACTATCCAGATATGTCTCCATTCGAAACTTCCAATGAGCATAATTTGCTCAATCAAAGTAAGGCTTGAGACTTTGGAATCCTTCATTGGCCATATCTTGATCTTTGCTAGTGCTGTTTTAGGCTTCGATGCTAGACTAAGCTCTGATGTCAATTGTTGCCCAGATATTGTACCAAGAAGGGGGGGTTGAATTGGATATTAAAATTTCTTAACTTTTAAGTGCAGAAAGAAAAATTAAGTTGAGTAGGGATAGGAAGATATCGCACAAGAATTTTTATAGAGGTTCGGGTGTTAAGTTGGAATATGATCTCTTAGGACTTTTGACTCTCTAACTTTTTTCCCACTTATCTAATTTATGTGATTCTTATTTTTGACTAAATTTGACATGTAAGACTATATCATACTAAATTTTTAGAGTTTTTGGACCATTACAAAATATTTAGTGCAATTCTAATTGTTGTTCTATCTTCTGCCCTTAGGTAGTTTTACGATACTAAATATTTGAAAATCCATATCTTTCAATGCGTGCATTGAATTATTATGAAAATTTTTAGAAACTTGTATAAGATTATTTGGAATATTTTTTATACTCACCACTTTTCCAAATTTTGTCTATAAGGTACTCAAACACTAAAGAGTCCATAACTAGTTCAACATAGAGTGGCAACCAGACCCATGTCTATTTTTATGATCATAACTCACAAAATATTTAACATATTAAGGTAACATAGAAACTTGATAAGACATAGACCTAAAACTTTCATATATTTCACTTTAGTTAATTCGATCCATAAACAGCTCAAACATGAGGAAAAATTTGCTAGAGGTGCAAAGGTATAAGGAAACAACTCAATCAAGGAACAACTATGGTTCATTTCACTATAACTGAACCTACACAAAATATATTTGTACAAAATTTGGTTGACAACTAAATCATATATAGGGATATAAATTTTATGTTTTTCTTTCCTTTAATTTAGCTCTTAAGATAATCAAAATAAGCAAATAGAGTGGGGTGTCATGTTGATACTCTTATAGGGACTAATCTCACTCAAATGACTATTTCTCTTTATATACTCAAAATCATTTAATACCATTTGGTAGACATATAAACAAGACATAAATGAACAACTTTATGTTAACACTTCTCCAAATTCGGTTCATAAGGCCATCAAAATTAAAGTACAATACACTGCTACAACATAACTTTAATAGCTCTAAATAACACAAGAATAATAGATAAGAGATTACTTACCAAGAACAAATTTATTTGGAGTGATTTTGATGCAAATCTTAGGAGGGAAGATGAAGAAATGGAGGTTGTTGTTGCAAGGAAGGAGAGGAATGGAAATTAGTAGAATTGTGTAGGAGTTAGACTTATTTGGAAAATATATCTTTATCGACTTCAGCCCCTTTCTCCCGTCCATTTTGATTTTTTTTTGGTTTTGTTGTGCCCACTCTTTTTTTCTTTTCTTTTCTTTTTCTATTTTACTTTATTCATCATTTTTTTATTTTTTTATTATTTATTTTTTTAATTTCTATTTTTTTACATATATCTAATTCCATTAATCTTTATTAAATTGTAATTTAATTATGTGATCCATCTAACCAAATTACTTCATTAATCAATTTAATTCATTTTAATTTCCAATTTAACCATTTATTCAATTTTATTCCTATTGTCTTTCATATGGTTTCCTTATATATATCATTTACACCCTTATTCTAACTAAGTTCTAATTAGCAGACATTACATAAAAAATGGCTAACTAATCTAGGTTTGATAGATTTTGTGAATATTTTTAAGCCTACATTTAGGAAAATTATTTTGGAGTTTTTAAGTACCCTATATGTAGATAATCTTGAAAAAATGTGTTTCCTGCTCTGTTTTGAGAGACGTAAGATGATTGCTAAGGAATTTGGTGGAATTTTTAAACTGTTTAGTGAGGGCTTAATGAATGAAATAGATATTGTAGATTTTAGTGCTACTGATGCTTGAGGTCACATTGGCAGAGACTCAGTTTAGGATGTCATGTTGACTAAAAGTACACATTTAGCATATCCTACATTGAAATTTATACACATATTTTTTACTTAAAACATTTTTGCTAGGGTGACAGTAATAGGATTGTCTGAAAGACTAAGCTATTATTCTTTGACTATGTTAGGAAATAGTAGTCCACTGCCATAAGTTGATGATTTTCGAACCATCTACTATCCATATCTACTAGACCCACTAGAGATATCTTGATAGGTAGCTATGTGACTCGTCTTGTTATAAATCTCAGACTATTTGATTTGGATGATCATACCTACACTACTATGCCTATATCAGCTAATGATAAGCTGAATGTAAAGTCTTTTATTAAGATAAGGGCAGTAACTAGGATTATCTATCAAGGAGAGACCTTCTATAGGTTTAAAGATCCCTAGGATGAGGTTATTTGGGAAGATGATGATTATGATACCTTTAAGGTAGGATTACAGGGTAGGGGTAAGCGTAAGAGACCTAGATTTGTGTATTCAGATACCCCAGTTGGAGAGTCCTCCTCCACCACACCTGATGTCATGTAATAGCACATAACATGACTCAATGTATTGTAGTAAGATTTTCATCAGCGTTTTGATATTGTTCAGTAGCAGCTTGGAGATTTTAGGGAGCATTTCGATATTCGTATTTCAGAAGTTGAATCCGAGATTGCAAGTCTCTGTCTTCATTAGACTCAGGATCAACCATGATCATTCAACTTTACTTATACTTTTATTTATCCTTTTTTATGTTTTTAAAATTTTTGGATATTATTTTTGAGACTTTGGATTGTATTTAAACGTCTAAAAACTTTTATGCTTATAATAACTTCTTTTGGATTTTTTTCTCCTATTTGATATTTATTCCTTTTCGATAATGACAAAGGAGGAGAAAATGTTTAATATGTGTTTGTGATTTTTTATTTTGTGCCTATTTTTTTAATTGATTTTTATTTATGTTTGTGATCCTAAATATTTTGATATATGACATTTATGAAATCTTTTGAACCTTGTATATGCTAATAATCACGAAATAATAAATTGAATAATATTAGACAAATATTAGTTTTTATAAATATACTGATTTTTTTGGATTGATAATTTGTGGCATATTTTGGATATTTACAATTCTATTTTTTAAGCATCATTTGAGGGGGAAAAATTTATTTTTCTTAATCACATATTGTACAATTATTTAACACCATAAAAAAGGGAAGATTGTTGAATCTTTAGGGCTATTTTCATAATTTTGATAATAACAAAAAAATTAATCAATAAAGATTTTAACCATATTTTGTGTTTTTAAGTGACTATGCATGTTCAATATTAATTGAATCATTAAAAACAAAATAATCAAGTCAATTAAAGTTAATATTTGTAAAAAGGAAGTTGTTTATGCCCGTGAAGGTAAAATACAAATTGTTCAAACGGTCATAATTATTCACGGCTTGTTTCATTATATCATTCATAGTTTAGAAGAAACTATTCATGTTGAGCTGTAGAATTTTAATTTTTGAAAAGTAAGCATGTCATGCCCGTAAAGACCTAAAATATGATTGTTGCTGTAACACTCCTTTATCCTTTTGTAATTCAGTCAGATAAAGTAGTGTTTTCGACCAACTAACTGATGTATTTGCACATTACTTATAAACATATAATAAATATTAAACAATTCATAATGAGATTAAAAAAAAAGGATTATATATATATATATATAAATTATACTTTTATAGACCATAAACCGACACATGATTTACAATATATACTTTCACTTTATCAAAATACATATGATGCATGTAATATTTGTTTTATGAGCATGACTTGACTATCAAATTTATTGATACTACTATATTTTTCCAGGAGAATCATTGGATTTGCAATTATCTCAACTTGTACGCTACCGTCTGTTTTCTGCTTACTATTTGTGCAAGAGAACCACAGCTTCTACGCTTTAGGTCAATGATGCAAATTTTATAGTAACAACCATTAAAAATATAATTTTGGATTTATAATTTATTTCAGTAAAATTTTACAATAAGAAATTATTATTAATAAATATTTTCTTCTAAATGTAGAATTAACTAATTATAAATATATGCATCACACTATCATTTAAAACATAAAAACTTATTTTTCATGTATATAATATATAATTATTTATATTTAAAAAGTTGATTTCGGAAATATTTTTAAAAACTATGTCCATTCATACACAGTTCCTAATTCCTATGCCGAATCATTAGCCGGTTCTCGATTTTAGGTCCGACCAGCCGGTCCGGTTTCAGCAAAACTGTTGACAACATACAGAAGACAAGGAGACAAAAAACCTCAGCACTTCACTTTTGAAAAGCGTGATCAAATCCAAAGATTGATATTTTACTCTTTACCTTCAGTTTTTTAGTTTCCTATTGAACCACCACAAAGCAGCCCTTTCTTTCCTTCTCTACTCCTCGTAAGTCTTTTTGACGCTGAAGCTGCGGAAATGAAAACGGAAGCATTGACGTTTTGATAGGGAAAAAGGAAACAGAAAGAAGGATTAAGCTGTTACTCAAGTGTCTATGAGTCTAAAACGCCGTACGAGCGCCCGCTATGGCTCCCACGCGCCGCCGCCGATGGCGGATGTTTACAACATAATCCCTATCCATGACCTCCTATCTGACCACCCGTCCCTCCGGTACCCTGAGGTGCGAGCAGCGGCTGCAGCCTTGAGAGATGTTAGTAATCTACCGATGCCGCCATTCGTGACTTGGGAGCGGCACATGGACTTGATAGATTGGCTGGGTTTACTTTTCGGTTTTCAAAGAGATAACGTACGGAATCAGAGAGAGCACCTGGTTCTTCACCTGGCCAACTCCCAAATGCGGCTGGAACCGCCGCCGACGGTTCCCGACGCCCTCGACCCGAAGGTGCTCCGCCGCGTCCGAACCAAGTTGTTGGGTAACTACACCTCCTGGTGCTCTTACCTGGGCCGGAAATCTCATGTACATCTCTCTAAACGTAACAATAACAGCAATGAGCTCCGCCGTGAGCTGCTTTACGTTGCCCTTTACCTTCTAATATGGGGAGAGTCAGCTAATCTTAGGTTTATGGCCGAGTGTATATGCTATATATATCACCACATGGCCATGGAACTAAATCGAGTTATTGACGAATGGCCCGACCCCGATACCGGTAGGCCATTTATGCCTTCAATTTATGGTGATTGTGCGTATTTGAAATGTATTGTCATGCCTTTTTATCAAACCATTAAGGCTGAAGTTGACAGTAGTAATAATGGGACTAAGCCACATTCAGCTTGGAGGAATTATGATGATTTAAATGAGTTCTTTTGGAGTAGGAGGTGCTTTAGGAAGCTGGGTTGGCCTATGAATTTTGGGAGCAATTATTTTGCTACGGTTGAGAAAAAAAAGAGAGTAGGGAAAACTGGGTTTGTGGAGCAGAGGTCATTTTGGAATGTGTTTAGGAGTTTTGATCATCTTTGGGTTTTGCTGATTTTGTTTTTACAGGCTAGTTTCATTGTTGCTTGGGGTGATACTGACTATCCATGGCTGGCATTGAAGAGTCGTGATGTGCAGGTTGAGTTGTTAACTTGTTTCATCACCTGGGGTGGGCTTAGGTTTGTACAATCCATTCTTGATGCAGGGACTCAGTATAGCTTGGTTTCAAGGGACACCAAGATGCTTCTGCTGAGGATGGTGTTAAAAAGTATGGTTGCTTTGACGTGGACTGTAGTGTTTGGGGTGTTTTATGGCAGAATCTGGAGTGCGAGAAGTGCTGCTGGGTTTTGGTCGTCTGAGGCAAATGATAGAATTGTGACATTTCTTGAGGTTGTCTTTGTGTATATTATCCCTGAGTTGCTGGCTTTGTTGCTTTTTGTGCTTCCTTGGATTAGGAACGCACTTGAAGAATTGGATTGGAGCATTTTGTATGTGTTTACATGGTGGTTTCATCAGCGAATTTTTGTAGGTCGTGGATTGAGGGAAGGTCTTGTTAACAATGTCAAGTATACATTATTTTGGATTGTGGTTTTGGCTTCTAAATTTATTTTCAGCTATTTCTTTCAAGTCAAGCCGCTGGTTCTCCCAACAAGGGCTCTTTTGAATTTAAAGGTTGCCAAATACAACTGGCATGAATTTTTTGGAAGCAGTAACAGAATTGCTGTTGTATTGATGTGGCTACCTGTTGTTTTAATATATTTTATGGATTTGCAAATCTTTTATTCTATTTTCTCTTCCTTTGTTGGTGCAACTATTGGGCTTTTTTCGCACTTGGGGGAAATTAGGAGCATTGATCAGCTGCGGCTAAGGTTTCAGTTCTTTGCCAGTGCTTTGCAGTTTAATCTCATGCCAGAAGAACAATCTCTAGGTCCTAAGATGACATTGGTGAAGAAGCTACGCGATGCAATCCATAGACTGAAACTGAGATATGGGCTCGGTCAGACTTACAAAAAGATTGAATCAAGCCAAGTAGAAGCAACCAGATTTGCTTTGATATGGAATGAGATCATCTCAACTTTCCGGGAGGAAGATATCATCAGCTATCAAGAGCTAGAGCTCTTAGAATTGCCACCTAATTGTTGGAACATCAGGGTCATTCGCTGGCCATGTGTGTTACTATGCAATGAGTTACTGCTCGCTCTCAATCAGGCACTAGAGCTTGCAGATGCACCTGACAGGTGGATTTGGTTGAAAATAAGCAAAAGTGAGTACAGGCGGTGTGCTGTAATTGAAGCCTATGATAGCATCAAGTATTTACTTCTTACAATCGTCCGATATGGCACAGAGGAACATTCCATTATTGAAAAGGTTTTTGATGAGATGGACAACAGCATTCAGTTTGAGAAGGTCACTAACTCTTACAACCTGGAAAAATTAGAACGTATCCATGGCAAGTTAGTATCACTTGTTGAATTTCTGATGGGACAGAAGAAGGACCTTAACAAGGCAGTAAATATATTACAGGCCTTGTATGAGCTTTGTGTCCGAGAATTTCCAAAGGGAAAAAGAACAATGGAGCAATTGTGGCAGAAAGGCTTAGCCCCACAAGCTCAAGCAACTGATGAAGGGTTACTATTTGAGAATGCTATCGAGTTTCCAGATGCTGAGGATGAGTTATTTAAGAGGAATTTACGCCGTCTGCACACAATTCTTACCTCTAGGGATTCCATGCATAATGTCCCAAAGAATATTGAGGCAAGACGACGTATTGCATTTTTTAGCAATTCACTCTTCATGAATATGCCCCATGCACCTAAGGTTGAGAAAATGATGGCTTTTAGTGTTTTGACCCCTTATTATGAAGAAGAAGTGTGTTTCCCTAAGGAAATGCTTCGGAGCCCTAATGAAGATGGTATCTCTACTATATTTTATCTGCAGAAGATCTATGAAGATGAATGGAATAATTTCCTAGAGAGAATGCGAAGAGAAGGAATAGAGGATGATGAAGATATTTGGGACAAGAAGTCAAGGGATCTTCGTCTTTGGGCATCACACAGAGGCCAGACATTAGCTCGCACTGTGAGGGGAATGATGTATTACTACAGGGCTCTTCAGATGCTTTCCTACCTTGATTCTGCATCCGAGATGGACATAAGGATGGGAACACAAGAACTAGCTTCTCATCACTCATTGAATCAAAATCGCAGTTTGGATGGTCTAAATGTAGTCAAGCCACCATTTTTACATAAACTTGGCAGAGTAAGTAGCAGTGTAAGTCTTTTGTTTAAAGGGCATGAGTATGGGAGTGCTTTGATGAAATTCACATATGTAGTTTCCTGCCAAGTGTATGGGCAGCACAAAGCAAAGGGAGATTCTCGTGCTGAGGAGGTTTTACAACTGATGAAAAACAATGAGGCCCTTCGAGTTGCATATGTTGATGAAGTTCATCTGGGGAGGGGTGAATTTGAGTATTACTCAGTTCTTGTAAAGTATGATCAGCAGCTACAGAGGGAAGTAGAGATCTATCGTATCAGACTGCCTGGCCCCTTGAAGCTTGGAGAAGGCAAACCTGAAAATCAGAATCATGCCATGATCTTTACTCGGGGTGATGCGGTCCAGACAATTGACATGAACCAGGACAATTATTTTGAAGAAGCACTTAAGATGCGGAATTTGCTGGAGGAATTCAAGAATTATTATGGAATTAGGAGGCCAACCATTTTAGGAGTCCGTGAGAATATCTTCACAGGTTCAGTATCCTCACTTGCATGGTTCATGTCTGCCCAGGAAACAAATTTTGTGACACTTGGACAGCGTGTCCTTGCAAACCCTTTGAAGATACGAATGCACTATGGGCACCCAGATGTGTTTGACAGATTCTGGTTCTTTCCTCGAGGCGGAATCAGCAAGGCTTCTAGAGTGATAAATATCAGTGAGGATATATTTGCTGGATTTAACTGCACACTTCGAGGTGGCAATGTGACACACCATGAATATATACAGGTAGGTAAGGGAAGGGATGTTGGATTAAATCAGATCTCAATGTTTGAGGCAAAGGTTGCAAGTGGCAATGGGGAGCAGGTTCTAAGTAGAGATGTTTATCGGTTGGGCCATAGATTGGATTTCTTTCGTATGCTTTCATTTTTCTACACAACCGTGGGATACTGCTTCAACACAATGGTTCTAGTACTGTCTGTTTATGCTTTTCTGTGGGGTCGTCTTTATCTTGCTCTCAGTGGTGTAGAGAAAATTGCTATGACTAATAGTAGCAATAACAAGGCCCTTGCCACAATTTTGAATCAGCAGTTTATTATCCAGTTAGGCCTCTTCACTGCCCTTCCAATGATTGTGGAGAACTCTCTTGAGCATGGGTTTCTTCCAGCTATTTGGGATTTCTTGACAATGCAGTTACAGCTAGCTTCATTTTTTTACACATTCTCTATGGGGACTCGTAGCCATTTCTTTGGACGCACTATTCTTCATGGAGGTGCCAAATACCAAGCCACTGGACGTGGTTTTGTGGTGCAGCATAGGAGCTTTGCCGAGAATTATAGATTATTTGCTCGAAGCCATTTTGTGAAGGCAATTGAGCTTGGAGTTATTCTAATAGTATATGCTTTTAATAGTGCTTTGGCTACAAATACTTTTGTCTACATAATTATGACAATATCATGCTGGTTCCTTGTTGTTTCGTGGATAATGTCTCCATTTGTGTTCAACCCTTCTGGCTTTGATTGGCTAAAGACTGTATATGACTTTGAAGATTTTATGAACTGGATATGGTTTAGGGGAGTGTTGACAAAAGCAGATCAAAGCTGGGAAACATGGTGGTATGAGGAGCAGGACCATCTGAGAACAACGGGTCTCTGGGGAAAGCTACTGGAGATAATTTTAGATCTCCGCTTCTTCTTCTTTCAGTATGGAGTTGTATATCAACTCAACATTACTGGGGGAAAAACCAGTATAGCTGTTTACCTTATATCATGGATATTCATGATAGCAGCTGTTGGAATTTACGTCTGTATAGCATATGCTTGGGACAAATTTGCTGCAAAGGAGCACATCAAATTTCGGCTAGCACAGTTTATGGTCATTTCACTGACTATACTTGTGATAATTCTGTTACTGGAGTTCACAGACTTAATAATTCTTGATCTTGTGAGCAGCCTTTTGGCGTTTATTCCAACTGGCTGGGGCCTCATATGCATTGCTCAGGTACTCAGACCTTTTCTGCAGTCTAGTGTGGTTTGGGATACTGTTGTCTCCTTGGCGCGGCTGTATGATATGATGTTTGGATTGATTGTTATGGCTCCTGTTGCATTCTTATCATGGTTGCCTGGATTTCAGTCAATGCAGACAAGAATCCTATTTAATGAGGCATTCAGCAGAGGGCTCCAGATATCCCTTATTCTTACTGGCAAAAAGTCGAATTAACAGGAAGATTGAGGTACTTCTACCTTAGAATCTTGATTTATGTAGCTTTCAACTTGTCACTGCTTGTTAACCCAAATGTTAGCTTAAACTATGTGGTTGGCTTTAATAATTTTTCAAATCTACAATTTTATTGTTAAGTTTCTTAAATAATGAAATAGTAGTTGTCTCATTGTGGTTTACCACTGTTTCCAACAATACTACAAGGCAAATGGAAAATAACCTATTTTTTCATTTTTTGATATTTCTAGGGAGATAAAAGTTCTGTTTCCTACATGAATTACATAATTGAGTGGTATTAAGTCTAATTCGTGATTTTTCTCTTTGATGGAATTAAGATTATGCAAGGTTCAATTGCTTGGCACTAGTTCGTTGCTAATTTGTGGTGTGAGATGTCATGGAAAATTGGAGAGCCAGCCCTTGTTGAGCTGCCAAACTAATAAGTTTGTTGCATTATATTATCAGCAGAGTGATTGAGTTATATGATGTTTAGTTGTGTTTTCCCCCTTTTTTTTAGTGTTTATGTGAGACTAATAGCTGACATTTTAAAGAATGCTGTCATACAAGCGAGAACACTAAATATATATTTGAAATGAATGTAAATGCAAGCCCCTGGGTGGAATATTGTTGTTTACATTGGTTTCCAACTATTGGATTTAATGGGCATAAGCTTCATCTATAGATCTTCTTTGGCCAGTATTTGACTTGTGAATACATGGTTGTTAAAACCGGCCCAGCCTGGCTGGTTCAACCAGATTAATTAGGAATTGGCCTCAAAGTTAGGTAGATTATTACTACTAAACTGGACTGCGAATCGGTGACCCTGTCACAGGTCAACCGGTTTGGTGGGTTGAGCCTTGATTCCTAATGAAGCCAATTTAGACCGAGTCTCATCCCTTTTAGAGAGGAGGAAGTGTCCCCTCGCTCACTAGTTTCCGATGTGGGAAACAATAGTTTTCCATAAATTCAAATTATGGTTGTAAAGAAGCAAAAATGATGGCTAAAACAATAGACAGATTTATGATGGAGAAGGCTGACCTATTGGGTTCAAGAAATTGCTGATTTTTTTACCAAAGGATTTTCGTTCTCTAGTTATAGGTAATGGCCACTGCAGTTGACGGAGGACTATTCCAATAATAATAATTTTGAGTAAGGAACATCATCCATAATAAATTAGCTATGGTCTTAGAGAAGAAACTTTAGTTTCAGTTTTTTAATAAGTCATATTCTAACTATTGTTCCACATTTGTCTTAGTTTATTTTAATTATAATTTGAACCGTCTTATTATGGATATTATTATATTTGAGAATATTTTAAATAATTATGTATTAATTTGAATTTACCGATATTAGTTTTTTGAACATTAATTTATGCATAAAAAACATGTTAAATATTATATTTTGAAAGAATTTCATTTTGACTAGCTCTATCGTAGTTCGATCCTGGTTGAAGCTTTGACTTTTGACATTTATTGGCTAGACTGGTTCTGAAAATCATGTGTATATATATAGTCACAGGAAAACGTGAGTTATCCTCTCGAAGATTAGGTGATAATTTTATTTGATCCTAAATCTGTTATATATACAACTGTTCAACTCCTTACTGACTGTTGCAATACGAGTGTCATATATTATTATTATCATCATCATCATCATCATCATGTAATTCTAACAAAGTCTGTTGCATCCCAGAACTCTGTGGGACTGGTTGATACAGCAGCAGTGGATGCTTGGACATTCCCACTGGCCGTGGAGTTGGTTGGATTTTACATTGTTCCAAGTGATTATTCTGATTTTGACTCTATCAACTTATCCTTTGCTGCCAAGTCCGATCGGGCTCCTTTGTTCCACTCCTGCTCTTGTAGAAAGTACTTTAATGTGATTCGTAGGGATTTGTGCTCTAGCTCTAGCCATATATTTCACCTTTTGATTATGTACATATTTGTACATGCTGTAAGTTTTGCTCTATTTGTCATGCGCATGTTCAGGTCATATGAATATCCAAAATTTTGGTTCAGCAATGAGCAGCTTTAACAGGGTGTTTTAGACGAGAAATATATGTCTGGTAACTGCTCTGTAAAATTTCTGCATAATTGCAAATTTTTTTATGCTCAAATGGTAAATTACATGATAAAAATTTTAACTTTGAGAACTTTTGCGATAGATTGAGAACCTCATTGTTTATCTTCAGTTTTTTACCTAAAAGAGAAATTGGCTACTCATATCTTTTGTATAATAAGGCTCGGGGAGGGAAAAGTTGGCATCTTCGTTCGGAGCTCTCTCAAGACAAGAGTTCCTTGATTATATTTTTGAGGATTTTTCCCTGAATTTTACTTAAGCTTTCTTATCTCTCCTTTCCAATCTATCTTCATATTGTTCAAAAAATGATATTAATATTTTGGGGCGTCAATGCAACTCTTCACCCTTTTCCATTAAGAATATGAAAAGTATTATCACTGGGAGATTTTGTTTCGTATAATCTCTTTCTTTCCAATCTTTATTGTGTTGCTTTTGTTATATCTATAGGTCTCGCTATCGTAGGGCTGAGGAAGATACAAAAAATTGGAATTCTTCTTAGCGAGAAAGGGCAGGAAGGATGGGGAGGAGCACGGAAAGATAGCAACGGTGGTTCCAATTGGTAGACGCTAATAATGGTCTCAAGTGGATGAAGACCAGTTTATTAGTGTTATAGGAGCTGGAATATTTAAAACTAAAAAGGAACTAAATAACCGGCTTTACACATTTTAGCTATCAAATCAGCGATGTTGTTACATTGCCTATTTGCATAACAGAAAGCAACAACATTAAAATTAATTGTTAATTGGAAAATATCATATACTAAAAAGGATGAGTAGAAATATGATTCAAAATATACACCAATTCAAACGGATCATCAAATACTTTTGGTTAATTGTTAGGAATGAAAAAACTATCAATTGCTTTAATTAATCGAATCAAATAATCTCTAAATTTATGTTGCATTAGGTGGTATTCATGAAAAACCAAAATCAACAAATTTTTCAATTTCTATAAGCTCTATAAAAACTACATTTAAAACCAGATTGTTCCTTATTTGCCAAATGTTCCAACATATCGTCAAATCATGTTCCATTTTATGCAAGTGCTTAAGAAGCTAATGAGCATATATAAGCGCCATTGCTAAACTGAGTCTTTCAAGTAAGATTTTTAAACCAAACTTGGCTAACGAACTGAGAAAGATAAATGGTCAAAAGTCAAAGGATGATGTGACACCCCTTAGCATTCTGTTTTATAGTCAGATAAGATGATATCACTGCCTAACTGACTAATATGCTAGTACACCACTTATAGAAATAAAAACTCATACTTAATATGCACATCTCATATAGAGAAAAAATATTTGCATTATACACAACAAAATTTTACTATTTACAATCCCAAAACTTTTACATAACGTGTTTACATACATATGAACTTAATATTTACATTATATGTATAATGTTTGTCTTATATACATGGCATGAACAAAAAGTAAAGGCCAACCCAGATTGGATGGTTGCTGCTGCTACTACTATGCTCCTTTGGTGGCATCAACTGGATCTGCAACTCTCTCTATCTGTGCGTCGCTATTCATTCTTTGTCTACTACCTGCGCGAGAGAAAACAAATTCCCTCACTGAGCTATGCTTAGTGGTGTAAACTTTATAGAAATAGACTATAATTCTTATTTAAATTGCACAAGAATCCCATCATGCCTTCTAATATTTAGTGTAATGTAATTATAGAGAATCATGCCTTTTATAATAAATAATAGATAAAGCGCAGACATGTTGAACAAAAATCATATTGTAGATCAAATATACTGCATGACATGGTATAACATATAATTACATAACTTACTTGTGTTGCCCATAAATTTTCCAAGGAGACATGAGGGGTAGCTCAACCCGAAGGTCGATAAAAATAAGATGCTTGTAAGATGCAATGCATTTAGATATCCAAACTGTTACCCAGACAATGAACCAAGAAGGAGGTTGAATTTGTTAGCAACTAAAAAATTGCCTAACTTGCAAGTGCGAAATAAATTAAATAAAGTAAAGAAGGAGAGACATCACACACAAGATTTATAGAGGTTCGGGTATTAACAAACCCTACTCCTTTCTCTAATCTCAATTGGGTGTTTCACTAACACACTAAGTGTTACAATGGAGTTTTTCAAGCTCACTCCCAATTATGGTATTTCTCTCAATGGCTAACACCTAACCTATAATTTCTCTTGCGTTTTTCAATGGCTCACTTAAAAATCAATTCCTTATGTTTTATGGCTCACACAATAAACCCTTATAAGTGTTTCACTCTTAACCCGAAAATACCCAAACTCACTTTTGAGTAATTGGTTACAATAAAGACACTTAACAACCTACAATGCTCAGAAATAATGAGCAATTAGGTTTTCACAGTGAATAGAGGTTTGTTGAAATAAATAATTAATGCACAAGGTTATAACAAGATTAAAGATGCAAGGTAATTGTTGTTCTCCTTGTTCTTTTTTTTTTCTTTTTGGGATTCATAAATGACTTACATTTATACTCCTTCTGTGAATTATAGCCATTTGGGTGCATTTAATGCAAAAATAGCCGTTGAACCAACTTTTAGCTTTGCACGTGACATGTTTCTCTATCCTCATTTACAGGCGTGAATATATGTGTCACGGTCGTGAATGTTCTTCCAAGCTGTGGTCCAAGTGGTGACTCTGGCCGTGAAGCTCTTTGGAAGAATTGGCATATTTGGTCACAGATGTGATTGTCTTTCACGGGTGTGACTGCTTGATCATTCACGGTTGGTTTGATCATTCATGGATGTAAACTTTGAATGTTGGAGAGTTAACGCTAAGCTCTATTCACGGGCGTGACATTAGTAGTCACAGGCATGAAGGTTTATATGCAAGGTATATCTTGGGTATATCTCATCAATTAAAACATGTATAACCAAGTGTTTTCAAAGTATACGTGAGATATATGTTAAGTATATCTTATGCATTAAAGTGAGTTCAAATCAAGTTCAAGTTTGCAAAGTATATGTGAGGTTGATATGAGGTATATCTTATGCATATTATCAATTAAAATGATACCATTAAGTTTGCATATTTCATACGACACATTGCATATTTGCATAATCATATTCATGTATAGATCACATATATATTTCTAGGGTCTCTTCTTTTTGTCATCAGCAAAAAGTTGAAAAAACAATAAGATGGCTGTATTAAAGTTAAAGGAGAAGGATTACATTGGAATAAATAAGATAAAAAGTAAAACTACTACAAGACAACTAGCACTCTAAGTAGGCTTCAAGCCTGACAAATCATCCCTAAGGCGTATTACCTCAGCCTCGAGGCTGT
The DNA here is from genome assembly GCA_023653625.1 of Triadica sebifera. Classification (NCBI taxonomy): domain Eukaryota; kingdom Viridiplantae; phylum Streptophyta; class Magnoliopsida; order Malpighiales; family Euphorbiaceae; genus Triadica; species Triadica sebifera. The sequence goes on from CM042904.1 coordinate 12,005,065, forward strand.
CCATATGAGACTCTATAAATTCTTTGAGGTTTTCCAACCTTTCATCGATGAAGGCCTGGATCAAGTATAGGCGAGGTGCTATAAGATCAGCAACCTGTTGTGCCAAAGAAGATGTAGTAGAGGCCGATGATTGACCAATATCTTCAGCTACCGCCGGTGTTGATGTCTTATTATGGGTTCGCTTCCTTTGTTGACAGACTGGAGGCCAGTTTTAAAGGAGTCAGACTCATGGTTTTCCCAATTGATTTCACTAGCTAGAGTGGTGAAACGGTGGTAGATATTATCTTCATAAATAATTCAAACAACTGCTCCCTTCTTGATAAAGGACTCAACATCGAGTCGGTCTCATGGATCAGCTAGAATGAGAGTGTAATTGTGTTCGTTGAGGTTCAAATATCCTAGCTCAATGGCAAGGTGAGTCACATACTCACTAATCAAAATATCTCCCAATGGCTTCGTTGCAATGGAAAGGAGGTGATTTGTGAACCATCGTGATAATGCTACGGATAGTCCTCTTTATGCCATCTCCAACAAAAAGAGCTATGATTTTCTGATTGTCTCGTTGCTGTCTCCTTGGGCAAAAATACTATAGGTGAGAAACCTAAGTATATAATTATGCAAAGGAGATTGAAGGTGGGTGCTTTTTGTCTTTTTCACATCCTAGTTGCATTTGGAGCCAAAATGTGTCCAAGTTGGAGGAGCGTATAATTCGACTTCACTCTCGTTGAGGATGCCTTTGAAAAGGAGCTTGAAAATAGTGCCACATTTCGCTACAGTGAGAGTGTTAGGATGCCTGCAGAGCTGGAATTTGACTATTTTGGTGGGTGAGACCTGCAATGTGGTAAAGAACTCGAAAGTTGGTTCCCTTAGCGTTAGATGATGTATGTCCACGAACTCTTTGAAGTGATAGGCTTGTAATTGTTCAATCATACTTGTCTCAAGACCAAGAGTTTTAACACAACTTCACTCAAAGGATCGTGATGAGAGTAGAGGTCGTTTCTTGAGAACGACATATCGCGGATGACAATGATCCAAAATGACGTTGAGTAGATAAACGGTGTGGCATCTTAGAGCATGTGATTTCTTCCTAATGCCTTTGGAAGATCTAGATTCCATTTTGATTAGTTTTGAACAATGGAAGGGGAAGTAATTTTTGGAATAGGATTGAAAGATCCTTGAGAAAATTTATGATTCTTTGAAGAAGAATGGGTTTGGAAGGGTTATATAGATGGAAATGTAAGTGAGGAGGCCAGAATTTATGAGAGATATTGAATGGGTGTGTTAAATGAGAGAATTTGTAGAGATGGAAATGAGAAAAGATAGAAAATTTTGTTTTATAGTCAATTGATTCACGACCGTGAATACCCAATCACGGACGTGAATAATCGGGGTCACAGTTTGTTGAAAGGGCTCTTTAGCCGTGAAGAAGAAGAAGAATCGAGTCACGGTCGTGACATTAAATAGTCATGGGCATGAATCAGGCTTTTTACGGGAGTGATAAAATATTGTTACAGGGTGAAACTTAGTTTTCACCACTACTACATGTGAATCAATGCGTGAAATAAAACGTGAACGATTCTAGAATTATTTGCTGTCTTTGGTCATGGTTGTGAAGATATGTCACGGGCATGAATCAAGATTTTTACGAGTGTGACAAATAGAGTATCAGGCGTGAAATTCAGTCTTCACAACTTCTACCCATGAAGCACATCCTGAGGCAAAACGTGAAAGCTACTAGAAATTTTTGCTATTAAGTTCACGGTCGTGAATATATTCATGGGGGTGAACCACCTCAAATCTTCAAAAAATAAAATTAAGCCTAAAACAATACTAGAAAATTTCTAAAAAAGTTTCTATGCCTTAAGACATACATATCTATCATGTTAACCACTTCATAGCATAATATTATTCAAGAAGAAATGCATCATATGAAGGAATTAACATTCAAGGTTCACAAAACATACAATTTGAAAAATAATTAAGACAAAGTTGATCCATCAAGCATACCAAGCTTTCTTCTAATGAAACAAAAACTTTCTTGATTAAGAGGTTTCGTAAAAATGTCTGCCCATTGATTGTTTGTATCGATAAATTCTAACACAACATCTCCATGTTGAACATGATCCCTAAGAAAATGATGTCTAATGTCAATATGCTTACTTCTATAGTGTTGAATGAGATTCTTAGATTGGTTGATACCACTAGTATTGTCACATTTGATGGGTATGCAGTCCAAATTATGACCATAATCCTTAAGTTGTTATCTCATCCATAGGATTTGAGTGCAACAACACCCTGCTGCCACATATTCTGCTTCAGCGGTAAATAAGGCAACTGAAACTTGTTTCTTGCTAAACCAAGAAACTAGGCATTCACCAATAAAGTGACAAGTGCTTGAAGTACTCTTTCTATCCAAAAGACTACTGGCATAATCCGTATCCGAATATCCTATGATATGGAAAGATGAATTTCTAGGATACCATAAGCCTAGATGTAATGTGCCAATTAAGTATTTAAAAATCCTTTTTTTCAGCATTCAAATATGATTCTTTAGGACAAGATTGAAATCTAGCACATAAGCATACACTATACATAATATCGGGCCTAAAGGCAGTAAGGTATAAAAGTTGTCCGATTATACCTCTATAGAGCTTTTCATTTATTCTCTTGCCCTTCTCATTTTTGTCCAATTTTGTTTATGTGCTCATAGGAGTCTTAGCATTTTTGCATCTTTCCATTCCAAATTTCTTAACTAACTCTATGGTGTACTTGGATTGGTTGATGAATATGCCCTCATTGCTTTGCTTGATTTGTAGACCAAGGAAGAACTTAAGTTTGCCCATCATGCTCATTTCAAATTCTCTTGTCATACACTTAACAAATTCTTGGAAAAGCAATTCATTAGTATACCCAAATATGATATCAACATAAATTTGAACAATTAAAATGTCATGCTTATGCTTTTTGATAAACAAGGTTGTATCAACATGTCCTTTTGAAAAACTATTTTCTAAAAGAAAAGAACTTAGTCTTTCATACCAAGCTCTTGGAACTTGTTTTAAACCATACAAGACTTTTAAAAGTTTAAAGACATGATTAGGCAAATTATGGCTTTCAAAACCCGGTGGTTGTTCTACATAAACTTCCTTTTCTATAAAACCATTTAAGTAAGAACTTTTGACATCCATTTGAAAAAGTTTAAAATTCATATGGCATGCAAGTGCTAAAAGTATTATTATGACTTCTAATCTAGCTATTGGAGCATAGGTTTCATCATAATCTATACCTTCTTGATTATAACCCTTTATGACCAACCTAACTTTATTCCTAGTTATTGAACCTTGTTCATCTAACTTATTTCTAAATACCCATTTACTACCAATGATTTGATGATCTTTAGGTCTAGGAACCAAGGTCCATACCTTACTTCTCTCGAATTGGTTGAGTTCCTCTTGCATAGAAATCACCCAACTTTCATCATTAAGAGCCTCATCAATATTTTTAGGCTCAATTTGAGAGAAAAAAGCAAGGTTAGAATTTGAGAGTTTGAGATGAGATTTAGTACTTACACCCTTAGTAGGATCACCAATGATTTGTTCCTTGGGGTGATTCTTTGTCATTTTCCATTCCTTTGGAAGCTCTTTGTTGTCTTGCTCTTGATCTTGAGGTAGAGATACATCTTGTTGTTGTTTCTCTTGATTATCATCATCTTTCTAATGATCAAGATCAAACTTCTGAATTGTACCTACAATGTCATCAAGAACACTACCTTTCACAAGATCAAGCTTTTTAGATTCATAAAAAACAACATGCATAGACTCTTAAACAACTAAAGATATTTTTATTAGAGACTCTATAAGCTTTACTAGTTGTAGAGTATCCCAAGAAGATACCCTCATTGGATTTAGAGGCAAAATTTCCAAGGTTGTCCTTGGTGTTTAATATAAAACACTTGCATCCAAATACTCTAAAGTATGATATCATGGGTTTTCTTCCATTCCATAGTGCTAAAGAAGTTTTGTTTAGAAGTGGTTTTTGAAAACTCGGTTTGAAATATAACATGTAGTATTTGTGGCTTCAACCCAAAAGTAGGTTGGTAAGCCATACTCATTGAGCATTGTTTGAGCCATTTCAATTAAACTTCGATTTTTCCTTTCTACTAACCCATTTTTAAGGAGTCCTAAGAGTTAAAAAATTGTGTGATATACCATATTCTAAACAAAAGTTTTCAAAATTTTCTTTTCAAATTCTTTGCCATGATTGCTTCTTATATTAGAAATCAAATAGCCTTTTTCATTTTGAACTCTTTTAGTAAATTTTTTGAAAGATTCAAAAGCATCACTTTTTTGAGTTAAGAAAATTTGTGATGCCTAATAATTTAGGCCAGTGGATGACCAAAATCCAGCTTACCGAATCGATCGGAGTCTAAATTTGGACATGAAAGAAAAAAATTAAAATGATAATAAAATATGAGAAAAATATTTTGGATATTATTAATTTAGAATTTTGAAATTTGGAATTAAAATTTGAAAAAAATAATTGTTTGCTGAACGAAATTGGAAATTACAGTGTTTTTGGCACATATATTTTAAGAAGGCATAAAAATGGAATATTCTTTGGATTAAAATAAAGTAAGAGTGATTTAAATTATTGGACCAATGAGGGACAATATTATCTAATTAATCATAACCACCCATCTAATCAAACTATAAAAATCAACTTTCACTTTTTGTCTTTATTCTTCTTCTTCCTCATCTTAATCAAACCAATTTCTCTCCCTTTTTCTTTCCTTTTGTTGTGAGCTCTTCCTCCCCCATTTGTTCTTTTTTATTTCTTCAATCAAGCTAAGATTAGATGGAAAAAAAGTTGGATTAAGGTAAGATCATCAAGGAAGTGGAGCAAAGTAAGCAAAACTAAGGAAAATGAAGGAAGAAAGGAAGAGAAAAAGAGAAGGAAGATTTTTGTCATTTTAAAGATCTATAAAGCTGAGGTTAGATCTTTCATCTTCTCACTTTTCTTCTTCTCTTTTCTTTGATTTTAGGGTTAGTTACCATTAAAGTTAGTAATTTAGGGTGATTATTATATTAATGGTGATTAAGGGTGGATTAGTGTGATTAGTGCTTGATTAGTGTAAATTTTGTTGTTAGGCCAAGGAGGTAAACAATCTTTGAACCATAATCAAAGAGGAAGTAAGGGCAAGGAGAAAGCTAACTAGGAAGAAGAGAAAAGTGAAGAGAAGTAGATTTTGTGAGGTATGTACATTTGGCAAAAATTTAATATGGAAAATGCAAATTTTGATTTTTGTGATGTCTGTGTAATTGTGTATGAAACGCTTGATATTTTGATTGAGTGATGAATTGGTGATTAAATGATGTCATGAATGTGAAAATAAAAATTAGAATATGAGATTGATGAATGAAGATGGAAATAGTAGGAATTAATTGAAGTGTTGGAAAATTCATCTTATGAACAGTGTTTAGTTTTCTGGTCATAACTTGAGTTATGGAAATGCTTTTTGAGTGATTCTTATTGGGTTGTAAAGTTAAGACATAGGGATTAAATTTTTGCTGAGACCATTAGACCTGAAATGTTTGAAATTAGATGAAAAATAGACTCAAAAGTTGAACTAGAAATCTGTCCAATAAAATACTGGGCAGATTGGAATGAATGTATATTAGAGAAAAATTTATAACTTTTGCTAAAATACTTGGTTTAAAGTGATTCAAGTTGGAAATGAAAGATAAGACATGTACCGACATTGTTTTAGCTGATCATTTATCCAAATTCTATCTTAAAATGGATAAAAAATACAGGGCAATATAAGGCAAAAATGCCATCCAGAATAGGGCAGCTTGCATATATATATTGATTGTGGAAGTTGTGATAGAAAAATATATTATTTGAATTTTTGTATAGTTATAATTATTAACTGAGCAAGTATAAGGTTGTAAAATATTTAATGAGAATTATTGCATTTATAGGAAATTTATATTAGTGTTACCTACATAGTTTATATAAATAATAATAAAGGTAACAAATATAATTAAGCCCTATAACATCTAGTCAAGAACTAGAAATTAGGATAAGTTGGCATGCCAATAAAATGGTAGAAATGTAGGCACTAAAAAATAGTGTTGAGATTTAATTTATGTAGACACTAAGAGATAGTGCTGAGTTGAAACTACATAGGCACTAAGAAATAGTGCAAAGTTCAAAATTACGTAGGTACTAAGAAGGTACTTAGTTGTTATTAAAAATGTAGGCATTAAATGCTGAGTTATAAAATAATTATGTAGGCACCAAGTATACTGCCAGAGAGTAGAAACCCTATATCTAGTATTTAGTTCCAGTCTAAGATGTCGTGGACTATCAAATAAATAACAGAAAAAATGTATATTATTAAATTGATATTTTAAATTATATATCTTGCATTGTTAAACAGTTTCAAGCATGCGTAATGAATGAAATGTTGTAATTGATGAATTATATATTTTTGCATGACGTAAATAGTTTTGAATATTTTTGACATGCTTAGTAAATTAATTGTAGTTTCTAAAATATTATTTTAGAAATATTTATATAATTATTGGATAGTTGCCAAATGTACCACTAAGCTAGTAGCTTAGCACGTGTGTTTCACACGCAGATAAATAAGTGTAGTTGTGGCATTAGGGCGACTGAATATAAGGGGAACCCAAAGATCAGATTGCATCAGTCTATTTTTTTTGTAGATTTTGGAAATTGTATTGTAAAAATTAAATTTTAAGAATTTCTTTTGATGTAAATTTATGGCATGTAGGATTTATAAGGAGTGAATTTTGTAATTTATATATTTGGTATTGTTTGTAAATGTATTTCTAAATATTATGCTTTACTGAATGAGTTCTTTTAAATCAAAATAATTACATCACTAGTTACATATTTAAATGATAATAAAAAAAGAAAGAGAAATATAGTAAGAAATATTCTGCTGATAATAAACTCGAAAATTAAAAAAAATATAATATAATAATTTGAGAATTTGTTATTTTTACAAAAAAAAAACTTAGTAGCACTTCCATACACTATTAACGATTAGTAGGGTAAGGGAGCGCTACATTTAATCGTATCAGAGCCGAGGCTAATTGATTCTTGAACAGTGGATGTAAAATAGAAAGTGTGTCTCATTCATATGCATAAAATGCTGAAATTATCTGATTTAGGTCTCTTCTTCTGGTTTATAGGTAGATATGGATACATGATCAGAACAAGATTTCTCGGAAGATGAACTGAGTACCTGTCTTTCCGACTCAGTCGATCTTTGACAACCTCCATCAGTGAGGGATTCTGGGCCGAGTGTAGTAGCTCCGCCTAGAGTAAAGGTATAGGCTAATTTAGGACAAGAACCTCTTATGGAGCAGATAGCTAATTTGTTACAACGGATAGTACAAGTAGTTCCTCAACCAACTCCACCTCCTTTTCTATCTCAGCCAAAACCCCAGATTGATAAGCTGAGAAAATATGGGGTCACAGATTTTATAGGAAGGAGGGATGATGATCCAGTAGCATCAGATTTTTGGATGAAATTGACAGAAGGGGTGTTTGAGGAACTCGAGTGTCCAAAGGAATAGAAAGTCAGGTATACAGTGGCACTTCTAAAAGATCATGACTATGATTGGTGGAAATCAATCTTATCGAAGCACCAGACACCGAAACCACCTTCATGTAATTTCTTCAAGGTAGAATTTAGCAAGAAATATATGCCTAGAGTTTATGTTAATGAAAAGAAAAGGGAGTTTCAAGATTTGAAGCAAGGAAGCATGTCAGTGGCAGAATACGAGATGGAATTCACTAGACTGAGCAAATAGGCAACTTGAATCAATACTGATGAGGCAGATTGATGTCGTAGATTTGAGGATAAGGTTAATGATGATATTGGAAATATGGTTACTTCCCTTCAACTTAAGGATTTTGCTACACTAGTATCCTCGGCCATTAGTGTGGAAAAACGGTCAAAGAGAAAGAGGATAAAAGAGCCACCCTGAAGATCAAAAATTAGCATGGTCCAGACATCAGGTAAAAGGGGGCGGACAACACTTAGGTTTTTCCAGTTACACGCTTTTGGACAAATCTTTTCAGCTAGGCAAAGCCAGCAGTCGAGGCCAAAAGGGTCTATAGCTAGTGCACCAGCTTCGGGTAATAGGAGATTTAGATCTGTCACATGTTAGCATTGTGGAAGGTCACATGCAAGTGATTACTGGTGGATTACTAGAGCATGCTTACAATGCGGATCTATCTCCTTTGAATATCTGTTGGCCACTTAAAGAGGTTACAAGACATTCATTTGAGGTAAAGATAACTTGATTTTCCTTATCACATAATTGACTTACATTTAACAAATTATGTTTCAAACCATCAACAAGCAAAACATCTTTAATAAAAGTTGTATTATTAATACCAATAGAGCCAATGCCAATTACCTTACCCTTAGCATTGTTCCCAAAAGTTACCTTACCACCACCAATTCTTTTGATGTGATTAAAGAATTCTTTGTTTCCAATCATATGCCTTGAGCATCCACTATCCATAAACCAAGCATTTTTCTTTATAGTGGACTTGAGGCATACCTATAAAATCATAATTAAATTTTGGTTTTTAGGTACCTAAATGAACTTGGGTCCTTGGGGGTTAGCACTTGTAGGTTCCAATGAGCCTTTCTTATCCAATAATGTTTGTTGATATGATCAAATTTCATGCAATAATAGCATTGTTTGACTCTAAATATATTTTTCGGTTTTGACATGCTTTTTGGTCTCAACATCCTTTTAGAAGGTAAACGTATGCAATGACATACACATGCATATGAGTATGTGCTTTCCTAGGTGCATGCCTCTTAAACATGAAGGCATGATTGGCCTTTTGAGGTTTCCCTCTTAAGCCAAGGGACCCTTGACCATTCTTTTTTTGAATAGGGGGTTTTGTGTGTGATATGTTTTTAGCCTTTGGGGCTATTACCTTAATTGTGGAGGTTTGTGGTGCATTAGACTTAACGAATATAGTCTTGTGAGATGAAGATGATGTTTCATTAAATCCTAGACCATGTCTTATTAAAGGTGGTCTTTGAGAAACTATGAGAGTATCCAAATTTTCTTTCCCTTTTTGAAACCTTGAAATTGAGTTTCTAAGTTCCTCAACTTCATTTTTCAAAATATTGTTTTCTTTAAGCGAAGATTTAGTTGAGGATCTAGAGGAATACTCATTTAATGATTTTTGAAGAGTTTCATTAGAAGTTTTAAAATTAAAATTCTCTTTTTGTTAAGCCTCCATTTTGTTTTGCAAATCTAAAATATTATTTTTATAAGTGTTAAATCTACTTCTATATTTTTCTAATTATAGGTTCAAAACTTCTATTGAAAACTACTCATCATCATCTTCAATATCACTATTATTATCACTACTGTTATCATTAAAAGAGTATGAGTAAGAAGGGCCTACCTCATCCGTGAAGTGATCCTCTAAAGTCATGAAGCATAAGTTGGCCTATTCTCCTTCATTATCATCTTTTTCGCTTGAAGAGCTTTCATCATCCCGTGTGGCTTTGTGACCTTTCTCCCCATTATCTTTTTGAAATATTTTTTTGTGTTTCTTGAGCTTTGGACATTTTGGTTTGATAAGTCATGTAATGCCCGATAATTTAGGCCATGATTGCAGTTGACCGAAATCCGGATTACCGAACCGATCAGGATCTAAATTTGGACATGAAAGAAAAAAATTTAAAATGATAATATGAGAAAATTATTTTGGATATTATTAATTTAGAATTTTGATGTTTAAAATTAAAATTTGGAAAAAAATAATTTTTTGCTAAATGAAATTGGAAATTACAGTGTTTTTGGAACATATATTTTAAGAAGGCATAAAAATGGAATATTCTTTATCTAAGGAAAGGAATATTCTTTGGATTAAAATAAAGTAAGAGTGATTTAAGTTAATGGACTAATGGGGGACAAGATTATCTATTAATCTTAACCACCCACCTAATCTAACTATAAAAAGTTAAACTCTACTTTTTGGTCATTATTCTTCTTATTCCTCTTCTTAAACAAAACAAAAAACTCTCTCTTCTTCTCCTTGTGGTCGTGACTCTCCTCTCCCGTTTTGTTCTTTTTTTTTTCCTTCAATCAAAGCTAAGATTAGATGGAAAAAAGTGAGATTTAGGCAAGATCATCAAGGAAGTGAAGCAAGGCGAGCTAAACTAAGGAAGAGGAAAGAAGAAAATAAGAGAAAAAGAGAAGGACGACTTTGGTCATTTTGCAAACCTACAAAGGTGAGGTTAGATTTTCCATCTTCTCTCTTTTCTTCTTCTCTTTTCTTTGATTTTGGGGTTAGTTACCATTAAAGTTGGTAATTTAGGGTTATTATTATGTTAATGGTGATTAAGGGTGGATTAGTGTGATTAGTACTTGATTAGTATGAAAATTGTTGTTAGGCCAAGGAGGTGAACAATCTTTGAACCAAAATCAAAGAGGAAGTAAGGGCAAGGAGAAAGCTAACTAGGAGGAAGAGAAAAGTGAAGTGAAGTAGATTTTTGAGGTATGTATATTTGGCAAAAATTCAATATGGAAAATGTGATTTTTGATTTTGTGATATTATGTGTAATTGTGTATGTAATTCTTGATATTTCGATTAAATGATTCCATGAATGTGGAAATAAAAATTTCAATATGAGGTTGATGCATGAAGATGGAAATTGTAGCAATTAATTAAAGTGCTGGAAAATTCATCTTACGAATAGTGTCTACTTTTTTGATCATAACTTGAGTTCAAGAATTTATTTTTAAGTAATTCTTGTTGGGTTGGAAATTTAAGACATAAGACTTCAACTTTCATTCAAACCATTAGACTTGAATATATATGCAATTAAGTGAAAAATGGACTCAAATTTTGAACTACTAATCTGTCCAGTAAAATACTCAGCAGATTGGAATGAATGTATCTTAGAGAAAAATTCATAACTTTTTCTATAAAATTCGGTTTAATGTGTTTCTAGTTAGAAATTAAATATAAGACATGTACCTACAATTTGTTAGGTGATCACTTATCCAAATTCCATCTAAAAATGGTAGGGTAACTTGCATATATGTATTGATTGTGGAAGTTTGTCATAGAAAAATATATTATTTGACTTTTCTTATATTTATAATGATTAAATGAGCAAGTATGAGGTTGTAAAATATTTAATGGGAATTATTGCATTTATATGGAATTTATATTAGTGTTACCTACATAATTTATGTAAATAATAATAAAGGTAACAAACATAATTAAGCCTTATAATATATAATTGAGAACTAGAAATTAAGATAAGTTGGCATACCAATAAAAGGGTAGAAATGTAGGCACTAGAAAATAGTGTTGAGATTTAATTTATGTAGGTACTAAGAAATAGCACTGAGTTGAAATTACGTAGGTACTAAGAAATAGTGCCGAGTTTGGAATTATGTAGGTACCAAAAAGGTGTTGAGTTATTGTTGAAAAAGTAGGCGTTAAACGCTGAATTATAAAATTATTAAGTAAGCGTCGAGTATACTGTTGGAGAGCCGAAAATCTATATCCAGTATTCAGTTTCGGTCTAAGATGTCGTGGGCTATCAAATAAATAAAAAAATGCAAATTATTAAATTGAATGTCTTGTATTGTTAAAGAATTTCAAGCATGATAAATGAATAAAATATTATAATTTATGAAATGTTCATTTTTGCTTGACGTAAATGGTATTGATATTATTTGAATGCTTTGGCATGCTTAGTAAATTAATTATAGTTTCTAAAATTTTGTTTAAGAAATATTTATATAATTATCGGATAGTTGCCAAATGTAAATAAATAAACGTAGATGTGGCATTAGGGAAATTGAAAATAAGGGAAACCCCAAGCAGTAGCCTATTTTCTTTTTGTATGCTTTGGAAATTGTATTGTAAAAGTTAAATGTTAATAATTTCTTTTGATGTAAAATTGTGGCATGTGGGATTTATAAGGTGTGAATTTTGTAATTTATATATTTGGTATTATATGTAAATATATGTCTAAATATTATGCTTTACTGAATGAGTTCTTTTAAATCAAAATATTTATATCACTAGTTACATATTTAAATGATATAAAAAAAGAAAGGTTATTTTTGAGAAATATAGTAAGAAATATTTTGTTGATAATAAACTTGAAAATTAAAAAAAATACAATAATTTGAGAAATTGTTATTTTTACAAAAAAATGAGCTTAGTAGTACTTCCATATACTATTAATGATTAGTAGGGTAAGGGAGCGTTACATTTAATGGTACTAGAGCCTAGGCTAATTGATTCTTAAATAGTGGGTGTAAAATATAAAGTGTGTCTCATGCATATGTATAAAATGATGCAATTAACTGATTTGGGTCCCTTCTTCTGGTTTATAGGTAGATATGAATTCGGGATCATAATAAGATTTCTTGGAAGATGAACTGAGTAACAGTCTTTCCGACTCAGCCAATCTTGGACAACCTCCATCAATGAGAGATTATGGGCCGAGTGTAGTAGCTCTCCCTAGAGCAGAGGGATAGGCTAATTTAGGACAAAAACCTCTTATGGAGTAGATAGAAAATTTGTTGCAACAGATAGTACATGTAGTTCCACAACCAGCTCCACCTCAGCCAAAACCCCGGATTGATAATCTAAGAAAATGTCATTTCCCTTTTCTACATTTTTGACTTTTCATCTTTTCTTTTAATTTGATTCAAATATAAAAGACATCAAATAGCAGAAAATAGACATGAAAATATTTTTTTGTGAAAAAAATATTTTTAATACACAACAAAATTCTTTCAAGAGCACTTTCAAGGCTAGCACTTTGAATTTGTTCAAACCAATTCTTTTGATAGTTTCTTCTTCATTCTTCACATGGATTATCATTAGAGACACCCTAATGTTGATTGTTGTGGTTTGCTACAACCCAACAAAGTGAAGATTTGAAGAACAAATAAGAAATTACAAGGTATAATTTCTAACTTCTATATTTATATAAATTAGTTTTAATGGCACAAGTATAATCTTTTGTTTTGGGTTTTGAAAATTTTATTTTTCTATTGCATTTATGAATCTGATTCATTCTTCAAAACCTAACAGTGGTATCAGAGCCCCCTTGTGTCCATTAAATTAATTTTAATTGAAAGTGTAATGGGATTGCATGGTTTTGATGATTTTGCATCAATAGGTTTTGAAAAATTGAAATTAATTTGTAAAATATGTTTTAAACATTTTTTTTCTCTAATTTGATTATGGGATCATTAAGGATGATTATTTTGATTGAAAAATGATTTGAATGTGATTCAAATAATTAATTTCGGATTTATTTCAAAAATGCCTAAAATTGTCTTGTTTATGAACATGTGTTGTTGTTTGGCTTAATTGATGGGGCTGGTTATATTTTTCTTATAATCTAATTATGAAAAAAATTATTTAGACATATTGAGAATATGTTTATGCATCTGGAAGTGTCTAATAATTAATTAAAAATTATTTTAATTAAATTTTCAAACAAACACAAAAACAGGACTGTTTTTGATGTTTTTGTTTGTGTTTAAAAAATTCTAGATGTCAAATTAGTCATTTTGAGCATCTAAGTGTGTTGGTTGGTTTGTCTTAGTAATTTTTGCTTATGCCAAAATATTTTGATGAGCTTGAGCTGACCTAAAGATGATTAGAATGATGATTTGAAGTTCTAGAAATTTTTAGAATTTTTGGAAATTAATTTTGAATTAATTTAAGTTGTGCAATTGTATAGTATGACTAGAAATTGGTATGTATATTAAAATTAAATTGTTTATTTGTAACATCATAATATTCTGATTTTAAGGAGAATTAATTTTGAATTAATTATGGAAATATAAAATTTAATTTAATTTGATTAAATATTAAATTTCACTTCAAAATGACATACAAAATTAAATTAACCGATAGAACACATATAGACAATTTCGGTTTAAGCGTTGAATCGATTTACAAATTGAAATCCAAAATTGTCATTTTCATTTTGTGCATTAGATAATGCATGTTAGGGGTGTATGAAAAGGCATGATGGATGATTATGAATTTAGACCCAATGTGATTGAGCATGCATGAAATCATTTTGTTTTATAGTAAATAAGGCATGCGTGTCCCTATCTCTCTTTCTTTCATATGTATTTCTCTTCTCATCTTACTCCCCTCAAATGTAAATTGAGGTTTTCTATAATTTGAAATATGTAATTAGATTACATAGGATTTTGATAGAATGAATATACAAAAGAGCAAGAAGCAAATGAGGTGATACCATAAACAAGAAGACTTAGAAATAGGAATTTGATTTCAATGTTGGTTTGGAAATTCATGCATACACCTAGGTAAGACCTAGTCAATTTCTTTTTGCCTCATGAGATTGACTTTAGTATGTCTATAATCATGCCAGATAGTTAATGTAACTATCTTTGTATATCCATGTGATGAATACATGATATATAAAAGCATGAAATAATAACTTGATGAGACTTAACAAGCAAATCCCTCGCTGAATAAACAATTAAGTCTTATGCCTTCCATTAATATGGAGAGAACCAGAGTTCTTCTAGAGTTAGGGTTGTTGAGTTTCCTTAAGCTCACTCTATAGGAATATGTTCAATCCATTAAAATTAGATTTCACGATTAGTGGGTTAGACTTAATCGATATTATTAACTTGTTAGATTTGCGCCAAGGTTAATGTGTATTGGAGGCGAAGTTGGGTTTGTATACATGAGATGTACACATATCTAGAGTTGATATCCCAATGTATATGCACACATCAATAAGTTGATACCATAAGATTCGATAGTTGCATGAATAATGCAATTGGTATGGATTAGATACCTACCAACCAAACTAAGGATAGCTTGTTGAGTTGCCTCAAGGTTATTCTTAGCTAGTTGGATATTGATCCACTAGGAGAACTTCCATATAAGTTCTCACGGGTTCATAGTGAGGGCTATGGATTCACCATAAAATGGTAAGTGTCATAATGCGATTTATTAAAGACATAATAAACATGCATTTTATGTACATTCTAACATGTTCTATTTTACATCTAGGTCGCTATAATCACCATCATGACAAGTGTGTATTTGCGATCACTAATGGAATCAAATAAGTTGATTGGGCCTAATTTTTTGGATTGTCTAAGGAATCTGAGAATAGTTCTCAAATTCGAAAAGATTGGCTATGTCCTGGATGAGGGCCTCCTTAATCCCTCTACTGGTAATGCTTCTGAAGGTGTTCAGAAGGCATATCAAAAGCATCTCGATGATAGTGAGATAGCAAGTTGCATTATGCTTGCTAATGTCAGCTGAGTTGCAAAAGCAGCATGAGGCTATGGATGCCAATTCCATAGTATACCATTTAGGAGAGATTTTTAATGAGCAAGCACGTTTTGAAAGGTTCGAAACTTCAAGGTTTCTCTTCCCCACTAAGATGGTTGAGGGAACATCTCCAGTGCAATATGCATTGAAGATGAATAGCTATATTGAGAGGTTGGCCACCTTGGGATTTGTGATGGACCATGAATTAAGTATTGACTTAATTCTAACCGGTTTGTCTGATAGTTATTCACATTTTGTGGTTAACTATAGGATGAACCAAATCTTTACCACTATTCCTGAGTTGATTAACTTGCTCAAAACAGTTGAGTCATATGTCAAGAAGGACAGTAAGGCTGTGATGCTGGTGGACTCTTCAAGTTCTAAAAATAAGAACCTTAAGAAGAAGAAGAAGAAGAAGTCCATGAAGCCTAAGGGAGGCATGGCCTAGAAGAAGGCTAAGGAGGTTGCTCCAAAGGGGACATGCTCCCATTGTGGCAAGGATGGCCATTGGAAGAGAAACTGCAAGGCTTACTTGGAGTCCTTAAAGAAGAAGGCATCTGATGCCCCATCTACTTTAGGTCTTTTTGTCATTGAAATTAATACTGTTTCCAATAATAATATATGGGTATTAGATACCGCTTATGGCTCACACATATGCACTGATATGCAGGGCCTAAGGAACATTAGACAGCTCAATAAAGGAGAGTCAGACCTACGCGTTGGAAATGGAGCAAGGGTTGCTACATTAGCTGTAGGAACATATTTATTGATGCTCCCTAGTGGGCTTATATTAAATTTGGATAATTGCTATTATGTACCTGCTTTAACTAAAAACATTATTTATGTTTCAAGTCTAAATAAATATGGTTTCCTTTTAGCTTTTAGTAACAATTGTTCTATTATGTTGAATGGAATTCTTTATGCTAGTGGTACATTATGCAATGGAATATACATATTAGATATGTCAAATCCAATTTTAAACGTTAATGACAATAAAAGGCAAAAACAAGATATGTTGAAATCATCTTACTTATGGCATTGTCACCTTGGTCATATAAGTGAGAAACGCATGGCTAAGCTACACAAAAGTGGTAGTTTGGGGTCATTTGATTATGAATCATATGACACATGTGAATCTTGCTTATTAGGCAAGATGACTAAATTACCCTTTAATGGAAAGGGTGAACGTGCTAATGGACTTTTAGACTTAATACATTTAGATGTATGTGGTCCAATGTCTACACACGCCAAAGGTGGTTTCATCTACTTCATTATTTTCATCGATGACTACTCACGATATGTGTACGTGTATCTTATGAGATACAAATCTAAAGCTTTTGAAAAGTTCAAAGAATTCAGAAATGAAGTAGAGAAACAACTTGGCAAAAGAATTAAAACACTTGGATCAGGTCGAAGAGGTGAATACTTGAGCTAAGAGTTTCTAGATTATCTTAGGGATAATGGGATTTTATCTCAATGGACTCCACCTTACACTCCATAACTCAATGGTGTGGCTGAAAGAAGAAACCAAATCTTATTAGACATGGTAAGGTCTATGATGAGTTTTACGGAACTACTTAAATCCTTTTAGGGTTATGCACTAGAGACCACCATTTATATATTAAATGGAGTTCCTTCCAAGTCAGTTGATGTTACTCCATATGAGATATGGTATAACAAAAGGCCCACATTTTCTTACATGAGAATTTGGGGTTGTCCTGCTTATGTGAAGTGGACAATGTCTGATAAGCTAGAAGCTAAGTCTGACCGATGTCTATTTGTGGGATATCCAAAAGCATCATATGATTACAAATTTTACCACCCTTTGGAACAAAATGTTTTTGTTTCAAGACATGTTATCTTTCTAAAGAGAGAATTCCTTCTAAAGGAGATAGTGGGAATAAAATTGAACTTGTGGAAGTTCAAGATGCTTAAACAGATGCTGATCAACTACCTGAACCCGAGCTTGTTACTCATACAGATGATATAAAACTCAACCTTCTGAAGCACAAGAGCTCTATAGGTCAAGTAGGATACATACTGTTCCAGAGAGATATGGATTTCTCATTAGTGAACAGAACGACGTATTGCTCATAGAAGATGATGAGCTTACAACCTATGAAGAAGTTCTTAATAGTTCATAATCTGACAAATGGCTTCAAGCCATGAAGTCAGAAATGGATTCCATGTATGAAAACAAAGTATGGACTTTGGTTGACCCACCCAAAGGGATAAAGCTTATAGGGTGCAAGTGGGTTTTAAAAAGAAAACTGACATGGATAGTAATGTGATTACCTATAAAGCTAGACTTGTTGCTAAAGGTTATCGTCAAAGACAAGGAATTGATTATGATGAAACTTTTGGCCCATTAGCTATGCTTAAATCCATAAGGATACTCCTAGCCATTGCTAGTCATTATGATTATGAGATATGGAAAATGGATGTGAAGACAACTATCCTTAATGGAAATCTAACTGAGGATGTGTACATGACACAACCAGAAGGCTTCATATCCAAAGATGGAAAAAAGGTATGTAAGCTTCAAAGATCCATTTATGGATTAAAGTAAGCATCCAGGAGTTGGAATATTCGGTTTGATGAGACAATCAAACAGTTTGGTTTCTTACAAAATCTAGATGAACCTTGTGTTTACAAAAAGGTTAGTGGGAGTGCAATCGTATTTCTTGTGTTATATGTAGATGACATATTGTTAATGGGAAATGATGTCTCAGCCTTACAATCAGTCAAAATTTGGTTATCCAAGAATTTCTCTATGAAAGACCTTAGAGAAGTAGTCTATATTTTGGGGATAAAGATCTATAGAGATAGATCTAAAAGATTGCTTGGTCTTGCACAATCTACATACATAGATAAGATGCTAAAGTGGTTTAGCATGGAGCAATCTAAGAGGGGATATATTCTTAAGACCCATGGGATTACTCTCTCAAAGACTTTGTGTCTAAAGACACAAGATGAGAGGACACACATGAATTTCATTCCATATGCTTCAACTATAAGATCAATCATGTAGGCTATGATATGTACAAGACCCGATGTATCATATGCTCTGAGTGTCACGAGTAGATACCAATCAGACCCTGGTGAGGGTCATTGGATGGCTGTCAAGAATATCCTTAAGTACTTAAGGAGGACTAACGATGTATTCTTGGTATATGGAGATGGAGATCTTATTGTGAGTAGTTGTACCAATGCCAGCTTCCAATCTGACAAGGATGACTCAAAATCTAAGTCAGGTTATGTATTCACGCAAAATGGTGGAGCAGTTAGTTGGAAGTGTTCCAAATAGGAAACAACTGTTGATTCCACAGCCGAAGCACGCAGCTTCTGAAGTAGCAAAGGAAGCAGTTGGGATAAAGAAATTCATTACAGAAATTGGAGTGGTTCCCAGCATTATTGATCCAATACAATTGTATTATGGTAATAAGGAGTCATTGCACAAGCAAAGGAACCATGGTTTCATTAGAGATCCAAACATGTGCTTAGAAGATACCATTTGATTAGAGAAATCATCGGTAGGAATGATGTAAAGATAGAAAAAGTGCCCACTGATCAGAATATTGTTGATCATTTAACTAAGCCAATTCCCTAAAAGAAATATGATTCTCATGTACTCACCTATGGAATTAAATACAAAGGCGATTGGCTTTAGTGCAAATGGGAGCTTGTTAGAGGAGTGCTTTAAAGGCAATCACCTTTAACACTTATTGTATAAATTTATTTGATTAATAAAAAGACTTTTTCATTAATTTGATGTTCATTTGATATATGAATTGATAAGTGATCTTAAATCAATTAATGAAGTCCTTAATACATAACATAACATGAAAGAAATCATGATGAGATCATGATATTGAGATTCTTATGTTGTGTAATTATGTTAGTATCAAAATTATCCCTAGTCATAGGATTAATGAGACAAGACATTATTAATCTGGATAGACTAGCACATGTTACACTCCTTGATTGGATCGAGTAATAGATCTCATAATCTATAAACATGAGATGTTTAGAGTTAACATGTGGATGCTTGCTAAATGTAGCTAAGTACATTGGATGACTAGCTATGAGACAATCATATGGATAATCTATTCAAATGTCAATGATAGTCTCATCATAGCAACAGTGCAAGTATCCTTAGACTTGAAGTACTATATTTTGACACTATTCCTTGTTGCCTCAGGGAGCTTGCTCATAGGGTGATGATTGGATAAAACTTGAGGTATTCGAAGGTAATTGGGTAACCAACAAAAGATTCACCACTCTTGATAGAAGGAGAGTATACCCATGGCATCTTTTCATGGTCATTACTCGGGAATCTCTGCCCAGAGTGGAAATGTCAGAAAGATAGTCTTAAAAGATATATCTAATAGAGTAATGAACCTCAAGGACAAGAACTAACATTACTTGGACTATACGTGACATAGTTAGTTAAGTGGCAGTTGACACATATCCATACTCTGAACCAAGTGGGGTATATAATGGTGAAATGAATAATTGCACGGAAATTATCTATGGAAATGTTCGTAGTCAAACCACTGACTTTTCGGTCAATTGGGGGTCATGATGTGTTGCTAGATACCACTCATGACTTGCTTCAATTAGTTGTTAATTTAAATGGCCAACATAACAAGGAATCTATTGGGTCACATGCATTGAAAATATGGAGAATGAGTAAAATGGTCTTGAATAGGATCCCAAATATGAGAGAATTATTTCAGAATGGATCGCGATGAGATCGCACGGGAAAAATCATTCGGGAGGGTCACAGGCCCGTGCGGGCTAGGCAGGCTGCTGGCCGACCTAGTGGGCTAGCTAGGCTCCGCAGCATGCCCAGTGCGCTGCTGCCTCCCTCCCGTTGGCCAACGACAGATTTTGGCCTTAATTAGGCCAATTGTGGCCAATTACTATTCATTTTCCATTTTTAACATTTCATATTTTCTTTGAATTTGATTCAAATAGAAAAGACATCAAATGGCAGAAAATAGACATGAAAATATTTTTTTGTGAAAAAAATATTTTTAAGACAACAAAATTCTCTCAAGAACACTTTCAAAGCTAGCATTTTGAATTTGTTCAAACCATTTCTTTTGATAGTTTCTTCTTCATTCTTTGCGTGGATTATCATTAGAGACATCCTAGTATGGATTGTAATGGTTAGCTACAACCCAACAAAGAGAAGATTTGAAGAACAAATAAGAAATTACAAGGTATAATTTCTAACCACTATGTTTTTATAAATTAGTTTTAATAACACAAGTATGATCTTTTGTTTCGGGTTTTGAAATTTTATTTTTTTGTTCCATTTATGAATATGATTCATTCTTCAAAACCCAAAATATACATTATACCATAGGCAAGTACATGACTATCATGTTTTTATTTGGGAAGTGGCTTAGTGAGAGGATTAGCTATATTATGATTAATGGGATCTTTCTCAACCAGTACATCATGTCTACTAATGATTTCCAAAATCAAATAGTAATGTGTGAGTACATGTTTGAGCCTTTGATGAGACCGTGGTTCCTTTGCTTATGCAATGACTTCATTGTTTTCTCAATACCAGGGTATTAGATCAATAATGCTAGGAACCACATCCAATTATGTGTTGAATTTTTCTTACCTAAACCACTTGCCTTAGAATCTATAATGTACTATGTTTTAGTTGTGGAATTTGTAGTCAACTCCTATTAGAACTCTTCCAACTGACTGTCCTCTCATTTAACATGAAAACATATCTTGACTGGCATTTGGAGTCATCCTTATCAGTTTGAAAGCTGGCATCCCTATACCCACTTACTTTAAGCTCATCCTCTCTATAATCAAGAATGTATACTTAGTGCTTCTCAAGTACTTAAGGATATTCTTCATAGCCACCTAATGCTCTTCACCGATATCTAACTAATATCTGCTTATGACACTTAGAGCCTGTGATACATCAATTCTTGTACATAACATAGTATACATGAGGGATCCGATAGCCAAAGCATATGGAATCCTACTCATGTGTGTCCATTCATCCTATGTCTTTGGACACACAGACTTTTAGAGGGTTATCCCATGAGTCATAGGAATTAATCCTCTCTTAGACTGTTCCATGCTAAACCTCTTCATCATCTTAACTATGTATGTAGATTGAGAAAGACCAAGCAACCTCTTAGATCTATCTCTATAGATCTTAATCCTCAGTATATAGGTTGCTTCTCTAAGGTGTTTCATGGAGAAATTCTTTCAATGCCAAATTTTGACTGATTAAAGAACTAAGATGTTGTTTCCTATAAGAAGTATGTCATCTGCATACAATACTAGGAATATGACTACACTCCCACTAACCTTCTTGTAAATACAAGGATCATCCACATTTTGTGAGAAACCAAACTCTTTGATTGTCTCATCAAATTGGATGTTCTATCTCTTGCATGCTTGTTTCAATCTATAAATGGATCTTTGCAATTTGTATACCTTTTTGCCATGACTTAATGTGAAACCCATAGGTGGGTCAACCAGAGTCCACACTTGGTTTTCAAACATGGAATCCATCTCTGACTGTATGGCTTTTAACCATCTGTCAAATTTTGAACAACTTAGAACTTCTTCGTAGGTAGTAGGCTCATCATCTTCTATGAGCAATACATCATTCTGTTCACTTATGAGAAATCCATATCTCTCAGGAACAATGCGTATCCTACTTGATCTATGAAGTTCTTGTGTTTCATAAGGTATAGTTATTACTTCATCTCTATAAGTAACAGATTTGGGTTATGTTAGTTGATTTGCATCTGTTTGACCATCTTGAACTTCATCAAGTTCAATCTTGCTCCATTATCTTCTTTTAGAAGAAACTCTTTCTCTAGGAAGACATCATACTTTAAAACAAACACCTTTTGTTCCAAAATGTGGTAGAATTGATATCCAAATGACTCTTTTGGATATCCTACAAACAAACACTTATCAAACTTAGTTGCTAGCTTATCTGACATTATCCACTTCACATAAGTAAAAAGCCCCATTCAAGTGAGAAAGAATAGGTCTCTTGTTAGTCCATATCTCATATGAAGAAACCTCAATTGACTTAGAAGGGACTCTATTGAATATATAAACAGAAGTATCTAGTGTATGATCCCAAAAGGACTTAGGCTGCTCTGCAAAGTTCATCATTAACCTCACCATATCTAACAAGGTTTGGTTTCTCATTTCAACCACACCATTATATTGTGGTGTGTAACATGGAGTCCATTGAGATAAAATCCCATTATCTCTTAGATAACCTTGAAACTCTTGACTTAAGTATTCACCACCTCGATTTGATCTAAGAGTTTTAATACTTTTACCAAGTTATTTCTCTACTTCAATTATGAATTCTTTAAACTATTTAAAAACTTCAGATTTCTATCTCATAATATACAAATACCCATATTGTGAATAATCATCAATGAAATTAATGAAGTAGATAAAACTACCTCTGGCATGCACTGATATTGGTCCACATAAATTTGTATGTACAAGATCTAATAGCCCATTGGCACCTTCACTCTTTTCCCTAAAAGGTGATTTTGTCATTTTTCCTAACAAAAAAGATTCACATGTGTCATATGATTCATAATCAAATGACCCTAAGTCACCATTCTTGTGTAACTTAGTCATGTGCCTCTCCTTTATATGGCCAGGATGACAATGCTATAAATATGATGGTTTTCGGTTATCTATCTTTTGTTATTGACATTAAGGATTGAATTAGGCATGTTAAGAATGTAAATCCCATTACATAATGTGCCAGATTCATATAAAATATCATTCAACCATATAGAGCAACCATTGGCATTAATAATTAAATGAAAACCCTTTTTATTTAAACAAGAAACATAAACAATATTCATTTTTAAAACTGGAACATAATAATAATTGTCTAATTCTAAAACAAGCCACTTGGGAATGTCAATACATAAGTTCCTATAGCTAATGCAACAACTCTTACTCCATTGCCAACACGTAGGTCTGACTCTCCTTTATTGAGTTGTCTACTGTTCCTTAGGCCCTATATATCAGTACATATGTGTGAGCCACATCCGGTATCCAATACCCATGCATTATTAATAGAAACAATATTAACCTCAATAACACAAATACCTGAAGTTGAAGGTGCATCCAATTTCTTACTCTTCTCCTTCTTTAAATACTCTAGTTAGGTCTTACAGTTCCTCTTCCAATGGCTAGTCTTGCCACAATGGAAGCAAGTCCCTTTTGAAGCAATCTCTTTGCCCTTCTTATTCACATCTCCTTGGATCTTTGTAGACTTCTTCTTCTTTAACTTGTCCTTCCTTTTCTTAGAGAAACCAGAAGTATCCACCAACATCACAACCTTTTGCTCTTTCTTAATAGAAGGCTCAACAGTCTTGAGCATATTGATCAATCCGGGGATCGAAGTTGATATCTTGTTCATTTAATAGTTCAACACAAAGTGTGCTTAACTATCAGGAAAACTTTAGAGAATTAAGTCTATACTTAACTCATCATCCATTACAAACCCTAAGGTAGCTAATCGCTCAATGTTCCCATTCAACTTTAATGCATGTTGCACTGGAGAAGTCCCCTCTATCATCTTGGAGTAGAAGAGCAACTTGGATATCTCATATCACTTGGTTCTAGCTTGTTCATCAAAAAGCTCCCTTAGATGATACACAACGGTATTTGCATTTATAGTCTCATGCTACTTTTGAAGCTTGGGTGACATAGAGGTGAACATAATGCAACCCGCTAACTCACTATCATCCATATGCTTCTTATGTGCCAACTGTTCATCAACAGATGCATCATTTGCAAGAGGGGAGGGAAGCGACTAGGCTAATTTTTTGATTTTGAGATCTATTCTCAAATTCCTTAGCCAAGCATGGAAGTTCAGGCCAGTCAATTTATTGGATTCGAGAATTGAGCGTATGTTCACGTTTGATGACATGATTTTATCAACCTAGATGTAAAGAAAGATAATTTTTAGGGAATGTACTTAAATGCATGTTTATTAGGTCTTTAATAAATGCACATTATAACTCCCACTATTTTATTATGAACCCATAGCCCTCACTATGAATCCGAGAGAACCCGTTGGAAGCTGTCTTAGTGGGCCAGTATCAAACATCACTAAGAATGACCTTGGGTTTGCCCAATAAGCCATCTTAGGTCAATTGATAGGTATCTCATACTAATTGCATCCTCTATGAAACTACTAAATCATTGGGTTATCAACTCTTGATATGTCCACATCTCAAGTACACTTACTTAATTATGCCTCTAATTCACATTGACCTTGAGTTTGCCTAACAAGCCAATGTAACTAGTTAAAACTGACCCATTAATCATGAAATCATATTTCGATGGTTTGAACATATTCGTGTAGAGCAGGCTTGGTTTTTCCCAACAACCCAGACTCTAAAAGTGTCATATTTGCTAATTTAGACCAAAGTCACGCGAGTTGTTAAATCGACTTGTCGGTTTGACTGAAGTCTAAATTTGGATTTTTATCGAAAAATAATGAAAATGATGGCAATTAAATATGGAATGTCATCAATAAAGTGTTTAAAAAATTTAAAGATGTTAAATTTCAGTGAAGGACTAAATTGCAAATTTTGAAAAGTTTAGGGGTCAATTTGCAATTTACCAAAAATTGGAGAATTAATTGGGATAGTCATCAATTAAATGCATGAATTGGGACATTTTAAGCATGTTGAGGTTGGCTTAATCAAGTGGAAACCCTTAATTGGCCATATAACATGCATGAATGAGATATGTAATGTATATAAGCTTAGGTGTCCCATAATTAATTTTGTCATATTTCTCTTAATTGTTTCCTTATTCATTATCACTTTTGATCTAGAATTTTCCCTTCATTAAGTGTCTTCCACATTTCTTGAAGCACAACACACCAAGTGGCAAAGTTTAAGAAGCTAATTAACATACATGCATTTAGCATTAATGAAGACTTCTAGAATATGAGCTTAGGTGTCCCCATCATAATGACTTTTGTCATCTTTTTCTTGATTGTTTATTCTTCTTCCTTATCCATTTTCATTGAGGAGAATTCTGTTCTCTACACCAGCCCTCCTTTCCCCTTTGTTCTTCCATAACCAAAGCTTGATTTTAGTGAAAGAAAGTGTGAAAAAGAGAGAAAAGGCATGGAAAATTCCATTTTTCATGCTTAAGTAAGCTTAAGAGATTAAGGAGAAAGGGAGAAATTAGGTTTATAAATTTTTAATAATCTGTTTATGAACTTTAGGAACTCAAAGTGACAAGGATTTGGCTCAAAGGAGCAAAGGAAAAGAGAAAGAGAAGTAAAGAGAAAGAAAAGAGAAAAAAAGAGGTTTGTGCATAACCTAAGGCAATAGCCTATTTTATTTTTTTTATTTGCATGATTTAATTATTTGGCATGTTGATGATTCTGAATTAATAGTATTTTGTGATGAAAATCTTAGGGATGCATGTTTGCTAGACTTAGGATTTAATTTGGTAAAAATTGAATGTGATTGGTTTGTATGTTTCTTGCTGGAAGTTGATGAGTAGTATGCACTTAAACTGTTATAACTTAATTTATGGAACTCAGTTTTACATGTTGTTTTTTGGGTTTGAAAAATAAGACATAGAACTATAACTTTCATTCAGACTATAAAACCTGAATATATCTGTAATTGTCCAGAAAAATTCATAAAGCTCGGACTTAGAATCTATCCATATAATTCTGGACAGAATTGTTAGTAACCAGTCAGTGTTCATTTTATCATATCTTTTGATAAATAACTCAGAAGTAAGTGATTCAAGTTGAATATTAAAGTTACATTCCATTAAATTAAACAACACAAAACAATCCCATCACATGGTAAGGTTCTCAACCTAGTTACATATTTTGCTTGTTCCATGATCAAAAACGATTTTTGTATCATTATAGGTTTTTTCCAGAAGTTAAAACACATTCTAAACATGTCATAAATATTTTTTATTAATCAAATTAACAAACCAACTTCGAACAGCCCCTCAAACAACTCAATTGGCACAACTAAGTTTCATACACCCTAGAAATTCAGCAACTATGCATAACCTTGAATTTCATGTTTAAATCAAATTCAACCCTTTTAATTATCATAACCAACATATAATATCATCATATTAACATTTCATTGCATTAAAATTAAAATTTGAGGCCAAACAGAATCAAATTCATTTTTAACAAAAGGAGGGAATCTAAGTTGTTCCTTTAACAATCAATCTCATTGATACTTCAATTAAATCCTAGTTTAATTTACGTAGGGTGGCTCTGATACCACTTTTGGGTTCTTAACATGCATTACATACATGGGATAGCAAAAAATTAAAATTAATGAAACCCAAAAACCATAGAACGCCTATGAACATTAAAATCGGATCATACCATATAATCGGAGAAGTTGATTACCTTAATTTGCAACTCTTAATCTTCCAAGTTGTGAGATCATTCTTCTTTGTTGGGTTGTAGAAAAATTCAACAATCCAAAGCTAGGATTTTCTCTACAAGTATCCACATGAAGGGAGAAGAACAAAACCTCCAAGGTGATGGGGTGGCAAAGGTCAAAAGTGAAAAGGGAGAGAAGAAAAATAACTCTTATTTTTCTTAATGGGGATGCCATGAAATTAACTCCTTAAAAGAAGTATTTATACACTTTCCAATCACTTTTAGGGTTGGAAAAGGAAAAGCCCAAATGGGCCTATTTTCCTAAGGTATAAGGCCCAATGTTTGACCAAGTCAACAATCCTAATCCAATTTGGATTCTACCCATTTTTATAACTCTTATAAAAGGCCCAATTCTCTTTCTTTTTCATTTGGATCTTATCCAAAACCCATTTTACATTTTCTTCATTGCCTCTATGTGTATGACCTAATAGGTTTTCTAGTCATGCTGGTAGCTCAAGTCTTGAGAGGAATCCTAATCCAATTAGGATTCTACGAGTCAAATACTTTTGACCCATAATGAATTTCTAATAAATTTCCCTTGACTTTGCAGATTATGAGCGACATCTTGTAATATATCATGACCACCTAATTAACCAGAAAGTTAGTGGTTTAACTTTTAACCCTTCCATAGACAATTACCCTACAATTCATCCTTTCACCAAACTATACCTCATTTGGTTTAGAGCATGGACTACATCACATCTACAAATGATATTAATTCTTGTCTATAAGACTAATTACTTTGATAAGATATTTCCTTGAATACCTTTTTAAAGACATGTCCACCTTGGCAAAGGATTTTTGAGTAATGATCTCTACAAGTGGGTATAGGTATACTCTCCTATCAGGAGAGGTGATTCCTTTGTCGACTACTCAACTACCTTTGAATACCTCATGTTATACCCAATCACCACCCTATGAGTAACGTCTTCAGAGGCGACAAGAAATGGAGTCAAAGTATAGGATTTAGTATCCAAAATAACAATGAGTATCTCAAGTCTAAGGATACTTGTCCCTTTGCTATGATAAGACGATCACTAACATTGAATAGATATTCATGTGATTTTCTCATTGTAGGTCATCCAATGTACTTGCTACTCTTAACAAGCATCCACATGTTAACTCTAAACATCTCTTGTCTTTCGCTTATGAGATTAGCTGATTGACCTAGTTAAGGAGTATAATATGTACTAGTCTATCCGAATTAATAATATCCCATCCTGTTAATCCTATGAGTAGGGATAATTTGGGTATAAATAAATTACACATTATAGGAATCTCATCATCATGATCTCATCATGAATTGTTTCATGTTGTGTTACATACCAAGGACTTCATTAAACATTTTAAGATATATATCAATTCATATGTAATGAATACCGTATAATTAAAAAGGTCTATTATTAATAATAAATGAGTACATCAAGTGCCTAAGGTGATTGTCATATTCGCAAATTTAGGCTCGAATCGCACATGTCATTAAACTGATGCGTCAGTTTGATCGGATTCTAAATTTGAATTTTGAAAAATAAAAAAAATAATGAAAATAATGGAAAATATTTAATAAATTATTCAAAATATTTAAAGATGTTAGATTACTGTAAGGGATTAAAATTCAAAATTTGAAAAGTTTAAGGGTCATGTTTCAATTTACCAAAAATTGGAGGATTAATTGGGATAATCACCAATTAAAAACATGAATTGGGACATTATATGCATGTGGAGGCTGGCCACACCAAGTGGCATGCATTAAGTGGTCAATTAATATAAGTATCTAGATATTTTTGGGCTTAGGTGTCCCCATCCCTAATTAATGTTGTCATTTTCTTCTTAATTGCTCCTTCATCCTTCCTTATCTCTTCATATCTAGAATTTTCTATCATTAAGTTGTCTTCAATGTTCCTCTTGAAGCACCATACACCAAGTGAGATGACACACATTAATTAGCCAAAAGAATATCTAGATATTTAAGATAAAAGTGGGACCCTACATTAATTAACTTTGGCCTTTCTTCTTAATTGCTTCCTCTTCCATCCTTATCTCTATCTTCTAGAATTTTCTATTCTCTAAAACAGCCCACATTCCCCACCATTTTCTCCATGTCCAAAGCTTGATTCAAGGAAGAGAAAGTGAGAAAGAGAGGGAGAAAGGCATGGAAGAGTAGATTTCATGCATAGTTGATCAAAAGGAAGCTAGAGAAAGTAAAAAGAAAGAAAAAAATAAACTAGGAAATAAAAGAAAATGAAAACCTTAAGGTTTCTCTATGTAAGCAGGGAAGTGAAGGAAAGGAAATTTTTCTTCTTTCCATGTTCTCTTTAAAGAAAGGTAGAGATTAGAACATGGTTTAAAGAGAGAGAGAGGAAGGTTAGGGTTATGGAGTTTTAAGAAAGTAAAGTTTTAATGATCTATTTTTATGTATTTTAGGAACTCAAATTGACAAGGAGCTAGCTCAATGAAGCAAAGGAAAATAGAAGGAAAAGTAAAGAGAAAGAAAAGTAAAATAACAGGTTTGTGCATAACTTAAGGCAATAGCCTATGTTTTGTCTTTAAGTTGTACGATTTGAGCATTTGGCATGTTTATGATTGTAAACGAATAATATTTTGTGATAAAATCTTCGGGATTCATGTTTTCTAGACTTAGGATTAATTTTGGTAAAAATTGAATGTGATTAATATGTATGTTCTTTGCTGAAAATTTAGGAGCAGTGAGTACTTAAACTATTATAACTTAAGTTCTGGAATTCGGTTTTGTGTGTTGTTTATTGGGTTTAGAAGCTAAGACATAGGGATATAACTTTTATTTAGATCATAAAATCTTAATATGTCTTTATATTTCAAGAAAAATACATAAAGTTCGAACATAAAATCTATCTAAAAAATTCTGGGCAAAATTGTTAGTCACCAGTCAGTGTTCGTTTAGTCATATCTTTTGATACATAACTCAAAATTATGTGATTCAACTAGCACATTAAATTTAAGATCTAGATATAAATTTTTTAAGAATACCTTGTAATTAAATTCGGATTTTAACAGGATCAAAATGAAGGTCCAATATAGAGTACAAAATCTACTAATGACAGGGCAACATATGAGTTGAGGAATTTAATGAGTAAAATAATGTGAACATTGTTATGTTATGCAAACAATATTTTTGTTGAGTGATTATGTGATTAATTAAGTATTTAAATCCAAGAAAAGTGTGAATTTTATACTATGAATTTTAATGACATTAACTAAGCCCTAGAACACCTAACTTGAAACTAGACTCGGGATAGTATGGCATGCCAAGTAGGGGGGAGTATGATGAATCCATTAATGGTATGATTAATGAAGCTAGTAATGGCACTATTATTGAAGTCGGTAATGACACTTGTATGCACACATCATATTGCCCGGGTGGCACTCCTAAGTGCCTGGATGGCAACTCCGTTATCTTAGTTAGTGGTTCATAGCTGTTGTGGGTTTAAAGAAGTTATGAAAAATAAATGGAATCACAACTTGTGATATGATTAATTATAATGAAAAATAAAGAGGGTATGCTCTTCATGGGCATTTTAAGCTTAATGTAATTGTTGTGAAACATATGAGAAAGTACCTCTTCTACTTATTTGCTTGAGTCTTGCAATTTTTGGCTTGGTAGACTAGGACATGTTAATTATAATGCCTTGAGAAGGCTAATTAACTTAGACCACAAACCTAATGTCTACATTGATTCAAAACATAAATGTGAGATTTGCATTGAGGAAAAATTAATATGATCATCTTTCCAAATAGTTGAAAGGAAAACCAAACCACTTGATCTAATATACAGTGATGTATGTGATTTAAAATTTGTTCAAACAAGAGGTGATAACAAATATTTTCTCACATTTGTTGATGATTGGACAAAATAGTGTTATGTGTATTTGCTTAAAAGCAAGGCTGAGGCTATAGAGAAATTTATACTCTATAAAATTGAAGTTGAAAATCAAGTCAATAGGAAAATCAAGGTATTTAGAAGTGATCGTGGTGGTGAATATGAATCACCATTTGGAGAATTCTATGCACAATAAAAAATTATACACGGAACCACAACACCCTATTCTCCTTAATGAAATGGAGTGATTGAAAGGAAGAATCGTACCTTGAAAGAAATGATGAATGCAATGTTGATAAGTTCTGGGCTTAAACCATGTGGGGTGAATCCATTTTATCGACTAATTACCTTTCAAATAAGGTTCCCCACAGTAAGCAAGAAAAAACCTGTAACGTCCGTCAATTTAGGCTTGGATAATTAATATATTTAATGATCGTAATTAAAATTATTTGAGAAAAAATTTGGAAATAAAATATAATAAAAATATTTATAAATGAATTTTTATTAAGTTATGTGTGTTCAATAAAATAAATAGAAAGATTGGGTAAGTTAATAATAATAAGATAAAAACCAAGGATTTAAGTGGATATTTGGCAAAAACAAGGGGGAACCTAATAGGGTATTTACCATGAGTATAAAAATATTATTTTCTTATTCTCCTTCCAAATTTCAGAAACCTAGCCTCCCCCCCACTCTTTCATATACAAATTCTCTCTTCTTTCACCCATTTTCTTCTTCCTCTCCCCAAAAACATAAAACAACTATTGTTGCCCAGATATTAAGCCAAGAAAGGGGGTTGAATTGGAGTTTCAAAAATTAAACTTTAAGGTGTGGGAATAAAAAGTTAATTATATGAGGGATAGAGAAATTTGACACAAGGATTTTTATAGAGGTTCGGGTGTTAACAAACCCTACTCCTCTCCCCAATCGCAATTGGGAGTTTCACTAACACACTAAGTGTTACAATGGAGTTTTACAAGCTCACTCCCAACTATGGTGTTTCTCACAATGACTCACACCTAACCCAGAAATCCCTTGTGTTTTAATGGCTCACACAATAACCAATTCCTTGTGTTTTGCAGGCTCACACAAACAACCTTTACTTTGTGTTTTACAGGCTCACACAAACAACCTTTACTTTGTGTTTATTACAGGCTCACACAAACAACCTTTAATTTCTGTTTTAGAGGCTCACACAACTAACCCTTACAAGTGTTCTACTCTTAACCCAGAAATACCCAAAACTCACTTGAGTAATAAATGATTACAGAGAGAAACACTAAAAAATCTTTATTGCTTAATAACTGAAGAGCAAAAAGATTTTTACAGAGAATAGGTATTGGTTCTCAAAGAATTGAACGTACAAATAGCTTGTAATAATATTTTAATTCAAATTATATGCTATCCTCTTGTACTAAATGCATAAATGACTTCCATTTATACTCCCTTGGCTGATTATAGCCGTTGGGGTGCATTAAATATGAAACTAGCCATTGTACCAACCAAATAATCGTGCTTGACATTTTTCTCTTTCATCATTCACGGGCGTGACTATGTTTGTCACGGGCGTGACATTTCTTCCCAAGCCGTGACTGAAGTGGTGACCTTGGTCATGAAGCTCTCTGAAAGTTTTTGAAACATTGGGTCACGGGCGTGACATATATATTTAAGGGCGTGACAAACTTCCCAACTGTGATCCAAGTGGTGACTTTGGTCATTAAACTCTCTGGATGAAAATGCCATGAACATTCACGGGCGTGACATTTTTATTCATGAGTATGACTTAAATGTCCATTTCACAGTTTGTTCTTCCTTCATGGTCGTGAACTTCAAATGTTGGTTTTGGTAACGATTAGCTCTTTCATGGGCGTGACACATAGAGTCACAGGCGTGAACATGCTACTTCCTTAATTTTGTCTTTCAAGGATTATTCTTCCAATCTCCATTCTTGCTATTTTATTCCATACCGTATTTAATAGACTCAGAAAACAAGTATGTTAAATACAATATTGCTATTTTATTTGTTATCATCAAAATGACAGAAATACCCCTCAAGGTTTAACAATCTCTCCCTTTTTGATGGTGACAAATAATCTAGCAATATGTGCTTTTGAGAAGCCTCCCCCTCAAAAGATGCTTAGGATAAAAAATTTATAAAATGCAAGAATTGTAAAGAATGATGTAGTATTGAAATAAACTTACTAGTTTTTAAGTATATGCAAGTATATACCATAATTCCTTTTTAAGACATTAAGTGTATGTATGGTATACTTAAGGTATATCATGGCATATTCATTTCTTTAACTTGCATGAAGGTATATGAAAAGTATACTTAAGGTATATCTAATGTGTATAAAGCTCAATTTCTCAATTTTATGCTTTGCATATTAATTTTGAATCAAGGTTTCTAATCCCTTTTGACCTATTTCAATGTCAATTCATAATTCATTTCTAATTTTTGATTCAAAATTCATTTATCTTAATATTTTGCTAGTTTCTCCTATATTTCTAGTTTAAAGCATTTGATACCATTCATTTCTTCTCCCCCTTTTGTCATCAATCAAAAAGGATATAAAGATATCAAAAAGATAAACAAAAGCAAATATATTTAATAAAGGAAAATACAAACAAAGTTAGATAAAGTTTAGAAAGGAAATTTAAAATTCCTACACACAACAAAAAACAAGTAAATAATGAATCAAACAAGCAAATTTAGGCTACCATCTATCCTAACACCTAGCCAAAACATCTAGCCGGACATCCTATCTCGAAGTCTAGCAATTTCTTCCTCAAGGCTGTCAATCTAAGACTCCATGAAGTCTTTGAGGTTCTCCAACCTCTCGTCCATCAAAGCCTGCAGTTGCTCAAAATGTGATGTCAAGAGGTCAACCACCTGCTGGGCTAAATTTGGTGTGGAAGCCAAGGATTGTCCGATGTCCTGCTCAGCCACTAGAGGTGCTTCCTCAACCCGAGCCCTCTTCTTCTGCTGGATTCCTTAGAGTTCAACTTTAAAGTCCTCCGTGTCATTGTCTTCCCGAATGATCTCCCCAGTAGTGTCTATGAAGCGGTAGAAAATATTGTTCTCATAAACGATTCTGACAGTCGCCCCCATCTTTATGAAGGACTCAACATCCAAGCGATCTCGAGGATGCCCAGGGATGGGGTTGAAGTGATGCTCATCCAATTTCAAATAGCCAAGCTTCAAGGCTATGTGGGTGACATAACCACTGATCAGTATATCTCCTGTGGGTTTGGTGGCGATGGACAGAAGATGGTTTGCAAACAATCTAGAGAGTGCCACAGTGAGTCCTCTTCAAGCCATCTCAAATAGGAAGAGCTCAGATTTCCTGATGGTCCCATTGCTTTCTCCCCGAGTGAATATGCTATAAGTTAGGAACCTATGCAAATATTTGTGCACTGGGGACCTGAGATAGTGCTCTTGGTCTTCTTGACATCCCAGCTGCAATCGGTGCCAAAATGTGTCCAAGCTTGAGTGGCAAAGAATTCTACTTCGCTGTCATTGAGGATGCCATCTGATGGTAAGTTGAATAATTCCCCAAATTCAATGGCACTGAGGGTGTTGGGATTGTCACACAGTTGGAATTTCACCACTCCAGTAGGTGACACTTGCAGAGTGCTAAGGAATTCCAGTGTTGGCTCCCTCAATGTTGGCTGTGAATCTCCACAAATTCTTTTAAATGATAGGCCTGGAGTTGCTCTGTCATAGCCATTTTGAGCCCTAGAGTTCGGACGGTTTTCCATTCAAAAGACCTCAATGAAAGGAGAGGCCTTTTTTTAAAGTGGAGTAAAGGGGATGGCATTGCTCCGGAATACGGTTCATGAGGTAATCTGCATACCTCCTAGGAGCATGAAACTTCTTTCTCTTTCCCTTTGATGAGGCAGTCTCCATTTGATTTGAAGAAGTAAACTTGTGAGGGATTGAGAAAATTTTGACAGAAAAAAAATTTAAGGAAACCCTAAGAATGTATGATTTTTGATGAAGTGAACTTTTGATGGTATTTATAGGAAAATTTTGTGACTTGGGGGCCGAAATCTTCAATGTTTCATTGAATGTGTGTAAATGAGAGCAGTTTCAAGGAGTTGAAGAGTTGAAATGAGAAAAATAATCGGCTGTTCTTTTATATACTCAATACATTCACGGGAGTGAAATGTGTTTTCACGGGCGTGAATGGTCGTGTTCACGATTTGCTGAAGGAGTGTTCCACCCGTGAATGAAGGTGTGAATATGTTCATGGTTGTGACCTTTGAATGTCACGGGCGTGAATAATGAACTGTCACGGGGGTGAAACAATCGTCACGGGCGTGAAAGGTTGAATTTCACTACTTATGCCCGTGAAGCAAGGCGTGACTCAAAGCGTGAACGCTTCTTTGAGTTTTTCGGGTGTAATGGTTCACAGGCGTGAAAATTCCTCACGGGCGTGGAAAGGTCTTTTCACGGGAGTGAATGAAGCTATGAAAATAAGTTTCACCATTTGAAGCTGTGAACCATGTCGTGAATCAAGTCGTGAACGACACTGTCTCTTTTGGCTATTTAAGTCACGGGCGTGAACGTATGTCACGGGCGTGACTCCCCTTAAATTTTCATGAAATAAAATTAAGTCTTAACAACAAGACTAAATCATTTTAATAAAGATTCTATTCCTTATAACATGAATTTTTATCAAAATTACTACCTTATATCTAGTGATGTGATTACTAAATTAAGGTTAATCCATCAATCATACCAAGTTCTCTTCTAATGAAATTAAATCTTTCCTCATTTAGAGACTTAGTAAAAATATCTGCTAATTGATTTTCTGTGCTTATAAATTCTAATGCAACATCTCCATATTGAACATGATCTCTAATAAAGTGGTGTCTAATGTCAATATGCTTACTTCTTGAGTGTTGAATATGATTCTTTGAAAGATTTATAGCACTTGTATTGTCACATTTAATAGGTATATGGTTCATTTCATAACCATAGTCCTTAAGTTGTTGTTTTATCCAAAGAATTTGAGTAAAACAACATCCAGCTGCTACATACTCTGCTTCAACAGTTGAAAGAGCAACTGAAACTTGTTTCTTGCTAAACCAAGAAACTAAGCATTCTCCAATAAAGTGACAAGTACCTGAAATACTTTTTCTATCTAAAAGACTACCAACATAGTCTGCATCTGAATATCCTATAATATAAAAGGATGAATTTCTAGGATACCATAAACCTAGATGCAAAGATCCATGTAAATATCTTAGAATCCTTTTTACTTCATTTAAATGAGATTCTTTAGGACATGATTGAAATTGTGCACACAAGCAAACACTATACATTATATCGGGTCTAGATGCAGCGAGATATAAAAGAGGTCCGATCATACCTCTATAAAGTTTTTCATTAATTCTCTTACCCTTTTTATCCTTGTCCAATTTTGTTGATGTGCTCATAGGAGTCTTGGCATTCTTGCATCCTTCCATACCAAATTTCTTAATTAAATCTTTGGCATATTTGGATTGGTTGATGAATATGCCTTCATTGCTTTGCTTTATTTGTAGACCAAGGAAATACTTAAGCTCTCCCATCATGCTCATTTAAAATTCCTTAGTCATACACTTAGCAAATTCTTGACAAAACAACTCATTAGTAGAACCAAATATTATATCATCAACATAAATTTGAACAATTAGTATATCATGCTTATGCTTTTTAATGAATAATGTGATGTCAAGCTATTTTCTAATAGAAAAGAACTTAGCCTCTCATACCAAGCTCTTGGGGCTTGTTTCAAACCATACAAAGCATTTGAGAGTTTAAAAACATGATTTGGAAAATCATAGCTTTCAAAGCCTAGTGGTTGTTCTAATACACTTCTTCTTCTATATAACCATTTAGAAATGCACTTTTCACATCCATTTGAAAGAGTTTGAAATTCATGTGACATGCATATGCTAAAAGTATTGTTATGGCTTCTAATCTAGCTACAGGTGCATATGTTTCATCATAATCTATACCTTCTTCCTGATTATATCCTTTTGCAACTAATCTAGCCTTATTCCTTATTATTGAACCTTGCTCATCAAGTTTGTTTCTAAATACCCATTTGCTACCTATAATTTGATGATCCTTGGGTCTAGGTACTAAGGTCCATACCTTACTTCTTTCAAATTGGTTGAGTTCCTCTTGCATGGCAATTACCCAACTTTCATCATTAAGAGCTTCATCAACATTTTTAGGCTCAATTTGAGAAATAAAAGCAATGTCAGTGGCTAAATGTTTGAAATGAGATCTAGTACTTACTCCCCTTGAGAGATCACCAATGATTTGCTCTTTTGGATGATCTTTTGTCATTCTCCATTCTTTTGGGAGTTCTTGTTCGTTTTCTTCTTGAGTTTGAGGTAGAGAATAATTTTTATGTGAATCTTCTTGATCATTTTCTTCTTTTCCATTTCCAGGATCAAGTCTTTCCATATTACCTACAACATCATCAAGAGCACTACCATTCGCAAGATCTAGTCTACTAGATTCATTAAAGACAACATGCATGGATTCTTCAACAGTTAATTATCTTTTATTAAATACTCTATATGCTTTGCTGGTTGTAGAGTATACTAAAAAGATACCTTCATCAGATTTAGAGGCAAAATTTCCAAGATTATCTTTGGTATTTAATATGAAACACTTGCATCCAAATACTCTAAAGTATGATATCAAGGGCTTTCTTCCATTCCATAGCTCAAATGAGGTTTTGTTCAAAATAGGTCTTTTGAAAACTCAATTTGAAATATAACATGCAGTGTTTGTGGCTTCTGCCCAAAAATAAGTTGGTAAATCATATTCATTGAGCATTGTTTTAGCCATTTCAATTAAAGTTCGATTTTTCCTTTCAACTACCCCATTTTGTTGAGGTGTCCTAGGAGATGAGAAATTATGTGAAATGCCATGTTCAAGACAAAAACTTTCAAAGTTTTCATTTTCAAAATCTTTCCCATGATCACTTCTTATCTTTGAAATACAATACCCTTTTTCATTTTGAACTTTTTTAGCAAAGTTTTTGAAATTTTCAAAAGCATCACTCTTTTGAGCTAAGAAAATTACCCAAGTAAATCTAGAGTAATCATCTACGATGACAAATGCATAATGTTTTCCTCCTAAGCTAGCATTTCTAGTAGGTCCGAATAAGTCTAAATGCAGGAGTTGAAGAGGTTTTGAGGTACTTACTATGTTTTTGGCTTTGAAGGATGACTTGTGTTGCTTTCCTCTTTGGCAAGGTTCACATGTCTTGCCTTTTACATATTTTACACTTGGCAGTCCTTTTACTAGTTCTCCTGTGCTGAGACTTTGTATTAAGTCCATGTTAGTATGACCAAGCCTTCTATGCCACAACCAAGATTCATCACTAGTAGTCACAAGACACTTAGAGGAATGGTTAGATAGTTCATGTAAGTATATTATGTATGTATTGATATCTCTATTTCCTTTAAATATCTCTTGACCATCGATAGAGATCACTAGACATTCATTTGAAGTAAAGATTACTTTGTTTCCTTTATCACATAATTGACTTACACTTAACAAGTTATGTTTCAAGCCATCAACAAGTAAGACATCTTTAATAAAAGTAGTACCATTATTACCAATAGAACCAATGCCAATTACCTTACCCTTTGCATTGTTTCCTAAGGTAACTTTACCTCCATCAATACTTTTGATTTCATTAAAAAGTTTTTTTCTCCTGTCATATGCCTTGAGCATCCACTGTCTACAAGCCAAGCATTTTTGTTTGTTATGGACTTGAGGCATACCTATAGAATCACAATTCAAGTATGATTTTTAGGTGCCCAAATGAGTTTGGGTCCTTAGGGGTTAGCACATGAAGGTTCCCAATGAGCCTTCCTTATCCAGCAATATTTATTTATGTGACCCATTTTCATACAATAATTACATTGTTTAGGTCTAAACTTGCTTTTTGGTCTTACAATATTTTTGAATTTCACTTTTCTATCAAATTTATTTTGAGAATTATGACATGCACAATTATGACTGATTGTAGGATTTCTAGATGCATACTTCCTATATATAAAGGCATGATTATTCTATTTATGTATAGAAGGTTTAATATGCTTATTTCTAGGTGTTGTTCTAACAGGTGTGGAGATGTGAGGTTCACTAGACTTAACAAAGATGGTTTTGTGAGAAGATGATGATGTGTCCTCCTTAAATCCTAGACCATGTCTAATTAAGGGTGATCTTTGAGACACAATGAGAGTATCTAAGCTCTCTTTACCTTTGTGAAATTTAGAAATGGAATTTCTAAGTTCCTCAACTTCATTTTTCAAGGTATTATTTTCTTTTAGTAAGGAAGCTGTTGAGGGTCTTGATGAGTATTCATCTAATGACTTTTGGAGAGTTTCATTAGATGATTTAAGCTTTATGTTTTCCTTTTCTAAACCGTCTATCTTAATTTTTAAATTAGAGATGTTATTTCTATAAGTACTAAATTTAGTTCTATATTTTTCTAATTCTATTTTTAATTCTTCTATTAGGCTTTGCTCATCATCATCCCTATCATCATCATTATCACTACTATCATTGTTCAAAGAGTATGAGTGTAGTGTTCTTACCTTATTTGAGACATGATCCTCAATAGCCATGAAGCATAGGTTGACTTCTTCGCTTTCATTATCATCTTTTTCACTTGAAGAGCTTTCGTCATCCCATATGGCTTTGTGACCTTTCTCCCTATTGTCTCTTTGGTATTTGCTCTTATGCTTCTTGAGCCTTGGACATTCTGGTTTGATATGTCCTTTCTTTCCACACTCATAGCACTTTACCTCTTCTTTACTTCTTTGTGCATCATTAGAAGTTTGTTTGAGGTTTCTTTGCCTGAATTTTCTAAAGTTGCTCATTTTCTTCTCAATGATTCTTTTTAATCTTTTTGAAAGCATAACAATGTCCTCATTTTCATCATCACTTATTTCTTCATCATCTTCACTTTCTTCTTGCGATTTTGAAGTAGAGGCTTTGAGTGCTAAGGGTTTTATTTTCTCTGGCTCTACTTCAAGCTCTCTATCTCTTTTCAATGCCATTTCATGTGTGAGAAGTTTGCCAATCAGCACATCAGTATTCATGATGCTCATATCTTCATTTGCATCTTCTATGCCAGCAACTCTTGAGCCACAGTCTTTAAGAGGAAGACTTCTCAGGATTTTGTTGTTTACATCCTCCAAACTCAGATGCTTCCCAAGTTTCCTCATTCCATTTATAATGGCTAGAAGACGGTTGGTCATGTCAGTGATTGACTCATTTGATTTCATCTTGAAGAGCTCATATTCTGAGGTCAGAAGTTGAATCTTCTTGGATTTCACTTGCTTAGTTCCTTCATGATAATTTTCTAATGTCTTCCACATGCTGTATGCTATTGGGCAGTGTTGTATTCTCCCACATTCTTCAATAGATAATGAGCTTGATAGGATTGTCATTCCCTTCTTATTTTTGAAATTTTCTTTTCTTTGAGGCTTTATCCAATCATCTCTATATAGGATTTCTTCTTCACCATCAGCTCCTCTTCTGGTTGGTGGTGGCCAGTCATTTTGTACACTATCCCAGACTTCAATTCCCTCACTATCCAGGTATGTCTCCATCCGAAACTTCCAATGGGCATAATTTGCTCCATCAAAGTAAGGTTTGAGACTTTGGAATCCTTCACTGGTCATATCTTAATCTTTACTAGCATTTTTTAGGCTTCGATGCTAGACAAAGCTCTTAAACT
Organism: Triadica sebifera; assembly: GCA_023653625.1. Lineage (NCBI taxonomy): Eukaryota > Viridiplantae > Streptophyta > Magnoliopsida > Malpighiales > Euphorbiaceae > Triadica > Triadica sebifera. The sequence goes on from CM042904.1 coordinate 12,045,560, forward strand.
TTAAGGTGCGAAAATAAAAAGTTAATTATAGGAGGGATAGAGAAATTTAACACAAGGATTTTTATAGAGGTTCGGGTGTTAACAAACCCTACTCCTTTCCCCAATCGCAATTGGGAGTTTCACTAACACACTAAGTGTTACAATTGAGTTTTACAAGATCACTCCCAACTATGGTGTTTCTCACAATGGCTCACACCTAACCCAGAAATCCCTTGTGTTTTAATGGCTCACACAATAACCAATTCCTTGTGTTTTGCAGGTTCACACAAACAACCTTTACTTTGTGTTTTATAGGCTCACACAAACAACCTTTACTTTGTGTTTTTTACAGGCTCACACAAACAACATTTACTTTGTGTTTTTTACAGGCTCACACAACTAACCCTTACAGGTGTTATACTCTTAACCCAAAAATACCCAAAACTCACTTGAGTAATAAATGATTACAGAGAGAAACACTAACAAATCTTTATTGCTCAATAGCTGAAGAGCAAAAAGATTTTTACAGAGAATAGGTATTGGTTCTCAAAGAATTGAATGTACAAATAGCTTGTAATAAGATTTTAATTCAAAGTATATGTTATCCTTTTGTACTGAATGCATAAATGACTTCCATTTATACTCCCTTGGCTGATTATAACCGTTGGGGTGCATTAAATATGAAACTAGTCATTGTACCAATCAAATAATCGCACTTGACATTTTTCCCTTTCATCATTCAGGGGCGTAACTATGTTTGTCACGGGCGTGACATTTCTTCCCAAGCCGTGACTGAAGTGGTGACCTTGGTTGTGAAGCTCTCTAGAATGTTTTGAAACATTGGGTCACGGACGTGACATATATATTCACGAGCATGACAAACTTCCCAGCCGTGATCCCAGTGGTGACTTTGGTCGTGAAGCTCTATGGATGAAAATGCCATGAACATTCACGGGCGTGACATTTTTATTTACGGGCATGACTTAAATGTCCATTTCACAGTTTGTTCTTCCTTCATGGTCATGAACTTCAAATGTTGGTTTTGGTAATGGTTAGCTCTTTCACGGGCGTGAACATGCTACTTCCTTAATTTTGTCTTTCAAGGATTATTCTTCCAATCTCCATTCTTGCTATTTTATTTCATACCCTGTTTAATAGACTCAGAAAACAAGTATGTGAAATACAATATTGCTATTTTATTTGTTATCATCAAAATGACAAGAATACCCCTCAAAGTTTAACAACTATAATAGCTTAAGGTTTGAAGAGGTTAAGACTTCATTGTGTCAAGATTTGTACATATGAGCATATTTATTCCTTTGTGCATTTTATTTGCATTACAATGATGTTTGATGTTGAAGGAAGAGTGAACTAATAACTTGTTGTGTTTGTTGATTTTGTTAAAATTTGTCTGGAACAGTCTTGATGTATTTGATCATATCCTTTGTTCTAGAACTTGGATTGAGATGAAATCAGTTGGAAATAAAAATAAACATAGAGATCGAAACATTTTATGAAGAGTGTAAATGTTATATCTAATTATAAGTTGGTCTAAAAATTTCTACAAATTATCGGATTTAAAAGTACCCAAAAAATTCTGGGTAGTTATTTTCTAAATATTCTATGGTATTTTGATTATATCTTTTATTCTGCAACTTGGATCGGGATTAAATCAGTTAAAAATGAAAATAGACACATAAATATAAAACTTTTATGAAGAGTAAAAATACTATATCTAATTCTAATTGGGTCTAGAAATTTCTATAAATTCTCTGATTTGAAAGTATCCAGAAAATTTTGGGTAGTAATTTTTTGAATATTCTATGGTATTTTGATTATATCCTTTGTTATGGAACTTGGATCAGGATGAAATTAGATGGAAATTAAAATAGACACATAGATCTAAAACTTTTACAAAGAGTATAAATGTTATATCTGATTCTAAGTTGGTGTAAAAATTTCTACAAATTATCTGATTTGAAAGTACCCAGAAAATTCTGGATAGTTATTTTCTGAACATTTTATGGTATTTTGGTTATATCTTTTATTCTGGAACTTAGATCAGGTTGAAACCAGCTGAAAATGAAATTAGACACATATATACAAAAAGTTTATGAAGAGTATAAATGCTAGTTATGATTTATATTGGACCTAAAATTTGATACAAAATCTTGGACCTAAGAATATTCTGAAAAATACTGGACATATTTTTACTGGACACTATACGGTTATTTAGACATAACTTTAGCTAGAAAATTCAGCTTTATATGATTTGTTTTGTATATGAAAGATAAGATATTAATATAAAAATTCATAGAATACTATAACATCAAATTCGAATCAAAAATAGGTGAAAAGTGCAATCCAAAATCAGGGTAGGAATCTGTCCAGAAATAAAACTTTAGTAATTTGGTATTTTAAATATTGGGTGACATATATATATATATGTTCTAATTTTGAATAATATGATAGTAGTTATATTTAAAATTATTATTGTGTATTGACTAAATTAATATGATATGTTGTGGTTTGAGGTTTCAAATGAGATTAAGAAATTTTTATATATATATAAGGCATGTAAACCGAAAATTATTATGAATATGTGAATTTTAATGAATTATATAAACAATAAGATGATGAAATTAATTAAGCCCAATTCTCTAATTTAGGACTAGAAATAGGATAGATGGCATGCCATTGAGGGGTTTACGGTACCGTACAAATTTATGATGATATGAAAAATTTTATTATAAGGACAAGGTGGCTTAAGCTCGGGTGAGAGCGCCCTTGATCTTAAATGCATGCAATTATTTATTTTACTCAGTCAATATGGCTTAAGCTCATATGAGAGCACTATTGACTTGAGAAGCTTGGCTGAGCACTTATACATACAGATACAGATAGTGAGCAGGGTGGCTTAAGCTCGGGTGAGAGCGCTCCTATTTCACAACCCGCGTCCAAATAGTCTGGATTTAGAGTTTTGGGGCTATAAAATATAAAATATTTTAAAAACGAAATATGAAAAAAATCAGTTATCAGGTAAATGAAGCAAGGAAATAGAATTCAAAAATGAGGTATGAATATGAATTTACCTTTGTAAATTATGGTATGTATATGTGTTAAACTAGTAAACCAGGTATGAAATATTCCATATTGATATATTATAAATTGAATTATTTTTTTTATATTGATATAAAAAGGATTGTGATATATGGATTATTATTTATGATTATTTATATGCAAAATTGGATAATATGAACATGGAATTTTTATGACATATCATAAGTGTATGTATTAATATTTATGCACATATGTACCACTAATCATTAGGTTGCTTAGCGTGTGGGTGTTTTCCCATATGCAGGTTTGGAGCCTATAAGGAGAAGTTGACATGAAGAGAAGCAAGCCTATATAGAGTCAAATAAAGTAAATCCACATAAGAGGGTTGGTGTTTTACATGACATGCATTTTATTCCTGTCCATATGTCATGGGTGATGAGTATAATTATGTTTTTCAAAAGTTTTATATGTCTTTTTATGTTGGGAACATGTAATTTTATTTGGATCATTTGTATTTTGTAAACATCGGGATAATGATAGCCCAAACTTATGTTTGAAAATATGGTCATGATTTGTTAATTACGCATATAAAATAGATTCATTAATTGTATGAAATATTGCTATTTAAAAAAAATTAACATATGAATATATAATAACTAAAATGGAAGAAACTTTAATTCAAATGAATTTTAAGGTAATAGGCAGGTGACATTTTCCTATATAGTTGGATTATTCCTAACTATATAAGAGGGTGTTACATTTAGTGGTATCAAAGCCCAGGTTTAGCCAATCCTAGACCTAAGTGGGTTAAAGGTTTATCTTGCATGCATTGTATGTCTCATATGACTCTGACATGGGCTACTTCTCTGTCGACTTGTAGGATTAGAAGAGAGTATGGAAATTCAAGTGCATGAAGTTACTGAAAGCAATAGCTCTCCTAATACTGGAGCACCGAACCAGCCTAGTGTAGCGAGTGTTTAGGGTCCGAATGCTATACCAGCTGCAACCCAGCAGGTTCTTGGATATGTTTAGCAGGACCAAAATCCTTTGATGCAGCAAATGGCTGATTTGCTGCAACAAATCACAAGAGTGGTACCACAACCTGCTCTAGTTCCTTCACCTCCACCACCGAAATTGAAAGTACAGATGGACAAGCTTCGTAAGTATGGAGCCATAAATTTTCTAGGTACGAAAGATGATGATCCTCCTGTAGCAGAATATTGGTTAGAAAAGACTGAAAGAGTCCTTGATGAGCTTGAGGTTCCTACTGGCTAAAAGGCAAGATATGTCATATCTCTACTCCAAGAAGATACTTATGACTGGTGGAAGTCAGTTCTTTTGAAACTAGAGTCTCCAAAGCCTATGACATAAGAATTTTTTATCACTGAGTTCAAGAAAGAATATGTTCCTCCATTTTACATAGATGAGAAAAAGAGGGAGTTTATGAACCTTAAGCAAGGCAAGATGACAGTGACAGAGTATCAGAGAGAGTTTACTCGATTGAGTAAGTATGCTTTAGAGATTATCATGAGTGAGAAAGATAAGTGTATAAGATTTGAGGATGGCCTTAATACAGAGATTGGGGATTTTTTGACTGCACTTCAGCATGTCAACTTTACTCAACTAATTGCATCTGTGGTTAGTGTTGAAAAGAGAAAGAGAAAGAGAGCAGAGGAAGCTTTTAAATAGACAGTAACTCCAATGACCCAATCTATAGGCAAGAAAGGTCGATACTACCCAGGACAGTCTCATGGAAAGTCAGAGACATAATAGGAGTTATACACAGGGTGGACTACACAAGAGGGGGGCAGCCCTCCAGGGCTACATCTACAGCCGGTAACATACATACATATGCTACCCGAGAGAGTGCTCCAATTTATGGTACCTGCCACAAGAGCCATAAAGGAGAATGTTGGATGGTCATAGGTGCTTGTTTCAGATGTGGGTCCAAGAACCATATGAAAAGAGATTGCCCTCTGATGACTACTAGTGCACCTACACAGACTGCAGGATCAGCTTGGGTTCAGAATCAGACTCAGACTAGAGGAGGTCGAGCGGGACCTAATTAGGACACATCAGAAACAATCAACAAGCCGGACCCAGCAGAACTCTAGCTAGGGCATATGCTATGAAGGCCAGAGAGGACCAAAAAGCCATTGATGTGATTGTGGGTGTGTTTTCTTTACATGACTCAGTTTTATGTGCTTTAATAGATCCTGGTTCTACACATTCCTATGTATGCACAAAAACTGCTAGTCAAAATAGTACGATGAGTGAGAATCTAGAATATGGGATTGAGGTCACAAACCCCCTAGGCCACATTGTATACAAAAGTTGTGTTTTAATTTTGAATATATATTTATGTTTTAATTTTGAATAATGTGATAGTAGTTATATTTAAAATTCTTATTGTGTATTGACTAAATTAATATGATATGTTGTGTTTTGAGGTTTCAAATGAGATTGAGAAATTTTTATATATATAGGGCATGTAAACCGAAAATTATAATGAATATGTGAATTTTGATGAATTATGTAAACAATAAGATGATGACATCAATTAAGCCTAATTCTCTAATTTAGGACTAGAAATAGGATAGATGGCATGCCATTGAGGGGTTTACGGTACCGTAGAAATTTATGATGAAATGAAAATTTTTATTATAAGGACAAGGTGGCTTAAGCTCGGGTGAGAACGCCCTTGATCCTAAATGCATGCAATTATTTATTTTACTTAGTCAAGATGGCTTAAGCTCGGATGAGAGCGCTCTTGACTTGAGAAGCTCGGGTGGCTTAAGCTTGGGTGAGAGCGCTCCTATTTCACAACCCGCATCCAAATAGTCCAGATTTAGAGTTTTGGGGCTATAAATTACAAAATATTTAAAAAAAAAAGAAATATGAAAAAAATCAGTTATTAGGTAAATGAAACAAGGAAATAGAATTCATAAATGAAGTATGAATATGAATTTACCTTTGTAAATTATGGTATGTATATGTGTTAAACCAGTAAACCAGGTATGCAATATTCCATATTGATATATGATAAATTGAATTCTTTTTTTTATATTGATATAAAAAGCATTGTGATATATGGATTATTATTTATGATTATTTATATGAAAAATTGGATAATATGAACATGGAATTTTTATGATATATCATAAGTGTATGTATGAATATTTATGCACATATATACCACTAAGCGTTAGGTTGCTTAGCATGTGGGTGTTTTCCCATACGCAGGTTTGAAGCTTATAGGGAGAAGTTGACAAGAAGAGAAGCAAGCTTGTACATAGTCAAATAAAGTAAATCCACATAAGAGGGTTGGTGTTTTACATGACACGCATTTTTTTCTTGTCCACATGTCACGGGTGATGAGTATAATTATGGTTTTCAAAAGTTTTATAAGTCTTTTTATGTTGGGAACATGTGATATATGGACGTTGTTAGAGAGGTGCCCTAAAGGTAATCACCTTAAGCACTTGATGTACTCATTTATAATTTATAAATGACATTTTCATTATATGGTATTCATTGCATATATAAATCTTACACCATTTAATGAAGACCTTGGTATGCAACATAGCATGAAGGAATTCATGGTGAGATTATGATGATGAGATTCCTATTATATGTAGTTGTGTTTATACCTAAATAATCTCTAGTTATAATATTAATAAGATAGGACATTGCTAATTCAGACAGACTAGCACATGTTATACTCTTTGACTAGGTCAAGCATGCTGAAGAGATGAGATATTTAGAGTTAATCTAGTGGGAGCTGACACATAGACCATGCTTTGAACCAAATGGGGTATAGCTTGGTGAAATGATGGATTGCACGGTAATTGTACATGGAAGGGTTAAAAGTCAAACCACTGACTATCTAGTTAAGTGGGTGGTTATGATGTATTGCTAGATACCTCTCATGATATGTTAATTCAAGGAAAATTGATTAGAAATCAATAATGGATCAAAAAGTGTTTGACTCATATAATCCTAATTGGATTAGGATTCCTCGCGAGACTTGAACTGCCAACATGACCGAAAAACTATTAGGTCACACGCATAGAGGGAAAGAAAATATAAAATGGGTTTTGGATAAGATCTAAGTGAGAGAGAAGGAGAATTGGTTAAGAGATATAAAAATGGGTCAAATCCAATTTGGATTAGGATTGTTGACTTGGTCAACATTGGGCCATATACCTTATGGAAAAGGGCCCACCAAGACTTTTTCTTTTCCAATACTAAAAGGGATTAGAAAGAGTATGAATACTACTTTTAGGGAGTAAATTTAGTGGCTGCCCTCTAAAGAAAAATAAGAGTTATTTTTCTCTTCTCTTTTTTCTCTTTCATAAGACAATTTTCCGTAACAAACACTTTGGACTTTTGTCACCCCATCTCCTTAAAGGTTTTATTCTTCTTCCTTCATGTGAATACTCTTTGAGGAAATCCTAACTTTGGATTTTTATCTTGCTACAACCTAACAAAGAAGAAAAATATCACAACTTGGAAGATCAAGAGTTGCAAATAAAGGTAATCAACTTTTTCCATATGATTGGTTCAATTCAATTTTAAATTACATAGAGCATTCCATGGGTTTTGGGTTTAATTAAATTTTATGTTTCTACTTCCATATGTGTGAGATGTATTTTAAGAACCTAATAGTGGTATCAGAGCCACCCTATGCAAATTAATTTTCGATTTAATCGAAGTATTAATGAGATTGATTAAAAAGGAACAACTTGGATTCCCTCATTTCGTTAAAGATGAATTTGACTATGTTTGGCCTAAAATTTTAATTTTAATTTAATGACATGTTAATATGATGATATTAGATTTTTTTTTTGATAATTAGAAGGTTTGACTTTGATTTAAACATGAAATTTGAAGTTATTCATATATGCTGAATTTCTAGGGTTTGTGAAACCTAGTATTGCCAATGGAGTTGTTTATGGAGCTGTTCAAATTTTCTTATTAATTTGATTAATCAAACATAATTATGACTTATTTAAAATGTTTTTTAACTTTTGGACAACACCTATAATGATGCAAAAATCGTTTTTGATCATAGAACACATAAGACACAACTAGGTCAAAATCCTTACTATGTGATGGAACTGTTTTGTGTTGTTTGATTGAGTGAGATGTAACTTGATGACCAGAACCTTAATTAATGTTTATGAGATATCCGTGATGTTATTTGAATGTTAATTTCATGCTAAATTCAAATTAAATTCGTGGTTAAGTTCCTAAAGAATCCTAATTCATGTATGATTCAATTTTGGCAAAATTTTGAGTAATTGGTTTGCTAGTTGACTAATGAATGATTTAGATTATCTAATGAATAAATTTAATTAGTTTAAAATGATTATAAGTTGATTATAATGATGAGAATGAATTTTGAAAATTTTGAGAATTTTTAAATGGAATTTGATTTTAATTAGAAAAGGGTTTTCAAAGTCTAAGTTTGACTAGGATTCTAATATGCAATTTTAACTAGGGTCGTTTAATCCTATTTGGTATCAAACTAATAACTAATTAAGGTAATTTAATTATAAATTAATTACTGGTCATGTTTAATATAATATTTAATGTGATTTAATTATTCAATTCGGATTTAATATTGCATACATTAAATTAGAAGTAACCTAGTTGACAAAGTAGGGAATTTTAGGAAACTTTTTGATATGATGGAATGTAAGCCTAAAATGCATGATTTCCTTTTATAAAGTGTTTCTAAATGTTCATTTGATTATTTAATGAATTAAATCATAATTTTATGATGAATTTCATTATGGCCAAATAATCAAAACATTGTTTCAAATGTTGAAACAAAGTTAACCCAAATTGTTATTTTCAAAGATTACCTTTATTTATGCATTAGAGAATGCATTCTAGGGGGTGTATGGAATGCCATGATGGTGTGATTATGGACATGACCAATGAGATTTATCATGGATGGAAATTTTTTTTTTGGTAAATAGGGCCCGCAAGTCCCTGCCTTTTCCATGAGTTTTTCTTATGAAGAATTTATATAATTAGATTACATAGAATTAGAATATAATTGAAGTACAAAGGAGAAAGAAGCCAAGGAGTTTGTTACAAAAGAAAATGAGCATTAGAATAGGAAATTATTTTCTATTTTGGTGTTGTAATTTCAGGCATCTACTTAGGTGAGACCTGGTCAATCCATCCATTGCTCGAAGGATTGATGTTAGATTATGTTCATAATTATAACCATATAATTAGTGTAATTATCTTATATATCTATATGTGATGAAGGGATATAGAAATCGTCATTAATAATAATAAGGCCAATGCCTTCCATTAATATGACAAGAATTATAGTTCTTTTAGAGTTTGGATTGTTAGGCACACTCAAGCCCACTCTACACGAATGTGTTCAAACCATCGAAATATGATTTCATGATTAATGAGTTGGCTTTAACTAATTACATTGGCTTACTGGGCACACCCAAGGTAAATATGAATTAGATGCAGTACTGGGTAAGGGTACATGAGACGTGCACATGTCAAGAGTTGATAGCCCAATGATTGAGTAGTTGCATGATATGATGCAATTGGTATGAGATACCTACCAATTAACATAAGGTGGCTTGTTAGGCACACCCAAGGTCATTCCTAGAGATGATGGATATTGATTCACTAGGAGAGCATCCAACAGGTTATCTCGAATTCATAATGAGGGCTATTGGTTCGTAATAAAATAGTGTGAGTTATAATTCACATTTATTAAAGACCTAAAAATCATGCATTTAGTACAATCTCTAACACAATGTTTCTTTATATCTAGGATGCTAGAGTAAAGTCATCAAATGTGAACTTATGCTCAATTCTAGAATCTAAAAAATTGATTGACCTAAACTTACTAGATTGGCTAAGGAATTTGAGAACAGTTCTCAAATATGAAAAGACAGCTTATGTCTTGGAAGAGCCGCTTCCCTTCCCTTATGCTAGTGATGGATATGTTGATGAACAATTGGCATATAAGAAGCATATGAATGGTAGTGAGTGGGCGGGTTGCATTATGCTTGCCTTTATGTCACCCAAGCTTCAAAAATAGCATGAGACTATGGATGCAAATACCATTATGTATCATCTTAGGGAGCTTTTTGATGAGCAAGATTGAACATAGGGATATGAGATATCTAAATTGCTCTTTAGCTCCAAGATGGCAGAGATGACATCTCCAATGCAATGTACATTGAACATTAGGAAGAAAGGCATAGAGACGACATCAAAAGGGACATGCTTCCATTGTGGCAAGTGTTGCTAAAGAAAGATGAACTACAAGGCCTATCTAGAGTCTTTAAAGAAGAAGAAGGGTAAGACATTGGATACACCTCTATTTCAAGTATTTATGTTATTGAGGTTAATATTGTTTCTATTAATAACACATGGGTATTGGATACCGAATGTAGGTCTCACATATGCACAAATATGAAAGGCCTAAGGAACAATAGACAACTCAAGAAAGGAGAGTCAGACTTACGTGTTAGCAATGGAGCAAGAGTTGTTGCATTAGCTATAAGAACTTATGTATTGACACTCCCTAGTGGGCTTGTTTTAAAATTAGACAATTGTTATTATGTTCCATTTTTTACAAAGAATATTATTTATGTTTATTGTTTAAATAAAAAAATTTTCATTTGACTATTAATGGTAATGGTTGCTCTATATGATTGAATGATATTCTTTATTGAACTGACATATTATGCAATGGGATTTACATTCTTGAAATTTCTAATTCAATCCTCAATATCAATAATAAAAGAAAAAATTTAGATAAATTAAAACTGTCATATTTATGTTATTGTCGTCATGGCCATATAAATGAGAGGCGCATGACTAGTAGGATTGTTCAAAATATGCATTGTTCCTGAGAGATATGGATTTTACATAAGTGAGCATAATGAAGTATTGCTCAAAGAGGATGATAAGCCTACTTCTTACGAAGAAGTTGTGAATTTTTCAGAATTTGATAAATGGCTAAAAGCCATGCAATCAGAGATGGATTCCATATTTGAAAACCAAGTGTGGACTTTTCTTGACCCACCTGAATGGGTTAAACCCATTGGATGCAAATTGATCTTCAAGAAGAAGATCAACTTAGAAGGTAATATAGTTACCTATAAAACTAGACTAGTAGCTAAAGGATATCATTAAAGACAAGGTGTTGACTATGATAAAACTTTTTCTCCAGTTTCTATGCTTAAATGCATTAGGATACTCCTAGTCGTTGCTGCTCATTATTTGAGAATTAGAAAATGGATGTGAAAATAGCATTCCTTAATAAAAATCTGACTGAGGATGTGTATATGACACAATCTGACTAAGGACATGTAAATCCCATTTAGAGGAATAAAAGTTATCTCTCTTCCATCTTTCTCACAAGATGATTCACTATAGTTAACACTTAGGTTGATTATCATCCCATCTCCATTGTGGTTTTCATCTTCATTCCTTCGCGTGGATTTTGATTATTGTGTTTTGCTACAACCCAACAAATAAGGAAAAACACACAACTTGAAAGATCAAAAGTTGCAAACAAAAGTAATTAACTTATTCCATTGAGTGGTTAAATTTGATTTTAAATTACTTAGGGATTTCCATAGATTTTGGATTTAATTAAATTTTAAAATTTCACTGCCATATATATGAGATACATGTTCAAAATCCAACAACCTTGACCAAAGAGCACTAAGAATATAAGTGGGAGGAGTACTCGACCATGACAATAATGAGGAAAAGATGACCATGCATGTGGAATTTAAGATAAGAAAATGATTGATTTGGTCTTGCATGTACGAAATTGGGGCAAAAGATGAAGGAACTTTTTTTTGAGGCATGGGTTCTAGCAAAAATATCTTAACGTAAGCTTTAGTTCCCTTGTCAACCATGACCGCTTCCTTATCTTCATCTAATTTCTTCTTTCCTTCTCTTTAGCATGATCTAATCCCTTACATTGCCTCCTTTTTTTCTTAGTAAAAATGGAAACAAAAGTTTGAGCTGGGAAATAATTATGACATTGAAGTGAGCCAAAGAGGTTACAATCAAGGTGAGCATAACTTTCTTGGCCGAGAGCTCTCCCTTCATCTATTTTCTTTTTATGTTTTGAGTGGACTTAGAAATCCAAACCACCTTTCTTATCCTTTTTATTTGAAGCTAAGAAGGCTTATATGGAGGGTGAGTTTGATCGAGACATACACAAAAGGGAGAAAGACTCATTTCCTTTTTAAGGAGTTGGAGTTTGGTACATTTGGTAAAGGAAGAGTGATCTTTTGTCTGACACACCTATATAATTCAATTGAATCCAATTCAATTAACAGATAAGTATATTAAGTTAGAATTAATTTAATGAAATTTGAAATGGAAAGAAGAAACAATTGAGTTGCAGAATTTTGGATTAAGTTGAGGTTCAACATGATGACTTTGTGCAATTGGAATGTAGGAGGACAAAAAATTATAAGCTATGGTTGGAATCCGAAAGCACCAGAGGACCTACATAGAATTTTGGATGCTAATGTATTACCTTAAAATTGATAATCAAAAAAAGAGGGGAGAGAATTTTGTTTGGTTGCTGGTATGTAATCGAGAACTATGAAGGGAGAGATTAAATTCATTTAAGTGAAGATTTCGATTAACCAATAAGTTAATATTATTCAAGTGAAGTGAAAATAATTAAATAAAGGAATTAATTAGAAGGAAAACGATAAAGTAGATGGAAAAGTAATTGAGACCGAGATGGTGGGGAACCAAAATTTCATTTTGTGACATTTTTTAGACCAATTATGATATTTGATTTAAGTTCTAGAATAAAGGACTCTAAGACTTAAAAAATAATAATAATAAGGGGATAAAAATTGCAACTGTAATATATATATATATATATATATATATATATATATATAATAGGATAGTAAAAATAATGAAACAACCTCAAAAGATGTGACATAAGACTATATAATAGCCGACATTGTAAAAAGGGTTTCCGAAACATATAGGACTCCTAATCGAATAACGATATGAAATTGTAAATTAGACAGTCTTTTAACTTGGATATATGCTTGAATAGCAGTAGCACTAACTATTATATATAATTTATGTTAGACGCATTAACATTGCAGTACCAACCTTATAACACTTTACCACTACTAAGGCCAATTATGGCAACAGTGCCGTGTGGGCAGTAGCGCGCAATAAGCCATATGGGCCTGCTGTTGGGTAGGCCCAGCTGGCCCGCTAGGTAGGCCAACAGCATGTCTAGCCCGCACATGCCTGTTACCCTCTCGAATAAATTTTTTGTGCAATCTCATCGCGATATGTCCCGAAATAATTTTTTCATAATTTTGGATCTCATCCAATACCATTTTATATACAATACAATTTTACTCGTTTTCCATAAATTCAATGTGTGTGACCAATTAGGTTATCAGTTATATCGGTCACTTAAATTAATAATTAATTTAAACAAGTCATGAGTGGTATATAACAACATATCATGACTCCTAATTGACAAAAAGTCAGTGGTTTGACAATAAACTATTTCATTGACAATTTTCATGCAATTATTTTTTTCACCATTCTAGACCCCACTTGGTCAGAGTATGAATATATGTTAACTCTCACTAGACTGACTATATCAAATGTAGTCCAAGTAATGTTAGTTTTTGTATCTGAGACTCATTATTCTATTAGATATGTCATTCTATATTCATGACATTTTCACTCTAGCTAGAGATTCTCGAGTAATGATGTAATACCTGATAATTTATGCCACGATCACAGGTGATCGAAATCCGGCGCACCGAACCAATTAGAGTCTAAATTCGAACATGAAATAAAAAATTAAAATAATAATAAAATATGATAAAGATATTTTGGATATTATTGATTGAAAATTTTGAATTTTAGAATTAAAATTTAGAAAATAAATAAATTTTTTGAGAAATGAAATTGGAATTTACAGTGTTTTTGACACATATTTTAAGAAGGTATAAAAATAGAATATTCTTTATCTAAGAAAAGGAATATTTTTGGATTAAAATAAAGTAATAGTGATTTAAATCAATGGACTAATGAGGGACAAAATTGTCTAAGATGTCGTTGACTATCAAATAAATAGAAAAAAATTTATAAATTATTAAATTGATATTTTAAATTGCATGTCATATCCGCTAATTTAGACCTAAGTCATGCGAGTTGTTTAATCGACTCGTCGGTTTGACCGAAGTCTAAAATTGGATTTTTATCGAAAAAATAATGAAAATAATGGAAATTAAGTATGGAAAATATCTAATAAAGTGTTCAAAATATTTTAAGATGTTAAATTTCGGTAAAGGACTAAATTGCAAATTTTGAAAAGTTTAGGGGTCAATTTATAATTTAGCTAAAATTTGGGGATTAATTGGGATAATCATCAATTAAATACATGAATTGGGACCTAAAATGGATGTGGAGGCCAGCAACACCAAGTGGCAAATTTTAAGAGGCCAATTGACATGCATGAATTGAAAATTAATGAGGGCTTCTAGAATATGGCTTAGATGTCCCATAATTATATAGCTTGTCTTTATTCTTTTAATTGTTCATCATCTCTTCATATCTAGAATTTGCTATATTTTAATTGCCTCCCACGTTTCTTGAAGCATAGCACACCAAATGGCATACAACAATTAGCCAAGTGAGGTGCATGAATTAAACATTAAAGAGAGTTTCTAGAATGTGGCTTAGGTGTCCCCCATCTTAATGACTTTTGTCGTCTTCTTCTTGATTGTTTCTTCCTCTTCCTTATCGATTTTTCATTGAGGAAAATTATGTTTTCCACACCAGCCACGTTTTTCCCTTGGACAGCCATAACCAAACCTCGTTCTAAGAAGAGAAAGTGAGAAAAAGAGAGAGAAAGGCATGGGAAATTCCATTTTCATGCCTAAGGAAGCTTAGGAGAGTAAGGAAAAAGAGAAAAATTAGGGTTTATGAAGTTTTAATAATCTGATTTTCAATTTTAGGAACTCAAGTTAGCAAGGAACTAGATCAAGGGAGCAAAGGAAAGGAGAAAGAGAAGTAAAGAGAAAAAAAAAGAGAAAAAGAGAGTTTTATGCATAACCTAAGGCAATAGCCTATTTTAATTTTTTTTAATTACATAAATTAATTATTTGGCATGTTTATGATTCTGAATTAATATTATTTGTCATGAAAAATCTTGGGGATGCATGTTTGCTAGACTTAGGATTTATTTTGATAAAAATTGAAGACTGTTCATGTATGTATTTTGTGCTGGAAATGGATGAGCAGTGATCACTTAAACTGTTATAAATTAATTTCTAGAACTCGGTTTTTCATGTTCTTTGTTGGGTTTAAAAGATAAGACATGTATCTATAACTTTCATTTAGACCATAAATCCTGAATATCTATGTAATTGTCCATAAAAATTCATGAAGTTCAGACATAGAATCTATCTAGAAATTATGGGCAGAATTGTTAGTAAAGAGAAACAAGTACTTAAACTATTATAACTTGAGTTATGGAGCTTGAATTTGTGTGTTATTTGTTCAGTTTGAAAGCTAAGACATGGGGCTATAATTTTTATTTAGATCATAATATCTGAATATATTTGTAATTGTCCAAAAAAAATCATAAAGTTCAGACTTAGAATCTGTCTACAAAATTCTGGGCAGAATTATTAGTGACCAGTTAGTGTTAATATTATCATAACTTTGGATAAAGAACTTAGAATTAAATGATTAAAGTTTCTTATTAAAGCTAAGATTTATATATAAAATTGTTATGAAGATCATGTAACTAAATGCAGAACGGAATAGAACCAAAATTAAGGTCCAAAATAGAGAACATAATCTGCCAGTCACAGGGCAACATGTGAGTTGAGGAATGAAATGAGTAAAATGATGAGAAATTCATTATATTATGTAAATATTATTTTAATTGAGTGATTATATGATTATTTTGAGATATTACATGCATGAAAATTATGAAATTAATTGTTATGAATTTTAATGAAATTGTATAAGCCCTTGAACACCTAACTAGAACCAACTTAGGATAGTTTGGCATGCCAAATAGGGGGGAGTATGATGAAAATGATTAAATCAAATAATGGTATGATTATCTACACCGGTAATGACACTTTTATCTACACCGGTAATGACACTATTATCTACACCGGTAATGACACTTTTATCTACACTGGTAATGACACGGTTATCTACACCTATAATGGCACGATTATCTACACCTATAATGGCACTGTTATCTATGCCTGTAATGACACTTATATGCGCACATCATAT
This sequence comes from Triadica sebifera, assembly GCA_023653625.1. Lineage (NCBI taxonomy): Eukaryota > Viridiplantae > Streptophyta > Magnoliopsida > Malpighiales > Euphorbiaceae > Triadica > Triadica sebifera. The sequence goes on from CM042904.1 coordinate 12,061,931, forward strand.
TGCTCGGGTGTCACTCCTAAGTGCCTGGATGACAACTCCATTATCCGAGTAAGTGGTTCATAGGAGTCCTGAGCATAAATAAAGACATAAATAAAAAGTCATGGAACATAAAAAATTATTGATAATAAAAATAGAATTATGAATTGTGGCATGTATAAAAAGAAGATTTAGTGTTATACAATAAGGTGATAATAAAATAAATAAATATGAGATAAAATAGTGTAATTTGATGTCTATACGTGCTAGAATACCATGATATGTATATTTTCATGAGAATATGATTTAGCATGATTTGAGATATGATAATGCATGATTGCATAAAATAGTTTATTGCCTTATTTATATGCACCACCAAGCCTTGAGCTTAGCGTGGGAGTTTCCTTCCGCGTAGATTTAAAGAAGTAGCTGGGGTTTTTGGATAAAGACACGGTGATCCAAATCCAGTAGGGCATCTCGTATCAAATATTATGGGTCACACAAATTATGTAATTATGGTTTGAGTTTTATTTTGTAGTATTTGTAGAATAAACAACACGTTTTGTAAAGAACATGTTATTATATAAAAAAATGTAGTTTATCTTTTATGTTATAATTTCTTTTATATTGCAAAGTAAACAAATAGTATATATATATATATATATATATATATATATATATGAGTAATTTTCAGTTATACACAATTTAATAAAATGATATTTTAACGGATGAAGTCAGCGTAGCACACCCTCATCCGGGCATAAGCTGCTAGGGTGAGGGGGTGTTACATTGCATGTCTTGTATTGTTAAACAATTTCAAGCATTCTTGATGAATGAAATGTGATGATTAATTGTATATTTTTTTCATGGCATAAATAGTCTTGATATTATTTGAATGATTTGGCATGATTATTAAATTAATTTTAGTTTTTAAAATTTTATTTTAGTAATATTTATATAATTATTGGATAGTTGTCAAACATACCACTAAGCTAATAGACTTAACTATTGCGTTAGGACGACCAAAGAAAAGAGGAACCCTAAGATCAAATTGCAGTTGTTTATTTTCTTTTTGTATGTTTTGGGAATTATATTGTATAATTAAATATTAAAAAATTCCTTTTGATGTAAATTTGTGGCATGTAGGATTTATAAAAGAGTGAATTTTGTAATTAATATATTTAGTATTATTTGTAAAGGTATTTCTAACTATTATGGTTTAAATCGAAATATTTACATCACAACTTACATATTTAAAAGAAATAAAAAATAAAGTAATAAATAGTCCACTAATCATAAACTCAAAAATTAAAAAAAATTATACATTAAATTGAGCATTGGTTTTTTTTTTTTACAAAAATGAGCTTAGTAGCACTTTCATACACTATTAGTGTCTAGTAGGATAAGGGAGCGCAACAAATGACCCTGACAAGAGGCCATGACTATACACTCCTTTTAGCAGGAGTGGTGAATCATTTATTGGTTACCCAATTACCTTCGGATACCTCAAGTTGTACCTAATCACCACCCTATAAGCAACTTTCCTAAAGCAACAAGGAATAATGTCAAAATATAGAATTAGTATCCAAGATATCGTTGAGTACCTCAAGTCTAAGAATACTTGCACCATTGCTATGATGAGACTATCATTGACATTTGAATAGATTATTCATATGATTGTCTCATAGCTGGTCATCCAATGTACTTAGCTACACTTACCAAGTATCCACATGTTAACTCTAAATATCTCATGTTTACAATTTATGAGATATATTGCTTTATCCAATCAAGTAGTATATCATGTGTTAGTCTATCTGAATTAACAATGTCCCGTCTCATTAATCCTATGACTCGGGATAATTTAGATACTAACATGATTACACATGATAAGAATCTCAGTATCATGATCTCATCATGATTTCCCTCATGCTATGTTATGTATTAAGGACTTCATTAATTGATTTAAGATCATTATCAATTCATATATCAAATGAACATCAAATTAATGAAAAATCCTTTTATTAATGAAAAACATTTGTACAATAAGCGCTAAAGGTGATTTCCTTTAGAGCGCTTCTCTAACAAAAATGATTTGTGATACATGAAATATGAAAAAAGAAGTTAATGTGCATATATGTAATATAGACAAACATTACATGATTGGTGAATGATAAAGGAAAGACAAGATAAGCAACATAATACTATATATAAGAAAAAGGCAATAGAAATTATAAATTTTAATATGTTATAATGTATGACATAATATATACAGAAAAATGTGAAATGAGCCCATAAATAAGACTAAACTAGAATTATAATGCACGATAATTTAGGCCACGATCGCAGTTGACCGAAATTCGACATGAAAGAAAAAATTAAAATGATAATAAAATATGAGAAAAATATTTTGGAAATTATTAATTTAGAATTTTGAAGTTCATAAGTAAAATTGGGAAAAAAAATAATTTTTCGCTGAACGAAATTGGAAATTGCAGTGTTTTTCGCATATGTATTTTTAGAAGGCATAAAAATGGAATATTCTTTATCTAAGGAAAGGAATATTCTTTTGATTAAAATAAAGTAAGAGTGATTTAAATTAATGGACAATTGGAAACAAGATTAGTAATTAATCCTAACGACCCACCTAATCCAACTATAAAAAGTCAAGTTTCCACTTTTTGGTTATTATTCTTCTTCTTCCTCATCTAGACAAAGAAAGCTCTTTTTTTTCTTCTCCTTTTGCTGTGAGCTCTCATTCCCCCATTTATTCTCTTTTGTTTTCTTCAATCAAGCTAAGATTAGATGGAAAAAAGGTAGAATTAAGGCAAGATCATCAATGAAGTGAAGTTAAGTGAGCAAAACTAAGGAAGAGGAAGGAAGAAAGGAAGAGAAAAAGAGAAAGAAGACTTTGGTCATTTTGAACATCATCAAAGGACAAGTGAACAACCTTTGAACCAAAATCAAAAGGAAGTAAGGGAAAAGAGAAAGCTAGCTAGGAAGAAGAGAATAGTGAAGAGAAGTAAAATTTCGAGGTATGTACATTTGGCAAAAATCCAATATAGAAAAATATTGATTTTAATTTTGTGATGTTTGTGAAATTGTGTATGAAGTTCTGGATATTTGATTGAGTGATGAATTCATGATTAAATGATTCCATGAATGTGAAAATAAAAACTAGAATATGAGATTGAAGCATGAAAATGGGAATTGTATGAATTAATTGATGTGCTGGAAAATTCGTCTTATGAATAGTATCTAGTTTTCTGATCATAACTTGTGTTCTAGAAATGGATTTTAAGTGATTCTTGTTGAGTTATAAAGTTAAGACATAGGATTCCAACTTTTATTTAGGCCATTAAACCTGAATATGCCTGAAATTAGGTGAAAAATGAACTCAAATTTTGAACTAGAAATCTATCCAGTAATATACTGGGCAGATCGGAATGAATGTAGTTTAGAAGAAAATTCATAAATTTTGCTAAATAATTTTTTTTAATGTGATTCTAGTTGAAAATTAAAGATAAGATATGTACCTAAATTTTTTTAGTTGATCACTTGTCCAAATTCTATCTAAAAATGGGTGAAAAAGACAGAGCAATATAAGGTAGAAATCTATCCAGTAAAATACTGGGCATATAGGAATGAATGTAGTTTGAATATGATTCTAGGTGGAAATTAAAGATAAGACATGTACCTACATTTTGTTAGTTGATCACTTGTCCAATTTCTATCTAAAAAGAGACAAAAAATACATGGAATCATAAGGTAGAAATGTTGTCCAGAATAGGGAAGTTTGCATATATATGTTGATTGTGAAATTTTGTTATAGAAAGATATATTATCTAATTTTTCGTATAGTTATAATGATTAAATGAGCAAGTACCAGGCTGTAAAATGTTTAATGGAAATTATTGCATTTATGTGGAATTTATATTAGTGTTACCTACATAATTTATGTAAATAATAATAAAGGTAACAAATGTAATTAAGCCTTATAACATCTTGTCGAGAACTAGAAATTAGGATAAGCTGGCATACCAATAAAAGGGTAGAAATGTAGGTACTAAAAATAATAGTTCTTAGATTTAATTTACGTAGGCACTAAAAAATAGTATTGAGTTGAAATTACATAGACACTAAGAAATAGTGTTGAGTTTGAAATTACGTAAGCACCAAAAAGGTGCTAAGTTGTTATTGAAAATGTAGGCGTTAAATGCTGAGTTATGAAATAATTATGTAGGCACCGAGTATACTGTCTGAGAGCAGAAACCCTGTATCCAGTGTTTAGTTCCGATCTAAGATGTCATGGGCTATCAAATAAATAACAGAAAAAAATGTAAATTATTAAATTGATAGTTAAAATTGTACATCTTGTATTGTTAAAATTTCAAGTATGCTTAATGAATGAAATGTCATAATCGATGAATTAAATATTTTTGTATGAAGAAAATAGTTTTACTATTAATTGAATATTTAGCATGCTTAATAAATTAATTGTAGTTTCTGAAATTTTATTTTAGAAATATTTATGTAATTATTGGATAGTTGTCAAACGTACCACTAAGCTAGTAGTTTAGTGCATGTTTTTCACAGATAAAAAGACATAGTTGTTACGTTAGGGTGACCGAAGGTAAGGGGAACCCCAAGATCAGATTGCAACAATCTAGTTTCTTTTTGTATGTTTTGGAAATTATATTGTAAAAATTAAATTTTAAGAATTTCTTTTGATGTAAATTATGGCATGTAGGATTTATAAGGATTGAATTTTGTAATTAATATATTTGGCACTATGGTAAATATATTTCTAAATATTATGGTTTAATTAATGAGTTCTTTTAAATCAAAATATTTACTTCACTAGTTACATATTTAAATGGAAAAAAAAAGTATAAAAAGAATTATAGTAATAAATATTCCGCTAATAATAAACTCAAAAATTGAAAAAAAAAATTTACAATAATTTGAGTATTGGTTTTTACAAAAAACAAATGAGTTTAGTAGCACTTCCATACAGTATTAACAAGTAGTACGGTAAGGGAGTGCTACATTTAGTGGTATCAGAGCCCAGGTTAATTGATTCTTAAATAGTGAGTGTAAAATAGAATATGTGTCTCACGCATATGCATAAAATGCTGCAATTATCTGATTTGGGTCCCTTCTTCTGGTTTATTGGTAGATATGGCTTCGGGATTGGAACAAGATTTCTCAGAAGATGAACTAAGTAATAGTCTTTCAGACTTAGCCAATCTCAGACAATCTCCATCAGTAAGAGATTTTGGATCGAGTGTAGTAGCTCCACCGAGAGCAAAGGGACAAGTTAATTTAGGATAGGAGCCTCTGTTGGAGCAGATAGCAAATTTGTTGCAACTTATAGTACAAGCGGTTCCACAACTAGCTCCACCTCCTCCTCCACCTCAGCCAAAACCCTGGACTCAGAAAATATGGGGCCACAAATTTTACAGGAAGGAGAGAAGATGACCCAGCAGCTTCAGAGTTTTTGATGGAATCAATAGAAAGGGTGTTTGAGGAACTCTGAGTGTCTAGAGGAACAAAAGGTCAGGTATGCAGTGTCCCTTCTAAAAGATCATGCTTATGACTGGTGAAAATCAATCTTATCAAAGCCCTAAACATCGAAACCACCTTCCTGGAATTTCTTCAAGGAAGAATTTAGCAATAAACATGTGCCTAGAGTTTATGTGAATGAAAAGAAAAGGGAGTTTCAAGACTTGAAGCAATGAAGCATGTCAGTGGCCGAATATGAGATGGAATTCACCAAACTGAGTAAATATGCAACTGGAATCATTACTGATAAGGCAGGCAAATGTCATAGATTTGAGGATAGGCTTAATGATGATATTGGGAATATGGTTAACGCCCTTTAGCTTGACGATTTTGCTACACTAGTATCCTCAGCCATCATTGTGGAAAAGAGGTCAAAGAGAGAGAGGATAAAAGAGCCACCACGGAGATTGACAATTTGTATGGCCCAGACATTAGGTAAAAGGGGGCGGACAGTGCCTAGGTTTTCCAGTCATGGGGTGGTAGATCAACCTTTTCAGCTAGGCAAGGCCAACAGTCGAGGCCAGAGGGGTCTACAGCTAGTGCACCAGCTTTGGGTAATAGGAGATTCATATATGTCACATGTCAGCATTATGGAAGATCACATGTAGGTGATTGCTAGTGGATTACTGGAGCATGCTTATGATATGAATCTACTAAGCACAAACAGAAGGATTGCCCTAAAGGAAGAGGTACAAGTGGTGTAGTATCAATGTAGGTTCAGAATGTCACTTGAGGCAGATGCAGGGGACATGGACAGTCTAGAAGCAATAGAATTGGGTAGAGTGTATCAGAATCAGTGAATAAAGCATAAGGTAGTCGAGCCCTAGCCCGAGCATATGCCATGAGAGCTCGTGAGGAGTAGGATGCTCCGGATGTCATAATCGGTAAATTTTCTCTTTATGATACTGATTTATTTGCACTGATAGATCCGCATTCTACACATTCATATTTATGCATGTCACCACCTAGTCAGGGTAATATGGTAGCAGAGGAATTAGATTATGATATATTAGTGACAAATCCTTTGGGTCATGGAGTGTAAGTTAGTCGAGCCTATAAAAATAGTCCAATCAAAGCTCATAATGTAGAATTCCCAGTTGACCTAATAGAGTTTCCATTCCATGAGTTTGATGCAATCTTGGGGATGGATTGGTTAACTCAACATAAGATAGTGGTGGATTGTCAGTAGAGGAGAGTGACTTTCAAGAATTCAAGGTATGATGACGTGATTGTCTTGGGCAAGAATCGACCATACTTAATTAATGTCATTTCTATTACAAAGGCACGTATGCTTATCAAAAAGGGATGTGAAGTGTTTTTGGCACATGTTGTAGATACTAAGAAAGGGAGTCAAGATCTCAGGGAGATTCCTATAGTATATGAATATCTAGATATCTTCCCTAAGGACTTGTCAGGGTTACCACCTGTTAGGGAGATAGAGTTTGCCATAGATGTTTTGCTAGGCACAGTCCCAATATCAATCACTCCCCACAAAATGGCACCTGCTGAACTAAAAGAATTAAAAGTGCAGTTGCAAGAGTTGTTAGAGAAAGGGTTTATTAGACCCAGTGTCTCACCTTGAGGTGCCCCAGTTCTATTTGTGAAAAAGAAGGATGGCACCTTTCATTTGTGCATTGATTATCCTCAATTAAACAACATGACAATTAATAACAGATATCCATTATTGAGGATAGATGACATGTTTGATCAGTTGAAAGGAGCAGGGGTATTTTTGAAAGGATTTTCAATGATAGCTTCCCCACTGGCAAAATTACATAGAAAGGAGACCAGATTTGAGTTGGCAGACTGGTGCCAAACTAGTTTTAATAAGTTGAAGAAAATGTTGATAGAGGCACCGGTGTTGACATAGCCTACTACAGGAAAAGATTATGTGGTGTACAATGATGCTTCCCTTAATGGTTTGGGCTATATACTAATGCAAGAAGGCAAGGTGATCGTTTATGCTTCCAGGAAACTGAAGCCTTATGAGAGAAATTATTTGACACATGATCTGGAACTTGTAGACATCGTGTTTGCATTGAAAATATGACGATACTACCTGTATGGCGAGCAATTCTATATCTATACAAACCATAAAAGTCTGAAACATTTGCCTTCACTAAAGGAACTCAATTTGAGACAAAGATGATGGCTAGAATTAATCAAAGACTACAATTGTATCATTGATTACCAGCTAGGTAAGGCCAATGTGGTAGTTGACGATCTGAGTAGGAAAACTCTAGCAGGTAAATGTTAAAACTTAAATTTATTAAGTGAACATGATTTTAAAAAAAATGATGAAATAGTAAATAATTTATATATATTATTTTGGTAGAATTGCATATTCAATCGACATTGATTCAACAAGTGAAGGACAATCAGAAGCAGGACACGAAATTAAAGGAAATCTTTGAAATGGTGAAAAAGGGTGAAAAACCAGAATTTACAATTGAAGCAGATGGGAGTTTAAGGCATAAGGGCAGGTTATGTGTGCCAGACATACCAAAATTGAAACAAGATATTTTGAAAGTGGCTCACAATGTTATTTATGCAATGCATCCGGGAAGCAACAAAATATACCTTGATTTGAAGGCATATTACTAGTGGCCAGGAACGAAAAGATATATCACAGAGTATACTACCAAATATTTAACTTGTCAGCAAGTGAAGGCTGAGCATCAAGTACCAAGTGGATTATTACAATCAATTGCAATTTTGAAGTGGAAATGGGAAAGAGTTACAATGGATTTTGTTTTTGGTTTGTCGTTGACACAAAAGAGGCATGATGCAGTATGGGTAGTGGTGGACCAGCTCACCAAATCAACTCACTTTCTACCAATCCAGATGGATTATCCATTTAACTATTTAGTAGAGATCTATGTTAATGAGATAATCTGTTTACATGGTGTGCCAGTTTCAATTATTTCAGATCAAGACCCGAGGTTCACTTCACAATTTTGGAAAAGTTTGCATCAAGCCATGGGTACTCGACTCAATTTCAGCGCAACGTTCCACCCAAAAATAGATGGACAATTAGAGAGGGTCATACAGATATTGGAAGATATGTTGAGAAGTTGTGTGATGGAGTTTGAAGGCAGTTGGGACAAACATCTTCCATTAATAGAATTTGCCTACAATAATAGTCACCAAACTAGTATCGGTATGACACCATATGAAGCCTTATATGGAAGGAAATGTAGAACGCCTCTATATTGGACTAAAATTACTGAAAATAAAGTAGTGGGTCCAGATCTAGTGCAGCTGATAGAGGAAAAAGTGAGAGTAATAAGAGATAGGCTGAAAGCTGCTGCTGATAGACATAAATCATATGCAGATTTGAAAATGAGGGATATTGAGTATACAGTTGGTGACAAAGTATTCTTGAAAGTCTCACCTTGGAAAAGGATTTTCCGATTTGGAAAGAAGGGAAAGTTGAGACCTAGGTTTATTGGACCATACAAGGTACTGGAACACATATTTCCCATGGCGTACAAATGAGCCCTACCACTAGAGTTAGACAAGATTTACAACATATTCCATGTGTTTAAGTTGAGAAGATATCGATTAGATCCATCTCATATCATATAAGCAGAACCTATAGAGATAGGACTAGATCTAACTTGTGAAGAGGATTCAGTGGAAATTTTAGCTTAAGAAATGAAAGAGCTATGGAACAAGAAGGTACCATTGATAAAGGTTATGTGGAAAAATCATAATTCAGAAGAGGCAACTTTGGAAGATGAAGAGGTGATGAAGGCTCAATATCCACAATTATTCCACTCTAGTTAAAAACGTAAATTTCAAGGACGAAATTTTTTTAAGGAGGGGAAAATTGTAATGCCCGATAATTTAGGCCGTGATTGCGGTTGACCAAAATCCGGCGAGCTGAACCAATCAGGGTCTAAATTCAGGCAAGAAATAAAAAAATTAAATAATAAAAAAATATAAAAAAATATTTTGGATATTATTAATTTAGAAATTTGAATTTCAGAAGTAAAATTGGGAAAAAAAAATTTCACTGAACGAAATTGGAAATTGTAGTGTTTTTGGTACAGATATTTTAAGAAGGCATAAAAATAGAATATTCTTTATCCAAGGAAAGGAATATTCTTTTGATTAAAATAAAGTAAGAGTGATTTAAATTAATAGACCAATGGGAAACAAGACTAGCAATTAATCCTAACCACCCACCTAATCCAACTATAAAAAGTCAAAATTTCACTTTTTGGTCATTTTCTTCTTCTTCCTCATCTAAGCTCTCTTTTTTCTTCTTCTTTGTCGTGAGCTCTCCTTCCCCGATTTATTCTTCTTTTGTTTTCTTCAATCTAGCTAAGATTAGATGGAAGAAAGGTGGAATTAAAGCAAGATCATCTAAGAAGTTAAGTGAAGTGAGTAAAAACAAGGAAGAGGAAGGAAGAAAGGAAGAGAAAAAGAGAAAGAAGACATTGGTCATTTTGAAGATCATCAAAGGACAAGAAAGTGAACAACCTTTGAACCAAAATCAAAGAAGAAGTAAGGGAAAACAGAATAGTGAAGATAAGTAAAATTTTGAGGTATGTACATTTGGCAAAAATTCAATATAGAAAAATATTGATTTTGATTTTGTGATGTTTGTGAAATTGTGTATGAAATTCTGGATATTTGATTAAGTGATGAATTCATGATTAAATGATGCCATGAATGTGAAAACAAAAACTAGAATATGAGATTCTTATGAACAGTATCTAGTTTTCTGATCATAACTTGAGTTCTGGAAATGGATTTTGAGTGATTCTTGTTGAGTTGTAAAGTTAAGACATAGGCTTCAACTTTTATTCAGACCATTAGACCTAAATATGCCTGGAATTAGGTGAAAAATGGACTCAAAGTTTGAACTAGAAATATGTCCAATAAAATGCTAGGCAGATTAGAATGAACGTAGTTTAGAAAAAAATTAATAACTTTTCCTAAAAAAATTCTTTTTAATGTGATTCCAGTTGGAAATTAAGAATTGTATGAATTAATTGATGTGCTAGAAAATTCTTCTTATGAACAGTGTTTAGTTTTACGATCATAACTTGAGTTATGGAAATGCCTTTTCGAGTGATTCTTATTGGATTAGAAATTTAATACATAGAGCTTCAACTTTCATTCTGACCATTAGACCTGAATATTCTTGGAATTAGGTAAAAAATGCACTGAAAGTTTGAACTAGAAATATGTCCAGTAAAATACTGGAGAGATTAGAATGAATGTAGCTTAGAAGAAAATTCATAACTTTTGCTAAACAATCCTTTTTAATGTGATTCTAGTTGGAAATTAAATATAAGACATGTACCTACATTTTATTAGTTTATCACTTATCCAAATTCCTGCTAAAAATGGATGAAAAAAACAGAGCAATATAAGACATAAATCTATCTAGTAAAATACTGGGCAGATAGCAATGAACATAGCTTAGAAGAAAATTTATAACTTTTGCTAAAAAATTCGTTTTAATGTGATAGTAGTAGAAAATTAAAGATAAGATATGTCCATACATTTTCTTTGATAATCACTTGTCCAATTCTCATCTAAAAAGGAACGAAAAATACAAGGGAACATAAGGTAGAAATGTTGTCCATAATAGGGTAATTTTCATATATGTGTTGATTGTGAAATTTTGTGATAGAAAAATATATTATTTGATTTTCTTATAGTTATAATGATTAAATGAGAAAGTATGAGGTTGTAAAATATTTGGAATTATTGCATTTATGTGGAATTTATATTAGTGTTATGTACATAATTTATGTAAAAAATAATAAAGGTAACAAATGTAATTAAGCCCTATAACATCTTGTTGAGAACCTGAAATTAGGATAAGTTGGCATGCCATAAAAGGGTAGAAATGTAGGCACTAAATATAATAGTGGTGAGATTTAATTTACGTATGCACTAAGAAATAGTACTGATTTGAAATTACGCAAGTACTAAGAAATAGTGCTGAGTTTAAAATTACATAGGCTCCAAAAAGGTGTTGAGTTGTTATTAAAAATATAGGCGTTAAATACTGAGTTATAAAATAATTATATAGGCACCAAGTATACTTCCGAAGAGCCAAAATCCTGTATCTAGTGTTTAGTTCCGATCTAAGATGTCGTGGGCTATCAAATAAATAACAGAAAAAAATGTAAATTATTAAATTGATAGTTTAAATTGTATATCTTGTATTGTTAAAATTTCAAACTTGCTCAATGAATGAAATGTCATAATGGATGAATTAAATATTTTTGCATGAAGAAAATAGTTTTACTATTAATTGAATATTTGGCATGCTTAATAAATTAATTGTAGTTTCTAAAATTTTATTTTAGAAATATTTATGTAATTATTGGATAGTTGCCAAATGTACCACTAAGCTAGTAGCTTAACGCGTGTATTTCATGTGCGGATAAATAAACATAGCTGTTACATTAGAATGACTGAAGATAAGGGGAATCTCAAAATTAGATTACAACAGTCTAGTTTTTTTTGTATGTTTTGGAAATTATATTGTAAAAATTAAATTTTAAGAATTTCTTTTGATGTAAATTGTGGCATGTAAGATATATAAGGATTGAATTTTGTAATTAATATATTTGGTATTATATTAAATATATTTCTAAATATTATATTTTAATGAATGAGTTCTTTTAAATCAAAATATTTACATCACTAGTTACATATTTAAAAAAAAGAAGAAAAAATTATAGTAATAAATATTCCGCTAATAATAAACTCAAAAATTGAAAAAAATTATACAATAATTTGAGTATTATTTTTTACAAAAACAAATGTGCTTAGTAGCACTTCCGTACACTATTAATGACTAATAGGGTAAGGGAGTGCTACAAGAATAAGGTAGGCTTATTGGCATGCCAATAAGGTTATACGAATATATACAAATTATCCAGCCCAACCGGAATATATAGTCACGTCCGACATAATTAGATCATAGAAATATCAGATATGCTTGGCATCTATACTTATAGATGTTTTTTTAATACAATTACCCCTTGTGCCTCCCTATAGTAAGGTCTAAGTTGTCAATTTATAAGCACAATAGGTAAGGAACTTGAGATGTGTTTGATGACATATATATGTCATTTTTCTATACGATATATATATGTGTTATTATTTATTGGAAGGAATCATGTTAGGATGATAAATGAGAATTTAAATTAATTATAATTTAAAATTTTTTTATAAAGCTTATACCATTGAGCCTAGCTCAATGCAAAAGTTTTATTTCTCTCGCTCAAATAATAGATAAAAGATGGAAAGCTGTGATAAGGTATAGAGAGTCGTAGATCCATTGGACACCACCAGAGAGGCATAGTGATAGTAGTAATAGCCACCCTGTTAGGGTTGGTTTTTAATTCTTGTTTATGTCATGTATATAAGACAAGCATAACCTTTATCATATATATATTAAGTCCATATATATCTAGATATGTTATGTAAAAGTCTTTGGGCTATATGTAGAAAAAAAATAATCTCATCCTGATCCAAGACTCTAATCATCATCTACCCATTCCTACAGTCAACCACAACTCCATGTTAGGTCAACTAATTAATTCCCAGAATAACATCAAACTCATGGAATGGAAGCTCGAATTGGTTTGCTAGAAACTACTTTCCTTGCACTTCAATTGGGCAACTTCTATATATTTTGCTAACCTTCACATTATGCTTTAAGGGATTAGTCATGAGAATCCAATACTCTAGAGTTTCAAGCTTTATATTCTCTCAGCTATGTGAAGTTATGCATATGTACAAGTGAGTAGAACTAGGATCTATCAAAGCATAAAATCAAAATCAAAGAGTATAAATTTATCCACTATCACTTTTAGTACATCTTGGTCCTCTCGAGCTTGCTAGCATAAGCTTTGACTGCTGCATCTCGACTACCCTCTAGTCTATCCACTTTCTCTAATATGATTCGATTGGATAGTATATGACCGCTCTACTCTAACCTCTACCTCGACCTCTGGTCTGTCCTAAACCACGAGTTTGCACTAGCTTTGTACCCACTAAGCCTCTCCCAAATTGTAATAAGGGACAATCTTTCCTTTGATGATCCTCAAATCCACACCTTAAGATGCCATTGACAATCACCAACACTTTCTAATGCATCTTTTGCCACTATGTTGGCATATGGGTAATGGAGGTGGCCTCTAGGAAACTGGCATCGGTGCACTGGCTGAAGAGGGTACTAACCCTATGGGTTGTCTCTGCCTGTAAGTACAGTCTCTTATCATACTCCCTGTTTCGAATCAACCTCTAGTAGACTTAGCACTCTTACTGCTAGAAGAGCCAACATTGAACTGTAGCATAGATGTAACATCCTCTGTAACACCCTCCTACCCCACTTTCGTTCAGCAAGGTAAGTGAGTATTACATCTCTAATTGTTTCATAAAATTAATGAAATGAAGAATAATTTTTTTTAACGAAAATATTGCAGGCACAGAAATAAAAATTAATATAAGCACAAATATTCAAATTCTTATTTATTTATAAAGTACATTAATTTACATTATAATTCATGTCTATAATACATACTATAGAAAATAAAACCATAATTTAAATTGCAAATTTTTTTTATAAAATATACCAAAATGACAACCCAAAGCTTTTTGCTGCTTCCTTCTGGGTACCCTTCTTTCTCTGACAATTCTAATTTCTACGGCTACCTTTCTAACCTGCGCGGGTGGTTTCCTTTTGCGTTAAGCTACTAGCTTAGTGGTGCTTCAATGATAAAAATTTTACATACATATATATTTTCTCACATATTAATTAACCATTTAATAAATAAGACATAAAATAAAGAATTATATAAAATCAATAAATTTCAGCAAATACTCAATATTTAACAACTTGAATTCATATAACATTTATAAAAATCACATACTTCGATATTATTATTATTATTATTATTATTATTATTATTATTATTATTATTATTATTATTATTATTATTATTATTATTATTTTCTTGTGCCCATAACACCTAAAACGGAACTAACTAATAGGAATAACGGGTTTGTCATTTCCGGCTTTCATAATATTGTGTCGGCGCTTCATCATAATGTCATTGCCAGCTTTTATAATATTGCCATTATCGACTTAATAATTTTGCGCCGAGCGTATTTATCAATTTGCCATTATCGGCTTTCATATTTGGCATCAAGTGTCTAAAATCCCCTGATTGGCATGTCAAATTATTCTCTATTCTAGTTCTAGCCTAGGTATCTTTGGGCTTAATTATTTTTATTTTAATTACCAATATTTCAAAAATGTCAATATTATTCAACTATCATAATCATGCTTATTTATTTTTTTTTCTATATTCCCATTATTATTGCACTAAAATCTCGCACATAAATAATTTTTTAGACATTCATAACTACCATTAAAATAATTATTCACATTAATTATTATATATAATTATCAGAACACATGCACAAATCCAATATTTCATGTTTTTACCTGTAGCAGATTTCGGACCTACTTTTGGGCGTCATTTTTAGCCCATTTATAATTCAAATTTAGAGTTTTGGACTTCTAAAAATTTGTAGATTATTGTCTTAGCATTCAGATGCATCAAAATTCACTTAAATCCCATTTTTCTATCAAAACTTATGTTTAATTTAATACTGCATCATCACAAATATTCCTGTCCAAAATTTTCTGCACAAATTCTAGGTTTGAACTTCATTCATTTTTCTGGGCAAATATATACATAATTAGATGTTATGGTCTGAATACAAATTAAAGCCCTATGTCTTAGCTTTCATTTCCAACAAAGAACATACAAAGGAGTTCCATAACTCAAATTATCATCAAAATAATGAGGACTGTTCCTGAAATTATGTACCCGAGCCATCAATTGGCATCAATCCATATTTCAACCACATTCATCATTTGCATTCATTTTGATACTAAAATTTCCATAATTATAACTACATTCATATGTCTCAATTATTTCACACCATTTGATTCCATTGCCATATAAAATATCAAAAGGCATAACAAGTCACATAACATCTCAAAAACACAAACATAACCAACCTTAATGGGAGTGGAGATGGACGACCAAAGGTGAGGAGAAAAGAAGATGAAGAGAAAGTCATGGAGGAATATGGAATTTCCTTCATCTTTTTGACTTTTATACTTTGATTAGGGAGTGGGTCCCACTAATTAAATTTAATCCTAATTCTTATTGGTTCATTAAGTTAATTAATCTGGATTTACAATTAAACTTTGAGCAATTGCATATTTGCCACATCTTCCTCCATGTTCACACTTTTTTCCCCACACAATCTCCATAAATACCGATTTTGTCCCTAGAAAATTTTATTTTTTTATAATTCTACTCCTAATCTTTTTAATTCCCAAATAATAATACCCTAATTATTTTCCCTTACTATTAGTCATTTTTTTATGTGTTCAAATTTAGACTCCGATTGAACCTGTGCGCCTCACTATGGTCACGCGCCATCGGGGCCTAAATTACTAGATGTTACAATTCTCTCCCCCTTAAGAAAATTTTGTCCTCGAAATTTACCTAATTAGGTGGAGCCGAATAGCTTAGGATACTAGCTCTCATCATTTCTTCACTCTCCCAGGTGGCTTCTTCTATTGCATGATTGTGCCATAGGACCTTTGCCAGTGGTACCTTTTTGTTTCGTAGTTCTTTGACTTCTCGAGCTATGATTTTCACTAGCTCTTCAATATATGTCAAGTCTAGTTGTACCTCTGTTGATTACATAGGTATTACATGTGTTGGATCTGATCTGTATCTCTTTAACATTGTGACATGAAACACATTGTGAAACTTATCTAATTCTGGTGGTAAGGCCAACCTGTAAGCCATTGGACCCACAGGTTCAAGTATTTCGTATGGTCCAATAAATCTAGGACTCGGCTTCCCCTTTTTACCAAAACGAAGTACTTTCTTCCAAGGTGAAACTTTCAAAAATACCTTGTCTCCGACGACATATTCAATTTCTTTTCTCTTCAAATCGGTATAGGATTTTTGTTGATCAGTTGCAACTTTTAACTAATCTTGGATTAATTTCACCTTCTCCTCTGTCTGCTGCACTAATTCTGGCCCCATTAACTTCTTTTCACCAAGTTCTGTCCAACATAGCGATGTCCTACATCTTCTTCCATGCAAAGCTTCATATGGTGTCATGCCGAGACTAGTTTGATAACTATTGTTATATGCAAATTCCATCAATGATAGGTACTTATCCCAGCTACCCTCAAAGCCAATTAAACAAATTTTAAGCATATCTTCCAGTAATGGAATAACTCATTCAGATTGCCTATCTGTTCATGGTGAAATGTTGTACTAAAAGTAAGTCGGGTCCCTAATGCTTGCTGTAGACTTTTCCAAAATTTTGATGTGAACCGTGAATCTCCATAAGAAATAATAGATACTGGTACCCCATGCAGTCGAATTATCTCATTGACATATAATATAATTCTGCTAACTGGCTCAACAAATAATCCATCCGAACTGGCAGAAAGTGAGCCGATTTGGTAAGCCTATCAACAATTACCCATACCGCATCATGTTTCTTTTGTGTCAAAGGCAAACTAGATAAAAAATCCATCGTAATCTTTTCCCACTTCCATTATGGAATTGCAATAGGTTGCAACAATCCAAATGGTATCTGGTGCTCTGCTTTCACTTGTTGGCATGTCAAGCATTTTGTAGTGTATTCCACGATATCTTTCTTCATTCTTGACCACCAATAATGAGTCTTCAGGTTCTGATACATTTTATTGCACCCTGGATGCATAGAATAAGTTGTATTATGTGCCTCTTTTAGAATTACTTGCTTTAATCCGCTATCATTTGGCAGGCACAATCTTCCTCTGTAACTTATGCTTCCATCATCTTCAACCTTAAATTCAGGTCTCTCCCCCTTTTTTACTGCCTCAGCAATTATCATTAATTTCGGATCTTGATTCTGAGCTTCTCTCACTTGTTGCCTTAAAGTAGGTTGGACCCGTAACACTGCCAAAATAAATTATGAGTCTAATTTATAATTTACTATTAATTTATGTATATTATATTATAATTGAGGAAATATTTAAACTATACCTGCCAGTGTTTTTCTACTTAAGGCATCCGCTACTACATTGGCTTTGCCTGGCTGATAATCAATAATACAATTATAATCCTTGATTAACTCCAACTAGTGTCTTTGCCTTAAGTTCAACTCCTTTTGTGTGGGAAAATATTTGAGGCTCTTATGATCTGTGTATATGTAGCACCGTTCGCCATACAAATAATGCTGTCATATTTTTAAAGCAAACACTATTGCTGCCAACTCCAAATCATGTGTAGGGTAATTTAGTTTATGAGGCTTCAATTGCCTAGATGCATACGCAACTACTTTACCCTCTTGCATTAATACGCAACCTAGCCCATTATGCGATACATCACTGTATATCACAAAATCTTTCCCCGGCGTAGGTTGGGTCAAAATAGGTGCTTCGGTTAGCATGACTTTTAGTTTCTCAAAACTTGCCTGACACCGATCTGTCCACTCAAACTTAGTTCTTTTCTGAGCAACTTAGTAATTGGTGCAGCTATGCTTGAAAATCCCTTCACAAATCTTCTATAGTAGCCAACTAATCCAATGAAACTCCAGACTTCTATTACATTGCGTGGCGACTTCCAACTTAGAATTGCTTCTATTTTGTTAGGATCAACACGAATTCCTTCAACTGAAATAACATGCCCTAACAATCCCACTTCTTCCAACTAGAACTCACATTTTGACATCTTTGCATACAATTGATTTTCCCTCAAAGTATGCAGTACTATTTTGAGATGTGTGTCATGTTCTCCTTTGTCCCTCAAATACACCAGGATATAATCTATAAAAACTACAATAAACTAATCAAGGTAAGGCATAAAAATCATGTTCATCATATCCATAAAGGTTGCTGGTGCATTCGT
This sequence comes from Triadica sebifera, assembly GCA_023653625.1. Taxonomy (NCBI): domain Eukaryota; kingdom Viridiplantae; phylum Streptophyta; class Magnoliopsida; order Malpighiales; family Euphorbiaceae; genus Triadica; species Triadica sebifera. The sequence continues at coordinate 12,080,449 of CM042904.1, forward strand.
TAAGCCAAATGGCATAACCAGGAATTCATAGTGGCCATATCGAGTCCTGAAGGCTATTTTAAACACATCTGATTATTTGATTTTTAGTTGGTGATACCCGGATCTGAGATCAATCTTAGAGAATACTCCTTCTCCTTTCAATTGATCAAACAAATCATCAATTCTAGGTAGTTGGTATTTATTTTTAATTGTCACCTTGTTTAATTGTCGGTAATCAATACATAATCGTAGGGTGCCATCCTTCTTTTTCACAAATAACACCAGAGCACCCCATGGTGACACACTAGGTCTTATGAACCCATTGTCTAGCAATTCCTGCAATTGAACCTTCAGCTCTCTCAATTCTGCAGGTGCCATTCTATAAGGAGTAATTGATATCGGGGTTGTTCCAGGAATTACATCAATAGCAAACTCTATCTCCCTATCTGGTGGTAACCCCGACAAATCTTCAAGAAACACATCTAGGAACTCACACACTGTGGGGATGTCCTTGAGTTACGGGCTCCCCTTCCTGGTATTTATCACATGGGCCAAATATGCCTCATATCCTTTCCTAATGTATTTATGAGCTTTTAATGTAGAAATAACACTGGTCAAACATGTTTGACCTTCACCTTGAATGATAGTGTCATCCTGCCCGGGAATTTTAAGTATGCCTTTTCTAGATCGGCAGTGGACTATAGCTCCATGCTTTGTCAACCAATCCATACCCAGAATAGCATCGAATTCATGAAAAGGTAATTCTATTAAGTTTGTTGGAAATTCTCTACCTTGAATTATTATTGAACTGTTTCTACAGATCAGATTCACTTTCACACTATGTCCCAGTTGTGCGTATGTATGAATGCATGGAACCAGGATTTATCAATGCATGTAAATCAAAATCAAATAAAGATAATTTACCAACTATGACATCTAGTGCATCCTGGTCCTCACGGGCTCTCGTCACATATGCTTGAGTTGGCACTTTACTACCTCCAAGTCTATTAACTGTCTTTGATACCCCCTGACTCTGTCCGATACGACCACCTCTAAACTGGCCTCGACCTCTACCATGGCTTTCATAGTCTATGCTAGTGCCATATTGCCTGTACTAAGTCTGGGACAATCTCTCTTCATATGGTTAGTAGCTCCACATCTCAAACATGCCCCAATTAATCACCAACCCTCTCCTGTATGAGATTTACCACAATGTTGACACATGGTATGCGTGGTATGCGTTGGCTTTGTGATTTCTTACTATGAGTTTCTTGGTACTATAGAGCTTGTTTGATGATCACTCTCACTGAGCCATAACTCATCAATTTGTATCATTTTTCTGGTAAAGGAAAGTGATAGCTTATTTTGACTGGCATATAGAAGACATGGAACACAGGATACTGGCTGAGCCTCACCACTCTCTTTCCTTGCATTCCATACAAACATGGAATCATGTCATCTACATTTTGAATTTACGTGAATATACATCTATATTTATTCAGAGTTGTACAATGATGTTTAAATGGATGCAATTAGTAAACCTTATACGGAAAGTGTAGGTCCTAATATATGTGAGATATGTCGATTTGCTGATTTATTGAATGATGATATGGATGTGATGATAGAAAAACAAATTTACTGTAAATGTTAACAAGTTCATTTAACTTACCTGTATGCCATGTGTGCTTACTAGACACAGGGATAGGTTATACTGAAATGAATAAGGTATGAAGTTACATAGATCTCCTCATGCTCCTATCCAATGTCATCTACTGGGCTGATAAAACTCTCTCAATTGTTTGAGCATGTGTTATAATGCCAGGGAGGTCCATGAGCCATAAAGCTAAAACCTACAATTTGATGGAATCTCTCAACCCATCCTCGAACCATATGTATGTCAACTTCACTTGTCAAAATACAACATGTTTTCTTACTTCAAATTTAGGAAATCCTTCTTCTTGTCATCAAAGTAAATATGAGGCACATACTTCTTCTTAAACTACTCCAAGAAATACTCCCAAGTAGGTGTCTTTAATGTTTAAGGATTATGCAGTACAATCTGCCACTAATCATACGCATTCTCTTAAAGTAAAGACACCTTATATTCATACTTCTGTTGTGGCTTATAAGGAATCTATAGAAATACCCTCTCAACTCTCTCCAACCAAAACTTGGATGTTGAAGGGTCATCATCCCTTCTCCTATAAAGTCTGTGAACTCAAGCTACCAAAGCCTCTCATACTATAAGGTAGGGGGAGCTGGCCGTGTTGTCCTCTATAATAACTTCTATACATTTCTCAGTAACTTTGTTTATCTAGCACCAACACTCAATTATCCATATGTTGATATGGCACTAGATCCATCAGCATCAAATCGGTGTGTAGGTCATGATGACACTTCGACATTAAGTGGCTCATTTCTCTTAGCTTGTTCCATAATAATTTGTTGCAATCTGCAATCCATACCCACTAAGAAGATAAAAAAATAATGGTCCTAATCATTAAGCAACAACCTATATATGCAAATCCATAAACACACGTGTTATACAATGCTATTTTTTTCAAGATCCCTTTTTAAAAGCCAAAACTGCTTAAAATCTGGCAAGAGGATGCTACAAAACTTCCTCTCTTAAAACCTAATTATGCAATATAGAAATGTGTGGAAATGTTTTTTCCCAAGCAAAACTTTCTAAAATTAGCATAAAGTATTAATGGAATATTTTAATTTAATATACAAAAGGGTTGTAATTTTTAAAATAATCTCTTTAAATCTAAGTACAAAATCCATGATTCTATAGACATACATATGCAAAGCATAAATCAAAAGTACAAACCCACAGTGGGTTATTGGATGCTTTACTAGATTCGGATTCCAGTAGCTTTAACCTTTATCTATAAACTAAACTCTACATTCGGCAACAACTTCTAACATTGTGCGAAAGAAACAAAAATCTCCCACACTAAGCACCAATGCTTTATAGTGATGCAAATAGGCAATAAACTATAAAATATAACTTAAACACACTATATTAACCGTGACATTTTCTACAATCACTAATTACATTCACATACATTTGATCTTATGTTGTTTATGCTCATTATCACATTTACTCTTTTTTTTCTTTCACTTATTCTTTATGTTAATATTACTCACCTTTTGTTTTCTTTTTATATACCCAGAATGTTGTGACTAGACATAAGAGAGACAAAAGGGGTATAACGAGCACTTGGCCTTTATAAAATGGATGTTATATGACATGGAACATTGAATGTCCAAAATAACGGGCATTAATTGCCTATGAGCATAAAACGTATGTGTAATGGCCCAAATATTAGGTTAGTCGTAAATTGTAGTTTCCGAAATTGATGAGCATATCGGTAGTGAAAAATATTTTATTTGATTATCAGAAAATATAGATTATGACTAGTTCAGAGCTAAAAATTTGGAGCGAAAATGAGGTTAAATAAGTCTTCAAAAGTCAAACCTAAGAAAAAACAGAATCCAGTTTAATTAATAAAATAGTTGACCATACATTGACCAGGCTATAAGAAATAGTAAACGACATCTAAAAACTTATTTCAAGACATGGATAGACTTTAAATAATGTTGAGCATTATTTGACATTGAAAAAAGAATTTTACGGTAACACCAAAAATTGATTAATTAGTCCAGTTTGAGTTAATTGGATAGGAAACAAACTCTGATTGAGTTAAAAAAACATTTGTGTAGACATATAAAAATATTTATGAATTATGGAATCAAATTTAGATGAAATTGAGCTTGGAAAGTGAGAAAAATAATTTAAAGTGTTTAATTGGGCCTAAATGGGTTGGACTTTGTTTGGGCCCAAGCCCACCCATTTAAGCCACTATAAATAGGCTTAAAAATCAGAAATCTCTAAATAGAATTTTGCTTCATCTTCTTCCTCCTCTCCTCCCTCTTGGTCGAACCATGTTCATCCTTTTTCTCCTCTAAATTTCTTTAATTTTCTCCAATTTTACATCAAAATCAAACACCCCAATATAATTTCAGCCTCTCTAGTAGCTAGTGGAAGTCTCTAACCTTCATTTGGAGGGCTAGAGTGTAACACCCCCTCATCCCAGTAGCTCATGCCTAGATGAGGGTGTGCTACACTGACTTCATCAGTTAAAATATTATTTTCAAAATTTGTATGCATGAAAATCATATCTATATTTTTTTCATTTACTATTTATTTACTTTGCATTATAAAAGAAATATAACATAAAAGTTAAACTACCTTTTTATATAGTAACATGTTTTTTTACAAAACATATTGTTTATTTTACAAATACTACAAAATGAAATTTACAAGATAATATACAAAAGTTGTGTAACCCACGATGTGTGCAACAGGCTGTTTTACTGGATTAGGTCACCACTGGCTTTGTCTACTATCTTCTATTTATTCTTTACTAAATCTGCGTGAGAAAACTCCCACGCTAAGCTCTTGGCTTAGTGGTGCATATAGATAAGGCAATAAACTATTTTATGCAATCATGCATTATCATATACCAACTCATGCTTAATCATATTCTCATGGAAATATACATATCATGGTATTCTAGAATGTATAGACATCAAATTATATTATTTTATCTCATACTTATTTATTTTATTACCATCTTATTGTATAACACTAAATCTTCTTTTTATCCATGCCACAATTCATAATTCCATTTTTACTATCCATGTCACAATTCATAATTCCAGTTTTATTTTCAATAATTCTTTTATGTTCCATAACTTCTTTATTTATGTTTTCATTTATGCCCAGGACACCTATAAACCACTGAATAGGATAACGAAGTTTCCATCCAGGCACTTAGGAGTGCCACCCGGGCAATATGATGTGCACATATAAGTGTGAAACCCGATGTAGATAACCGTGCCAAATTTGGCGTAGATAATAATGCCATACCCGGCATAAATAACAATGCCAAACCCGGCACAGATAACATTGTCAAATCCGGCATAGATAATCATACCATTAATGGATTTAATCATTTTCATCATACTCCCCCCTATTTGGCATGCCAAACTATCCTAAGTTGGTTCTAGTTAGGTGTTCCAGGGCTTATACAATCTCATTAAAATTCATAGCAATTAATTTCACACTTTTTATGCATGTAATATCTCAAAATAATCACATAATCACTCAATTAAAATAATATTTATATAATATAATAAAGTTCTCATTATTTTACTCATTTCATTCCTCAATTCACATGTTGCCCTATCATTGGCAGATTTTGTTCTCTGTTTTGGAACTTAATTTTGGTCTTCTTCCGTTATGCATTTAGTTACATGATCTTCAAAAAAATTTTAGATATGGATCTTAGATTTAATATTCAATTTGAATCACTTAATTCTGAGTTCTTCATCAAAATATATGATAATATTAAAATTAACTGGTCATTGATAATTCTGCCTATAATTTTCTGGACAGATTCTAAGTCTAAATATTATGAATTGTTTTGGACAATTACAGACATATTTAGATATTATGGTCTAAAAAAAATTGTATCCCTATGTCTTAGCTTTCAAACCGATCAAATAACACACAAATCCAAGCTCCAGAACTCAATTTATAACAGTTTAAGTACGTATTGCTCATTACTAACAATTCTGCCCAGAATTTCTGGACAGATACTATGTCCGAATTTTATGAATTGTTCTGGACAATTACAGACATATTCAGGATTTGTGGTCTAAATGAAAGTTATAGACCTATGTCTTATCTTTCAAACCCAACAAACAACTTGGAAAACCGAGTTCCAGAAATTAAGTTATAACAGTTTAAGTGAACACTGCTCATCAATTTCCAGCACAAAATACATACATGAACTATCTTCAATTTTTATCAAAATAAATCCTAAGTCTAGGAAACATCCATCCCCAAGATTTTTCATCACAAATAATATTAATTCAAAATCATAAACATGCCAAATAATTAATTAATTAAAAAAATTAAAATAGGCTATTGTCTTAGGTTATGCATAAACCTCTTTTTTCCTCTCTTTTTCTTTCTCTTTACTTCTCTTTCTCCTTTCCTTTGCTCCTTTGAGCTAAATCCTTGTCACTTTAAGTTCCTAAATTTCATAAACAAATTATTAAAACTTCATAAACCCTAATTTTTCTCTTTTTCCTTACTCTCCTAAGCTTCCTTAGGCATGAAAATGGAATTTCCCATGCCTTTCTCTCTCTTTTTCTCACTTTCTCTTCTTAGAACAAGGTTTGGTTATGGCTGTCCAAGGGAAAAATGTGGCTGGTGTGGAGAACATAATTTGTCTCAATGAAAAATGGATAAGGAAGAGGAAGAAACAATCAAGAAGATGAAAAAAGTCATCAAGATGAGGGGACACCTAAGCTCAATCTAGAAGTTTATATTAATGCTAAATGCATGTATGTTACTTGGCTTCTTAAAATTTTCCACTTGGTGTGGCTGGCCTCCACATGCAATTTATGTCTCAATTCATGCATGTCGATTGTCCACTTAATGTATGCCACTTGGTGTGGCCAGCCCTGTCCCATGTGTTTAGTGTCCTAATCATGCATTTAATTAATGGTTATTCCATAAATCCTCAAATTTTCGGTAAAATTGCAAATTGACCCATAAAATTTGCAAAATTTGCAATTTAATCCTTTACTAAAATTTAACTGCTTAAAATATTTTGAACACTTTATTAGATATTTTCCATACTTAATTGCCATTATTTTCATTATTTTTTGATAAAAATCCAATTTTAGACTTTGGGTCAAACTGACGAGTCAATTTAACAACTCGCATGACTTAGGTCTAAATTAGTAGATATGACATAGAGTGGATGAAAAACAAATGAGATAAATTAAGATACAAATTTGAGGTAAGTGAAATTAAGAGTTTTAAATTAGTTTAATGGTTCAAATAGACAGTTTAAGGTATGTGGATGATAATTATGAAGTTAGATTGAGTAAGAAAATAAAAATAATGGTGAAGGTGCCTCCAAGGAAAAAGCTAAGGAAAAGGAAGCCTAGGAAGGCGAAAGGAAGCAGATAAGGTTAGTGATTTTAAAATCTACCTATTTCCATTGTTAAAGCATGAATTAGGGATTTTGTGTGTTTTGCATGTAATTGATAATAAAATCTTAAAACATGATTTAGGAATTATAAAAAGTGGATTAGAATGGTTAAATTCAAATAAAAAATTATTTAGTGGAACTTGGAAAATATGACCATATTGTGGGAAAATTGCATATTAAGGCATAATTACATTTTAGTGTAATATTATGATACATATGGAATAATGAATGCATAAATTACTGAAATGAATATTTAGAAGGTGAAAGAAAAATTTTAATGATGAAAATTTAATGTGGGCCGAAATATGAAGAAGAAGAAATTATTATTTTCCTTGCTAATTAAATGAAAATTAAGTCATAAAATGTAAGAAAACATGATATTGAGTTTATAGAAATTTATTGAAAATTTTTAAAATATATACTGAGTATTTTTCTAATTAATGATTATTTTGTGCATGAAATGAAATATAATGAATAAAGTGTGTTTAAGAGCTTCATGATTTAATTGGGTATTAATGATGAAATATTGAGATATTAGAATGGAAAGTGTGAAAATAGATTATTGTTATGGATGAATAAAATATTAGGTAATTAATATTGCAAAAATAATGGAGTTTATGAATTTAATGGAAATTGAATTAAATGAATAAGATATTACTCTTAATTATTTTTTTAATGGTTAAATTTAGCCTAGAATATAATTAGGTAGTCATATGGACACCATTACTACGGTGCGGGTCATGCAACTCGCTTATGTAGGCCAATAACGGTCTATTTCAGTGATAGTGATTCAGTGATCAGTGTATAGTGCAGTTCGGAGTCACTCTTCAGTGTAGTGGACTTTTGGGGTACTCGTCACATATATCTAGTCCGAAGATTTTCTATTAGATTGAAATTAGGGGAAATGTGAATAAAAGTAGTAAGGATGATAAATATGATAAAAATAATATATGTGACAAATATGATAAATATGATAAAAGTGATAAAAAAGATATAATAATAATAATGATAAAAGTGATAAATATGACAAAAAAATTGAAAAATGAAATATAAGTGGAATAAAAAAGTTAAATTATGTAGTTAAAAAGAAAATAAATGAATATATATATATATATATATAGTTAGTGGCAAAAATGTAAATAAATGGAAAGAAGTGACATGATTATAAATAAATAAAAATTTAGGAACCAAAATGAAATTTGTAGCTAATTAAATAAAAAATTGAAAAAAAAAACTTTAAGATTAATTGAGAAAAATTGTTAAATTTAATAAAGATATTAAATAGTGAATTAAGGGTAAATAATATTAAAGTATTGATAAAAAGAATAATAAATATATTAAAATGAAAATTTGAATAGCGGAAAAAGGCACAGGAGTAAGCGTACAAATTTTGGGAGCAGACAAAAGGATAAGATATAAAGTAGTATATTAAAAATGACATGTATGTATATGTATGTATACAGGTTTGTAAGAATGAAATTATGTATATATTCTGATAAAAAATATTCGTGAATTATTATGTGTAAAGAATGAAATGTTGACTTGTGCTTGAATGGAGAATATTTTGCATTATATTTGTATTGCTGTGCCCAAAAATGGATTGTGGATTGTTTTGCCATACAGGTGGGTAGTTAATTTATACCCGTTATGTTGCCAAAAAATTTTAAAAAATACAAAGCATTAATAAAGTTTTAATAATATTATGGTCATTAAATTAAGTTAAGAAAAAAAATTTCAAACATCGGCTATAATCGCATAAGTTTACGTAACGTACGTATAGATTAATTGTTATAAAGATGTCACTGTACGAGATTTATAGATTATCATCCCTAATTGGCATGTCAACCTGTCTTACCGACTTTAGTTGAGGTTAGGCAAATGAATTGGGCTCTTGTTTTTCTTTTACCATCTTATTTCAAGTCCAAATCATATTAACTTTACTCATAATAGATATTTATATGCATATTCATTTATTTTAGAAGCCATTTATACATTTTCATTCCATGAAATTACAATATAAAAATTTGTCGAAGATAGTATTCACGACTATGATGTCATTCTTCACACTCATGACAATACCCATCCTAAGCTTTTTCACAATTGTGAATCATTAGCCCTTGGCCATGAACAATTCTGAAACTAAGTTCATGCCGATGAAGGAATACGTTATAGCCATGAACCAAACTAGGGACAGTTTTACAACTCTCCGTTTGTCCCAATCCGTGAATGAATTTGAAATGAATAATATCATTTCCAAGTAGTGTTCAAGCCCATGAACAAGGCTAGAAAGTCACTTCCCAAATTCAATCTAACACACTCCAAATTACCTCAAACAATAGAAAAACACACCCAAACATGCATCCATAATTCCAGTCCACATTCTATGATATAAACATAATTACTCATAATATTACTCATGAAAAACACAATTATCACAACATTGATTTTTTTTTCACAATTTAATTAAACACTTAGTTATTGAATTCCAACTCAACATCACATGCAAATCAACTTAGCTTATTCTCATGCAAAACTTATCACAAACATATGAAAAATAATAAATTTATAGCTTATTGCCTAGTGAGCATGTACATACCTTTTTTCTATCTCTTTCTTAATAATTCTAATGTTATCTCTCCACTTTCTCTCTCTTCAAACAAAACCCTAGCTTTCTCTCTCTTCACATAATATTAGTTTTGGCTTTTATGTTTATTCCTAATTCAATCTCTTTCATCTTCATACTTATCTAACACCTCACAATATCTTTTCCATCATTAGAACTCTCCAAGAACCTCTCTTTCATTAAAGATCAGAACTTATAAGAATAAGCCTTAATGGAGCTATAAACACACTTACACCAAGAAAAACATGAAAGATGGAAGAAAGGTACTTACTCCCTTTAAACTCCAATAAGCCCAAAGGTAGATTTCTCGCTCCTATTTGAAAGCTTTTATCCTCTCCTTTCTTATTTCTTTGTCCTTCTTTTGGTCTCTATGTGTGTGAATCACTTTTTCCTTGCATTATCTCACTATTTCTTCACTTTCTCTCTCTAAACTCATGGTTGGCTATAGAGGTTATGTATGGAATAGGTAAGGCCTAGCCTATGTGCATAGAATGAGAGTTAAAAATCATGAAATAAGGAAGAAGAAAATGAATAACAAAGGAAAAGTCTAGAAGTTGGGACCACCATTTCACTTAAGGTTAGATTTTTAATCTTTGATTAACATGATAATTAATATGCATTGAGGGATATTTTCCCCCCAAAAATGGTTGGCCACCGTTAAATAAATTATGCCCATTTTTTTTAATTAAGTGGTAAATATTCATTTTAGTCCTCCAATTTTGCCAATTTTAAACTTTTACCTCAAAACTTTCTATTTTTTGCAATTTAGTCCTTTATCATATTCTATCACTTATTCACTCATTAGGTACTTATCATGCACTTCCATAAATTATTTATCATTATTTTACCTCTTTTCCATTAAAAGTTCTAATTTAGACTCTAATCAATTTGACGCGTCGATTCCATAACACACTATTTAAGCCTAAATTAGTGGATATGATAATTTTAAATTATTAGTTCCCTTAAAGGATTTTTCTTAAGAGGAGGACTAAAACTTTGTGTGCAATATTCTTTGAGAATGGCCTAACTTAGATTTGATTTTTCTTATTTTATCTAGTAATACAGTAGATGAGCTTCCCCTATCATATGAAGAGTTGCAGACCTGACCTTGTTCATATCTTATACCCGTAGATTAGTAAAAAATTTCTTACAATGATAAAGCCAAGTCAATGCATTAACAACATCATTATAAGTTAGGAAGTCTAGTTTTGAGTATTAGGGTACCATGCCACCTCCTTTGCTATTACCATTGAACCAGCATTTCCACCTTCATTGCCATGGTTAGTGCAATTGAAAAACTGAATGTCACTAACATCACTTCTTTATCGAGGGTGGAGTGAAGCTAGTTTTCCAATTACTAAGTAAGTTTATGTAATCAATAATCCAATTCAAATTCAATTTGCATTATAAGACCTTCACAAGTCATAACTCTTCTCTAACAATGTGTTCAGCCATGTTGTCTAGCTTTGATATCAAATTATTATGGACCCAAGTTAAAGATAGAGTCATCAATCAATTGACTAGATGAGATGGCTCCAATAACAAGTTATCCTTTGCTTTTATTCTTATTTCTTGATTTGACTATGATTGCTAAATTGTGTAAATCGTTAAAGGAATATGCAAATGTTAGAACTTTTTAGAGAGAGTTTCCTACCTCCTTTATTTTTTGTGGAAAATTTTAACTAATTTTATTGTTAAATTATGCCTCTTCAAATAGAGCTTCACAATCTTATACTATAAATAATGAAAAATAGAAAACTTTATCCTTTTAGAATTAAATTAACTAATTTGTGTAGGAATAACCACTAATTCTGCTTTATTTAAATCACACTAACATAGTAATCCTACTATAAGTAAAATGAGTTAGAGAGGCACTCTAAAGGAAATCACCTTAGACACTTGATTTACTCATTTATTATTAATAAAAGACATTTCATTCTTAGAGTTGAGGTACTCAAGGATATCTTGGATACTAATTCTTTACTTTGATGTTATTCTTTGTTGCCTTAGGGAGATTGCTCATAGGCTGCTGGTATTCGAATGTAATTTGATAACCAATAAGGGATTTACCACTCCTGATAGAAAGAGTGTATACATATGGCCTTTCATCGAGGTCATTACTCGAGAATCTCTAGCCAGAGTGGAAATATCTTGAAGTTAGTCTTCATTGACATATATAATAGAGTATTGAGCCTTAGGGACAATAACTAGCATTACTTTAGTTAGATGTGACGTAGTCACTAATGGGTTTTTAACATGCATCACATATATGGAACAACGAAAAATTAAAATTAATTGAACCTAAAAACCATAGAATGCCATATGAACATTAAAATCAGATCATACCATCAATACATAAAAAGTTGATTACCTTTGTTTGCAACTCTTGATCTTCCATGTTGTGAGCTATTCCTTATTTGTTAGGTTGTAGTAAACCCCAACAATCCAAATCTAAGATTGCCTTTCAGAGTATTCATGCAAAGGAAGAAGAAGAAAACCTCCAAGGAGATGGGGTGACAAAGGTCCAATGTACTATTTATAGAAAATTGTCTTATGAAAGAGAAAAGGGAGAGAGAAAAATAACTCCTATTTTTTTAATGGGGCAGCCATGAAATTGACTCATTAAAAAGAGTATTTACATACTTTCTAATCCATGAAATTTAGATTTGAGCGATTTTTATAACTCTTATAAAAGACCCAATACTCTTTCTTTTTCATTTGGATCTTATCCAAAACCCATTTTACATTTTCTTCATTCCCTTTATGCGTGTGACCTAATAGGTTTTCTAGTCATATTGGCAGCTCAAGTCTCGGAAGGAATCCTAATCCAATTTGGATTCTATCAGTCAAACACTTTTGTCCCATAATGAATTTCTAATCAAGTTCCCTTAACATAACAGATCATAAGTAGTATCTAGCAACACATCATGACCACCCAACTAACCAAAAAGTCAGTGGTTTGATTTTTAACCCTTTCATAGACAATTACCGTGCAATTCATCCTTTCACTAAACTATACCTCATTTGATTCAAAGCATGGACTGTGTGTCAACTCCCACTGCATTGATTACATCACATCTAGTCCAAGTGATATTTAGGTCACCTTGGCCAAGGATTTTCAAGTAATGAGCTCCACAAGAGGCCATAGGTATACTCTCTTTCTATCAGGAGTGGTGAATACTTTATTGACTACTCAACTACCTTCAAATACCTCATGCTATACCCAATCACCACCCTATGAGTGACCTCTTCAAAGGCAATAAGGAATGGAGTCAAAGTATAGGATTCAATATCCAAGATAACCTTGAGCATGTCAAGTCTAAGCATACTTGCACTATTGCTATGATGAGACTATCACTAACATTGAATAGATATCCATGTAACTTTCTCATAGCAGGTCATCCAATGTACTTGCTACTCTTAGCAAGAATCCACATGTTAACTCTAAACATCTCATGCTTTCAGCTTATGAGATCAGCTGCTTGACTTAGTCAATGAGTATAACATGTGTTAGTCTATTCGGATCAACAAAGTCCTGTCTTGGTAATCCTATGACTAGGGATAATTTGGGTATAAACACAATTACACATAATAGAAATCTCATCATCATGATCTCATCATGAATTCCTTCATGTCGTGTTACATTCCAAGGACTTCATTAAACGGTTTAAGATCAATATCAATTCATATGCAATGAATACCATATAATGAAAAATGCCTTTTATTAATAATAAATGAGTACATCAAGTGCCTAAGTTGATTTCTTTTTAGGCACCTCTCTAACAATCTCCCACTTGCAATAAAGCCAATTTCCTTTATACATTATACCATAGGTGAGTACATGACTATCATGTTTCTTTTGGGTAAATGGCTTAGTGAGAGGACCAACTATATTCTGATTAGTGGGAACTCTCTCAATCATTACATCATGTCTACCAATGATTTCCAAAATCAAATGGTAATGTGTGAGTATATGTTTGGACCTTTGATGAAACCGTGGTTCCTTTGCTTGTGCAATGGCTCCATTGTTATCTAAATACAATTGTATTAGATCAACAATGCTAGGAACCACATCTAATTATGTGATGAATTTTTCTTATCCAAACTGCTTCTTTAACTGCCTTAGAAGATGCAATGTACTCTTCTTTGGTTGTGGAATATGCAGCTATCTCTTATTTGGAACTCTTCCAACTGACTGCATCCCCATTTAACATTAAAACATATCCTGATTAGGACTTGGAGTCATGCTTATTAGTTTAGAAGCTGGCATCCATATACCCGTTTGATTTAAGCTCACCATCTCCATAAACCAAGAATGCATCCTTAGTTATTTTCAAGTGCTTAATGATATTCTTGACAATCATCCAATGTCCCTCACCGATATGTGACCGATATCTTCTCATGACACTCAGAGCATATGATACATCAGGTCTAGTACATAACATAGGATACATGATGGATTAAACAGCCGAAGCATATGGAATCCAACTCATGCATGTCTGTTAATCATGTGCCTTTGGACACATGGACTTAGAGAGGGTAATTTAATGAGTCATTGGAATTAATCCTCTCTTGGACTGTTCCATGCTAAATCTCTTTATCATCTTATCTATGTATGTAGATTGCAGAAGACTAAACAACCTTTTATGTCTATCTCTATAGATCATAATCCCCTGTATATATGTTGCTTCTCCAAGGCCTTTCATGGAGAAATTCTTAGAAAGCCAAATTTTGATTGATTGAAGAACTGAGACATCGTTTCCTATAATAAGTATGTCATCTACATGAAATACTAGGAATACAGATGCACTCATACTAACCTTTTTGTATATACCAGGTTCATCCATATTTTGTGAGAAATCAAACTCTTTGATTGTCTCATCTAATTGAATGTTCCAACTCCTGGATGCTTACTTCAATCCATAAATGGATCTTTGCAATTTGCATACCTTTTTTCATCATTTCATGTGAAACCCTCAAGTTGTGTCATGTACACATCCTCAGTCAGATTTCCATTAAGGAAAATTGTTTTCACATCCATTTGCCAAATTTCTTAATCATAATAAGCAGCAATAGTTAGGAGTATCCTGATGGATTTAAGCATAGCAAATAAAGAGAAAGTTTCATCATAGCCAACACCTTGTCTTTGATGATATCCTTTAGCTAGTAGCCTAGCTTTATAGGTAACTATATTACCCTCCATGTTGGTCTTCTTCTTGAAGACCCATTTGCACTCAATGGGTTTAATCCTTTCAGGTGGTTCAACCAAAGTCCATACTTGGTTTTCATACATGGAATCCAACTTTGACTTCATGGCTTTTATCCATGTGTCAGATTCTGAACTATTCAAAATGTCTTTATAGGTAGTAGGCTCATGATCCTCTATGAGCAATACATCATTATGTTTGTTTATGAGAAATCCATACTCAAGAACAATGTGTATCCAACTTGATCTGTGAAGTTCGTGTTTCATAAGGTGTAGTTGTTAATTCATCTCTATGCGTAACAAATTTGTATTTTTTCAGTTGAGATATCTATTTGAGCATCTTAAACTTTATCAAGATCAATCTTGCTCCCATTATCTTCTTTTAGAAGAAATTCTTTCTCGAAGAAGACCACATGCTAAGTGTGGTAGAATTGATATCCAAATGACTCGTTTACATAACCACAAACAGACTCCTATCAGACTTAGCTTCTAGCTTATTTGACATCGTTCTCTTCACATAAGCAAGACAACCCCATACTTTTAAGTGAGAAAGAATAGGTCTTTTGTTAGTCCATATCTCATATTGAGTAAGCTCAACTGACTTAGAAGGGACTTTATTTAGTATATAAATATAAGTCTTTAGTGCATGACCCCAAAAGGACTGAAGCAATTCTGCAAATCTCATCATTGACCTCACCATGTCTAACAAGGTTCAGTTTCTCCTTTCAGCCATACCATTATGTTGTGATGTGTAAGGTGGAATCCATTCAGATAAAATTCCATTATCTCTTAGATAATCTTGAAACTCTTGGCTTAAGTATTTCCCACCTCGATCTGATCTAAGTGCTTTAATACTTTTGCCAAGTTGTTTATCTACTTCATTTCTGAATTTTTTGAAATTTTCAAAATTTTCATATTTGTATCTCATCAGATACAAATACCCATATCATGAATAATCATCAATGAAAGTAATGAAGTAGATAAAACCACCTCTGGAGTGCCACTAGTACAGAATAGAGTTATATGTGTCTATTATTTTGCATTTTATGTGTCTGTCAAATAGTAGGTACTATATAGGAGATGCATAAGATATAAATTTTATGTGTCTGTCATTGTGACAGACGCATATAAACAGTTATACACGTCTGTTGTTTAATAATAGCAGATGCATATAACTTGATTAAACGTGGCAGTCATTTAATAATAGTAGACGCATATAACTTGATTATACGTGTCTGTCGTTTGATAATAGTAGACACATATAATCAGGTTATGCGCGTCTACTAGTTTTAAGGATAGTCACGTATAATTGATTATATACGTCTGCTATTACTAAATGACAAACACCTATTGTCTTTTTTTTCTTAAATTAAAGCTCATATTATACTGCTACGATTCATATATAATCTGCTTCAAAATTCATAATAATTCTGCTTCAATAAGCCACAATAGGCATCCAACATTTAAGTCACAAATACTCAATAATCAAGAATTCACATGACAACACAAATTAAAAAAATTAAATAAATCAAAGCAATACCTCATCATGCCTAAAACAATTCACATGAAAATAATTAATCCACAAGTTCTTCAAAATTCTTTAATTTAAAATTGTATTTCTCATTAATATGAAATATTTTACAAAAGTAAATAAAAAGATTACATACACTGTCTCATAAAGTAATTTGACCACATATGTCAAATTTCATCTATTTGATCTTGACTATATGATCCATTTTCAAAAGCCTACAAGAAAATCAAACAAATAATAGAAAATATGTTAGAAATGAATAAATTAATAGCTAGTTATGTATCATACTTGTAATATAAACTGACTAGTATTTAAAAGAACATACCTTAAGCAATGTTGTATCACTGTTATGATATACGACAATTTTGTACATATACCTCATGATGTAATTGTAACATCCTCAACCTTCCCCACATGCATTTCATTTGAACATATGCATCTTGCATATAATTAAATTGAACACATGCATTTCATATGTATTTTTTTAGGAACAAGTCCATGAAACACACTAGCTACGTGTCCTAGTACATTGCAATTGTATCAAGTCATACATGTGTATTTATAATCTAAATGAGGATAAAAAGTATTAAAAATAAATGAAATAAGGTGACCAAATTAAAGTATGCAAAATGACTAGATTAAGATTAAATTGGATATTGTGTTGAATTGTGTAATAATAATAAGAATAATTAGAAAAAAATAAAATAAAAAAATAAAAAATAAAAAAAAAAGTCAGAAGAAGAAAAAAGAAAAAAAAAAGAAAAAAAAGGGAAGTGGACGGGTGAAACAAATGAAATGATGGTGCCTTTTAACTTATTAGGTAGCCACCATATTCATTTCCTTCCTCACATTCTTCTTCTTCTTTGCTTCATTTCTTCAACCTATTTTCTCTCAAGTTCTAGCCACCATTTCTTCCCTCTTTTACTCCAAATATTTCAGCAACAAAATTAGCCAACAGTGATTATAGGTGAGTAAACATTTATTTTTGAGTTAAGCTTGATTTTGGTGTTTAGGGTTCATTAATAGGAAGTTTTGTGTTCCATAGTTTTGATGATCTTAGAGATCGAATCCGAAAAAGCTTAAAATGCAAAAGTTGTTCTTTTATGTCTTAGATATATGGATATGTAAATATATTTGCAAGATGTGGTGTATAGAATGAGATATCCTCTTCGTACTGAAACTAGTCCGGATGTGAATCCTAAGTATGTTAGCTACTGTGTTTGTTAGTTTTGGATATGTTAAAGCCAATATTTGAAGTACCTCAAAACATAAAAGTTGTATATATATTGTTATGTATCTGTATACCTAATTTCAGGTTATAATATCTTATGGCTTTTGAGTTATGATGAATGAAACCATGACTGTTCCATGGTTTGAACTGCCTGCTTAGTGCCCTGGGCAGATCTAGTAAACTATTTGGATAATTTGAGCTCGTTAGAGATAGATTCTGTAAATTATCAAAACATAAAAGTTATAGGTATATGTCTTAGATAAAGTTCGGTACTAATTTCAGCTTGATATATTATTTATAGACTAATTAATGGTCTTTGGAATTTATACTGGTCCGGAAGCCAATTCTATTCTGGACTAGTGAAATGTTTGTTATAATTTGAAGACCTTAGAGACATAATTGATAAAAGGTGTAAATATAAAAAATTTACCATATGAACCCATATAAATTTCTGTAAATTTTCATTAAAATATGACTTATATATTATAAGTTAGGATGAACTAAAGTGAGTACCCTGAAACTGCATAAAGGTAGAAAATATAACACATTTAGAAATTACACAAAAATTGGTAAAATGGTCCAATCGGTCTGAAATTTTAATATGTTATACAATTATATGTAATTTTTAATTAGGAATAAGAATCAAATTAATTGGTCAAGTATAGAAAAAGTTATAGGCTAAACAGTCCCATAATGTCACACTGCCTCATATGAAAAATCTTAACTATTGATATGAACAATGCATATTAATTTGTTTAAGCCACATTAAGTCTCCCTAATCATAAGTTAATTGATTATATTTTCATATGAGGCTCGCAACATATTGGAGACCCATAAGAAGCGGTTAGACAATAAGTTAGGGGTCGGAATCAAAGGAGAAAGGTAAGTCTAATTATCAATTGAATTCTTTAGTGGAAATGAATGTTGCTTGCTATGTGATTCATATGATTGTCATGATTGGTCCTTGATAATATGATGATGGATAATTTGTGACATTGTGGTACATACAAATGGTATACTTGTGATATATTTGAGGTATATGTTTGACATATGTGATATCTATACAAAGTATATGTATAGTATATGCGAGGTATATGCGTGGCATATGAGGCATATATGCGGTATATGTATGTTATATGTGATAAGATGCAATGGTTCATGAATGCCTAAGTACAAGTGCATATGCATATGGACTAAAAAGGCATTGTGACTAGTTAATCGATATTTTAAAGCAAAAGAAAAGGCCTATGGCCCAACAAATGTGCAAATGAAACAAATGATCAAGCTAACTAGCAAATGCAAATGTTCACATGGAAACCCCGGAAAATGTTTGTTTAACTTAGTCACAACAAAATGAAATAAGCAAAGCATTTGCATACATAAAGAGTAATGATTATATGTTTCAACTTTATTGATATTTATATGATTCGGATGAATGGAATGGAATACATGGTATGTGTTGGATTTGTGATTTATTACTATGTGTTGTTTGGTACTTTAGAGCTCATTGGATAATTATTCTCACTGAGCCGCAACTCATCAATTTGCATCATTTTTCAGGTAAAGAAAAGTGATAGCTCATTTTGAGTAGCGTATAGAACACATGGAACACAGGTCACTGGCCGAGCCTCGTCACTCTTTCTCCTTGCATTCCACACAAGCATGAAAATATGTCATCTACGTTTTGTGTTTACGTGCTTGAATATGTATAGTCATTTTGGAATGAGTTTAAAATTGTATAAATGAAAGCAACTCGAAAATACTTATGTGTAAAGTTTATGTTTTGATATATGTGATATATATTATGTTGTGGTGAAAACCTCAGTGTTAACTTAGACTTGCAAGTCATTGAATGAAATTACAGGATATGAGAATTGCAAGTCATTGAATGAAATTACATGATAGGAGACTTGCAAAGTCATTGAATAATATTACATGATATAAAAAAAAATTACTATCACTATTAACAGGATATTTTGTTTTTCCAGCATGCTATATGTGATTATTTGATACAGAGATAGGTTATATTTAAATTCATAGGATGTGATGTTACAGTAATATCCACATTCAACACCTCCTTGTTGTTGAGGGCATTTAAAATAGAAAAAACAGCAACTAGTAATTCAGAATATAAAATTCTCACCAAAGTGTCATTCCATTTTAACCTGGCACCTTTACTTTTTCCACCGTCTATAGCATAAGTTCTATAGGCTCTGAAAATTAAGTGTATATCAAAATCGGCATTAATATTGAAAATGCTACAAACATTGTAGAAACTATTAGCTAGTAGTATTATAACTTACAGGTTAATATGAGGTTTCAGACTTATATCGCGGCTGCTACGAGCTAGAGGATCCATGAAAAATGCCTCACTCCATCACAGCAAAATACAATCAACATCCAATGTTTACTAGAGATGTACAAATATGTTGAAGTTAGTAAAAATGTTGAGAATAAAAATTATGCAAACATGAATGTAAATATTTCTTACTTCTGGAAGTATGGTAGTAGAATGAAATGTTTATCTCTTTGTTCCTTCAAAGCTTATATAATATATCTTTCTACTAAGTTAGTCTCTGTAAACATCAAACGAAGCATTGTTGGGCAAAGAAATCCGATTGACGATATAAAGAATGTATCGCACAAGTTATGAAGGTACCTGGATGCATGAATCACAATACATACATAAGTATTATTTTTGTATATTTTAAATCAATCTTATAATATTTGTAATAAATAGTATAATCTTACATCATAAATATACGAATGATCGAGACATCAAGCCATTCCATGAGGAAGAGTTGAGCGATGTCTTCCATACCAACATGAATAATTAGATTATCTACTGGATACTTAAACATTGTAATGTCTGTAGGAAATTCAAAAATATACCCAGTAGGCAATTTAACAACCATCTCATGCATCAACATCATGTCACCACTCAAAGTTGCCAAAATTTTCTCATTAACTAAAGGCCCATGTTGCTTTGTAGCTGATTCTTTCGATAAACTACTATCTTGTTTATTCTTTGGAGCCTTCTTTAATGGGTTGGATTTAAGTTCCTATCTATTAATAATAAATTATGATATATTATGATTTATGAAATGGGATAATCTATATTTTATTGTTTTATAAGTTTAGGAATTATTAGCTCTCCAAGAACCATGAGATGTTGTGGCCATTGAACAAAGCTACCTTATGCTTTCCCAACTGTAGTTAAGTATTTAGTAGGCACAGGAAGTTCGGCTTCATGATAGCTAGATAATACTTCATCTACAGATACCTTGACGTGATTGGGCATGATAGGTCGATTGTGCACCATAGCATCAATAAGGGATGGATAAACCATCCCCCTTGCCACAATCACCTGCTTACCTTCATTAATGGTAGCAAGTCTGCATGATGTAGGTGTCTGTAAAAACACAAAAAATCAATATTAGCTTGATTAAAGTGGAAGTGGAAGTAATGAAATTCAAAATTTTTACCTGTAATTCTGATATTGGATATGGTGGGTCCACAGAGTGACAACTACTAGGAGTTGGGCGAGCAAATGAAGGACCCATCTCCACCTCCATATCACGGCCAATTTGAGATGACTTCCTAGTTCTCTCCTCATCATACTCTCAAGATATGCAATATGTGCCGAGAATTTAGCAAATAATCTGGCCTCTATTTTAGTCTCAAGCTCTTCTATAACTTCAGGTGAGACGGATGTTGCTAGTTTCCTTTTTCCAGGATTACCATAAAAAATTTTGATGGTCACAGCACTTCCAACACCTCTCACATAGCCAGAATGTTCGGGCTTTTCAAGTGCACATGAAAAATATGTCATCATGCCTCTCTGGTACCCAGCTACCTTGGGCGACTTCTCCCCATAATATCTCTTATTCACCAGATAAACAATATGTTATAAGCAATCATAGATAAAAAAAAAAGATACCTTGATATCATTGTTTGTTTAGCAAGTTATACTTACAATTTTTGTTGCCACCTCTTTTGTCTTTTCTACTGGGATTATATAATTTCCTTCTTCTGTCTTTTTGTTCTATCTCATACCCAATCTAGGTTTCGATCATATGATGATGTAACATCAGAGCTCATAGATGGTGATGATAAAAAAAAAGATGGGATCTTCAATAATCCATTGAGTCCTTTTCCCAACATAGCCTACACAACCCAAGAAATGTGGATGCACATTCTTTGCTTGCTTTGCCTTTGCCTTGCTACTAATTTGCTGTTAAAAAAAATAACGAAGATCCCATTATCATGTCTTACATAAATGTAAATGTAAATTGCATTAATCTGCTTCATAATTAGTACCTCATATTCTTTAGATTCATGTGCTTGTTTAAACTCCTCCCAATCTTTCTCGGTGATGAAGTCATATAATTCCAATGGTGACTTTTGCATAGATTTATTCTTTATGTACTTAACCACCAATCGATACTTAAAATCCTTCCACCGCATTCCAACAGTTTTTAGTACAATATTTTTCTTATCATCCGAAATGTTGAACTCTTTCTGCAAAATAATATTTTAATTCTTTGCAATCAAATTTGTTAATAAATTTGAAGGAAACTTACCTTGATATCTTCCCAAATTGTATTTTTAAGACCCTTATCGACTAGATCCCAGCTTTTTATCGTGATGTTCACATGGGAATGTGCTACAAGGCCAATGTAGGAACTAAATATATCAGTATGTTCCTATTAGGCGATCAAACTCATTGAAATCTATTGTCTTTTGTTCATTCCCTTGCTTCTTCAATTTTTTGCGGTAGCTCCCCTAGTTTTCCTTTTTGTCATGATACTTAATGGCTCAGAATCTGGTTGTTCATTCGACATGATTTCCTGTAACATAATCATAACAAAGAAACATGTTAGTCTAATCCACAATAATAACACTTTATTTCAAAGGGAAATAAAAACAATAGATTTATATGATAAACAATACCAAAACTGGTAATTATGAGTATAAACCACATTAATCATATTACACATTTCTAAATAAACTTACAATAAACATATATGCATCAATTATTGGCGATTTTCAATCCATATGCCTTCAGTATGATCATCACGAATGTCACGCATGTAATTTGAATATGAAATATATTCCCCAACTGGCATAGGTAACCCGATAGAAAATGAGGGAGTCTCATCAAATTGATCATATTCTTCCTCAACTACCACATAATCGATACCAACAATACGCCTCTTACCTTGAAGAACAATAGACCACTTACTATCGTCAGGGTCAAAAATATAAAATACTTGTTTAGCCTGTGAAGCAAGAATGAATGGATCATCTTGATAACCCAATCGGCTAAAATCGACCAAAGTGATTCCTAACTCGAACACTGTGTCGGTTTTCAATCCATTTACATCGAAAGAGAGGAATTATAAATTCACTGTAATCAAGCTCCCAAATGTGTTCAACTACACCATAATATGACATCGTAACATCTATTGGCATGGTGTCTTTAGCACTAGGAAATTCTCGTGATGAAGCTATCAAAGTAATTCCACTATTTTGCATTGTGCTTTTGTCATCCTAACCTTTAGTGTAAAAGGTATATACGTTGATGTCCTATCCTTCATAAGACCGTATATTCAACCTTGGGCCATAGGCTAACCATTTTATGGTATCAGTTGCATCTTCTGGCACTTCTGATAACTGACGCATCACTCGGTGTTTAAGCCATCCAATAAAAGAACTATTATGTTCATTTTTCAACCATATTTCACCTTTGGATGGATTCAGACGCCTTAAAATGGACATGTACTCTTCTAAATATGGATAAACTTGTGTAAGGTGGTGCAACACAAGGAGATGTGCTTTCTCACACATCTGAGCACTGGGTAATACCATTTTAAATCCAATTGTTCCTTTACCTCTAAGTCTTCCCTCGTGATGAGACTTAGGAATGCAAATAGGTTCAACACCTGATAAGTAGTCTGTGCAAAATTCAATAACCTCCTCAACTGAGTAACCTTCAATAATACTACCTTCAGGTCGATAGCGGTTCCTCACATACCCTTTTAAGATACCCATGAATTTCTTAAAAGGATACATATACCTCAAATACATCAGATCGCACAATTTAATCTCTCTCACAAGATGAACAACCAAATGCACCATTATGTTAAAAAAGGAAAGTGGAAAATACATTTCAATTTGACATAGAGTAACAACAATATTGACTTGCAACTCATCCAAATTCTCTGGATCAATGACCTTACAACAAATTGCATTGAAGAAAAAATAAAGTCTTATAATAACATTCCTCACATGATTCGATAGTATTCCTCGAATTGCTATCGGTAAAAATTGTTGCATCAAAACATGACAATCATGAGACTTCATACCTATCAACTTTAATTCTTTCATTGACACAAAACTTTTAATATTTGATGAAAATCCATATGGAACTTTAACACCATAAAGACAATCACAAAATCTTGTTTTCTCTTTTTTAGACAACATATAACAAGCTGGGGAAAGATATGTTCGTTTCCCTGTATCTTGAGGCCCTAACTCCATCCGTATGCCCATTTCTAACGTGTCCTTTCTTACTTTGATACCATCTTTTGTTTTTTCCGATATATTCAACAATGTCCCTATTAAAGCATCACAAACATTTTTCTCCACGTGAATAACATCAATGCAATGATGAACTGGTAAGTATTCCCAATATGGAAGATCCTATAATATAGTTCTCTTTTTCCAAAGACCTTTTTAAGCAGGTTTAAAAGGTTTACCAAATGCATTATCAATATCTCTAACTCGTTCAAAAACCTCATTTCCTGTTAATAGCAAATGAGCTACTTGCATTTCGGTATATCCATTGAAAGACTTTTTCTTCTTACGATAAGGGTGATTAGGAGGGAGAAATGTCCAATGACTCATATAAAAAATTTTCTGGCTATGATTTAAACGTTGGTCCATTGTGTTGTCCTCACAAATTGGACACGCTTTTGCTCCTTTCGCAGTGTACCCAGATAAGTTACCATAAGCCGGAAAATTATTTATAGTGCAAAATATCATGACATGTAAGGTAAACATGCTTTCACTGTATGCATCATACACCTGCACACCTTCACCCCACAACAATTTCAAATCATCAATAAGTGGTGCAAGGTAAACATCAATATCATTTCCCGGTTGTTTAGGCCCTGATATCAACAACGACAACATAATATACTTACGCTTCATAGTCAGCCAATGAGGCATATTGTAAACCGCAAGAAGAACTGGCCACGTGCTATGTTTACTACTGAGTGTGCCATGGGGGTTGATTCAATCCATACAAAGTCCAAGCCTCAGATTCCTAACTTCACCACCAAATTCTAGGAACGTTCTATCAATTGTTCTCCATTGAGGAGAATCTGCAGGATGTCTTTTCCATCATGTTTTCTGCCTTCTGCATGCCACCTTAAGTTTTTTTGCATCTTTTGCATTTGTAAACAGGCCTTTGAATCTTGGTATTATAGGTAAATACCATAATACTTTAGCTGGAGGCCCTTTTTTATCCTCAGAAGAAACTTTCCCACGTTTGTAGCATGATGCTCCACACCTTGGACACTCATGCAAGTCCTTATATTCATTTCGGTATAATACACAATCATTTGGACATGCATGTATCTTCTTATATTCCATACCCATGGGACACAACATTTTCTTAGCCTCATATATAGATGTGGGAAGCTTATTTCCCTCCGAAAGCATGTCTTGCAACAATTCTAATAGTGCCGTGAAACTCTTATCACTCCATCCATTTTTTTCTTTCATGTTACAGAGTTTAAAAATGGCTGACAATTTTGTGAAATTATTGCAATCGGGATACAAAGGTTTATCGACATCGTTTAACAATCTCTGAAGGTATTCCGGCCTTTCCACAAAATGTTTCGTATCATCTATCATCTCGTTTACACGATCATTCTCTTCATCGTTAATGTTATTTTCTCCTTACTGATCAAATTCATTATTATTAGAATGTGTCCCAGTTAAAATACTCTCACCATGCAGTATCCACCGCGTGTAACCTTTCTTAAAACCACACCTTATTATATGAGATTTCACTATATGAACATCTAAAATTTTTTTCATGTTCTTACAATCAACACAAGGACATACAATCATTTCTTCTCTTTCCCTTATTTGCTTTTCCTCTGCAATTCTAATAAATTCCGCAACTCCATTCAAATATTCAAATGTAGTGTGCCTACCATACATCCAACTTCGATCAATATCTAACCACATAAAAAAAGGTTCAATATATATAAGCCTTATTGCTTTTTAATCAGGAGAAACATTATATATAATATCTTTAAACATCTAATGAGTAAATCTTGAATGGGTATTTAGGCTAATTAAAATTTTCATATTTTTTTATGCTTTTTAATCAGGCTAATCTCCTTCACCTCCTCAAACAATTCCAATGCCAACTCATGTTTATTATTCTTGCAATAGCTACTAATCAAGATATTGAAAAGTAAACATATCAGGCCCAACTCTATCCTTCAACATCCTATCATAAATTCCCATAGCCTTATCGTGCATATTTCCCATACACATGAATTAAAACACCAATTCCTTGTAGGACCTTAACCGTAGCTGACAGATTGTCCTTAGAAAAGTAGTGAAAAATCTCTATGTACTAAATCCTAGTTCCTTTTTTGTAATCAATAATGTAAAAAACTTCTGCAAATAAACTATCAAGAAGAGGCAGATTCACATTTTTTTAAAATTAGTCATTATTTAATTTTTTTAGTTAGAATTTGTAAGTTGAAAAATTATAATACTACAACAAAGGTATAAGAAAAACTACTTTTTGTGACCTTGTAGCATATCTTTTGTATTAAAAATATTTATAATTTTAACTTCACTTTTAGATATAAAATCAAATTAACTTTATATTAATATTATAATATACCACTTTCATTACATACATAGCATTTTTTGGAATAATTTTCTTTTTACTTCTAACTTTTGTATATAATAATCAGAAATTGAAACATAATTTAATAAATTCTAATATATAAATCATGATTTTATTTTCATCAAAATCTAGTATATAAGAATTATAGTCTTAGAGCCAACAACACCCTTAATTTTTAATTTTTTTTAAAAAAATGAAAAGCAAATGGGCCTATTTCATTTTCATTTGTGTAAATACTATTTATTAACACAAGTCAAGAAAAACTTTTGATTTTTCAATTTTTCTATAACATAAAAAGAAAACTTGGCGTTCAAAATGAATGAATGATCTTTCTACTCCTACCTTTCTTCAATTTTAATTTCCCCATCCGCTTTTCCATGGATGGGAGTGACAGATGCTATAAAATTATTTTTAGTGGATCCACCAAAAAAAACTATCAAGACCCATATATAATATAACAAAATGTTTCACTGATTAATCAATCACAACTAATTTTTTTAAAGACATACTTCCAAATTATCAAAGCCTATAAGAAATATGGAAAATAATCACTTCATCACATAAGCATTTTGTCAAAAACTTTGCATACCAAAATAAAAGATAAAATCAAAAATTACCTAAAAATGGCTCAACAGTACTCGCGATCTTCTTTGCAGTAGTACAAACAAAACCATCAATCTCTTCAACCCAATACCATCGGCGAGCACATCTCTAGTGTGGGAGAAACGATGGTCGAGCTCGATTTGTTGATACAAAATGTATGAGAGAGTTTCAGAGTATCACGCTTTGTTGCATAGACGAAATGACAAAGTACTGTGCAAGACACTCGTTTTGGTTTTTAAAAAACTTATATGCGTCTGTCTTAAATAATAACAGATGCATATTCTAATAGCATATGCGTCTGTCATTAAATAAAGAAAGACGCTTAAACCTTTATATATCTGTCATTTATAATAACAGACGCATATAACTATTGACATATTTACAAAAAAACCACTGCCTATTATATAACATATGCGTCTGTCATTAATTAAAGACAGACGCCTATAACATTTTTATGCGTCAGACATTAGATAAAAACAAACGCTGATTATATCTTTATTTAATATTTAATATATAAAATTAAACTTAATTATATGCATAATAATATAATTAAGTAGGCAGCCTTTAATATTTATATATATATATAACTAAAAATAATAAAAAATTAAATTAATATTAATTCATTCATTCATCATATATGTATATTATTAGTTAACCAAACCTGACATATATTTAATTAATTAATTTAAATATTATTTGGTTAAATATCAATTTGTCTTTTTTTAATTCAATTTTGTAATTACCACTCTTACTCTCAAAATTAATTAATTTATTTTAGACGTATATATATATATATAGTACTGTTAGAGACGACAAATGAAAATGCTCGTATTTTGGTTTTTAAAAAATTTATAGGTGTCTGTCTTAAATTATAACAGACGCCTATTATATAGAACAAGCATCTGCCATTTAATAAAGACAGACGTAAAAAACTTTATATGACTAATATTTATATTAACAGACGCATATAACAACATATTTACAAAAATGTCACCACTTCCATTTTAAGCGTCTGTCATTTACACAACAGACATATATAACTTTTAACTTAAAGTAGTTATTCTACTTGTGTGCACTGACATTGGTCCATATACATCTATATGTACAAAGTCGAATAGACCATTGGCACATTCACCCTTTCCACTAAAAGGTGATTTTGTCATCTTTCCTAACAAACAAGATTCACATGTGTCATTTGATTCATAATCAAATGACCCTAAGTCACAATTCTTGTGTAACTTAGTCATGCGCCTCTCATTTATATGGCCAAGATGACAATGCCATAAATATGATGGTTTTAGGTTTTCCATATTTTGTCTTTTATTATTGATAGAGGATTGAATTATAAATGTCAAGAATGTTAATCCCATTACATAATGCACCAGTTCCATAAAGAATATCATTCAACCATATATAACAACCATTGCCATTAATAGTTAAATGAAAACCTTTTCTATTTAACAAAGAAATAGAAATAATATTCTTTGTTAAAACTCGAACATAACAACAATTGTCTAATTCTAAAACAAGTCCACTTAGGAGTGTGAATACATAAATTCCTATAGCTAATGCAACAACTCTTGCTCTATTGCCAACACATAGGTCTGACTCTCTTTTCTTAAGCTCTCTACTATTCCTTAGGCCTTTCATATTTGTGTATATGTGAGACCCACATCTGATATCTAATACCCATGTGTTATTAATAGAAACAATATTAACCTTAATAACATAAATACTTGAATTAGAAGGTGCATCCAATGTCTTATCCTTCTTCTCCTTTAAAGACTCCAAATAGGCCTTACAATTCATCTTCCTTTGGCCACTTTTACCAAAATAAAAGCAAGTTCCTTTTGAAGCAGTCTCTTTGCCCTTATTTTTCACGCCTCCATAGGACTTTGTGGACTTATTCTTCTTATTGTCCTTATTCTTTTTGGAAGAACCAGAAGTGTCCACCAGTATTATGGCCATTTGCTCTTTCTTAACAGAAGGCTCAACTGTTTTGAGCATATTAATCAATTCGGGGATCAAAAAGGATATCTTGTTCATTTGATAGTTTAGCATGAAATGTGCATAACTATCAAGCAAACTTTTGAGATTTAAGTCTGTACTTAACTCATGATCCATAAAGAACCCCAAACTAGCCAATCTTTCAATGTACCCATTCAACTTAAATGCAGGTTGCACTAGAGAAGTCTATTCTGTCATCTTGGAGCGGAAGAGTAACTTGGATATCTCATATCACTCGGTTCAAGCTTGCTCATCAAAAAGTTCCTTAAGATGATACACAATGGTATTTGCGTCCATAGTATCATGATGCTTTTGAAGCTCATGAGACATAGAGGTGAGCATAATGCAACCTGCTTACTCACTATCATCCACATGCTTTTTATATGCCAACTATTTGTCAATAGATGCATCATTAGCATAAGGGGACGGAAGCAACTCTTCCAAGACATAGGCTATTTTTTTTATTTTGTGAACTATTCTCAAATTCCTTAGCCAATCATGGAAGTTCAAGACAATCAATTTATTGGATTTGAGAATTGAGCATAAGTTCACGTTTGATGACATGATTCTAGCAACCTAGATATAAAGAAAGATCATGTTAGAGAATGTACTAAATGCATGAATATTAGCTCTTTAATAAATGTGCATTATAACTCCCACTATTTTATTGCGAATTCATAGCTCTCACTATGAATCCAAGAGAACCTGTTGGAAGCTTTCCTAGTGGGTCAGTATCCAACATTACTAAGAATGACCTTGGGTTTGCCCAACAAGCCACTTTAGGTCCATTAGTAGGTATTTCATACCAATTGCATCCTCTATGCAATTATTGAATCATTGGGCTATCAACTATATGTGCACATCTTATGTACATTTACCCAATACTGCCTTTAATTGACATCGACCTTGGGTTTGCCCAACAAGCCCATGTAACTAGTTAAAGTCAGCCCATTAATCATGAAATCATATTTCGATGGTTTGAACATATTCATGTAGAGCGGGCTTAGGGTTGCCCAACAACCCAGACTCTAAAAGAACTCTATTTCTTGCTATATTAATGGAAGGAATTGACCTTAATATTATTAATGAGGGATTTCTTTAATTTTACGTCTCATCATGGCAATTTGGCATGCATGATATATCCCTTCATCACATATAGATATATAAGATAATTACACTAATTATATGGTTATTATTGTTAAACCTTGAGGACTTTGAGGGGTATTTCTATCATTTTGATGCTAACAAATAAAATAGCAATAATGTATTTAACAATGCTTATGTTCTAAGTTTGTTGAATAGGATATATCTTGAATAAAATATGATGCAAGAACGAAAGACAACCTTTGAAGGTAAAAATAAGAAGAAGTAGCATGTTCACGCCTATGACTGATTATGTCACGCCCATGATATAGCCTAGCACCAACTCTCCAACATTAAAAGTTCACGACCATAAAGGATCATACCAATCATGAATGATCAAATCAGTCACGCCCGTGAAACAAAGACACGCTTGTGAAATAACATGTCAAGTTCTTGCAGAGAGCTTCACGGCTAGAGTCATCGCTTGAACCATGTCTTAGAAGAATGTTCACGATGGTGAAAGTATAAAGTCACGCCCGTGATCAAATACTTTAAGTTTTTCCTGAAAGCTTCATGGTCAAAGTCGCCACTTGGACCATGACTTGGAAGAACATTCACGACCCTGACACATATAGTCACGTCCGAGAATAAGGATAGAGAAACATTTCAGGCGCGAAGTTAAGAGTTGGTTCAATGGTTATTTTCACATTAAATGCACCCAAACAGCTATAATTCACCAAGAAAGTGTAAATGCAAGTCATTTATAAATCCTAAAAAGAAGAACAATAAGTACTTTGAATCTTAAATCTTGTTGTAGCCTTTGTGCATTAATTATTTTCAACAAAACCTTTATTTTTTGTATAAACCTATTTGCTCATAATTTTTGAGCATTATAGGTTCGTGAGTATTTTCATTGTAATCTATTACTCAAGTGAGTTTAGGTATATTGGGTTAAGATTGAAACACTTGTAAGGGTTTATTGTGTGAGCCATAAAACACAAGGAATTGGTTTATTGTGTGAGCCATTAAAACACAAGGGAATTTTCTGGGTTAGGTGTTAGCCATTGAGAGAAACACCATAGTTGGGAGTGAGCTTGTAAAACTCCATTGCAACACTTAGTGTGTTAGTAAAACTCCTAGTTGAGATTGGGGAGAGGAGTAGGGTTTGTTAATACCCGAACCTCTATAAATCTCATGTGTCATATCTCTTCATCCTTACTCTGTTTAATTTTATTCCGCATTTAAAGTTAAGAAATTTTTATTTCATAACCAATTCAACCCTTCTTCTTGGTTCATTATTTGGGCAACAATTGGTATCAGAGCTAAGTCTAGCATAAAAGCCTAAAAAGCGCTAGCAAAGATCAAGAAATGCCCAATAAAGGATTCCAAAGTCTCAAGCCTTACTTTGATGGAGCAAACTATGCTCATTGGAAGTTTCGGATAGAGACATATCTTAATAGTGAGGGAATTGAAGTTTGGGATAGCGTTCAAAAAGAATGGACACCAATAACCAGGAGAGGAGTTGATGGTGAAGAAGAAATCCTTTCAAGAGATGATTGGATAAAGCCTCAATGTAGATCAAATTTCAAAAATAAAAAGGCAATGACAATCCTCACAAGCTCTCTATCCATTGAAGAATATGGCAGAATCCAACACTGCCCTACCGCATATAGTATGTGGAAAACATTAGAGAATTATCATGAAGGAACAAAACAAGTAAAATAAAAAAAGATTCAACTTCTCACTTCAGAATATGAATTCTTCAAGATGAAATCCAATGAATCCATCACCAATATGACGAACCATCTTCTAGCCATCATAAATGGAATGAGAAAGCTTGGAAAGCACTTGAGCTTGGAAGATGTAAACAACAAAATTCTAAGAAGCCTTTCTCTCAAAGACTATGGTTCAAAAGTTGCTGGTATAAAAGAAGCCAACGAACACATGAGCATCATGCATACTGATGTGCTTATTGGCAAACTTCTAACACAGGAAATGGCGGTAAAATGAGATGGAGAACTTAAAATCGAGCCAGAAAAAAATAAAGCCTCTAGCACTCAGAGCCTCTACTTCAAATTCTCAAGAAGAAGTTGAAGATGATGAAGAAAAAATGATGATGCAGATGAGGACATTGCAATGCTCTCAAAAAGACTGAAAATAATAATTGAAAAGAGAATTGGCAACTCTTGAAACTTCAAACAAAGAAATCTCAAGCACTCCTCAAATGACACTCAAAGGAATAAAGAGGAAGTAAAATGTTATGAGTGTGGGAAGAAAGGACATATCAAACCAGAATTTCCAAAGCTCATGAAACACAACAAAAAATATCAAAAAGATAATGGGGAGAAAGGTCACAAAGCCATATGGGATGATGAAAGCTCTTCAAATGAAAAAGATGACAATGAAGGTGAAACGATCATCCTATGCTTCATGGCTATAGAGGATTACTTCACAGATGAGGTAGGTCCTCATATTCATTCACTAATGATAGTAGTTATAATAATAGTGACAGTGAAGATGATAATGAACATAGTCTAATAGAAGTATTGAACCTAGAATTAGAAAAATATAGATGTAAATCCAATACTTATAAAAATAATATTTTAAATTTGAAAAACAAAATGGAAGTTTTAGAAAAGGAAAATCTTGATCTTAAATCTTCTAATGAATCTCTTCAAAAATCATTAGATGAGTACTCCTCTAAACCCTCAACTAAATCCTTACTTAAAGAGAACAATGTTTTGAAAAATGAAGTTATGGAACTTAGAAACTCCATTTCAAGATTTCATAAAGCCAAAGAGAGTTTAGATACTCTCATAGTGTCTCAAAGACCACCTTTAATAAGACATGGTCTAGGATTTAATGGAACATCATCTTCATCTCACAAGACCACATTTGTTAAGTCAAGTGCACCGCATATCTCCACATTAGAAGCAATAGCCCCAAGGGCTACGTGCACAACACACACTAAACCCTCTATTTATAAAAAGAATGGTCAAGGGTCGATTAGCCTAAGAGGGAAAACTCAAAAGGCGAATCATGCTTTTATGTATAAGAGGCATGCACCTAGGAAAGCACCGATTCATCATGCATATGCATGACACTGCTCATAAACTCCATCTAATAGGATAATGGTAGGTAAAAGCATGGAAAAACTAAAAAACATGTTTAGAGCTAAACAATGTAATTATTGTATGAAATTTGATCATATCAATAAACATTGTTGGATAAGGAAGGCTCATTGGGAACCTTCATGTGCTAACCCCCAAGGACCCAAGTTCATTTGGGTACCTCAAAACAATACTTAAATTGTAATTTTATAGGTATGCCTCAAGTCCACTATAAAAGAAAATGCTTGGCATATGGATAGTGGATGCTCAAGGCATATGACCAGAAACAAAGAGCTATTCAATGACATTAAAAGTATTGATGGTGGTAAGGTAACCTTTTGAAACAATGCTAAGGATAAGGTAATTCGCATTGGCTCCATTGGTATTAATAATACTACTTTCATTGAAGATGTTTTACTTGTTGATGGTTTGAAACATAACTTGTTAAGTGTAAGTCAATTATGTGATAGGGGAAACCAAGTAATCTTTACCTCTAATGAATGTCTTGTCACCACTTTTAGTGGCCAAGAAATATTCAAAGGAAGTAGAAATGTCAATACTTACATAATAGACTTACACAAAATATCTAACCTTTCCTCTAAGTGTCTTATGACTACTAGTGATGAATCTTGGCTGTGGCATAGAAGGCTTGGTCATGCAAGCATGGATTTAATTCAAAGCCTTAGCAAAAGAGAGCTAATAAGTAGACTACCAAAAGTCAAATTTGAAAAAGATAAGACATGTGAACATTGCCAAAGAGGAAAACAACACAAGTCCTCATTCAAATCCAAAAATATTATAAGTACCTCGAAGCCTCTACAACTTTTGCATTTAGATATGTTTGGAACTACTAGAGTTGCAAGCCTAGGAGGTAAACACTATGCTTTTGTCATCATTGATGATTACTCTAGATTCACTTGGATAATTTTCTTAGCTCAAAAGAGTGATGCTTTTGAATCTTTTAAAAACTTTTCTAAGAGAGTTCAAAAGGAAAAACGTTATTTTATTTCAAAAATAAAAAGCGATCATGACAAAGAATTTGAAAATGAATATTTTGAAAACTTTTGTCTAGAACATGGTATTTTGCAAAAATTTTCATCTTCTAGGATGCCTCAACAAAATGGGGTAGTCAAAAGGAAAAATTGAACGTTAATTGAAATGGCTCAAACAATGCTCAATGAGTATGGGTTACCAAGCTAATTTTGGGCCGAAGCCACTAATACTACATGTTATATTATACTCCACCTCTAGCAAAGCATATAGAGTCTTCAATAAAAGGTCATTAGTTATTGAAGAATCTATGCATGTTGTCTTTGATGAATCTCGTAAGCTTGATCTTGTGAAAGGTAGTGTTCTTGATGATATCGTAGGTACAATGGAAAAGCTTGATCTTGGTTATGAAAGATGAAAATGATCAAGAAAACCCATATCAAGATGACTCTCTGCCTCAAGCTTAACAGCAAGACAAACAAGAGCTTCCAAAGAAGTGGAAAATGACAAAAGATCACCCCAAAGGATCAAATCATTGGTGATCCTACTAAAGGAGAAAACACTAGATCTCATCTCAAACTTTTAGATTCTAACCTTGCTTTTGTCTCTCAAATTGAGCCTAAAAATATTGATGGCGCTCTTAATGATGAATATTGGGTAATTGTTATGCAAGAGGAACTCAACCAATTTGAGAAGAGTAAGGTGTGGACCTTAGTTCCTAGACCCAAAGAGCATCAAATCATTAGTAGAAAATGGGTATTTAGAAATAAACTAGATGAACAAGGTTCAATAACTAGGAATAAGGCTAGGTTAGTTGCAAAAGGTTATAATCAAGAAGAAGGAATAGATTATGATGAGACCTATGCTCCAGTAGTTAGATTAGAAGCCATAAGAATTTTTTTAGCATTTGCATGCCATATGAATTTTAAACTTTTTCAAATGAATGTCAAAAGTGCTTTCTTAAATGGTTTTATAGAAGAAGAAGTTTACGTAGAACAACCACCGGGTTTTGAAAACCATAACTAGCCCAATCATATTTTTATACTTTCAAAAGCTTTGTATGGTTTGAAACAAGCTCCAAGAGCTTGGTATGAAAGACTAAGTTCTTTCCTTTTAGAAAATAATTTTTCAAAGGGAAATGTTGACACAACATTAGTTACTAAAAAGCATAAGCATGATATTCTAATTGTTCAAATTTATGTTGATGACATCATATTTGGGTCTACTAATGAATTGGTTTGCCAAGAATTTGCTAAGTATATGACTAAGGAATTTGAAATGAGCATGATGGGTGAGCTTAAGTTCTTTCTTGGTCTACAAATAAAACAAAGCAATGAGGGCATATTCATTAACCAATCCAAGTATACCAAAGACTTAATCAAGAAATTTGGAATGGAAGGATGCAAAAATGCCAAGACTCCTATGAGCACATCAAAAAAATTGGACAAAGACGAAAAGGGTAAAAGCATTAATGAAAAGCTCTATAGAGGTATGATCGGATCACTCTTATATCTTACTGCATCTAGGCTCGATATAATTTATAGTGTATACTTATGTGCAAGATTTCAATCATGTCCTAAAAAATCACAATTGAATGCTATGAAAAGAATCTTAAAATATTTAAATGACACATTGCATCTAGGTTTATGGTATCTTAAAAATTCATCCTTTCATATCTTAGGATATTTAGATGCAGACTATGCCAATAGTTTCTTGAATAGAAAGAGTACTTCAGCCACTTGTCACCTTATTGGTGAATGCTTTATTTCTTGGTTTAGCAAGAAACAAGTTTTGGTTGCTCTTTCTATCGCTGAAGCAGAATATGTGGTAGCAGGATGTTGTTGTACTCAAATCCTATGGATGAGACAACAACTTAAGGATTATGGTCATAGTTTTGACCATATACTTATCAAATGTGACAATACAAGTTCCATAAACCTATCTAAGAATCCCATTCAACACTCTAGAAGTAAGCATATTGACATAAGACATCATTTTCTTAGAGATCATGTACAATATGGAGATGTTGAATTATAATTTATCAATTTTAAGGTATAAAGTGGTTAACATGATGGGAATATATGTTATAAGGCATATAAGCATTTTAGGAATCTTTAGTCTTATTTTAGACTTATTTTTATTTATTGAAGATTTAAGGAAGTTCACACCAGTGACATATATTCACGGCCGTGATCATAATCACCAAAAGTTCCAGTAGCTTTCACGCCTTGCTTCACGACATTCTTCACGGCTGAAGGTAGTGAAGACTATGTATTAAGCCCTTGACTCTTTTCTTTCACTCCCGTGAAACTCTTCATTCATGCCCTTGACACTTTTTCATGACCGTGAATATTAACATCAAATAATTACAGAACTGTTCACGCTTTGTTTCACACGTTGCCTCACGGTCAGAAGTAGTGAAGATTGCACTTCATGACCAGGACTCATTTTGTCACCACAGTGAAATTCACAAGTATCGCCTGTGACTATTTAATGTCATGACCATGAACCAATTTGTATCCTTTATCATGGCTAGAGTGCCTTTTTAACAAATTGTGACCTCGACCATTCACGCCTGTGATCGAAGATTCACGGCCGTGAATCTGTCGATTATAAAACAGAATTTTACCATTTCTTCTCACTTTCAACCTTAAAAATTCTCTCAATTAAAGCTCTCATTCATTATTTCTCACAAAATCCGGCCTCTTCATATCCTTTTCCATCTATAAAATCCTTCAAAACTCATTCTCTTTGAAGAATCATAACAATCTCAAGGTTGTTCTCAAATCCCTGGTCATAAAATCACTCTCCAAAATCCTTTTTTGAGATCATCAATGGAACCCGGCTCATCAAAAGGCACATGGAAGAAATCCCATGCTCCGAGATGCCACACAAACTACCTTCTCAATATTATTCCAGAGCATTGTCATATGAAATATGTTGTTCTTAAGAAAAGGCCCTTACTTTTGTCTCGTTCCTTCGAGTGGAATGTTGTCAGGA